>CM049311.1:83234720-85634720 GCA_026874595.1 Sipunculus nudus | reverse complement strand
GTGGTAAACAGAACAGCCACCTATTTCGTCCCAGCGTGCCATGCGTGAACACTGCCTTGACAAAATGGAAACTTTCTTCAGGAAAAAAAACTTGCTTACCCCGACTGGCCACTTTAATTTTACCTTAAAATCACTCGTTATCAAGCGTCATGTTTCCTATACGTGCGTATCTCGACAAGGTAACTTCAGTTACTTTGATATTTAGTTAAGTTGACCAGCGATGTTTTCAAACGCGCCAGCAAATTGTGAAATGGAGCGATGTCAACGTACGATGTGACGATGATAATACCGAAGTAACCGGTATGAAAATGATTTGAATCTTCCGAGTAATTCCAGAAAATGGAATTTTCATCAAAAAATTTTAGAATTAAAATATACAGGGACTTGAAATGGATCAGCAGAATATTTTTTCCAAAATATAATAACAAATTAGTAGCAAACAAGAATACGGCACGGAATATAAAATCTGTATAAACAGGCAGAGGTTCACCGGCCCTTACGTCTTCCCAAATTTCATGCTTGAGTGACCCTGCAAAAAAGTGTTATGATGTGTTTAAATAAAATGCCCAAGGAATTTAAAAGTGGAAAGGATTGGCCGAGTCGCAACCTATGCGTGTTCATTTCTAGATGATAGCTTGATTGTGTCTTTTGTCAAATCATTCCGTAGCGAAAGTTGGTGCGGTTTTAAACGGGGTTTCTTAGTATTTGTGCCCCTCACAATGTCTCACCTGGAGTTTCGGCGAAGTCTGGGTGCGGTTTTAATCGGAAGTGCAGTTTTAAGTGGAGATTTAACGGTACTGCACTGTTTATATCTCATAAATTCTGGTCTCAGTATCAAAATTAACAGTATCATTGTTGAAATTTGCTACCTAACAAACTTCTTTAAATCATAACATGGTAGGCCCACTGCATGTACAGACAATACTGTCAGCATTTTTGAAAAACACACAATTGTAAAACAATAATAAGGGGCTGGGGGGGGTGGGGGGGGTGGTGCTGATCCACAAGAAAATGAATCTTGGTCAGCTCTGAACTTTGCTTTTTTTTAATATACCTGAAACAACCTTTCCATCAAGCATTATTAAATAGGCCATTCTGTATCTACCAGAACCAAGCATCAAGATAACAAAAGCACAGCAAATGGTTCATAATAAGCCTGGCATATTTCTTGTGACCTCTGACTTCATTAAATATGTGTGAATTTTGCCAAGAATGTGATTCATTTGAGAATCTCAATTGGTTAATATTTACAATGAGTTTTATGAGAATCCAGATTTTTAGTAAGTCATTATGGCATCACCAAAGTCTGGTTAACTCTGACCTAATAAAATATGCAAGGATTTTGCTGTACCCATCAAGTGTGTGTTTTTCATCTTATTTAGTTCATATCTTCTGGTAAACCTTGTATCGGAAATATCAGTCATGACAGTTCACCCTGAAAGCTATTTTCATAACCTAGTGTGGCAACAGGATAAGTGGCTTTGGTATATTACGTCGTCATTTTCAATGGCTATTTCGTCGTTTTCAAGTGCATTTATATGAGCCATGATGTAGCAGATCCCGAGGTGCTGCTGTGTTTAAACAACAGATTGCTTGTGTCTGACGCACAGAACTACTACACCTGTGCATTATTTTGCCCTTTGATCCCCAGGGCCCAAAGAGGATGGGCAAAGGAATTATTTCTTAGATCTCTAGCTTTTAGTGACAAATTTGTATGAAAGTAAATCTTTACCTAACTAGATTTATCTTCTTAAATATTTCTTTTGAGTTTGATCAAAATCTATCACATTCCTGGTAAGGCTACACCACAAAGTAACCAGGTGACCTCTGTCCCTAGTAAATATGCGCAAATTTTACCCATAAGCAAACTCAGGTGAGATAATCTATGGGTAAGTAGTTATGGCGAGTTTCGTGAAAATCCAAGGAAGCCTTAGTAAGTTATCATGGTGACACTATAAGTTAACAGGCCAATGGACCATGTGTATACCATAATACATCCTGTTATAGACAGGCATATAAAATTTACACTTTTTCCATCTTCTTGATGGAGGTCATAATTTAAACTATAATCCGTCCCAGAACCTGTGTCCCAATGTTTTTCTTGGATAATTTTTTATACATATGAAGCAGTATAAACCTTTCTTGCCCAAAGGTTGCTGGAGCTTATCTGCCGACTACCTGCGTAAAAAGTGATGCCTTACCTTGCTTTGATTTTGTATGAGACAAATAATCCAAAATATGACAAAACAAGTTACAGCGTTTACGACTTATTCCTTGCCTGAGAACTGATAATAAACAAGCCAGTCAAACTAATGACGTCACTCAATTGAAGGTGACGCGCGACTGATCACTGTGACGTCTTTGTGACGTCACTGTTGTCAAACAATCACCAAACCCAGCCATAGACATGGAAAGTGTACCAAAGAGGAATGTACTGTCCAGCAGTGCCGGGAAGACGCCACCCACGGTATTTCAGCATAAATAACGCAAAAGAGTCGCAAAGTAAACACGTTTTACAAGATATGTACCTACTATACACAAAATTGGCGGAATATCTGTTTATCTACTTCAGGCCAAAGGGCATTTTTTAAGAATATTCTTAAAATAATTATCGCGAAAAAACATGTGGACAAGGGTTTTGGGACAGACTATGATAGTAATGATAAATAACGTTCTGCTTACATTTGTTTTTCATGAATAATACAAGTCCGACATGATAATGGAAAGGCGGCAAATTCTGTGGACCCACATGTTCAAATTATGTCCTCTGGCATCTTATCCTGCATGTGCACTATCACAAATGGTATGCTTATCATATCATCATCTTATCATTTCAGATACAGACAAATCTTGTGAACTGCAATACAGTATCATCAAAAACTCATTTCCTCATGACTAACTTCTCACTTCTATAAGGCTGAAAGGCCTCATCATCCCCCTACACCTATACCACTTTTAGTTTACATGAAATTCAAGTGAATTATTTCAGTTTAAGCAGTGGTGGTAATTGCTTTAGATGAATGTTGTTAATTATACTAATAACATTTTTCTTTAGATAACTGCTACAAATACCTAATTAAAGAATAATGCAGTACATGTACTAGTATATGCCCTTTACCAAAGATGGCCAAATGCGATAACTTCATTATAGTAAATGTTCCTGTGGTACCCCACTAGGATTTGTGCAACTATTAACATATTTTAAAATCTGAATGATAACACTACTTCAGACCCTGAATTAAAACTCCATCCATGCATGACTTTTCATGCAAAAAGTTATTTTTTATTCTGAAAATCATTAACTTATAAATGTTTTGATAAATGTTGTGATTTTTATATTCTTATATGCGAACTCTTTAAAAGTCAGAGTCAGTATTTCATTTAAATATATTCATTCACTGACACACTTTCTAAAATGCTACAATTAAGAAAATCAGAGTCACATAGGTTGTCTGCATTCTGCTAATTATACCTCATTCAAATAATAATTCACCTTAAACCTGAAAATGAAATCAGCTTAATGAGGTCAAGTCATCCACATTGCACAGCCTTTGCCAAAGGCTCGATTTTGCACGGCAAAAAGCTTCAGAATTTCTTCAACAAAGATGAAATTTGTGCATATCCTTTTATATTAAATTTGACATGTATGGTACTGGATGGTCAGAAGACTGATCTAAATCAGGGTTGTTATTTTTCCCGGGAAAAACTAGTTTTTCACGGACAGTGGGAAAACCCGGGATTATTTGGGAATAACTGGGGAAACCTGGTTATTACCTGGAATTACTGGGGAAAATGTCTGATCAAAATTTTTGAGAGAGTATAATGATGTATAGTTTATTAATTCTGTTTAATGTTGCATGTTGAAATTATATTGTATGAGTGTGTGTATATATATATATATATATATATATATATATATATATATATATATACATATATACACATACATCTATACATATATGCATATATATCCACATGTGATGAATATATATATATATATATATATATATAAATATGTTTGCAATATTTCCACACCTCATACTAGTGTATTACTATTACTTAATTACCAATTAACTGCAACAAAAACTTTAGTAGGTGAGCTGACAAAAGTAATCAAACATGTTAACCTAATCAAGGCCGAGTTAATCTTGGGGGTACAGAAGTGTGAAGAAGCCATGCTAGTCATGTAGGGCTCATACAACTAGTTAGCTAGGGTTAGAAGAAACTTGTAACATGTTACCGCACCCTGAGATGTCCATCAGAGTTGGATTGGTAAATATGTATCAATGAACCTTATTTCTTAGTCATCAATGGACTTTTTCAGTGTAACTGATATATCTGATTATCTGTTTACCTATCACTATGTATATACATACAAACAAGCTGTTTTAAGGAAAACAATGTAAATTTTCATATCTTGGTTTTGTGATCTGATTATGTTTGTTTACATATATATATATATATATATATATATATATATATATATATGTGCGTGTGTGTGTGTGAGATGATATTTTTTCCAAAGGCGATAAATATCGGTATTTACCAGCTGGTAAATACTGCACTGGGAAAAACTTAACAACCCTGATCTAAATCAATAGTATCTGTATTTATTATAAAATAAGAACTAAGTCCACAACACCTACTCATTTCTGTCAGAGTCATTCTATTAAGACCTGTCGCACAGTAAAAAAATATCCCCAATATAACTGCATGTTTAACAATAATTAATTCAGATTTGCATATTCCAGTTCCAACATTATAACAGAAAAGGGCTGCTAATTAACGATCCATGTTTTTAGATGTGTGATACCTTGTGCAATTGTGCAGATGCAAAAACACCATTTTTTTTAATCTTGGTTGATGAACATCATATTCGCGATGGTTTCATATTCGGGATTTTATCCCATTCGAGAATATCACAAAAATAAAACCCTCGCAAATATTAAGGCAACCACAGTATTGTGTTTTGGTAATAACAAGACTCACTTTAAAACTTTGCAACCCTGGCACTTGAAACTGTCTCAGAATCTGCAAGACCTTTGCTCAGTTGATACATTGTTAAAAGTTTACCTAGGCAGCTGCTGGCCTGACGTGGCTAGGAAAAAACCCAGAGTAGACACTGTTTGCTGCTTATCGCCCATTATATGGGGAATGTTCTTCTAATTTAAAGTGGAAAACATTGTTGAAGTAATATGTTATACACACATCTGGTAATAATAATTATTTCATGATGAATACCACCCTTTTTGCAGAAATATCATAATTTTGTCATCAAGTGGAATGTCTCCAGTTTTCTCAAAGGATCTTCTAGGGCTCTCAGACTGTAGCTTACGGAGAGAGAAAGGGCTAGTAAAATTGTTAAAATGTTAGGTAATATTTTTTTGTCAAAACATTCTTTAAGAGAAGTCAGGATTTTCTCATCTGAACTTCATTTATAATTTAAACATTATTTATAACAGGGTTGCATGGTTTTAGCCACCCAGCGGTTAAACAGGTTTTAGCCAGTTTTAGACACCAAAAGTGGCTATAACAGGCTTAAATCTTATTATCTGTCTTAGAGTCAAGGTCAATTATAGGCATTTTGTCAAAATATATATGGACAACTCATACTTAATACGGGGTGACATGTTAATTGAGACTCCATATAGTCTGATAACATACCTTTAATGTTGGTGTGATCACTCATGGGTGTCCAATAATTTGTTTCTTTTATATTATGGGGTATAAGCACAAAGGGTGTTTGGGTGATATTTTGTAATCAGTCTGAGATCAAAAGGTCCATAAAAGGGTTTTGATGTAGTTATGACATTCCAGTCCCTGATATAACTATGAACAACTCAGACCCATTAGAGAGTGTCAAATGAATTGATACTCTACAGTTTGCAAACCATGCATTTAATGTTGGCATGATCACTCATGGGTGTCTAATGATTTGAGACTTCACAGTTTGAAATTTTTAGAGGTTTCATTGATCTTTGGGTACAAGTTCATGTGGTGTTTTGGAGTGATCTTCATAATCCATCTGACATTTCTATTGTACACAGTGACAAGTGATAGTATCATACAAGTAACAAGCCAAAATGCTGAAAGGGGGTAGGCCTATGGACCCTATCTGGAACCAGTTCCATAGGCTTGTAAATGGATCTAAGGTTACTGCTCAGTGCAAGATATGCAATGGTATACAAAGCAATCACATATCTAGGATGAAATCACATTATCAGAAGTGTGAAAGTAAACAGCATCAGACTGAGCAGAGGTCTGAACTTCAGCAGCAAGCAACCATCAAACATTCCATCTTCACTGAAGCGGCATGTTCCTACTGAGTCCAGCTCTTCTCCTCCACCAACACAGCAAAGAGGCACCAACCTGCCATGAACAGCCATGTGATCCGTTCTCTGGCTTCCCACCAAAGACGACCTTGATGACACTGTTGCTGAATTTGTTTATGGCTGCAACATCTCCTTCAGTATTGTAGAGCATCCATTGTTCAACAAACTCATAACAAAGCTGTGACCAGGTTATCAGCCACCAAGCAGAAATGCCATCAGCAACAAGCTTTTGGACAGGTGTCACGATAAGCATCAAGCAGAAATGAAGCATCAGCTCAAAAACAAGACTGTTACCATGCAGCAAGAAGGCTGGAGCACAGTCCAGAATGATCCAGTAATTGCCACATCAGTCGTCTGTCAGGGAAAGGGCTTTTTTGTTGACGCTGATGACACTAGTACCACACACAAGACAGCAGAAGCCTGTAAGGCATTGCTTCTGAAGTCCAAGGCATATGCAGAGACCTACTATGGTTGTAAGGTGCAGTCTGTTGTCACAGACAATGCAAAGGATATGGACAAGATGAGGAAAGAACTAGAGAAGGATGATAAAAACCTTGTCACCTATGGCTGCTTTGCTCATGTTATGAACTTGCTAGGGCAAGACCTCACACCCACCCCAATCATCAACCACATAGTTCAAGCAAGGAGTTTACAGGACTGGAGTAACAACTGTCAGAAGCCCTGCCAGGTCGCGAGTGTCAGTCGTGCGCTAATTGCAATTAAGACATGATAAGCCCATTAACTCTATTGTACGCCTATTGTGCCGCGGTGTCAGGCGCAGCGGCGGCACGGCCTTTGATAAAGCAAGCCTGCTAGATGTTACTTCTGCGGTCCGCTGTAGCTCGCTGAAGCGGAGAGCGATATATCCAGTAACTGAGCAGTATAACATTGACCGGAATTATGAATGCGCAAATGGTTTGTTTTGTCAAGAATTATGCGCAACAAATATATCTAGAGAGGTCTCGTGTTGAGGAATCACTTGACCAATTTTTGGATAGATGCGGACACTCTACATCAACTTATGCCGTGATTCATGACGGACGACTGGTAAGTGTAAACCTTACTTTCCCTGAATAACTTCGGAATTATAAAAAATTCCATCAGTTCCCACACTTCTGACTTATATTAATAATTGGCCATGTATTATAGTATTCCGACGATAAAAAAAAAATTTTAGCTTATGCTCGGATGACTTTCATTTTGATGGATAACAGCGAGCCATTGTCCGCTCTGTCACTGACGGCGTTGTTCTCGTATTATCGCCCATATGTACCGCAGCCAAGCTATAGCTCAGGTGTCATTAGCAACGAAACCTTCACACACGTTTCTCACACATATGGAAATATGGTGTTCAAACTTATGATTGTTTAAAAATTTATATTAAATACTACCCGAGATAAATTTGGTAACTTTAATACTCATTCTTGTCACAATATTTATAAAAAAAACCGGTACTATAACGAGCTGTCCCGAATTAGTCATGCCGAAGGGGGTTCTCTCGCGCTGTATCAATTAGCACGGGGCTTATCAGCGGCATCTCTTTGTGCCTTAGAGCAGCGAGTTTTATGACCCCCGTCAGCAACATCCGACACGGCCAGACTCTCACTTGATACTCCATCCCTGTAAACTCCTTGGTTCAAGTCAACAAATTCTTCAGGAATCATTATATCCCATCTGCCTGGCTCAAGAACCAGTCAGGATCAGTTTGTCCTCAGCTATCCAGTGATACCCGCTGTAAAGGGCAGCTGATCTGCATAGAGTCCTACCTCACCAATAGAACATACTACACAAAGTTCATACAAGACCACCCAGATAAAATAGATCATGTCATTATTCACAAAGTGATGGATATGAACCTATATCGCCAAGTTCAAGACTTAGGTAGAATGCTGCAACCTATAGCTGAAGCATTAGACAAGGGACAGAGCGATACAACCACCATTGCTGATGCCTGCCACATTTTCCTTCAACTACTTCAAGAGCCCATGCTCCAAGACAACCGTGACAAGGTCCATGGCGTTTCAGCATGGCCATCAAACCATGCTACCTTGCGGCTTACATGTGCAGTCCCAAGTATCTGGGCGCAAATCTGTCACATGAACAGATTGAGATGGCAAAGGAATGGCTGATGTTGATAAACCCAGAATATCTAGGTGCAGACATTGCTTTCCAGGCTGTACCAAGCCCATTTCCACCATCATTCTTTTCAGAGAGAGGCAGGGTTGCTGGTCCAGCAACTTGGTGGAAAGCCTTAGGGGCTTCAACATCTGGCTTGCTGATGGCTTCATCGACATAATGGTGACTCTGCAAATTTCATTGGCTACATGAGCAGCCTTAGAGAGGGTGTTTAGTAACTATGGGCTTGTGTTGACCAAATTCCGCAACAGACTGGGCATACAGAAAGCAGCAAAGCTGGTGTTCATATACAGTTATCTGAGAGCACCAAAGGCAAAGGAGCTAGATTATTAGTATGGACAATATTCCTAATATGTAGACCCAAACGATACTGCATATATTTGGACTTTGTAGCCGGGTCTCATAGTGATTTACCATGGTTATTATGTGTATTTATATATTTATTTATTTTTTTGCATTGATCATGCATGTTAATTTTTATTTTTTGCAATTAAAATAAACATGATACTCTGTTTTTGTGTGTTCTTGCAATTATTGCATTTTAAAAAGCACTAAACTACCTCTTACTGAATATTTGACAGTTTTAGCCAATTTTTAGCTGGCTAAAACCGGCTTAAAGGTTAAAACCTAGTTTTAGCCATGGGAGATGGCTAAAACAGATTTTAGCCGGCTAAAACCCAATCCTTTTAATTATCAATGAACTTGCCAATATTTGTCAAGACAATCATTCTTTCTTATCAAAATATTTCTTTACTTTTTTATTAATAAAAAACCCCCTTAAAATCCCAAGTCTCGCCGGACGTCTTAATTATTTTTAAAAGACTGCAAAATATCTGTGAACATGTGGTCGACCATGTGCTGGGCGATATTGTGAGGCAGTAGCCATCTATATGTAAAATCCATCTGTAACCGTGACTCGGCAAGTGTAACAAAAGAGATAACACAGATTATCTCCCGCACCTAATGACCTCTAACAGCAGACGACCTGCACATGCTGTCCGTATGATCGCGAAGTCCTAATTATTAATAAGTAGAAATAAGTTATAATCGATTGGCCCAGCGTTGGACTTCCCGGTACATCGTGTCCCGGGACATTCCTCTACAATTTGCACCAAATCTTACCTTCAAAATCGCCTGTATCGGCGACTACCACGGTAAATTCCTTCAGCTGCTCGAGCGATGTGGCCATTTTGGATACTTTGGTGGGTGGCTCTGTCATATTCTTGGCCTGTTTCCAATCAATACTGACAATAGCGACCAAACTGTGAGATGCGTGACCTCTGCACCCAGCAGCACGACAGGTTGACTGACCCACGCGCCACCTGGCGGGAACTGTATAGTATTAGTATTAAGCGCTAGATGGCGCGAGTAACAACTCTCGGGGGCAGCGTTCAATTTACTGAATTTCGTGTTCAATCCTGCTGTTCAGTTTGTTCTTTTCTTCATGACAACGTACGACAGTAGTATATCAAGTAGGAAGAGTGGAAGACCGTTTGAGAAAGATAAATATGGAACTCTTTATGATGCATGATCGACTCTACCACGGGTGATTTGGAAACCAACAAGCGCATTTATAAATTATCATTTGCTCATAATTACGGTGCTTGATTTAGGACACAGAAAAAAATGTTTATCTCGAGATAACATCTCGAGATCTCGACATAAATTTCGCAAAAAAAAAAAATTTAGGAAGCAAAAAAAAAATTTAGGAAGCAAAAAAAAAAAAATTTACGAAGCAAAAAAAATTTACGAAGCAAAAAAAAAAAAGTTTTTAGAAACAAAAAATTCAAGGAAGCAAAGGAAATTAGGAAGCAAATATATATATATCTCGAGATCTCCAGATAAAATGTCACACTTGTTCGAACCATTCGAAGCTGAATTGACATAAAGCAAAGCAACGTTAAAGGGACAGTATACGTTAAGAGTGCTAACAATTGCAATTATAAAACAAAGACCATGTATATTGTGTTTAACTGAACGGTTATACAATATAATTAATTTAAAATCAATCAAGTTTGTTTATCCCCTAAGATAAGGCGAGTTGAAGAAAAGGTCAATATATTTTCCTAGCTTTTTATATACTATATGGTCCATCTTGTTATTAATTACTTAATATTTGAGACAGGCAGGCAAGAAACCCCCCATCGTTTAGTCCGACAGCAATGGCATCGCAACCGAGGACGCGATTTCTGATTGGCTGATATGTCTACTACTCAAGTCTTCAGATGCTGACACCGCTGACGTAACAATGGTTCAGCCAATCACGCATGTACTTAAAATTTAACCTGAAACCGTCGGCCATGGCTGTCGAACCTAACAACGGGGGCGTTTCAAGTTTGTTTATCCCCTAAGATAAGGCGAGTTGAAGAAAAGGTCAATATAAATTCAATATTTAATAATTCATATCCGTAAGGAAGATGTCAAAGCCTAAAGAAACTGAAACATTCTACCTGAACGGCGAATTCGGAGCCATGGCTGTTAAATCACTCAAATTAAAATGTTTAGGTCTGCATAGATGTATTGTGGGTACCTTATTATTTAAAAAATACAAACAATTAGAACTTCTTATAGAAACGAGCTTTTTGTACATTTTCTTTCAGCTTTCAGCTAAAAATGATTACTGTGTTTTCGGGTAGGTACGCTGGGGGGGGGGAGGGGGATGCTTCAGCCCCTAAAACCCAAGTCTTGATCCACTATAGCTATAGCTATAGCTCAGATTACCTTTAGTCAACCTATCTTCATAAATGTTTTATATTCATAAATAAACGGTTTAAATATTTAGATAATCATGATTTTTCTTCATAAAAATGCTCTGCTTTTGTCTTAAACTCGCTATTCACCTGCCTTATTTATAGAATCTTTGTAATACCGGCTAACTCTGTATACATATTAAAGAAGTGAAGGTAATCATAAACATAATCTAGGTAAACATAATCTTTTTTAAAAAAAAATGAGCCAATCCCATGGGTAAAGGCGGTGTCTTTGTCTATATCCACGTGTTTTTATAACATAAATCGGGGGGGGGGGGGGGGTGCAAAAATTGCCACCGATCGTAATAGAAAGACGTCCGCCAGAAACATCTGGCTTCAATTCAGAGAGTACAGAGTTCTGTAAATGACAAATACTGCATTGCTTCAAATGCTCTAACGAATATCAAATAGTGATCTTTCAATAACTCGGTTACATGTTTTTATCTGTATGTTAACACTTGCTCAAGTGCCTTATGTACAAGTAGCCTGTAGATAAAATGTTTATACGTCAAGTGGCGTTATAAGACCCTTTCCGAGCTAGGGTTACCTTTATTTTTTTGCTTCCTTATTTTTTTTTTTGCTTTCTAATTTTTTTTGCTTCCTCAATTTGTTTGCTTCCTAAATTTTATTTTTTGGCTTTCTAAATTTGTTTTTTGTTTCTTAAAAAAAGTCGCTTCCTAAAATTATCTTTGCTTCCTAAATTTTATTTTGCTTCCTAAAATTTTTTTTATACTTCCTAATTTTTTGTTGTTGCGAAATTCTATGTCGAGATCACGAGATGTTATCTCGATGAGAGGAGGCTGAATTGCATACCAACACAGGTACTTGAATTGCGGTTAATGTAGATTTCGGTTAAATTCAGTTGTTACTTTTCTGGGTCATTTCCTTATAAATTTTACTTATCTGACATTTTCCTAGCTTTTTATATACTATATGGTCCATCTTGTTATTAATTACTTAATATTTGAGACAGGCAGGCAAGAAACCCCCCATCGTTTAGTCCGACAGCAATGGCATCGCAACCGAGGACGCGATTTCTGATTGGCTGATATGTCTACTACTCAAGTCTTCAGATGCTGACACCGCTGACGTAACAATGGTTCAGCCAATCACGCATGTACTTAAAATTTAACCTGAAACCGTCGGCCATGGCTGTCGAACGTAACAACGGGGGCGTTTCTTGCCTGATTATCTCAAAAATTAAGTAAATAATAAAGATATGGACCATATTGTGCGAAAAACGCTAGGAAAATGTCAAATAAGTAATAGTTATAAGGAAAGACCCAGAAAAGTAACAAATTTAACCGAAACCTACACTAATTGCAATTTAACAAATACTATTTATTATAACAACAATAACGATTACTATAGCGATTACAAATGATGAACGATCATTCCCCAATCAAGTGTGACGAGATCGTCCTGGTGATGAGGGTGATATGTTTGAAACCTGTAAGAAGCGAAGTCGCCCAGTAGAGAAGCGATTTGGCGTGAGGGAGAGGTGGGGAGAACGTTGTTTTGTAGAAAAGCAAGTGGTGGACTGATGCTAAAAAAAGGGCTCGATATATTCAGAGAGAAGTCTAAAGGCGGTGCGTGCAAGATTGACATCGAAGTGTTTAGTTGGGAGGACCAGTATTATGGTGGCTGTGTCACAGGCCGTAATATCGTTGAGTGGCCAGTATAAACTGTGAAAGTACGTTTGGCATACCGCCGGTTGCCGAGTTCAGATCCATAACCATGATGGGAAATTTTAGCACGCAGTTGGAGACAGCCCAGTAGATTTAGAGCCCAGACATCCCAATTAAGAAATTGCAGACGGAGACCCGTGGTAATTCTGTATGGGATAACTTTGTATGTCTTTCGTTAATAACCTTTTCATACAAGTGTCCTTTTGTCTGGTTGCTAAGAATTACGCCTGGCTGTGTATAGTTATCGCAAATGCCCCGCCGTTAATCACGGACGACGGACCCGTGAAGCATGGGCGAGCCGGATTAACCGGCCCCCGGTTCGCTTCAAAATTATTTAAATACAAAACAGATAAGTTAAAGAAACCGCTGTAGGCGACTCCCTGAATATTACAAAATATTTGAAATAACTGATCAGGAGATCTAGCTGCACTTAAAGAGGTGAGAAGGTCAGACGCTGATCGCAGTTGTCGAGCCGTGTTGTTACGAGCTGTCCGGGCAATGTGCACAGTATATACACACCTTGAGCTGTCTAGACGATCTGGCCCAGAAATTGTCGAACGCCCCCTTTTTATAGAGATTCTGACGGAAACCCGTTCGACGGGCGGAAGGGTGTCTAAAAGGCGGAAAACCATCTGACCAGCGGAAGCTCGTCTAACAGGCGGAAGCAGGCCTGACAGTTACCGGCAAACTAAACCGGCAATGTCTTACTTTCCACTCCCAATTACACCTCCTCCTCCTTAAAAAGTAATCCCCACAAACAAATAGGTTTATGAAGACATCAACTATCGTGGTAGTTTCCATGTTTGCAATTGCCCAGGCTCCTGTCCACTTTGAGAAGTAGTCGGCTATCACTAATATGTAGCGATTACCAGATCTTGACTCGAGAAATGGTCCCATGAGATCCATGGCTAGTATTTCCATGGGAGCTCCAACATTATATTTGGTCATCGGTGACCTTTTGGACTTGAGAGGTCCTTTCCGATCTTTGCAAGGCTTGAATTCTCTGCAGCATATTGCAATAACCTACCTGTTCAGGTATGAAAAACTAAATAAGACCAGGTGAACTTCAAAGAAAGGTAACAAAAAAGACGCGTTCACATATTTACTCATTAAATATGTATAAAACACAATTAAGAATTGCATAAAATCGAACAGATCGGTAAAATCTGACATTTCTATACTATATATATATAAATATATATATATATATATATATATATATATATATATATATATATACGTATCTCCCCCTTTGTAATGTTAACTTAGATCGTTTCGGTACTCCCGGTAAAGCGGGTATTTACCTTTTTGTTGCTGAGAGTCCATGGAATCCCCGTCGAATTGCATGATGGTCATACAGTGTCAAAACGATGTCAGACGTCTTTTTTATCTTAAGAAAAATTTTCGAAATTGAGTAACTATACTTTGTTGAACATTATTTTTATATTTATTTTGTTTAAAACATATTCTGTCAAAGGACGATGTCTGTCGAGCAGCAAGTCCGACGGCCGCCATCTTGAAAATTGGTGACATCGCTCGACCTTCATAGAAACATAGAAAATGTCTTTAGGAATGAGGAATATTCACATTTTAAGTACAAAATGATAATGATTTAGATATACCTATCATTTGTGGAAGTTTGGAATGAGCTATTGTCATAACAACGTGGCACATTCAGATGAAACATCGCGCTTGTTGGCATGACGGGTGTCACTTTGCCGACTCGATTGAACCAATCGGCTTGCCAACAGAGTCTAAATTAGAATTTTATTCGTGAGAAATTCCCATGTAAATAAATAAAAAATATCAACTTCACGGTAGGGTTGTGTTCAACGTTAATTTATCCTCCAAGACCGAGCTAAAATAGGGAGTTCTTGGTGTCAAAATTTGTGTACGCTTCCGTGGTTTTACGAAGAGATGAGGGTATGTCAGGTGACGGGGCGGCTCGTCCGCTTTCAACAATTAAAGAACTGGGTTAATAACTGGGTCCTCAAGTTGGAGTTGCCGAATCTCAACTGAAGATCTCTCGGCGAGCAAAGAAAATGCAGTTGAAGGATTAATATTGAACCGAATGGCGGGGTATCAGTTGACCGGAGCTGAACTTTCATTGTTTCCCGCTTTTCCTGTCCGTCACAGCGCTTACACGGGGAAGTAGAGCATGGGCGTCACGATATAACATCTGTTTTTTTGTGCTTTGACCCTGCTCTATGTTGAATATGGAAACCATAACAACCAAGTTGTTGAAACCATCTAGCGAATTGGCCTTATGGCTGTTTGAAATTCAGAAGCAAAGTTATAGCATAGTGGACTCGGTTCTTGCAAGGAATTTACTACCATACGTGTAGTGGTGAAAGTGGCGGACCGCTTTGATTATTGTTAGCAGTTCTTTTTCGGTAATAAAGTAGTTTTTCTCACTTGCTGAAAAGGACTCTCTCGTAATCGTCCTGAACTTGTGATAGCACAACACCAATACCTGTATTGCTGGCAGGCGTGTCCAGAATAAAATCATCAGTCACAGTGGGGTAAGCAAGTCTAGGAGCTGACAATAAGGCATCCTTGAGTCTAGAGAATGCTTCTTGGTAGGCAGCATTCCAGTTGAAAGGAGGCTGCTGTTTCAAAACAGTATGCAGAGGACTGGCTATGGTTGCAAAAACCTTGACAAATCTTCTGTAATAGGAACAGAGTCCTAAGAAGCACTTTACTTCGGTAACGTTGCTGGGGATGGGCCAATCTCTTACTGAAGAAAGTTTCTCAGGATTGGTCGCAATTCCTTCTGCAGAAACAATATTTCCCAGGTATTCAGCCTTGTTCTTGAATAAGTGATACTTTTTCGGTATCAGCTTAAGTCTAGCTTTGCCCATCCTACGGATGACCTTTTGAAGTCTTTCAAGGTGACTGTCGAAGTCTTGACTGAAGACAATGACATCATCTAAGGGTAGGAAAGTTTGCCATTGTAAGCCTACCTGATTGCATTCCATCAGTTTCCGGTAGCCCACATGTTGACCTATCTTTCTTCCTGACTAGCACAATAGGGCTGATCCACAGACTCTTTGAAGGCTTGATGATATTTTATTGAGCATTTGATGAATTTCCTTGGTACATTCTTCCTTCCTAGCTAATGGAAGTTACCGTGCTGTCTGTTTTATAGGTTGGGCGCCACAGGTGTTGATGCTGTGTTGGATCAGATCAGATCAACCAAGATCACCTATGTCCTTAGCAAACACATGTTGAACCTTGCAGAGAATCTGCAGAACAGATTCCTTCATCTAGTTCTGATGAATATTCTTCCCGAAGTGATGTCAAGTGTTCAGTGACCTATCTACGGATGAGGAATTTTCAGTGTCAAGTCAGATGAAATAGAAGTCATCTTGGCCATCTCATTTATCTCAAGTTGAATATGTTGGTCGCTGGGATTAGCAAATCGCAATCGCAAGTCTTTGTTGGAGTTTACCACCATCTAAGCTAGAAGAATTCCATCATTTACCTTGAAATCCTTCATGAGGTTCTTTTACCACTGTTGAAGGCAGGCAGTGGTCTTAAGGGTCGCTTATGCATCCTGCTACAAGCATTTCACTAAGTGCTTTGATGGTAATCTTCTCACGCAGGGAAATTGTCAGCTCTTCTCTCTCCTGTTTACATGCAAAGCATTTCATTGTTCCCAAACCGCATACAACCAGTTTGAAAATCAATGCTGAAACCATGCTGTTTTAGAAAGTCGAAGCCTATTACTCTATCCGCTTTCACTTTTACATATAAATACATGAATAAATACATGGATGGATAAATACATGCTGTGCAATGTGCAGGAAGATCCACTTGACCAAGTGACTCGAAGATTCCACCATCACCCACTTTACTTTGGATGTTAGTGTCCTTAATAGAAGGACGCACATCTTCTGATGTTAGTGTCCTTAATAGAAGGACGCACATCTTCTGGTATTTAAAGAATTGTGTAGGGTTCACAATACTGATGGTGGGCTCAAAATCCACCAGACAATCTATTTGTAGTCCATTGATGTGAGTTGTCCAGTAGAAAACTCATGTGGCGTATGGTGATCCATGATAATTTCACAATAACAGCTTAAAACTTTCCCATCAAGAGTGTTCAGCTAAGACCTGCAGGGCTCTGGTTTGGTCTGACCATCCATTAAGTTGGACCATAAGCTCAAACTGCATTAGATGATCTTGTTTTCCAGAAGGTCAATCAAAAGTAGCCGTTTTGTTGGCTGGTCCATGACATCTTGATTGATGCCAGAAATCTGGCAGAGAAGTCTCTGTCATAGATGATGCGTGTTGATGTCCCTGATGGACTTGATTCATCGCGGGTCGATCGCCTTCCCTCGCAGCTACTGGACACAGATTGACCATCATGGAGAGGATCGCAATGTTGATGATGTTCAGCTCTTGCCATCTCTAATGGGAACCTGTTATGCTGTACATAAGTACCAAGCCAATCATATTGCGAGGCGTTGAACCAAAGTATTGTCGCTGATACGGCGCATTCCCATGGACTGATCTCGCACTATCAGCTGTAGGGTACGCGAAGTCACGTTTGCCAATTTCCGTGGATCGGGTTGACTGGCACAGGTTGAGCCTTTGGTAGTTGAAAAATTGAGTCTCAGCTCCGTAGATTTCATTACTGTGGACAGATCTTCAATGTAGTGATTAAAATTGTGCTGGTTAACAAATAATGTTAAGAAGATAACTGTCCTGACAAACTCATAAACCATTATAAAACACAACAGGAGCTGGAATCAAACAATATGATGGAATGGGCACATTTTATGCTTGCGTGAAGATTCATGGTGCAGCTGGAGAATGACCCGCGGATGAATATTGGATGGAGCTGATTTACCAGTTATGCTTCCAATGGCCATAGGTGCTGGATGTATTTCATCACATTGATATTTCTCCTGGAGACACTTTATTGTATCTGGAAGTTCTAGGCGGTGAATATAATTTGCCTTCTTTGGGACCTAATCTAGCATTGGAGTCTGCCGTGGCACAAAACCTTTTGAGTCTCGGTAGTGGTGGTAATTTTCTCATCCGTGAACCTGTGCCTGATGACGACAATCCGTCTATCACGTTGACACACAGGCGATAATGTAGATGACAGAGCGGTAGGTGCAGTGTCCATGGTTAAGATGGCGCCGATTCAGAAGCTGCACCGCCAGATAGTTTGATGATACTGGGAATATTTTCACCAGAAGCAGGATGGTCACCTTTTGACGACCTTGTCTACGTTACGTGTTGATGCAGATGTACAATGGATCGTTGCAATCTGTGTTGAGTGGCGACTCTGGTGCATATTATCAACTCGCTGAGCCAGGTCATAAAGTTGAATCTCTCCTTGTTGTTTGTGCTGATTTAGGTATATACTCACAATGTACAATGTATGTATTTAATAACCAAGTAAGAGGCAGATACGTCAGGTAAAAATTAGTGGCAAAATTAAAATACAAGCAGCTGAATAGAACCCCATTTTCTCTTCATATCCTCCCTGTAGTGCCAACTTAAGACAACCACGACAGTGCTGGAAGCTTCTCAGAGTTCTCAAATCCTAAAAAAAAGTCAAAAACTTTTGAACTGAATAAATCAGTACTAAAATGTAAAAAATCATGATTTTTTTAATCTTGAAAAGGTTATGAAATAAAAAAGTCATAATTTTGTTGTTGTTTAAAATATCTGTGACTGATATCTGTCTTTCTGTCAGTAAATATTATTATAAACTAATAAAACCAATGACCCTGGTTTCCACGAAACAATGCTTGCTGCACCTTGGCATAACCCCGCTTTATGGTTCGGATAACGGGTCATGATTTCTGCCTAGAGGTAATAAAAAAGTCATAAAAAGTAATGATTTTTTGTTTTCTGAAAGTTGGGAACTCTGCTTCTGACGGCTACATTGACGGAGACGATAACAGCAAAGTCATTCCTTCCTCCCTGTAGTCCCCGAGAAATACACCGACAATGCTGGAAACCTTTGGTGCAGCACTGAGGAAGACAACGGCGACATAAATGAAGAAGCTTGTGCCAGGGATTAAGGCAGTGCTGAAATTAAGCTTGTGGCAGCAGCAATAGATAACGATAGATCACTATAGGAGCTTGGACTTTCTGTTAGACGTACTGCAAAGACCACGATAGCCCTCCTAAAGCTGCATGTCTGTAGTCCCTTGTAATAGTATACTATTCCAATATGAGTTCTCAGACATGAGAAATGGAAATCACATTTTCATAATTGAATGTTTATAGTTATAAACGTTTTTATTCAGATTTTCTATTTGTACATTATATATAACCAGTGACAAACACTAAATGAAGTTTTATAATAATGCCATACCGGTACTCTTTATGTATAAAGTTACGCAGTCGGGAAAAGCCAAATATTCCATCCATATGTTAATAAATGACATGTTTATAAATGATATGTTTTTAAATGACATATATATAACTGCTCAAGTAGATTAATATTGACTTAATAATGTCATATCAGTATCCTACCACCTACAATATACTACTTGATAGTCATTTATATATATATATATATATATATATATATATATGGGTGTTTGTGTGTGTGTGTGTGTGTGTGTGTAATGTGTTTTTCATGAACTGCAGCGCGAACAAAGTTCGTGTCTGACTCTGTATGCCTCAAAAGGGGTCCTTTGAGTAAATAAATTATCATTCTTCTTCTTCTTCTTCTTCTTATTATTATTATTATTATTAATTATTATTATTATTACTTCACTACAGTACTAGACACGTATTATAATAAACACCGCGCATGCGCTTTGCCACTAACCAATAAAAGATCGTGGATGTGAGAGGAGTGATAGTTTAATGTGTATAACTAACTGAGCAAATAAAATGTCCTGATTTTAATCTAAACAAATGGCCATTTACTGGTTAATGTTTCTTGTTAAGAAAAGGGCTACATAATTTTTGTTACATTTAAATGTAAGTAACTATGCGTGTGTATGTGTGTATGTGTGTTTAAGATTTTCATAATAATCTTAACTTTGTTATACACCCTTTGGTATAATGTATTGATTGAGAGCTATATAATATAGGAGTGAAAGGGCACCAGATAACTTACCCATATTTTCTGCACTGTTCCATGCATGCTTGATTTATTAAGCTTCAAAGACATACACACACTAACAGAATACAGTCATATACATGTTATGGCTACCATGACTCGTGAAAACAAAATTACTTTGTAAAAACCTATAGTTACTTTGTCTCATGAAAATCTAGAGTTTATCCCGGATAAAGCATAAACATGCTGATTCTTTGTCTCGTGAAAACATATTATTTGTCCCGTTAAAAATACATACTTGTAGGTACATTGTCTCATGAAAAACATATAATTTGTCCCGTCACAAATATATACATGTACATGTAGTAACTGTGTCTCGTGAAAACATAACATTTGTCCCGTAAAAAACATAACTTGCAGTTACTTTGTCTCATGGAAACATATAATTTGTCCGTGAAAAAAACATATACATGTAGTTACTTTGTCTCGTTAAGGCATATAGTTTGTCCCGTTAAAAACGACAGTTAATGTGTCTAAAAAAAAAAAACAGAATATTTATGATCTGATCTGGTGAAACATACTGTTAAGAGGTCCATATGCTTCATCTGACTGATGTCTAAATTTGCCACCAGGGGTCACTTTACGCAAGTGATCAAGCGAGGGTCAGATATAGACGTTGCCCCACATTGATGAAAAAAGTACACAATCACTGCAGGTTGATAACTGGATATAACGCATGAAAAAGTAAGGCGCTTTTTTTTCTTAAGAATACATTATACAGTTATTTGTTTAATCTCATATATCAATTTATTTCATGGATGCAATTTGACTTGACAAGAGTAATCAATTACACATAAAGTACAAAAAGATATAGGTGTAAAAAGTTTCGCCATATTAGTATTTTGCGACATTATACGTTTATATGCTCTTTAAGGTAAATTGAAACAGTTTGTCCCTTGGTTGATGATAAAAAATTTAAACCTAGTTTATACATATATATATATATATATATATATATATATATATATATATATGTGTGTGTGTGTGTGTGTGTGTGCAAATAAGCTGACTATAACTCAAAACAAATTATAAATATCTATTCGAGGAAACCGGCAACCTCGTTTTTTTAAGATCTCATTTTCTTCTCATTGAAAGTTCAAGTTTTTGTCATAATTGACTACTCAAACGACCCTGGACTTCTGGACGTTCCTCTCAGAATGTTTTCTTTCTTTCACAGTAAAGTAATTGCATGTGAGTTTCGAAAAGGAGGACAAACGCACAAAACTGAACTAAAGCTGAAAGCACCTCAGATGTAACAAATTAGCCTTTATAGTTCAATGTTCTAATGCTGGGGATGTTTAGAATAAAAAATGTGAGTGTAACAAATTTTGTATGAAATACAGAGTAATCGAACGAACACGTGCGCCCACAAACACACCAACGATTCCCGATATGAAAATACATTTCATCATTGGAATACGTGTGCCGTAAAATTAATGCATAGGATTGGAAATCGAATTAATTCTTGTATATAGTTCAGATCGAATTAACAATAATTGTATATATATATATATCTGTATATAGCGAAGATTTCCAATCAAGGAGGTCTTCGGAGAGAAAAAAAATTATTGTGAATGACAGCAAGGACGGCCCTTCAATACAGCTAGGTGTTTAATTTGTGAGGAAATCGATTGCAGTTTTAACGCACCGTGAACTGCTCACTTTGAGTTTAAAAGGACTTGCACAGCTGCTGGCGTTCTCGTGAAAAACGCCGATACGCACGGGAACAACATGTAAACGGTCCGTACAGGCCAAAGCAAAGTCAATCTGCACTCACTTAAAATCAAGAGCACGGGCTTACGATCGCTGTATATTTGATTTCTAAAGTAACTTACTTCGTAATTTGTCACTTACGTGTGGGCTGAGGTACTTGGTAATTGTTTGAGCAGGAGAAGGGGCCTGGGTATATGGACACATGTATGGGGAAAAACAACCACCGCCATGCGCCACGAGAAACCACCGGGGGAGGTGAAATGCCACCGGATTTCTGAAGAAAGGATGAGCCTTTAATATGATAGAAACTTCAACTTGAATACTTGTACTTTGTTGCCGGTAAGTTCTTTTTTAACACCTATATGTGTCCAGTGGATATATATATATATATATATATATATATATATATATATATATATATATATATATATATATATATGTAGTTATCACATTATTATCATGACCTGGTTCACGTCATATATAACATTAAATCACGAACAGCGCTTGTATGTAGTATATATATATATTATATATATATGTTATAAGACGACTGTCAGGTAGTTTTCAATGTTCAGAAGTTCCTTACTTACATAGTATTCATCAGCGGTCCGTACAGAATTTTTTTAAAGCTGTACAGTGTTGGAACGTTTGCATTCAGTAAATCGGCGGGATGATGAACGATAGATGACGGTTAATGTTCAGGTTATCTCTCACCCGTTG
Organism: Sipunculus nudus; assembly: GCA_026874595.1. Taxonomy (NCBI): domain Eukaryota; kingdom Metazoa; phylum Annelida; class Sipuncula; order Golfingiida; family Sipunculidae; genus Sipunculus; species Sipunculus nudus. Next base: position 85,612,282 of record CM049311.1, on the reverse strand, counting down.
AAATGGGATTTGTTTAAGCCATGTCATTATAACAAATGCCTTCCCAACAACCCCCCCCCCTCACACACACACACACACACCAACCATAAGAGGATCCAGAGGATCCGCCATCCCCCTCCCCGCACCATCATTTAGCTTTCCACTTTTTTGTGGTGCCTTGTAAACTTAATACATCCCTTTCAGTCAATTATAGTATGGCATCGATAATGTCATAAGAGATCTATTGTATATCAAGTTTATCCCCTTTCTTACCAATCCTCCCATAATGATCCCCGTTACATCCATTCTCTCTTTTAAGAAAACTCAAAGCTACCTAGTCCTTCCTATACTTATGCCATATACTGACGCGCGTGATTTTGTCAAGAATTCATTTAACTATACCAAAGAATTGCCTCATTTGGGTCGACAAAACCCATTTGTTTCCTATACGTCTTAATCGGCAAATTATGGCTTAACGTGTGGCATTATTTAAGATATGAACACACGGCCTTGTTATATTTGCTTGAGGCATTTGATTTTCCTGTTTATTAATATGCTGAGTGAAGTACGGGTCAAAGTTTTTGTTTACCCTTGTGCCCCCCGTATTGCAAAATCCTGGATCCGCCACTGCACACAAACACGCACACAAAATACATGGTCTTCAAATGATACTATTATAATTCTATCCTATATACACACACATGTCTTGAATTTATATAATTGTAATTCTAACATACACACACTCATATATATAGGAAGTGGTTTAACTTCAAGCAGTGCCGGCTGTTTATATACTAAATCCCCTTGTGTTATAGGGTAATACAAGATCTTGTGTTAAAGACATATAACACAAGCTTGTGTTGTGCTAACACAAACTTGTATTAATGATTGTGTTAATTGCATGGTCACAATAGACAGTTCGGGCCTTACCCGATTTATCCGTATCAATATTATAACACTGAAACAATTTCGTCAAGCGGTAAGTGAAAATCACGGTCGACTAAGTTGTTCGCCATTAGAGGTAGGAATGACGAACTCGACTACTGGACGAGCGGAGTTAATCGGAGGGGTTAATTTGAACTTAGCACACGGGTCGCCACTGAAACGCGCCAACTTTCTTTGTCTCGACCACCAACCACTGTGCTGTCCAGCCATGCGATGTTTACTGCCACAGCCCTGCTTCAGAAAGGATAACAAATCTGTTTTGCAAGCTGAAATCAATCTTCTTCTGAATTTGTGAGTATATTATATGTCTTTGTGGATACCATTGCATGAGTTAAAAGGTTGTTTTTCTAAATTGTAAAAATTACCTATTGAGCAACATATTTTTAGTCTTACGTGTCGATATCCTCTCAGTATCGCTCAGATGGTACATAAGATGTATTTTATGCACCAGACGTATATTTTAATACGTATAAAATTATTTCAATGTTCCCCGAAACCATTGCTAAAACATTGAATTATAATTAGCAGATTTCTTTACAGATGCCAGAGCTTGTGCCGTTCGATCTGCTAGGAACACAGCACCTTCTTGGAGAAAAAAACTAACTTTATATTTAAGAAGGTAAGTCATCAGGTATGAAGACTATAATATACCTAGATTTTTATATTAACTATATATAGGCAGACAGATATTAACCTCAGCATTTCTTGATTTCGAGGTGATATATGATCAACAGAAAAAAGACATCTGAATAATGATAGCCATAACAGTACATATTTATTTACAGATCAGTTTTTTTTTTCATTTTTATATATTGGCTAATTAAAATTGTTATTTAAACGCCCTCTAAAAACATTTACACATAGTATCTGTCACTGTAATTCTCTAACTGATAATTCATTGTACATACATAAAAAGACATTATTATTATTATTATTATTATTATTATTTTTATTCAGAATAATCATGAAAACAAAACATGCATATTAATTTAGAAATTCCCTTTCATTCGTTTATGGTTTAGGAGGAGGGTGCAGAGGAGACTGATGTGTCCATCAAGTAAGAATTAAGGTGATAATCACAAGGCTGAAAATGTCAGCATCATCATGGATGGGATGCAGTTTGCAGAGTGTGCAGACAGAAACATACAAACCAAGAACTGTAAACAACAGGAAACAAGTTATTTAATGATGTAACTGACATTTCGAAATTTCACTTCGATCCATTCTGGGTGGACATTCATACCTATTTCTTATTGACAAATACATAGTTTCTGGTGAAAGCCATGTTGATATATTTATCCATTTTAAATAAAATACCAAATTGTAACTGGTTTTCTTTCATGCTATAACTTTAAAAGTTACCATTCAGTCACAGATTTTATTTTGTTTACTGAACATATCGGCAACAGGACATATTGGCACATGCACCTGTAGACGATTACGTGACCTAGTGTCCTGTATATATTTATATATATATATATATATATATATATATATATATATATATATATATATATAGTCAATGAACATAAAAAGAAGAGAGACATCAACACACACACACACATATATATATATATACATACACTAAATTACTCAAACTCAGATTCGTTCTGCGTGTCACTATATATTTCATAAACGGTAATCCCAAATTCCAGAATGTCTCTGTTGATATTTGTATCAGGAAATCAAGGTCTGTAACATAATGTGTTGTACTTAATTCTTAATACAATAAACTCATTTGATAACACCATTTTTTATTTTCTATTTTATGATGCTGATGCACATGGTGTATGGTTATGTATGGTAGATACCAGTTGTGTCCTCTATTAAAGTGAACCTTTTATCAAAACAATAAAGTTACTTGTGTTAAATATAACACAAATAATGTGTTAGGAATAACAAAATATCTTGTGTTAATTTAACACAAAAATATGTAACATCTAACACAAATTTGTTTGATCTATAACACAAGTATCTTATATTAATTTAACACAAGAATATGTTACATTTAACACAAGAGACTAGTGTTATATTTAACTGAATCTTGTGTCAAACTGGGTTTGACACAAGTTCTTGTGTTGTTTTAACACAAGTTGACGCTGGTCATATAAGACACAAGCACTTGTGTTTGAGGGGATTTAGAGTGTAACTCTCTATTAAACAGGCGGTTAATACCTATAAAGATAAGGGTTATATATGGAATAAATGTAACTGTGTAGTTCAACTATAGTGAACTAATATATCTCAACTGCTACAATATTTAATCGTCTGCCATGACGTTATTAATGACGTCGATGACATCACTGTGTAACATTTTTTGTTGTATACCAAATTTTAATGCTCCGTTCCTTACAGACTATGATATTATTCTATGTACAGCTCTTGTTTTTGTATATATAAACTCTTCCTCTGTCATGAGATTCCGTTCATAATTGCGTGAGTTATTTTATGGAAAACCAGACAACCACACATATTGAACGGGGAAGAACGCATACCCTCCTGTATGGGTATCCTGGCTGAGGCACCAACACCATTACCCGCCGCTGTCTGTCTGTCTGTTTGTCTACGATAACACTCCTAGATATTCTCATATTGTCAATGGACGTAAATGGAATTCTATGGAAGACGGGCCATGGGCCAAGGGAGAAGTGATAACAATTTTTGGTCGATCAGTATTCAAGGCAATCCTCGGCTTTTTGCTAGTTCCCTGTTAGCCCATAGAACATCTCCATATTTTCTTAATAACTTTTAATTACGTTTGCAAACAGGGGGGCCAGCCATCAATTTATTAAATCGAGTTGGGGGTGGGTGTACCTGGAAGCCTACGTTGGTGGAGGCATGCCCTCCTTGACTCTGGTTATATAAAATAATAATTCTATATTTTTTTACAAGAGAGGAGTTATATCGCACATATCCTGCTGTTATGGCTCTGACGCACCGGTTAGCCGGGGGGGGGGGGGGGGGGGAATGAGAATGTGTCTGCCTCTAATAATGTTTAAATTATATGGCCGCTTTATTTCAATAGCATTACTCCACGTCATGTCAAACGTACTTTGGGATTACAAGTACATTACAAACGCGGATTGTAAGAATATTGCAACTTACAAGAGAAGGAATAGTATGAGACGTTTTTTATAAAGATACTAAAATACATTAATATTATTTTTTTTTTCATGTTAGTTAATATGTAAACTCATTAAATAGACGCTTTCTTTATAATGGCAAACCATAAGATGGGAGACCAGCATGTCGACAAAATCTCGTGACTGTGTCAGTTCCCAGGTTTCCCGCTGTCAGATTACTTCCTCTCAGAAGTGTTACCTGAAACAGCTGCGACGACGTGAACTACTCACACAGGCTCATTTGCATTGCTAATCAGGAACACTGACATGTAAACTTAGCATACACTGGCTTCCCTGTTATGTTAAAGCAACAAGTGCAGATCGATCTTCGATCTCACTTACTATAGTTTCTTGCATTTGGAGGAGTATATGAACAGTGGGCGTGGGACAAGTTTAGGAAGATTATTTAATTTATGCTTGTTTAGTTTAAATTTATTTATTATCTGACTGTATTTATTTTGAGAAGCCCCCCCCCCCCCCAGCTTTACACCACATATTCAAAAACCCAAATTCGCCTCGGCTATTACCACCATCTAGTTAGGTGGTAATTGAGCTGATGAAGAAGCCTGTGAGCTTCGAAAGCTCGTGTGTTAATAAACTAGTTTCTTTATCTATATATCACTCCAAATCCCCTTGTGTTAAAAATAACACAAACTTGTTAACACAAACTTGTGTTCCTCAAACACAAGTTCTTGTGTCTCATATGAACAGCGTCAACTTGTGTTAAAACAACACAAGAACTTGTGTCAAACCCAGTTTGACACAAATATAACACAAGTCTCTTGGGTTAAATGTAACACATTCTTGTGTTAAATTAACACAAGATACTTGTGTTAAAGGTATCACAATCTTTTGTAATAATAATACAATCTATTTGTGTTAAAGGTAAAACAATCGTGTTAAATTAACACAATATACTATTGTTAACAACTTACTAGTGTATGTATATATATGTGGGTGTGGGTGTGTGCGTGTATGTTGATAACTCTCTTCTTTTTATGTTCATTGACTATATATATATATATATATATATATATATATATATATATATATATATATATATATAAACAAGACATTAGGTCACGTAATTGTCTACAGGTGCATGTGCCAATATGTCCTGTTGCTGATATATTCAGTGAACAAAATAAAATCAGTGGCTGAATGGTAACTTTTAAAGTTATAGCATGCATGGGAGAAAACCAGTTACAGTTTGGTATTTTAGGACTGGTTTGCAAATGAAAATGTAAGTGAAAGTTCTAATGCAAATTACGCTGCTATTTATCAGTGTCAAGGTAACCATTAAATCTGCAGTACAAAGAAAATAAAAGAAATTATGGATCTCATTAAATAGATAAATATATCAACATGCTTTTCACCAGAAACTATGTATTTGTCAATAAGAAATCGGTAAGAATGTTCACCCAAAATGGATCGAAGTGAAATTTCGAAATGTCATTTACATCATTAAATAACTTTGTTTCCTGTTGTTTACAGTTCTTGGTTTGTATGTTTCTGTCTGCACACTCTGCAAACTGCATCTCATCCATGATGATGCTGACATTTTCAGCCTTGTTAATATCACCTTAATTCTTACTTGATGCACACTTCAGTCTCCTCTGCATCCTCCTCCTAAACCATAAACGAATGAAAGGGAATTTCTATATTAATATGCTTTTTTATCATGATTATTCTTAATAATAATAATAATTATTATTATAATTATAATTATAATAATAATAATGTCTTTATATGTATGTATAATGAAGTATCAGTTAGAGAATTACAGTGACAGATACTATGTGTAATTTTTTTTAGAGGGCGTTTAAATAACAATATTAATCAGCCAATATATAAAAATGAGAAAAAAAACTGATCTGTAAATAAATATGTACTGAGTACATATTTATTTACAGATCAGTTTTTTTCTACTACTGTTATGGCTATCATCATTCAGATGTCTTTTTTTCTGTTGATCATATATCACCTCGAAATCAAGAAATGCTAGGTTAATCTCATTGATGTCTGCCTATATATAGTTAATATAAAAATCTAGGTATATTAATAGTCTTCATACTTGATGACTTACCTTCTCAAAAAGAGAGTTACTGAGTTTTTTTCTCCAAGAAGGTGCTGTGTTCCTAGCAGATCGAACGGCACAAGCTCTGGCATCTGTAAAGAAATCTGCTAATTATAATTCAATGTTTTAGCAATGGTTTCGGGGAACATTGAAATAATTTTATACGTATTAAAATATACGTCTGGTGCATAAAATACATCTTATGTACCATCTGAGCGATATTGAGAGGATATCGGCACGTAAGACTAAAAATATGTTGCTCAATAAGATAATTTTTACAATTTAGAAAAACAACCTTTTAACTCATGCAATGGTATCCACAATGACATGTAAGATACTCAAAAATTCAGAAGAAAAAAGCTTCATTTCAGCTTGCAAAACGGATTTGTTATCCTTTCTGAAGCAGGGCTGTGGCAGTAAACATCGCGTGGCTGGACAGCACAGTGGTTGGTAGTCCCGACAAAGAAAGTTGGCGCGCTTCAGTTGCGACCCGTGTCCAGTAGTCGAGTTCGTCATTCCTACCTCTAATGGCGAACAACTTAGTCGACCGTGATTTTGACTAACCGCTTGACGAAATTGTTTCATTGTTATATATTAATCGGGTAAGGCCCGAACGAGTCTATTGTGACCACGCAATTAACACAAGGCTTTGTGTTTAAATAACAAAAGGCCTTGTGTCATGCAATTAATGATCAATAATTAATACAAGTTTGTGTTAACCCAACACAAGCTTGTGTTATATGTCTTTAACACAAGATCTTGTGTTACCCTATATAACACAAGGGGATTTACAGTGTACCATAATGTATAAAGTATGGGTACATGGCTATGATAGAAGCCTTAACGTACTTTTCCTTTTTGCGCGGATGCGGTATGCGGTTACGGTTTGCGGTTGCGGCAGGACCAGTTACTTTTATGCGGTCGCGGATAAAATTTATGTTTGTATATGTAATATACATAATTTGTACAAATATGAAATCTGAGATATATTAATGTGTATATATCCCTGTATTGTGAAGAGTGGCAGTAAACCATTAAGAAACCAGCTGCTTGAATCATAACAGATACTTGTATTGGACAGAGAGCACTCACCAGAGAATGACATGCAAATGTTTAACATATATGTAATGATTCAAAACGATGTTTACAGGGGAGAATGTTTTCCCCATAGGTCCTTTAAAATAGTCTATATATGTTTGACTCTATCCGCACCCGCGACCGTAGCTCCCCAACTTGCAAATTCCTGGATCCGCCCCTTTTTTCTTTCGATATTTTTTCTAAATAGTTTGTTTATCGTGCAGTCTATGACATAACACAATAGTAATGACACGTATTCTGTTGAACAGGTATCTGGCGCCACTTTTGCAGAGAGACGGAATATGGCTTGCGGCAATGCTTTTTACAACATCCGGGCATCCAAGTGGTTTGTGACACTCATTGTGTTCATGATAATGGTGATCGACTCCATGATGACCAGCACTATGGGTAAGTCAGTAACATTTCTGTCTTATCACACGTATCAAAGACACGTATCAAACAAACAGACCGGGCTCATTTTTCCGGGTACACAGGGACGTTTCCCGGTGGTCCGATTATCCCCGTTGTTCCTCTTAAAGTTTTATATACTCTTTATATACCAAGGCTCAACCCGATGTTTTAGAAGGCAAGTGGCAGCGCAGCCAAAGCACTGTGACCGAGATGCCCGCATTGTGTGATCAAGAGGAAGTAGAGCTCTTCTCCCAGCCATATATAGCGTATATCAACCCAAGCATGTGTCGGTTGGGTGGAATGTGATGGAAATCTCGTTGTTAGCATTGTCCAGCTCAGAAACAAGTGCCCTGCACTTTAGTTGAGCTATACTGTCTGCGTGTTCAGTGAAACTTCGACTTCGTTTATGCTTGAAATAAATGGTTCATTAAACACACAGCAACTAAGCTGGATCTAGAATAAACAGTTCTTGTGTTGCAGTAAGATAGTAAAGATCCTGTAACATCAACTAAAAAGGGTGTTTTTATAAAATAATATGAAAAAGCATTAAGATTATTAATTTGCATGGTAAAACAATTCTTTTTTTTTCATTATACATCTTAATAGTATGACAGATTTCTACTACTTTACAAATAGTATTACTTTGACGTAGGTATTAACTCAACTCTCCAAAGTAACATCACTGCAATTTAAAAAATTAAATATAACCAAATTTGTAGATGATACTGGATGGTCTTTTGTACTAGAGACGCATATATATATATATATATATATATATATATATATATATATATATTTACCCCGGACACTGAGGCAGTTTTCCTTTTATCGAGAGCTATTAGTTCAAATATAAATGTATTCCTGTATTCACGGCAACACCAGGCAAGGCTGTGCGGCTAAAAGCCAATGTATCGAGTGCTTGGACAAAGACATTGTTGTCCTTGTTGGTGCTTATAAGAGACATGCAAATTTTATTTTAACGGGTTGAATTTAAAAGTTGTCAAGGAATATAAATATTTAGGATTTTAGCTTTCGGGGCCTATGAATTATGAAACCGGAAGTGGTGTTTGATCATACGCTGGCTTAAGAGCACTTGGGAATGTAATTTCAAAATTTGAATATTTCAAAAATGTATCTTATTATTCATGTACCAAGCTTCATCACAGTGCCGTAGTACCAGTGCTTGATTATGCTTGTGAGATATGGGGTCACTGTATATACCCGACCGTTGACAAAGTTCAGAACAAGGCTGTGAGGTAATTTCTAGGAATTCATATATTATGCCCCATTCGAGGTTTAACTGTGGATATGGGTTGGATCACCAGTGTAGAAAGGCGCCAGATGAAAATACTTAAATTTTGGATTAAGCTAATATTAATGGACGAAGATATGGCTTGTAAAACCAACTTTCCACTGGGACCGGGAGTTAAGATATATAACAACTGGTCAGCTAAAATAGAAGAAATTCTAGATTTAGCAAGTGTGTCGCGTATTGTTGCTTAGGGGCTAGTATGTCCTACTGAAAATGTTGGCAAAATATTACGAGAATTCTATGAATCTAAATGGCTAGAAGAAATGAAATAAAAGCCAAACTAAGAACAGATTACTAAAACCTTCATTTTCTCCCGACCCTTATGTGGCTCATTATTTAACGCGAGACAAGAGATTCTTAATGGAACAGCATAGTAGTGGAATCTTACCGTTAGAAATTGAAGTTAGTTGGGAGGTTTAAAAATATTCGAGACGCAATCACAGGTAAATTAAGAAAATCAAAACCCGAGGAAAGAATATGCATCATGTGTGAGGACAGTTCATTTAAGATGTAATCCATTTCATATGCTCATGTCTAAAATATGAGAAAATTAGAGAGGAACTTTACAAATCATTTCATAACAGTGAAACCGAGTTGTTAGGATTGTCTCCTAAAAGTAAGTATATATACTTGCTTCAAAACTGTGTTAAAAAAATCAGTGACTTAGTAGCCAAAGCATTGGAGATTAAAAAAGAACTGTTTGTGTACGCTTGTACTGCCATTATCGAATAGAGTATTGAGTGTCATATAAACCCCTACGAAGGTTGGATACTATAAGCAGACATTTATTTTATTTCTTCTTGTATATTATTGTACAAGAAACTATAATTAATGAACTTATTCAAGCATTCATATATTCAGGTTCTATTCAAGTTTTATCTTTTCAAGTGAGTTTTTCTTGCTTTTCATGATACCCCTCCATGTCACTTCCGATTAAGAGTGGGCCAAGTGTATGACATATATATATATATATATATATAAATAAATTATATTCATAAAATCATAATAAATTATTTCAAATTTATTTTTGATAAATCCTATAAACACATGCAAATTGTATTTGAAATAGCCCCGACGGGAATATGAAAAATGGAGTTTTGGTTGTACTGCACGTGCATTACTGGTCCGTATTACTCACAGTTTGTAAGATCTCCCACAGTTATTTAAAGAACCCATGTCCTTTCAATTTCTTCCATAGTTAAGACGACAAACCCATTCCCTAAAATTTCTTTCACAGTAAAGGAGAGAAATCCATAGCAGACTTTCACTTAAAACCTAAAATCTCTTTCAGGTTTTTTCCACAGTAAAGTTAAACCAACTTTCAATTTTTACAAGATTAAAGTTTTATAAAAACATCTTCTGTTGCTATGTGTGATATATATATATATATATATATATATATATATATATATATATATATATATATATCGATAGATATAGATAGATAGATAGATAGATAGATATATAGATAGCTCTAGTGGGGTTTATATGACACTCCATAACAACATTAAATGAAGCTTACATTGTATTTAGTAACTGTGACTGTCTAACATCCCATAATGTGACTAAATATTCACACATCTGTTTAATATGAAATGATAACAAATGTACAATTTTCTCCTGCACAGCAATGTTATTGAAATCATTATTCTCGGGGCAAAAACTGTTATAGGTAATGTTCGCAGCACATTTTATAATGGACACTTGCAAACAAAATGAATCTCATCTTCGATCTCGCTATCATTGCATAATTGACAAATTCTTTCATTAGCTTTGATCTTTCGTAATTTACCAGTGGTAGAATCATAAATGTTCTGGAAGCGACCAGTTTCTACTCTAAAAGGCAATATATCATGCACATCTTAATTGAGCCATCAGAGACCTCTTTCGTCTAGAAAGATTCATTTTCAAATATAATTCTGTTTTAATCAGTTTAAAGTCCTTAGCTTTGGCTTATTTTTAACATCTGAAATCCATTTGCTTAAAAAATAAAAACATATTTCTTCCTTGGCTTCATTACCTGAACAGATCTCTTTGTTTTCGAAAATTGTTAAATATTTATATTATCAAATATTTTTGCCACATTAGCACATCAGCTATTCTTCCTATTGTGATAGTCCCTTTCAAACATTTTCTTGGTTAATCTTTGCGAGTCCATATTGACTAATCGGTTCCAAAATTTTATAAATTTCTACGCTCCGTACATAAAGTCCACCCCATCTCAGCTACCATTCCCGGGACAGAACAAAATCTGTGAACACCCAAGAAAAATCGAATCGCCCTGTTCTGTAATTTGTCACAATATATATATATATATATATATATATATATATATATATATATATATAACATGTTACTGCATAATAACTGTGGATAAACGTTTTCCCCTAGTTTTTTTCTCCCCGTGTCCTTCATTTAGAAGAAATATGTTCTTCCAGAAGAGACCTAACTTTGTATTGTTGAACAAGTACTTTAACTTTATTTATATATATACTCATTACTACGCAACTACGCAACTGAAGTTTTTAATGAAATTATTAAATTGAAAAATAGTTCTAAATTAGACTTAATTAATATGGATACGCGCCTTATTCGTGCAGCGTCTGATCTGATAGCACCTAGTCTCGCATACCTGTTTAATATATCCCTTTCATCCGGACAACTGCCATCTGATTGGAAAAAAGCCAAGATTACACCTATTTATAAAGGAAAAGGAAAATGCAGTGAAATGACAAATTATCGCCCTATTTCAATAATCCCTCATGTTGCTAAACTTCTTGAGAAAATAGTTAAAGATCAAATAATAAAATTCGTCATAGATTATGACCTAATCTCGTATGATCAGCATGCATATTTACCCAACAAATCAACTTCAAGTGCCCTTCATACCTTTATTGATGACATTTATTCACATATGGACAGAGGAGATATCACCGCTGCTTGCTATCTCGATCTAACCAAAGGTTTTGACACAATAAATCATCCTATACTCACACATAAGCTAGGCCTGCTAGGCTTTACTATGAAGACCAGAACCTAGTTTAGGGCTTATTTAAAAGATCGTCAACAAATAGTACATTGTAATGGCAAAACTTACATGGTACAAACAGTTAATATAGGAGTGCCCCAAGGTACTGTTTTGGGTCCTGTTCTCTTTCTTTTATATATCAATGACCTTTTCCATCGCCTAAGACCTGCAAAATGCATCGCTTATGCTGATGATACCACCATCTATTGTCATGGTTCTACCGTATCTGTGGTGCAGCAAACCTTACAACAAGCAGTATATGCTGCTTGCAGCTGGTTCGATGCTAACACGTTAACCATAAATATTAACAAATCTACTGTCATGTTACTGGGTACAAAGAATCGTGTAAATAACCATGACCTTTGTATCACTGCTAATGACGTACATTTCCAAGAATCAACGGAAACCAAACTATTAGGTGTAACTATTGATTCTAATTTATCATGGTTCTCACATGAAACTACCCTATGTAAAAAGTTGTCACCAAACTTAGCACTGTTACACCGCCTTAGTAAAGTACTATCCATAAATACATTAATAACAGTCTATAATACCATGATCCAGCCACATATCGACTATGCCATAAGTGTATGGGGCAAAACGAAATCCTCAATTTGCCATAGAAAACTGCAAAAAATTCAAAATCGTGCAGCACGTATTGTTACCAGCTGCTATGATTATGAAATCCCAAGTGCCACTCTGATACAACAGCTACATTGGCTAACAGTCTCTAAACGCTGTGAATATTTCATATGTATCCTGATGCATAAATATGTCAATCAAATGAATATCCATAATCCAAAACAGTTCATATGGGTCAGTGATACGCATCATCATTCTACCGCTGAAAGTGGCCTTCTGTTATTGCCAAAACCGAAAAATGAATTCTTCAAAAAATAGCTTCTTATACAGAGGCCCTTCGGTATGGAATACCTTACCATACGAGATCAGATATATAAAATCTTTAAATACTTTTAAACATAAGACAAAAGCGTTTCTTTTAAAGTCTTAGTATTACAACCTAAAGACAATGTTATTTCCTAATATGCATCATCAATTACCGTCTTTATTAATTGGATTCTTTTATAACCGCGTCTATACTAGTTTTTATGATTATTGTGCATTTTACTCGTTTTCTTACATACATTACCCATTGAATGTATTACGAAATTTTATATACGACTATGTTGTTCACGTATAAAGTGAATTTAACCTATTGTAGCGTTTAATGTTTTGTAGCATATCATGACTGACTTATTTGTCGTGTATATAATATTTATGTACATGTATCTTTGATGATTCATATATTGGGTTACATATGTATACTGTATATTTTATAATCTTTGTACCAGGTATTTATATCATGTTTTAAGGTTACAGGGTCCTGTGGAAGAACAGACTATATTACTGAACAGGCTACCCTGTATAAATATATTGAAATAAATAAATAAATAAATTATGTTTTAGTTCCAATTCTACCTGACATGGTGGCGCGGTTCGTATTCAAACTACCCATGTTTGACCCGCACCTGAACGTTACGTTACCAGGAAATCTTTCAATGCAGGTAGGCTTCAGTCTGTCAACCATTGAACATTATTTAATATTATATATATATATATACATATGGTATAAGAGTATGGGACGCTCATGAAAAACGTAATATACAATTCATAAAATTATTGTATATGTTGAACCGACATATCCTTTGATCGATTAATTAAATATTGCCAACTCGGTCATGCACTGAATTCATCTTACTCGGCAGAAAACGATGGCCTGGTTCACTGTAGACTCCTGATGATGTGGTTCTATCACTTTCGCTCTAACCCCTGCTCGCTTTATAGCAGGGTTTGTCGGATTATACAAGCAGACTCTCACACATGGTTAGGAACTGTAATCAGGCAAACATGGCCGGGTGTACTGCGGGTTTTTAAAACTCAAGTTAAGTGCACAATGCATTCGATATATCTGGTCTTTTTACCCCTTTACATGTACACATACCTACCTATATACATACATTGCATATACATGACATACATGCACACATGAAGCATCGGATGCATGTATACAGTATATATACAATATAACAATATATATATATATATAGTCAGGTGTGTGTTGAACTACACAACGATAAAGTGCTCGACTGACAGGAGCTTTAATATATGTTTAGTTCAAGACTTTAACCTACATGGATTTTACAACGTTGTTTCGTAAGGGCCGTAGGTCCTCACTCTTCGGAAACCCATCATGAAGTGGGCCAGGTATTAAGATTTTTGAATGTTTGATCTGGCGCATGCGTAGTTAGCCATTAATGTAACATTGACTCACAGTATTAACTAAAACATACATAAGTGAACATTGTCGTGCAGGCTGACCCTTCTGATTTTAGGACATGGCCAATGTGACCTACCCCCCGCCGAACACCTCTCGCACTCTCCGAGAACTGCGCATCAACTCTGTCAAATTCCTGGGTGCGGCGTTCGCCGTGAAGCCCGCCGTGGAGGTGGTTTGTAAGATCGGAGGAGGTGTCGTCGTGGATAGGTTTGTAGTTACGTTGTCTCGACGAAGTTCGGCGATATTTGTTTGACTATTTTCCCTTCGTTTGTTCGTCCATAAAATCTTTGTCACAAGGAACCCCTTTGTGTCTGTTTTTACTTCATCAAGTTATCAAAGAATTTCAATAACATTCTTCAGAAGAGTGAATCGTAATTTGTGATGGATGAATTAGAATTTTAGGCAGCACTGAAAAGTGAAATTATTTGATGGGTGGACCATCATCCAAGGAAAAATTATTTTCAAGTGGGATCTGTGCATTCCAAATTGCGCGAGGCTACCTCTCTCGTCGATTTCAAGTTAAAATTTTAAATGTATGGCTAAATGCGGTAATATGACAGCCCCCCCCCCCCCCCCCGGCCCTTCGTGATGTATAAGAACAACGAATCGCCGCAAAATATTCATGGATATCAAATTGTGCATTTTGAATACATATTTTGTTATGTTAAAATGACAATGGTGACCTGTGTCGGTGGTTTTGTCACAGAAATTCGTCATGTGAACAATCACATGAAAAGCACGCTTATATATACGTGTATTATAGAGCTGTTTATCTAACCTGCCCAAACAGCTGGCCATGGCTTGTTAAAGATACGTCACCAGCTAATGACCTGGCTTCATAAAAAAAAGAGGAGCAACTAGAACCCCTAGAGCACAGCCAATAATCTTAATCAGGGCCGAATCTCCAATATGGTTCCTATACACCTGTAGATGACGTCACAATTATGTTTCAGAGCGTTCCATGCATACAGTTATAAAGTGTTTTTAAAATATTTAACTGGTGGCCGTATTTCCAGGTACACCGCTCGCTCTTATCTAGATATGTATGTGACACTTAAACAAAGTCCTTTCTTTTCCAGGCTTGGACATAAAATGCCTCTTATCCTCGGCTTTGCATTTACATTAACTTCTCTGATAGGTAAGTAAACTGTAGTGTTGCTTTAAGAGATTTTTGTTGCGAACACTTGCCTTTAACACACCTTTCTGGTTTTGCTTGTAATGTGGAAGTAAACATGGAAGTAAGTCAAATGTTAAACAGTTCTTTCCACCACATTCATAAGTACACGCTTTTTATCTCTGCTGACTGAGAGTCATCTGAGCTATAGCGATCACTCTCTGTCCGTCGTCTGTCCGGCCGATCGTCTGGCCGTTCGTTAACAGGGCACAAATCGTAACCGCTGGGACTGGAATCTTCTTACTTGACATCCTTGGAGGTCGATAAAAATATCTCCTTGGACACCTGAAATAAGGTCTCTGTTACCTATTTTCTTTGAGCTGTAGGTCTCGTAAGAGACCCCCAAATAATCAAAATTTTGATACAAAAGCTCAAGTATCTGAATAACTACTGCATTGAACACAACGATTCTTTTCATGAATATTGATCATGGAGTGCTCCATCATTTTCCACAAACTGGTGGCGCCACCTGTATTTTTTCTAATTTTTACGATTATTTCCTTATTTTTGAGACTTTTAAAGAAACAATCAACTGTTGACAAGACACAAATAGTACCATCTGGACCTTTATTCTTCAAACTTGACATCAAGGGAGGTCCATGAAAAGTCTCTGTGGAAACGTGAAATTAGTTTTCTGTTACCCAAATCCTCCCAGCTATGGGGCAGGTAATTATCCCTCAGAATAATTAAAATTTGATACAACAGTACCAGTATCTGAATAACTTATGTATTGATCACCATGATTCTTTTCATGAATATTGATCATGGAGTGTTCCATCATTTCCTGCAAACTGGTGGCGCCCCCTGTATTTTCTTTATAATTTTCACATTTTTTTCTCTTTTTTTTTGATACCTTCAAAGAAGCTGTTATCTTTTAACAGGGTACAAATTGTGATCCCTGGACCTTGAATATTCTAACTTGACAAACTAGAAAACAATTAAAATGTAATACAAATGCTCCAGTAACTGTACAACTAATACATTGATCACCATGATTCTTTGCATGCCTATTGTTCATAGATTGTTTCAGCATTTTCTCAGACTTGAGGTGTATTATTTCTAATTTTTACGCATTTTTTTCCTCTGTTTGAGACCTTTGAATGAAATGGACTTCCATTAACAAGGCACAAATTGTACCCGTTACACCTGACATTTTCTTGCTTCACATCCTTGAAGGTCAATAAAAATTCTCTTTGGAAACATGAAATTATGTCTCTGTTACCCATATCCTGCAAGCTTTCGGGCTTGTAAGTCCCCCCCCCCCCCCCAAGAATAATTAAAAGTTTGATACAAAGCTCCAGTATCTGAATCACTAATGCATTGAATGCCATGATTCTTTGCATGCATATTCATCATTGGAGGTTTCATTAGTTCTTGCAGACTGGTGATGTCACTTGTACTTTTATGTCTCCCCCCCCCCCTCCATCGTCATCCTCATCTGTCGGATATCTTGTGAACGCGATAACGTTTGAAGGGCTGCATGTTTTCCGCCAAAATTTGAAACACTTATTTTTTCATACAAAAATCTCGTAAGAGTTCGAAAACTGGTGACCTTGGCTTCATCTTCAATGTAAAATCAGCCGAAATGTGAATTTTTTGGGATCCCCATTACTTTTGAAGAATTCCGCATTTTGTCCTCAAATTTGGTAAACCTTTTGTTCCTGTCATGTTCTCGGAGGATATTGAAAACCGGTTACCTTGACTAGGATCTTCAAGGTCAAATCAGTCAAATTATACGTATTGTCTTGTGAACACGATAACTTTTGAAGTTTTTCACAAGTTGTCTTCAAATTTGGTACACCATTTGATCCTACCAAATTCTGAGAGGAATTCGAAAGAGGGTGACCTTGACAATCATTTTCAAGATCAAATCTGCCAAAATGTAAAATAGTTTTGAATCCCTTAACTTTTGAAGTATTCCTCAATATGTCCTCAAGTTTGGTATACCAATTGTTCCTACCATGTTCTCAGACAAGTTTGAAACTCCGTGAACATGACCAGGAAAATCAAGGTCAAATCAGTCAAATTAAAGTTATTGTCTTGTTAACACGATGATTTTTAAATATTTCACATTTGTCCTCAAATTTGGTAAACCAAATGTTCCTACCAAGCTCTCGGGCAAGTTTGAAACCTGGTGACCTTGACCAGGATCTTCATGGTCAAATCAGCTGAATTATAGTTATTTGTTATATAGTATATTGTGGACGAGATAACTTTTGAAGTATTTCATAATTTGTCCTCGAATTTGGTACACTAATTATTCCTACTAAAATTTCATAGGTCAAAACAAGGTGAACTTGACCTTTCTCTGTAAGGTAAATCTGCCAAAATTCAACATTTCTCTACACCCCGTAACTTTTGTAGTACTAGTATTTCCAAATTTGTCCTCATATTTGGTACACCAGTTGTTACTACCAAGTTCTCAGACGAGTTTGAAACCTGGTGACCCTGATAAGGATCTTCAAGGTAAAATCAGCCGAATTATAGTTATTGTCTTGTGGATGAGATCACTTTGAAGGGTTGCAAATTTTCCTCCGAAATTTAAAATACTCTTTGACCTTGATCATAAATGTCAAATTTATGCAATTCTAAGCATATTGTGACCCCCATCATTTTGTAAGTACTGAAGATTTTTTCTTCAAATTTGACACACCAGTTTTTTCTGCCAAAATGTCATCAGAATTCTAAAGGGGTGACCTTGACCTTGACATTCAAGGTCTAATCTTCTGAAATCTAGATTCATTGTTTTGAGATATTTCATATTTTACCCCTAATGTAAAATGATCTAGAATCTGGACATCCTTAGAGTTCCATGAAAAATATCCATGAAAACTTGAAATTAGGTCATTATTAACTATGTTTTGCAAATTAGGGGAGAAAACATGATTTTTAAGCACCACGTGAGGCAGATGGGGCACAAATTGAATCGATGTGCCCTTAAATCCTCATACTTAACTTTCAGAGAGGTCCCTAAAAAATATCCTTGGAAACCTGAAATGTCATTCTGGCCCAATTTATGCAAGCTGTTTGAAAGACCTTGATTTTAACACTCAATTAGTCAGGAAGGCACAAATGGTAGCAGCTGCATGTAGACCCATGTAGATATAAGTCCCATATAGAGGACCCGCAGAGCTACGGCAGTACCACGGATAGGTCCGGGGGGGGGGGGCCCGGTGTGTAAGCCGTAGCGCTGCGGGGTGGTCCGGGTTGGTCTGAAATGTTCCGGGAGGGCGAGCATGCACTTTTTGGTTATCAAAAACTGTCGGGGCGATTCGTGGTGATCCGGGGAGGAATGTAATCCGTGGTGATCCGGGGCTAATCCGTAGCTCTCTCGGGGCTATGCCGTGGGTGTCCGTGCCACTGCCTTGGAAGTCCGGGACACTGCCGTGACAGTCCTTGGAGGTCCGGGACGTCGAAACCCACCCGAAACACCCCAGCAAAGCGACTGTCCCAACACGGCAGAGCCAAGGACTTCCACGGCAGTGCCAGGCCTCTATCCGGGGCTCTGCCGGGACGGTCCGGGGTAATCCGGGGTGCTGCCGTGGTGGTCAGGGGTTATCCGTGGCTGTGCCTCGGTTATTTCCATTGCATCCGGGGTGCTGCTGGGATGGTCCTTGGCGCTGCCGGGACGATCCGGGGCTTTACCGTTGTACTGCTGTGTGAAATGGCGATTTCTGCCAAAAACCACCCCGGATCACCACTGACCATCTCGGACCGTACCCGGAGTGATCCGTTGTAAACCTTGCCTATCCGTAGTACTGCCTTCTTCAGTGCATGGGACTGTAGCTACCTATATCTAAGGGCTATCGGCAAAATGCATGATTTTGAGCGCTCTGGGAGTTTTTTTGCCCTTTGTTTAACGCTCCTTGATTTTAGCTGTGCGTCATGGCCCATGGGCGGTTTGTTTTGTTGTTAACATACATTTACTACATGGTTTCTAGAGTAAAGGCTTACTGGCGTTCACCAATGGTTACCGTAGCCTGGAGTATCCTTATATCAATTATTTCTAATACCATGCATGCAATTATTTTCTTCTTCCAAATAAAAAGATTATGTGAATATTTTTTCGTATTGTAATGTACTTGTTTTTTTATTCATTTCTAAAGTTACTTTACAGAACAAATGCATTACGAGAAATGGAGTTTTCAAAGTTAAAGTGTGTATCCACCTTGTTTTTCAGTATTCGCCTGGGCGGGCTCTCTGACCATGGTGATTGTCGGTCAAATCATAGCGGGAATCGGGTGTGCCTTTTCAATCGTTTCAGGTGGGTGAACTTTTGCAAGATCAGGATTTTCTTTAGATATCCCAACAATTTTTTTTAGCTCAGCTGACCATTCATTGGTCAGCTATATATCTCTGTAATGAAAATGCGACCGTCAATCTGAGATCAGCCGACATTGTTTTACAGCTCCATACAGCTGATTAGGAACCTAACCAAGATTATTAAGATAAATAAAGCGATTTTATTGCTGCTGCCAATTTTTAATTTACAGGCCAGATTTACGAACCCTCCTTTATCTCAGATCTCCTTGAATTAAAAGGAAAAGTGAAATTAGAAGGAAAATTTAACTCACCTGTATATAATGAATGTGATAAAGAATGTGCATATGAAGCAAACTGACCTACTCATTTCTTTATGGAAATATAGATTTTTACCTGTATGGAGTAAATATAAGCAGGGAACAAGTCTACAAACGTGGTACAATATATATTTGTTATTGGGTTAGTTTCTTCCATTATGGAGATTAAAGTTGAACTTTTGGACTCATGGATCTCTTATTATAAAGATACAAATAATGTTTGCTCGTATTTATGACTTTAATACATAGTGATTTACATACAGCAGATTTGTTTGTTTACTTTTCAGATCTCTTTCTCTACTTTCATACTCTTTACTTTCATTTCCTCAGTTCCTTAAAAAATCCACTTAAAAATTAAATAGTGTGGCCATAATTACATGGTTCTGTCCATCTTCATAGGCTACGTCTCACCTCCTCTTAAAACATTGCTGTGACTAGGTACTTGCGACAATACGCTAATATACAAGTACTATACAGTACGCTAGTTATACAGGTACTATACAGTACGTTAGTTATACAGGTACTATACAGTTCGCCAGTTGTACAGGTACAATACAGTACGTTAGTTATACAGGTACTATACAGTACGCCAGTTGTACAGGTACTATACAGTACGCTAGTTATACAGGTATTATACTGTACGCTAGTTAAACAGGTACTATACAGTACCCTATTTATACAGGTACTATACAGTACGCTAGTTATACAGGTACTATACAGTACGCTAGTTATACAGGTACTCCACAGTACGTTAGTTATACAGGTACTAATCAGTACGTTAGTTATACAGGTACTATACAGTACGCTGGTTATACAGGTATTATACTGTACGCTAGTTATACAGGTACTATACAGTACCCTATTTATACAGGTACTATACAGTACGCTAGTTATACAGGTACTATACAGTACGCTAGTTATACAGGTACTCCACAGTACGTTAGTTATACAGGTACTAATCAGTACGTTAGTTATACAGGTACTATACAGTACGCTGGTTATACAGGTATTATACTGTACGCTAGTTATACAGGTACTATACAGTACCCTAGTTATACAGGTACTATACAGTACGCTAGTTATACAGGTACTATACAGTACGCTAGTTATACAGGTACTCCACAGTGCGTTAGTTATACAGGTACTAATCAGTACGTTAGTTATACAGGTACTATACAGTACGCTGGTTATACAGGTATTATACTGTACGCTAGTTATACGGGTACTATACAGTACCCTAGTTATACAGGTACTATACAGTACGCTAGTTATACAGGTACTATACAGTACGCTAGTTATACAGGTACTCCACAGTACGTTAGTTATACAGGTACTAATCAGTACGTTAGTTATACAGGTACTATACAGTACGCTAGTTATACAGGTACTATACAGTACGCTAGTTATACAGGTACTATACAGTACCCCAGTTATACAGGTGCTAAACAGTACGCCTGTTATACAGGTACTATACAGTACGCCAGTTATACAGATTAAACGAGCTTATATTTAAATATACAGGGAGTATACTAGACTTAGTATATATATATATATATATATATATATATATATATATATATATATATATATATATACTATTTTCAGTGAAACCATCCCTTTCGAAAGCTATATCTGAAGTCGTATTTACGAAAACACAAGGTGATTGAAACAATTTATAGAATTGTCCACACCTTTGATCATTAATTATCAGGGCACAAACACATCTCGATAATAAAACATGGTAAATGCGACAATGAAAATGTTTCATGAAGCAATATTCGTTTACACTTATCCAAAATAATATCTGAGAGATAAGGTCTACAAGCAAATCCATGGACTTGTTGAGTATATAATAACGTAAATATGAACGTTAGGTTGATCTTGATCGGAAATATGGTTTATCGGTCATATTTTGTTCAAACATCAGTAGCCGCTAAGGTAACTATCCATTATCATAAACATTTGATATTTTTCCCACAAATTACAAACTCAACAATAAACAAGAAAAATATTTACACATTTTTTCTTTTATACATATCTTTTTTTAATGTTTGCATGTAGCTTTCCCAGTCCCAAATTTGAGAAAAGGTATTCTCATGTGACCAGTCTACATTTCTTTTGTGTTTAATATAACAATGTAAGTGGTAATGATAGAAATAACTCTTATTTGGCTTTCTTTTGAATTTACTATATGTCATTAGATGGTAGTGGACCTAAAGTGAGTTTTCCTTCCCTACCCCTATTTATTTTTAAACGAAAAGAGGGTATTGTGTTACGCAAGGCGCAGATGGTTTTCAGGCTCTGAAACTTTTATCGTAGGTAAAATAATTCGTTTTGGTATACTCTACCCATATATAAACTTTGGTGCTTTAATCCAGTCTGTAACGATATGGCCCAAATTTGAGGCTAAGCCACCTCACTACATTTCATCAAATTGCAAGAAAAAATGATCAATATTTCATTATCATACATGTACCAGGAGTACATTATAGCAGATGCATATATTTTAGCCCCAGGTTCGTGCTATACTCATGATATCCATAGGTACAGGTAAAGTGAATTCAGTACCTGGGTAAAAGACCCTGCCCTTACCTGTAAGCGTTATAACGACTAGAAATGTGCATTCTAAATAATGCTCCAAAAACCGTGTTTGCATTCACTGATTCGGCCCATATTTTTAGGTTTATTCGTGCATGCAAAAGTGAACCTACGTTTATGAATATTCCTTGATGACGTTCCTAAACCTGGATCATGAACCAAAATCGATATGTTAATTCTAATTGGCCAATTCCCGAATGTCCTGCTAATTCCATAAGATCCCGTTCATGATTGCGTGAATTTTGTTGTGAACAAACACACACACACATACACACACACTGACGGGGGTGAACACTTACGCTCGTGGCAATTACCCAAGTGTCATCCTCTTTTAACAAACAATCTCTTCCCACAATATGTAAGAAACTGATACTCATAAACATGTATAATCCTGCATCTCTTTGTTCCTGTAGGTCTAGCGTAGCTTATAAATCAGGTTATCCTATTCATTCTGTATTTGCACTTGATGACCACTTTGGTTTCATTTCAAATTCGACAGCATTTAATGAAGACTGGCAAAACTATTTTACTTCTATCAAGATCTGTCCCCCTGAAGTAAATCTGGACACTTTATAAAACAAACACTATAACACATATCGGTGGCTTGAACATTAAGAAAAACTGATTGCGTTAAACTGTCGCAGCAATAGCATGACCGTAATCATGGGCGATTATAAATGAAGATTTATTCATTCATTCAAGTCCGGAAGTTCATCCAAGAAAAGGTGATTTAGCATTACGCAACAATTAATCACTGGTTACATATTTTGTATCGTTATTGAAATTTGTGTTATCTTTACTTAACTTTGGTAAAATTTGGAAACCTCATCTAAACTGTTTACCCACTTTTTGCACTGCTTGAGGCGGAACAGTTCGGTCCTCGTTGCAAGATTTAAACGGACGTACTCTGACGCTGGTAATGTCAGAAGGCCGAAATGGCGCTAGGGCACAGTGGAAATGCATGACGAAAGCCTATTGCGTCTACCGTCAATTATATTACAGATATACATGCAGTGTCATGCACCTGTATTTTCTGATTTAATCAAGCCTGGCGCTGCTGGCCATCGCTGATTTATCAACATCGGTATCTGTATCTCTTGGTGTTTGTAGGTCTGGCGTTGCTGGCCATCGCTGATTTATAAACACGGGTATCTGCATCTCTTAGTGTTTGTAGGTCTGGCGTTGCTGGCCATCGCTGATTTATAAACACGGGTATCTGTATCTCTTGGTCTATATAGGTCTGACGTTGCTGGCCATCGCTAATTTATAAACACGGGTATCTGTATCTCTTGGTCTCTATAGGTCTGGCGTTGCTGGCCATCGCTTATTTATAAACACGGGTATCTGTATCTCTTGGTGTTTGTAGGTCTGACGTTGCTGGCCATCGCTTATTTATAAACATTGGTATCTGTATCTCTTGGTCTATATGGGTCTGGCGTTGCTGGCCATCGCTTATTTATAAACACGGGTATCTGTATCTCTTGGTCTCTATAGGTCTGGCGTTGCTGGCCATCGCTTATTTATAAACACTTGTATCTGTATCTGATTTAAACGGACGTACTCTGACGCTGGTAATGTCAGAAGGCCGAAATGGCGCTAGGGCACAGTGGAAATGCATGACGAAAGCCTATTGCGTCTACCGTCAATTATATTACAGATATACATGCAGTGTCATGCACCTGTATTTTCTGATTTAATCAAGCCTGGCGCTGCTGGCCATCGCTGATTTATCAACATCGGTATCTGTATCTCTTGGTGTTTGTAGGTCTGACGTTGCTGGCCATCGCTTAATTATAAACACGGGTATCTGTATCTCTTGGTCTCTATAGGTCTGGCGTTATCGGCAACTGCTGATTTATAAACATGGATATCTTTATCTTTTGGTATCTATAAGTCTGGCGTTGCTGGCCATCGCTTATTTATAAACACGGGTATCTGTATCTCTTGGTCTATATAGGTCTGACGTTGCTGGCCATTGCTTATTTATAAACACGGGTATATGTATCTCTTGGTCTCTATAGGTCTGGCGTTATCGGCAACTGCTTATTTATAAACACGGGTATCTGTATCTCTTGGTGTTTGTAGGTCTGACGTTGCTGGCCATCGCTTATTTATAAACACGGGTATCTGTATCTCTTGGTCTCTATAGGTCTGGCGTTGCTGGCCATCGCTTATTTATAAACACGGGTATCTGTATCTCTTGGTGTTTGTAGGTCTGACGTTGCTGGCCATCGCTTATTTATAAACAAGGGTATCTGTATCTCTTGGTCTCTATAGGTCTGGCGTTATCGGCAACTGCTGATTTATAAACATGGATATCTTTATCTTTTGGTATCTATAAGTCTGGCGTTGCTGGCCATCGCTTATTTATAAACACGGGTATCTGTATCTCTTGATCTCTACAGGTCTGGCGTTGCTGGCCGTCGCTTATTTATAAACACGGGTATCTGTATCTCTTGGTGTTTGTAGGTCTGACGTTGTTGGCCATCGCTTATTTATAAATACGGGTATCTGTATCTCTTGGTCTCTACAGGTCTGGCGTTGCTGGCAACTGCTATTCCTGACGACGATGAGCGAGGTAAAGCCATGGGGTTGGTGTACGGAGGACTGGCCGTCGGCAACACAGGTAGGATGCCATTCTCCACACAGAAGGTTTATCTGTTAATGTCAAGGATACTAGTATATCTCCTGCACACATTCGTGCATAAGGCACGCTTTCCCGCCTAAATCGAGTTATTTCGCCTGGAAATAGTAAATTACAAAAATTAAGTAAATAGAACAAATATAAAGCATGCTTGTATCGACAGCATATACATTCCAAATTCATGTATAACCAACACCAGGTATTTGTCTGTGATACATAATTTAAATATATTGCTTAACCTATGGATCTATTTTGCGGTGGAATATCCGTGACGCGGCATTGTTGATATAAACAGAACCTTATGCACGTGCTTCCTTGGATAGTTTAAGTGATACAACTGTTTCCAGAATTGTTGAAAATGTAAATGCAAGGTGACAGTGTCTTGATACTTGTTGCGGTCATTTCAAAATTATGCAAAAGGATGCACCATTGCACCGACACATCGCGATACGGAGTCAAATATCGATGTCCTGTATCGATACGTTTACAATATATGATCAACAAACAGAAAGTCAGATATTTAATTAACGACTTTTGGTATTTTATGACAGGGAGCAGCCCAAAAGTAATAACAGAAAGGAGAAATGGTCAGAACTTGGCATCTGATTGGCTAACCATCGACCAATCAAAGCAGTTAAAGGGGCTATTTTATTATTCATGTTTGCTGAAACATGAAGGTACAAAATGACGTGATTTACCTCCAGAAACAGAAAAGAGCTATGACTTGGAAGCTGATCTCTAATACTACTCTATTGTACCGTATCGTATCGTGAGGAAAGTATCGCGAGACATGTTGTATCGTGAAATAACGTGTGGTTGCTGACCTTACTGCTCTAGAGAGAAATTTTAAGTAGAAGATCGATTATCGTTGAGTTATCGTGACTTTCAGGACAAGAAAATCAATAAATTTTATTTAAATTGTCTGATCACAATGTGACAGCAGCAGTCACAACAAATTTACAGTGCCTGCACAGATGAACCCGACAAAAGTTCTGTTTAAAATATCATTGACAGCTCTATAGTACTTTAACTATAATGCGTTTATATTTAGGCGATAAATCTTAAGTATCCCCTAAACAAATGTTTTGGCATTTTTAAGATTGTATTGATTTTTAACGATTTTAACGATTATCAGAACCATTGATAATCGCATCGGTTCTTTTCAGAACCATCGATAACCACTATTGGTTCTTGTCAGAACCATCCATAAACGTATCCATTCTTGTAAGAGGCATCGATAATCGCAATGATTGTTGCGGGAAGCATCGACAATCGCATAGTATCTAGCTTACATCGATAAATTTGTATTATATCGATACAAATCACGCCGGTTCATGGCTTCGTGTATGTGGGACAAGTGGTTTTCGTAAGTATCAAAGCAACACAGATTACACTAATGATAATTTCAAGGGAATACATGGTGTCTTATGGTTGTATTTTTTAAAGCTATACACACTACCGTATTTCCTTGATCAGACACCGTACCTTGAAAAGTCGCCTGCCTTATTTATTGGCCGGGGCAATTCAACGTCTCAGAAAAATAAACACCGGCCTTAAATAGACGCGTTGTGTAAGTATTGCCATGTTTTCCGCCAGATGACTTTTCTTGTAATTATCATGCATAAGATCAGTGTAAGTATCATTATCATAATACCATTAATGACATGAGTAGTCGAAACTGTCATGACAGGTGGCTTTACACGGGGAAATCCCAGTATGTAAAAACCAAATACATTGTATAATGTTAATTCTACGCCAGTATGAACCACTTCAGAGCACTCATGTGTTTGTACATTACATTCTGTAGAGCCATACCTCATATCTTTTTCGTATTTTCCTAGTCAGCTTCCCGATATCGACGACGGCGTATGAGTTCCTTGGACAACCAGCGCCTTTCCTCATCATGCTGATACTAACAGTATTAGATGGAGGTAAGATTTAAATGTTACCATCACTATATAACGAATTTTCCCACACTACACTTGCGACACCTGCCGGCGACGATTTAAACTGACTGTTCGGGCCGTTATCTATATTATAGTTGATGATGGTTGCACCCAACCGTTGTAACGTAACTCCTTTGTGGACAAGCCTTGGAAATCCCTGTTTGGGATATATATGCCCCCTTAGGACACACTTGGCATCATTCCTGCCATTTCAAGTTGGCCCTGAGTATCCTGAGGACATATGTTTTATGAAGAGTCTACACCAGAAACTGCGCCGGGGTACTCAGTCATGTCAACTCGGTACATTGAAAACACACATGCACAAACCGGGCCGAAATCTCACGGACCGGTCGTAGCTTTATAACAGATGATATGCTAGTTTCGATAATGAAAGACCATGTTGTGTTATATCTCATGTAACAAAGTACAAAATGGCTTGTTTCTGATTTCACTTGACAATTTCCTAAGTGATATCTTATTTGACTTACAGCAGACGATCATTACAAGCAGGTTGTGAATAGTCTGTGATATTTAGATTTGAAATTTATTTCAGTGTGATTATAGGCTTACAGAACGTGTACGGGTGCCATTATATGTCTGGTTTTATTATTTGTTGCACGTTGGCTTTTTGTTAATTGATGTTAATTCTAATTGATGACTGTCTTGATACGGCTGGTTTTCGTTTTGTGAAGAAAGTTATTTGATTACTAAATACTTTTCATTCTGTTTCAGTATTGAGAATGTTGCTAATTATTCCTGAAAATAAAATACAGGTAAGTGTTTATATTTTGTGAACTAGAATTATTTTATCAAAGAATACTTTTATATTGTACCTTATCAATGGGCTACATAATCAAGACCTCTTGTCATTAGTGTATGGTGTGTCTGATGCCTGGAGGTATTCTGAATCAAGTTGTGTCCCAACTACCACTGCATGCATTAATTTTCTCTTACTGCTAGTTAAGCAGCACCTCACACTTCACGATAAGCAAGGATTTCTTCAAAGCGGTTGGTCGATTTATTTTTGCCAGCCGTAGTTTTTGAAGCTCAGAAAATCTTGCTATTCAAAGCAGCGGTTAAGCGAAGTAAATCTGTAACGACACAACTGCAGTGTATAATGGCTTCATAAGGAGTACAGGTATAGAGGATAAAGTATAACAGATGTACCAGTATATGTAACTATGTAACTGGTACAATGGATGTCAATGACTTTTATTTCCTAATTTCGTCTTTAAAAAATTTATAATGTTAAATTACCATTTGCCTGACGGAGATTAGCTTCTAACAAACAATTCTTGTAGCATTCAAACTTGTGTCAAATGAATGATATAGAATGAGAGAAAAAATTTAAGCCTATTTTTGACTGAAAGTGGGTCAGGACGGGTCGACTTTGGTTGAGGATATTGTCAGATATTAAGGACAAGAAAAGTCATCATCTCTGCGAATTATTCCCATCCTGCTCCATGGGATACCACGTTGTCGTACAGAAACTTTGCGACATTGAAAGTTGTTTGTATTAATGCGCGTTCGCAACCACAACCATGAAAGGAATCTTAGCAGTTGCGGTTGCTGCATGGCCACCAAAAGGATAGCATAAGGCACATTTATTTCTTGGCGGCATTTAATGAATGTGTTTGACCTCTATGTATTATAATACCACAGGTCATGCACCATTTATAAATTTTCAATTTTATCGCTCCATGTACGTGCCAAGGATCTTATTAATCGATGGATATATCAAGCCACTAGGAGCGGTCTGTGTACCCAGACACGGTGTCTGCACTCAGGATCGAAGCGGCTCTAACACTTCGATCAACAACATGTGTTATATGAAACATAGCCCTGGTTCTGTCCTTCTACCGGGACATCGTACTGCTCTATAAAAAACAAACACCCCGATTGATGAAATTCTGGGAACTTGTGATTTCAGAACAATAATTATATCCTTTTATTTGCTTGTGTCATTGAATTTCATCTAAATATGAAAAGATATATATCGCGCGGCATTTCATACCATCCCGTTTACTGAGTGTAACAGTGGACATGTTCGATGCATCCTGAGGGCTATGTTGGTACAATAATAATACTTGTTCAACCCGACCAAGGAGTGTCCATCGGCTTCTTTGTGATATTTTTTTAAAGGCAGCTAATATTGTCAGCACTTTAGCATCCACATAGTAATATAATAAATCTGCATTCTAAGGAATGCAAGTCTCCGCCATGTGGGATTCCCCTATTTTCTGAATATTCCTTTATGACGTTCCTGAATTCGGATCATGGACTGGATACACACCAAGATCTTATCGATTCTCCATTGGCCAAAACCCGAAAAGTCCTGCAAATTTCATGAGATTCCGTTCATGATTGTGGGAGTTATGATGTGAACAAACAGGCAAACACACACAAACACACCGACACCCGAACGTGGGTGAACGCATACCCTTCTGCTGGAGAAAACAATCATTGTACAATATTACGAGAAGCATTCCAATGCTGACTGGAGGAACGGATGGAATTGTATATGTTTTGAGCGATTTATTCATTTTATGTGCAGCTTTTGCCAGCCGAACCTATAACGGTCTCATTTTTATAAGAAATTGACTAAATAATTATTAAACCTTGCACAGATAGTGGCATGGTTGAGATAGTATATTTTTACTTGTCTGTATGGTCCGGTGAAATTTTATATATATATATATATATATATATATATATATATATATATATATATATATTTATATATATACATATTCTAGCTGCTGGTAGTGCAGGAAATTATTAGAAAAAAGTTATGGGGAAAAGATATGTATTTGCGACATCATATTTTAACATTTACACGTACACGGATACGAAAAAACGACACGGTTACAATAATAGTCATGACAATGGATATGTCCGTAAAAATGGGTTCCCTATCTATGACGTTACATTATTATCGGACCAACTGGCTTTGTAATAGCCATATCCTTGTTAATGTCAATATTGTAGTTTAATTGTTCATAGCAATGATATAGGTGTGATTTGTACTTAAGTGTGTTTCATTTGACCAGGGCTTCCAGTTCTTCTCCTGCCAAGGGCTCAAAGATCTTCTTCTAGACAAATTCATTTGGGCTGCTATCGGTAAATATTCAATGTGTGTGTGTGTGTGTGTGTGTTCATGGATGATTCAATATAGCATGTGAGCAATGTGGGGAAATGATTTCTTTACCCACAATTCCTTAACAGCAAATTGATAATCTTTGAGTAGGATTCAGCGCAGAGTAATAAATATTAGATGTTATCTATAAAATATAGGCCTACACAAGTATATATTGGATACGTGATTTGATAAACATTAATAATATACAGAAATGACAGTATATGTATATATATATGCCCATATGATTTATTTTATGAACAACGAAAGTAAATGTGTAAACTCGAAACAATTATGTTAGTTTTGATCGAAGACCCAAATATTAACTCCAAGTAAAATTTCTTACAGGGTACTGTTTCTTGTGTTACGGATCGCTGACATGGCTGGGTACGGTCAACCCGACTTGGATGAGCGTCACCTTCAGTGCTGCCATCTGGCAGATAGGTTAGTTAATTTTACCCCGCCAGTTGTCAGATGTGCGTTCCTAAGTAGAGACTCGAAAGGGCTCACACACATTAAAATCTGATGTTATAATAATTTCTAAACATGTTCCAGTACAGTTCTTGTTGTGACTCGAAATATCATTTTCATTCAGTGATGGAGAATCTAGTCTTTATCTAGGATTACAGATGACTTGGACTCGAATAAGGTGGACTCGACTACTGTTTTCATATAAGATATATACAAATATAATGGTATTTCGTCGGCATTTCATCGACGGTATTTCACCGGCAGTGCTTAAACTTTGTGCAAATGAACTTGCACCTGTGGTCAAGTTTTGTTTTAAAAAAATCAATGATTGAATGTACTGTACCAGAACTATTGAAAACATCAACCATTGTTCCAGTGCAATAGAAGGCTAAACCTGCTGTTTTTAATTACTACAGACCGGTGGCACTCACTTCAATCGCCATGAAATGTCTTAAAAAAACTTGTTCTGAAGGACATCAAGCAACATGTGGGTGTTCACTTAGACACACATCAGTATGCTTATAGGCCAGGAAGAGGAGTCGATGACTCTCTACTGAAACTACTTCATTCTACATATGAACACTTAGATGAACAGAATACATATGTTAGTTTTCTGTTCATTGACTTTAGTTCAGCGTTTAACACCATTCAACCACATGTCAGATTACTAAGTTTATACAACTCAGTGTACGAGAAAATGTTTGTAGGTGGATTCTGTACTTTCTAACGAATGGAAGCAATGTCTAAGAGTAGAATATGTAGCTTGTCCATGCTATAGTATCAGTCCGGGCGCCCCACAGAGGTGTATTCTGTTACCTGTGCTAATTATTCTGTACACAAATTCCTTTGTGTCTACCCAGGCAGGATATGATATTTTAAATACGTGGACAACACTGCCGTTCTCGGCAGAATCTTAGATTTGGATGAATCTCGCTTCCGTCAAGAAATTGCAAACGCTATCACATGGTGTGATAAACATCATCTTTTACCTGATGTTAACAAGACCAAGGAATCTGTAATTGAACACAACAATAGAAAATAGACCCACATACTTCCCTGTTTTCATTGATGGTAATGCTGTAGAGGATGTGTCTCAGTACACATATCTTGGTACGGTTATTGACCAAAACATAAATGGTCAGATAACACAGAAGCCTTGTGTGAAAAAAACAGCCAAAGGATATACTTCCTTAGAAAAATAAACTGCTTTCATATTTATAAGAAAATACTTACTATGTTTTACACATCTGTTGTAAAAAGTGTGGTAACCTCCAGTATTATCTGCTGGTGGAATAATTTGAGTGTCGTTAACAAAAAAATTGGAAAGTACTAGGAAAACTTATAATAATTATACTTCTATAAAGATGAGCCGGACTCTATTACTAAAAGAACATCAAATGGAGACAAATAGGTCAAACCCTCCTACCTGTTTTTAATTGTTTGCTTTTTCCGTTCGGTTGAATGCCATGTCTCATCATACGTGAGCTTAGATGGGGACTGTCAGAAAAATATCGATGCCACAGCTGGCCGTAGGTGTAAATTTCCGCCGTCCGTATAAAACAGATACCTATCTGGGTCTCGGTTATCAAATTTCATTTTTGCCTGGAGCGTATTAAATTTGCTCAGACGTTGACGTCAACGGAGCCTGAATTCCCAACATACAATTGTTTGCTATTTTACGCATGATACTGAATAAGGAACATTTATTTTAAAAAATACCTTTAATAAATAATAATGTTGTGCAAAACTACCTTCCCCAAAAAATGGCGACACCTATGACAGCAAAGGCCGCCACTCTGATTTTCGGTTTGGCGCATCGTTATGTAACAGAAACTGGGTATATGGTGTAATTACCAAAAATTAGGAAAAATAAATTTGGATGAAAGAGGCAATGTCTTAAAATTCCAAAAATAACACGTGGGATTCCCTCTTTGTGTGCTTTGTTTGATATATGGACATTCGTTGAAGTCGGTTCAGCAGGCCTCAAACCGTGCGATTTCCTTCACTATTCGTGCAATTTTTCTACCATATCTTAAAAACACTCAGGATATCGCTGCTTGTGAGAGCATCCATATTAAGATTCGGTCGTAGGAAATCGGATTGTCTCGTGGCAAATAGTAGAACTTGTGTCCTAAGATTGTGGACGCGACGTCGCATCATGGACATTATTATCACATCACAGTGGAGGTAGATTGGTGGTAAAAAATCGTAGACAATACCAGACATTTATAGCGATAGTAAAAAAGTACTCGTCGGAGAAAGCGTCTGAGGGAACCGTGTTTGGTGAGGGGCCATCATTTCCTTCGATTCTTTAGGAATGTTGTGGGAAATCGTAGCATGTCGTGGCGTAGAAAATTGCACCGCAGGAGGCTTGCTTTAGGCCTCTGTCACACCATCACGATCTGGACTACAATTTTGCTTCGATTTGGAAAATTGTGGTGTTCGGGATTAAGGCCGCGGCGCAGTCGTGAATCGTGGAGGTCATGATGGGTCACGGTAGATCAAGAGAGGGCTACGACTATTTTGAACCATTACAAGATTGTCGTTGCTCTATTGTCAGTAATCAGGAGGCACTCTTTCAGTTCAAGTTGGCCTAATCGGCGACAATAGGGATTAATTCTGGGCCATCGTAGGTTATTCCCTGTTATTAAACAGGACTTCTCAACGGTTGTACTACGACCTGTTACCAAGTTTTGTCACGACTTGTCATAAATTGCTGAGTCGTAAGGTCTGCCTTGGGGTAGGTTTAAAGGGTGCTTTTTTTTCTAACGACTGTCGCATGCGAGATTTTATCCTAGAAATTCTTCAGACTGGAACTTACATATTCTTTTTACATTTTTTATAATCAATACAAGAGAAACAGTTGCACGAGCACCAGTTTCTTAGTTCTCTCATGACAAATTCAGAGGAGTCAGCTGGATAGATTTCCCTTTATGTCTAAACTGGTGCAGACGAACGTACTTTCAAACATAATCTTCCCAGCAGATATCAAGTGTCTGTAAAGCTAATTTTGGTATTAAATGCAAAGTACGATAGGGCATGGGAGGGGGCCATCGCCCCCTGTAGCACCACCTGGGACGCGGCTGGGGGGAATGGTCACCCTGGCCCACTTCCTAAGCCATTGCATCCCGCTAAACTTTACGAATCGATAAACTTTGTATTCCTAACATTTGAGGCGTGGTTTTATTGATTTTCGTTCATTCTTGTCGTGACCTCTGATCTGGATGTTATTTGCGTTTGTAGGGCCTATTTTTTGTTGCTGCAATAATGGTACGAGCAGGCCTGATGATCAAAAACATACTCATTCGTGTTACTTGCAATACAAATATTGATGTCGTTACAGGGGTCATCTACAGTCTAGGGGCCGTGGTACAGTTTACTGCTCAGTATCTAACCGGGCTGTTTGCCAAGAGAGTAGGAAGGTAAGACCTGTTAAAAAATCCCAGACAACAAACACTCCTCGGTCCAACATTGGCGATTTGGCGCTTCGTTCGTTTCCCGTGCTTCATGACGTTTCTCAAACGATCACCATTTTATAGCGAACCTGTGAGCTTATGTGATATTGTGGTGTCGTGTGTCTTACGTCGTGCGTCGTCTGTACGTTAACCCATACTATCAAGAAAACGGCAGGAGCATGCATCACAAAACTATGCAAAAAATAGTCACCTAAAACCTCTATTGGATTTTGCTTATTTTGTGGCCCTCTGCATTTACTTAGATTTAAAGGCTAAAAAAGCTTTAAAAATCTTTTTTTTTGCGAAACTGTTGAGCAAAATCATTCAATATTTCACAGAAATAATCAATGAAACAATCTTTTCAGGCTTGTTGAATGGTTCCAGTTCAGCAAATTTAGCCGAGTTTCCATGAAGCTGAACTTAGTCACTTGGCCAATAAAGGATTCTAAAATTACAATATCAGAAACGACTGGAGCTATCATCACCAAATTTTATGCAGATGTTGGTCACATGAATCATATTAGAAAGTGAGGTATTAGTGGCGCCACCTGCATTGCCTTTTTTCTGTAGAGTCATCAGTACATTAACCCATAATATCTCGATCAGGAATTGTGGCAGCTAGCATCCCCATTTTTTTTTTCAAAAATATTTCTCATATCAGTTGTTGCGGGATTGAGCGTTTAGTGGCGCCACATGCATTAACTTACATTTTACGGTGGAAAAACTAAAACCTTTGTCGATCTGCTTTTCTGAAATCGTTCAGCCTAAATATTCAATGTTTCACAGAAATGGTCCCAGAGACCAGATCTCTCAAGTTTGTTCAAATGTTTTTGGTTTGAAAATTTTACATGAATTTGAAATTAGTCATTTGGCAAGTGAGCATACTAACATAACAATCTCAGAAACAATAGGAGCTAGGATCACAAAATTTTGTGCAAATGTTGGTCACGTGACTCATATTTGAAATTGCAGCGCCACCTACATCGACCTGTTTGTTACAGCCAGAAACCTTGTAATTTTGAGTAAAAAATTGCACAAAAATTATTCTATGGAGGCCTTTGTTTTTGTTTACCTAAATGATTTTTGGCAGAATTATTGGACCTTTATCAAAGAAAGGACTACATCTTTTAATTTTTCAAACATTTTGCTTTAAAAGTGTTTCAGTATGTGTAAACTGGTTAACCAACATGCGAAGATTGTGAATGTATCTAGAAATAGCTTTGCAGCCTTCCAACTATTTCAGATTTGGCAACAGGTCACAGGTCAGTCTAGATCTATTTATAGCTTTGGCAGACTGTCAACTGTGTCAGATCATGCAATAGGTCAAGAGATCAATCAGAGCAGCCAGGTACAGGTAAGAGTTCATTCAGTGCAGCCAGGCGCAGGTCAAGAGTTCACTCAGTGCAGTAGCTTGAGCCAGAAATTTGTCACAGTTCACTCGGGGCCACTGCCATTCTCACCTACGCCTGGTCAGCCCAGTGCATCAAACTTAAGAGAAGTTTGATGTATTGGCCTGATATTTTAACCTGTCTATGCGTGTTTGATGGCTTTCTCGTTCACAAGACCGGTGTTGCCACCTATAATGACTTTTGCACAGCGTATCTCCAGAGGAATTTGATATATCATTCTGAAATTGGGCATATTTTACATATCGGATAGCTTCGTCGTATACAAGACTGGCGGCGCCACCTACAATAACGTGTGCACAGTGTATGTCCCTGCTTATTTCTCAGGAGGGGTTGATATATAAGCCCGAAATCGAACACATGTATACATCTGTGATAGCTTCGTTGTATACAAGACTGGTGATGCCACTTACAATCATTTTGTGTTGTGTGCACCCATGCAAGACTTTGAGCAGTGATATTTGTGTGACTGGTTCTCGTTCAAAATGTTCAGTACTTGCATTGTCCATATACATTTTACACATGTATTTGAAAAGTACATTATACCTGGTGTATATCCCATTGCACAGGTTCGCATTAGGCCTGTAGGCCTGGTAAAAATTTTCGTTTAATGTTATCATCAACGTTTGTATTGCATTCGTGATGTCCTCTCTCTCTCTCTCTCTCTCTCTCTCTCTCTCTCAGAGTAGGAAGGTAGGACCTGTTAACAACAGACAACAAACACTCTTTGGTCCAACATTGGCAGTTTGGCGATACTTTTCAAGACGTTTAATAAATGATAAGGTTACCATAAATTTTGACTAAAGTTAAATGTTATCATTTGTGTTGCATTCGTGAAGTCCCCCTCCTCTCTCTCTCTCTTTATATATATATATATATATATATATATATATATATATATATACATATATATATATACATATATATATATACATACATCACTTGAAACCCAACTGGTCATGTTTCTCCCATGGCATTTCAGTAAGTAGGTAATAGTTAGTTTAAACATATTTATTTTAACAGGATTATATTGTAGCCATTATGGCTAATGAAACATATTCTCCCGTCTGCAAAAAAGATGCATTTATATACATAAATTATAATAAATACAAAACATATACAATACCCAATAATCAAAACAATAATCACATGAAACAAGCATTTTCTAATAACAAACTGGTCATTAACATTATACAGAAAATATCAGTTATAAACGCGATTTGTTGGGAGAATATATCAATTTTCCGATGCGTCAGTGCTTCATGATAAATTTTGTTACTTGTCATTGCAGATGGATGACCGCACTTGGAGGATTTTTAATAATGGCAGTTTCCGTGTGGGGAGTAAGTCGAGTGCTCATTATTTTTATCAGTATTTCGGCAATCAACACTAAAAATTTGATTTCATAAAGACCAAAAAATTGTTAATGCTGGGGAACATAATTCCAATGGAAATGAATGTATCGCACTATGAATAATAGATAAAACGAATATGATAATAAAACAACAGCAAATTTACATAAACACAACTGCTGCTATAAAACTGCTTTCATTTCTATTGTTACTCGCATTAAAAACAAGTTATTTTGATCGCAGTTTTCATTCTGTACCAACATATGGTCGGTGTTAGGACCGGAGACAGCTTACCGGATCGGACTCGGGCTGGCCTTTGTGTCCATAGCGCCAATGATAGCGGTTATATGTGACAGCAGACATAACGCACAGTACGGCACTGTCTATGGATTAACAGACGCTACGTACTCCCTCTCCACGATTGCAGGTAAGAGGCCTTCACAAATTATATATGTACATGTGACGGTCAGAACTTACGGTAATACCGCATTTGTCTCCCAGCGCCATCTGCCGTTCATCCAGCAAACAGAGGTGTTTATGTTCTCATTGAACAACTTTTTTCCCCTCTTGATAGGATTGGTATATTACCAATCTAGGTGTTTATATCTATACGTCCACGGACAAAAATTATTTTGCTTGAGTTATTACTTAATATTTGAAGACAAATTAAGACAGATTTAGAAGCATTATTACTATTGTCATAAATTATAGCTGTCCTTTAAAAAAAGCAAATAATTGCTTAAGTTAACACTGACGTGACATTGAGAGCAAAGGCGTATCACGGTGAAGACTCCATAGTCTATATAAGACTGATCTATGTTAGTAAAGACAATTAGGGTGATGAAGATTGGCTGTTGACTGGTGGCAGCGTGCCCTATCACTCATGGACGTGCGTTCTCCCGGTGAAACACTGTGCCCCTAGTCTCTTACACAGACAGAAGGTGGCGCTCCACTAAACAACCTCCCCGACAACATTCTCCAACAGAGATCGCTATGCTCCAATCAGAATAATTTTCTTTATTTGCTGGTACCTCTACCTGTTCTCCTTGAAGACCAGCAGGCTGCAGGACCTGTCGAGAACTTCGTAGATAAATTATCTAGCTTATTAAATAAAAATATACGTCACGTGTAAACAAAGGCACATGTATTAAGGCGGAGTGCCCCTTAATTAACCGAAGGAGAAGGACGCCCTGTGATGTCAACAGATGTGTTACTGGAGCTCCAGTGGGGTGCTAAATATTAACTGGGACTTTGAAATTGCTAAAGCGATTCTGGTATTCAAATTTCCAAAGTCTTAAAGAAAGACAATTAACAAATATATAACTCGGAAATATTATAGATACATCTATCAAACATGCCATTTCACTGGCCCGTCCTGACATACTGCGCATGCGACCCGATCCACTGGGGTTTTAACCTATTTCTTTGTATATAAAAAAGATGCGTGTCAGCCGGAAGTTGTGCATCATAGAGGCCGCTGAAGTTAATGATAAAAGTTTAATGGGAATTAAAGCGGGCTTCATGAATACATACAAAAAAAAAGAACCTGACATCTCGCCTATTGTCTTGGTAAGAGGCATTTGTGACCAAAACAAAGGTACCTGCAGTAACACGAAGTACTCCGTAAGAAGTGGGGTTTTCTTTAGATATCAACTGTAAACAGATTTTTATTTGCTTGCAACTGATGTTTGATTTAGTTTATATAGGTGCTGCCCCCTCCTGTTGAAATAAAGCATTAAATTCCAAATCGTGAAATTAAATTGTTTTGAAACCGCTCCTGGACAGGTTTTAAAACGTTTTGGTTTGCACTTGACCTGTTTTCAACCATGTTTTTTATAGTACACTTCAGCAAACACTGGCTAGTGGACCTACTTTTTTTTTCAAAAGTGCATATTTTATCCTAGAAACTAAGTAGGAAATAAAAGAATGAATGTCGGGCTCATTTGGTTATTAAAATATAATATATAAGAAATTTAATATTTTTTTCACGAAAAGGTCACACATCACGTGAACATTCAGGAGAGACAGACGCTGACCTGTCAAAAAAGATTCATAAAAATGAGATAAATAAATAATTAGTTTTTATCTTTTTCTATCTCATATGATATATGTATATTGATAATTCATTTTTCACTTCAGGCACATTGGGTGGAGGAGAAATAGTGCAACATATGTCTTATGGCAAGTTAGTGAACACATTATATCTATGTTTCATACATTTTTTTTCATTCATTTTCATATCATTATTTTTCATTCAGTCATAAAGGTCAATATATTTTACAGGCTTGATGTCAGCGGAATTTTCAATTATTTTCTGAAAACATTTGCCGATGTCTTGCTGCTTGATTGTTAGACTCTGTCTGAAAAGCTCTTTAAACATAAAGGTTGCTTTCATCAGGAAATATTTTAAAGAGCGCGTTTTATCCTATATTTAATGACTGGTTCGTCAAGTCAGATAACATCCTACATTAATGGTTGGTTGGTCATTTCATATTAGATCTAACATTGATGACTGGTTAGTCAGATCATATTAGATCCTATCTTGATGACTGGTTAGTCAGATCATATTAGATCTAACATTGATGACTGGTAAGTCAGGTCATATTTGATCCTACATTGATGACTGGTAAGTCAGATCAAATTAGATCTAACATTGATGACTGGTAAGTCAGATCATATTAGATCCTACATTGATGACTGGTTAGTCAGATCATATTAGATCCTACATTGAGGACTGGTAAGTCAGATCATATTAGATCCTACATTGATGACTGGTAAGTCAGGTCATATTAGATCCTACATTGATGACTGTTAAGTCAGGTCATATTAGATCCTACATTGATGATTGGTAAGTGAGGTCATATTAGATCTAACATTGATGACTGGTAAGTCAGGTCATATAAGATCCTTCATTGATGACTGGTAAGTCAGATCATATTAGATCCTACATTGATGACTGGTAAGTCAGGTCATATTAGATCCTACATTGATGACTGGTAAGTCAGGTCATATTAGATCCTTCATTGATGACTTGTAAGTCAGATCATATTAGATCCTACATTGATGACTGGTAAGTGAGGTCATATTAGATCTAACATTGATGACTGGTTAGTCAGGTCATATTAGATCCTACATTGATGACTAGTAAGTCAGGTCATATTAGATCCTACATTGATGACTGGTAAGTCAGATCATATCAGATCCTGTCTTGATGACTGATAAGTCAGGTTATATTAGATCTAACATTGATGACTTGTAAGTCAGAACATATTAGATCCTACCTTGATGACAGGTAAGTCAGGTCATATTAGATCCTACCTTGATGACTAGATAGTCAGATCATATTAGATCTAACATTGATGACTGGTAAGTCAGATCATATCAGATCCTGTCTTGATGACTGGTAAGTCAGGTTATATTAGATCTAACATTGATGACTGGAAAGTCAAGTCGTATTAGATCCTACATTGATGACAGGTAAGTCAGATCAAATCAGATCCTACCTTGATGACTGGTAAGTCAGGTCATATTTCATCCTACATTGATGACTAGTTAGTCGGATCATATTAGATCTAACATTGATGACTGGTAAGTCAGATCATATTAGATCCTACCTTGATGACTGGTAAGTAAGATCATATCAGATCCTACCTTGATCACTAGTTATTCAGATCATATTAGATCTAACATTGATGACTGGTAAGTCAGATCATATTAGATCTAACATTGATGACTGGTAAGTCAGATCATATTAGATCCTACATTGATGACTGGTAAGTCAGATCAAATTAGATCCTACATTGATGACTGGTAAGTCAGATCATATTAGATCCTATATTGATGACTTGTTAGTCAGATCATATTAGATCCTACATTGATGACTGGTAAGTCAAGTCATATTAGATCCTACAATGATGACTGGTAAGTCAGGTCATATTAGATCCTACATTGATGACCTGTAAGTCAGGTCATATTAGATCCTACATTGATGACTGGTAAGTCAGGTCATAATAGATCCTACATTGATAACTGGTAGGTCAGGTCATATTCGATCTAACATTGATGACTGGTAAGTCAGATCATATTAGATCCTACATTGATGACTGGTAAGTCAGGTCATATTAGATCCTACATTGATGACTGGTTAGTCAGATAATATCAGATCCTGTCTTGATGACTGGTAAGTCAGGTTATATTAGATCTAACATTGATGACTTTTAAGTCAGAACATATTAGATCCTACTTTGATGACAGGTAAGTCAGGTCATATAAGATCCTACCTTGATGACTAGTTAGTCAGATCATATTAGATCTAACATTGATGACTGGTAAGTCAGATCATATCAGATTCTGTCTTGATGACTGGTAAGTCAGGTTATATTAGATCTAACATTGATGACTGGAAAGTCAAGTCGTATTAGATCCTACATTGATGACAGGTAAGTCAGATCAAATCGGATCCTACCTTGATGACTGGTAAGTCAGGTCATATTTGATCCTACATTGATGACTAGTTAGTCAGATCTTATAAGATATAACATTGATGACTGGTAAGTCAGATCATATTAGATCCTACCTTGATGACTGGTAAGTAAGATCATATCAGATCCTACCTTGATGACAAGTTAGTCAGATCATATTAGATCTAACATTGATGACTGGTTAGTCAGATCATATTAGATCTAACATTGATGACTGGTAAGTCAGATCATATTAGATCTAACATTGATGACTAGTAAGTCAGATCATATTAGATCCTACATTGATGACTGGTAAGTCAGATCAAATTAGATCCTACATTGATGACTGGTAAGTCAGATCATATTAGATCTAACATTGATGACTTGTAAGTCAGATCATATTAGATCCTACATTGATGACTTGTAAGTCAGATCATATTAGATCCTACATTGATGACTGGTAAGTCAGATCATATTAGATCCTACATTGATGACTGGTCCGTCAGGTCATATTAGATCCTACATTGATGACTGGTAAGTCAGGTCATATTAGATCCTACAATGATGACTGGTAAGTCAGGTCATATTAGATCCTACAATGATGACTGGTAAGTCAGGTCATATCAGATCCTACATTGATGACCAGTAAGTCAGGTCACAATAGATCCTACATTGATGACTGGTAGGTCAGGTCATATTCGATCTAACATTGATGACTGGTAAGTCAGGTCATATTAGATCCTACATTGATGACTGGTAAGTCAGGTTATATTGGATCCTACCTTGATGACTGGTTAGTCAGATCATATTAGATCCAACATTGATTACTGGTAAGTCAGATCATATTAGATCCTACATTGATGACTAGTTAGTCAGATCATATTAGATCCTACATTGATGACTGGTTAGTCAGATCATTTCAGATCCTGTCTTGATGACTGGTAAGTCAGGTTATATTAGATCTCACATTGATGACTTATAAGTCAGAACATATTAGATCCTACCTTGATGACAGGTAAGTCAGGTCATATTAGATCCTACCTTGATGACTAGTTAGTCAGTTCATATTAGATCTAACATTGATGACTGGTAAGTCAGATCATATTAGATCCTACATTGATGACTGGTAAGTCAGATCAAATTAGATCCTACATTGATGACTGGTAAGTCAGATCATATTAGATCTAACATTGATGACTTGTAAGTCAGATCATATTAGATCCTACATTGATGACTTGTAAGTCAGATCATATTAGATCCTACATTGATGACTGGTAAGTCAGATCATATTAGATCCTACATTGATAACTGGTCCGTCAGGTCATATTAGATCCTACATTGATGACTGGTAAGTCAGGTCATATTAGATCCTACAATGATGACTGGTAAGTCAGGTCATATTAGATCCTACAATGATGACTGGTAA
Source organism: Sipunculus nudus (assembly GCA_026874595.1). Lineage (NCBI taxonomy): Eukaryota > Metazoa > Annelida > Sipuncula > Golfingiida > Sipunculidae > Sipunculus > Sipunculus nudus. The sequence continues at coordinate 85,569,345 of CM049311.1, read as the reverse complement.
GTCAGGTCATATTAGATCCTACATTGATGACCGGTAAGTCAGGTCATAATAGATCCTACATTGATGACTGGTAGGTCAGGTCATATTCGATCTAACATTGATGACTGGTAAGTCAGGTCATATTAGATCCTACATTGATGACTGGTAAGTCAGGTCATATTGGATCCTACCTTGATGACTGGTTAGTCAGATCATATTGGATCCTACATTGATTACTGGTAAGTCAGATCATATTAGATCCTACATTGATGACTGGTGAGTCAGGTCATATTAGATCCTACATTGATGACTGGTTAGTCAGATCATATCAGATCCTGTCTTGATGACTGGTAAGTCAGGTTATATTAGATCTAACATTGATGACTTATAAGTCAGAACATATTAGATCCTACCTTGATGACAGGTAAGTCAGGTCATATTAGATCCTACCTTGATGACTAGTTAGTCAGTTCATATTAGATCTTACATTGATGACTGGTAAGTCAGATCATATCAGATCCTGTCTTGATGACTGGTAAGTCAGGTTATATTAGATCTAACATTGATGACTGGAAAGTCAAGTCGTATTAGATCCTACATTGATGACAGGTAAGTCAGATCAAATCAGATCCTACCAGATGACTGGTAAGTTAGGTCATATTTGATCCTACATTGATGACTAGTTAGTCAGATCATATTAGATCTAACATTGATGACTGGTAAGTCAGATCATATTAGATCCTACCTTGATGACTGGTAAGTAAGATCATATCAGATCCTACCTTGATCACTAGTTAGTCAGATCATATTAGATCTAACATTGATGACTGGTTAGTCAGATCATATTAGATATAACATTGATGACTGGTAAGTCAGATCATATTAGATCCTACATTGATGACTGGTAAGTCAGAACAAATTAGATCCTACATTGATGACTGGTAAGTCAGATCATATTAAATCTAACATTGATGACTTGTAAGTCAGATCATATTAGATCCTACATTGATGAATTGTAAGTCAGATCATATTAGATCCTACATTGATGACTGGTAAGTCAGATCATATTAGATCCTACATTGATGACTGGTAAGTCAGGTCATATTAAATCCTACATTGATGACTGGTAAGTCAGGTCATATTAGATCCTACAATGATGACTGGTAAGTCAGGTCATATTAGATCCTACAATGATGACTGGTAAGTCAGGTCATATTAAATCCTACATTGATGACCAGTAAGTCAGGTCATATAAGATCCTACATTGATGACTGGTAAGTCAGGTCATATTAGATCCTACATTGATGACTGGTAAGTCAGGTCATATTAGATCCTACATTGATGACTGGTTAGTCAGATCATATTAGATCCTACATTGATGACTGGTAAGTCAGATCATATTAGATCGTACATTGATGACTCGTAAGTCAGGTCATATTAGATCCTACATTGATGACTGGTTATTCAGATCATTTAAGATCCTAAATTGATGACTGGTAAGTCAGGTAATATAAGATCTAACATTGATGACTGGTAAGTCAGATCATATCAGATCCTACTTTGATGACTGGTAAGTCATGTTATATTAGATCTTACATTGATGACTGGTTAGTTAGATCATATTAGATCCTACCTTGATGACAGGTAAGTCAGGTCATATTAGATCCTCCCTTTATGACTGGTAAGTCAAGTCGTATTAGATCCTACATTGCTGACAGGTAAGTCAGATCAAATCAGATCCTACCTTGATGACTGGTAAGTCAGGTCATATTAGATCCTACATTGATGACTAGTTAGTCAGATCATATTAGATCTAACATTGATGACTGGTAAGTAAGATCATATTAGATCCTACCTTGATGACTGGTAAGTAAGATCATATCAGATCCTACATTGATGACTAGTTAGTCAGATCATATTAGATCCTACCTTGGTGAATGGTAAGTCAGATCATTTTAGATCCTACCTTGATGACTGGTTAGTCAGATCATATTAGATCCTACATTGATAACTGGTTGGTCAGATCACCTCAGGTCCTACATTGATGACTAGTCAGTCAGATCATATTAGATCCTACATTGATGACTGGTAAGTCAGATCATATTAGATCCTACCTTGATGACAGGTAAATCAGGTCATATCAGATCCTACATTGATGACTGGTAAGTCAGATCATATTATATCATACATTGATGACTGGTAAGTCAGGTCATATTAGATCCTTCATTGATGACTGGTAAGTCAGATCATATTATATCCTACATTGATGACTGGTAAGTCAGGTCATATTAGATCCTACATTGATGACTGGTTAGTCAGATCATATTAGATCCTACATTGATGACTGGTAAGTCAGGTCATATTAGATCCTACATTGATGACTGGTTAGTCAGATCGTATTAGATCCTACATTGATGGCTGGTTAGTCAGATCATATTAGATCCTACATTGATGACTGGTAAGTCAGATCATATTAGATCCTACATTGATGACTGGTTAGTCAGATCATATTAGATCCTACATTGATGACTGGTTAGTCAGATCATATAAGATCCTTCATTGATGACTGGTAAGTCAGATCATATTATATCCTACATTGATGAGTGGTAAGTCAGGTCATATTAGATCCTACATTGATGACTGGTTAGTCAGATCATATTAGATCCTACATTGATGACAGGTAAGTCAGATCAAATCAGATCCTACCTTGATGACTGGTAAGTCAGGTCATATTAGATCCTACATTGATGACTAGTTAGTCAGATCATATTAGATCCTACCTTGGTGACTGGTAAGTCAGATCATTTTAGATCCTACCTTGATGACTGGTTAGTCAGATCATATTAGATCCTACCTTGATGACTCGTAGGTCAGATCACCTCAGGTCCTACATTGATGACTAGTTAGTCAGATCATATTAGATCCTACATTGATGACAGGTAAGTCAGGTCATATTATATCTACAATGATGACTAGTTAGATCAGGTCTAACTAGATCCTACATTGATGACTGGTTAGTCAAGTCAAATTAGATCTTACTATAATGACTGATGAGTCCGGTCGGATTTCCACTTATTCTTTACCATGTTTTATTATTTTTTGCATGATCAATATAGCTAGACATGCATTGTATGATAAATGTTCAATTGACCAAGGATGCAATAAATTATATCAGTTGTCCCCAACTTCCGCGGGAAGGGGGACATTGATTTTGGTTTGTCTGTCTGTCCCTCTGTCTGTCTGTCTCTTCCTCTGTCTATCTGTCTGTCCGTCCGTCAGGTTCGTTTCCCTGCGATAACTTTCCTAAATATTATCCGATTTCATTCAAATTTGGATCAGCGATTGCGCTCATGCATACCTTGGTTGGGGTCGGTTTTGGAGTGTCTACTTGAAAAATAATTTCCTCCAGCTCAAAAAACAAATTATCAAATTTGGGTCCAATTTCTCATCGTGTTTTAGTTCTTATGTTCGCCTGCAGATGTCTTCACGTGTCATTGTAGATTTTGGTCCTATTTTTTTTTTCAATGTGTTCCATTTTTTATGTTTGCCTGCAAATGTCTCAACATGCCATAGTGGATCTGTTTAAGTTTCCATGTGCCCACAAGATTTTCTCCACGTCATAATTTTGGTTGCTTATCAAGCATGAAAGACAACAAAATTCCAAAGCGGAGGACATTTATTCCACGAATTTGCTTGTTACAATATACAATGGATTTATAAATTGTTCGAAGACCGTGAAACCGCATATTAATCGCGAAGATTTAGGCCCGCGATCGGTTTAAACATATAATGAATTGTCAGCAGTGGTTATTTCTTACTATAAATTATCATACAATAGCATTTTGATCATTCTTCGTATTTTTATATGCAACTATGGGCCTTTCGATCCCTTGCGATGAATGAGCCCTAGCGAGCCAGTGAAAAAGATCAAATCGCGAAAATTTAACACCGCGAATATGAAGCCAACCACAGCACACGAGTAAATATGTTGATTGACTTATATAGGAGCCAGTTGCAAGTGTCACAGCCGCTTTATGGGGAATATTATTTACTGGAATTATTGTAATTAAGAACAAATCGCGGCAGATTATCCACACCCTGAGAAGGTTACTCTATATATGAACTGTACTGTACGTAACATGTGTTATACTGCTGGTATGTGAACTGTATTGTACGTAACCTTTGTTCTACTGCTGGTGCTTGTTTGCTGTTGCAGCATGATGTGGCTTTGCGGTGGCTTGCTGGCAGCCTACGCCCCAGTCTGTCTGGCGTTCCGTAAAATAGCTCCAGTAAGTCAAGTTGTAACCTGTATTATGTCTTGTTACAAAGGAACGTGTTTATTCCTGCAATATTAAGTTATATTTGAATTATAAATTATCAGAATAATTAAATGTCCGTGATGTAAATCAACATATTCATTGATATATTGTTCAATCCAATTTTATAAATATGAAACATGCCTTGATATTATAATACACATGCTTGTGTTTATAATGAACTTATTTCTCTCTTGAATGGCAAGAAACATAAAATTAGGATACGGCAGGTAATGTACCGAAATACATGAAAACAAGAGTTTGAGAATAAACCACGCACACACGTACACACAGGGGGAAACCTTTCCAGTTACGGACAGCTTATCATATACACTTAAGCCAGTCCCCTGAATTTACAATGTTGAGGTCCGTAAACTCTCCAAATTGATCATAGATAGAATAATCTATAAACCATACCTAATTGGAACGCACCCTCATATAAATGTAAATAAGATAATATAAGATACCAGGCGCGGATCTAGGATTTTTGCAGGTCAATCATATTTCTCCAGTTGCATGGTGGGTTCGGGATAGTATACGGTATTATTGTGTATTTTCAGGCTGGATCAGAGGAGCTGGCAGAGATGCGTGCCTTGCCGATGGACGAGCAAGAGCCGGAGACGTTCAAAACAACAGAAATAACTTCATCAGATCACTGATATCATTTGCATATCTTTAATATAGGGCTTTACTGTATCTTATAATATTCAGGTGCTTGTATAGGCCTTCATTTACAAAACTGTTGCTGTGTTTTGGTAAGGAAACCGATGACTGGTGCTCCTCCTTATAGCATGTAATATTTAGTAAGTGCCAAAAGAAAGCATATGTATGTCATAGCTGTTGATATGTATTGCCATATCATTTTATGAAATGTAATGATAAATGTAGTGTGGTGGGCTGAAGATGACTGTATGAAATGAGACAAGGAAATGATAAATATATCGAAGCATATCACACATCTATCCATAACTTTGGTCTTGAAGGCTCGCAAAACATAAAAATAACCACAAGTCATTTCATGTTTACATATGTAAATGGTAAGCGCACCAACTGCCCGAAAATATTTGGCATTACCAACCTGCTGCATACTGCCAATTAAGATCTCAAATTAATAACCTTTTAAAAAAATAAAATCGTTTGGGAAACTGTTCCAAATATTTTTTAACCGTTTTAGAAACTGTTTCAAAATATTTTGAGCGCCCATGAGCACATAGCCATTCCAAAAAATTTTGAGCAGCCACACGGCAATTCAAAACTTATTTTACGAACCATTTAAATAAAATGGTAAAAAACTTGGTCACCATCCAGAAGGAACCCCTGTGGTGATTGCAAAAGTACGATTGCTGTATGTCTCCATATACTAGTAGATAAACAAATGAAAAGTTGTGGGTTGTTGAGGTGCTACACAGTATATACTATACATACCATATGTGAGGTATAGACTACGAGTCGCAAAAATGCTTTGAACGTTATAGTACGTTTTAGTTTATCCACATTGTCCAAAGCGTATAAAAATTGTGTGAAAGGGTAATATTATATAGGATTCTTGGTAAAAGTAATATGTGTGCCTCAAAAATTTGAAGGAGACTTACAGTATTTTATTATCAATTAATAACCAATTTCTTATATATATCAAAACGTATTGCATTTATCAATTAGCTGTATATATACATGTATATAAATAGACATATATTATATTATGTAATATATAGGAAAAGTTTAATTAGTTAAATGTTAGCCTGAGAACAAGAATATGCATGTTAGGTATACAGTATGTTGTAGAAAATTATTATAATCACGAAGTAGGCGTTGTTTGTCTGAATATGAAGTAATCAATGAAGCATATTGCTTTGTATAGAATACTTGGTGTAACAAAATGTTTAGTGAATCTACAGGTTGTTGTATTAAAGATGAACAGTTTCTGAGGCTTTGGTGAATGTTTCTGCTCGTTTTATCCATCAATGATTTCCGGATCAAAGACAGGTCTGGGATTATCTGAAATAGTATCCCCAAACCTGGATAGGATCCCTTTTAAAAATGTTTCCTTTCTGATCCAATGAAAAAATGTTGTCAATTTTAAGTTATTCTCTTTGCGCTATTCATATTTCTAAATTTCCATGGAAATGACATGGCTATAGGTGGCGCCACAAGCTTGCTGCTAGCGAACAGAGAAAGTGTGAAGTTAAGTGTCCCATTCAGATTAGATCTCAGAAATCTTTTAATGAAAAAAGAGGGAGAGTGCTGATAAGAATTTTTAAAATTCCACAACCAAGTAAATCTTGTAAGATTCAGTCAATTTTGAAAAAAAGAGGCGTGGGATGGATGTTATGACTTGGTGGACCGCGTGGGGTATCAATCTGCAGGATTTTAAGAACATCACGGACTTTAAAATTCCGCCTTATGAATTCGAAATATTTCATGATGATAATACAGTAAAAAAATCGCATATTTCGTTTATACATACTTTGCAATCCCAGAGAATGATCAAGAGGGTTATGGTTGCATCCCCCTTACCTACCAACCTATCCTCTTCATGTTTATGGTTACATATGCACTTGATTCCTTTCGAGAATGTTTGCTGGATTGTTCAGGCTTGTTGAAGGCTCAGCTTTTCGAAAACTCAAACCTTGCCTAACTGTACAGCAAAACAAGCGATATGTCTCGAAATATCGATGAAAGTTCCACCATGGACATTGGAATCTGTTATAAGTGGCCATTCCCCATTTATTTCAATGTTGATTTGGACAAGAATGTTTTTCCCCCATCTGGTCACCAGCAAAAATAATTGCTCTATATGTATCATAACTTGGACTATTTTTCCAACATGCTAATGTGCTATCTCGACCTTTCATATTGCAACATCTACAGATTCTACACAATTGTAGAAATCAAGAAACCAATGGTTACTTCTGCTTGCCTCTTTCTGTCTTGAACTCTATCCCGAAGTCACCTCCGGCGAGTAATTTTTGTCACTATATAGTCCTCTCTGGTGTTTTTTCGTCCCCTTCATGATTATTTATACATGTGAGGTGTTGGTTAACTATCCATGTACTCCATGTCTTGGAAAAATTAAATTAGGTCATGGTGATATATATACTGCGAACTAACGGCACACAACCTTGATGTTGAGGACCTTTAAATTCAGACAGTGAACAAATCTCAAAGTTTGGACCTATTGCCTTACGCCTAAACTTAAAATATATGGAGATTCTTGTGAAGTCTCAAGAAAACCGGAAATTAAGGCCAAACAAAATAAAAGGTATGGTTCTCAGGCACCGCCCGCGTCAATTTCACCCCCCCCCCCCGCATCAAAAATTTTTATTTTGATTTTTAATCTCTCAAGAAGATAAAAATCCACTTTATGTAATGCTTTTATCTGTTTAGAAAAAATGGATATTTTCATGCTTTTTTCTGATCATATTGCATTTTTATCGAAACATATAAAAAAGTAAAAAATAAAATATCGCCCGCCCGCACTGATTTCTGAAAAAAAGTGCCTGAGAACCATACCTCTTTTATTTATTGGCCCAAGTCACTGTGACCTATACCTTCTGTGAGTTATGAAACAAACATGATTGGAACACCCTGAAACCAAGAACAACACTAATTGTAACCATTGGATCTAGAAACTTCTAACGTAATGTCCAGAGAGGTTAGGATCCAATCTCCTGGGAAACCTGGTTACGTCACTGTGTCCTATATTCTGCCAATTTAGGGGAGGGGGGGGGGCATGATCATGATGATTTGGAGCACCCTGAAAGTCAGGCGGGGCACAAATCATAACTGTTGGGCCTAGGCGTTTTACTTAGTATCCAGCGAGTTGTCCTTGTGTGAACTTCTCGGAAATGTGAAAATTGATAACTGTGGCTATATTCTATGGCACAATTAATTCAGCACTGTGAAAGTCGGGTGGGCACAAACCGTTACAGCTTAAGCTAGAATATTCTAACGTAATATTCTGAGAGATAGGTCCCCCAAGAAACATGAAATTCGGTCATTGAGCCCTGTATTCTGCGACTTATGGTGGGAATGCATGCACCTGAGCACCCTGGAAATCAGGTATGACACAAATCATATCTGTTGGAAGTATAAATCTTTACTTAACATCCAGGTAAGTCCTGGTATGATATCATCGTAAGCCCGGAAACCTGAAATTGTGTCATTTTGACCTATATATTACGAGCTTATGACTTTGTCAGTCAAATCACAAATCATAACTGTTGGACGTAGGACCTTCTAATACTACGCCCAGGGAGGTCCTTATGTGATCTCCTTTGAAATCCAAAATTAGGTCACTGTTACCTGAATACAGTGTGCTCTGGGCAGATATCATGTTTTGAGCCACCTGAGAGTCAGATGAGCACAAATCGTTACCAAAGACTTAGAAACTTCTGACACAAAGAACTCCTTTAAAATTCAAATAATTTCATGATGACTTTTTTCTGCAAACACTGGAAAATGAGAATCCTGAAAGCCCAACGAAGCACATGATTTGAGCTCCCTGAAAGATAGATGGATACAAATTGTAACAGGAAGACCTAAAAATGTCTAAGCATTCAGATAGTTCTTGAAAAAAAAATTTCTTGGAAACACTGATCCCGTCACTAAAGCACGTGCTAACACATGATTTTGAGCACTCTAGAAGCCATGCTTCCTAGTGTTCATGGATGCTTAAAAATATTTTGCATAAGATTATAAAACAGAAAAAATATACTACACATTAAAGTCTGTCAGAATGTAGATTTCAACACAAACTAGTTCTACAGAAATGTCACTAGCACTTGTTCAAGATAGCTAAATTTATAAAATTTTAATAAAATCTTTTAAAATCTGAAAACTTGTCTTCGGTGTTATGTGGAAGGCATACGCAACATCATTTAGTCCTATCCATTTTTCTGAAGCTTTCTAATTCTGGTATAGTAGTCATGCAACCTTTTAAACACGGTCTGCAGCAAAACGTTTCTTTGTTTTGTGTTCCTTAAAAGGAGAAAGAATGAACAAAGAGTTCAGTCTTGTTCTGGTAGCCCGAAAAATCCCTCTTTACAACCGGGAAAGGCAGGAGATTCCACACCTGTCGCTGTAGTGGTCACACCAAGTGTACTCCCGCGGAGCAGGGTCCAGGTCCATTTAACTATTGCACACTTTAAACTTTGTGCTGCTCGGGTATTGTTAACCGTAGACGTCTTCTAGTGTGTGTCCCTAGAAGACGGGAGAGTCCGTGTATGGTTGTGATGACCTCCCAAGTCTAAGTTTACCTGTGGTGGCCGAAGATGTAACCCGATACACAACTCAAAGAAGAGGGGAGCTCTCTGCACAGTCCAAGAGCCAAACGTGATACCGATATCACCTAAGGTAAATTGAGTAAAGTGTTGCAAAATATTTTCGCTTAGGTAAGTTTAAATGGATTTTGTGATAGATTTAACACGTGGTAGCTTTGTCATCCTTCAGCAGAGATAACATATCTTACCTTAAATTGAGAAATCGCCCATAACACGAGGGACTGGTTCATATTATATCACTTTAGAGTTACCAAAAACATTTTTTTGATAATCCTTATCTTTAAAGAAAATAAATGCATTCCAGAGTAATTTAGGTTGTGCTATTCTACTTGGCACAACTAATCCGTAGTATGAGCTTCAACTCCCCTTTCTTTGTAATCCGACTCACATTGAGTATGCCTCAACATCTCAAACTACCCATTAAATCTGTAATATAAATCCATCCCACATTTTTGGATATGAGTGAGTGATAAAGATGCAGGTGTGGACAGACTGGAAGCTTTAGCCGAAAACCTGCACACACGGCTCAGGTCTAATGATCGCCTCTAGCTGAATGACTGAACAGTGATAACGTCTACCTGAGTGACTTAGCAGCTCTCGTAAGAAATGCTGCTCACTGTTCAACTCAATTTCCGAAGAAGGGACTGGAAAATGTGCCCTCAGCATTGCCTCTCGTTCCCTGCAAGGTCCTTGCGGGATCCCACTCTGGCGGTCAAAACAGATATATGACAGAGAAGCTGACATTGCACACCATAACGTGCGGACGCTTGTGGGCAACCCTGGGAAGACAGACTGGGAAGGATCAATATCGAAATTGTGGATGTGTGAAACCCGGTTAGCAAAGAGGGACAACTTACACAGGCAGGTGGATTCACATTACTCTGAAACGCCAAGAGCAGGGATGCGCGTCGTGATGCCGGCTTTCCTGTCAACATTAGCACTACAAGAAAGACGGTAGCCACCTTGATATCAGATGCCCTACTCTATTTTGTTTCTGATATACTGAAATCTTTTTAGGTGACATCTTCAGGAGTCCTGTGTTGTTCACTATTAAGTTTTCCGCCTAGCCACACGTAACAGGACAACATGAATGCGCCCCGCTCAAACCAATGGCACCATATCGTCAACGCCAGGAAGAAGGACAGGCGGGGTGTAAGTGCTGCAACGTCCATATGAGATGTACACTGAATGACGGACCACAGGCTAAAAGGGTTCAAACTGACTATCACCATCAGACCAAAGAGAGTTCAACAAAGAAGCATGGTCATGAAAAAAATCCTATGTTGCCAAACTTTAAGAAGTAAAATGTTTGAATTACATGCAGACTAGGAAAGTCTTTTGCTTGACTTGCATCTTGCAGTCATAGCTCGAAAATGTAATACCTTCCCAGATACGGCCCATTCATCAATGCTTAAGGTGCCTATATATATCACCTACTAGAAAAATAATTGGTTTGATGACAACGAATAAGAAAAAGGTCTCTATCCTTTACCGAACCCAAGTACTTCTTTGAAAGACCAATCATCTGCCTCACAACAATTGCCTTCTCCAAAGCATGCAGAACTGGAAAAGGCAAATTGTGCAAGAGAATTAAGGCCAGCATTCACGTAGCGACCCGACTCAACAGGTCAAAAACTGTTCAGTTGAGTTGAGTTGAGTCGCGTTGCAAAGTGTATGCGCGAAAACGACCCGACTCAACCAGAGTCGGCACCAGTCGGCGTCAGTTTTTGGTTCTGGCAGTGTCAGAAAAAATCGTGTCCAGTTGAGTCGCGTCGTTCAGAAGCACAGTCAGCAACCAATCACAGCTACATCTCTGATCACATGATTACATGTCATGTCATCTTCTGGGCCAAAATCTTTTGGTGCAGAGAATGACAACATTACATTACATGAGCACTATGCGCGCATTATATATGAATAAATCTGAATGGGCAATGTCACCAGTACAATGGCAGTATAATATCAATATGCTTCATGTTCACAGATGTAGAGTATATAGTGTAAATCACAGGACATCGAATACTATTTTATAGACTTAAATTATATCAAACTATAATCATTCAGCTATGCGATGGGAAGAATTGAAAGGGCGAGATATAGATACATACATGTATACTGATGAATAAAATAACATGTAATGATGTATAAATGACTTTGCTTTCATAAATCACAAGTTTGTCTCCATTTTTGTTGATTTGAAAGTACCGCCTCTGCCGTCGATCCAGTTGAGTCGGGTCGCTATGTGTATGCACCTAAGTTTTCGTCAGTCTGCAGGGTCAAAAACTGGGAGAAACTATAGAAAACTTGATGAGACCTGTTCAGTTGGGCCCAGCTGAGTCGGGTCGCGTGGCATGGTGTATGCCGAGCTTTAGAACTCTAGTATGAGGAAAGAGGCACGTAAAACACAAAGTGCGCTTTTATGCAGTGACCCATGAGGACATTACTACTGCAATGGATTCAACTCCATAGTGATGTTGGTTATCAAAGAGTTGTCCACTGTCTCAGGATCAGATTCCATGCCAGGGGAGATCTACAAAGCAGGTGGTCCTGTACTCCTTATTCAAATCGCTTTGCTGTTCCAGTCAACCAGGAACCTTTTCGTAATAATTCATTGATGTATTTCATAATAATACATCAATTGTACAACTCTGCAAGAGGAAGGGCAACTGCTAGGCATGTGGTGACCACAGAGGAATCTTACTTCACTTCATGTCATGGTGCATGCTTATAAGAATCCTGCTGAACAGTCTGAATGATCATCTTTGGATGGACATGCTCCATGGTGCTTCCTTAAAGGTTGTTGGACTAAAATTATATTGGAAAAACTTCGAGAGTAGATCCGCGATCTTTATACCACCTCAATGAACCCTACGAAAGCTTAGACAATGACAGGCAATGTCGGAGAAGCAGACTGCAACGAATTCAATCAAGGTTAGATGCCACCACCTATCATGTTCAACATGATGTTTACATTATGTATGCCACATCAAGGGATAGGCCTGAGGTCCTGAATGGATGAAAAACTCTTCCACCTGCAAAGCCTTCAGTTTGTCACCACTGTACATAATTCTAATTTGTTAGCATTTTGCCATAATTAAAACAAGGCCAACAGGCCTAATGCGAACCTGTGCAAAGTTTGGGAGTATGAATGGAGGTTTATTTTTAAAATTTAATATTGATCCTCCTAAGTCCTGCATATCTACCTAAGTCATTATTATTATAGCAAAATGGACATTTCGGACCTGCAAGTTTCAGACTAGGACATTTTAAACTAGAATATGGGTAGTCGACAAGCGACTATGTGTATCCGCAGAAATCAGAGTGGGACGGGTGAAGTGAGGCATGGATTAAATGGCAAGGGGAATAGAGTGAGGTGTGTTGCATATTAGCATGGATGTCTGCAGTGTAAACGTGAATGTGGTGCCACCTGTCATAAAATCGAGTAATTGTCCAGGATATATAAACCTGCAAAATTTCAGGTGGATAAGTCAAACCACTTCTGAGATATGAGTGATTTTATCCCAAGGCAGATGAACAGATGGACGCTGTGCATAAGTGGTTGCAGGTGGCGCCACCAGTTTTGCCTGTGATGAAGAGCTATGTGAGATCTATACACAAGCAAAATTTTGGCCCAATCGGTCAAACGGTTCCCAACATATGAGCTTGGATGTCTGCAGAGTAAACGTGAATATAGGTGGCGCCACCTGTCATAAAATCGAGAAAGCTGTCCAGGATGTATAAACCTGCAAAATTTCAGGTGGAAAAGTCAAACCACTGCTGAGATATGAGTGATTTTATCCCAAGGCAGATGAACAGATGGACGCTGTGCATAAGTGGTTGCAGGTGGCGCCACCAGTTTTGCCTGCGGTGAAGAGCTATGTGAGATCTATACACAAGCAAAATTTTGGCCCAATCGGTCAAACGGTTCCCAACATATGAGCTTGGATGTCTGCAGAGTAAACTTGAATGTAGGTGGCGCCACCTGTCATAAAATCGAGAAAGCTGTCCAGGTTGTATAAACCTGCAAAATTTCAGGTAGAAAAGTCAAACCACTGCTGAGATATTAGTGATTTTATCCAAAGGCAGATGAACAGATGGACGCTGTGCATAAATGGTTGCCAGTGGCGCCACCACTTTTGCCTATGATGAAGAGCTATGTGAGATCTATACACATGCAAAATTTTGGCCCAATCGGTCAAACGGTTCACGAGATATGAGCTTGGATGTCTGCAGAGTAAACCTGAATGTAGGTGGCGCCACCTGTCATTCAATCGAGAAAGCTGTCCAGGATGTAAAAACCTGCAAAATTTCAGGTGGATAAGTCAAACCATTCCTGAGATATGAGTGATTTTATCCCAAGGCAGATGAACAGATGGACGCTGTGCATAAATGGTTGCAGGTGGCGCCACCAGTTTTGCCTATGATAAAGAGCTATGTGAGATCTATACACAAGCAAAATTTTGGCCCAATCGGTCAAACGGTTCCCAACATGTGAGCTTGGATGTCTGCAGAGTAAACCTGAATGTAGGTGGCGCCACCTGTCATAAAATCAAGAGAGCTGCCCAGGATGTATAAACCTGCAATATTTCAGGTGGAATAGTCAAATCACTGCTGAGATAAGAGTGATTTTATCCCAAGGCAGATAAACAGGTGGACGCGGTGCAAAAATGATTGCAGGTGGCGCCACCATTTTTAATGTATGTTATAAAGCTATCAAAGGGCTACATTTGTGCAAAATTTTTAGCCTGATCGGTCTAACGGTTCCCAAGATATGTGGGTTTATGTGTGGAAACAGACGCACAAATGGACGCTGGACAGAGAGGAAAGGTCAGAGGTCAACCAAAAATGAGGGCGGAGCAGTTCACATGTGACCGATCATAATACCGAATTTCAAAAATTCTGCCCAGTGGTTATGGAGAAATTCTCCGGAAACCTATGCGGTGATGGTGGCAGCGTCGGCGTCCGACTGAAAACATAGTATCTGCAAAACTTTGTTTTGGCGAATACAATGATTGTAGCTGGCACCACCAGTCTTATATACAACGAAGAGATATATAAATATGCCCAATGTCAGACTGATATGTCAAACCCCTCCTGTGAAATAAGCAAGGACATACACTGTGCAAAAATTATTGTAGGTGGCGCCACCAGTCTTTTACACTATAAAGCTACCCGATATGTACAAACATGCCCAAATTTAGGCTGATGTATCAAATTCCTCTGTAGAAATAAGCATACACTCCAAAAGTCAATGTAGGTGGCACCACCTGTCTTGTAAATGAGAATACCATCAAAGACGCATAGACAGGTCAAACTTCCCCAGTTTGATGCACTGGGCTGACAAGGCTTAGGTGAGTAAGGCAGTTGCCACCCAGTGACCTGTGACAAATTGCTGCCTCAAGCTACTGCACTGAGTGAACTCTTGACCTGCACCTGGCTAGACTGAGTGAACTTTTGACCTGTACCTGGCTGCACTGAGTGAACTCTTGACCTGTTGCATAATCTGACACAGTTGGCAGTCTGCCAAAGCTATAAATAGAATGCAGCTACTGCACTGAGTGAACTCTTGAACTATACCTGGCTGCACTTCTTCCAATCCTGGCACTGTGCCAAAACTATTTATAGAGCTAACATCATCTTGGCTAATAGCCAACATCAAGGCACTGGCAATCTGCCAATGGTAAACCAAGTGCTACCATCTGTACACAAAAGTGGTCCCTACTTGAAATAACTTTGAAATTTATTTTCCTAATACAAAATGCTTTTCAGCTGACTTTTTATAAAAAAAAAAGAAATCAGAAATATATGTAAAATTATTACGGATGCATACTGAATGCAAAATTAAAATACAGATATATTTCATTGATGGCAAATTCTTGAATTAAGTTGAGTAGGGATACCAATAATTTATAATCCATGTACAGTTGTCTTTATATAGCCACAGAGAACTGAATATCCATGATTGTAACATTGCCTGGTATGATGAATAACTTAAATCATAAATCTAAATTTTTTAAAAGCTTTTAAAAAAACTTTCCTGTCAATATTAACCAAAGATAACCTGAAATCTAAATGTCTAGTGGGATGATGTAATAGATGCTGATAAACTGGTGCCAGGCTAGATGTAACAGCATAACACAGCTTACATATATGGTAAAATGACTCAATTCAATCTCCATAATTCAGCCAAAAATCATTCATGTGGAACCATTAATGACAATTATTTCAAGAATTATTGTAGGGATTATTCTTGTAAAATATTAAACAAACTGGCTTCAGTGGCATCAGTCGAAAAACGTTTCGCAGGTTTATAACTCATATAGGAAGATACAGCAAACTGGCTAAGTTCAGCTTCCCGTAACTCAGCCAAAAAGCACTGAACCAAAACCATTTGAACAAACTTGAATTATCAACATCTGAGGATAATTTATGTGTAAGATTTAAGAATTTGGCCCAGTGGTTTTTGAGAAGAAGATCTTTGTAGTCACTGAGCTAAAATGGAATGTTATGGCATATTACTATATTCAGCTTCCTATAACTAAGCCAAAAAGTCACTGAAAAGAGAACTTTTGAACAAACTTCAGAAAGCACTATCCACAGTTAACAAAGTTCAACCTCCTGTAACTCGGCCAAAAATCTCCGAACTGGAACCATTCGAACAAACTTGAGAAAGATTGTTCCAGAGATCATTTCTGTGAAATATTGGACAATTTGGCTGGACAGTTTCGGAGAAGAAGATTTTTAAAGCTTTTTCCCTATAAAATCTAAGAAAATGCAGTTATAAAAAAATAAACAAAATCCGATATAGTTTTTTGGATGACTGATTATTTGTAAAAAATTTGGTGATGCTAGCTTCTGCCGTTTTTGAGATAGCTATGGTTAACGTACAGACGACGCACGACACACGACGGACGACGCCGCACCATCGCATAAGCTCACAGGTTCGCTAACAAGGCGTGTCCAAAAGAAGGATAAGTTTCTTTGCCTCTGGAAATCGACTTCGAATTCTGTCATCACAAGAATGGGACACCCTGATATTCTTTATTTTTTTTATTCTCAGAAGCATAATCCGGTGCTGCTTTTTGACGTTAAGCATGATTTTTTTATTTCTTGATATTTTTAGTTCGAAAGAGGCTCTAAATACCTTCATCAACTCCTGCACCGATGTGATCTATTTGAGGAAAGACGGTTCTATAGGTTTTAATTAAGCAGGTTGGGTGGGGCGTAGAAGTGAGGTTAGAAAGTTAACTTGGAAGCTGTGTATCAGGATTGTACTCCTCTGATTATGGCATATCCCCCGATCCACTATTCATGTTCATATATAGAAATTAACTGACAATTCTTACAGACCTCAGCGTTCTCAATCGTATCGTCCATTTTGGCAAGCAAGTTGCCGATATTAGTCATCGTGTCTCTGAAGTCAATTCCTGGTTTGTGTTTTTTTTCTCTCTCTCTCAAATGATTGCCAGTCAGCACCTTTTTCATCTACTAAACCTATTAACGGATATCTTAATTTACATTCGAAATCGTAGTCACTTTATTATTTTGTTTCTTAATGGATTCTTTGGGACTTGTATGTAGTGGAACCTGTGTTATAAGTACACAAATGTACACCTGTGGGACTGGCAAAACGTGGTCTTAATTTATAGGTGGTCTTATAAGACAGGTAAGTTATAAACATATATATTTTCGGTTCATAAAAGGTGGTCTTTCAGACATGTTCCACTGTATTTGCAAGGTCTTCTCTTGTGTGAGAGGTTAACTGACGTTTTCCTGCCTTTCTGGGGGCAGCATTTGTTCTTTGCTGCATTTTATTTGCCGTTAGACTGCAGGATACCCAATTAACGTACCACATTGAAGTGAACAGATAATTCTTACAGGTATCCCCAGCGCCCTCGTTCATATCACAACGTATTTTTGTTAAGCTGCCGATATCAGCCATCGTCTGTAAAGGTAGTTCTTGGCTTGTGCTCTTCACCCATTTCGTCTACTTAACCTATTAACATGTTTCTGGATCCTTTACTTGTTATTAAAATATGTAGCCAATTTTCTATTTTGTTTCTGGCTGGATTCTTCGTGACTAGTACAACTGCAAGGTCTTCTTCTCTTGTCTTTTTGGAGCCACTTTATTTGTCATAGGTTTGAGCTTTCCTAAAATTTCCCAAATTGCAAACTGCAACTTTTCGGCTGTTACTGAAGACTCTAATAAACTTTGTCTGTACGCTGCAGTAGTACCATTAAATATCAAAATTTTCTTTTAAACTTGAAATTCTCATAGTGTGAAAAATAAGCAACTTGGTTGATTTCATTGAAAGGAGAAGCATGTAAATCGCATTCGGAGGGATCGTTTTCATTTCTCATGAAGATTTACTGTTCTACTTCAATGAGACATTCATTAATTTGTTATTTAACAATTCCACTGAATGATTCTGATGTTTATTTCACAAATGTCAACAAGACAGGATGCATTTGCATGTGATGTTTAATGATATGATAGGTGTACAGCTGAATCACTCACCAGTTGGTATGAAACAAGTACATGACAGCCCCAAAGGTCAAAATCTGACAAAACTATGCGAACCTATGAAGGGAAGATCACACTTGTCATGTACCTTGAAGCAATTTGATACAAGCTATTCTTATTTAACTGCTAAATGCATTCTACTGTATTACCTGTCCTCATGAGCCTGGCCTTTTATGATTAACAAAAATTAAATTGTTCTCATGATGACTGAGACAGCAGTGGAGGTCCGACAAAATTCAAAGGTATGTACTGTGCAATACAAACACACACCTATGATTGGGTGTATTGTCATGTATTATACAACAATACTGTATACCAAAGCACCCCATCTGCATGGCCTGATTTAAGTTAAAAGCCTAATCCCCCCCCCCCCCCCCCCTCTTTACAATCTGAAAAACCTTGTATGGCTGTGGAACAAATTATATTGGCATCTAATTTACCCATATCTAATGAAGGAATCATGATATCATAGAAAGCCCTTGGCAGCTAATTCTTGACCATAAGACAGATTTTATAACTACATAAAAGTTCTCTGATCTGAAATGTACAAAATATAAAACCTGCACATGATACTGGTTTAAGCCGTTATGCTCAATCTTTAAATTATCATCTTAAAAAATTGATGTATTTAATTGTTTGGTTGACTAGGAATCACAAAAACCAAATATACATGGATATATATGTGTAAAGGTTACTTGTACTGGGTAACTATCAACAAGCAGGTTATTGTTAATGCACAAAAAGCAGTACATGGAAAAAAGCACTAAACTGTGAGGAGAGTATATATCACTTCTCATCAAAAGCTGTACATCTGATTGGGAATCACGAGTTTTCAAATAGACTCATCATGTTGTCTACACCCCTTAATGTTTTTTTTTCTACAAAGTCTTTATAAAATCCACCATATTTTGTATACAATATCTTGGTGGAGATACAGCAAAAAATGTCATTAACAGGTGGATTATTTTGGCAAGTTTCCTGCATATCTTAAATGTTATCTTCCTGAAAGGATCATATGCTGTCTTTGTAAAATAACAAACGAAGCACAATTACCCTAACTATCACATAAACACGATGCCATGGATGCCCAAGCCACAATGCAATTTAAAGCATCAAGTTTCACTTCCCGCTGAACCAAAGTTAACTCTATCTTAAACGATGGTCATCATAAAAATACCTACAAAACTAACAACTCTGATACAATGCTAGTGTTCTGGTTCTTTCTAAGGATGATTAAGATAATGTATGCCCTTGTTTTGGCTAGCTGTACATCTTCCTTTGCCATCATGTCTGTGTAAGCTGATATAACAATAAATCCAATACTGTACACATGATGAATAGTAAAACAATTTAAAGCATCTCACCATGTCAATGCTTACAAAGGGCTCCACAATGATGAAGAATTGGTAACCTATAATTTTCAAAATGACCAATACCATGTTTAATTGTCCATCAAGTTGTGGGTATCTCCAATAGTACCTTGGCACATTTTTATTATTATTTACAGTATTATTTTAGCTCATTGAAGGAAAATACTTGTATTTATGTGTGCAATCTATTCCTACGTATGAGGATATACAAAGGAGCTATCAAGTAAAAATTCTTACTCTCATGTAATGTTTTCAACTCAATAAACCCAAGCTTGCAAACAAATGCAGAAAAGATATTGTCTTAATTAATAATGACCTTCTTTAGGTATTCATGTCTATGAAAAAGTCTGAATTTAATATTTGTCTACACTTTGCTAGTTCAGCAAATTTAACCAATCTCACTATGATAGACTCTCTAATCCTCTGCTGTTAATTCTCTTCTAAGAAAAATTGATTTTCTTGTTTGACAGCATTTATCAATTGCAGTTGCCTCTTTGAAACCATCCACACAGAATGCAGTATTCTAATTTAACTCTATATATCTGTAGCTAGCTACAGTAAACAAATAAGAAAATTAAACATGTAAAAGAGTAATGTGCTATATTTACAATCACATGTCAATCAAGGTGGGATTTGCAGAAAATCATTAAGTAATCACTGCTGGAAGTAGCACCAAATTATTTTCTTTGATTTGTCAAAGCCTGGTGAAAATGAAACAAACATTAAGGAATAATGCATCATTAACACATAAAAACAGCAAAATAAAAAATTTAAACCTTTATGAATGCCAGACATCCCAACAACCTTGCTGATTATCTTTTTCTTTTTGTTTCAGAAAATGCATCAACCCAAACTGATCTTAAATCATCTGATGAAAATAATAAGCAACTTTAACAATTTTTCAATCAGATAATCAACAACGACATTGTTTTTAAGTTTGATTTTCTTTTGTTATGAGGGTCTGTTCTGGGTACACTGTTATCATGGCTTCTGGTATATGAACAGTTATATACTCTCCATCTAAAATATACAAGTACCTTCCTGAAGCATATAGACATGTTAAGCTAATTAGAAGGAACAATTCACAGGCAAGCAGTTGTTACAATAAGCATTATGCTCAGACCTTGGGTCTAAATAAACAGATCTTTGATACACAAGTATCTGAAACTAAACACCTCTGTATAGCATCATGAATGGTCCCTATGAATCTAGAAGCACAAAAATTGGATTAAAGTTCTGTATACAGAGCTATTTAAAAATAAATTATTCAGATATACAAGTCAAAAATATAGAATATGGAATGTGAAGGATGAAGAAAGAGATAT
The DNA here is from genome assembly GCA_026874595.1 of Sipunculus nudus. NCBI lineage: Eukaryota > Metazoa > Annelida > Sipuncula > Golfingiida > Sipunculidae > Sipunculus > Sipunculus nudus. The sequence goes on along the minus strand of CM049311.1, from coordinate 85,548,552 downwards.
TTTTTTGGAAATTAGCATTTGATCAAATTCACGAGTTAATGTTTAATCATGTGAGCTGGAGTAGTGACAGTTGTGCATAAAGCCTGTACCCTTGGCATTCAGCCATTTGTATCATGAACTGATGACTTGTTACAAGAACCTCTGAACATGTTGGTCTGTATTTCTACACTGACAAATGCTGCATGTGAAAGGTTTCCCTCAATGTATTTACAAATTGAAATGTGCAGCTCATTATCCCTCTTGTCTCTGTATGAATTGTAACTTGCACTGTCCTGTGGTTATCGTACATATATTGTAAGCGACTAACCACGAGGATTTACCTTATGGTGGATTGTATGAAAGTACTGATGTGAAACAATGAATTTTCACAGCTCAACCTTGTCCCAACATGAGTGTGTGTGCACCTTAATGAATTGTGTATGCATAATTGTATTGTAATATTATCATTTTGTAATTGTATTTAAGTATTCATAATATTTCACCATTACCATGTTTAATGTCAATGAGTACATTGAAGATGATCTGTACATGTAATCATAAAGTGAAATACTGAACAATTTGTCGTGAATGTAGTGTACAAACTGAGCTTTCCAACTCCCAAGTCTTAAAAATGACTTGCTCAATCTGTATCATCCTGACCAAACTTCATTCAATTCATAACATCAGACAGGCCGCTAACAAAATTCATTGGAATCCCTGCCTGGAACAGGTGTAACAATATATCAAAGTGAACAAACAGACAATTACTGTACTGTTATGAATTTTCAATCAGTTTGCCATTTGGTAGCAAGTCTCTCCTTTCATCACAAAAAAAAGCCTATCGTCTCACTGCTGAAATTTATTCGGAGCCGTTCACAGTGGCTGCCTCCTGTTCTTTCACTACTGTGATATCGAGGGTTTTCTGCGTCTCGTCTTTCCTTGATGGGAATCCCTGTAGCGGTGCTCCAGCTTTAGCACGGTAGTGACGAATAATTTCAGCATTAACCGGACATGATTCTCTGAAAGCATCAGTCTCGTACGCATCTGCCATGTACTGGCATAATGCAGAATAGTTGTCAGGGAAGTCAAAGTCTTTGTATGCCTGAAATCACATTAATATGTTAATTAACGAGTAGTATATATTAAATTTTATTAATTTTCCATGATATGAGATGGTATTTTCCAAGCATCCATGGCCCTGACCTGTATGCTGATCCACTGAAATATGTTTAATCAAATGATTTATAGAATATTATCTTAAGTTAATCTGGCTTGAATATTCATGATGAGGGAATCCCTATTCAAATTATTATTATTTAAATATATGTGACATCATCCCATAATCCATATCTCTGTATATGCATAAAATGAATGAAATCTTTCCATTAATTTTTTACTTCTAATGCTCACAGTATTGTCAAGGGGCAATGATGGGGGTATTCAAAGGTGCAAATACGAGAGAAGGATAATAGGTGGCCTCCTGCTGACCTTCCACTCACATGCTATGAGAAATAGCAGGATTCTTCAGGTTTGGCAACACCCAGTCAGTTTGTGCTTGATAATGTAAAATCTGATTGGCTCTGCATAAAAACAAATCTCCAGAACAGGAAGAAGAAATCTGATTGACTTAGTGTGTAAACAAACATGGCTGCACCCTTGGCTAACTTGTGTAGCACTGCAAGGAAGGAAATATGCAGACAGGGGGGGATAACTGACCTCAGGGCACACCAAGTCAGTATAGAGACTGTGTTGAAAGTTGAGGATTGCATCATGTGTATTCAGTGCTACCAAGGGCTTTCCACCACAGTGCACAGTGACCGGTACCTCAAAGAACATCTGATTGTGCTGGTGAAACTGCAATGAGATTGGCTAAATACTACACAGGGGGGACTCCACAGAGACAGCACTGCCTGGTGGCCAAACCTGACCAGCAACTGTGGTTTATTGCAGCATGTAGTGTAGCAGATAGTTGAGCATAGCACTGCTTATGGAACTTGATTTTAGGATCAATCCATTCAAGATTTCTAGAGATATTTAATATTTATCTGTGACTGTGGAGGGACAGACATAAAACCATAGTATCCCCCTACTATGTCTGGGAATACAATAATATGTTTTAGTCCAAGGCCTGTGTATGGTAATGTCTACAAACCTATGATGATCATTGTCATATGAAAAGAAAATTTCAATCAATGTTCAGCCCTATGTGTCATAAAGAATTCATCCTATAATATACTTTCCAGGTTCTCACCACAGGCCCTTGAAATCCCTATGGACACTTCATAAAATATCTTGTATTCACACTAGTATACTAACAGCACAATGTTAGCACTGAAATGAGGATCACAGGGCCCTAAGTGACAAACAGAAGCTTATACCTATTCCCTACTTGTGTTTTAACCCCTTTCTATTTAGATGTAAAATTTGGACAAATGCTGACACTCCTTTACATTAACATTAAAGGTTATCTAACTATTAATACTCTGAGATGAGCATTTTATGGGTTTTTATTGAATATTTGTGTAAACTAGGACGTGGTATATGACTATATGGTCATCTTTGGAGAGCAAGTTGTGCCGCCACAGATGACAATGACCACTCCATGTGTACCTGCTGTCTCCCTGAAAGGGCTAGTAATTCAATGTACAACATGGGGAAGCCATGGTTGTGGTTCCTTGTGTTTGAAGTCAAGGGCAGAAGTGTTCTTAAGGGGTTTAAATTCTATTAATTTTTAAATGCAATCATGTCATTGTGTACGTAGGTAGGATCAGATTTAATCATTAATTTAAACAAGAATTAATAGTGATATCAAGTACTTGTGATCAAATTCAAATTATTATAGAAAGATTATTCAGTGCTTCCAAATGCCTCAGAATCCAAGCATTTATAACTGATCCATTAAATCACAGCATCTATAACTGGTCCATTAAATCACAGCATCTGTAACTGGTCCATTAAATCCCACCAACCTTTCCCGCCACACGGAGGTGCTGTAGGGTTGGCAGGATGAAGCAGTCAGCTCTCGTCAGGTGGTCCTTCAGCAGGAATTTGGCATTGTTGCTTCTCAGGTAATCGTCCAACTTCTGGAGGGCCAGCAAAACAGACTTCAGGTACTTCGGGTCATCTTTCTTGTCTTGGATGTAAAGGTTGAATTTCTGTAAGTATGACACACTTGAAAGTGAATAATCTATAACACTTATATGAACATCTTCCCAACATGACCAAGCTTTTTATGTAAGAAGCTTATAACCTTAATACTTTATAACAAAAGACCTTGTTTTAAAAGGTTTTAACCTGTATTTTGAGAAGTTTATGGTCCAAATGAAATGAACAAAGGTCCTTATTTTAAGAATGTCAAATTAAATTGTATTTTTATATGTTAACAAAATTTAAGTATGTAAAATTATTCTGTTAACATGTCAAGTTGATAAATTTTCAAATAAATAAAGCGAATGCTAATGAAAGTGTTCTTATTTAACTTATATTCTTCACAAACAGTGAAGTACTCCGCAAGATTATTTCCTCCTACAAATTTGAAATTTTATTTCTGCAAAATAAGATATCTGTAATTAACACTGTAATTAACAGTAATTCTAACTTTACAAATCAAACCATGTTCCCATACTGCATTAGCTGTGATCAATACCATACCTTGTATAAGTCTTCAAAAGCTCGTTCTGCCTCAGCCTCTTCTTGTGAGTCACCACGACTGGCCATGTCCTCTGATCCCAGCCTCTTGAGAACATCCTCTATTTCATCTAGTGTGTCACATTCCGTTCCGACAAAAGACACTCCATCCTTGTCCACCCCACGATGCACTTTCACCAGTGGGAAATGTTTTCCGTTGGTAAAGCTAAGAACCTCTGCCGGAGGGTTGTCAGTCGTGAACGTGGTCACCACAAGGTCAATTAATCCTTGTTCACGTAGGACAAAAAAGGCCATAAAATACTTCTGGCATGTCGGACATGATCCTGTGTGGATTTTATCTGCAGCAGCCTGGAAAGAGATGACAGATGAATAATTTTACCTGAAAGCATCTAGATCCGGTGATTTATTGGTATGAGGTCAAAGGCTTATAAGTTTAAAATGTCAATGACACAATACAAATACTTGGCACTCAAAATGAAACTCAGAAAGTGATCAAAAGTTTATGTGATCCAGCTTGGTAGGGCTTTTGAACAGTTCACAAAAACCAGAGCAGCATGACCAACTTTTTGATATACGTGAGAACTTGAACAACTGTTCTTTTTGCCAAATTAGAGGTACCTAACCATCCATATAACAATGCATCCAGTTTAAGACCAGATATTCAAAAAGAGTACAAAAACTGAAAAAGCCACACTGCTCAGATTCTTTAGTCAGGTGAACTGGTGGCTCAACCTCAGAATAAGTTCCTAAAAAATATTCCCAATTGATGGCACAATATGAACAACGAATAAGACTGATTATTTTATATTTGCTTCCCATAGATGTCTCACGGCTTTTTAATGAAACATTCAAAGGGAAAAAGGCCAAAATTAGGTATGCCTAAGACCCTGGTTCAGATTTAAATTAAAATACAAATAACATGCCTAGTTCAAAGGTACATTTCTTCATTACATATATCATTTAAAGTGACACATATGTACATTATATATGTTTTTACACAAAAAGTGTATGACAGACACATTCATGGACTGCCACTACATCACACATCATCCAGTCATACAAATCTTAGTTCAAGCTCAAGGATTAAGCAGTTATTTAACGTTGGCAGAGGTATGCAAATACTTAAAATAAAGGCCTGTGAACTGGAATAAATTTTAGGGAAGAAGTAGAGGTCACAAGAATGTATTAATATTCATAAGAAAGGTCATGAGGTAGAGCAGTAAATGGTTTGGATTGCTCTGGTTGGCTGTTAGCCTGTTTGTAATAATAAATATGCTTCATGTATTTTATTGTTCTATTCCCTCAGCATAATCTCAGCAAAATAGATGGGGCTGATCAATTAGTTTTGTATCTTTGGGCTGAATCACAGAAAAAGTGTATAGCTGTGTACTTGGGACTGTGTGACAGTGTCACTGTCCCTTTTCCTTGCTTTTATTACTTTTTTAACATTTAAACTTGGGGGTGGGGGTTGGGGGTTAAAAGAAATTTATGGTAAAATAGTAAAAAGGTAAGTTCAAATTTTATGCTTTTTACAAATGCACACAGTGACAGAAATATATGATATAATTTGGATTGTTAAAACATATGTAAATAAAAAATATGAAGGTTTTCATATTATACCACAAGTAGTTTACATGGTACCAATAGTCAAAGAAGTGGTGTCTGGTAAAATGCTCACTTTATTAAATATTTATAAAAGCAGACAAACAGTTAACAAATATTCTCCAAGGGCTCTGAGAAACTTAGAGATACACAAAGAGGTCTCGAGCTGTCAGTGTACTTCACTCACTTTTATCACATCAATTTTTATGACCTCAAAAAAGAAGTGGCTATGTATGACATTCCTTGTGTACTGATCACGATATCTTGTGGCCTACTTAACCAAGATTCCTGTGATCACTGAACACAGCTTAACATTAGAGGGTGATTAAAGCTTTAATACTGGTGCACAGTATTTGTTAAGGTGTTGTACTGATCACTTGATAAGACCAACTCCTGGCTTGCTCATCCCTTGTTACATACACAACATAGTCAAACTGAACACAGCAAGAACTAGAACAGGTATTTGCCCCTCCCCCCCAAAAAATAAAAAAAAAAATGGAGGGGAATAAAATATCTAAAGTTACAGTGTTAAAAAAAATGTGCAGATCTGACAATGATAATCAAGGTCAACTTCTCCAATTTTGAAAATCTTATAAGAACTTATTTGAATACCTTGGAGATCTGATCAAGGTCACAAGTTCACAAACTCATCCAAGTGTCAAATTAGAGGACAAACCTAAAGATGATATGACGATGGAATATTCATCAGGAAATACATATATATTTGGACTCTTGTTGGGTTTGAACTAAGAACCTCCCAACACCCAAGTACCAATGCCATAAGCACTACCTCTTAAACACATATAAATATATATATATATATATATATATATATATATATATATATATATATATATATATATAAATATATTTAGATTCTTAAATACATAGACATGATATCAAACATGAATAAATTAAAATCCACATTTACTAGAATTCTGCAATCCCAGAGCGATTGGGATTACCGATCTAACATAAACAAGGACAGAACCGAGTGATAATGAGAGATCAGCAGTGGAGTGAACCACCTAGGAAATAAGGTCAAGTTAAAAAAAGAATATTAGGTGCAAATCTGTCATCTACTCCTGATAATTACTGTGACTGAAGGTAAGTTTTTGATAATCAGTCATTATTAAGATCTCTTGCCAACATGGGTAGAAGAAAGAAAAAAAAGAAAAACAATTTGTAATTGATGGCTTTGCACTTGGGGAGATCTCAGAAATTCTAGCCACAATTTTAATTTATCAATATACTGACAATGGAGTAAACTCATCAACCTCTTTTAGCACCCCCCCCCCTTCTATCCCCAAAAGAGGAACTTTAATGATTTTGATTTCACAGTATCAGTGTAACAGTTTTTTAGATGGACAGATATCCTTCCTGTCAATCAAAAGTGTATTTTTAGCTGCTTTGTAAATAAATATTGTGAAATTGGTTGTATCTGCTGGTGGCTGGAATGGGATATTTGCATGTGCTGGAATCTGTGATTTCCAATCATAGTGATGACTGCAGATTTCAGCAAGGGGCATGATATTTATGTGTACTATATTCTCCAGGGATCATTTGTGGTTATAAAACCTGACATGTCCAAATAGACTGCTGGTTATAGTGATGATAATTAATACTGATGACATGATGATGTTGTGCCCACAAATAGCACACACGCAATAACAATGGCAGTGTCATGACTTATGGATTATTTCTTTCCATGTGAATTAAAAAAAAAACCAACTGAAATCCTGAAAGTTTTAAAATAATTTATTACTCTTATCAAACAATTACCTTCATCAAAATTCAAACAAACCGTGCCACCTATGTCCCATGATGTTTGTATGTTGACATTTTGTCCTTTCAAATTTTTTAGAAACAGTTTGTCCTGTGGCACTTCGTCATTTTATCCTGGGATATTTTGTCTACTTGGATATTGTGTGCCTGTAGTTTTTTTTCATGAGGAAATTTTATCTGTTTTCATCCATGTGTTTCATTGTTACACTTTTCCTGTAATTTATTTAAATATCTATGTGAAATAACCTAATAATGACTGAAATACACGTTGTGGATATTAACTCCAGTTTACATTTACACTAGATTTGAATTCTCTATCATCCTAAACTTTATCATTATAAACTAAGTAACGTTACTTAGATATAAAAGACGACACAAAGTGCCTTGAGGGTATATCACAACACATGCTGGGCGATTTCAAGCTGTCTGATAACTGTGCTCTTGGGTATAGCATGTGGTTAATACAATGATAAACAAACTCTTGGTGTGCAGGCATTTTCATGTCCTGTATACCAGTGTACCAAATATATCATGATGTTGTTTACTACAATGTAATGTGGGACATGTTTATCTGCAGTCTGACTTCGATTTGGTTTCAACAGAGCTTCAGGTGCAAGAAACATTGGTAAATAAAAGATGTTCTTGAAACCTGTATATTCATGAAGCATTCAAATCTACATATAAATTTCCAATACTGCATTACATCAAGCCAGACATGGTTAGACATAAACTGCAGACAAGAACATTTGCTTCTTACAATTTACATCCAGATATAGTAAACCTTAAGTTCAAGCTAAACTGATGATAAATGGCTAAATGTAATACTTAGCATGCCTGAATAATATATTATAAATGACTTCAGATTCATAAGGCAAATGCAAAGTCAGCAGTAGTAACCTGATCTGTTATCTGATAATGAGAGATAAAAGATAAGGGGACACCTGCTTTGTCATGACAGATTAACGATCAACAAAAAGTCATTTATTTGTAAATACTTGAATCAATGTGCAGGTGTAAATTATTCGCTGAAACCGTATGTGGTTAAAACCAATGGTTTTAAAATAGAAGAAGTTTGATTGACAGCTCTTCAGTGTTGAACAATAGACTGCCCTGCTACTTGTACTTAAGCTCTTAAACTCTTGGGGGAGTCTCTGCTCTTTGAACTGACATTATTCATGAACCAAAGGTGAGTTATCACTAGTCTAGTACTGACAATCCACACAATCAGATGAGCTCAGAGGGTGTCTCTGTTGTCATGGTGACAAGAGTGACAGTCAGTATAATACAATATGTGTTACAATATCTACATCATATACTTGTGGTTCTTCTAAATGTAATCTTAGTCTAGTTCTCCACAAAAATGAGATAAGAGGACAAAAAGCCTGCACTTACTAACGAAAAATTCATCAATACCTAATTCCATATTCAGCTATTTTGCTATTGGATATATTAACAAAGGTTTCCCTTGCATGGTCATCCTTGAGATTTTTCAACTGGTAATAAGTTTAAATTTGAAACTGCAGTGTAAGTAAAATACAAATTTAGCTTTTTTATTTTCATAATGTCATTAGACCTTCCATAGTTAATCATAAACATCTAAGATCATTCCATAATGTACCATTAAATTTTCACTAAGGAATCACCATGACAGACCCTGCTTTAATTTAAAAAAACTTGATACACCTTTCACTTGAGCCCAGCAGATGATTTATGATTAAAATGTATGAAAGTTAACTGACAGGCTACATGTATGTGAATTTTTGCTGCTGGAATGTTACCTACAGAAATCATTCCATTTAATATGATATAAAAATATTATTTACACAGACAGAGCTTATGAATATAAACTTTTGCATACCTGCACATTACCTTGACTGTTTTTTTTACAATTCCACTAAAGTGTATATGTTCACTAATATATATTAAATGTGCCTTATTCTCTTTGAAGAGACGTAAATCATCAACTTTGGGGGTCCAGCAGTCTTTTTATGGTAAATCTACTGCTAGACTATATAAATAAAAAGTTTTTATGATTTATTCCCCGTCAAATTATGCATCTTACTGCACCAGAGCTAGGTAACCAGAATAAAATTACTTGATTGGGTCCACTGGACATCCCAGATTAATAAATCACTAATTTAAGACATTAAATTAATTCATTTTTTATTTAAGGTTCCTGGTTTGAATCCCTCAGGCAAAACACTGAAAATTCAAAGTAATCTGAGAGATTCCCTCTAACTCTGAGGGACAATACCTGATTTCTGGATTATTCCTAGCTCTATGGACAGAGTATCTGACACCCTGGTACCTCAATACAAAGCTATATTACTTTATCATTATTATAGTTTTTTTTGTTTTACCCTTGGTTATTTGTGAAATGAGTGACACTTTTCACAAAAAACATGAATCACCTAATAATTTTATGGTTCAATGGATTCTTTCCAACTGTAACAGGCAACCACTCCTTTATCATATATTCATCAGGATTAGGGGTCAGCTTTGTCCTGGAGGTGACCAGGGATGAGTTTTGTTAACTGTGACAAATATTTCCTCTGTTGCTGTGAGGTTTGATTAGGGTACTGGTGAAGGTTGTAGTCAATGACTACTTTCTTGTTTCCAAATATTTTTCTTTTGGTTATTTTCTTTCTCAAAAATAATTAGTGTTACCTCTAGACTACAAACCAATCTCATAAAAAGAAAGAAATAATACAAACCAATCTACATAAATGGACATACATATTCATATATGGTTTCAAAGTGTTCTGCACTTTTTCAGTTACATAAGATTTAAGCACGGATTCCCTACATGGTAAGAGGATGACACCTTTCAGGTTTGTTATGCATTAATTCTCTGGGGGCAGAAACCTGGTGGTTTTATACAGCAGCATGACAGGTATGAAAGGTACGAGGCATGTGGCTGCATAAGACAATACTTAATACAATGAAACCAGAATCATTGTTAACAACACAGATGGCTGGTTTTACACTCAGTATGTGCACATAATCATGATCGTAATGGCCATATGTTCCCCACATGTATGTAATAAATCCCACAGTAACATGATACCATGGTCACACAGAGAACGTCAGGCTGGAATTAGGCCGCCTGCTAGGATACAACAAACAAAGGCTCCTTTCAGATTATTTCTATTTCAGACACACTGCTAGGCCATACAAAATTAGTCTAACATTAACAGCATGCATGTGTTGATTCAAGATAATTTGAATATTAATATCTTTAGGAAGTTTCCAGGCAGCCAACAATGTCGGCAGCGCAGACTCGGATAAACCACAATTTCTAGAATGTCAAGTCTAGGCAGCCAACAATCTAGACCTTGCAGAGCCAACAATGCTATAAACTCACAACAAAAGCACACTATCAGATTAAATCTGATATTAAACAAGCCTGCACTGTACTTCAATTTGGATCTGGTTAACTGATAACATACAAATATCAGTTAGAAGATATCAACTGACATGTAAATAATTTTTTTCTTCATAATATAATCAGATAAATTTATAAGAAAATAATGTAGATTTACATTTTAAAATATGATGGAAAATAACTGAAGATGCAGAAAGGTCTGCAATATTTGTACCTTTAATGACAAAAAAATATAACAAGTGACCCAGGGGTCATGACGCTCAGCTGACCAGGAAGACATTGACAAAAGTAATTTTATCATCTGAATGTCAAATTTGAATGAAATACTTTTTTCAAACTTGACCTTTTGTATAAAATCATCCAATATTCATTGGGGTACTATGGAGCTCTGTAGCATGAAGGATATGGGTAACAGACACCTATTTTCAAGGTTTACAAGATGACTTTTCAGGGGTCTCCCAGCATGTCAAAAAATAAAATTCTAGGTCCAGTTATTATGATTTGTGCCCTGTTAACAGATGACCAAATGTTTATTCTGGGGGGTATTTCAAAGCCGCATAGGATGAAGGATATGGGTAACAGAGATGTAATTTCAGGCGCACAAGGAGACTTTTCTGGGGCCTCCCAGCATATCAAGAAAGGAGATTCTAGGTCAAGTCATTATAATTTGTGCTCTGTTAACAGATGACCAAATCTTTATTTTGGGGAGTACTTCGGAGCCCCAGAGCATGAAGGATATGGGTAACAGAGACCTAATTTCAGGTTTCCAAGATGTTTCATGGACCTCCCTGCATGTTAAGAAAGAAGATTCTAGGTCAAGTCATTATGATTTGTGGCCTGTTAACAGATGACCAAATTTTTAAAGGTCTCTAAAATCAAGAAAAAAATTCTTAAAAAATCAAAATACAGGTGGCACCACCAGTCTACAGAAACTGATGAAACAAGCCATTATCAATACAAATGTGGACAATCATGGTGATCAATGCATTAGTTATTGTATCAAATTTTGCATTATTCTGGGAGGAACTTCCGAGCCTCATAGCTGTAAGGATATCAGTAACAGAGACCTTATATCAGGTTTCCATATAGACTTTTTATGACCGTCCTTGCATGTCATGACAGAAGATTCTAGGTCCAGTTGATATGATTTGTGCCCTGTTAACAGATGACCAAATCTTAAAAGGTTTCAAAAATAGAAAAAAAAAACTTAAAAAAATTGAAAAAATACATGTGGCGCCACCAGTCTGCAGAAACTGATGAAACATCATGATCAATATCAATGCAAAGAATCATGGTGATAAATGCATCAGTTGTGGACAATCATGGTGATCAATGCATTAGTTATTGTATCAAATTTTGCATTATTCTTAGGGTACTTCGGAGCCCCATAGCATGAAGGATATGGGTAACAGAGACCTAATTTCAGATTTCCAAAGAGACTTTCCAAAGGCCTCCCTGCATGTCAAGAAAGAAGATTCTAGGTCCAGTCATTATGATTTGTGCCCTGTTAATATATGACCGAATCTTTATTCTGGGGGGTACTTCAGAGCCCATGGATAGCTCACAGAATATGGGTAACAGGGACTTTATTTCGGGTTTCCATGTAGACCTTTTATGGGCTTCCCTGGAGGTGAGGACAGAAGATTCTAGGTCCAGTGATTATGATTTGTGCCCTGTTTACAGATGACCAAATGTTTTTAAGATCACAAAAGTAGAGAAAAAAAATCGTAAAAAATAAAAAAAATATAGGTGGCACCACCAATCTCCAGAAATTGATGGAACACTCCATGATCAATATCCATGCAAAGAAACATGGTGATTAATGCATTAGTTGTTCAGATACTTGAGCTTTTGTATTAAATTTTGCATTATTCTGGGGGTACTTCAGAACCCCATAGCTCGATGAATGTAGGTCACAGTGACCTAATTTCAGGTTTACAAGGAGAACTTCCATAGACCTCCCAGGATTTCAAGTAAGAAGATTCCTGGTCTAGCGGTTACGATATGTGCCCTGTTAACAGACAGACGCCTGGATGGCCGGACGGACGACGGACAAAAGGTGATCCCTACAGCTCAGATGACTTTCAGTCAGCTGAGCTAAAAATTGAAAAAATACAGGTGGCGCCACCAGAATGCAGAAACTGATGAAACATTTCATGATCAATATCCATGCAAAGAATCATGGTGATCAATAAAATAATTGTTCAGATACTTGAGCTTTTGTATCAAATTTTCCATTATTCTTGGGGGTACTTCGGAGCCCCATAGCTCAGAGGTTATGGGTAACAGAGACCTAATTTCAAGTTTTTAAGGAGACTTTTCATGGGCCTCTCAGCATGTCAAGAGAGAAGATTCTAGGTCCAGTTGTTACGATTTGTGCCATGTTAACAGATGACCGCATCTTATGAGGTCTCAAAAATAGAGAAAAAAATTCGTAAAAATAAAAAAAATACAGGTGGCGCCACCATACTGCAGAAACTGATGACACCTTCCATGATCAATATCCATGCAAAGAATCATGGTGATCACTGCAATAGTTGTTTAGATACTTGAGCTTTTGTATCAAATTTTCCATTATCCTGGGGGGTACTTCGGAGCCCCAGAGCATGAAGGATATAGGTAACAGAGACCTAATTTCAAGTTTCCAAAGAGACTTTTTATGGGCCTCCCTGCATGTCAAGAGAGAAGATTCTAGGTGTAGTCATTACGATTTGTGCCCTGTTAACAGATGGCCGCATCTTAAGAGGTCTCAAAAATAGAGAAAAATATTGGTAAAAATCAAAGAAATACAGGTGGCGCCACCAGTCTGCAGAAACTGATGAAACACTCCATGATCAATATCCATGCAAAAAATCATGATGATCAATGCATTAGTTGTTCAGATACTTGAGCTTTTGTATCAAATTTTCCATTATTCTGGGGGGTACTTCGGAACCCCATAGCTTGATAAATATAGGTCACAGTGACCTAATTTCAGGTTTACAAGGAGAATTTCCATAGACCTCCCAGGATGTCAAGTAAGAAGATTCCAGTTCTAGCGGTTACGATTTGTGCCCTGTTAACGGACAGACGCCCGGCACGCCGGACGGACGACGGACAAAAGGTGATCCCTATAGCTCAGATGACTTACAGTCAGCTGAGCTAAAAAACAGTGTGTATAAAACTAGATAATACAAGTACTTTTAAAATGAGTTTATACAGGTGCTTGTAGTATGAGTTTATAGCACTGTCGGCTGCCTAGTCACTTCAATATGTTTAAATGGAAGTGTTCTCATAAAAAGACATACCTATATATACGTCTTATGTATCTTTGTCTGTTTTCAGACAGTGTGCCATAAAAAATGACCTCTTCATTTACAGCACATAGACTTGGACACCTATTTTATCAACTTTGCTTTCATGATAAGGAATATCTATCAATGACTAAATCTATGGATGGGTTTGTGAGAAGTCAGATAAGAACAACATATTACTATCTAAACCTCTGTATATATATAAATAATGAACTATTAAATGTAGCATGTTGTTGTGATAAAACCTGAGCTCCCTTAGGCAAGTCTGCATTCCATTTCATGGTAACAGCAAATCAACCCCATGAGCCTCTGTATTCTACTAACATGTGAAGATTCTGGCTTGGTTAAAGAAGAGCATTATTCCACTCAAAGAAAAGTGTAATTCCACACTAAACATTGCCAATACATGTATGTCCCGTTTTTACAAAACTCCTCTGCAAAAAGATTGAGATTCTTTATCAAATTCTGCCCTTTCTATCCACTCTGCTCACATAGGAACATATATGGTGGCTACAAACACAGGGAGCACTTAATTTGTTTTGTTTTTTTCGGCTGAATTTACTTACCTCAATTTTCGTAAATTTGCTTTTATTTTTAAATTGTCTGAAATTTACTACTTAGATAAGAATTGAATAAAAAATTGAATCAAAGGTAAAGAATCTATATTTAAATTCACTATCCTGATACGTATTGTATCATTAACGAATAGCCTAAAAAGTATTGTATCATTAAAGAAAATGTTGAGGACTTCAGAGCCTACTTGATCCAGTAGTGTAATTTTTATTAACCTGAAAATATTTAGATTCAACCAATTTTAACTTCAGAACCACAAGTTTACTCTTGTTCTGTACACTTAATTCACTGATAAAACCAGCAGGAAACCAGAAAGCTATACTCACAACATACTTACGTTTGCTCTGAGCATTGTAAGGTTACCACGAAACACTCGAGGGCTGTGGCAGTGAAACAGAATCGCTGATTTTATGACACTTAGACAAGACAACAGTGCAAAAAAACGTGACATGAAAAGAAAAGTACAAGGAATAAGGACCCTTTAATCCAAGGTGATAATGTATATGTGGTCTGTACAGGTTGTACACATTTGATAAAACTTGCGACCTTATATTACAGAGGTTGAAATCATTTCAAATCACATGCCCAACACTGATGCTTTCTGAGGCAGACCTCCTGTATCAAAATGACTAGCAGCATTTCAGCCCTCTGACATTCCCAGCGTCAGAGTGCCTTTACATCTGGCAATGTTGACCGCACTCTAACGCTATATGAGGGTGAAAATATTTTTGTCATTTTTGAAAATGCCTCATGGGCCTACAAATACTGTCTCTAGAAATAAAGCAGACCAAACATAAACTTTTTTTGTTTCCTTTTTAACAATATATCTACCATGTACAAGAGAAATTCCATTTCAACTCAGCATATTGGAAAAATCCCCCTACATGTTTGGTGAATTTCTGACTGCATGAACACAAGCATGGCTTGCATGGGTTACTAGATGGCAGCCAACTTGTATGCATTACTTGAAATAACTTGTTACCATAGAGACAAAAATTTGCTTTGGTTTGGTTGTTCACATGTATTCTTTTGTGTTTACAGTTTATCATTGCTCTTAGCCTAATGTTAAGCTTATTGGCTGTTTATAACAATATTATCAATGCACCAGGTGGATCTCCTACCAGTATATTCCACTCTATGGCTTGTATCATGACTCAAGTCAGGCATACCAGCCCAATATAGATGCTTACTGAGTCACATATTCACGGCTACAATTTGGCCAGTGATATTGTAAATTTGCACTTTTCAAGCAAATCTACTGGAATGCAACAAGGACTACAGGCCTAAGGTGAACCTGTGCAATAGGATATATACATCATGTTTCATGCTTCCACGATAATATGCTTGACCATTACTTTTCATGTAGATGTGTGACATGTACATATGTACAATGCATGTACTTAACATTTTGAACCTGAGTACAAGCACCAATTACACAAACATTACTCCTGGATAACTGGCATGGATGTATATACAAAACAAAAACTAGAATACGGGTAGTCAACATGCGACTACATGTATCTGCCAAAATCAGAGAAGGACGGGTGAAGTGAGGCATGGATTGAGTGGCAAGGGGAAACAGAGTTACATCTTTTACATATAAGAATGGATCTCTGCCACATAAACATAGTTGTAGGTGGGGGCAACTGTTATTTGAACGAGAAACTATCCAAGATGTATACACATGCAAAATTTCATGTGGAAAAGTCAAAACCACTGCAGAGATATGAGTGATTTTAACTTAAACCAGACAAACAGATGGATGCTGTGCAAAAATGGCTGCAGGTGGCGCCACCATTTTTGTGTATGTTTTAAAGCTATCCAAGGGCTACATTTGTGTAAATTTTTTTTCTTGATTGGTCAAATGGAGTCTGGAGATATAAGCATTAATGTATGCAGCATGAATGTGAATGTAGGTGGCGCCACCTGTAATAAAATCAAGAAAGCTATCCAGGATGTATACGCATGCCGAATTACAGGTAATTTGGTCAAACCACTGCAGAGATATGAGTGTTTTTAACCTAAGGCAGACCAACAGATGGACGCTGTGCAAACATGGCTGCAGGTGGCACCACCATTTTTGTTTATGTTATAAAGCTATCCAAGGGCTACATTTGTGTAAAAAATTTTTCCTGATTAGTTGAACGAGTCCGGAGATATAAGCATGGATGTCTACAGAGTGAACTTTAATGTAGGTGGTGCCACATTTCATAAAATCAAGAAAGCTATGCGGGATGTATATGCATGGGTAATTTCAGGTAATTTGGTCAAACCACTGCAGAGATATGAGTGATTTTAACCTAAGGCAAACAAACAGATGGACACTGTGCTCAATGGCTGCAGGTGGCGCCACCATTTTTGTGTATGTTATAAAGCTAGCCAAGGGCTACATTTGTGTAAAATTTTTTTCCTGATTGGTCAAATGGTTCCTGAGATATGAGCTTGGATGTCTGCAGCGTTAATGTGAATGTAGGTGGCGCCACCTGTCATAAAATCAAGAAAGCTATGCGGGATGTATATGCATGCCGAATTTCAGGTAATTTAGTCAAACCACTGCAGAGATATGAGTGATTTTAACCTGAGGCAGACAAAAAGATAGCGCTGTGCGAAAATGGCTGCAGGTGGCGCCACCATTTTTGTGTATGTTATAAAGCTATCCAAGGGCTACATTTGTGTAAAAAATTTTTCCTGATTGGTCAAATGGTTCCCGAGATATGAGCTTGGATGTCTGCAGCGTTATTGTGAATGTAGGTGGCGCCACCTGTCATAAAATCAAGAAAGCTATCTAGGATGTGTACGCATGCCGAATTTTAGGTGAATTAGTCAAACCACTGCAGAGATATAAGTGATTTTAACCCAAGGCAGATGAACAGATGGACACTGTGCAATCATGGTTGCAGGTGGCGCCACCTTTGTGAATGTACTAAAGCTATCCCAGG
Organism: Sipunculus nudus; assembly: GCA_026874595.1. Taxonomy (NCBI): domain Eukaryota; kingdom Metazoa; phylum Annelida; class Sipuncula; order Golfingiida; family Sipunculidae; genus Sipunculus; species Sipunculus nudus. The sequence continues at coordinate 85,531,348 of CM049311.1, read as the reverse complement.
GCTACATTTGTGTAAATTTTTTTCCTGATCAGTCAAACGGTTCCTGAGATATGTGGGTTTATGTGTGGAAACAGACGCACAAACAGCCGCTGGGCAGAGAGGAAAGGTCAGAGGTCAAGGTCACTTGGTTAGGCACCAGTTCACATGTTACCCGATAATTTGTGTAAGTTTTGGAAAAATCCGTCCAGTAGTCTCAGAGGAGTTCTCCGGAAAAGAACGCGGCGGCGGAAGAACCCGGTAAAAAACATAGTATCCGCAAAACTTCGTTTTGGCAGATACAATTATTGAAGGTGGTTTTACCAGTCTTGTGTATGAGAGAGCCATCAAGGATGTATAGAGATGCAAAATTTCACGCAGATACTTCAAACCATTCTCAAGCTATGTGCACTGATGCATGAAACAAACAAAAAATTACTGTAGGTGGCGCCACAAGTCTTGTATATGAAGAAGCTATCCTACTATGCAAAAGTAGATGGTGACACCAGTCTTGTGTATGACTATGAGTATGAGATAGCCATCAAAGATGAATGCACAGGACAATATTTCAGGCAGATACATCAAACTTCCCTATTGTCAGGTCATTGGGCTGACCAAGTTTAGCTGAGGCAGGCAGTTGTCAACCAAGACAAGTGAAGCTAATTGCCAAGTGCAGCTACTGCACTCACTGAACTCTTGACTTGTACCTGGCTGCACTGACTATACTCTTGACTTGTTGCAACATCTGTTACAGTTGGCAGTCTGCCAAAGCTATAAATAGATCCAGACTGACCTTTGGCCTGTTGTCAAATCTGAAATAGTTGGCTGTCTGCCAAGCTATAAATAGATACAAAATCTTGACTTAAATCTTAAATATCTTTATTACTTCATACAAACTGAAAGACTCTAAAAGTCTTATTTCAAGCTTACATATTCATGAGAATGTTTTTGTCAAAATATTTAGGATAATAACAGATGCCTATTGGAAGCTGAATCAGAATACAAATATATTTTTTTCATGAATTTATCTTACACATAAGTTGGATATTGACACCAATTATTTATGTTGCCTCTACAGTTCTGGCATTAAGACTATTGCATCCCCTCAGTCTGATACAGGCTTAGTTGGCCATAAGACCAATTTCAGCTTTCTTTGTTTAAAAAATCGATGAACCAGATCTATTCTTATACAAATGAGAGACCCCTACAATAGGATAACTTTTGCGAAGAATTATCTAAACCATTCAGTTGACAGATTCATCATATAACAGTTCTAATGTAGTGGCTATAAGAAGCTAAAATTACGAGTAAAAAACAGCTCAATGTAGGTGGCACCACATAAACCTCGTTTTCAAATATGCGTCATGTGACCAACATTTGCACGAAACTTGTTCATTCTATGATAATTTGACAATATGTGGGCCTCTGGTTTAATTGACAGTTCTGAAAAAAAAAAAATATTTAAAGAGCCTGCTGGCAAATGTTTGTGACTGCTGCAGAACTAGTATCAAAGGAATACTGGGATCATATGACAAAACACAACACAATAGTGTGTCATGCAAAGAGTAAGTTAAAAGATCCACATCACCGCAGCCAAGGCTACAGATGACATGGGTGAGCAATCACTTTCATCCATCTGTGTAATTTTGCGTTGTCATTCAAGTGAAACCAATAGGTGCCAACTCCATTGACAATGAAATGTCACATTTGACAACTCTGTAAGGAATACTAGCCTGATACCTGTGCCAAACAACATTTTCTTGTTTACATACTCCAAAGTCAACAACTTTATGGTGCCTATGTATATTAAACAGCTGACTCAATAAATGTAATACGCTCTAAACTGGTGCTACGAGGAAGATCCATTAAAAGTTATGCTGCACCTGATCAAGAATACTTTAATTAAAAGTATCAAGAATAAACAAGTGGGTTAATAGACATCCTGCTCAGCTGCAAAACTGGTTAAATGCAAAACCACCAGTATGATGGTTGAATCTGAAGTATGCAGCAAGACAGATTTAAAACTAGATATTCTCCTTGTGAGTTTTCATAATCACAGCTTGTGACTATCCCTACCAAGAATAAATCTTGAATTAACGAGATAAACCAAACATGTAAAAGAACATGTCTGCCTTCTGTCATCTAGAAACCTTACCTTGAATGCAGATTCAATACTTTGCAGGTTAAATGCAATAAATTTGAAACTGGAAGAGATATCACTGGTAACCATTTGTTTTTTAATCTAACATTAGTTCAGCTCAGTTTGAAAGATGGATGCATGGATTCTTGATCTGCATATATATATGTGATTTTGTCACAGAGAAGATTGAAATCCAGGCAGATTTTGAATTTGCCCCCAGGGGTTGCGATTGTAATTTGAACTGATTTCTAGGCTAGATTGCAATTGTGATCTCATCAAGACACTTCTTGAATTTTCTTTAGAACTTCCTTCTAATTACTCTTGGGACATCTAAGAGGATGATGCATCATTATATGACCCTTTGAGTTTTGTCATTTAAACTGATGTGATCATAAAATAATTACATGCAGGTTGGTTAGCAACTTTAGGTATTTCTGTTCACTGGTGGGTGTTTTTCTCAAGAACCTATTTTGAGACAAAATGAAGAAATATTTTACATTTTTTTTAATTTTTTTTTATCATCAAGTTTAAAGTATATCCTTGAGAGGCACTCTCCGTCAGTGGAGGTTAAACTTGTTATCTTCATTCTGCTCAGTGATAAACCTAATATTGTACCAACCCAGCTCGGTCAGACCATGGGGTGATTATAAATAGCACCTGGTCTGCTAATCAATATTAAGACTACACAGTAGGCCCCAGTAATAGACATTCCTCATCTTTGATTTATCTCTGCACCTGACTTTAAACTATTGTGTCTGGTACACTTTGGACCATTAGTATACAGGGTAACACCAGTCACCTGTACAACATGTCACTGTACACAAGGAATAAACTAAATGTATAGTGATGTTTGTATTTCAAATTGCACTCTTTCCCAGCATGACAATCATATTATCAATCACAAATAACTATCAGGGCATTTCACAATTTCACTGATAATTAACTGACACATATTTAATATCCCTTATCATTTTGATAAAATACCAAAGTATATTTATCTTCAGTATAATATGGTAAAGGACTGTGTGAGCTCTGATCTGAAACACCAGTGAGACCATGGAGAGCTCGTTTCTATTTTTTTTAGCTCCAGGGGCCTCTATCAATATTTACAATAGGTTTAAGTTTATGTTTCCAGTTTCCTCCTGTGAGCTTGATTTTGAGGTTCATACTGATTTGCCTAAAATTCATTTGATAATTTAACATTGATAAAAAAATGATGCTACATTCAGTTTCCATAAAAATTGTCAAACATTACTTGCCAAAACACAAGACAAAAAAATTCTCAAATAATATGTTGCAGACTACAAATATACCACAAAAATCTACAGACACATGGTATATAAGGAGAAACTCAAATAAACAAGAACACCTCAAACATGCATAATATGCCAGTTGTGTGTCTGGTGACCTCTGACCTCATTATATATTCATGAACTTTGATGAGAAAGTAATTCAGGTGAGAAACTCTATTGGTAAATTATATGTATAATGAGCTTCATGAAAATTCATAACATTTTTAGTAAGTCACCAAGGTGCCTCCAAAGTGCAGTGACCTCATTAAATATGCATGGATTTTGCTGGAAATCAAACTTAGGCGAGATACTTTACTGATTATCATTTCTAATGGGTTTTATCAAAATTCTTCATATTCTTCATAAGTTATCAGGTGACACCACAAAGTAGCCCAGTGACCCGTGACCTTATAAAATATACATGAATGTTGCCCCTAATCGAACACGGGCTAGAAAATCTGTTGGTAAGTAGTTATGGTGAGTTTTGAGAAAATCCATCACAGCCCTGGTAAGTTATCTTGGTGACACTAAAAGTAAACCAACGGGTGGACTGCCGATGGGTATACCTTAATCCTCCCATCATGTGACCGGTGTATGAAACAAGAAAACAGGTTACTAGATCAGTGAATATGCAACTGTACAGCAAAAAGGGTAATATGACATACCACCATCCCCTATGTCAATGTCAATTTATAAAAACATATTTTACATGCAACTAACAACTTGCCACCAAACAAACATGGTTGTGAGCCATAACCTTATCTCGAGATCGGAGCCACTCCCACCATTAATCAGTGAGTAAATATTCTACTTGATCCACCTAATGGGCCTCGCCTGCCTGGGTAAACAACGCTGTCGTTTACAGGTTTATCTTACATTTTCTGGCTGGATAAAATGACTGAATACTCCCTGCCCACCTCTTGAGACACCTGTAGGCAAAACACACAACAAGGTGCGCCATAAAAGGAACCTCTGAACTTGGAAACCCCACACAATAAAGTACAAGTGACCCATGGGTCATGAGGCTCAGCAACATTTCTTAGTTTAAGGCCGGCAGAGGTTACAAGAGCAGTGGTGTCAAACAGAACCATGTTTGAGTGGTTATTAATCACTTGAAATAAAGATAACCATATCATTATCTGATGGTGTTTATTGTAGTTTTTTTTTTTTTTTGGGGGGGGGGGGGGCCACACCACAGGCCCTTTGTGTCAAATATAATTTTTATTAAAAATAATAAGAGAATCATATGATTTTTTTAAAATAAAATATGACTGAAATGATTATTAAAATAATATTATAGAATATATTCATAAATGCATTCATGAATACATTTTGAAAGTATTTGCACTTGTATTCAAATACTTTCATTTTTACCTGAGTTCCCTTTTTTAAGAAATTTTATACTAGAGTACATATTCATATTCGTATTCAAATACATTTGCAAAGTATTAGCACCATGTCTGGTATTTATTCAGTTTTAGCCTAACAATGATGTTGAGAATCCAGAATATACAAAATTCACAAATTTAAATAATGATCATAAGTACTTGGTTTTATGGCTTTTATTAATATTTAAAAAAAAATAAATGTAATATATTCACTTTGGACTATTTACAAATCAATCTACACACTAGACACAGTAGGATTCTAGATTAATATTATCAACTGCATCTTTGTCTATCATTATTTTCCTTCATATGATCCCTAATGATTAGTAATGAATAATATGATTGACTTTTTATAATTAAAATTGAATTGAACAAGGGACCTATGGGTCACGATGCTCAGCTGTTATATATGATAAAAAAATATTATTTAGAAATGAGGCACATGCTGGTTTTGTGTGGTAATAAATATAAGCTGTAATATGAGTTGTTGTTGTTTATCTTATGTATGATTTTGATAGTACCTTTGGAGACAGGGAAGAGGATTGACTTCATTTATTTTATTAACAAATGGAGTACTATTGTCACACAGATTTTGACTTGGCAATATAACTTATAAGCAGAATATATAATATAAGGGTTTAACTATTAATTAAAAAAAATTACAAATATTGTCCCAAATATAATTTTTATTAAAAATAATAAGAGAATCATATGATTTTTTAAAATGAAATATAACTGAAATGATTATTAAAATAATATTAAAGAATTTATTCATGAATGCATTCATGAATACATTTTGAAAGTATTTGCACTGGTATTCATATACTTTCATTTTTACCTGAATTCCCATTCTTTATGCAAGAAATTTTATAATGGAGTACAAAATCATATTCGTATTTAAATACAATTACAAAGTATTCGCACCATGTCTGGTATTTATTCAGTTTTCACCAAACAATGATGTTGAGAATCCAGAATATACAAAATTCACACATTTAAATAATGATCATAAGTACCTGGTTTTATGGCTTTTATATATATTAAAAAATAACTGTAATAAATTCATTTTGGACTAATTTCACATCAATGTACACACTAGACACAGTAGGAATCTAGATTAATATTATCAACTGCATCTTTGTCTATCATTAATTTCCATCATATGATCCCTAATGATTAGTAATGAATGATATGATTTACTTCTTTATCATTAAAATTGAACTGAAAAATACCATAGGTGACTGCATGGTGTTATTTGGAATATGTGACATTCTATCCATCGATACAAGATTCTTATATCATCAGTAACTGCAAGTTAATTTCCTGTTATAATAAACTAACAAATTCCTTTTCTATTTTTCATTAATTTTTTATTAAAAACCAATAAAAATTTATTAATTTATTGTTTATTGTATGTAGTTGGTTAAAACTACTAGATGAGTTGGGTTGGACACCTGGATCAACTGTGGCTGGCCATAAGCTGCCTGGATTCCCTGTATGCCTCGCCTCAAGCATGCATAATTTGCTGAAAGTTCAACAAGGTCAACATACAGGTGACTCAAGAGGGGCTGGAGAGAGCCAAAGTCTGACAGGGTCTCATAAAAACATTAATAAAAGCTACGATTTTTGGCCAATTTCTTTCAGGTTTCTAAACTTAAAAGCTGAAATCCTTATGTGTGCATGATATGAAAATCATATCAACAGTGCTCACAGGAAACAAACGTGCCATGGTCAAAGTTGGGCAAAATTTAAGTTACTAATTTTACATTTATACTTATAACTTATAAAATTTGAAAAATTCATAACTAATTTTGGGTATTTAATTGAATATTGATTAAATAATGTTACATCCCTGACAAAAAATCTCTAGCTTCAGCAATCCCCTTGTTAAGGGAGTAAATATATTTCTTGATTTTTTACAAAGTGCATTATGTTTGGGCCCATAACTTAAAACAATTACGCAATACTGACATCATTCTGGCATGTGCATAGAGAATGAAAAATATGTATATTATTTATGATTAAAGTCAGATCAGTGGTTTTGATATTAGGCAGTCTTGAAGTGTAACAATGGGTTTTTAATGGAAAAATGAGGTTTTTCATTAATATCTTGAAGGTATTAAGTCCTAGTGACCAAATTCTTGGCATGGTAGGGGATTTTGGAGACATCTAGCTGTATGGCGAATTTAAGGAACTAAGAGCTGAAGCTGGGGAGCTGAGCTCTTGCAAACTGCATAACACTAGCTTGATGTATACAATATGTTACATGGAGCTTGAAAACTTGAATAAAATCTACAGTTTTTGATCAACTTGTTTCAAATTTTTGGTGTTAACAGTTGAAAAGGTAACAAAAACATGCTGTGAAAATTAAATCCACAGTACTTACAGGAAAAAAATGTGCCATGGTCAAAGTTGGGCAAAATTTAAGGTACCAATTTTTTATTTTTATTAATATTTTTAAAAAATTTAAAAGATTTTCATCTAATTTTGGGTATACAATTTAATTTTGATTAATTAAAGTTATATTACTGGAAAAAAGGTCCATAGCTTTAACATGTTTTGTGTTAAGTGATCAAATATCTTTCCTGATTTTTTACAAAATGCATTATGTTTGGGTCCATAACTTTTTTAAATTATATAATACAGACATATTTTCTTGAATGTACATAGGAACTATATAGAGGAATATTTATGGTAAATATGAGGAAAAACAGATGAGTGGTTTTGATATTAGGCAGTCCTGAAGTGTGAAAATAGGTTTTTAATGAAAAATTGAGGTTTTTCCTTAATTTCTCAAAGGAACGAAGTCGAAAAGACCCAGTTTTCGGCTTGGTAGGAGATCTTGGGGACATCTAACATTATGCCGGATTTTGGATTCCTAGGTCTTACGGTTTCAAAACGTGCCATATCTACTGACGGACGGACGGACGGACGGACAGACGGACGACAGACAATGGACCACGACTATAGCTCAGATGACTAATAGTCAGCTGAGCTAAAAATACCATGGGTACTGTCTGATGTTATTTGGAATACGTAACTTTCTATCCATCCATACAAGATTCTTACATCATCAGTAACTGCAAGTTATTTTCCTGTTACTCATCAACTAACAAATTCCTTTTCTATTAATTTTTCTTTAATTTTTTATTTAAAACCAATAAAATTTATTAATTTATTGTTATGTTGTTGGTCAAAACAACTACTAGATGAGTTGGGTTGGACACCTGGATCAACTGTGGCTGACCATTAGCTGCCTGGCTGTCCCAGTGTATGCTTCACCTCAAGCATGCATAACTGGCTGAAAGGTCAACAAGGTCAACATACTGGTGACTGTAGAGGGGCTGGGGAGAGCCTGGGTCTGACATGGTCTCATAAAAACATTTATAAAAGCTACAATATTTGGCCAATTTCTTTCAGCTTTCTAAACTAAAAAGCTGAAATCCTTATGAGTGCATATTATAAAATTTGAAAAATTCAGAACTAATTTTAGGTATTCAATTGAATCTTGATTAAATAATGTTACATCCCTGACAAAAAATCTCTAGCTTCAGCAATCCCCTTGTTAAGGGAGTAAATATATTTCTTGCTTTTTTACATAGTACATTATATTTGGGCCCATAACCTTAAACAATTATGCAATACTGACATCATTTCTGGCATGTGCATAGCAAATGTAAAGAAAAATATGTATATTATATATGATCAAAGTCAGTTCAGTGGTTTTGATATTAGGCAGTCTTGAAGTGTTACAATGAGTTTTTAATGGAAAAATGAAGTTTTTCATTAATACCTTAAAAGAATTAAGTCCTAGTGACCAAATATTTGGCATGGTAGGGGATTTTGAAGACATCTAACTGTATGCCAAATTTTAGTAACTTAGAGCTGAAGCTGCTTAACACTAGCTTGATGTAAACAATATGTGACATGGTGCTTGAAAACTTGTCTACAGTTTTTGATCAACTGGTTTCAAATTTTTGGTGTTAATAGATGAAATGCTGACAAAAACATTCTGTGAAAATTAAATCCACAGCAGTTACAGGAAAAAAACACGTGCCATGGTCAAATTTTGGCAAAATTTAAGGTACCAATTTTTTATTTTTGTTATATTTTAAAAAATTTAAAAGATTTTGATCTAATTTAAGGTATACAATTTAATTTTGATTAATTAAAGTTATATTACTGGAAAAAAGTCCTTAGCTTTAACATGTTTTGTGTTAAGTGATCAAATATCTTTCCTGATTTTTAACAAAATGCATTATGTTTTGGCCCATAAGGCCATAACTTTTTAAATTATATAATGAAGACCAAATTTCTGGCATGTACATAGGAACTATATAGAGGAATATGTATGGTAAATATGAGGAAAAACAGATAGGTGGTTTTGATGTTAGGCAGTCCTGAAGTGTGACAATAGGTTTTTAATGAAAAATTGAAGTTTTTCCTTAATTTCTCAAAGGAACAAAGTCGCAAAGACCCAGTTTTTGGCTTGGTAGGAGATCTTGGGGATATCTAACATTATGCTGAGTTTTTTATTCCAAGGTCTTACAGTTTCAAAACGTGCCACATCTACGGACAGATGGACGGACAGATGGACAATGGACCAAGACTTTAGCTCAGATAACTTATAGTCAGCTGAGCTAAAAATGAGAAAATATTTATTTTTTCATATATGTGTTAGGAATCCAGAAAAAAAGTTGAAAGCTTAGTCTGTGGGGTATGATGCGCCTTATTAATAATCGGACTGGCAGCATGAGGGATGTCTCCTGGACACTCCTGCATTTTGATTTGGTGATACTCTGAATTTTATTTGCGAAAAACCGAAAAAAAAATATTTCAAAATTACAGTCCAGCATAATAAAATGGGTGCCCACTCTTAACAGTATTTACATCTGTTGACATCTGTTTCTAATAAACAATAAATGAATATGGACATGCACTTCAGTAAAACAAGATGAGGTGGGGGGATGAGGGGGGATGTAGCCACCAAGAGAGACTAACATGATAAATATACCTCATCTTAGTCACCACCCCATGTATGCACTTGGGTTGGATCCTAAGCTCAGTATGACTTGTGTCTATAAAAGGGAGAAAACCCAGTATACCAGGCGTCTCATTTTTTAAAGACAAAATTCTGTTATAATAAACTAACTGCATAAGTTTCCAGTTTAAATATGTATGTTAATAACCTAATAAGACAGGAACAGTACACAAAGCAATTTTGCCGCCACAACTTTAAACTGTGGTTGGCTTTGTTTTCATGAGGCTGAAATTTTGCGTTTTCTTTATTTTGAACCTTTCACAAGGGTTTCATTTTTCGCGATTGCACCAGAACATGTAAAATCTAAGAATAAAACAATAACAGGATCTGTATTGATTTAAAAGTTTAGAAAAAAAAATCTTACAATACCTAACTAATTTCTGGTTCAGTCATTAAATAAGGACTTGTATCACAGTCGATATGTATCACGGTCTGTGTGTACAGCTAATGCATGCAGAGTTTTGAAACCAGGCACAACTTAGGTTTCTGATGAGGAACTGTTTTCAGAGGTCATCTTAGTTGATGGGGCATCCTATTCCTGAGGGTTTCATATTTGCGATTATTTCACATTTGTGAACATCATGAAATTAAAACCCTCGCAAATAAAAGGCAACCACAATATTCTTACTGCTTCTGTCATGGCTGATATGAGCAAGACGACCCGTGTCTTCTGAGCCCAAAATACACAATAACTAAAGTAAAATGCACTTACAATTGCCAGTATGTCGCAGTTGTAAAGAAAATAAGATACCTTTGCCAAGCTGAAGAACCTGATAATAAAACTGTGTTTTCCAGAAAATAGATCATATTGAGTTCAAATAACACTTATCTCTATACATAGGGAGGTGACGAAACAGTCATCCACAAATTGTGCAAGAACTTTTGTCACTGCAGGTGGCTATGGGGGATGCTGTTGCCATACAACCCATAACTCCACGTACATGTTTATCAATCTGTGATGGTCTGTTTCTGAGTTGTGCAATACCAGCTCCGCTAGCATGGACCTTCTCAGTGTTGAATCAATTTGCAAATGTAAAAGCCTGTCCTAGGTTAATGTTTCAAAATCCAAAGAGATCTAATCAGTTATTTGGTTTGCAATGCCACTGGTAAACTGGTCCATGCTTGTGTCAGTGTAACGGGTGGGTGGGGGGGGGGGAGGGGGTTCAATCAGAGAGCGAGCTCGTCCCACCCTCAGTCCAGGTGACCTCATGTGTACTGATACTAGTGATAGTAATATGTATGCATGGCTGTAGTTTACGTAAATTAAGCCTCCATCTCGTTGGCTCTGAAATCCATTCAAAACAAAAGACATGTCATTGTCAGTGGGCCATTCATGCGTAACCCTGCTATACAATAATGAATAAGTTCCAAGCGGATCTGCATTCTCAACATACACACGCCGCCATCTGTCAAAACCTCGGCCGTTCGGGACAGTTTCTGTGGGTTAAGCGGCTTTTAACCCTTAACAAGCGATCAAACTGGCATCAAAACCTACCTTTACATAAAGCTCCACCAAAGGTCTGTTTGCATCGTCTGCCATAGTGCGATTTTTTACGTAAGACGCCCTAACAGTGCAAAGAACTTTCTACTGCCAGTTCGGCCAAGACCTCGCCCTTTCACATTTGCGCATGCGCGGTGGCCGTGGGTGTCGTTGAACAGGTGCTCTTGATAAGTAGGCTTGTCAAGACTAACTGTTACTCACAAAGAGTGCATCAAATTTTTCTTGTTCTATGGCCTAGTGACGCTGGTGACTGGATGAAAGGTGTTGAGTGATAATTATTATTGACTTAGGCAATCGGCGGGGTATTAAAATGCCGTGGCTTTAATGATCAACGCGAGTAACAGTTCTGATCAACGCATGATTCTGTTGATTGGGTAACGTATTGCGGTAATTAAACTTGAAAGGATCGATAATTGTCTTATAAATTATAAGCATATATACCGTATTCTTATGACCAATTTCAGAATTCTAAGGTAGTTATATAAATTGTTATATTTTGTGTGAAACAGTCACTTTTATATTTTATGTTATCATTTAAAGGTCTAATTATTAATTAATGGCCTACTTAAATTGTATTATGCTCCTAAAGGGGTTAGCACCTAATAAGGAGGAAAGCTTGTTCAACCGACATATAATTTATTACAATTTTTTTAAATGAATGTATGATAACGTACATCGTACATGTATATATATATATATATATATATATATATATATATATATATATATATATATATATGCCATTAAATATTTGCAGTTCTCAAGGTGTTCGATAAAAGTGCAAAAATACTTAGGCCTATATTTAAATAAAGTAGACAAAGAAGAGATGTTAATTTAATTTTGAAGAAAATCGATAATAAATTGGATTTAAGTTTGTGTATCGACCTTATTTTATTTTATTAATTGTGTCCGAGTCAGTGTGTCTTCACTTGTTGTTCTCTCTCATTATACGAGGATTATAAGCAGGCAGCCAACCTCTCGTGGGGCTGCAAAATCTGCTGCGTGTATATCTACTTAACAACACGCATTTTTAACTGATTCCGTTACATCTAGGCCAAAACTCAACATTATAAAAGAGTCCATCATCAACCGTGACTAGCATATTTATTAAGCATGGATATTTATTGTATTTAAATATACTACACTTTGCTAGAAATATTAAGCCTATTTACCTGTGAAGTAATGGGGGAAATCAAATTGTTGAATATATGATATTGCATATGGTTTTAAAATAGAAATGAATTTTTTGCCCAGCGACTTACAATTGAAAAACCATTCATTGGATCCGCTGTTTTAAATGTGGAATATATCCAGTTAATGAACCAGTAGGTCCAAGGTCAAGGGCCATTTTTGTTGTTGGTGTCAAATTGAGATTTATATTATATACACAGCGCAAGGATTAAGGAAGCTAAAGATAGTCATACCAAACTCCCTGTGGCGCGACATGTAATAGTGTTATTTTAATTGTCAAAGTGCGGACTCTCAAATTCCCGCCTCAGTAGCGCTACCTGCCGGTGAATACGGACACTCTTCGGATCAGCTATTTTGAGAAGTTGCGTCACATTTCATTGTATTTCCAATGATAAATGTTTAAAATCCGACGTATCTTCAACGGCAAGTCCTTGTCAGAGTCTCATGTTTGAATTTAATTTCATTCCAAAACCCCATTGAATCACAGGACCCGAACACTGCAGGTATTATTTTAGATATATAATAGGCACATATAATAGGCAAATATTATTGGCGCATATATTATAGGCATATATAGACTATAGAGATCTGTTTTGTGATACATTTATTTTGCAAATAGCAAGTATTATTTTTGGAATATAAATTTGCTTCAATTTATGCAGTTTCACATTAGCCATGACAACCGAATCATTAGACAATAATAATTGGGCTGACAAGCCTATTTGAGTCGCGATGCAAGCAGTATTGAGGAATGCATCGCAGTATAGTTTCCATCAAGTCACATTCATATTGTGGTAAAACCACCCATAATCCTGACATTATATGCTACGGCTGATTATTCAACACAAGAGAATACACGTGAACTCACAACCCAAACTGAAACTCCGTCTCTATGGTAACCAGTCATTTCCTATATCGCCTACATGTTGCCTGCGTCCTGTTACCTGTAAACCATGATTGTGTCCATGCGGTCCTAAACTGAACAAACATGCCGAGGGGTTTACCAATATGCTTAGTTTAAACGGAACTGTTCTCGCCCCTCATGTCTGGTGTTGTAAGAAAGTACACAACAAATGCTAACCATAAGTCTGGTTTATCTTAATTGACAGTGTATAAATATATATATATATATATATATATATATATATATATATATATATATAATATGTTAAGTTTATTATATAATCTACAGCACGTATACTCTGTCAATAAAAAAAACAAAGCTATCGTTACTTTAGGTCATTAAGCTCTCCTTTTGTCGTTTTTAAAATGAGATTTTGTTAAATCTAAACAGCTGTATACCTGTATACTGAATGTACTATTATAGTAGAACAGTATTATATCCGACGATTTAATTGAGAAAGAAAGACTTCAAACTGGGTGAATGATTATTTAAGATTCCCTGGAAGGAAACGTTTAAAGTAAGACTAGCACATTACCCGTTACTTATTCCGGACTTGAAGGCAAGTTTAATTTCATATACGATAGATGGCACTACATACTATGCCCTTTGCGAAATCAGTTTTTGGATACACTTATAGTCTGCTACAGATGACGGAGCGATAGTCCTTTGCGAAATAACATCAAATTTCTCAGGATTTATTGAAAAATACTGAAAATAACTGACCATCTCAGGACACCCTTTGTTCCGTCCCGGAGACTCCTAAAAAAGGCGTGGCTTCAGAGGAATTGCGTCACAATGTGTTGTGCCAGCACCGTCATAACATCTATAATGACGTTTGTTAGGTCCGCAGTTGCTGCCATCTGGCGGTATAACTCCTAACTAATTCTAGTCCAGCTCCAAATGAAGTTGAGGAACATGGAAGTACATGGCCGAATTTTACTTGAACTTTTTATCTAAAAGGTGTTATAAAAGATAACATCACATAAACAAGGGGAATATGTATAATACGGTCTTTATATTTATAAAAGAAAAAAATTAAAAACACCTGTTTATTTTATAAGAATTCAATGACATCTCTGTATGTTTAAAATCTTTTCTTACGTATATCTGTGACAGTGCCCCACACGGATTATGACACTCATCTGACAAGCATAGCTCATTTCATCTAACTTTAAGTCACATCTGTGAAAATTTGCTTTTGTCTGGTCACTTTTCGGATAACAGACATATATAAGCCTATTTTAAGGGTAATTACTTGGATGGTTTCAGCCAAAATATATAATTGCGGTCTGTGTATCTAACATAATCTTATAATTTTAATCTGTGTATTTAATGTAAAGAATTTGTTTGCTGGGTTACAACTGTGACATGTCCACCTTAATTTCTAAGTCTAAGAAATATAATTTAAAAGTAAACTAGATGTGTCGGAACGACACGAATGGCCCCGCCTGGGGCAAATTAGAAACATTTGTTAAATATTGAAAAAATGTTTAAGTTCAGGAGGTGTCATTTGGTCAAAAGTAGGTCAACAAGGGCAAAATGCAAACTCGATGTGTTATTGGTCATTATCAAGCAACACACCAAAAATCAGGCCAGTATCTGCAGGCACTGTGAAAAAAAGTCCATACATGTGCATTTTCCATAAAAATTTCTGTCTTTCATGAAATTTTCTATGTTTAGGAGCCGTAAGACAATGAAAAGTAGGTCAACCGGGATGAAACGCGAACTCGATCTGCAACTGTCATTATCTGCCCACACATAAAAAATCAGGGTGGTATCTGCAGGCATTGAAGAAAAAAAGTTGGTACATATGCATTTGTTATGAAAATTTCTATTTTTCATGAAACTTTCTATGTTCAGGAGCAGTCAAATGGTCAAAAGTAGGTCAACTAAGACAAAACAAGAACTTGATCTGTAACTGGTCATTATCTGCCTACGCACCAAAAATCAAGCCCGTATCTGCAGGTATTGCAGAAAAAGTCTGTACATGTGCACTTTTTTATGAAATTTTCTATGTTAGACCACCGTGAAACGGTCAAAAGTAGGTCAACTGGGACAAAACATAATCTCGATCTGTAACTGGTCATTATCTGCCCACACACCAAAAATCAGGCCAATATCTGCAGGTATTGCAAAAAAAGTCATGTATACATGTGTATTTGTCATGAAAATTTATATTTTCATGAAATTTTCTATGTTCAGGAGCCGTAAAACAGTCAAAAGTAGGTCAACTGGGACAAAACGCGAACTCGATCTGTAACTGGTCATTATCTGCCCACACACCAAAATTAGGCCAATATCTGCAGGCATTGCGAAAAAAAAGTCCATACATGTGTATTTGTCATGAAAATTTATATTTTCATGAAATTTTCCAAGTTAAGGAGCCGTTAAACGGTCAAAAGTAGGTCAACTGGGACGAAACGCGAACTCGATCTGTAACTGGTCATTATCTGCCTACACACCAAAAATCAGGCCAATATCTGCAGGTATTGTGAAAAAAGTCCGTACATGTGTATTTGTCATGAAAATTTCTATTTTTCATGAAATTTTCTAAGTTTAGGAGCCGTAAAATGGTCAAAAGTAGGTCAACCGGGACGAAACACGAACTCGATCTGTAGGGGTCATTATCTGCCCACACACCAAAAATCAGGCCAATATCTGCAGGCATTGTGTAAAAAAGTCCGTACATGTGTATTTGTCATGAAAATTTCTATTTTTCATGAAATTTTCAAAGTTAAGGAGTCGTAAAACCGTCAAAAGTAGGTCCATCGGGACGAAACGCGAACTCGATCTGTAACTGGTCATTATCTGCCCACACACCAAAAATCAGGCCAATATCTGCAGGCATTGCGAAAAAAAAGTCCGTACAACTGTTTTATTTCGGAAGGACGGAAGGACGGAATGACGGACATGGGTAAAACTATATGCCCCGGCCACTTTGTGGCGGGGGCATAAAAATATAAAGAACATGTAGATGGCACCACCAGTCTTACACACCTAAAAGGGTTGTCCATGATCAACAAGCTCACTGGAAAGACCAATGTAATCATCGTTCAATTTTTTATCTGAAGTTTGAATTTAATACATCAACAGCCCAAAATGTTTCCCCACTGTGGCCAGAAGAGATCCGATGAACTGGCTAGGCCAATTTTCTTCACTTTTTTTACATGTTAACAATGATATATGTGAAGATGATGCTCAATGTTTCATTTTTTTTTGTGGGTGCAAACTTCTTGTTTGAAGCCCAAAGCACTAATACAAGTCTGATTTTGTTAGTGTTAAAACACAAAAAACGCGCTTATTCAAAGAATATAGGTCAAAGTGACCCTACTTTTGGTATGCTAGGAGATTTAAAAAAATGACCTACCTGGATATTATGTTCCGGATTTCCGGACAAGCGATTACGAATTGTGCTTTGTTAATGAACGGGCGACTGACAAAGGGTGATCGCTATTACTCAGATGAACTATGGTCAGCTGAGCTAAAAAAAAAAAAAACAAACAAAAAAACAAGGCCTACAGGCCTAATGCGAACCTGTGCAAAGTTTGGGAGTGTGAATGGAGGTTTATTTTTAAAATTTAATATTAATCCTTTTAAGTCCTGCATATCTACCTTAGTCATTATGATTTCAGCAAAATGGACATTTCGGCCCTGCAAGTTTCAGACTAGGACATTTTAAAACTAGAATATGGGTAGTCGACAAGCGACTATGTGTATCCGCAGAAATCAGAGTGGGACGGGTGAAGTGAGGCATGGATTAAGTGGCAAGGGGAATAGAGTGAGGTGTGTTGTATATTAGCATGGGTGTCTGCAGCTTAAACGTGAATGTAGGTGGTACCACCTGTCATAAAATCGAGAAAACTGTCCAGGATGTATAAACCTGCAAAATTTCAGGTGGAAGAGTCAATGATATGAGTGATTTTATCTAAAGGCAGATAAACAAATGGATGCTGTGCATAAGTTGTGGCAGGTGGCGCCACCAGTTTTGCCTATGATGAAGAGCTATGTGCGATCTATACACATGCACAGTTTGGCCCAATCGGTCAAACGGTTCCCGAGATATGAGCTTGGATGTCTGCAGAGTAAACCTGAATGTAGGTGGCGCCACCTGTCATAAAACCGAGAAAGCTTTCCAGGATGTATAAACCTGCAAAAGTTCAGGTGGAAGAGTCAAACCACTGCTGAAATATGAGTGATATTATTCCAAGGCAGATGAACAGATGCACGCTGTACAAAAATGGTTGCAGGTGGCGACACCAAATTTAGCTATGACGAAGAGCTATGTGAGATCTATACACATGCAAAATTTTGGCCCAATCGGTCAAACGTTTCCCAAGATATGAGCTTGGATGTCTGCAGAATAAACGTGAATGCAGGTGGCGCCACCTGTCATAAAATCGAAAAAGCTGTCCAAGGATGTATAAACCTGCAAAATTTCAAGTGGAAGAGTCAAACCACTGCTGAGATATGAGTGATATTATTCCAAGGCAGATTAACAGATGCACGCTGTACAAAAATGGTTGCAGGTGGCGACACCAGTTTTGGCTATGACGAAGAGCTATGTGAGATCTATACACATGCAAAATTTTGGCCCAATCGGTCAAACGGTTCCCAAGATATGAGCTTGGATGTCTGCAGGGTATACGTGAATGCAGGTGGCGCCACCTGTCATGAAATCGAGAAAGCTTTCCAGGATGTATAAACCTGCAAAAGTTCAGGTGGAAGAGTCAAACCACTGCTGAAATATGAGTGATATTATTCCAAGGCAGATGAACAGATGCACGCTGTACAAAAATGGTTGCAGGTGGCGACACCAGTTTTAGCTATGACGAAGAGCTATGTGAGATCTATACACATGCAAAATTTTGGCCCAATCGGTCAAACGTTTCCCAAGATATGAGCTTGGATGTCTGCAGAATAAACGTGAATGCAGGTGGCGCCACCTGTCATAAAATCGAAAAAGCTGTCCAGGATGTATAAACCTGCAAAATTTCAGTTGGAAGAGTCAAACCACTGCTGAGATATGAGTGATATTATTCCAAGGCAGATTAACAGATGCACGCTGTACAAAAATGGTTGCAGGTGGCGACACCAGTTTTGGCTATGACGAAGAGCTATGTGAGATCTATACACATGCAAAATTTTGGCCCAATCGGTCAAACGGTTCCCAAGATATGAGCTTGGATGTCTGCAGGGTATACGTGAATGCAGGTGGCGCCACCTGTCATGAAATCGAGAAAGCTGTCCAGGATGTATAAACCTGCAAAATTTCAGGTGGAAGAGTCAAACCACTGCTGAGATATGAGTGATATTATTCCAAGGCAGATGAACAGATGGACGCTGTACAAAAATGGTTGCAGGTGGCGCCACCAGTTTTGCCTATGATGAAGAGCTATGTGAGATCTATACACATGCAAAATTTTGGCCCAATCGGTCTAACGGTTCCCGAGATATGAGCTTGGATGTCTGCAGAGTAAACATGAATGTAGGTGGCGCCACCTGTCATAAAACCGAGAAAGCTTTCCAGGATGTATAAACCTGCAAAATTTCAGGTGGATAAGTCAAACCACTGCTGAGATATGAGTGATAATATCCCAAGGCAGATGAACAGATGGACGCTGTGCAAAAAATGGTTGCAGGTGGCCCCACCATTTTTAGTGTATGTTATAAAGCTATCAAAGGGCTACATTTGTGCAAAATTTTAGCCTGATCGGTTCCCGAGATATGCAGGTTTATGTGTGGAAACAGACACAAAAATGGACGCTGGCCAGCGAGGAAAGGTCAGAGGTCAACAAAAGATGAGGGTGCAGCAGTTCACATGTGACCTGATGATAAACCCGATTCGCTTAAAATGCAAACCAAGTTTGTTTCAAACAGTTGAAAGATATAGTTCCAATAATCTGGGAATTCTGCATCTAAACATTGTGTCCAGAAATCTACAAGCTGTGTCTAGACGTCTAGACACATTGTCTAGACACCCCCTCCAGAGCCAGGTCAGTTGCCATGGTGATGTCTGGACCCCACCTGTTTGTACTGTGTGACCTCTTGACTTGGCTCCTGAAACTCAGCATATTGTCAAATCTGTTTTCAAATACAGAAAGCCTTTTTCAATTGGCTACAATGCTTTTTTAAAACTGTATTTACCAAATCTATTCTTATAAAACTGGCAGAACCCTACCATAGAATAATTCTTGTAAAGTTTAAACCAATCAGCTTAACAGTTTCATCATAAATCAGTGTATAAGCTAGAAGAGTTTAAAATTACATTATTGCTTGTAAAAAACACATCATTTTAGGTGGCGCCACCAATACCTCAAAATCAGATATGACATATGTGACAAACATTGGTATAAAATTTGGTGATTATAGCTCTAGCCGTTTCTGAGATTTTAATTTTAGTGTGCTTTTTTGGACAGATGACTAAGTTCAACCTCCTGTAACTCGGCCAAAAATCTCCGAACTGGAACCATTCGAACAAACTTGAGAGAGATTGTTCCAGGGATCATTTCTGTGAAATACTGGACAATTTGGCTGGACAGTTTCAGAGAAGAAGAATTTTTAAAGGTTTTTAAGCTTTTTCACTATAAAATCTAAATTAACCAATAATAAGCTCCAGGGCACCAAGTTTTACATGTGACTAATTCTTACATGTAATTTGGAGCTGCTAGCTCCGAGGGTTTCCGACTTACAGCCATGGATGGCGGAAAGCCAGCCCTGGACGGCGGACATGACGGACGACGCTGCGCCATCGCATAAGCTCATAGGTTCGCTAAAAAGAAAGGAAAGCGATCGTCCTGTTGCAGGTTTTGGCTTGAATCTGTTCCACGTAATTCGAACATATCAACAGTGCGCATGCCCGTGAGATAGCACTGAAAGGCGTTAACAGGGCATAAACCGTAACCGTCGACCTAGAAACTTCTTACTGTACATCCAGGCTGAGGGAGAATCTTCTTAGAAACCTGAAATTAGGTCATGGTGACGTGACAAGCGACTTACATTCTGTCAGCTACAAACCAAAAACTTTATGATGAGTACTCGGAGAGTCAGAAGGAAAACAAATTACATCCATTTTGCCTAGAATGTTCTAACGTGACATTCTGGGAGGTGCTGGGTAAATGTACTTGGAGGCATGAAATTAGGTCACTGCACGCTATAAGAACAATAAAACATGATTTTAGCTCACTGAAAGTCAGCTGGGCACAAATTGTTTTCCGTTAGGTCCAGAATCTTCTCATGCAATATACAGGGAAGTTTTGGGCAAATCTCTTTGGAAATCTAAAATTAGGTCATAGTGACCTATATTGTGTGACTGACATGACAAAAATATGATTATGAGCAGCCAAAAAGTTAGACAGGGCCCAAATTCTATATGTTAGCCCTAGAATCATCAATATTACATCCTTAGAAATCTTTGGCAAATCTCCTCGGAAACCTTTAACTTTGTCATAGTGACTTACATTCTGCGAGTGACTGACAAGAAAGTGTGATCATGAGCACCCAATAAGTCAGACAGGGCACAAATTTTATCCGTTTGCCCTAGAATCTTCTATGTAACGTCAAGTTTGATCTAGAAACTTGTAATGTGACATCCAGGGTATAGTCCTTAGCAAGTCTCCTTTTTATCCTGAAATTAAGTCCTTGTGAGCTACATTCTGTGAGCTACGAGCGAAAAACTAAATTTTCAACCAGCCAGAAAGTCAGACACGGCACAAATCTTAACAGTTGAATCTATAAGCGTCTTTCTGAATGTAAAGGGAGGTCATTCTCATATCTCCTTGGACATCCGAAACAATGTCACTGCATGTGATCTATATTCTGCAAGACATTTGTTTTAATTATTCAAAAAAATTAATCATGGTAACCGGTACAGTTATATAAACTGTTCTCACACAGGGCATTATACAAAAAGATAATATATACTCTGCACATCGCGATTTAAAAAGGGAAAAATTTGAACAGTAAAAAGATAATGTTATTCAAAGTTTATCTTTAATTATATAAAGCTTAGACATTAAAGGAAAGGTTTTTACCTTTCGTTAGAAAGTTGATTATGATTGTAAAGACCTGATTTCTTTAGGTAATGCGTTCCAAATAGAAGTACCTCGGTATGAAAAGCTATTTTCGTAGAACTCATTTCTCGGTTTCTGCGCTGATACAGGGGGCCTCTTGGTGCAGATCTTGTAACATGGTTGTGCACGGGTATCATTGGCAAACGTAACATTTTTGACATTGTAGATGCGCATTTGAAATACACATCCACGCATTTGAATGGATAAAAAGTATTCACATCTTTTAGAAACTTTTAGCCATTGTAGCACTTTCAATATGGTTGCGCATGGTATATCGAAATCGAAACAGATGTTATCTACGTGCAGCATGATTTTTTTTTTTTCACCTTTGTGTGTCATGTTAATCGTTTTCGTTTGTCCCACAAACTAACCGCGTAGTCTATGTGTGGTTGAATTGTAGTACTGTAGACTGTTTTTAATGTATAGACTCGTAATATTTTAGAAACTCGATGTAAATGTCGTAGGTAGGCTTAAGTGGAGGGTGGAGGCATTGGTGAGTTTGGGCCCTCAACACATATATTCCTTCTACCATGGGGTTCTGTCAAATCATAATACTGCCCATATATTGTTGTACATATGGTTTATTTGAACATCACAGATGGGTACAAAGGTGCTCAGAGTATTCGACCCCCGGTCCGTTCCGTGACCGTCTGTATTACCCCTGACGGGCCTTCCTCCTATCTCACGGGCTTATCATTATATTCGATTGCCTGTTTCTTGTTCTTTTTTCCATCAACCGCGGGAAACGCAACATCCCAGCGAGTGGTGCAATCTTGGTGTCACGGCGAGCATGCTCCCTCCAGGAAACCTGTACCGCTGCCAGCACTGCGCATGCCCATAGCACAGATCCCCAGATGAGAACAGACCCGCGCGACACCGGGGCAATTCTCTAGACTGGCGCTTCCGCCTTTTCCCTTTTTTTTTTTTTTACCCGGGAACCACTGGGATCCCCGACAACCTTCCCTGCTGGATGTCTTTCGACCCGGAAGACAAATTATGACCGAACTCCCAATAGTATTATGGAACGAACCTGTGAGCCATACCTTATATGGACCGACAATAATTAGCAACCTTACAGTCCAAAGGCGATACTTCTATAAATATTATCTATAACTGCTTACTTCACTAACAATACTCAATGCATTGCTTCCTTCTAGCCCTGACCAATGTGTAGCACTAATTGACTGAAGTCAGCTTGGTAATGAAACATCTATCTGGTATATGTAAAAACTCTACTGTAAAACATTTGGCATAACAAGTTTGTATAAGCTCTTTCTACCTCGTAAATATAAAACATGTCCAATTTCAGATACAAAAAAATGATTAGTATATAATAATTCTACCTGAATTAACACATTATTCAAAAGTGTAAAGTCTGTAGCACTAATAAAAGCATTAACAACAATATTAACATTTTGAGCCTAATACTGTCCTACTCTAGACTGTTTATAAGTTTAACAAATGTCATGTCAAAGCATAAAATGTTTACCCGTAGCTTGATAAAATACATATGAAAATATACTAGTCTAAGATTCAACAAAATAAACAACTTACAATTGAAAATGACTTAGTTAGGCTCAAGCTCAGAACCAGCTACAACTCGGTTCAGCCCAGCCTTATACTGGACTTATTTGATTGCCTGAGATTCTATAGTTCAATCTCCTTTGGTGTGTATATCTGCACATGCTACCAACAACTGTGGGATTACTAACTCATTAACCAGGTTTAAGATCAACAGTACAGTAGCTCAGTTTAATGCTAATTTCTACATTGGTTGCTGTGATCTAAATTCACTATGTTTACACATGCGTAATAAATCCTGAGGCTGTTCTTTTATAAATGTATGGATCCTGTGATCTATCAGTGGTAAACGAAACAACATAAATAACCAGACCCAACAGGACACTGACACCTTGTGGACTGTCAACAACAAGGGCAATCAGGAGGTTACAGAATCATGGCAGGCGATGCACGGTATCCCTCAGGGTTGCGTACATCTCTCTCAAGGATTCTAATTGGGGTCTCAGGGCACTTTCCTTGAAGTGAGCTCCGCATATATAACGGGGACTGTTTAGATGATCTCGAGACCATACCTGGATATGTGGATGGTATGGCCCTACCGCTTGTTTGAGCAATCGGTTGAATTCTCTCGCTTTCTCGTTATACTCGTGCAGAGAGGCTTGGTTCGCATGCTGTCGCGACATGAAAGTTTTGTCTAAAACAGTAAGAAATATGATGACCTTTGGGTCTATGCCTAAGTCGCCCAGTTTCCTAACAAATAATTCAACCAAACGCATGAGTTCTTGGGGGGTCACTGCATTGTGAGACAAATCATTGGCCCCCAAGTCTACACAGAGTCCGTGTAGAATTCTGTTTCTTAAATTCCTCAGATACCTCCTAGGATTGCGCAAAACCTCACGGTACGTGAGTCCACTAAAACCTTCAAAGGTTATCACGTCATTGGGATGACTAAAAATTCGGCTTCCTTGTGTATAATCAGACCTGCACCTGTAGTGCAGTCTACGGACATGGCTGTGTCCGAAGTGTGCGAAGAACATTTTACTTGAACCAATTATCATGGAAGTAAAGGATAGGCCCGTACTCTGGTATTCCAGACAGTCAGGACGGAACGAAGCAGGGGTCAGTCGAAGGGGGGGGGGGGGGGGTGCTGTTACTTTTACTTGTCTTGCTGCAAGTATCCGGGTAGGTGGTGAACATTGCCATGATGGCCTCGTGTCGAGCGTGAAGAGCGACGCAGAGTAGGTGTGGTGTCGGATTGTGTGATTCTTTGAGTTTGCGGAGCATGTTCGTGGGCAACAGTAGGGCCCAACGGAGATTGTGGCCCATCCCCAGGTGCATGGTCTTCCCGACGATTTGTAAAAAGGATATCGT
This sequence comes from Sipunculus nudus, assembly GCA_026874595.1. Classification (NCBI taxonomy): domain Eukaryota; kingdom Metazoa; phylum Annelida; class Sipuncula; order Golfingiida; family Sipunculidae; genus Sipunculus; species Sipunculus nudus. The sequence goes on along the minus strand of CM049311.1, from coordinate 85,506,954 downwards.
ACCCATAGTCAGAATTATGGTCACTGTCGCACTGAGAAGGGCTATCCGAATCGGAGTCACTAGAACCTTCGCCTACTTGAAATTGGAAGTCCGCTTGTTGATCTGCAGGGGAATCTCCTCTAGTATCAAAAGTAAGCCTTTCACGATTGACCCATTTAATAAGTCCTCCAAGGGCTGGGCGGATCCCAAATATGTCCTTCTCTTCATTGTGATCTACTATCACATATGCATCATCAAAGAAATGGTCTTCCAGTTTATCTCGTTTTGTAAAGTGAGATCTCTTAAGCAAGACCCGGTCTCCCTTAGTCATTGGTTTTGCATAGGCCTTTTGGTCCCATCTTCTCTTGTTTAATTCACAAGAGGCTTCAGTACGAGCAGTAGCAATTTTATGAGCTCGTTGCAAGAGATCAGCTTGAGTCTGGACAAAGTCCTCATCCCAGTCCTGGTTTTTATTAGACCGCAAATGATCTAACGGGATTGTTGGCTGTCTGCCAAACATCAATGTATATGGGCAATGCCAGTGACTCTGTGTGGAGTCGAGTTATAAATGTATACAAGGTGTGTAAGCAGACTAGGCCAATTTCTACGCTTAGTAGAATCTAGCGACTTTATAAGCGCACAAAGTGTTTTGTTAAAACGTTCTGGTTGTGGGTTCCCACGCGGATGGTATCCGCTGGTCCGTGACTTTTTGATGTTATACAGTCTGCATAGTTTTCTAATGACCCGCGACTCGAAGGATATACCTTGGTCGGAATGGATGCGGTTGGGTTCTCCATAGTGTGAAAACCAGGAGTCTCTCAACACTCTGGCTACCGTGGTTGCCGACTGATTGGGGCAGGCTACTGCTTGTGCTAACCTGGTGAAGCTTTCAGTCATCACCAGTACATCCTCACATCCTCTCTGGCCTTTGTCTAGTTTCAGGAAGTCCACTGATAGTACTAGCTCTAATGGACGAAAAGACACAATATGCCTCAAGGGGGGACGGACAGCTGGCGTGGGGGATTTGGCCAATGTGCACTTAAAGCACTGTCTGATATGATGCTTCACATCTGCAAGCATTCTAGGCCAATAACAGCGAGCCCAAAGAATGGCATAATTGCGGTTCTGACCCTGGTGGCCCCATTGTTCATGTGCTGTTTCCAGAACCAGTTTTCTCATAGACTTTGGCACTAAAAACTGATCAACATGTTTGGAAACCTTATCACGGGTCCTACGATAAAGGAGTCCATTTACTTCGAGAAACAGAGGCCACTCCTTCAGCCAATGTTTAAAGTTGGGTGGAGACTCATAATTGACAATATGGCAAGTTTGCCAACCTTCAAGTCTCAATTGCCATAGTAATCCTATGGCTGGATCCTTTCTTTGGAAATCCGATAATTGCTCATGAGTGTATGAAGGGAAAACTCCTGGCGGAGGGATAACCACTTCTGAAGTGGAGTGTTTTACTGACTCGGCTCCCAACACATGGACTTTACTCTGATTCTGTAGATGCACTGGCATAACTGTACAGTTGGCCACCTCTTGTAGTATGGTAGGTACATTGAGGTGCTCTTTGCATTCAGGATACCTACTCAAGGCATCGGCTGATGCATTCAAACGACCACTTCGAAACCGAATGTCCAAATCGAAAGGAGCAAGCTGTGCCACCCACCGGTGCTCAGTGGCCCCAAGCTTGGCCCTCACAAGATGTGACAATGGGTTATTATCCGTAAAGACGATGACATGTCTGCCAAGGAGATACTCTCTGAACTTCTCTGAAACCGTCCACTTCAAGGCAAGTAGTTCCAGCTTGAAACTAGAGTAGTCAGGGTAGTTTTTCTCTGTGGCCGACAATCCACGGCTTGCAAACGCAATAGGATGAAGCTCGCCAGAGGCATTGTACTGAGCCAAGCAGGCACCGAGTCCTTTCAGAGAGGCATCGACCTCAAGGACAAAATCTTTTCCAAAGTCTGGAAATGCCAGTACGGGCGCATTTGTCAGTAGCCTTTTAAGGTGGTCAAATGCTTCTTGTGCAGCAGGAGTCCAGTATAGTGGCTTAACTGGCTTCCCTGCTTTGTCACAAGCATCTTTAAGTAAGGCATGAAGGGGTGCTACAATGTGAGCAAAATGAGTAATGTACCTCCGATAATAGGAGCTCAAGCCAATAAAGGATCTTAGCTCCTCCGGTCGAGTTGGCACAGGCCAATCGACGATCTTTTTGATCTTAGCCGGATCCACACTCATCCCTTCGGCACTGACCACATGACCTAGATAAAGAACCTTGCTCTGAAAGAAATGGCACTTCTTGCCGTTCAATTTAAGGTCATGCCGAATGAACCTCTCAAGCACTGTGTCGAGGCGAGATATGTGTTCATCAAATGTCTTACTGAAGACTAGACAATCGTCTAGGTATAAAAGTAAGGATGTATAATTGAGATCCCCAAGCACATGTTCCATAATGCGCTCAAATGTTGAGGCGCTATTTCTGAGGCCCATTGGGAGCCGCATAAATTCGTATAATCCCCATGGGACGCGGAACGCTGTGAACTGGACAGACTCAGAGTCCATGGCCACCTGAAAGTAGCCATGGGCAAGGTCCATTGAGGAAAACAGTGTGGCATTGCCGAGGGCCTCCAGTGCCTCCTCAATGCGGGGCAAAGGGAAGGCATCTGGAACTGTCTTGGCATTCAGACGCCGATAATCGACGCAAAGAGGGATGGCACCACTCCTTTTCCGGACAATAACTATAGGGCTCCCAAAGGGGCTACGAGATCTCCGAATAATCCCTCGATCAAGCATCTTTTGTAGTTCAGCTTTCACTTCCTCGACTTCGTGGGGAGGGATCCTCCTATAAGGGAGGCTGATTGGCTTGTCATCAAACAGGAGAATTCGATGGGGGATTAACGTACAGTGGCCTAGATCATAGTCCCCACTGGAAAAAGCGGAACTCCTTTTATTGAACATTGCTGTTGCCTCGTCTGTCTGTTCTGGGTTTAGACCCCTGAGGGTCACTCCTAGCGGTAGCTGAATGGGCTCACCTGAGGGGGTGCTATGGACTTCCCTCTCCTCACTGCATGGGGGTTCATTACCAGAATCGTTGGAATCTAACCAACCATCATCACCTACAGAAGGACCAGGTAATTTCTCAGATGGCGTGTAGATGTCCACTAACCCCACTCTATGGACTGTTATCTGCCACGCATTAGGGGGAGAAACTTCAGCTACAGCATAGTCTCTAATACAGACTTCTGTGCAATTGGCTACAATCATATGTGAGGCAAGCATAACAGGTTCCTCACTAAAGTTGCCTATGAATAAATGTAGTAGACCAGCACTATCGGTTGAGTAACAGCCCTCTAGAACCTTAATTAGTTCGCCCAATTCAGGGACCACCTGGGGTTCAATGACTATGGACTGGTTGATCCGAACAGCACCGGACTGTTTGCAAACGATCACCGAAATTTTGGCTGGAGGTAGAATTTGGATCTCTTTTGTAATGTAAACATCAGATGGGCTGGGACTTGACTCTCTTGGACTAGGCAGTCCATCGACATGTTGAGTTTTGGCGGGGTGTGACAATAGGACCTGGAAAATGAGTTCCCAATCTCGAGAAACTGTCTTACCCGAATCTGTCAAAATTTTGGAAAGTGGTCTCAAGATATTACATCCCAGGATAACAGGGTGCTGTTGATGTCTTTCACAACCCTCAGCCCAAGTTAAATCTGGGCGTACCAAGAACCCACCTTGTAATGTGACGCCTAAAACTGTCACAGGTGCCACCAGGTACCCTTCAATCGGCACCTCAAGGCCATTAGCACCTATGACCTTGATAAAAGTATCTATACTCAAAAGTGACCCGAGTTTATCTTCTAAGTAATTATGATAAAAGGAGGCTGGCAACAGGGAGGTTTCCGCCCCTGTGTCTAGAACACAGCCTATTGGTGTATCGCAAATTCTAATTGTCGCAACTGGACTTCGTCCGACCATACACGGATTACCTGATGGACACCCACCTGGGAATGGCACTACTCCACTAGCCCCTACTGTTGTGCCTTCTACAGCAGAGGCAACTAGTTTTCCGCCGACTCTGCGGCGCATGCACCGACCTGATCAGCTGAGATTGTCGAGGACTGCACCAGACGCGATTGACTTGCCCTCTTTTTCGCGAGTTTAGGACAATCCTTGATAAAATGACCGGTGTCCTTACAATAGTTACAGCGGAACTGAGCATTTCCAGTGTTTTGCACTGGGACGAGTTTACCAAGCTGCGCTTTTATCTGTTTCGTGTCCTCCACTAATTGCTTGACTACCGGATGTGACATGATGGGGTCAGCTGTGGTATTACTTTCTAAACGGCTACTAGCGTACTCTGCCTCACGGCCATCACCTGGAAAAGCCGCTCATCCAAAAATTTTAGGGCGTGTTCACGCATTTCCGCAAAGGATCTACCTTCAAAGGTGACCTTGAGCTTGAGTAGCTCTAATTGGACCCTTGGGTCCCGAGCGCCACGCGCAAATTGTCCCTTAAGGTACTCTTCCTTTAACTCTTCTAGCGCGGGCTGGCGCTCTTCACCCGCCACCTTCACCATTCTATCGTACAACCTTATAAGGCTTCTACTGAAATCACGCAGGGTTTCTCCCTCGCACTGTGTCCGATTGTTAAATTCCGTGGTCAGGGACTGAAGGGACTCTGGGGGTGCAAAATTTCTCCTTAAGGCCTCCACAATTTCATTAGGGTCCTTCCGCTGCGCGTCTGTTAGGCAAAGGATTTCTTCCCGGGCCTCACCCTTAAGGTGGTCTAGTATAGCTAGAGCCCGGGCTTCCTCCTCAAGATCTAACTGGCGGCAATAAACATCGACCTCTATTAGCCATTCTGATAGAGTCGGATCACCTGGTCTACGAACAGACCCAAAGAATTTAGACAATTTTGCCGGCTGGGCCGGGGCTACCCTTAAATTACGAAATGCGTCAGCTACCGCATCAGCCATCGCCTGCGCAAATTCCCCTACACCCGCCTGGCTGCTTGCTTGCGACATGGTGGTATCAAATCAAATAAATTTGTGTAAGCAAGAAAAGGTTGGGTCTGGTTAGTTAAGAAAGATACAGGTCACAAATCTCAATGACAATTGATATTCTGTTACAGCTGTCTGGGTTTAACTGTATCAATGTACAGACCGACAGACGGATGGCGGACAATGACCTATCACTACAGCTCAGTTGGCTTCAAGTCAACTGAACTAGATTTAGCCTGATCATACACCACTAAATTCTAATGTAATTTAACAGCACTTACCCTTTCTTCCTCTCCTAACTGATGTAATCACCATAAAAACTGAGCACCTTCACACCTGTCAATATGACAGTATAACAACACAAATTTCACAAAATCCAGTCAAAACTGAAAAACGGTCCTGAACAGGACTAAATAAATGTTCGAAACCAAATGTGCAGCTGAGTGGCAGTCCGAGTGACAGTCTATACAGGATGACGGCAGCAATATGAACCAGCGAGCTGTATCAACGACGTGAACAACAGGTGGCGTACAAACTCTGTCTGTTGACCATCCGTCCCGGAAGTCGTCCTCAACAAAGACGTACCCACCTAAGGGGCCCCAAAAATCCACAAGCAGATGTTGATCACAGTTCAACTTCAATGGAGAAATCAATCAGATTTCCTTTGCCATGTGCCGTATCCCATCCTCGTCGCCAGATTGTCGTAGGTAGGCTAAAGTGGAGGGTGGAGGCATTGGTGAGTTTGGGCCCTCAACACATATATTCCTTCTACCATGGGGTTCTGTCAAATCATAATACTGCCCATATATTGTTGTACATATGGTTTATTTGAACATCACAGATGGGTACAAAGGTGCTCAGAGTATTCGACCCCCGGTCCGTTCCGTGACCGTCTGTATTACCCCTGACGGGCCTTCCTCCTATCTCACGGGCTTATCATTATATTCGATTGCCTGTTTCTTGTTCTTTTTTCCATCAACCGCGGGAAACGCAACATCCCAGCGAGTGGTGCAATCTTGGTGTCACGGCGAGCATGCTCCCTCCAGGAAACCTGTACCGCTGCCAGCACTGCGCATGCCCATAGCACAGATCCCCAGATGAGAACAGACCCGCGCGACACCTGGGCAATTCTCTAGACTGGCGCTTCCGCCTTTTCCCTTTTTTTTTTTTACCTGGGAACCACTGGGATCCCCGACATAAAGGTGCTAGATTCGATGATAATTTGTTGCATATTAAGGCTGTTTCATGTTGGCGCCATGATAGATCAGCATCTATGGTCACACCTAGAAGTTTAGTTTGAGAAGATTCCCGTAATGGAATACCATTTGCAATTATACTGAGACCATGATTATTTACGCGACTTTTAGTACCTAGCAACATGACAGTAGTTTTGTTAATGTCAATAGTTAATCTTTTTATTTTTCAAACCAACTAAAAGCTACATTGACCTCATTTTGTAATTTTTGCTGAACCCCAGACAGGGTATTTCCAGGGCAATAGATAGTCGGTCATCAGCGTAAACATTACATTTTGCAGGTCTAAGTCGATGAAAAAGGTTATTAATATATAAAGGAAGAGAATAGGACCAAGTAAAGGTACCTTGGGGCACCCCCATATTAATCGTTTAAGCCTTTGAAGTTTGAGCCATTGCATGCAAATCGACCGGAACCTCGATCGAACAATATCCGATTGTGTTGGTGATACCAGCGATGTGATTGTTTAAATATTAAGCAGGGTGACATTCACAGAGACAGCACCACCTGGTGGCCAAACCTGACCTGCCAAACCGGTTTCTTGCAGCGGGTAGTGTGGCGAATAGTTAAGCATAACGTAACCGCTGCTTATGGAGTGTAATCATTTAGGAGCAATTATACCTTCTGGGGAGTAGCTTTTTCCATCAGTTATGTAACTGTTCATTGATAATCTTTTGTAAGCTGTGCACATCAGGTAGTTTACAGCAGACAAATATTTACAGACATTTACAGTAGAATGAGACATATAAACAACAGATAATTAACATTGAAATGCACGTAGAATGTTTGAAAAAAAACAAAGGGACCTTAGAAAATGTAGAAGTTTTAGAAAAGTTCTGTTGAATGAAACAAATTTGAAATTAAATATCAAATTATAACCAAAAAAACTATGAAATGAAGAATGAAGAATAGAACTATTCTTATATTTGATAAAATCTGATTGATTATGTCATTAAATGCAAGGTATGTCATATGCAGCAGCGGAATATACATCTTTGATTGGAGCCCATGTTTTTTTTTATCATATTTATACCAAATAACTCCAGACGAAAACTAAAGCATTGTAAACCTGCTTAACTAATGCTCGCTTCCCTTAAAATGTAATTAAGAACAATTTTGATTTAGTGGAAAAGCTATAACACAATGACATGTCCCTTATAAAATGAACAAACGCCTTAAATGTAATTCAAGGTTTTTGTATTTCTTTTTTTATATTGTAACATTCTCTCTTATAATGTCATTTTTGCCCTTCACTTCGTTTGGGTCAAGGGGGCAGGGTGTCAGTTATCACCCTGTGAATGGCTGATAGCCAGTGGCTCCACCCCCTGCCCTTATTGAGTAAAACCACTGGACATACGAGGGCCCGGTCTCTTTTTCGGACTAGACCAGTTGGCTCTATAGAAGGCTGGCCTCTGGACAGCCAGGGTATGGGTTCTCATTCACCCTGGGGTTGGTTTTATGACATTGTCGGCTACCCAGGTGAAGAGCCAACCACTTCCAAAGAGCAGTCTTTACACCTAGCCTAGTAAGTATATTTCTGTTTCTTTTATAAGTTTAAATAATAATATGCAGTCCTGATAATTTAAAGGTTTAGGCACACAATTTTATTCCAGTAAAACAGTAATCTCTTTAAATTGTGCGAGTGCATGTTGCCCAAGCTCAGTTTCCTCCCAGAATAAATAAACAGCTACAATATATTAAGTTATTGTCATTTTAATAAAGGCCATAAAAAGATTGTTGAGGTTTTAATATTGGGATCGGTTTAGAGGAAGTCAACATTAAGGTCGTTTTAACAGCACATACAAATTCAATTTTTAATACATTAAACTTTTCTGATATGGCACATTTTCAAGTATATTTCAAGTAACTAGGTCTAAAAGAATCTAAACTTAGTTCGTTTTTCTAACTGCTCGTCCGACTTACTGCTTAATGATCTCTCCGACGTATACCTTAATAATAAATTGTTAACTAGATGTGTCGGAACACATGTGCCTGTAGCAAATTAGAAATATTTGTTAAAGTTTGTAAAATTTCTATGTTCAGGAGCTGTCATATGGTCAAAAGCAGGTGAACAAGGACAAAATGTAAACTCGATCCGGTCACACACCAAAAATCAGGCCAATATCTGCCTGCATTGAGAAAAATTTCCAAACATGTGCATTTATCATGAAAATTTCTACTTTTCAAATGAAATTTTCTTTGTTCAGGAGCAATTATACGGTCAAAAGTAGGTCAACCGGGACAAAACGCAAACTCGATCTATAAAGGGTCATTATTCACCTACACACCAAAATTAGGTTAATATCCACAAGCATTGCGAGAGAAAAAGGACCATACATGTGCATTTTTCGAGAAAATTTCTATTTTTTAATGAAATTTTCTATAGTAAGGAGCTGTCATACGGTCAAAAGTAGGTCAACCGGAACGAATTGCAAACTCGATCTGTTACTGGTCATTATCTACCTGCATTGTGAAAAAATCTGTGCAGTGCATTTATCATGAAAATTTCTATTTTTCATGAAATTTATATTCAGCAGCCATCATACTGTCAAAAGTATACTGGTCAACCGTGACAAAATGCGAACTCCATCTGTGAGTGGTCATTATGCGCCAACTCACCAAAAATTAGGCCAGTATCGGTTGGATTAACAACACTTCTGTATATACATACAGGGCAAACAAAGCCTGATCTCCAATTCTGCTGAGGCAGAAAAATAATAACAGATGTTTGTATTAGATCTTCCTTTTTTTAATTTTAAGTTTATATTTCTATTCATTTCCAATATAATATATATATTTGAATGTAAAAGTTGATTAAAAATACTATATTGCATCAACATAAATCTGAATCAGATAACACCACATCACGCATACAAATATCTATTTATTTTTTTACACAAAAATGTATCTTTTAAATTTGCAAAACATAAAATATATAAATAATACTTGATTCAGATTTCACAATTTTAAATTTTGCCTTCATTTATCCATAATTTGCTTAATATTTTATAAGTTTATGCAAACTGATGGGTTTAATTATAAATCCTTACTTGTTTATGATTTGAAAATTAATTCAACAGTGCTTTCAGATAAAAAAAAAAACGTGCCATGGCCAAGGTTGGGCAAAATTTATGCGAATAACGAATTTTGAAAAATTCTGATTTAATTTTCAGTATACAGTTGAATCTTGATTTAACAAAGTTAAATACTTGGAAAAAAGTCTCTACCTAAAAAAAAAATTCATGTTAAGTGGGCAAATATTTTTTCTGATTTTTTACAAAGTCCAATATGTTCAAGCCCATAACTTATAAAAATTACACTAAACAGTCTTAATTTCTGGCATGTTTAGAGGAATTTTATAGGAGGATACTCCTTGTAAATATTAAGAAAAAACTGATCGGTGGTTTTTGAAATTAGGCAGTCCTGAAGTGTGATAATAGGTTTTAAATGGAAATTTGAGGGTTTTCCTTAAATTTTCATAGGAACGAAGTTACAGTACCCAGTTTTCGGTTTGGTAGGAGATCTTTGGGACACCTTACAGTATGCCGAAGTTTGGATTCGTAGGTCTAATGGTTTCAAAACGTGCCAGTCTAACGGACGGACGACCTACAATGGACTATGTCTATAGCTCAGATGATTTATAGTCAGCTGAGCTAAAAATTGGCACCAAGATTTTAAGGCTTCATAGAAAGGTAAAGAACAAAAATGCATGGGTTGTATCATTTTTGCAAACAAAATTTACTCAGGATGAATTTGCTAAATATGCCTCTCCACTATGAGCTTCATGGCCCGTTAGTTACAATTGAAAACTTTTCCAGCAACTAGTCAGGTTCACGATGTTTGGATTTTAATTTTCGTTGAATTTTTGTTGACAGCATAGAATTATACATTTTTGAAAACCTTATAGTATAAGCAATCAGAACAAGTGACCCATGGGTCATGACGCTCAGCTGACTGGAAAGAGATTCGCAAAAGGAAATTTTATCATCTGAATGGAAGTATATACCCATTCAACTGAAGCATCAAACATATTAACCAACAGGCCAAGATTGTGTCTGTATTTATATATCTCAAAAATAGAGAAAAATGCGTAAAAAATACAGGTGGCTACACCAGTCTGCAAAAACTAATAAAAACACTTAATGTTCAATATCCATGCAAAGAATCATGGTGATCTCTGCATTAGTTGTTCAGATACTTCAGCTTTGTATCAAATTTTCCATTATTCTGAGGGATAGTTCGGAGTCCTATAGCTTGAAGGATATGGGTAACACGAGACCTAATTTCAGGTTTCCACAGACACTTTTAATGGGCCTTCTTGCATGACAAGAATGAAGATTCACGGTCCAGTTGTTACAATTTGTGCCACGTTAACAGATAACAGCATTCTTTAAGGTCTCAAAAAAAGAGAGAAAAATTTCAAAAATTGAATAAAATATAGGTGGCACCACCAGTCTGCAGAAACTGATGAAACACTTCATAATCAATATCCATGCAAAGAATCATGGTGATCTCCCCATTAGTTGTTCTGATACTTCAGCTTTTGTATCAAATTGTCCATTATTCTGAGGGACACTTCGGAGTCCTATAGCTTGAAGGATATTGGGAACAAAGACCTAACTTCAGATTTCCACAGACACTTTTCATGGGCCTCCTTGCATGACAAGAATGAAGATTCTAGGTCCAGTTGTTACGATTTGTTCCCTGTTGACAGATAACCATATCTTAAAGGTCTCAAAAATAGAGAATAAACAAGGGACCTATGGGTCACTGTGCTCAGCTGACGTTAACCTTGAAGGTAAAAATCTAAAATAATAACAAATGGAGATAAAGTGTAAGAGGAAGAGGTAATAAAGGCCATGGTTGGTTTATATGATTGGTTTGTATTGATGAGCAAGAAATTGTTGCAAAAAATATTTTGTGACCTGGCCATGTGTTTCATAATGTTGAAACTAAAGCATGTGAGCAGTTTGTGAACAAATGATCTGTACTATTACCATGATCATTAGTTTGCTTTTTGATTAACTGTTGACATTTCAGTAGTTTACAAATTTGTTCAATTGAATCTATTTTTTTGTATAATATATATTATTAAATATATATGTATTTTTATGAAATGTATACAGTTGAAATAGAGCTAATAAACAACATAAAACAGGGCAAACAAAGCCTGATCTCAAATTCTGCTGAGGCAGGAAAATAATGAACAAATGTTTGTATTAAATCCCCATTTTTTTATCACATCAATTATTTTCTAATTTAAGTTTATATTTCTATACATTTCCAATTTAACATATATATCTGATTATAAAAGTTGATTCATAATTCTCAAATGCATCATCATAAATCTCAATCTTGTCAGATAACACCACATCATGCATACAAATGTTTATTTATTTTTTAACACAAAATATATCTTTTAAATCTGCAAAACAATAAATATCTAAAAATAATACTTGATTTAGATTTCACAATTTTTAATTGTGTCTTTATTTATCCATAATGTGCTTCATATTTTATAATAATTTAAGCATACTGATTGGTTCAATTATATTTGTTAAAATCATTTAAAAGAAAATTGATTTCTTTAAAAATGCTACATTACACAACATTGCATCTTCTGGATTACACCTTGAATTATTTTTTCAAGGAAAGTTTTTGCATATCGGAGTGGAAACAGCATTACAATTAAGGAGATACAGTGAAAACAATAACAATTAGTGCATAACACTTGGTGGGTTGGGTTTGTGGGGGGGGGGGGGGGTGATTGGGGTGGTGATATGAGAATAACTGTACACCTGTCACAGCAGGGCATCTCCACCAGTGACTGTAACAAATGAGAAACCCTGGCATAGCTGACTTCCAGTGACCTGGAGTTGGACCCTGCATCTGTAATCAAAGCAAGTGACTACAGAAAAAAAAATCAATAACTAGCTTAATTTTCAAGCTTTATTTTCAAATTTCAGATTTAGACAAACTAAATATTTATGTTTACATGCTGTGAAAATTAAATCAATGGTGCTTACAGAAAAAAAAGTGCCATGGTCAAAGTTGGGCAAAATTTAAGGTACTGATTTTTTTTTATGCTAATAACTTAAAAAATTTAAAAAATTCAGATATAATTTTCGGTAAACAATTGAATCTTATTTAAACATAGTTATATACTTGAGAAAATAGACTCTAGTTTCAAAATTTTTCATGTTAAGTGAGTTATTATTTTTTCTGATTTTTTACAAAGTCCATTATGTTTGGGCCCATATCTTAAAGAATTTATACTTTAGAGACTTAATTTCTTGCATGTACATAGAAAATATATAGAGGAATATTTATGGTAAATATGAGGAAAAACAGATGAGTGGTTTTGATATTAGGCAGTCCTGAAGTGTGAAAATAGGATTTTAATAAAAAAAATTGAGGTTTTTCCTTAATTTCTCATAGGAACGAAGTCGCAAAGACCCAGTTTTCGGCTTGGTAGGAGATCTTGGGGACATCTAACATTATGCTGAATTTTGGATTCCTAGGTCTTACGGTTTCAAAACGTGCCACATCTACGGACGGACGGACGGACGGACAGACGGACGGACGACGGACAATGGACCACGACTATAGCTCAGATGACTTATAGTCAGCTGAGCTAAAAATTCGTAAAAATTTGAAAAAAATAGAGGTGGCCATCCAGTCTGCAGAAACTGATGGAACACCTCATGATCAATATGTATACCAAAAATCATGACCATCAGTGTTGTAGTTATTGAGATACAGCAGTTTTTGTATTTCAGGTTTCCATGGTGACTTTTCATGGGTCTCCCTGTGTGCCAATAAATGAAGATTCTAAGTCCAGTTAATATGATTTGTGCCATGCTAACAGATGTTCACATTTTTAAAGGCCTCAAAAATAGAGAAAAAAAATCGTAAAAATACAGGTGGCGCCACCAGTCTGCAGGAACTGATGGAACATCTCATGATCAATATGTATGCCAAAAGTCATGACCATCAGTGATGTAGTAAATGAGATATTGAAGTTTTTGTGTGAAATTTTTTTAAATTTTAATTAAATACCTCAACACATCTGCAACTATGATGTTCCATCACTTCCTGCAGACTGGTGGCGCCACCTGAATTTTTCGATTTTTTACGAATTTAAAAATGTGAACAGCTCTTAACAGGGCACAAATCATAAAAGACTGGACCTAGAATCTTCATTCTTAACACACTGAGAGGTCCATAAAAAGTCTGCATGGAAACCTGAAATAAGGTCTCTGTTACCCATATCCTTTGAGCTATGGGGGGCTCCCAATAACCCCCCCGAATAATGGAAAATTTGATAAAAACAAACTGCAACATCTCAATAACTACAACACTGATGGTCATGATTTTTGGCATACATATTGCTCAAGAGATGTTTCATCAGTACCTGCAGACTGGTGGTGCCACCTGTATTTTTTCAAATTTTCACAATTTTTTTTTCTCTATTTTCGAGACCTTTCAGGATGTAGTTATCTGTCAACAGGGTACAAATCGTAAGGACTGGACCTAGAATCTTCATTGTTGACACACAGGGAGACCCATGATAAGTCTCCATGGACACCTGAAATTAGGTCTCTGTTACCCATATCCTTTGAGCTATGGCACTCCAAAGTACAGCTCAGAATAATGGAAAATTTGATACAAAAGCTGAAGTATCTGAACAACTAATGCAGAGATCACCATAATTGTTTTCATGGATATTGATCATGGAGTGTTTCATCAGTTTCTGCAGACTGGTGGCACCACCTGTATTTGTTCGGGTTTTTTTACGAATTTTTTCTCTATTTTTGAGACCTTTAAAGTTATGAACATCTGTTAACAGGGCACAAATCATTAAAACTGGACCTAGAATCTTCATTCTTGACACACAGGGAGACCCATGAAAAGTCTCCATGGAAACCTGAAATTAGGTCTCTGTTACCCATATTCTTTAAGCTGTATGGCTCCAAATTACCCCCCAGAATAATGGAAAATTTGATACAAAAACTGCAGTATCTCAATAACGACAACACTGATGGTCATGATTTACGGCATACATATTGATCATGACCTGTTCCATCAGTTTCTGCAGACTGGGTGCGCAACCTCTATTTTTTTCAAATTTTTACGATTTTTTTCTCTTTTTTTTGATACCTTTAAAGATGTGGTTATCTGTCAACAGGGTACAAATCGCAACAACTGGACCTAGAATCTTCATTCTTGTCATGCAAGAAGGCCCATGAAAAGTGCCTGTGGAAACTTAAAATTAGGTCTCTGTTACCCATATCCTTCAAGCTATAGGACTCCGAAGTATCCCTCAGAATAATGGACAATTTGATACAAAAGCTGAAGTATCTGAACAACTAATGGGGAGATCACCATGATTCTTTGCATGGATATTGATGTTTGTAAGTGTTTTTATTAGTTTCTGCAGACTGGTGGAGCCACCTGTATTTTTGTACCCGCCAAAACGAAGTTTTGTGGATACTATGTTTTTGACCGGGTTCCTCCGCCGTTGCCGCGTTCGTTTCCAGAGAGCTCCTCTGGGACTTGATTTTATCAGCTTTCCAAGCTCATATCTCGGGAACCGTTTGACTGATCAGGAAATAAAATTTATACTAATGTAGCCCTTGGATAGCTCTAGAACATACACAAAAAATGGTGGCGCCACATGTAACCATGTTTGCACAGTGTCCATCTGTTCATCTGCCTTTTGTTAAAATCACTCATATCTCTGCAGTGAATTGACTAATTCACCTGAAATTCGGCATGCGTATACATCCTGGATAGCTTTCTTGATTTTATGACAGGTGGCGCCACCTACATTCTCATTCACGCTGATGACATCCAAGCTCATATTTCGGGAACCGTTTGACCGATCGGGCCAAAATTTTGCATGTATATAGATCTAACATAGCTCTTTATCATACGCTAAACTGGTGGCGCCACCTGCAACCATTTTTGCACAGCGTCTGTCTGTTTGTCTGCCGTGCAATAATGTCACTCATATCTCGGCAGTGGTTTGACATATCTGCCTGAAATTTTGCAGTTTTATACATCCTGGATAGCTTTCTTGATTTTATGACAAGTGGCACCACCTACATTCACGTTCACGCTGATGACATCCAAGCTCATATCTCGGGAACCGTTTGACCGATCGGGCCAAAATTTTGCATGTGTATAGATCTAACATAGCTCTTTATCATACACAAAACTGGTGGCACCACCTGCAACCATTTTTGCACAGCGTCTGTCTGTTTGTCTGCCGTGCAATAAAGTCACTCACATCTTGGCAGTGGTTTGACATATCTGCCTAAAATTTTGCAGTTTTATACATCCTGGATAGCTTTCTTGATTTTATGACAGGTGGCGCCACCTTTATTCTAGTTTATGCTGCAGACATCCAAGCTCATATCTCGGGAACCGTTTGAACGATTGGGCCAAAATTTTGCATGTGTATAGATCTCACATAGGTCTTTATCATACACAAAACTGGAGGGGCCACCTGCAACCATTTTTTGCACATTTTGCACAGCGTCTGTCTGTTGGTCTGCCGTGGCCTAAAATCACTAATTTCTCTGTAGTGGTTTGACATAACTGCCTAAAATTTTGCAGGTTTATACATCCTGGATAGCTTTCTTGATTTTATGACAGGTGGCGCCACCTACATTCTAGTTAACGCTGCACACATCCAAGCTAATATCTCAGGATCCATTTGACCGATTGGGCCAAAATTGTGCTTGTGTTTAGATCTCACATAGGTCTTTATCATACACAAAACTGCAACCATTTTTGCCCAGCGTCTGTCTGTTTGTCTGCCGTGGGCTAAAATCACTCATATCCATGTAGTGGTTTGACTTTTCTGCCTAGAATTTTGCATATGTATACAACTTGGACAGCTTTCTGGGTTTGTGGTAGGTTGCACAACCTACATACACATTTAGGCTGCAGACATCCATGCTAATATGCAACATACCTCACTCTGTTTCCCCTTGCCACTCAATCCATGCCTCATTTCACTCTGATTTTGGCAGATATACGTAGTCACTTGTCGGCTACCCGTATTCTAGTTTTTAAAGTTTACACATTTTTTCTCTATTTTTCAGATATATAAATACAGACTAAATCTTGGCCTGTTGGTTAATCTGTTTGATGCTTCAGTTGAATGGGTATCTACCATTCTGATGATAAAATTTCCTTTTGTGAATCTCTTCCCAGTCAGCTGAGCGTCATGACCCATGGGTCACTTGTTTCTCTTTTGGAGGCTCTTAATATGAGTGACAAACCACAAGCTGCTAAAGGAGCTACTTGTCAAGGTCCAGAGACTATCAACTGGAAACTGTGTACGTGTATGCTGTGTCAGACTGATGCTTACAATGAAGGGCTGGTGCAACATCCCCAGATAGACTCTTACCAGCGTGGGCTAGACAGTGGGCTAGACAGTAGAAGAGAGGACCAGTGTGCATGATGGCAACTATGTAGAGGTCCAACGACGACTGCAAAGCTGTACAAAGAACATACTCTGTACACATCAGGCAGTCATCGTAGTTGCTACGCAAATGCAATTAATAAAGACAAAATCCAGCGAGACCGTCATGCACATGCATTAGCTACTGGCCACCACACTGCCAAGAAACGTGGACAGAAAAGAGGGAGCACTGCAATGGACGAATAAAGGTCTATCAACATCTGGCTCTTTAACAATATTCACAAGGTCTTGTACATTTCCGTTGTAAAAGGAACAATGTTTTGGTGAACTGCTCCATCAGTTGAGAACGGTCAACGCTGGGAAGTTTCTTAAAGCTGTTGAAGATCCAATAATGACACACTAAAAACAAAACTGAACACATGCATTGCAGCAGAGGATGCGCATTCAACTGATGTTCCGTACCACAAAACCTGCTGGACAGCGAGAAGCAAGCACCAGTGGAAGCAGAACAGGCCGCAAAGATCCCTTGCTACAGCTTGCAAATCTGCTCGAGCTGATCAACCTCATTGATGTCCAAACCCAGAACCAAGCATCCCTACCTATGGAAGATATCGAAACCACATATGTCAATATGCTTGGCACTGGAGGTTTAGAAAATCATGTACCTCCATTAAATAGAAAGTTGTTGAAAGAAAAGATCTGCAATGCCTTGCCACACCTTAAGTCCTGTCTTACAAAAATCGAAGGAAATCAGCTGTTCTCTATTTCCCTGATGACTGTGAGGAAAGCATGGTCCATACTGCGATGAAAAGTCATGGTGAAGAGGACAACATGTAGACAATCTACAAGGCAGCAGTGGTGATAAGGAAAAGCATTGCAAACTTTACCAAGGCAGCCACTGACACAAACACCATAAAGGTCACCAGTGACATCCATGACGTTCCAGCTGAACTATGTACCCTGATCCACAACACTCACAGTGAGCCAGAACATCATGTATGGATTCAAATCCAACCGACAGGTCAAGTACAGGCCATGAAGAGAATCAGCAGCATTCAGGCCACCCCATGCACGAGAAAACTCACAGGTCCTGGGATTGGCTCTTATTGTTCATCACGACACCCGCAACAAGATTCAAATAGATCAGCTCAGTGCACATGATTACTGTGTCCCTTATGGCTATACCCTACTAATTGAAACAGCTCTGACCAATGCTGTTGTACAAAACACCCGAGAGTTCAAGGTCTGTATATACCACCTTTCTTAAAGAAGGGTGCCTTTGTCTTCTTCGCAGTACATAACACAGACTTTTCAGAGGACAATGCTGATGGGAAAGGAATCACCCATGGAACGATCACTGCTGTATACCAGAAGGCACAGATTTCTGGAGAACCATGCACCCTTGAAGATTTGCGATGCCCAGAGTCTATCTGTCACTCCATACCATGTAGATATGCTGCGCTGTGTCAAGCAAAAACCACAGTGTGCCACACAAAAACCAAGAGTTTCAGCTGGCACAACTAGGTTGGATTGTTGCCACTGTTTTATCCAGAATGGAAGCAGGGGAAGCATCAAGCAGTATTCTAGGCGGGGCAGGATCTATATATGCTGTCTGAAAGCAAGCCACTCACCTAGCCCTACCACTACTCCCAGAAGTGGCACACGAATGGTCAACCCTGCTGACTGTGATCATGCAAGCAAGACAACTGAGAACACTTAGTCAGTGGAAGGTTTATGTCTGATCACTTGTAAAACATGCAATAAAATGAATAATTTCAGTCAAACAGGTTTGTGGTTTAATTTAGCTGATTTATTTTGATACCATTGGGGTCCTCGGTCCTGAAAAAGGTGGTTTAGCTATCAAAATCATATTTCTATGCTATTTAGAAGCTGAAATATTGACGAAAACCTTTCCTACGGCAGCCATTTTGTAAAATCAAAGATGGCGGCCATATGTGTATCAGGGCAAATGGAAACATTGTTTTTTTTATTGCTAATACGATAAAATTTCCAAAAAAAATGTATAGTTTTGATACTCTCCACAAACATCTGGCGAAATTACAAGGATGCTGTCCAATTTACATATAACATAGGGCAGTGTCATTATAATACAGCTGTTCATCGTGTAGTTTCATTTGGATCCTGGCGGAGGTTGCTGTCTCTGACTTCTTTCTTGTTATTTAAGTTCCATGTCCTACTTTAAGCAAGTGTTAATGCATAAGAAGATGAATCAACAAACTGATGAACATTCACAAAGAGAACTCAAGTGATAGCTTAATCTGTTTATTCCTTCCGTCTGCTTGTGACTGTCCATCACAACATTACATACACTAGCTAACAGTGCACTGGCGTAATCAATGTAAACCCACAAATTACAGTAGTGTGCCATCTGTACCGATCAGGTCTTCTGTAATCATAATCAATGAGAACATCATCCTGATGGCCTACAGGACTCTGTGACAAGAGAATCTATTCACAGACACAGTGTATATAGATATACATTCAATGCAGGCAAATGTACAGATATCTATTTATATATATATATACGTGTGTGTACCATACAAAATTATTGCGTTGGTCTCTCTCTCGCTCGCATTACATGAAAGAATTTTTTGGGATTACCAATATCCCTAGAGAATTAACAATATCTTGTATCTTTGGAAAGCTTGATAAATACAAAGAATAAACACACGCCATTTTAATTAGCACATTAATACTAATAACAGAACATAGGGATCAGTAAAGGAAGCAATCTGGAGTCACTTCTCCTTTGTTAGTTAGCATATTCCTAGCATGTGGCATTTAAGCGATTGTTTTAATAGATTTAAACACTTAAACCTGCAAAGTGACTTGACTTAGAAAATAGAACCAGACAAAAATCAATGGCCCCAGTAAATGGTGCCCGGTCCTTTTTGTTCAAACATACATAATTCAGCTTTCTTTGCTTTCCTGTCGAATTTCTTGTGCTCCGTAAGCAACGTCCGGCCAAATATATGGTACCAGCAAAACCATCAGAAGCCCAAAATTGCAGTTTAATGGAAGATCTACATGACCCACACAGACGAAGTTTTCTAAGGGTTTCTTTTCAACGTACTGCCACAATGTTATGAGTATGTTTATGCCACGAGGACCCGTCTAAAACCCGTCTGGGGCTTGAATGCAAGCACTAGGATGGATACATGCTGTTCCAGTTGGAGGAAACTATTGCCAATTTGGACCAATCAGCTAATTAAGTTTTTAATTTTTTAACTGATCACATAATTCAATACACATTTATTTTGTTTCTTTTTTTTATACCTCATGACAAATTGAGCGGATTATTTATGTCTGCAAGCACAATATATAACTGCCATGGTCGATTTCTAACTCTGGGTGCATTGGTATTGCTTCGTGGGATAGACAGTATTATACCCAGTCAGTTCCTGTTCAAATATACAATGTAAAATAAGTACAAACAGTAAGATGTCCAGCAAAACAAATTTTATTGTACAATAATTCAAGTATTTATGTATTGCACTACCATCTATTTCATCCTCCTGGTCACTATCTTACAGTGAAATCATATGAATTATAAACATGACTGAACCAAGTGACAACACTTCCGCCTACACATGTACTGCGAGTGATCATTAGCAATTATTATTACAATGGCTTTATTGGTTTACCACGTTTGCCACTTTAAGGCAGCTGATTTGCAAGTTGAATTAAGGTAAGTTCACTGACATCTCCTGTGATTATACAGTATTCTAGATTCCACTGGACACAAGTCAACATCACAGACTATGAAACACTATGTACACCAACACACTGAAGCACATCATCTCCAACTTCATCACTACACATGAAGATGTAGGTCTGTGTATGTGCAACTACGGAGGTATATTCATATCACATAATAAGCAATTTATTACCGCATCACTGGTCAGTCAAATAAAGATCAACTTCCAAGGGGTGAACCAGTGCAAAAAGTAAGGCATGCTCTGATCGGGGGAAGCCAGCTTTAAGAACTGAATAAACGTAGGTCTTCACAAGAAGCATGACCAGGAACAGCAGGTTGGCCATTGTATCTGCACATTTTAACAGTTCATAGTTTATTATTAGTGGGAGTGGGATGCCGCCTGATGGGGTACGCGTAAAATTTAATGTATAGTTTTAATGACAGCCTCATAGCCTGACACAAAATGTTGGTCAAGGTATTGTTTATCAAAGCTAGAGAAATTTGGCTCAAACAACACTGAAAATCTGGAGATACAGCATACAGTAATTTCAAACAGAGCCTGACTACAGGATACATCTGCTCTGCTTGTGTATTAATCATGAAATCCAAAAATAAAGCGATCACTATATAATCTGGTTAATTCATGAACGCCATCTACAAGTCAACACCTGAACCTCACAAAATGCTTTAGAACTCACATATACTCAAGTTAAATGAAATGTCAGGCTGGTGTTCAAGATTCGGAAAGAAAGAGTCATTTAGACCTGTCAGTAAATATTAACTTTTATTTTTTACAAAGAAGACTAGAAGAAAAGTCAAAATACTGAGAACAGGATATTTACACTGTTCTAGGTGCTTCACAAGTTGCACACCATGTAACACACAAGTCACACTTTATATAAAATAGAATGGGTGAAACATCTAACACGTTATGCCGGCTATTTCTATGCCAAGGATGTATTTTTAATAACATATTACCTAAGTATTCTGTGCCCATGGCATTTTCTCATGATAGATATGATTCAAGATATACTTTATTAAGCCAATCTTTACACTAACACAACATGTACATACTTTACAGCAGACATTGCACATTAAAGATACCTTTGTGCTTCATTACTACCATACCCCAGTAAAATGTTGTAATAAGACAGTGACAAGATAGGATATCACAAACATGTATGATCAAACCTCTTCCTGATAGCTACAAGAAGATGTGGGCAAAACCCATGAAAACTGCCCACAAGACAAATTCTACTATGTAACTTGCCCACAAGACAACTATCCTCCAGACAACTGTCAACATGACTAATGTGCACAGGACTATCCATATGGTAACCATCTTCCTGACCGCTACCCAAAACATCCAAATATTTATATGAGAAAGAAGACAACTGCCCACTACTTGCAAAGGGTAATTGTTGGGTGTCTTTCTTCACGGCTGCACAGTGAGAATTATCCAAATGACATTATGGGTAAACTGTCTTCTCATTCATTTTTTGGGAAACTGACTTGTTTCTCATTTATGTAATGATCAACTTTTTTGTGGGAAATTTTCTCTCGGGAAATTTTCTCTGTGGGGCCACTTTCAGAGCCACCATTCTCTCACCCCAACGCCGCTATGTTAATGATTAACCAAGTGAACTGATGCTATATGTGATGCTTTACTACACAGTATCTTACGCTTGATGATATAAAGCATCATGTAAACATGCATTATAACATTATGTATAGCTTACCTGCTAACAAGAACAGTATGTACAACAATATACACTATAACACAGGGTTTCAGGTAGAGTGACATGAACTTTTCAGAAGAGACCACATTCTTCAGGTATAAAGCCTTTGAAATAATCTTCAAAGCTGTAAACAACATCATCTTTAATTACCTGTTAAGTAAATGATACTTTATCTCCAGCGTTTGAAGGTGTGTATGAATAACCTAATGAATAAATAAACTGCTCTAGCTACACAAGCAACTAGTTTTTTTTCTTGCATTGTATATTACCCATATATATGACACAATATGATCAGCTGATTGTCTTTTGTGTCCTTACTATAGTAGAACATACACATCTCTTTATCCATATCTGTATAACTTGCATACATTTCTAATTTTGTGAATTTTTAATCATTATGTATATATATATATATATATATATATATATATATATATATGCATATTATAAATTAATTTTTTTTTATCTATCACAATATACGTATTACTGACCATTCATTCTTAATTTACCAGATAAATCTTCAACACCACAAGTTTTAATCTGAAGAAATGCCCATTATCTCTTGGCCCTCATTTTAATATATGTGCACAAGTTACAGTGTCCATGAATGATTCAACATCTCATCTGTAATCTGTTAGGTTGTTTCTATCACAATGGTCACAATAAAGGTAACAAGAGTGAATGACAAATTTGCTGGGTGTAATGAGACCACCTTACATCAACAATAATCACAGTTGGTAAAAGAACAGGAATTGACATGACAGACCAGTGACAGTATACTGTCTATTTAAGCAGATGTTTGTAACATAGATGTAACAGTATATGTGATTTTGTGAACCCGCTGTTTAGTGTCCAAATCTGTTAATACAACAGGAATATACACAAGGAACCTCTCTTTTACAGACACCTCTTTATAAAAGACATCTGAGGCAAATTGCTTGACATGGTCTGTAAATGTCTACTATGGTCATCTCTATATAAAGGGTCTGACACGGTCTATAACAGAGAGGTTGCATGATAAATATATATACATATATTACAGAAATTTTTTATTAGAAGTAGACTTAGGGCTAATAAACTCTATAGTGCAGTCATTTCTCTATTATGGCCAGGTTCTGACAGTGTATATAGGAGTTTACACTGTTTATGTATTTATATAATGATCCATCCATTTGTTTATTAGCTCGATATACTGATTTGTTACATACTCAGGTTCAATCACAACCATACTTTATTCCTGAAATCTAATGTCACACACTATTGCCTCTGTACATAATGATCACAACAATAGAGATTTTAATATGGTGTCTCGTGTCTGTTGATCTCATAATACACGTGATATATTATCATACAAATAGTCATCCTTTAAGAATCCAAAGTTAATATCAAATACTGATTCCTGGGAACAGTATTGCAAGCAAATGTCTCATTTTGGCTAAACGTATTTTATTAAAGAAAACAATTATGTCATTCTAATATCTGTCATTAAGATCACACTTGTCTATGGATGGGCACAGCAAAGCCTACAGTGCATACATAAACATTTCATACACAAGTTCCCACCCCGGCTGACAGACTAGCTGAATGCCTTGGGAAGAACAGAAGTAACTCAACTATTTGTCTTAAAGACTAACTAAGCAACAGAACAAAATGTGTATGGAATCCAGTTCCCATCTGACGCCAAAAAAGGTAATAATACATTAACATACACTGCATATATTATAATATTAAACAGCAGAATGCACGAGAATGCAAGCTGCACAGTGGTTCCTCACCATTGCTATATACGTGTCCATCTTATCTTTATACATCTGGGCTACTGAATGCAGATGACAGCTGTTTTGTACAGCCAAGCTTCATGCCAAGAGGCCTTGTCTGGTGAATATCTACAGGAACTGTCTGAAATGACATCAGTAACTCAATCATTGATATTTCAACAAAATGCTATTGAATCTATTTGAAGAAAATACAACAGCTGGGTTCATAATGAATGAGTGATCAAAAATTCATTGTTGAAGTATTAAAAAGAGCTAGTCTGAAACTGCAGACCCTTGTCTTGCTGCCATCTGGGGAGTGAAGAGTTAACTATAATTTAATATTTGATCACCCTGTGAATTTCTTGAGATCCAGATCATCTAGGAGCAAGACTAAGGATTTGTAAAGACATGTTTTCTACGAGAAACAAGTGGCCAATGGGCCATGAAGCTCAGCTAAATTTGACTGGGTATTTATTTCTTGCTCAGGGATTAGTATGTCCTATTGAAAATGTTGGCAAAAAATTGCGAGAATTCTACAAATCTAAGTGGCTAGAAGAAATGAAACTAAAGCCAAAGCTAAGAACATGTGCATTACTTAAATCTTCATTCGGTACTGAACCTTATGTCATTCATTATTTAACATGAGAAAAGAGATTGTTAATGGCACAGCTTAGATGTGGAATCTTACCTTTAGAAATTGAAGTTGGGAGGTGTAAAAATATTCGAGACGCAATTACAGGTAAATTTAGAAAATTAAAACCCAAGGAAAGTATATGCACCATGTGTAAGGACAATTCAACTGAAGATGAAATCCATTTCATATGCTAATGTCCAAAATATAAGGAAATTAGAGAGGAACTTTACAAATCTATTCATAACAGTGAAACCATGTTGTTAGGATTATCTCCTAAAAGTCAATTTATATACCTGCTTCAAAACTGTGTTAAAGAAATCAGAGTCTTTGTAGCCAAAGCATGGGAGATAAGAAAGAACTGTTTGTACACCTGTACTGCAATTATCAACTAAATACTGAGTGTCATATAAACCCCTGCGAGGGTTGGGTACTATTGGCAGACATTTACTGTACTTCATCTAGTATTATTATACATGACACTATAATAAACTAGATATTTCTTGGCACCGCAGGTGCCATAGTATCCCCAGACAATTAATTCCCCCCCCCCCTTTAAGAATAGGCCCCCCATCTTCAGCAACAATTAATATCAGACCACACTCATAGAAAAGGTCATTCTCATAGAAAAGGTCATGATCCAAATTTCAATATACATCATCCCCTAACCCATGTCTATGTATATGCAAGAAATCTGTCCATTAGTTTTTGACTTATAATGCTCACAATACTGTTAAGTGGCAATGATGGGGTATTAAACGGCACGAAAACAAGTAAAAGAATAACAGGTGGCACCACCTGTTTCCGGTACATGACAACACTATCCAAGATCTTTGTTCAAGTTGATTTTTGGACCAATGCATGCATCCCTTATTGAGAAATAATGATTTTGTGTGATTTTCACCATATATGGCAATATTCAAGGTCAAGGCCACTCACTGGAAAGGTCATGACCCCTATTCAAATAAACATTATCCTATAACCCATATCCATGTATATGCATAATATGAAAGAAATTTGTCCATTAGTTTTTGACTTATAATGCTCACAGTACTGATAAATGGCAATGATGGGGTATTAAACGGCACAAAAAAAGTAAAAGAATAACAGGTGGCGCCACCTGTTTCCAGTACATGACAATACTTTCCAAGATCTTCGAACATGTTGATTTTTGGACCAATGCATGCATCCCTTATTGAGATATTAATGATTTTGTGTAATTTTCACCATATATGGCAATATTCAAGGTCAAGGCCACTCTAATAGGAGAGGTCATGACCCCAATTTATATATACATCATCCCATAACCCATGTCTATGTATATGCATAATATGAAAGAAATCTGTCCATTGGTTTTTGACTTATAATGCTCACAGGTTATAAATGTACTGTTAAGTGGCAATGATGGGGTATTAAACGGCATGAAAACAAGTAAAAGAATAACAGGTGGCGCCACCTGTTTCCAGTACATGACATAACTATCCAAGATCTTCGGTCAAGTTGATTTTTGGACCAATGCATGCATCCCTTATTGAGAAATTAATGATTTTGTGTGATTTTCACCATATATGGCAATATTCAAGGTCAAGGCCACTCTCATAGGAAAGGTCATGACCCCAATTTAAATAAACATCATCCCATAACCCATATCTATGTATTTGCATAATATGAAAGAAATCTGTCCATTAGTTTTTGACTTATAATGCTCACAGTACTGTCAAGTAGCAATTTTGGGGATATTAAACGGCATGAAAACAAGTAAAGAATAATAGGTGGCGCCACCAGTTTCTGGAACATGACAACCCTATCCATGATCTTCGATCAACTTGATTTTGGGATCAATCCAAGCAAGTTTTCTTGAGATATTTAAGAATTTGTGTGATTTTCCCCAAAATTGAACCTATTCAAGGTCAAGGTCACTCTCCAAGTTGAGGTCATGACCTTATTTTGAATAGGCGTCGTCCTCTCACCCATATCTATACATATACCAAGTTTGGTAAAGATCCGTGAAATAATTTTTGAGTTATTGTGTCCAAAAGAAATCTGCGGCGGCGGCGCGACCGTGCCTAAACCATAGTATCTCCAGACTATGTCTGGCGATACAATACACTCATTCATTCTTTTATTAATGCTTTATATTGTATTTAAGAATAGCCTATGGCTAATGATACTATGTTGAACAAGGGACCCATGGGCCACTGTGCTCAGCTGAAGTTGACCTTGAAGGTAAAAATCTAAAATAATATCAAATGGAGATAAAGTGATAGAGGCAGAGGTAATTTTAAGCCATGGTTGGTTTATATAATTGGTTTGTACTGATGAGCTAGAAATTGTTGCAAATAATATTTTGTGACCTGACCATGTGTTTCCTAATGTTGAAACTGAAGCATGTGAGCAGTTTGTGAACAAATGATCTGTATTATTACCATGATCATTAGTTGGCTTTTTGATTAACTGGTGACATTTCATTATTTATAAGAGGTGGACAGCTGGTGGTTAAAGAGACTATAGAACAATTTAAAAGATTTAAAAAAGTTAGTGGTTTAAAAATTAACATAGAAAAAACAGCAATTATGCCCATCGGTAATCATGAATACAATAAAGAAGAGATAATAAAACTTGGTCTGAAGTGGACAAAGGAGCCAATTACAATTTTAGGCATTAAGATTAATAGTACACTGCAGAATCCTTATGAAATGAATTTTTTGCCATTATTAGATAAAATTAAGCAATTAATTAATATTTGGTCCAAAAGAGAGTTAACACCAGTTAGTAAGATCACAGTCATTAAATCTGACTTGATATCACAACTGCAGTACCAGTTGTCTGTTCTGCCTAAGCCTCCAGTGTCTTTTTTAAAAAAGGTTGAAAGTAAGCTTTTTAATTTCATATGGAATAACAAAACAGAGAAACTAAAAAGATTAACTTTGAAAGCATCTAAAAATAATGGTGGTTTAGACATGGTTGACATATGGTCAAAATTACAGGCAACTAAAATTGCCTGGGTTAATAGATTGTTGAGCTCGGTTTTGAAACAAGGATGGAGACAGCTAGTTGACTATAGTTTTAATAATTTGACTGAATATATATTTAAATGCAATGTAAATGCTGAAGATCTGGATCAACTCTATTTCTTTAAAAAGAATACTTTTTTCTGGAAAGAAATTTTACACGACTGGTGTAAATTTAATTATCATACCCCAGACACCACAAATGACTAGACATTTCTTGGCACCGCAGGTGCCAGAGTATCCCCAGACATAGTAGGCCCCCCCCCCCCTTTAAGAATAGACCCCCATTTTTAGCAGCATATACTGACACTTGGCATATTTATTGTTTCTTCCATCTAACAATCCACAATCTTGTTGAAGATGGTGGTCCTGTGACCTTGATCTTTTTTAAGATGTTTCCTGTGACCTTGACCTTTGACCTCATGACCCCATATCAATTTGGGTCTTGCTTTACCAATGGGACATATGCAAGTCAAGTTTGAAATCTATACATCAATAAAGCAGGAATTATCATCCAGAAACTAATTTTTGGACAGATGGCTCCTGTGACCTTCACCCTTGACCTTGTGACCTCAAAATTGATAGGGGTCTTCCACTCTTGGCAGGTAAATTATATGTGCAAGATGAAAGATCTGAGATGAATTGTTTGGCTGAAAATGCATCCACAATCTTTTTAAAGAGGTTTCCTGTGACCTTGACCTTTGACCTTGTGACCCCAAAATCAATTTTGGTCTTGCTTTTCCAATAGGACATATACAAGTCAAATTTGAAATCAATACGTCAATAAAAGCAGGAATTATCATCCAGAACTAATTTTTGGACAGATGGCTCCTGTGACCTTCACCTTTGACCTTGTGACCTCAAATTTGATAGGGTTCTTCCTCTCTTGGCAGGTGAACTATATGTGCAAGAGGAAAGATCTGAGATGAAATGTTTGGCTGAAAATGCACCCACATCTTTTTAAAGATGTGTCCTGTGACCTTGACCTTTGACCTCATGACCCCAAAATCAATTTTGGTCTTGCTTTTCCAATAGGACATATACAAGTCAAGTTTGAAATCAATACGTCAATAAAAGCAGGAATTATCATCCAGAACTAATTTTTGGACAGATGGCTCCTGTGACCTTCACCTTTGACCTTGTGACCTCAAAATTGATAGTGGTCTTCCACTCTTGGCAGGTGAACTATATGTGCAAGATGAAAGATCTGAGATGAAATGTTTGGCTGAAAATGCACCCACATCCTTTAAAGATGTGTCCTGTGACCTTGATCTTTGACCTCGTGACCCCAAAATCAATTTTGGTCTTGCTTTTCCAATAGGACATATACAAGTCAAGTTTGAAATAAATACGTCAATAAAAGCAGGAATTATCATCCAGAACTAATTTTTGGACAGATGGCTCCTGTGACCTTCACCTTTGACCTTGTGACCTCAAAATTCATAGGGGTCTTTCACTCTTGGCAGGTGAACTATATGTGCAAGATGAAAGATCTGAGATTAATTGTTTGGCTGAAAATGCATCCACAATCTTTTTAAATAGGTTTCCGGTGACCTTGACCTTTGACCTCATGACCCCAAAATCAATTCGGGTCTTGCTTTTCCAATGGGTCAAAAACAAGTCAAGTTTGCAATCCATACATCAATAAAAGCAGGAATTATCATCCAGAAACTAATTTTTGGACAGATAGCTCCTGTGGCCTTGACCTTTGACCTTGTGACCCCAAAATTTATATGGATCATCCACTATCGGCAAGTGAGCTATATATTCAAGATAGAAGACCTAGGATGAAAGTTTGGCTTAAAATGCATCCACAGTATCTTTTAAAATGCCAGTCCATTGACCTTGACCTTTGACCTCATGACCCTAGAACCTATAGGGTTCTTACTTTAGTCGTGGGCCATACATAAGTCATGTTTGAAATCCATATGGCTATCAACACTGGAGATATCATAAGAGGTGTGTGATTTTCACCATATATGGCAATATTCAAGGTCAAGGCCACTATCATAGGAGGGTCATGACCCCAATTTAAATAAACATCATCCCATAACCCATACCTATGTATATACATAATATAAAAGAAATCTGTCCATTAGTTTTTGACTTATAATGCTCACAGTACTGTAAGGTGGCAATTTTGGGGGTATTAAACGGCATGAAAACAAGTAAAGAATAATAGGTGGCACCACCAGTTTCTGGAACATGACAACCCTATCCATGATCTTCCATCAACGTGATTTTGGGATAAATCCATGCAAGATTTCTTGAGATATTAAAGAATTTGTGTGATTTTCCCCAAAATTGGACCTATTCAAGGTCAAGGACACTCTCCTAGTAAAGGTCATGACCTCAGTTTAAATAGGCGTCGTCCTCTTACCCATATCTATACATATACCAAGTTTGGTAAAGTTCTGTGAAATATTTTTTGGGTTATCGCGCCAACAAGATTTATATGCGGCGGCGGCGGCGGCGGCGGCGGGACCGGTATGAAAACATAGTATCCCCCGACTTTGTCTGGGGATACAATTATTTAAATCAATCCTTGTGGATTAACTCCCACCTAAAAATAGGTGGGCAAATGGTATTTAATAAAATCTGGTATAATGCAGGTATTAGATATATCCACAATTTAACAAAGAAAGTGAACAATTCTTATGTATTCTACACTCCTGGGGAAATTAGACAGACTTATGGCATTGATATAAAAATAATGACATATAATAGTATTATTCACTCAATACCAGCAAAATGGAAACAAGAAATAAGAAACAACCAAGACGATGATACCTCAGTATTTAAAATTGATAACATTCTACAAATGACAAAACCTGTAAAAACTAGACATTTCTTGGCACCGCAGGTGCCAGAGTATCCCCAGACATAGTAGGCCCCCCCCCCCCTTTAAGAACAGACCCCCAATTTTGGCAGCATATATTGACACTTGACATATTTATTGTTTCTTCCATCTAACAATCCACAATCTTGTTGAAGATGTTGGTCCTGTGACCTTGATTGTTTTAAAGAGTGGCCTTGACCTTTGACCTCATGACCCCAAAATCAATTTGGGTCTTGCTTTTCCAATGGGACATATACAAGTCAAGTTTGAAAACCATACATCAATAAAAGCAGGAATTATCATCCAGAAACTAATTTTTGGACAGATGGCTCCTGTGACCTTCACCTTTGACCTTGTGACCTCAAAATTGATCAGGGTTTTCCACTCTTGGCAGGTGAACTATATGTGCAAGATGAAAGATCTGAGATGAATTGTTTGGCTGAAAATGCATCCACAATCTTTATAAAGAGGTTTCCTGTGACCTTGACCTTTGACCTCATGACCCCAAAATCAATTTGGGTCTTGCTTTTCCAATGGGACATATACAAGTCAAGTTTGAAATCCATACATCAATAAAAGCAGGAATTATCATCCAGAAACTAATTTTTGGACAGATGGCTCCTGTGACCTTCACCTTTGACCTTGTGACCTCAAAATTGATAGGGGTCTTCCACTCTTGGCAGGTGAACTATATGTGCAAGATGAAAGATCTCAGATGAATTTTTTGGCTTAAATTGCATCCACAACCTTTTTAAAGAGGTTTCCTGTGACCTTGACCTTTGACCTCATGACCCCAAAATCAATTCGGATCTTGCTTTTCCAATGGGTCAAATACAAGTCAAGTTTGAAATCCATACATCAATAAAAGAAGGAATTATCATCCAGAAACTAATTTTTGGACAGATAGCTCCTCTGGCCTTGACCTTTGACCTTGTGACCCCAAAATTTATATGGATCATCCACTATTGGCAAGTGAGCTATATATTCAAGATGGAAGACCTGGGATGAAAGTTTGGCTTAAAATGCATCCAAAGTATATTTTAAAATGCCAGTCCAGTGACCTTGACCTTTGACCTCATGACCCTAGAACCTATAGGGTTCTTACTTTAGTGGTGAGCCATACATAAGTCATGTTTGAAATCCATACGGCTATCAACACTGGAGATATCATAAGAGGTGTGTGATTTTCACCATATATGGCAATATTCAAGGACAAGGCCACTATCATAGGAAAGGTCATGACCCCAATTTAAATAAACATCATCCCATAACCCATACCTATGTATATACATAATATAAAAGAAATCTGTCCATTGACTTTTAATGCTCACAGTACTGTAAGGTGGCAATTTTGGGGGTATTAAACGGCATGAAAACAAGTAAAGAATAATAGGTGGCGCCACCAGTTTCTGGAACATGACAACCCTATCCATGATCTTCCATCAACTTGATTTTGGGATAAATCCATGCAAGATTTCTTGAGATATTAAAGAATTTGTGTGATTTTCCCCAAAATTGGACCTATTCAAGGTCAAGGACACTCTCCTAGTAAAGGTCATGACCTCAGTTTAAATAGGCGTCGTCCTCTTACCCATATCTATACATATACCAAGTTTGGTAAAGTTCTGTGAAATATTTTTTGGGTTATCGCGCCAACAAGATTTATATGCGGCGGCGGCGGCGGCGGCGGCGGGACCGGTATGAAAACATAGTATCCCCCGACTTTGTCTGGGGATACAATTATTTAAATCAATCCTTGTGGATTAACTCCCACCTAAAAATAGGTGGGCAAATGGTATTTAATAAAATCTGGTATAATGCAGGTATTAGATATATCCACAATTTAACAAAGAAAGTGAACAATTCTTATGTATTCTACACTCCTGGGGAAATTAGACAGACTTATGGCATTGATATAAAAATAATGACATATAATAGTATTATTCACTCAATACCAGCAAAATGGAAACAAGAAATAAGAAACAACCAAGACGATGATACCTCAGTATTTAAAATTGATAACATTCTACAAATGACAAAACCTGTAAAAACTAGACATTTCTTGGCACCGCAGGTGCCAGAGTATCCCCAGACATAGTAGGCCCCCCCCCCCCCCTTTAAGAACAGACCCCCAATTTTGGCAGCATATATTGACACTTGACATATTTATTGTTTCTTCCATCTAACAATCCACAATCTTGTTGAAGATGTTGGTCCTGTGACCTTGATTGTTTTAAAGAGTGGCCTTGACCTTTGACCTCATGACCCCAAAATCAATTTGGGTCTTGCTTTTCCAATGGGACATATACAAGTCAAGTTTGAAAACCATACATCAATAAAAGCAGGAATTATCATCCAGAAACTAATTTTTGGACAGATGGCTCCTGTGACCTTCACCTTTGACCTTGTGACCTCAAAATTGATCAGGGTTTTCCACTCTTGGCAGGTGAACTATATGTGCAAGATGAAAGATCTGAGATGAATTGTTTGGCTGAAAATGCATCCACAATCTTTATAAAGAGGTTTCCTGTGACCTTGACCTTTGACCTCATGACCCCAAAATCAATTTGGGTCTTGCTTTTCCAATGGGACATATACAAGTCAAGTTTGAAATCCATACATCAATAAAAGCAGGAATTATCATCCAGAAACTAATTTTTGGACAGATGGCTCCTGTGACCTTCACCTTTGACCTTGTGACCTCAAAATTGATAGGGGTCTTCCACTCTTGGCAGGTGAACTATATGTGCAAGATGAAAGATCTCAGATGAATTTTTTGGCTTAAATTGCATCCACAACCTTTTTAAAGAGGTTTCCTGTGACCTTGACCTTTGACCTCATGACCCCAAAATCAATTCGGATCTTGCTTTTCCAATGGGTCAAATACAAGTCAAGTTTGAAATCCATACATCAATAAAAGAAGGAATTATCATCCAGAAACTAATTTTTGGACAGATAGCTCCTCTGGCCTTGACCTTTGACCTTGTGACCCCAAAATTTATATGGATCATCCACTATTGGCAAGTGAGCTATATATTCAAGATGGAAGACCTGGGATGAAAGTTTGGCTTAAAATGCATCCAAAGTATATTTTAAAATGCCAGTCCAGTGACCTTGACCTTTGACCTCATGACCCTAGAACCTATAGGGTTCTTACTTTAGTGGTGAGCCATACATAAGTCATGTTTGAAATCCATACGGCTATCAACACTGGAGATATCATAAGAGGTGTGTGATTTTCACCATATATGGCAATATTCAAGGACAAGGCCACTATCATAGGAAAGGTCATGACCCCAATTTAAATAAACATCATCCCATAACCCATACCTATGTATATGCATAATATAAAAGAAATCTGTCCATTGACTTTTAATGCTCACAGTACTGTAAGGTGGCAATTTTGGGGGTATTAAACGGCATGAAAACAAGTAAAGAATAATAGGTGGCGCCACCAGTTTCTGGAACATGACAACCCTATCCATGATCTTCCATCAACTTGATTTTGGGATAAATCCATGCAAGATTTCTTGAGATATTAAAGAATTTGTGTGATTTTCCCCAAAATTGGACCTATTCAAGGTCAAGGACACTCTCCTATTAAAGGTCATGACCTCATTTTAAATAGGCATCGTCCTCTTACTATATCTATACATATACCAAGTTTGGTTAAGTTCCGTGAAATATTTTTTGGGTTATCGCGCCAACAAGATTTATATGCGGCGGCAGCGGCGGCGGGACCGGTATGAAAACATAGTATCCCCTGACTTTGTCTGGGGATACAACTATATATATAAAACTCATAGAAAGGAGATATCTACACCCAGAAAATAGTATTTTATTATGGCATCAAGATATTTTGGATTGTGATAAAGATAGAGTACTCCAGGCTTTTAAAAACATATATTCAATAACAATATCAACAAAACTTTGATACTTTCAGTTTAAGATATTACATAGAATTCTTGCATTAAATCCTTTTCTGGTAAAAGCTGGTATTAAAGAGCATGAGTACTGTTCCTT
Source organism: Sipunculus nudus (assembly GCA_026874595.1). Lineage (NCBI taxonomy): Eukaryota > Metazoa > Annelida > Sipuncula > Golfingiida > Sipunculidae > Sipunculus > Sipunculus nudus. The sequence goes on along the minus strand of CM049311.1, from coordinate 85,472,558 downwards.
TTGTAAAAAAGAGAAGGAGACACTGTTACACATTTTTCATGACTGTAGTTTTGTGAAACAGTTATGGCATGATGTATGTAAGTGGTTAAGGAATTTGGATCTTCCAATCACCCTTTCACATACAGTGATACTTCTTAATGTAAGTACAGATCAGTTGCTCGATAAAGTTATATTGCTTGTAAAGTATTATATATATATTACAAAATGCAAAGAAGAATCGTTGTCTATTAACAGTGCAGTTAAACTGATTAAGAATTATTACTCTGTCGAAAAACAGGTGGCAATATCTAAAGGAAAACTTTTAAAACATGAAACCATCTGGACCAGACTAAAAATAATTTTGGGTTCAGAAAATTAAATTAAAAATCAATTATACTTTGAATTTTGCATGTGAACTGACCATTGTGGTCAGATTTAGTTTATTATATTGATGTCTGCCATATGCTACATACCTACTGACACATTTTTTATGCAATATACATAATATCATGCATTTTTCATTATATTATAAGTATGTTAAAAATTATTTGCATGGTGATGAAAGATATTCTTCATGTTTGTTAATTTAATGTCACCTTGTTATATATTGTCTGTTTTTATATGTTATTGTGTATATGTACGTATGTTTTCTTTGTAATAAAAAAAAATAAATAAAAAAATAAAAAACTGGTGACATTTCAGTAGTTTACACATTTGTTCAATTAAATCATTTTTTTTTAATAAATATTATTAAATATATGTATCTTTTTATTTTATAAAATGTATACAGTTGAAATATAACTAATGTCCCCGGTCCACAGATGAAAGGACTTGGGTGTGTTGGGGTTGGAATGGTGGGACTTACAACATATCTGTATTATAATAGTAAATATACATAGGATTTTCATTTAATCAACAATGCTTACAGGACAAAGAGTTCATTCATACTTACTTAATACTTAAAAACAGGGAAGACAGACTGGTAGACAAACAAAGCTGATAATATATGAAGTTTCAATTATTTCTTAATTTATTTATTATATCAAATTTTTAAAAAAAATGTCCAGGATGTATACACATGCAAAATTTCAGGTGGATAAATCCAACCAAGGCAGAGATATGAGTTATTTTATCCCAAGGCAGATGAACAGATGGATGCTGTGCAAAAATGGTTGCAGGTGGTGCCACCATTTTTTATGTATGTTATTGGGCTACATTTGTGCAAAAATTTTTTTCCTGATCGGTCAAATGGTTCCCAAGATATGTGGGTTAATGTGTCAAAACAGACGCACAGATGGACGCAGAGCGCAGAGGAAAGGTCAGAGGTCAAAACAAAATCCGGGCGCAGCAGTTCACATGTGACTCGAACATAATCCCGGGTTTCGTAAAATTACCCCCAGCAGTTACGGAGGAGTTCTCCGGACACCTATGTGGCGGCGGCAGGCTGAAAACATAGTATCCACAAAACTCTGTTTTGGCGGATAAAATTACTGCATACACTTGGTGGGTTGGGTTTGGCGGGGGGGGGGGGGGGGGGGGGGGAGGGGGGTTGCGATATGAGAATAACTGTACACCTGTAACAGCAGGGGATCTCCCCCAGTAACTGTAACAAATCAGAAACCCTGGCATAGCTGACTTCCAGTGACCTGGAGTGGGACCCTGCATCTGGACCAAGCAAATGACTACAGTTGAGCCTCAAGAAAAAAATAAAAAACTTGCCTAATTTTCAAGCTTTTATTTTCAAATTTCAGATTTAAACAAATTAAATACTTATGTTAACATGCTGTGAAAATTAAATCAACAGTACTTACAGGAAAAAAAGTGCCATGGTCAAAGTTGGGCAAAATTTAAGGTACTGATTTTATTTATATGCTTATAACTTAAAAATTTTACAAAATTCAGATCTTATTTGGGTAAACAATTGAATCTTAATTAAACAAAATTATATAAATGGGAAAATAGTCTCTAGTTTCAAAATTTTTCATGTTAAGTGAGTAAATATTTTTCCTGATTTTTTGCAAAGTCCATTATGTTTGGGCCAATAACTTCAAGAAATTATATTTAACGGACTTAATTTCTGGTATGTATATAGGAAATATATAAAAGATTACTTCTGGTTAACATTAAGAAGAACAGATAAGTGGTTTTGATATTAGGCAATCCTGAAGTGTGATAATAGGTTTTTAATGGAAATTAGAGGTTTTTCCTAAATATCTTGAAGGAACAAAGTCATATTGACTAAATTTTTGGTATGGTAGGAGTTTTTGGGACATCTAATAGTATGTTGAATTATATGATTCATGGGTCTTACGGTTTCAAAACGTGCCAGTCTAACGGACAGACAGATGGACAGATGGACAGACAGGCTGAGATAAAAATGGACGGAAAATGAAAATTTAAGGATTCATAGGAGATCTGCCAAGGACCCCCCTGGATTTCACAATAAACAGTTCCATTGAAAATGGATAACATTTGTACCCTGTCTATCTGGGTGCTCAAAATCATGTTTCTGCCTAGGTTGCAAAATACAGGTCACCATGACCTAATTTCAGGTTTCCAAAGAGATTTGCCTTTAGAAGATTCTGGATTTAACAGACTTGATTTGTGCCTGTCTGACATTCATGGTGCTCATATGACACCTTTTCCTATATGTTGCAGAATATAGGTCACCATGAGCTAATTTCATGTTTCCAAAGACATTTCCCTAGTGCACACATGATGTCATGATAGAAGATTCTAGGCCTTATGGATACATTTTGTACCCCATCTGGCTGTCTGGGTGCTCAAAACCATTTTTCAGTCAATAGGTCACAGAATATATGACCATGACCTACTTTCAGATTTCCAAGGACATTTGCCTGGGACCTCCCTGAATTTTATGTCAGAATGTTCTAGGCCTAATGGATACAATTTGTGCCCACGTCTGACCGTCTGGGTGATTATATTACAACTTTTCCAATAGGTCACAAAATATAGGTCAAGGAAACCTAAATTCATTTGCTATGGATGTCTCAGAATGTTAGATTATAAGATTCTAGGCCTATGTATACAATTTGTGTCCAATCTGACTTTCTGGGTGCTCAAAATCAATTTTTCGGCCTGTGGGTTGCAAAATGTAGATCACCATGACCTAATTTCAGGTGTCCAAGGAGATTTGCCTAGGACCTCCCTGCACTTACACTTAAAAGTTTCCAGGTCAAACGGTTATGGTTTGTGCCCTGTAAACAGACGGCCTGATAACCAAACAGCCGACACACAAAGGGCAATTGCTATAGTTCAGATGACTTACAGTCAGCTAAACTAAAAAGTGAGGCAAATTATGATTTTAAGAACATAACACACAGCCATGCATACCTACATACACACACACACATATGTATGTATATATATATATATATATATATATATATATATATATATATATATATATATATATATATATATATATATATATATATACATTACATATATTTGATAAATCACCAAAATGTTTTTAACAGATATCTGGACTTCAATAAATATTCAATTTTGATGTTCCATAATCTCAAGTATATTTTTTCTTATAAATTTCAAGGTAGAAGATTGATTTTCCAGGAATCCAGAGAGACTGGCTGAAAGTGTTAAGTGAGGAAAGAAAAATTTATACTAGGACAGTGCTTTAAACCAGTTCCACCTTGTGCAGTAATGCCCAAGAGATATTTACTGGATTTTCTAAAGGAACTTTGCGGACCATAAACAATCTCCAAGACAAAAAGGGCATATTCCCGGATATTCCATGATTTTGGTAAATCTGGAAACTTCTTGTGAATCAGAGTAGGCTGGAGACCTGAAGAGCTTGTCAAAATAATCTTCCCCTTGATGGATACTTTGGATTTCAGACTATAAATGTGTTAACAAAATTTTTCTTTAAAAAAAAAAAAATGGTTATTTATTTTACAATCCCTGAATAAGCATACAAAAAGAAAGCTGTATCCTAATATTAATTTTATAATTTTTTTCATGCATGACTGCTGATTAAGATGAGGGTTATGGATATTTACTTGGGTTATTGGGCCAGGTGTCTGTTTCATAACGCTCCAAACGGATCATTGGTTTGATTGGGTGGTCGGGCGCCTCCCATCATTGGCTGCTGGCCACTGAACCCACTCTGCTGGGTCATACCCATTGGTCTTGGTGCGTTCATACCCTGAAACAGAGAATGGTGGGAATACATCACTCTGCTAAGCTGCTGTCTTAGCATTAACATTGATAGCAGTATACCCTTTATTCAAACATGCTTATTATTCTAGAATAACCATTTCAGGAAATTATAAAATTAACTAAATGGAACCAACATTTCTGTAATTGTAAGTGTGAAGAAAATACTAGAATTTGCAGGTTTCATTGCCTAAGGAAACACACCCTGTGAACTGTTTGAGTTACGTCTGCTGTTGCATTTTTGTTCGCTATCAGATTTATGAAAACATAGCCATGTTTGACAAACTACAACAGTGGTCAGTCTGAGCACATTGAAGACACCTGGTGGAGAAGCCATGACTTACCATGGCTGGCTGTTGGAACCCGGACATTGGTGGCTGTTGAAATCCTCCTCCCATTGGCTGGCCACCCTATCATAATATACATACACCAAACATTAAAAAAAAAAAAAATAAAAAAATAAGTGTCTGATTTGTGTATAGTGAACATTGGATGCTTCAAACTGTGGACAGAACAAGAGTGGTTGAAACATTAAAACATCTCAATTTCTGCAATAAAAATATCAATTTCTCTAATTTTACTTTTGGTAAGAAAATGACATTTATGCTTTGGAACCATACAATGAAAATAGATGAATTAAAATGCGAACAAGACAGAGTAACTGAATTAGAGTATATCAATATTTACTGGTATTTTTTAAAATTTATATATGAACAATAAAACATACTTTGCCAAGTTTGATCATCTGAAAAAAAAAACTAAAAAAAATACCTTAATCTGATAGATAATATACTGTTTAAATGTTTATGTCAAAAGAACTGAAAATAAGGTTAAACCTTTAAAACTTAATCATGATACATTGACAAGCTTTTTTTCACTTTATTGTCAAACATTTACATTTCCGATGAAACTGAAACTAAAATTCTTCTAACTGTGTAAAGAGCTTATATCTAAATCTACATATAAAAAGTACAAAGAATTATACAGAATAGATCAAAACCATTTTAAACTAAGGCACTGTAGCTGCCAGAGTAAAAGTTATTTTGTTAAAGAAGCTTAACTTTAATACAGATTATATCATGTTTGTTTGAAAGTAACTGTGTTCACTTCATACAGACCATGAAAAAAAGATTATCTATCTAAAGCTGCTAGTAGAAATTAGAAGGATGAAAACATAGGTGAAAATTTAGTATCCATGTTATAACAGTAATTATTACTTAAGATCAGTACTCAGATCATAGTCCACTTAGCTTTTAAAGTAAAATTAATAATTAATATTACACCTGCTATATACAGAAATACACACATACATAGGTGTGTGCTTCAAGGAGGGTGTTTGGGAAGCTTAGGGTTGCAGTTATTTGATCCTGCATTTCTTTAAAATGAGGCCATCTGCACAGACTATCACTAAGGTGTTGTCATCTATTAGAACTTTATTTTGATTTCTCACTTCCCTGAACCATGAGGGTTTTCCCCTAAAATTGAATTGTTTATCTTTAGTCTTACTGTTGTCCAAACACTGCTACTCAGATAATGAAAGCCACTTTGTATAATTAGAATATTTCAATAGCAATGTCCTGACTGAGACGATATTTGCTTATAATGTTGGCAATCTATATTTTGAGGTTTACAAAGGTGTTTCTATCATTTAACCAATCTGAACCCCTCAGCCGGATTTGTAATCTGGTGAAAAAACAAGGTTGCAGTCATATGGGCTTTGAAAATGGTTCTTAAGGAATAAGAAAAACACCACATTCTATACTGTTAACAACAGCTTTACCAAGCATACAGCAAGGAAAATTTGTAAAGTAAAATTAGTAGGCTGCATCTGAATCTACAGCAAATACATCCTGAAATAACATTAAGAGCAGGGAGGCAAAGTGGATTTTAACTTCCTCAGTTTCTCACTACAGTGCTACACATGAAGTTGCCAATCAATATAAATAAACCCAAGTTCCTTTACTATCATTCTCTTATCAAGCATCACTTTATAAAAAGTGTTTTTTTTTAGAGAAGTTTTATACAGGATTATAATAGAGGACATTTACTTCATCTGTCAGCGTTGCTTGTTACTATTCCACAGCTTTGAAATGCATAAATATTCTGCACATCCAACAACAGACAGGTGTTATAAAGCTTTAGAATGTCACAGTTTTTATCTTCAATGAGGACACTTAAGATGAAGTGAGGAGTTTGGGATGACACTGTCGTGTATCCTAGTCAAGTTTCTTTGGACAGCTGTAAAAGAAGCCCTACAGAATGTTTTTTGTACTAAACAGAGACATTACAATCTATGGTCAACTAACTGTATCTGGATAATAATGCAATAATTAATAAAATAATTATATTTATGATTCATATCCCTAACATAATGATGAAACTCTCTGCTTACAGGCACTGTCAGACTGCTTTTGAAATCCGCCGCATTTTCATGTTCAGAAATCAATTAAAAAGTGAAAGCTTATTCTGTCTGAAATTCACAATTAAACTCAGTTTCTTTGAATTTGAATAATATAATATTTTAATTTCAGAAAACAAGTTTGCTTTTCGGAAACAATGTGAAATTTTATAAAAATTTTTTCCTGGAAAAGGGTCTGACATTCTAGCAGTTTCTTTTAACCTTTGTATGTAGCCATAATTTGAGTACACAAGGGTACCGGTGTATATATTATTGTTTGAAAGATTTTGATACAGAAAAATGCAAATGTATATATGAAGTTAACTGTGGTGCAACTAACTATATCTGAAAACCAGAGAAAGTGGATAAGAAGTTAGTTTTAATGAGTTTGAATGAAAAATATGTGCATTTATTGAACAAACACCAACCCATCCGTTCAAGTGCACTGGAGCCCCATTGTAACCATTGTACATTTGACCAGGGGGCATTGAAGGAACCATTCCCATGGCAGGTGGCGCCATCTGGTGTAAACAACATAAACTACACATAAGACAACTGCACAACATGGGACCAGTGACTAACAACACCCCTGACCTACCAACAAATTTAAGAATTTACTTTCAAGCAAGAAAGAAGATTTGATTCACAAGAAAAGGGAGCTTTATGCTATGTGTTAACTACATTTTAATATATTTTCCCTTTGTGAAATTTTGTGGGCACCATTTGCTTTTATTTAAGCTTTGTTTAAAAAGCATGAAACTGATAATATGTAATGAGTAGCCAAATATCCATTGAGGAAGTATAAGCAAAGACTGGTACTCTGCAATATGACACCAGAAATTAGTTGAGCTGATAACAGATCCACATGGAGTCAACAGATTGGTGCCACACTCAATTTTTAATGCAAATGTAGCCTTTTAATAGATAAAAGGACAAACCTTATGTATGCTCATAATAACATGAAGAGCCAGTCTATAAGCAAATTAACATGACCTCAACAAGGGTCACGTGATTAACCCAAAGCATTTTCACAAACACATGTAAACTTTAAAGGTAAACACTAAAGCATTCAACATAAAACAAAATGCATGTCTGAACTCAAAACAACAAATTCCACAATAAAACAAAATGCCTGCCCAGCCCTGAACACACACACACACACACACACACACACACATATATATATACAGTAAAAGAGCATGCATTGATAAGGGCTGGTCAATTAAAAGATTGGACAATTGGACAGGTTTGGGATATGTATACCATTTGACAGGGAGTGGGAACAACACAGGCATTTTATCTTTCCCTGTTGTCTGAAATTCCCACAATGCTTGTGGATTTGCATATCATGTGACATACCATGTGACTCTGGAATGACTGATTCATTGGCTGGATGGTTGGTCCACTGGATAATACAGGCTGGTTAAATCCTCCTCCTCCTGTCAACTTCTTCTCCCCTGAAGGCTTCCACTGGTGGTCACCCCTAAAACAATTACAGAAATTATGTCACTGTATCCCACTTTTTTAGCAGATGAATAATCTCACAATATGTTAGAAATTCAAATTTTGTGGAAAATATATACATAACAATGACAAAAATATGCCATAGTGCAAGTAAATAAAATAGGGATACAATCAATAAGGCCTCTGTAAAATTCTATATTTAAATTGGTTAAAATTAGGTCACTGCAACCTACTTTCTCATTTGATGAGGGACTTCAAAATATGTTAAAGTAATGACAATATAGATTTTGTTAAGAACACAAACCACACATACAAATCCTTAATGCCACTAGTTATGCCTCTGTGTTTTACTGCATTTACTAAAACCTTAAATTTGCTCAAATTTTTCAACAATATCTGAGATTAACTTTGGGTAGGTTTGCAACATTGGGTAGAGTCAACATTAACATTTCAAGGAACTAGCCCAGTCTGGCAAGTAACATCTAGCTTTCACTTGCAGTATATGAATTTTAACTTGCCCTTCTAAAATAAGTAATCACAACCACGAAAAACAAAGTGTGATCCACACGAATGTGTTGTCGGTTTTATTACGTCAGGCATCGGACATGTTCAGATGTTTATTAATTATATTTCTCTTTAGTATAAACAATTTGTACAGATAATTGTACAGGTATGGTAAGATAGCTCTAGGTCATGTCAAAATGATTTTTTCGTCTCAAAGAAAGAAAAAGGGTTAACTGAAGAATAGATTCAGGCCTAGGATGAAGGTTTATGTTGAACCCACTTGGGCAAGGAGGAACTGGCTTTTGAGTGCCCAACCACTATTTTTCGGGAATTTTTACTTGCCTCAGGCAAGCAGTTTACCATTTATGTCAAGCACTGGTTAGGGTTTTAGTAACTGCACCTTTCCTGACAAAATGACTCACTTTTTAACTTGGAAGCCAGGTCCGTTGATATTGAGGTTACCCGCCAGAGAGGCCAGACTAGTATCTAGGTCACCTTTAACAAGCTTGGTGTCTTGTTTGGGAGCTGCGATAGGTTGATTTGTCTGTGGCTGAAGAAGCTCACCAAATCCATCAAAACCTGGAGAGGCAAATTTACATAAATATACATATGTGGACATAAATGAGAAACAGTCTGGTTTGAACATTATATATACAGTGAAACCTTTATTAGACAGGTAATTATAGCCAATGAGATAGCTTTCAGTTCACTAAAGGGTGGTCTTTCAGACAGGCTCCACTGTATTTATATATTTACATTATACACAATTTATGTTAAAATAATGACAATAAAAGGATTTCGTCATTTTGTGTGTATGTATGTAGACAAAAACTTGCCCTTCTATAACAACCCTTGAGGTTTTGTTTGAAGGTGGCGGTGTCAATCATTTTTACCTGAGTTTGCATTTGTTCCCATATCCATAGCACATTGATTCCAAAAATACAGGACACATAAATTAGCAGTAATGACACCAAACACAAGAACTTGACATATCTTTTTACAAAGTCCCCCAGGGAACAAGTAGAGAACAAGAATGAAATAAAATTATTTACTTTTAATGTTCACAAACTACAAATTTTTTGTGGCTAATACACAAAAATAAAAGGGGCTTAACGGTACATGCATACACACATAATGACTGGGTTAAAACACATTTTTACTCATACATAAGAATCAAAAAAGGTACTTACATAAAATGATCTACAGTGTGATTAAGATTATAAATTTCAAAATCATTTAAATCTCTATCAATTCCTGTTTGTATCACATTGTAAGTGCAGCTATATACCAATGTGAAACATTTTATATGGCAACATCATGTTTTAAATAATATTGTGCCTTACAAGATACAGAACATTAAATTGCAGACATTTGGAGACAACAGAGGTTATACCAGCTGTGTTAAAAGAAAAGACAAGCTAATTTTGGAATGCAACTGCAACTTCAATTTTATATTGAACTGTGAAGTGAACAGTATTAATGAAGGAGAAAGATGAGACGCTGTAGAAAAAAAGACAAAAAAAATTGTGAGTGAAACAAAGGAAGTCTGAGGGAAATGTCCATATATATTAATTTATTTTTATATCCTTGCACATGGAAACAATAATGTAGGTCATAAAATCTATCCTGTAACAAGCAATCATTTTATACCTTGGCCTGCCATCTTTTGTGCTGACTTAAACTCAGATGTTGCATGTCACATGCCAGAATTGCAGGTATACCACTGCTTTTGTAGTAACATTAACAAGAATAATTCAAAACATGTTTGTTTAAAAATTGCACACCAGAGGGCACTGAAAAGCAATTATGGTACTATTGTAAAAGTGCATGTTCCACAAGGTACACTGCATTCATACCAACACTGGTCACACATCACAGAGGTGTACACATTCTGTACGAGGTTGTACACAATCAAGACACACTGTCACACATTCCTTGTCAATCTTTGAAGGATATACCAGGGCAAACAAACATGCCATAGTTACAGCTGAACTGCTGAAGGGATACTTATGATGTACATATCCAGTATCTCACACTATCAAGAAGCATCACAATACCATGTGTATATTGTACAGGATACAGGCAACCCTGTCACAAATACAACAGTAGGTGAAAACATGACATGATATACTGAGAAAAACATTTTGATTGACTGGTGCGCACCAAGAGTACTGCATGGCTTATAAAATTATCATCGGATCTACAGTATCTGCAACACTGAGAGAGTTCATAACACAAGGGTATAAACCTGCTAAAGATCTATACCAATAAGAATTTAAAAGGATATACATGTTAAATATCCATGACACCAAACTTTTCACAACATTTTAATTTAATAAATATGGGTTAACACCTGTCCTCAAATAGAATACATCTGGGATATCTGAAATAGTAACAAAATAGTCCAGGATTTATGTCAGCCATTTATCCACATAATGTAACAGGAATTTTACCTTCATGTGAAAATACAGAAGACTGGATCAATGTGGGCAGAGAGCAGTCAGAGGTCATGTGCTTAAAGGTCCAAAACACACTTGATTTAATGCATAATACAAAAATTAATGAGATAATTTCATCAAATAGTTATTAATAAGCAGCTCTCTGAACTCCTTACATTCCGCATGACTGTGTAGATGAAAGTAGTCAAAGCTCACAGATCAAACATCATATAATCTTATTGTCCTGGCAGACCACTAATCTAAAGCTAGCAAACTGATCAAACTAATATCTTTTCTAATAAACACACAAATGTTTAACATGTTCAAATGAACACCGAGACGCAGAAACTGAGACTTTACGACCACTGTTGCTCTGACAGCTGGATTTCTTTATGCAGTGCTACTATGTCAATGACAACATGTTCACAGCATGCTGGGTTCTGTCAGACTAGACAGGACTTTACATCAATGCTGTGAGATTGTTACTCCTTCCAGCATGCAGACTGTGAGTACCTGTGATTCCCTGGCTGGTCATAGACGGGCTGGCATGTCCTGGCAGTGCAATGAAATATCATCATCATCATCAACGTTATCAACAGTCACAATCCTTTAGTTTCATATTATATTACAAGCAGTATAACAAATCAAGCACATCATCTATACTACAGTTTTGTTTCATGCAATCATATACAAAGTTAATCTCTCTCATGTATGTTCTAAAGATACAGATTTAAAATATTCATTACTGTTATTCATGATACATACGTTACACACACATTCATACCAAAGTAACAAGCACACATGCTGATATAACCCACAAACACTTCCTTGCTTGTGTTTGTGTCAGCAAGAGGCGATGCATCTTATAAAATGCAAGCTTACTGTTTACTGACACAATGTAGGGGAACATACAAAGCTATGAATTAAAGTGACCTAACAATAATCCTAACAGTCAACATTACCTGTAATGGGCTTTCTCATCATGGAGGGGCTTATATTTCCTGGCAGCATAAGGAAACACACAAAATGTTATTAAACTTTCCCTCATTTTCATGAAAAGCACAAAACCAAAGTAACAATTTACATAAAGACTCACTCTCTGAACAGCCTCAACAAGTTTAAATACAAACAAATCAGCAAATTAAAGTTAAATTAATCAAAATGTCATTCTCACTGTGTTAATGTCAAGGCATAAAAAAAATCCTCTGTTGTACAACTAGACATACTTTGCTTATTAAACTTTTTAATATAACAGCAGTGGGAGGAGTGGTATAATAATTTGCTGGGTGTATGCAGGTGAAATTTATACTACTGGTACAATCTTAATGTTAAACTGGGGGTAGGATTTGTGACCAACTAATTTAATATTAAACTAAGGGGTGAAGGCTGCACCCTACATCCTTAATTTGTGGTAAGGACTGTACCCAACAACAAACTTAATAATAAACCAAGGGGTGGAGGACCATACCCAAGAATATGAATATTATCCAGGGGAAGGGGGGGGGGGGGCTTTGAAGATGGCATCCTACTATCTTAATATGTTTAATTGTGAAGTTTGTAGTGTCAGGGGAGATTTTGACAGGCAGGCTCGAGAGTAAGGGTAGAGGATGGAAATTCTTCTGTACCCTTAACTGAGATCCTACTATGCTGTGACTATTTTCATGTATGCCACTATAAGGTTTTGTGATGTGCCAGTGAGACAAATATGTGATGTAAAATGTGACATTAACAGAACTACAGGTATGGGAGTACCTTGATCAATGCCAGCAGCTGATGGTGAGAGCCCTGTGTGAGCTTGAAAGTGTAAAGAAACCTACAAGATTAGTCAAAGTACAAGCAGGAACATACCAACCAGTAGTTCATGTATTCTAAGCAGAACTGGCTTCATATATCACACTAATCAAATACAACTTTTACCAATGTAAACATATACATTAAATGTTACAACAGGGATCCTGTGATCTACCTGCTTCAGTTACATGTGTGTCTGTTTAACAAGATAATACTCTCTGGAATAATGCAATTACTTTATATAAAGTTCCAAGTGTATAGTTAAAACAAGAGGTTATTAACATTAGAGCTGTAATGATGATATAATATATATCAAGAAACTACACAATGATAAGTTACATGATACAATAATCATATGTAGTGACACGGTTCAGATTTCAAATCACCATTCTTCTTTGTTCTGGAGTTAAATCACATTTCAACTTCTCCACACTAAGAGGATAAATGAACAATGAATAATGAAACAGCCTCTCCACCTGGTTAGATGATGGAGCAGTACTGTTAAATGCTGGAGGTCACCAGTTAAATGTCGGACTTCCTGCTGGATGGTCATGTATCAAAAACGTAACCATACAGAGCCATCTGTATAACCTATTTGACTTTATATGATAATGTGAAAATCTGACACACACACATACACACACAAAACATTTGTCCACCATTAGAATCAGCTTCATGATGCTGCAAAACATGCAGAGTTGAGGGAAACAGATAACAGTTACTTCATTATAGCAAGGAGTTTACAGGGCTGGTGTATCAAGTGAGAGTCTGGCCGTGTTGGATGTTGCTGACAGGGGTCATAAAACTCGCTGCTCTAAGGCACAAAGAAATGCCACTGATAAGCCCAGCACTAATTGATACAGTGCGAGAGACCCCCCTTCGGGGTGACTTTGAAACAGCTCGTTAGTTCCCGGAGACCCCCATCGTGTCTAATGTCTGATTTTTCACTGGTAGTTCTTAATATATTCAATGTAAATATTAGAACTATCGTAAGATTGTACACCAAATTTCATATGTGTGTGAAATGTGTGTGTAGCTGTCGTTGCTAATGATGCTTCAGCTATAGCTGGGCTGCGGTAAACAAGGGCAATAATACAACAACAACGCCGTCAGTGACAGAGTGGGCGATGGCTCACTGTTATCAATTAAAATGAAAGTCATCCGGTCATGCGCGTCAAAATATATAATTATCAACAGAATCCTATAATAAAAGGCTAATTATTAATATATGTCAGAAGTGAGAAAAGTTACCCTGTAGCTGTCGTTGCTAATGACGCTTCAGCTATTGCTGGCCTGCGGTAAACAAGGGCGATAATACGACAACAACGCTGTCAGTGACAGAGTGGGCGATGGCTCACTGTTATTAATTAAAATGAAATTCACCCAGTCATGCGTCAAAATATATAATTATCAACGGAACACTATAATACAAGGCTAATTATTAATATATGTCAGAAGTGTGAAAAGTTACCCAAAATTTTATAATTCCGAAGTTTTTCAAGGAAAGTAAGGTTTACTTTTACCGGTAATCTGTCATGAATTTCAGTAGAAGTTGATGCAGAATGACCGCATCTATACCAAAATGGATCCAGTGATTCCTCAACATGAGACCTCTCTAGATATATTTCTTATATAATTCTTGACAAAAAAAAAAAAAAAAAACATTTGCGCATTCATGATTCCAGTCCATGTTATTCCAGTGATTAACCGCTCAGTTACTGGATATATTGCTCTCCGCTTCAGCGAGCAACAGCAGACTCGCTTTATCAAAGGCCGTGCCGCTGCTGAGCATGACACCGCAGCACAATAGAGTTAATGGGCTTATTAGCGTGCAATTAGCGCACGACTGACATTTGGGGCCTGGCGGGGCTTCTGACAGTTTTTGCTCCAGTCCTGTAAACTCCTTGATTATAGTTATACATATACACAAGTCTTACTTTCTTATCTATAGCTGACCATGATAAACAAGTGTTCTGCTTGTTCACCATCAGTTAATTCCACATTAAAGTAACCAGTCTTGCCTATTGATACATTCCTCCTGAAGTGATCAGGATACATTCATTCTAGAACTCATTCAACATAACCACTGCTTTATATAATATGATTGTTGGGCTTCACCATCAGGGAAAGTCACAAAGGGCTAAGAGAGTGCTGACCAATTAGAGCTGGATAGCACAGGTCTGACCTAGTAAAACCAATCACCGACACTGATCAGATCATCCTTGGCCTTGTGCAGACTTTCCTGGGTGGTAATACTCAACAAGCAGTGCTACAGAGAGCAGTGGTTTAATGTACTGATTCTTGAAAGAATGTAGTATAACCACTGTGCTTCACACAGCTTTATGATAAGAAAATGGTTTACAAGTTTTCAACAATTTGAAAGATTTTGCAGAAACACCACAGTGCATAGGTGCAATACGATCCGAGTGCAGATGCATGATGATTTCTATAATTTTAGGTCAATCATACTTTGTGAAATTTTAATTTGAAGTGCACAGTATGTGCAAAATCATGGTGCACAATTTATACAGGAGGCCTGATCAATAGCATTCACTTATAATGGTGCATTACTCATTGGTTGTCCTACTATCACTGAACAAATAGCTCTCTCCATGGTTATAAATGTATGTAACATATATCTGATTGTCGGTGCATTTCATTTCTGATTATACTTGGGGAGCATTGAATTATGGGACTGTAAAATAAAGACAACAGCAATACCTGGTTTATTTATCTAAATACAGATCAGGCCCAATGATTTTGAGGTGAGGAGTGTCATTTTGTTTTACCATAACAAAGTAATGATCAAGATTTGATGAATCACAACAAATGGGTGTTCCTCTCACAAAGGATGAACTCATTACATTAACTACCAGTTTTTTGTAGAATATTTTTCACCCATAATAAAAAAACTGTGGAATGTTACACTGGCTGTAATTTTATTTATAAGGATGCATGTAAATTCTACTAAATAATAAATAAAAAATATTCTTATATTATTTGTTCATCTATAATCAACAAGTAAAGTTTTGATTTTTTTTATCAAATCAGCTTGGACTTCTGGAAGAAGCATATGAACCATAACTAGAATTGTATTAATTTAATATACTGCAATTCATAAATGCATGGTTCAAATGCGCTTTACAACTTAAATATCAAATTATAAATAAAACTTCACATATTTACTAAAACATCCATGACAATAAAGAATTAAAACTGGTAAATAGACTGCGGGTAAAGTTCACTCTCATTGTAAAAATATCATAGTTGATTGATTAGTGTTTGATCAGTTCTAGCACAAAAATGTGATGATCATTAAAAAGCTTTTTTGGGTATCCCACCGGCATTTCAAACAAATAGCTGATATTAAACTGAATACCCTCAAAATGTTCATGGTGACCATCTCATCAAATATTACTTTTATGTCACTGAAGCACACACCTAGCACCAGAGAGCTATGTAGTGAATGAAACCTAGTGTGAGAGGTTTGGGGGAACAGACATAAACCGGAAAGCTAGGCTAGATACAGACCTGGACTGGATGTCATAGGAGGCGTGGCTGTAGCAGTCAGCTCCATGCCTGCGTCACACGAGTTAAAGAGAAGAGAAAAACTTCAACATGCAGTGTGATGATTGTTTTGCAAACCCAGCTGACATGTCACAGAGTAACAGCCAACTATAGGGGTATAGCAGTTTTTTGGTCATGTCTTTAAGGCAGATTTTCATAATTTTTCATAAAACCCAGGAAAATCATTTTCCTTTTTTAATAACCTCTGTGGGAAATATTTTTGATGGGCATAATTTTGGGTCAATGGATCATATTTTTCAAAAACAGCCTGGCATAAATTTTCCTTCCACCTGTGGAGCAATCTTATTTTATTATAACCAGGGGGTAAAATTCTTAAGATATCAAATTTCATAAGGAATTCAAACATTACTGCCTGTTTTAACTATATGTTAATAGTATATGCCTGGTTCATTTCATTATTCATTTTCTTTTTAAATTTAACCACAAATAAATTTCTAGTTGATAAAAGTTTACAGGCCACAAATCTCCACATATCATCATTCAATAATCATTTTTTAAACTGCACACCAGAAACCATTTCCTGCAGGATTGCCATGGCAACCAATAACATCAAGTAAACAAATAACCATAAAGACATTTGTGATATGTTCTGGAATAAATAAAATAAGACATGAGAGGTGAGTACATATGACATCACTGCATCAAGATGATGATCACTGCTGTACCACAGGTACCTGGAACTAGACAGGGACAAATGCTGAGGGAAAATGAAACCCTGTCCCTTACTGTATCAAGTATAATGCTTTTGTGCATAGACAGGATATTTTACTGTATTACTGTATCCTGTCACTGCTGATGGCAAAATGAATGTGTGTAATTTTTATGCAAACTGTGTCTTTCTAATATTATTTATAATAGTTGTACTGATTGCTTACTGAAATGTTTTTTATAACTTTAGGTCCAAGGCCTTATTCCTGAGTAAACTTCTGTTCTGATGTATCCTACACTCCTCGTGCAGCGGTCACACTACATTTGTTTCATTTCACCTTCAGAACTGCTTTCAATGGCAGGGTTTGCTGTGTAGCACAACCAGGCAGTTGACACATGGCAAAGAATGTTCCAAAAAATCAGAGATAGGTGTCATGGGTCTGAAAATGTTTTAAAATGGAAATAATCAGCTGTCATTTTTCAGAACATTTTGTGTCATGTGCAATCTCCCTGCAGGTGATATACCAAACCACTAAAGGCAGTGGTCTAGCAGAAAAAGTTACAGAATGAGCATGGCATTATTACTGCCTAAAGAGTGTTTCTGTATCCGAGAAGAAATTTGATATTTCTCAAAATTACTCTATGACAAAACACATGAAATGTACAAATTTATAAAATACAACAAGAAATAACTACGTTCCAACATCCATGACTGCTTCTTCCTGTGAATTATTATGCAAATTTCTAATCAGTATCAGTGCAAACTGAAACTCATGAATACCAAGCACACCTTGGAAACTAAATTTCTACCAGTGGGTCACTAACACAACCACAAAAATTTATACAGAAAAGGCCTGCAGGTGCAAAACCTAATAATGAAACAGTATCTACAAAACTAAGCACAGATTCTGCATGCGACTTACTGATATAATGTGTCACTGGTATGTTTCACCAACCTTCAGCAGTTCACAACTATAACAGATTAGTAGCTCAAGAAATGACCCAACTCTTTAAAAAGGTGACTGTTCCAGTGGACAAAACAGGTACTCTTGCTAGGACACTACCTCCAGTTCAAATCCCTGAACAGGTGGGTCTGTGCCCCCCCCCCCCCCCCCCCCCCAGTACAAAATGCCATCTGTTGTACTGTGCAGTAAAATCATTACTTGCAATATAGAAAGTGAAATATATTGACTACCATAAAAAAAAACACAAAAAAAGTGCAAAAGCTAAGTTTAAATAATAAATTCCATCTACAAAACATAAAGTATTCCATGCACTCATGTGTAAAGACACTGATGATAAAGTGATGACCATCAAAGTGATGGACTGACCTGGAACAGGGCTGGCCGCCCTGGGTGGAGCGGAACACTTAGTAAGGTCAAGTTTTCCTCCAAGAGCTGCTTGCCAAAAGACATTATCTAATGTTATACTTCAGATCAGTGTGAGAGAAAAATATTAACTTCACAGACATTGTCCAAAGTTGTAATTCAGATCAGTGTGAGAGAAAAATATTAACTTCACAGACATTGTCTAAAGTTATACTTCAGATTAGTGTGAGAGAAAAATACTTTAGATCAATGTGAGAGAAAAATATTAACTTCACAGACATTGTCTAAAGTTATACTCAAGATCAGTGTGAGAAAAAAATACTTTAGGTTAGTGTGAGAAAAATATTAACCTCACAGACATTGTCTAAAGTTATACTTCAGATCAGTGTGAGAGAAAATACTTTAGATCAGTGTGAGAGAAAAATATTAACTTCACAAACATTGTCTTAAGTTGTACTTCAGATCAGTGTGAGAGAAAAATATTAACTTCACAGACATTGCCTAAAGTTATACTTCAGATCAGTGTGAGCGAAAAATACTTTAGAGCAGTGTGAGAGAAAAATATTAACTTCACAGACAGTCTAAATTTATACTTCAGATCAGTGTGAGAGAAAAATACTTTAGATCAGTGTGAGGAAAAAATATTAACTTGACAGACATTGTCTAAACTTATACTTCAGATCAGTGTGAAAGAAAAATTCTTTAGATCAGTGTGAGAGAAAAATATTAACCTCACAGACATTTTTTAAAGACATACTTTGTGAAAAAAATAGCCATGAGAACTAACAATCTGAAATTGTCTTTTCTTCTACTTCATGGTATCAGACAGAGAAGAAATGAGATGAAATATGAAACTACTTCACACAAAATAACCTGACGAATAGTCTAGTTTTGTGTTTCCTTACAGCAACAATGTCTGACCAAATATCAGCCAGGAAAGAAAAATATGATATTACAGTAAAATCTTGTAATGTAGCAATAAGGGAAATATTACCTTCATGATAAGGAAAGCAAAATAATCTCACAGTCTCCATCTTTAATTGTGTAATGACAGAAAAAGAAATGAAATATGAAGATATTAACAGGTACTTTTTATAAAGTTTCACTTGTAAACATTGTAATTTGGTCTAAAATAAATAATATATTATCTGGCTAGATTTGTATGTTATGATTTTTATGCCTTATCTCAATCTATACATACACGCCAGAGCAGGGCTGACTGGGCGTGGAGGGGCAGAGGTCAAGGTCATGTCTAGCTGGCCATCAAGTGCACTCTGACCAGCTATATTAACAAAAAAAGACACACTGGTGTTCACAACTGATATAGTTCAGCATTTTTTTTTCACCTCAAGATGATGCATTACATCAATCACTACATGGTTAAGTGATTTGAAAAGTTTAGTAAAAATATTGCAAGTTAAAACCATTTATTTATTTCCAACCTTACAGTAAGTTAACCAATCAAAAGAAATGTTGCATGTTTTTTTCATGAGCCTTACTACACCTCTACCAATTTAAAGACATTGTACATTAAAAAACCATCCAAATGTCACGTCACAAACATGAAATGTGATAGGTGAGCAATGACAGGATAATACTGCCGACATACTGTGCCTTAACTAATCAAATGCTGAATTACATCATTTCTATAAATGGTTGGTTCAGAAACATAAATAGAGATTTCTGTCACAGCAAAAAAAGATAAACAGAAAAGGAAACTGATACAAATGAAAAACTGATTGACAGTCTTACAAAGAATTGATCTACATTATCACTTCTCCGTTAGTCTTTAAGTACATCCTTACAATAATTTTTCCCAATCATTATTCTAACCTTATATTTTCAATGGCCTGTGAATTATTCACAAAACTACATTAAACTTCTGTACTCTGTAGAAGAGTAGAGTTTCACTATTCAACCAAGTAAGCACTATAAGTCTCATATGATTTCTATGTTTTTATTTATCTTGTAAAGCATTTGTAAGGATGAACAATATATATTTCAATCATGAAATGGATATGTGAAAAAAATTGGGTATCATGTACTGGAAACTCATCAAGTTTTAAAATTATGTCTCACCAGTCGTCATGGTAGTGTTTGTGGGGGGTGAGGCAAATGCTGACTCCAGCTCCGCTGTCAGAGTACCATGAGACACATTTCAAACAAATGTTACATAATTCAATCTCTACTGAAAATATAATGTAACCATCCACTGACAGTTTACTGGTACCATTATCACATGAAAAAGACCAACTATCAAACTGCTGCAAGAGTCCCCATGAATAGATAGAAAAAATATTGAACATTAACAAATACAATGCTGCAGTATAATCTGTTATAAAAAGTAGGAAATCTGTTGAAAACAGTAAAGGAATTGCTGGAAAAGAGCATTTCTACCCATATAGTAAATCTGCAGTCTTATGTAAATCTGTGCCCTGTGGGTGTACAAGCTATATACAATTATATTTACATCTACCTTAGTACCTTAGTGTGACCCTGTCTGGTTCATCACTAAAATGATGAACAAAATTACAGGAAATACAGATGATCAAAATAAGAAACTGTATATCAGAAATGCAATAATGAAAGAGCTATCAATATTGTCACTTTGTATACAGCTAATGTTTTAGTCAAGGTTCATACTTTAGGACAGTCACGTGATACTGGACAGCTACATGATACAGACAGTCAAATGATATTGCAAGAAAAAATAAAAATACATTCCTGAAAAGAGGTATAAAAGAGGTAATATAAAAAATCTGATTTCAAATATGATGCAAGCCCAATTATATCTAGTTCTAAATTAGGCTGAAGAGCTTTGTAGAGCCTGATGTCTATACAGTGACAGTTTCTCAAATGTTGGCCTCTCACAACTGGCTCTTCCCATGTAATCTGAACACTTAATTTTCAGTTTTTCCACTTAATCACATACACCAATATTATTTTGCGGTTTGAACCATCACTAACATCAAAACTAACAAAATAAGAGTTAAACATTGACTGGTTTATCTTTGACGTCTCCATTGGGACAGTACTGCATGCAAAACAGTGTTGTCAAAAGAACACTTGACATCCTGGGAATGTGCAACCAACCTTATATTCTGTAAACACATGAACAGTAGGAGTGATGTGTTAACATAAAAGAGTAACCTGCAGTCTGTAATACAGGCCACACTATTATTATACTGAGGTGGATGTAGCAGAGGCTCTTTGTAGTAATTGTACTGCATATGGCAACACTGAATACATACTGCCAATTTATAAGATTAATATGCTCCAAGAATCTCCTTGAAAAGAATAATAAAGTCCATGCTTTAATAAATATCAAGTCTTGGAAGTTCTAGTCTACCTAGCTACAAGCACTAAACTTAATTAAGAAAAACATACACAATGCTAATATACTAGGTATTCAAAATATAACACACAGAAATTTATAATACATAGTACCCAATTAAATTAAGATCTCAATATAAATTTCCTCAAAAAATATTTTCTAAAATATATTCTGAACGCACATGAAGTATTAAATGTCCTTAATTTTCATAGGGGCCTTGCTGGTAACCATTGCAAGAGACAGGTAGCTTCTTGTTAAAAGACACTGAGCACATTCTGTGCAAAAATACTAATCCATTAGTGTATGATGGGAATAGGTCATCAATTATACAAATCCCAGGCAAGGTGTTTTAAAATGCAGCCGTTGAACAGATCAAGTGGTTATTGGTGTCTAGCTGCAATTCAGAATGGTGAAAGGAACATACAGCATTCCAATATGTCACATTACAGGGGCCCTACTCTGTAGTCAACTCAATGCTGGTTACTGTATTTGTTAGATCTATCTTATACTGAGCTGTGATCCAGAAGTAGGTAACAGTGTACCCGGCTAATGCACCATTTAATGTAGCATACGCATTTACTTATTCTAAAATGCATGGAGCCTTGTCCTTGCACTAAATCAATGTTAGGTACTGACTTGAAGCTAGGTTAAACAAGGAACCCAGTAAATGCACCAAATTATATATGGTGTACCCACACTGACTTAAGCTATTTACTTCATGCTTTGATACATGGTACCCACCACTTGAGCTACATAAGGTATGTGCACTGACTTTTTAAGGTTAAAGCAGGCCAATACGATGCTTTACACTGAGTGGCAGGGTGTCCTTCAATCACATCACCTACATAAAAAGTAAATCCATGTTCTCATCTCACAAATATTAATTGATTAAGCCTACATTTAGAGCTTTTAAAAAGCTTTAAAATATGCAAGTAACATGTGAGTAACACTGGAGAAAAATGATATAAAATCCATCTGTGAGTATATTAGCTTTAGAGACATTCCATAATTTTGAGATATTCCACAATCATAATGAACTATCATTTGGTTGCAGATACTGAGTGTTGAGTCCAATTTTGCTACAAGTTTCATCCCTACTGAGAATCAAGCACTCGATAAACTATGACTCAGGGTACGGGTTCAAACCTTACACTGGGAGATGGGCACCTGATATTCAAAATGACTTAACAGTGGGTTACTGTGTTGTACCCCATGCTCACATGGACTAGTGTAGTATACTGTGCTACAACTACTGGACTAACCACAAAACATTAACAAACGTTTGTGCTTGTATAAACAAACGCCACAGAAAGAAGACTGGTAGTAGACATG
The DNA here is from genome assembly GCA_026874595.1 of Sipunculus nudus. Taxonomy (NCBI): domain Eukaryota; kingdom Metazoa; phylum Annelida; class Sipuncula; order Golfingiida; family Sipunculidae; genus Sipunculus; species Sipunculus nudus. The sequence continues at coordinate 85,449,557 of CM049311.1, read as the reverse complement.
GACAACTAGACGGTCTGTGACATATAACTGGCATGCAGCGAGGGGAGAATCTAGGACTGTTCTGGTACGACATTGAGTCACCTGACAGGCCCAGCCCGCCTACAGCCCCCATGTCGTCCGTTTTCATACCAGCCAATGGATCCAATAGAGATTCCTGGGGTTCCTCTGTGGCATGATGATAAAAATTAAAAGTATGGTCATATCTTGCATATACATGTGAACCACTTCCAGTTTCCAATGTTGATAAAGTGCTTGTAATAATCACCAAAATCTCACTAAGATGCAGTTTGTGGCACTTATTAACTGAATCTGTGCCACTGGCTTATATACCTTTGCATCAGGTCATCTGATTGGTTGAAAATTTTGATACTCGTGGCCAATCAAATGACAAGATTTGGATTATCCACAGCCAACAAGTGCCACCTGTCTGAACTCTCCTTAACTACACAGTTACACAGGATTCTTTATAAGATGCTGCTGAAATACATTTTAATAATGCACACACACATAAATAAACAGAACACAGGTTCTTCATCTGTTTTTTATCAGGCATAAAAGTAAATCTATAAAGACAACACCTCCTTGTGATATTTTTGACAACTTCCTGATAAATATATCTTTGAAATAAAATAAACAAGTCATAAGCACCAAAATGTGGTTTAAGGGACAGAGGCAGAAGTGAATACCTGCGCACACACACACATACACACACGAGCAAGCAACAAGTATACACATATCCATCCTCTGTGCAATGTTTAATGTATCTGTAAACCAACCTGAATGACTATCAGCTTCTTAATCTGTATCTTTTTATCTAAAACAATGATAACCATAACCATAATTATGGCTTAAATCTTGGGGAAAATAAAAGTCTAAAGAAACCCTGCCTGCTCCCTGATCTCAGCATTGCTGTGAAAAACTGCTACGAAGAAGAAAAAGATCACAGGGCAAAAATTCCATGGACATTATATCCATACAGTGCAAAGGAGATACAATGTCACAGAATACAGTGTCCAAAGACTGATTTTACCCATCATCAAAATTTCATAATTGTAAGGTGACAAAATGTAGAAGAAATTGATGTCCAGCCCTGTCCAATGCCAACAGAGTGTATGTGGAAACAAATGTTGTTACATTGCTTTTACCTGTAGTGCCCTGGCTCCAATAACACCAACCAAACAAAGCATTTGTTCTGGCATGATACCAAATCATCAACCTTCAGAAGTGTCATTTGCAACATTCTAAGCAAAGTACATATGAAATAGAACATTCAGAGTGAAGTGCTCTGGGAATAAAACAACATTCTAGGTGAAGTACACAGAGAATAAAGTAAACAGAATCAATTCTTCTCTCATCTACTCAAGTGTCAGAAAATAAAACTGGAAAAAAAAAGAAAATGTACATCAATAATCAAAAGACAAACACTGATGAGAGCTCCGCAAGTTTAAATGTCTCCAAATGTCTACAACATACCATTAATCGTTATTATAAGGAAAATATGGACATATATATATATACATTTATGCACAGATTACTGTTGATCTACAAAAGGCATATTTGTAAACACTGAAAACCAGTACAGGCTATTAGACAATATTCACAATGCTGAAATATCAATGGTATTAAGCAATCTGCTGCACTGCAAATACAGGTTGGAAATAAATATTTTCACAAAAACATGCAGATGAAAAGAAGAGAAATAAGACAAAGTTAAAGAAACTGTTATAAGGAAAAGTCATGCCAGGAACACAAGAATTTTATGTATTTACTGAACTGGTACCATGGTCCAATCACACCCAAAAATGGTCAAGAATTCATAGAGACACACAACAATACAATTTTCTGATTAACAGTGGCTGCTGAACATGAAATGGCATTGGTTCCTCCATCTTTTGGAATTGTTTCCCCCATCTCTATGATTTCCTTAGGATCGCAGGTATTAATAGAGCAAGGTACAAGTCCATGTATTTACATCCACATAAGATAAAGAAGAAAGGGAATTATAGGGGGTATTAAGTGCTTGGTCTTCATTGGCTTATATGTAGTAATCTAATTTTTTTAGAAAAAAGTCAGAATTGATTGGGAACTACAAAGCTGTTTTTTATTCATGTTAAGAATTGCACCTATACAGCTATCAACACATCTAGTGTTCATTTGGAGAACTAAAATATCTCGGGAGGAAATGACAATGACACATTTATTATTTTTTATTCTTCTATAAAAGTATGAATTACAAAGGTAAACTGTTCAAGTCCTAAAACTCTGAATGCTGAGAGCTCATTTAAATTGACATAAAATAGAACAATTTTAATAAATAAATTCAAGTAAAACCACCAGATGGCACTGATAATGATCAATCATCTTACAAACTACTGTGGACATATGGCTGATTTAAAGTGTTTAATTAAATGTACCTTGTAATGATTCTGGACGATGAAGTCGGGCATGCACATATGTCAGGGAAGAACTTCAGAATTACTGCAAGGTGTTAAGTGCAGTGCTTAACTATTGGTTAACAATGGTTTACCAATCATGTTCATCTAGGTAAGTCAAGAGAGGTTTTTACATTAATTACAAGGTATTAAAGGTAGGTAAGTAAAGGGTTAACACATGATGTACCCACCTGGAGGGGGCTGTGTGGTCTGGCTGACTATAGAAGGGCCTACAGTACAACATGCAGCATTAAAACATGCAAGCAAAACCTCACAATAACCATCTAACAGCATACAACATCATAAGCCTACAAGTGAACAGAAACACCACATGCCAGCAATATACAAGTCTTAACCTTGCAGCATTTACAAAGCTCTGATTCATTTCCTTATTTCTGTTTAGAGAACTTATGTGTCCTTATCTCTTGATATATTTATATCTGCATATAAGATACAGAGAAGTACAAATCATATATTTATCTAAATGTATATTTTAATGCAAAAATCTTAATGATTAATTAATGCGAATTTAAAAACAAGGGACCCATGGGTCACTGCAAAATATACCTTTTCTATTAGTTTTTTTTTATATAAATTAGCAATTAAAAAGCTTTGAGGAATAGACCGTGCTATCAAATACTAAATAATATATGTTTACCAAACTAATACTCTGCACTTTAACGAACTATAGCAAAGATGCAAGAGCTTCTCATGATCAAATATCAAATATCAGTATTTCAGCAATGTGACAGTAATAAGTGCGTGAAATAACCTCCCCACTTGGAATATATGGACCCCTGTCAATTACAGAATAAGGAAGGTAGTGGAGATAAGCTGAATAATAATAATACACATTGAATTTATTCACTAAAATAAAATGCTGTAAAAAATTAAAATTTTCCATTTTTAAATGAGCATAAACTAAATGTAATAAGTACCTATTACGCTGTGTAATACATCATATATCCCTGATTTTGTCAGATAACATCACATTATGCATCAAATGTATTTGTTTTTACAACAAAAATATATCTGATATCAAACTAATAAACATCTGAAAATAAAAGTTCATTCAGAATTAAAAATTCTTAATTGTGCCTCTATTTATCAATAATTTGGCTCATATATTATCAATTATATGCATACGGATGGGTTTAATTATATTTTAATTTGTTAAAATTTTTAAAAAGGAAATTAAATTTCTTTAAAGATGCTTCATTTCCTCTGGATTAATTACTATCTCAAGCAAAGTTTGGTACATTGGAGTGAAAACAGCTTTACAATTAAGAAAATACAGTTCAAACATTAACAATTACTGTGGTTGGCTTAAAATTTATGGGGCTCAATTTTCGTGCTTAAGCAATTTTTCATAGTTTCACGGGGTTCCATTTTCGCGATGGGGCACATGTTAATATTTTAATAAACACCAAAATAGGTATGAATACTCTATAAGTATTACACAAAGTTCATGATTTGCTCAAACAACGACCGTCACTGCCGGAACCTGGCGATACCGCTTCAAAGTGGCATTAGTTTCATAGCTTGGCCATTGCATATCAATTTAAATATGGCCCTCGACTCTATCTTGATCATATCATGTTCAGATTACGTAATAGAAACATCATTCAATGGAAATAACAAGTTGGTTATGGAAGGGGCCATATCCCTGAAGCGACCGCGCATGGAAGGTCTGCCTGATCCCCGTGTGAATGTGAAGAAAGCGCAGAGTTACTCTAAGCGGCGAATCATCAGATTGACCAACAGCCAACAACAAGTAAGCGGGGAGAGTTCAAGCAGTTCCATCAAGAAAAACGGCTTGCGATCGCAATTTAATCAATTAAATCAGACATGCAGAACTGCAGGTCAGAACCAAGCATTTTTAAAAAAAATTTGAAACCACCGTGAATAACTGGCCAACCACAGTATTGCATTACACTTGGTGAATATTACTGTGGTGTGTGTGGGGGGAAGGGTGATACGAGAACTACAGTAAACCTGTGACAGCAGGGGTGCCCAAACAGTGTTGCATAACTTATAAGGTTACCCAGGCAGGGCTGAAGTGACCAGAAGTGGGCTGCACGGAGATTGACAATGCAAGTCAATACAATAGGGCCTCCAAATAACAAGGGACCCAAGGGTCACGCCGCTCAGCTGAAGTTTGAAATTTTTGCAAATGCAAAATATTCTATTGTAATGTTTTTCATATATACATGCATATTAGAAGCTAAGAGGAAAGGGGCCCTCCTACTTGGTTAAAGTAAAGTTCTAAACACATGATTGCAAAACTAATACTCTGACAAGACTGTCATGAAGAAAAACAGTATAAGTTTAAAAATACTGTGATGCATATGAAAAATTTACTGATGGACAGGCAAGTGGACAGAATGGACTAATACCTTTATTTCACTTTCAAGGGAATAATGCATTCAAGTTTATATTTAAGCCTATTTTTTTTTAGCATATCCACTTTTTCCATTAATAGTTTTATCAGATTCAATTTTTTTTATTTACAAATTTTATAAATTTGTTATAAAAAAATCTGAATATATAAGTTAAAATATCAGAATTCTAAGTTGCAATCATAATTTATCCAGAGTGTAGCTCATATCGGGTCATATTATGCAAACACATATATTTTATTATTTTTAAATCACAAATGTTTAAACAGAATTTAAAAGAAAATAAGGCCACAACATGGCACCTTCAAGATCATTCCCTGAATCACAATTAAAAAGTTTTGTACATTGGAGTTTTCAGTACATGCTTAATTTTATTCATCAAAATAAAAAATTCAGTAAATTTGATAAAATAAAACCATCTTTTCAAATAAAGTATACACACTGTTAGTTGAATGAGGGACAAACAACATCATTGTGCTTATTACTATCTCTATAATTTATTACTGGAATTAATAGTCAATTTCACACTCTATAATTTATTACTGGACTTAATAGTCAATTTCACACCTGGTGAAGTTTACTCTTCTGAAGTAAAGAATTACTTATCTGATGAACATCCACACTTTCATATAGCAATAAACCACTTTGTGGACACAATTAAATGTACACTTTAATCATTGTAACCCTGGTGGTACAATACAAAATCTAAAATGTAGCATAGCCTAGAATAAGAATGAATCAAATACAGAAAATTATAACGTTCAATTATAAGGGGGGGGGGGACTGCAAGGCAGAGGGGAAACCTGCTGGTAGTGGCCAAGCCATGCTGCCTGGAGAGGGTTACATAATACAAGTGAAGGCTGCACTACAAGGTTGGCCTGATGTAAACAACACTTGACATGGTGTATGAAAACATGAATAAAAGCTTCTCTTTTCAATCAATTCCTTTGAAATTTCAGATTTTAAAAGATTAAATCCTTATGTATATATGCTTTGAAAATTAAATCAACAGTGCTTACAGGGTAAAAACGTGCCGTTTAAGGTATTGATTCTTTATTTATGCTAATAACTAAATAAATTTGCAAATTCAGATCTTTTAGGTTAACAATTGAATCTTGATTTAATAAAGTTATATCCTTGGAAAAAAAAGTCTAGAGCTTTAGCAGTTTTCATTTTAAGTGACTAAATATATTTCCTGATTTTTAAAAAATTGCATTATATTTTGGCCCATAACTTTAAAACAATAATCAATACTGACCTAATTTTTGGTATGTTAATAGAAAATGTATGAAAGAATATGAATACTAAATATGATCGAAAACAGACCAGTGGTTTTGATGTTAGGCAGCCTTGAAGTGTAACTTTTTTTATGGAAAAGGAGGTTTTACCTTAATATTTCAAAGGAATGGAGTCCTAGTGACCCAAATTTAGGTATGGAAGGAGATTTAGGGACCACTAACTGTATGCTAAATTTTGGATTCATAGGTCCAATGGTTTCAAAATGTGCCCTGTAAACGGACGGACTGCCGGACGACGGACAAAGGACCACGACTATAGCTCAGATGACTAAAAGTCAGATGAGCTTAAAATTCAATTCCTAACCCAATTTTTAAACTTTTATTTTCAAATTAAAAATTTTAAGGGATTAAATCCTTATTTATACATACTGTGAAAATTAAATCAATAGTGCTTATAGTAAAGAAATGTGCCATTATCAGAGTTTGGCCAAATTTAAGGTACTGATTTAACAATTATGCTCATAACTTGATATATTTGAGAAATTCTGATCTGATTTCTAGTATTCAATTGAATCTTGATTAAATATATATTCTAAGAAAAAGTCTCCAGCTTCAACAATTATCTTGTTAGTTGAGTTTATATATTTCCTGAGTTTTGACAAAGTACATTATGTTTGAGCCCATAACTTCAACAATTTACACAATATTGGCCTAATTTCTGGGATGTACATAGGAAACATATGCAGAAATGGTTACATCAAACATGAATACATATAGGGCATCATATAATTTTCATATAGGGCAGTTTTGAAGTGTTACAATAGGTTTTTACTTGAAAACGAAGGTTTTTCCTAAATTTCTTGAAGGAGCAAAGTCGCAGTGATGCAGTTTTCGGTTTAGTAGAAGAAATTATGGACATCTAACTGTATGTAGAATTTTGAGTTTGTATATCCAACAATTAAAACATGCCTTGTTAACAGACTGACAGACGGCCAACCGGACGATGGCCAATGGACCATCACTATATCTCAGATGACTACAGTCAATGAATAATCACTCAAAATTTTACAAATGTCTTAACTACTTTTTTTTCTAATAAATATGACAGCATGACAAGAGATCTTATTTGTATTCAAGCAACAATGAACATATAAAAGAATAGAGGAGAACGGTGAGGAGCACTAAAATAAAAATATCACAAAGTTGTTGTTTCTTATTTAATAAGGTACTCAGTCCACTAAACTGCAGATATGGTGATGTTTAAGTTCAAAGGTTATATTAAAAGTGCAAAGGAATGGAATATAATAATTTTGTGGATGACTTATAATAATAATAAGATTGTGAACTCTCCGTAAATTCCTGCAGAAAGTCTGTCACAAACTGACAATCCTGCTGTCACTAGATTAAATGTAACTTAAATCAGAAGAAATATGTGACCAGCCTCTGTGTCAGATATGTCAATTTAGATATGTCTAGAGATGTCATGAGCTGAAATTGCTGATCCAGAGACCAAACAGTGGTTGACAATTTGGTTAACATTTTACTATGGTAAAAGTTAATCACCTATAAAACACACATACACACAATAACAACATAATTAAGCCACCAGCAAGTGTTAGAAAAATGTGCAGTGCAACTTGCGAATAAACGTGTGCATTAACTCCCATGCGAGCAGACCAATGTGACCTTGAGGTGAAGATCACTGTGTAAGACAAACTCAGCACAACTAACAAGACAAGACTGCCTGGGGACCTTTTTACCTGTGGCTTTCTGTTCAGCACTGCCAAATACTGCAGCAAAGTTTGCCTCGGAGGCAAAACCGTCACCTGAGGCTGTGGTTGTGGTTTCGCCTGAATAAAACCGCCATGTTGGATAACTCAAACTGCCTACTCATCTCAACAGCAAATCTACGCAACATCAGGTATTCTATTACGGAGAAGTTTACCCCTTTTACATTGCAGATTGCAATCCAAATGGAAACCAGATTCAATCAGAATTGAAGCAGTCTTTCTATTACTCCAATTTTGGTCTTAAGATGTAATTTTGTATTATTCTGCATATAAAATGATATACCACACTGTCATTTTGCATATTTCCGTCAAACGGCCACTCCAATCACAATCAGGACCTTGTATTTTGCAGACAGATGAGACAACTCATCCTACACTATATATAGTCTGTTCCAGAACCCCCGTCCACCTGTTTTTTCAACATTTTTTTTGCGTGTTAAAGAACGCCAAAACTTTTTGTCCTTAAGAGAGAAAGAGGAAAATGCATAATTAACTATTATGGAAATAATAGCCTACCTTATGTCATATCCTGTAAACAATTTGAAAACTATTTTACGAGTAACTAGTCTATTCTGTAGCGACATCTTGCCACTGATCTGGGAAATGGGCATATCAGGGAATAGTGATGACGTCATAATGGTAGTCATATACTAAAGAGGGCCCAACATTCATGGGACCAATAATCAGGAGCTGCCGACCCCTGATTACAGGGAGACTTGTATTCTCCTCATGCACGCGATTCACATTTATGTAAAATTACTTTATACTCATATCCAAGGAGGATAAACAATGGCCACTTATTAGGGACGCCATGAACCACGGATATATGTGAGACCAGTCCTTAAAGTAAATAAAATTTATATTGTGAGTAGGTAAGGTATAAAAAATTACACTTTTGCCTCTTTATGCCATTGGTACAAATTTTGTTTGGCAAGTTTGTCTTATGTGGAGATAATCCTGAAAAAACAGGTGGACAGGGGTAATGGAACAGATTAAATATCTTTACAAATGTAGAAAGTCTCATAATCTGAGATCTGGAAGAAAATAAACAGTACACTTCAGATGACACTTTACAGGCATTGCAGAGATATGGTGGGACACCTTAAAGTCTCATACAGGGACACAATGTTGATTCATTGTGAACTAGAATACCGGTAGTCGACAAGCAACTAAGTCACAGAGGCACAGGTATCACAGAGGCATAGGTAAAGAAAGGCATGGAATGTTCCTGACATTGTGGCATCATTAATGCTAGTTCAACTCCTCATATATGTGCAATTTTCACCAAAAACAGATCTACAGATGGATACACCATGCAAGATTTCAGGCCAAAACACCAATCCACTCCTGAGAAAAAGTACATTAATTTATTCAATGAAAACGGGAAGGCAGGTGACGTCACCTTTCTGATCTGCGAGAAAACTCTCCCAGATGGATGTACATGCCAAATTTTCTGACCAATACAATGAAGCACTCCTAAGATATGAGTAATTTTAACCTTAAGCAAACATATGGATGGATGCTACACAAAAACAATCGCACATGGTGCCACCAATCTTGAATACATGATGGAGCTATGCAAGATCTATGGACATGCAACATTTTAACCCATTACGTTGAACCAATCACTAAGATGAACAGATGGCAAATGTATGGATGGACGCCACATGAAAGTCATTGTAGGTGGCGTCATTAGTCTCAGTCTCAAGTTCAAGATTGAGAGATCCAAGATCTATGGACATGCAAAAGTTCAGCTAAATACACTGAACCATTCCTGAAACATGGGCTGTCATCAAAAAGACATCCCAATTCATACTGCACAATAAGGACTGCAGGTGACCTTACCAGTCTTTATTAGGCAAATCAACTACATATGTGAGGGAATAACTATGCCAGGTTTCGGAATGATCAGTCCAAAGGTATCAAAGGAGTTCTCCGGAAACAAACGCGGCGGCTGTAGAGACAGCTGAACCCGGTGAAAAACACTGTATCCACAAAACTTTGTTTTGGAAGATACAATAAATCAAACCAAATACTAGTTTTAAAAGATACCTCTTCACTCTTCATTCGATCCACATGGAGTGAGATTTGAGATCAGTTCATGGGACAACTGATTTTGATATAAATCCAATTTAATATGAATTTTAGCCCTTTTGGCATATCTCAAGTCCTGCAGACCATGTACTTTGTCATCGATTACATCTTTTCATGAGATCCATGACACTGCTTGTTGATATGATCCTGGGGTTATATTACAGCTTTAATACATCTTCTATGAATGCTTTATCCACATTAAACCTGGCAACAATCAGGATTGCAATTTGGCAAAGGGGTAATTTGCACTAAAAGTGGGTGCAAAGCATAACTAACACACATCTAGCCAAGTGTAACATTTACATATTACTGTGCAAGGATGAAACTCTTATCTTATCCAAAATTTCAAAGGCATGATATATGTAACTTATACTAATGTCTTAATAACTTCGCATAACAGCAACAAACATGCAATGAAAACAGCAGATAGTTGCAAACCTTGACATAATATGGCTTTAAACGGCAAATTAATGCCGGTATGTTGATAGATACTGTTGATAAGTACTTCTTGCCAGGGTTTTATATGTTTTGTTCATATTTAGTTTGTACCCCCTTCTCCTATCCTGGCTTTTTTCTGTAGGGATTTTGCTTTTCCTTAATATTTAAGGCTAAACCCTCTCTCCCTCCCTGAAATTGTTAACACTTTCAACAGTATTATATCCTCAAGAGTACATGGTAACCCTGGAGCCTTTCATCCACAACTTAAGAATCAGCCTAGTATGTACAGGTATTACACAAAAAACATTCTTGGCAAAAATAATATATCTATATCACTAAGATACAAGTAAGCCTGGGTAACATGAAAGTAAGGTCACTGTGGGTTTAATTTGTTAATTAACCTTGAAGTGTTGGTTAGGCTCCACTGGGGAAAGCGGCTGGAGCACCAGAGTGGGCTGAGACTGCTCAGGGTAATTAGGATGCTTATGATGTCCTAACAGTTCCTCCAGTATTTTAATTTTATTCCTTGCCTTTTACCTTTATAATGTTACTGAAAAAAACATCCTAACTTGACAGGTGCAAAAATCTGTATAGTTCAGAGTGAGAATACTAAATAGCACAATGATTTCACTGGTTTTGATTTTAAACCATACAGCCATTATGATAACAAGTTAGCACCAAGCTTAACTACTACTTAATGTCTCAGGATTAACAAGCTTAACTATAAAGGTGACCACTGAAACATGAAGGAGCTGTCATCCTTACCTCCGAAACCTGGCGCTGGAGCCCCCCATCCCGGTGCCGGTTGTGCCTGTACCGGAGCCGCTGACGCAAATGGATTGGTGGTGGTCTGTGGCTGGAACACTGGCTGCTGTTGCTGGGGTGCTGCTTGTTGTGCCACCTGGTTGAACATGCTGGCACCAGTCAGCCCCAGCAGATCATCACTGGTGTTGGTGCTGGGAGCAGGTGCTGCTGGTGCTGGTGCTGCAGCTGCAACAGGGGCTGCCCCAAACAGGTCTACAGGCTGTGTGGGGGATGTAGCTCCAAATGGCTCAGCTGGCGCTGGTTTTTGTGGTGATTCTACCTGGGATTTTTCCTTTTGTTCCTGACAATATATACCCAGCTCACATGAAACAATTTCTAAAGGTGAACAATTTTTCTGATGTTTTAGTACCCCCAAGGCCTTTTGCAATAACATTATTTTATGCCCAAGTTAAAGAATTTTGCCTATGTATGAATGTTATCAAAGTAAAACACTGATCACCGTCATTAAGTCCTGGAAAAACTGCTTCACCTTAGTCCAGACCACTATTTCAAACTAAAAAGGGCCAACTTGTTAAATAAACAATGGGTGGTCACCAAATTTACTGAAGGCAAATTATCAAATATCCACTGGCATTTTTATTGCTCTGCAAATCATTTAGCTGTCTTTGCTCACTGCAACCTCACTGTAATTTCCATAACTGGATAACTACACAGAAACCACTCCAGACAATAGCTGATTATATTTAAATGTCTGGTGCATGGATCCCTCTGTAAGATATTTTCAAAAACACCTATTATGTGAGAGGTGAGCCAGATTGTCAAGGGGAGACATCTGGTGGTGATCAGTATAACTAGCTAACCTTCAGCTGTTGGAGTTGTTTACTCTCCTCCTCCAAGATCTTCAGTTTCTCCTGCTCACTGATTAGTGATGCACTAGCACTGGCTGTAGCGAACGTGTCTATGGCTGTCTTCACACCTGCTGGCCTGTCACAAGAAATCAATAGTACAAATGTACTTAGAACTTGTGTTATTTCCTTTACTAACAAAGTCATACATGTTATATTTTCTTCAATGTCTGGTTGTTTGTTTGTCTCCCTGTCTGGCTGTAGTGGTTATCTCAATATTATCAAAGTAATTTTTTATCTTTGATACAAGGAATTTGTTTATTAACCTTCTGCATCTGATGCTGATCCAGAACAATTTGGCTATCAGCTAGTACATCAGTCAGTCAAAAGCACTGCCACTTGTGTCGACATCTGGTGGTGGATTTTGGTACCATTGCAACAAGTGAGGAAGAAAAGATTTAAGGCTTGAGGAATCTTGCTAAAATAGAGCACTGGCAAAATAATGATCTGGTGGTGTTAAGCCGTAGTAAACAAAACTAGAATATCAGCAGAAGCTGACAAAAGCCCTCAGCCAAAAGAACAGTGTTTAGAGGTGGTAACAGTAACAAGTACTAAATATCTGTTCTCACATAGATGTATATCTGTACATGTCTCAGTTATAAATTTAAAATGGAGAGGTATGTACCATGATTCATAACAATCCACCAAATGCTTCCTGAAAAATAAACTTCTAAGTTTTATTCTATTATAAGCTCTGTGACCTTGAAAAGTAGGTCAAGGTCACCCATCTTCAAACATGAATGAGATTTTTGTTGATATACATCTTCACCAAAGAAATAAAATTCCTATTGTGAATCCTTTTAGAGATATCCCGCTCACAAGGCCAAAGTTGAAAAATCCAAGAAAAATTCAATATAAAATCAGAAATTGCAGGTGGCACCCCCAAACTTGCGCAGCAGTTACAGACCATCAGTCCCTATGATCATAGTAAGTATTGTGAAAATCCATCCAATGGTTCCTGAGAAATAAGCTTCTAAACGTTTTTTCTATAATCAGCTCTAAAACGTAGAAAAATAGGTCAAGGTCACCCATCTTCGAACTTGACCGAGATTTTGTCAATATACATCATCACCAAAAAAATAAAATTCTTACGGTGAATCCTTTTCGAGATATCTCGCTCACAAGCCCAAAGTTGAAAAATCCAATAAAAATTCATTAAAAATCAGAAATTGTAGGTAGCCACCAAACTTGTATAGCAGGTACAGACTATCAGTCCCAATAATCATAGTAAGTTTTGTGAAAATCCACCAAATGGTTCCTGAGTAATAAGCATCTAAGTGTTTTTCTATAATCAGCTCTAAATTGTAGAAAAATAGGTCAAGGTCACCCATCTTCGAACTTGACCGAGATTTTGTCGATATACATCTTTACCGAGGAAATAAAATTCTGACGGTGAATCCTTTTCAAGATATCCCGCTCACAAGGTAAAAGTTAACGGACGCCGGACGGACGGACGGACAGACGGACAGCTTGGGTGACAACAATAGCTCATCAGCCTAAGGGCTGAGGGCTAATAAAAGCTTTTAAAGACACTACCGTTAACAACTGGCCAGCCGTAATTTCTGAGTGCAGAAAGCACAATAAAGAGATGTGTAAAAATAAAGAAAATGTAGATGGCGCCACCAGTCTTCCATAAATGAAAGGGCTTCCGATAATCAACAAACTTCTGGAATTTAAAAAAGATCCATGCATTTATTACTGTGATATTTTATCTAAAGTTTGAATTTCAAACATCAAGAGCTGAAAATGTTAAAATTTTGCAATTGTGTCTGCAACAGTTCTGAAGAACTAGATGGGCAAATTTTCTTCTTTTGTTTTTGCATGGTAATAATGTGATATGTGCAGTTAATGCACAATAATTTAGTTTTAGGGTTGACAGCAAAATTTTTGTTTTGCAGCCAAGAACACTGTCACAAGTCTGATAAAAAAAGCAGTGACCTACTTTATGGTATGCAAGGAGAATTACCAAGGACCTACTCTGATTTAAAGTTATAAGTTTCCAGATCAAATGGTTACAACTTGTGCCTTGTGCCTTGTTAACAGATGGACAGATGTCCAGATTGACTGATGGCTGGATGGACAAAGGGTTATCACTATAGCTCAGATGACCAATCATCAGCTGAGCTTAAAACTGAAGCAAACATAAACTTATCAAGTCTAATAACCTGTATACATGGTTAATTTTCACTAACCACACTGTACAGCTTTCTATGGGTGGCACATACTCACTTTGTAACTGAAACAGGGCCACCTTTCTTGCTAGCTTCTAATGACTGCAAGTGCTGCTCCAGCGCGTCCAGCAGGCTGGAGGGGGCCTGCAACATAACATCCAACAGTCAGTAATATAAGCAAATCAAATATTATTCCATAATAAGGAATACTGGAGTTCATACAACATCAGTATCAGGTTATGCTGCAACCTACACTCTACCTGTCAGTTAAAGAGGCTAAACAGGCAAAAGTTATATGTGATGACAATAAAAGGAGTTTTTTTGGAAATAATCTAGTGTAAAGGTATATACTTCTGAATGTACCAGTATGTCTACCACTAAATAAATTACCAATTCTAAAAGATTAAAGCCATATGGGAATCCTAGTTCATTGATCAGGCTGTAACAATACATCAGTGCACCAATACACTGTGATACAATGTCAAGTACTGTGCCAGTACCATCAGATCCCCTGTATCAATACAACAACGATAGTTTATCATCTGATAGAGAGTGATGTCTGACATTAAATAATGGTTCCTTAGTGCTGCATAAGGCATGTAATGTGAAATATGCAAGCATTTGAAATCATCTTATCAATTACAGCTTAATTTTTTTAAATAACTGATCTGTTTTAAACATATTCTGTGAGAGAAAGTTTGGCCATATTAACAATGGCTTGGAATCTGAACTATAATATAACTTAAAAATATCATTTTATGTATTGTATCATGATATCACAGACATCACAACATGAGATCTGGTAAAGTTCTCTTAAATATCATCTGGGTCATTTGTCCTCCCTGAATATACATAATTTAAACAAGTGACCCATGGGTCAAGGTGCTCAGCTGAAGTTGTCTATGAAAATATCTGTATAACATCATACAAATTTAAAAAGAGACAAAAGTTTAAATTTTTTATATATATATATATATATATATATATATATATATATATATATATATATATATATATATATATATATATATATATAACTCTGAACAATTTAAGTGCAACTGTAATGCTTTTTCGCCTATATAAGCATTCTTTCTCTAGCTTCTTATTTGACCACATAGTTTTGTAAAACTTACACACACTAGCAACTGAGGAGCCTTTCATGGTCTCTAAAGACAAATGAATTCACAATCCTGTGGAATTATTGGATTTAGGAATTACTATTTCATTGCCTAATATGGCATCATAGTATTTACATAAAGTCCAAAATCCCAACAAGATCAGTTAAATGCACTCAAGCAATCGCTAGTTATGCCAGTTAATAAAAAACACAGTGTGATCTCATACCACTGAAACAGGCATGAGGATTGTTATCCCTACTCTTCACTAATTATATGATGTTTAACGGTTTTACTTTTTAAAAGGGAATGTTCACAAACAACTGACCACAAATACAAGTTTCAATGAAGAACCTTCATGCCAAATATGAACAAAATAACAAAGGCAGTTTTTATATAAGGCAATCTTTCAGTGTTTTCTGTGATTAAGTTTGAAAACAGAAGCTCAATATCTTGATGAAATGATATTACAATGACCGTTCAGGTATGGTAATAGTTCCCCCCCCCCCTGAATGTATGAAAAACTTTGGATTAAGGATTTGAACTTAAACTGTTTTTGATTTGTGTAATGTTAACAAACACTGGACAACATGCAGGCAAAGGGTTATTGCTAGAGCTCAGATGACTTACAGTCAGCTGAACTAAAAAACAGAAGATAGTACAACCGCAATGATAAACAGGTCCAATATTTCTGAATTTTTGGTAATAAATCAGCCTTATAACCATTATACAGCTATTCACAAAATTAGATCATAATATCATTTATTTTCATGATACTTGGGTTTATGCAAGTATTCACTAGAAGCTGACCTGAATAGTTTAGGATTCTGCTGTACAATGATCTGTGGTTCCATAAGAAAAGCATTTTACAGAATGCACAAACTACTACCTCTGACAAAGCCTGAAGCAGTCTTTCACTCATCAAATAAAATATATATCTCATTCTCACACTGCAATGTCTAAGACAAAGTTTAGTAGGCTGCTGTTTAGATGGTTAAGACATGACCAAAGAATCCATGGTCTGTACTTTAGACTTTACTTTGTTCCACCAACCTATATCCAACCTTTTTTTAAGATAATTTTCTTTAACGTTTCTATTTTTCAAAGATTTCCTAGTAAGCTGAACATAGAAGTGGCGGCCTAACATGACAACTGAGAATTTGACAATATAACTGCAGTTTATGTTTCACAATATTTTTGACTCTTTACAATGATCTGACAGATCAGATGTGTCCCTGCATGAGTATCAATCTTTGCTTTAGCTGTTCATAATTTTTACGTGATTTATAGTGTTTACGTGACATCATTCAATCCACAGCTGTCATCAGAGCCTGTTTTTGCATGTGACCGTGACTGCCATGAGTGGGGTCGATATGTTGTTAATTGTAGACTGATTTCTCATATTTTAAAATCATTCTGATTCTTAAGTAAGGTGTAAGGTAGGTATTTATCTACCATGTTCAAAATAATCACCTAACGCTGACATTTTGAAATTATATGACAAGAAGCCCATCTCACCAATTCTAATAATCCCTGATTCCAATAAATTGATTAATATACTTTTATCATATTTGTAAAACTTTTACATTAACATACAGCACCTGTATATATATGTAAAGGACATCTGTTTACCAATGCAAAATATGCATACATTTGACTTTGTGATGGCTTAACTTTATCCCAACAAAGGAATAGATATATGTCATAACAAGACCTCTGTTAATTTGACTAGCGTATGTTAAGAACCCTATGCCAGGCTACAATAATGAATAAATAGGCCTACAGACTGCCTGTAAATTTGCAGTAATATTCAGATATGCATGTCCAAACACAATTTTTACCCGGACACAAGTATTCAATTACTCCTCTCAGCCCTAATATCTAGTACCAAAGATTTCTACTACCAGTCATTTAAAAATACACTACCAATAACACAATGTCTAGTTTCTTTAGTTCAACCTCAAAATAATACAGTATTGACAACATTTTCAGTAGTTAACCAGTATCTCTCCTGTAACTTGTGCTTTACATATAATTCTTAGTACTTTTGACACTGACAGTTCAGAGTGCTGATGTCTATGGCACAGTATAATCATGCCAGAATCAAACCTAAGAAAATTAACAAATGCCAGTTTTGGCGGCCAATTTCAGACCCATATGTTATAAACCACAAAAGAACTACAAACCTTTACATTTCCTAATAACTAGTGAAAACCAACAGCCAATTTAAAAACCTAAAGTATATGAAACTTTGTCAATGGACAACCCAACCCCTTTTGACACACATAAAAAGAAAATAACAGAACAATACTATTTTTACCCTTTAAGGATATCATGGTCACTGCGGACAATTTTAAACTCATCAATGAATCTAAATAAATAAATCTGACATGACAGTTTTAAACCTGGGTCACTGTCATTGCTTCCTCAGGAGGGTATGTGTTCATCCCTGTTCATGTGTATGTTTGTGTGTTTGTTTATTAACCACGTAACTTAAGCAATCATGAACAGCATCTCAGGAAATTATCAGGGCATTTCAGGAATGGGACAATGAAAAATCAATTAGTTTTGGCGTGGATCCAGCACTTCATCTAGATCCAGGAACATCATTAAGGAATATTCACAAATGCATAGTCACTTATGCATGATTGAACCTGGGAATATGGGCCAAATAAGTGAATGGCTGAGGCTTGCATTAATTAGAAAGCAAGTTTCTAGTTCTTTTTGTTTATGTTTGAGACAGATTGCAAACAGTTCTTGAACTGATTTCAGGACTGCAGTGAGACATTTAAAGCAGGACAGACAGGATGAATTCAAAGTCTCATTAAATGGTGGGAAGGTTTGTATAATTTGCTGGTAAAAACTGAATAAAATTACATGTTTTAAATTGTTACAAGTTGTTCAAAATTTCAATGGTTCATTAATGAAAGTGTAACTTGGAGTTGACTTTGAAGGAGCATGTATGTATCCTGTTCCCATTTTGATTATAATTTAAAACACAAAATGACACCTGATCAGAATTTTGCCTAACAACTGTGTTCAAAGGTAATATACCATCGGCTGAGGAAGATGGTACCAAAATGTGCTTAAAGGTAATATACCATCGGCTGAGGAAGATGGTACCATCATGTGCGAGGACAGGAAGGCAGCCTTTCTGATTTATAGTGATTTTGTCACTGGTAATTATTTAACAACCCTGTGAATCTGTGTGAGCAAGTTAACTCACAAACAGGAAAAGTCCTTGAGCAGGTTCTTCAACCTGGCATTATAGCCCTGAATCCAAGTGCCTGGACCAATAAGCATTAAGCAACACCGTATCAGCACAAAGAATATTCCCTGTGGCTCAGCTCGTATAACTAAGCTTATTTTCATAAAATTTTACAATCCTGTTACTTTTACACAAAATGTTCATTCCTGTTATGCAAAAGAGCAATAGCCTGAAGAGACAGTGGTGCTGATCCATTTATCAGTAAAATGATTACCAATAGAAATAAAAGAACTGAATAATTATAAGTATAACTGAATACTTTTACACAAAATTTTCATTCCTGTTATGCAAAAGAGCATTAGCCTGAAGAGACAGTGGTGCTGATCCATTTATCAGTAAAATGATTACCAATAGAAATGAACAAACTGAAAAATTAACAGACTTCATTTTTACTTTAATTAAATTAATCTTAAGTCGACTGTTCTTTTTTTTTAATATTGCTGTAAAGGTTAAAAATAAAAGAAAAAGCTGGGGTCATACTAGGAAAATAAAAACAGGACACTCACGCTTTTGGCATTTTCTTGTAAACCCTAGAGTGAACAAAAAACACAGAACTAAACACAAACAAAACACACATGCACAGAAAAGGTGTCAACGTAAGTTGAAACAGAGTGCACAAAAAAGTAGCAAGAGAAGATGCATTAAATAAGCTGCATCCCATGCAGGCCTAGTCTAGTGCATGAACCAGAGAAACAGAAATAAAAGTTCATGATATTGAAAAAAAGGGGATTAAATGACACTGCTAAATTGCAAAGAACTTTTTTTTTCAATATTGGCTGAGATACACACTGGTTTCCATGGCATCTATACTAAGTGTGTCCGGCATATAAGGATGGTTAGAGCAAAGTTGATTTGCATGAAAAAAGACTATCTTGTTGAAGGTCTATTTTCCATTGATGGTTAGTGGAATTGAGCTAATACATCAAAAGGCCAGTTGCAAAACAGTGTTGCCTGGATCAAACTTCAGTTGGTCATTAGGACAGAACAGATGAGTTCCTGGGGGTTAGACAGAACTGATACCAATACCCAAACACTGATACCCAGAAAGGAGTTTCTGGAATAGATGAAAATGATGTCCAGGTCTCAGAGCTACAGGGACACCAAAGTAAAAAGGATTATGAGGAGGGGTCAAGACCAAATGTTCCAAATAAAATGACAACAAACTTTACTGCACACATTGACAAGAGGTAACCGTAACCACATAATAATATATGCTATACATATGTGTGAAAAAATGTCACTGAATGAACAATGAAAAGACATGGAGTAAATTCAACTAAGTCCTTCCTTCTCATGTACAGGAGATGCTCTGAGTTAAGTATTATTCCATAATCAATTCCTGCATCCTCTTGCCCTCAACAGGACCATTACATGTATTTACTTGTTAACATAATGCAATACAGTTATTTGATTTTCAAATTAACACCACAGGTAAACTTTAAAATGCTCAAATGATGTAAGAAATCTTTAGTTTGAAATGGCATAAGATTTTAAACATTAATTGTAGTATTGTTTGTCTGTAATATGTATACCACACTAGAAACATAACAAGTACATAATTTACATAATACAGTGAAATCTCAAAATTACAACCAACAATGGGACCTTGGTAAAGTGGTCGTTACTTTGAGGTGGTCACTAAATGGACCTGGTCAACAGGCTAGGCCTAAATGTATTATTCCTTGCAATGGTAATTTACAAACTGAGGCAGTGATTCTATAAGTCACGTAAACTTACAGGTCATAAACATGAATTATATGATGCACATCTCCTTATAGTAAATGTATTACTTGCATATCCTACCTGTCAATCTGAGAGTGCCAAGCTCTGTCTAAACTACAATATATGAGACCCAGACATAGCTTCTTTACAAGAAGTTACAAGCAAAGCTTTTCTAACACAGGCAAATGACAGACCATGCTTTCCTTACATGAACCAGTAATACTAACCAATCCATTCTAGATACAGTTACAGGCTATACCTCCATTACAACAGAGTTACAGATATGTACTCATTACAGATATTTACAGGCTAGACCCTATTTACAATGAGTCACACGTATTTATTACATACATGTACAGACCAGAACTCAGTTGAGTTACAGACCATGTCTTCATTACAGACAGTCAAAGACCAGACCTTCATTACATAAAGAGTATGAGAAATGTCTTCATGAGTTGAGGACCAGATTTCCAAACAAGCAGAGTCTCAGTTGGTCATGTCTGCACAAAGGCAATGGTTTAGACTTTGTCTTGCATAAAAATCATATATTCTTTACAAGATTAAGTTGCTAACCATGCTCAGTAGAGTACAGACCAGACCATCCTTGCACAGCTGAGTAACAGGCCATGCCTACTTTATAGCTCTGCCATGTCCTCATTGCAAGAAAAGTTGCAAGGCAGACCTTCATTAAAGGGGCCCAATCACCAAATAGCATGTTGAAAAAACACGAAAAACAGCTTCTTCCCTTTAAAATAATTTGTACCTGCCAAAACACTGCCCTGAAACCGTTTGCTTACTCCTGTTAACAAGTGTTAAAAACGTTGGACTGGGCACGATCAGAGGTGTCAACATAAACACAGGGCGTGGGACTCTGTGCATCACTGAGCCACAGCATTTGCCAATCATGAGATGCCCTGACTGACTTGGCCCTAAAAATGCTTACATGTTCACGCTGGCTGAAAATTCGGGTGCTGCTGCTCACAATCAGACATCCAGTTACGCAGCCTTGTTAAGGTAAACAGACACATGTGGACTGTGTTTACAAACGCGCAGAGCCATAACAAAGTGTTAAACAGCCAAATGCGAGGTTCTGAGACTGTGGTGATATGGTTTTGCTGGAAAACTTTGAAATAAAGCAAAACTGAACTGATAGTGTGAAAGAAAAGGCATAATATTGCTCCTGATTATGTCCCTTTAAGGATAAAGTTAAAACTACAGACATGCATGAAGGTCTTACCTGGATAATTTCACTACACAAGGATTTAAACCATGTTTTTTTTTTTTTTTAAAGGGATCAGGATTCCCACTTTATTTCAAAATCTTATATCTACATGACTTAGGCAGCCAACATGAGATACCCACCATCCTGAGATAATGCACACAGAAGATGCTGCCAATGACTGTATACTGGCTACTGGCTAATAAATGAACTATTTATAATTCTAGACCATCCATCCTTATGCACAAGTTGTAGCCTCCTATAAAACGAAGTAAGAATGCAGCATGCAAATTAAAAGAACTATGTCTCATCATTCAGTGCCATGTCTGACCAATGTATGGAAGTACATAAACAGATAGCAGAGCAAAAGCAAATATGAACATATTACCAGGCCAAGGCAGTGCAGTGCAACTTAACACTAGTTGAGATATCATAAAGCAAAATGTAACCTAGAAAACCAAGAAATCAGTGTATATGATAAACTAAAACAATACAAAGTACCTCTATGTGACAGAATGGATATAAACTAAAATAATAATAATTTTCCTTTATGTGCAAATGCATAATTTAAGTGTGGTAGGTGCCAATTTAATTTTATATATCATCAAGTGGTAATGAATAATTTAATTAAGTTCTGAACATACATTAACAGTGTTTGTACTCAAATCACCAAAACTTTTTAAGCATCAATGTCAGCTTTAACAAAGGTCGCCAATAATTACCATCATCAGCAAATCAGCAACAAGAAAATGAATTTTACTTTTTTCAAGTTTCATTTTTATTACTATAATTTTGCTTTATATGTTACAAGGAGCTAACAAGCTGGGAATTCTGATATCTCTGTGTGAGTGTAGTCAACAAAGCACACTGAAGGCTAGTTATGGCAGGTCAAGTGATAAAACAGCCACTGATCATTCCTGTGTATCTCACTGAAACAATTAAATGTTTTAATGCTTAACATTTGCTTGTATTTTTGTAAAGCTGTTGTCTCTACCTTGTGCAAAAAGTCTAAAGTTTTATATATATATATTTGTAAAATACTGGTAGATAACAGAAGATTTATAGAATATTCTTCCAACAATCAAATAATCCTTAATGGCCAGTTGTAAGCTATATGACTGGGGTTGTAATGGCTAGTTGTATGTTATATCACTACAGCCTTACTTGTTTATTACACATTTACATTGATAGTAAAGCTATTGTCTCAACCTTGTACATGAAGTCTAAAAATGATATAAGATCCTTTCATGGACAATTAAATACTACTGCAGATGATAAACCATGGCACAATCTGTCAGGTGAACATCACTGGTCAGCTCATATCTATGGAACTGAGTAAACACAAATAGTATATACAACAAGTATAGTGACTTGAAATATGAAATACACAAAAAAATGATAAATAGTCACCAACTGTCTGCTAACTACCAATCCATACACTTACAAGCAAAAGCCAAAATGCATGTAGAGTTTAATTTAAATCTTTGACACTTGGGCTGCTTTCAAAGTCCCAAAATTGTGGAATTATCAATATGTTTTTACTCAGCTAATGTCATTGATAGATCATACAGAGAAGTACAGAAGTCAAAGCTCAAAATAGTCTAATTAAACCCAATTTTAAATTAAGGCCATTATGTGTTAGCCAGATGTGTTCAAAATGTATGTATGCAAGTATTCATTAGAATGCTGTTGTGCTAACTTCTTAGGAACTGACAAGAATATGTGTTGTTCAACAAAAAAAAGCAACTATTATTTATAATAAATGTTTCAGTTACTTAGACACAAATGTGAGAAGGTTAAAAAAACTAGGTTTTCTAAATAACTGACAAACACTATAAAAAGGTGGGTAATATATGTCACAGACACCATACCTGGGGTTAGACAGTCAATATATCAACAGGTGGAATCTAACTCGTACAACAATATGTACCATTACAGTCCATGCTGGAACCTGTACTACACCTCCAAAATCTCCAGAGTTTCAGAAGTCAAGGACTTGTACAATAACCCACACATTACCCACCAAAACACACAATGTTTGTATGTAAAATAAAAGTACAAAACCAGCTTTTTTTAAAGCCACAAGCTTAATCATATATGTTGGTACATACACCATTTTGGAGAGCAAAGGAAATGTTCCGACTCCCGCAAGACCATGTTTGTGTCCATCCATATGTCCCAGAATTCCTTGTCATAACTGTTAAAGATTATTATGCTTCCTTAGCATTAATATTCTTATAAATTCTGATGCTGTGAAATGGTACTATCATTTCCCCCTTTTTTGTTTTTCAATAGTGTGCTTTTAATATACAAACTGAATTACATTCAACCCTTATAAGTTAATATTTTTTCTAAAATCTTTAATAAAATGCCATTTTTATGAATACTTTAGAAAGTATGGAAAGTACTTTCATTCCATAATTATTTCTTAATTGTTCCTGAATAAGATGATGCTTCATTTGATATCACTGTTAAACTGATGAAGTGTCATACTCCATGGTGAGAAATGAATATGTATTTAACTCTTCTTATAATAAAGTCCCTGCATCTTTAATTGCACTTAAATGCACATTTTCAAAATATTTAATTATCACTTAATGCAAATTAAGATCAAATTGAATTTAAAGAATTAATATTTATTAAAATAAATGCAAGATCCAACAATCATTATTGGGAGACAATAATTGATAGGTTACATTTATGCGTTTGATAAGCATATTTCAGATGGGTGAGATGAAATGTATCATTTTTATAGCACAATTGCAATTTTGACATGAAGACAGATAATTGACATGCTTTGTACAGATCAGGGTTTGAAGGAAATATAAACAAGTGACAGAATTCTGGAACAATCAAAAGATGCCACAAAACAGCCTTAAAAATTCAAAGGCCTGCAGCGCCACTAGTGGTGTATGGGGTAAACAAGGGTTAAAAAGAAAAAAAGAGCGAAGATTTCGAGCACAAACCTCCTGATTCTTATCAGGAATATCAGTGTCTGCCAGTCCCGGCACCTGATAATGAGCAGAAATAGTTACCAGTTATCATGTGATCACCATCCTGTTATCATGTAATCAGATTCAAGTTATCATGTGACTCTTTTCTGTTATTATGTGATCTACACAAAATGCTTCCGATAGGCTGCAGCTGCAGTCATCACTGTGCCCTAATCACACATAATGTAGGAAACCACCAAGCAAACTGACAGCATTCAATTACACACACTGAATCGTGGTTAAGCACAGTGCCAAAACATTCATCATTGATCAGGAAGCACTTTGTTAGCCAGTTTCCATCAGAGAACTATTAATTTTAATGGAATACACAAATGTTTTTTCTAACCCTTATCCTCTGGTTTTATTCAAAATTCACACATATTAGCATGCACTAGGGTGCACTGTATGGATGGCCAAGGCGTGCTCATATTTTAAATTTTTTTTGCAAGGGGCAAAAATGAAATCGAGAAACTGTGCCAGCCAGTTAAATATTTGCCATAATGGCTTTCAACTGTGTAATTGGTCCTGTTTCATTTACATTTGAAATTTGAAAAAGAAATATATACATATAATTACACAGTGCTTTGATTTAGGCAGTCAAAAGAACTGAACAGATCTGCCAGTTCCCCTAATATGGAACAATATTACTTCAATGTCTACAATTTCATTTTACATGTTTTAGATGATACATTTATATATCAAATGTACAGATATTTATTACAGCTTTTAAAGATTATATTTTTTAGGTGTAGACTAAATTTAACCTGGAGTCCAGTTTATTGGCTCTCTCAAGATTGACCAGTTTGGCACCTTTCTACCAGCCTTGTGTCCTAGGCTGGCTAATCCTGTTTTAGACAGACTGGTGCTACTGGTTCCTCACAAGCAGATTCATTCTGCTTAACATTTAGACAGTTCCCCCTCGTCCACTAACTGTGAAGGTCCCTAAGAATGTTAGGGTCTAGCACCACAACAGAAAACTTAGCTCACCAGCCAGCACTGATATCCCTGTTTATTTTAAGATTTTGGTGAAGGTTAAGCACAAACTGGCATTTACAGCTGTCAGATTTGAACCCATAACCCCCCCCCCCCCTCCTTTCCTGGGACTGGTAATGCATTTAAGAATAAATAAAGAGTTTACCATCACAAAAGGATATGTCATAGGCTTATGATACTGATATAATGATAAGTGTTTGCCTGACAGACATGGAAATCCAGGATTCAACTGGAAAGTACAGAAAGTTGCAGTTCTATGCTAGAATTTTAAAAGCTTGGTGCTGAAGTAAGTAGGATGTTGAATTACACCTTCAGATTTCAGATGTGAAATGCCAAGTATAACCCAAGCTACTGGACACCATGGAATTAGCAAATACTGGTTTCAATAGTTGCCTGAATGATGGTATGGAAATATTCATTAAACTGGCACCTACCCACTTTTTACATGAAGCTTAAATGGCATCAAGAGCTGGTAGTGTTTACAAGCATGAGATAATAGTCTTGATGTCTGTACATTAAACACATCCATATAGAGCAAAATACATTGAACAGTGTTGTAAAATAAATGAAAGTGACTATCATAAGCTTACATTTCTATGGAGATGAAAAATTCTTAATCATTTTAGCAATTATCTTAATTAAAATATGATAATGATCATTATGGTCAAACTGATAAAAATGGCCAATGATTACAACATTAACATTATTTTACTGATGGATCCCCCATGCTACTTCACTGGGATAAATGAAAACTGGGTTCACTGGTTCTACAATTTACTTACAGGTGTCTCTACCTATTACTACTCTGCTGATCATTTTTGGGTGGGGGGGGGGTTTAAAATCTTTGAAAAACACGAGAGTGAATGTCAAACAGCCCTAAAAAAATTCTAACTGACCTTTTATGTGTCTAAATGTATCTTATTCCACTGTGTAAACAAATCACTTTCCTCCATCTCAATCAAAACATTCCTGTCAGGTTTAACTGGAATCTTCTGACATTTTTAAAGACAACCTACCAACAATTATCCTAAAACCAGAAACCCCTCATGACATACAGCCTCCTTGTTGAAGGTGATTAGGCCAAACTAAAGAAACATTTGTTTCTTGTGAATGGGAATGAAATATGGCAAGTCCATGAGCCTGAAACAGGATAATCTACTCATATGAGAGGATGAATACCTCCAAGACACCTTTTTTTCTTTTCCAATATAAGTAGGGATTTTGATCATATATTATTTTTGTTACATAACTGTGATAAATTAACAGCTTTAATACTGGTGCACTCTAAGGCAGGATTAAAACATCTTAATTTTATATATCACCACTTTTTGACTCTTCTTTATGTGACAGACAGCATATTACTTCAACTCATAATTTAGTTATGAATATTCATTACAATATTAGAATATTCATTACTGTCACGTGTTTGGTCTGTGAATGTTGATAAAGTAAGAAGGTCATGAAAATATATTCATTTTTTCAAGTGTAAAGGTAATTTCAACAAAAACAATAGGCAAGGTCTGAAGTTAATTTTCATTTATATCTATAACCAGAGTGACCTATTCACTGATTACATGTTTGTTTTAACAAAGGCAGGTCTCTGGAAAAAAGAACATATGTAAAAACCAGGGCCAGCAGCTTGACAGACTTCAAGGTTAAGATTTTTATGACCCAAACCTCAAGCAAACCTGGGATTTCAACAAATTTAGTAAGAAACATAATATGAATCAGAAGTGAACCTATTAAGCGAGGAAAAACACAAGTTTTCAGTCATCTAGTGAGCTAACTGGCACTCACAAACTTGAACTCATGCCATGCATCAGTTCATACTCTGAATTATAGTTTCAAATATGTTACACAGATCTTTTCACGGGTTGCCATAATTTAGATTATCAAATGAGACTTACCTTTGCCAAATCTGGAATGTCACCTTTGTCTATGCCTACATTCTGAAAAAGAATGGGATAAGAATACATTTTTCATGTTAATTTTTAAACTAAATAAGATTTGCTAAACCATTTCCATTCAAAGTATAGCTGCATAATTAAGGTATAGATATGATTCTAATCAGTAACATCATCTAGAACTGTATATAAAACTACGCACACATTAAGATAAGATATCAATGGAAATACTGATTAAACAGGGAGCTCAAAGTTAAGATGCAGTTTACATTTAAATTAACCAATGTGTATTCATATATTATTTTATAGTAACAGTTCATCAAACAAATTATTTATAAAATGCTGGCCTTCCTGCATCTGCTTTACAAGGCATTTCATCACACAAAATATAGCAAATATTTATATTTTAATCCAGTTTTCACCATAGAAATAAATTTATCTTTTTTTTTTTTGTAAATACTGACCCTTTGTTTGAACTTAATTACAATACTTACTAGAATGTCAATAACTCATCTGTCAAACTCTTATACATGAATATTTTAACTTCTTTACCATGATTAGTTTCATTCAAGCACAATAGATGGTGCTGATAATCAATTCCTTTACAATTCACTGTAAACCTATGTATTTCACAATACTGGTTATAAATGCATATTGCTATATCAGGTATCATATACATTAAATATATAAAATGTCTCTCACAGGATCTACCACCTAAAATGGCAATTTCTTTTATCAATACATTTCATATTTATATAACCTAACAGTTTGTACATAAAAGTCAGTATAACCAATAATTATTATGCTACTTTGTATAATTCAAATGAAAGATCACACATGTACCAATAGAAGACCTAAGTCAGAATTGCTTTCATTACTAAAATTGTTTTAATATTCACATGAAAGAGCAAAATTTAACATCTTCGAATGCCAACATTACACTGATAGCCATTCACAAGTATTAAAGTCACAAGGTGTTAGTGCTACACTACATTTAATTCTGTATATACAAAGGAGAAAATTAAACATTTATAAACTGCACACTAATTTGCCAAACATAGATATACCATGCAGAAGTAAGATGCTAGTCATAGCCACTGCTCAATAATAAGGAAGCACGTTACAAACTGTATACGTAATTACTTATATTTCAACAACATGCATACTGGGATGTAATGTATTTTTGCATGTTATAAATTTACTTATGTAACCAGGTATGTTTCTCTACATTCTGCAGTTGCTAGTAATAATTTATACTGATGAAATATCCTCACAGTTTGCAATTCAATTTCAAGATATTTAATATTTCAGTGATGCAAGTTAAAATTAAAGCAAACAATCAGTTATGTAGATCAGATATAACTTCTGGAATGGAAATAGTGAACTTGGCCTGATGTGTATAAAGTCTTAATTAAAAGTCTGAAGCTCCATGACTGGCTACACTCTTAACACACTATTATTTATTTACATTACCAGTTTCTAAACTGATGCGAGGTCAGGCTAGGTTTCCCAGCTTTTCCACATGAGAGCAGATTTAAAACAGACCAGTCATATTGTATACAATACAAAAGCACAGCAAACATGCATAATACACCTATTTTATGTCTTGTGACCTCTAACCTAATTAAATGTGCGCGAAATCTCCTGAGAATTTAACTGAGGTGAGAAACTCTATTGGTAAATATGTATAATGAATTTCATGAAAATCCATAGGATTTTTGTTAAGTCACCACAGTGTGTTGACCTCTGACCTCATTAAATATGTATGGATTTTGCTGGAAATCAAACTTAGGTAAGATATTTAACTGATTAACTTTTCTTATGAGTTTTCAGCAAAATCTTTCATGTTGTTCGTAAAATATCGCAGCAACGTCACAAAAGTAGCCTGGTGACCCAGGACCATAATAAATATGAGTGGATTTAACTGATAATCAAACTTGGGCGAAATAATCTGTTGGTAAGTATAGTCCGTCCCAGTACCCGTGTCCGCATGTTTTTTCGCGATAATTATTTTTAAAATATTCTTTAAAAATGCCCTTTGGCCTGAAGCAGATATACAGATATTCCGCCGATTTTGTGTAAAGTTGTTATATATCATGAAAAACGTATTTATCTTTGCGACTCTTTTGCGTTATTTTTGCTGAAATACCGTGAATGGCATCTTCCCAGCACTGCAAGACAGTACATTCCTCCATGTTACACTTTCCATGTCTATGGCTGCGTTTGGTGTTTGTTAGACAACAGTGACGTCACAAAGACGTCACAGTGATCGGTCGCACGTCACCATCAATTGACTGACGTCATAAGTTTGACTGGCTTGTTTATTATCAGTTCTCAGGTAAGGAATTAGTTGTAAACGCTGTAGCATTTTTTGTCATATTTTGGATTATTTGTCTCATATAAAATCAAGGCAAGGTAAGGTATTACTTTTTACGCAGGTAGTCGGCAGAATAGCTGCTGCAACCTTTGGACAAGAAAGGTTTACACTGCTTTACTTGTATAAAAAATTATTCCGGAAAAACATGCGGACACGGGGACTGGGACGGACTATAGTTATGGTGAGTTTGGTGAAAATTCATCAAAGCTCCGGTAAGTTATCGCGGCGACACTAAAAGTTATCGGAAAGATGGTGGGTATACCATAATACTCCTGTCATATGACAGGCGTATAATAAAAACTGAGTTTTGCTACACATTGTGTAACAGGCTGAGCTGATCAGTAGACATTTGAGTAGATATAGCTGAGCCCAGATTATCTCAAAAGATGGGACATCTCGTTAGGAAAAGTTAGGAATTTAATATCTACATGAGCATCAGCATCCTGACATAGCATGTATATCGACCATGAAAGACTGCATGTCTCATTTGTGTGCCAATTGATCGGAAGGATGCTTGTAATAAGGCAGCTGTAAGCCAAAAAGTTTTGCATGTTTTGAAAAAATGCTGTGAAAAAGCATATATTTTTCACAGCAAATCACACCTTATGCATGTAGTTAAGTGCATGCTGCCCCAATGTACGGAGCTAAATTTCTCAGACAGCTGTAAACCAAGGCAGCATGAGACAACATTATACCACTGCTGTCTTAGGACTGTAATGATTGGCTTGTGCTATTCTTAAATTAAAGAATTTTACACTTCAGCAGAGGGTTGATGAAAGATCAGGTACAAAGTAGGAGTGAAAAAATATATCCAAATATATTATCAAAATGTACTGTTTCAGTGATATTACTTACCTGCCATGGGCTTGACATGGTTATGGGTTAATCATTACAGTCCTGCTTATTGAGGTCAAGCAGGACCAAAAACTACAGTACAGAATATCTACCAAAGTCTCTCCACCACACACAAACCACCCCAAAACTTGAATGTACATCAGATGGCACAAACAAAACATAACAGTAATATAAACATACCTCTGCTACTTTTAGCATTTCTGAAACTTTGTCCATTCTAACTAGGAACTTCTTGTACAGATCTAGTGCATCTCGACAGTGCTTCTTATTCATTTCAAAATACAACTCTGAAAAGAACAGTAACCACAATGCCACAACAACTACACAGAAACAAAAAACAACCTCCGGATCTACAAGGTGGAACATAAAAAGGCAGCAAAAGTAAGGGCACGGGGGTTACATGGTTCACACCTGATACAAGGGAACAGCAGAGGGAACACCCCTCGGTGGTCAGTCAGAATTAACTGACCTGATACTTGAAGAATGCAGCACATATAATACAATGGTTAGTGGAGTTTATTATCACTCGCTGTTGCTCTACGACACTGCACACACAGCAATCTCAAGTTTTGGTGATCAACGTAGGATAACTATCAGTCATTGCTACTCTCTGGACACAGCTAACACAGTGATGGTCAGTGGGGTCTATTATAATTTGGTGTTTCTCATGGAATACAATACATATGGTATGGCAGTCCCTAGAGCTTACAACCAAGTTTTTTTTCCCACAGTATCAGCCCCGTCCCCTTATCCCCCAAACTCTGAACAATATTTAAATCTGAATATCACAGTGGTAAGAGCTTGAAATCATTAGGTACTTGTAGACTGGTCATTAACAAGGGACCCATGGGTCACGGCGCTCAGCTGATTGTGATTGGACCATAAATGTTTCTCCATTGTGATACTATATCAAGTCGATAAAGCTTATGAATATCATGGACATGTTGGGCTATTATAAAGGAATGTAATATGTGAGTAAATAATAAATGAAATAGCCTGACTGATGGATTAATAGAGTAAAATATAGTGGTTTATTTTTTATTTATTTAGGAGGGGTCGAAAATTGCGATATATCAGAGCAAATATGAATGCAATGACAGCAGTAATAAGCAGTAGCAGAATGATGCATAGGCTATTTGTCGAAGGATCTATAGTGCATGGAAATCTGCAAGATTTCAATTTGACAGATATGATGTTATGATTTACTATGCTGATGAGGGGATTTATGAATTTGTGACTGTATGACACAATATCTCTTCAGTCTTGACAATGTACATTATTTAGATGCCTACTATGTCTACATATTACACAATATTGACATAATTTCTGGCAGGTACCTATGGACGAATAGTTATACAAAATATTAAAGTATAAATATATCTGATTCATCTTGTTCTTGTTTACTAAGGGCTGACACTGGGATGGGGTTCAGAGAAGGGAACAGTGAGGGCAGCTATGAGGTGGATGTAGAGAGAAAAGCAGAGGGAGAGAGAGAGAGACAGAGAGACAGAGAGAGGGGTGGAACATTCAACAGTACTTAAACACCTGGAAGGTTAAAATCTAAAATATTATGAAAAGATCAGAAAAGGTAATCTTGGCCATGGTTGGTTGATATGATTAAAGAAATATTTTGAGATCTGACCATGTGTTTCCATTGGTTACCTTTTTGTTAAGCTGTTGACAGTTCAACAGTTTACAGATTTGTTTAATGAGATCCAATTATTTTAATAAACCTATTTCTATTTTATCATATGTATATAGTAGCCATAAAGTCCCCACTCCAGGGGGAGTGGGTTATGATGGGAGTTACAACGCCTCAGTCTTTCAGTATATATTATCTTTAATTATTAAATATTATGGAATAGCAATAGAACTATTGTTCACAGAGCCAAAGAGCAAGGACTCTATGGGGTGGGGGAAGGGGATGGTGGGAATTACAGCACCCTTGCATATTCATACAGGATATTAAATTTAATTCAAGTGCTTACAGAGAAAAATGTTTATTCATAATTATTAGATACTAAGCAGGCAGGAAGGTGGAGAAACAAAGCAAATCATTTTAATTTCCATTCTACTAAGCCAGGAAAAATTAACAATATTTGCCTTTATTCCTTTTTTTTCAATACATCATTTTTTCCAGGTTTAAAAATGTAACCACACATTTACAGTATAACATATATATATGAATATTTCAGTTGATTCACATTTCTAAATGGCTTCAACATTCATAGCTAATTATTCTAGTACTACAGAATGGGGTGCAGGGAGAATGGGAGACTTAGGGGTGAGAGATAATGGGACAGAAAGAGAGAGAGAAAGAGAGAGAGCAAGAGAGAGTGAGCTAGACTGTCATGGAGAGAGAGAGAGAGAGTGAGAGAGAGAAAGAGAGAACTAGACTGCCAGAGAGAGAGAGAGAGGCTCTCTGGTAATTACTGCCTGACCCAGCCTGACCCAGACAATCACAGTGGCAGTGGCTAGGTCAGAAGTTAACCAGTTATGTAATACTGCCCAAGCTCACATTTCACTGACTTGATATAACAGTCAAGACATGGTGCTTGAAAACTTGAATGACATCTACAGTTTTTGATCAATTGGTTTCAAATTTCAGATTTTAACAGATGAAATGCTTATGTGTACATGCTGTGAAAATTAAATCCACAGCACTAACACTAGTAAAAGGAAATAAATGTCCACTGTAAGTCATGTTAATAACCATGCATGCTTTTTACAAAGGAGTTAACTGTTATTCAATAATTACAGGTTGCCCATAGCCAAAAGTACCACTAGCACAAATGATATGAGAGTTAAACTATTCATTAAAAATTAATTGGAATTATTGGGCAAAATATAATTTTAATTAAAGAATATTAACAGTAACATTTGAAAAGATTTTTTTAATAATATAATTGAAATAAATGATTAAAATAAAATTATAAAATATATTCATGAATGCATAAATGAATACATTTTGAAAGTATTTGCACTCAAATTCTTTCTTTTTACCTGTATTAGTATTAGTATTTTCATTATTGAACTATTGAATTTTTTTTAATCATGTTTGAATACAATTATTAAGTATTCACTCAAGGTCTCAAATTTATTCAGTTTCAGTCGAACGAAACTGTTGAGAATCCAGAATATACAAATTTCACAAATTTTAATAATGATTGTAACTACCTGGTTTTATGGCTTTAATTTATAAAAAAAAAATATTATATTCATTTTGAATACTTTCACATCACTGTCAAGACACTTATGACTATTATTATAGACATCATAATGAGAACTTGTCTTTAAGACCTGTTATTTTAAATTATCACATTTTTAAAAATTTAATTTTTTTTAAAATTTGTATCAGAAAAAAAGAAAATCTCTACTACGAAACTAATACATGTGTTCAAAATAACCCAAGGATCAAAACAAACCAATATATTATACAAGGAGCAAACTGGAGTAGGGAATGTTTAACTTTATTAAATGAAATAAAGATATCAGAAATATAAATTTTGATTATTTACCCAGTATCATGTAACAGCTGATACAGCCATGAGTCTGTATGTTATAATTCAAACATATTGACATCTTTAATGAGCACTTGTCTGAGTAATTTTTTTAAATTTTTGACATATTTCATTTTTTTTTAATTTTGTAATTAAAATAACCCCAACAAATTAAACACCTCGAGAAGACCTGGAAATTTAGAATATTCAGTATGATCAAATGCATCCTTGTCTATCATTAACTTGCTTCACATAATCCCTTATAGTAAACAACAATTTTATTTAATTATTCAATTTTCATTTTTATGATTGAAATTAAAAAATACCCAATGGTGATTGCATGGTGTCATTTGAAATATATTTTCAGCAATCCATGAAAGATCCATAAAACATCAGTAATTGCAAGGTCCCTGTTACTCATTAACCATAAAATTCCTTTTCCAATTATTTTTCTTAAAGTTGTTATTGTAAACCAATAATTTTTTTAAATTATTGTTTATTGTTATGTTTTTGGCCAAACAATTACAAGAGGAGGGGGGTTGAATAGCTATATCCAGCTGAGGCCACCCAAGAGCTGGCTGGCTGCAGTATATGCCTTGCTTCAAGCATGAAAGGTCAATATGGGGACATATAGAGGAGCAGCCCAGGTGTGACATTGTCTCATAAAAAAATGTAATAAAAGCTACAGTTTTTGGTCAATTCCTTTCAAATTTCAGAATTTAGAAGCTGAAATCCTTACGTGTGCATGATATGAAAATTAAACCAACAGTACTTACAGGGAAAAAACGTGCCATGCCAGATCTAATTTTTGGTATACAATTTAATCTTGGTTAAATGGAGTTATATCTCTGAAAAGAAGTCTCTTGCTTCAGCCATTCTTATGTTAAGTGAGTAAATATATTTCCTGATTTTTTATGAGGTGCATTATGTTCCGGCCCATAACTTCAACAAATTACGCAATACTGACCTAATTTTTGGTATGTATATAAAAAATGTACGAAAGAATATGCATATTCACTATGATCAAAATCAGATCAATGGTTTTGATATAAGGCAGTCTTATATTGTAACAATGGTTTTTTTTATGGAAAATGGAGGTTTTTCCTTAATATCTCGAAGGAATGAAGTCCTAATGATCCAACTTTTGGTAAGGTAGGAGATTTTGGGGACATCTAACTGTATGCCGAATTACAGATTCGTAGGTCTAACAGTTTCAAAATGTGCCAGTTTAACGGACGGACGGACGGACAGACAGCCGACGGACAAAGGACCACGACTATAGCTCAGATGACTTATAGTCAGCTGAGCTAAAAATGACAAGAACAGGTAACACTGTTATATGGCCATTCAGTTATGATGTCATATTTTATTGAAAGATGAATATCCATATAAAATCATCTTTATTTAAAAGGGATTAATACAAGCGGCTTACATAAGGCATTGCTTTCTCATGAGTGTGAATCCTCATGCTTTGATCTGAGATACAATGTAGCACAGTGCCCTGACAAAGGTCACTAAATTCTAATATTATGTTCTGATTCAGGCAAATGATCTGTCCAATGAAAGGGGTCAATTACTGGTATCTGCCTTTAGAATTGAATGTGACATCTAAAAGGCAGGTGTATCATGACTGAACCCGGGGATCCTGTTAACTGACTAGAAGCGTAATTTGATCAGTAAGAAAGATTATCCCAGGTGGCACTGCTTCACCAACTCATATCAGCTGCAATTTTCAAGGCCTGACTGAAGACATTTCTTTGTTCTAAATATCAATTTCAAAACACAATATTTAAGCATCATATGATGCATCTGCGGAAGAATAGAAGATGGCAGTCATTTGTTTAAGCAGCAAAAGAAAATGTGAAGCAGATGAGAGCTCGCTGGAGGATCAGCTTGTAAATGCAAAGCTTGTGTGCTCAGTAGGGGGGGATATTGCAGTGTGTAAAGCTCTAGGTCACATCAACATGCTCACTGGGGGACAGCCATATAAAAGGATCACATGACAGTCTATGTGCTGCTTCCTATAAATGGTAACATCAACAGAAACCAACAGCTACTCTAACATGAAGTAACATGCTTGCCCTATAGACCACCTTAAGTGGAACCAGGATTTACCTCTGCTGTTTTCAGAAATTTGCTGACATTTTCCATGCGTACTATAAACTTCTTGTATATGTCCAGCCCTTCTTTACATTGTTTCTTGTTCATATCAAAGTATTTCTCTGAAAGCATATTCCATAATAACAGACTAGGATTTATTCCATTTTAATCATAGTAGCTTTGTCTAAGGTTGACGCATACTATGCAGTTCCACATACCTGTGAAAGTACACAATTCTGTTATGATCATGCAAGGTCATGTACAGTTTAAACAACTTTCTTAGATATTTAATTTTATATTGTTAATATTCAGCAATGACAATCTCGGAACAATTATTGATGGAATGGTCTTCTTTTCATTTGGAAATCCTAAAGCTGTTTGGAAAACACTGCTTAGATATACTTCCCTTTAACAAGGAGATATATTTAATATCATGAAAATTTTGGTGACAGTGAAAGGGTCTTTGGACAATTTCTGGTTGAAATATGATTTTTCTTAAAGTAACTACTGCTTGGCTAAGATTCTTCAAAAAAATTCTTGTTCAAATCAACCTTTTTTTCCAAAGTATCAATAAATGCACATCTCTTGTTTTAACAATGTATTATCTTCCAAAGACCACAATATATTCCTAATACTTCAATAAATGTTAAACTCATCAAGTAATACATATTTCTATATAAAAATAAAAAGGCAGCCTGCACATAATTGAGCTGTGTTTTCATCCATCCATATTTCATGTCATCCATCCAAATACCTTTACCTAGTATATGTCCAAATATCCTGATCAATTTCTACAAGTGATATATTCTAAGAGAAATCACTTTGACACTGAATGAATTCTGATTTTACAGACCCGAGATATTCTTTTTGAGAGCCTCTTTCATATTTCCTTTGAAATAGATGGCCTTTGAAATAGATGGCCTTAAACTGAGACTTAAGGGCATACAAGGGCATCTTAAGAAATGAAACAATTTTTCAGTGTCAACAGGAAATCTATATTTCAACTTATAGCTTTTTCACTAAAAGGAATATTGTCCATATGCTGGGGTGCAAGTGCACAAAATGGATTATATAAATCATGCAAATAGACCATATAAAATAATGGTTTTAAGAACCCCTGTTTCAGGTACACATTTGCTTGTCAAGGAAGCTTTTTAGCCAGCATATGTTCCTTTTTCCATTTTTCCAGTTTTCTATATTCCAACCAACAATCAGAAATGAAAATATATGGACACCTGAAAACACAGCTGTTAGGCTTCATTTTGATTACAGGAGTCTGCAAGACCCTCTGATAATAGAGAGCATACTTACCTAAGAGGTTGATGATTCCATCATTATAACAAGCAAAGAGCCTGATCAGGTCTTTGAACAGTAACATGAAAGCTGCATTGATAACACCATTTGTTAGGTCATTTGGCGAACACTGTAAAAATAAGACAACAGATGAATTAACTGAAGGTACCACAGAAATGAGAGTTTAACATTCAGGAACAATCAGTTACTTCCATGAATCTGGGAATGTGTGTTCTGTATGTAGGTGTCTTTGTGGAATTTGGTACTGTGTGTCTAAATTTGGCACTGTATAAAATCATGTTTTAAAGGCTGTTATATAAACTTTCGGACATTGATACCAGTTAAGACTTCAAACTCAGGTCTTCAAGACCAGGCCTGAGGGGGTCTTGAGATGTACCTATATACTGGAACCTCAACTTCCATTGCTGGCATTAATGTCAGGAGCATTAAATGAAGGGCCTTACAAAAGAAGGATCTTTATTTCTTAATTTTTTGCCCAGGATGTGTCCATTTTTATCCAAATTGTAATCTGACCATTCTTTATTAATAAACTCAGTCATAAACCTAAAATTCCTTGGTCCATCAATACACTTTTTTTATTCAGGATATTTTAATTTTTTTCCAGTAGAGATCCTCTGCAATACCCGCCCACCATCAGCAAACAGAGCAGACAACAAATTTACATCTTTCAATGGTCATATTAACACACTAAATGTACTAGGTGTACAAATCCAACAGATCTCACTCTCTCCAGGCACCTGACACTTGAGTTAATTGAACAACACTAAACATCTAATAAATCAATAAAACCATACACTCCCACCAAACACCCTGCTTGTTTATAGTTCACATGACAAGACACTTGTCATTTAAAGATGACCTACACTTGTCAGATAACAGGACCAGACAGAAGTACCTGAAAGTAGGGGCTGAAACTATCACAACTACCAATCCACTCATCAGCAGAACTGATTCCACACATGAATTGGTTTAGTATTTGATCAACAGTAGCATACAAACTTAAACCATGCACATTTTAACAGTGCTCTAGCAGAGAGAAAGTTGGGCATTTAATTTAGCAGGGACATATTCTGCTGCACATTTTACAAACTGCAGAAGGGTCAGCTGATTATAAATCTTTCTCTCCAGATTAATATGAAATATGCATTTCACTTAAACTTCCCACTTCTGATTTAATCTGGATTTTTAATTGGCATATCTCAAATCACTCCAAATATGTTGACTACCCAACAGTCCTTACAGAATAACAGTGTCTTTTGAGAATGGCAGAACCTTTTTAGAATGGCACATGGGAGTCCAAAATGCAGAGAGTGAAAACAGTTAATCTAGACAAATAATCACACATAATATTGTACACTTTTTCACAATGAAAGTGTTTAAATGCAAATGAAGTATTATTTTCAATGCTTAATTCACTTAAGAATTGCATAAATTGGTTTCAGCTGAGATGGTATGAATGAATTAGCACCAACGGTATTATCATGTAACAGCAAAAAAAAAAATATAAATAATAATAATAAGGTGTTAATATAAGGAATGATTTAGTATTCATTTACTTGTCATCTTTACTGTCACATGTATTTTGCACAGGACTGGTATTTTCAGGAGTACTGAATTTGAAACCTGAAAGCAAAATTTGGGAGTTTTTCAGTCTACAGTTCTTTTGATGCTCACTAGATTTAATATCCTGGTGAGGTCTTAAAAATGTCTGCCATGTACTGATATGCTTTATTGATACGATTCATGCGAATCCTCAATTTTAAAACCATATAATATGTAAGCAAATGTCATACAAATAGTGCCAAAGCCAATCTTCATGCACAGATGTATGATGATTTCAAATTTAAAGCTACATAGTGGATGTATTGACATAATATATATATATTTTCATAGCATCCAGATGTGTGGTTGTTTTATGTGAACAAACTTACATTAAATTCAAGTGAAAACTTACATCAAATTCAAGTAAAGCATCCAGCTGTGCCTGCAGTGTTGGTAATGTCTTCAAAAGCTGAAACAGGCAAGGTCAAGTAAATATAAGGTCAAGGTCAGTATGCAAAGGTAGCACAGGTCAAGGATTTCAAGGTATTCTGTCATACAAAATGGTGTAAAAATATTCCTGTAAGAGTATCACTATAAATTGTCGGCAAAAGTAAAAGAAGTCATTTCCAGTAACTGAACGTTTTCTGACAAAGGCAACAAAAATAATACCTTTACATGTGTGTAATGCATAAGATACAGCAACAATGACAAAATATGTATAAAAGGCTAACAGAAGCCTTCAGCATCGAAGCAAAGTTGTTAAACCAGTATTATTTATTCAATACCACACTATCACATTTTACTATCCAACTTGGTCTCTCTACTAATCATACATTCATTACTTTAATTAACAAAAGGCAGATATTACAATGAACAACTCTTAAAAATTGATGGTTAATGTTCACACATATATCACATGCAGTGATCACAGCTAATTTGTCTGCTATTTTTGTACCAAAGAGGCCTGTGAATTGATTACTTTGTTTTAAACAACTCATACTGATCCGAAAATTAATAACAATGCTTCAGTTACTGAACTGGTCAATAGATGGCAGCATATTTCTTGACTAGCAAATTAAGAGGTATTTACCTTTTCTGCATTCATGGTTCGCAGCATACCATCTTCCTTTCTGCAATATAAAATGAAAACCATTCAATATCATCATTATTCTTTTAATGTTTTATTTCAGACGTAGGCTCTCTGCCCTTATCCAGTCATACTACATGGTGCTGCTAAATTTGTTCTGCAACTCAATCAATGTAACCTCAACATTAAAAGGCAGGGTTTGCTACGTATCACCACCAGGGAGTTAGTACAGGGCCAAGAATGGTCTGACCAATGAGAGTTAAGTATTGCAGGTTCATCATTGTTGGTACTTATAACAGCACAGCGTTATTTGATTTCATGAAACTTCCTCCCGTCTTTTTCCTGTTTCAACTTGACAGCGTATTCAAGTGTTTCCGACGTGGTATATACTGAACACGGGGTGGCTTTTCCATTAACTGTGCACCAGGTATACAACTAGTTATATTTGTTCCATCAAAATACACGGGGTTGGTATGTATAAGGGCACTGCATAAATCATTTTCCTGACTCTTTTCTTCCAACTTTTAACTGATTCAGCTTGACACAGCGTATTTAAGTGTTTCTGACCTGGTTTATACTGCTATGTGACATGAACTGCTGGGAAAATTCCACTGAATGTGTTGTTGTCAACAAGAGTAAAGACCATTTATATCTTTTTAAGTTATCTCAGAAGCGTGGTTTTGCAAGATTGGAGATGCCCTTAAAAGCATTTTGAAAATGAAAGCATGGGGCTTAATTAACTTGACACCATTATTAAGTGTCTTCATACTATACAAGAAATATGTGCCCAACATATTTGAACAGTTCTGTTCAACCATCAGTTAGGTAGGCTCTTGCAGTACTAAGTTGTACTGCTTGTGTTACACTGTACTATTTTTAACTTGCGTGACAGCAGTGATAGTGTAGGCCTTCTCACTGCTGATGTATTTGTGTAGGGTTTTACTAAGATTGTTGATTGGCTTTAACCATAACGGACGAATCAGGAATATTTGATGTCCCTAATGGAAACAGGCATGCACATAAAAAAAAAGAAAGATTTATAGAGGAATTAAACATATTATCAACACAAACACAAGCCGAAATTCATACAACAATCTTCGGTCAATTTGACCGGTAAATGTACAATTATAGAGACGGGAAAAGACAACAGGAAACATGGAAACTACTCTGACACCCACAGGGTTGGTTTCAGAATTTCAATTTTAGGGGGAATTTCCCCCCTTATTTTTATTTTTTTTTGGGGGGGGGGGGATTTCAATTTTTTAAGGGGGAACGGATAAGTAATAATAATATTGATGATAACCCAATGGACTGCGTTCAAG
This sequence comes from Sipunculus nudus, assembly GCA_026874595.1. Classification (NCBI taxonomy): domain Eukaryota; kingdom Metazoa; phylum Annelida; class Sipuncula; order Golfingiida; family Sipunculidae; genus Sipunculus; species Sipunculus nudus. Next base: position 85,408,014 of record CM049311.1, on the reverse strand, counting down.
AATACATTCAAGTATAAAGATGGCAAGACACAGCAGAAAATACAGGGACAAATGAATAGGCTTTATCAGTTTGTTTACTGTTTAATGTTAAATTCAGTATCTCTTGTTTTTTCCATGTAAAGTGTAAAAAAAAAAAGGATAACGTGAACCAATATTTTTATTGATATTTAAATTTAAATAAAAATAAAAATATATATATATTCAATAACCTAGTCTGTGAATCCTTTGAGCAAAACAAATTAAATTACAAAAAAAAAATACTTTTCCAATTTCACTGACACCTAAGGTGTGAATTATGCGCATGTATAAAAAAGTTCATCAGAAAGTGCTTTCAATCCACTGACGTCGACCTCTATAATCATAGGGCGTACTGACATTTAACCATAAGCAGGGACGTATTGTCGCGGTTTACATACATTCAGGGTTCCGACTCAAAACAAAGTATAAATTTATGGACCTTGTAAGGACTTTCAAGGACCATTTCAATCAGATTTCATGGACCAGTCTGGTTTATCTGACAATATGCAGTGCAGGGTTCTTGTGCCTTAACGATTTCCAAAAGTAAGACATTTTTAAGACTTTGTAAGACTTATTTCACCAAAAATAAAACCATTTTCTTAAGGTTATTATACAGGAAAAATATAATTAGAAACCTTATTTATATAGGTCTTAATTATATTTGTTTTTATACTCATCCAAATTATAGATGAAACATATAAATAAAGAGGCCTCGTTTATATGCCCGTATATTCTCAACTCTTTTGCCGGTTGTATACTTTTACAGTTATGCCATTATGATCAGAGTTCATTACCATATATAATACATGGCTAAGCACGCATCTTTTTATTCACAAGGCCTACAGGCCTAATGCGAACCTGTGCATTGGGAAAAACACCAGGTATAATGCTTCAATGCTGGACCATTACTTTTCATGTATATGAACAATGCAAGTACTAAACATTTTGAATAAGAAACAATTACACAAACATCACTGCTGAAATTCTGGCATGGGTGCACACAACACTAAAAAGATTGTAGCTGGCACCACCAGTCTTGTATACAACGAAGCTATCAGAGATATAGACATATGCCCATTTTCAGACTGATATATCAAACCCCTCCTGAGAAAAACGCAGGGACACACACTGTGCAAAAGTCATTGTAGGTTGCGACACCTATCTTGTGAGCAAGAAAGCCATCAAACCCACTTAGACAGGTCAAAATATTAGGGTAATACATCAAACTTACCTTGAGTCTGATGCATGGGGCTGAACAGGCTTAGGTGAGAAAGGCTGTTGCCCCGAGTGAACTGTGACAAATTGCTTGCTCAGGCTACTGCACTGAGTGAACTCATGACCTGCACCTGGGTAGAGTGAGTGAACTTTTGACCTGTACCTGGCTGCACTGAGTGAACTCTTGACCTGTTGCATAATCTGACACAGTTGGCAGTCTGCCAAAGCTATAAATAGAATGCAGCTACTGCACTGAGTAGACTCCTGACCATACCTGGCTGTACTGAGTGAACTCTTGACCTGTTGCCTAATCTGATACAGTTGGCAGTCTGCCAAAGCTATAAATAGATCCAGACTGACCTCTAGCCTGTTGCCAAATCTGAAATAGTAGCCACACCATTGCATAAACTCATGCAGGGGCCCTGCCTTGAGGGGCTTGACACCCATGAAGTGATCACATGGTGCCCATGAGGTGTTCACATGTCACCCATGAGGTGATCACATGCCTTGTGCTTGGCTGCACTGAATGAACTCTTGACCTATATCTGGCTGCACTGAATGAACTCTTGATCTGTTGCCAAATCTGAAAGAGTTGGCAGTTTCTCAACCTATTTAAAGATACGGATTCAATCTTGGCCTGTTGGTATATCTGTTAACACATACTGAAAGACTTTGGCTAAAATTTTTTTATTATTCATTTTCATAAACTTTTTATCAAAATATCTAGAATAATAAAAGATGACCAATGACCCCTGTACAAAAAAAGATTAATGCAGGTGGTGCCACCAATACCTGAATTTCATATATGACTCAAGTGACCAACACTGGCAAAAAATTTGGTGATGATAGCTCCGGCCGTTTCTGAGACTGTCATTTTAGTATGCTTTTTTGGACAGATGACTAAGTTCAACTTCCTGTAACTCGGCCAAAATTCACCAAACATGAAACATTGGAACAAAATTGAGGGAGATGGTATAAAAGATTATTTCTGTGAAATATTGAACAATTTGACTTGAGTGTTTCAGAGGAGAAGGTTTTAAAGTTTTTTTTAGCTATTTCTCTATAAAATTTAAGAAAATGCAGAGTTTTTGAGATGGCTAATTTTTTGCATTAAATATTATTAGCTAGCTCCAATCATTTTCAAAATAATATAGGTTATCGTACAGAAGACAAATGCCACCACACCATCGCATTAGCTCACAGGTTCCCTAAAAATTATTACAGATGCAAATTGAATGCAAAATTGTAATACAGATACATCTCACTGATGGCAAAATCTTGAATTAATTTGACTATGGATACCAATTATTTATAATCCATGTACAGCTGTCTTTATATACCCATAGACAGCTGTATACCTGTGATTGTAAACATTGCCTGGCATGAGGAATATCTAAATATCATAAATCTACATTTTTTAAAAGCTTTTAAAAAACATTCTTTTCAATATTAACCATAGATAACCTGAAATCTAAATGTCTGGAGGCATGATGTAATAAATGCTGATAAACTGGTGCCAGTCTAGATGTATCTTGCTTCACACAGCTAACATATATGGTAAAATGACTCAATTCAATCTTTATAATTCAGCCAAAATTAATTCTTTGGAACCATAAATGACAATTATTATAAGAATTTTTCAGGGGATTATTCTTGTAAAATATTAAACAAATTGGCCTCAGTAGCGTCAGTCAAAAAACGTTTTACAGGTTTATAACTCATATGGGAAAATACAGCAAAATGGCTAAGTTAAGCTTCCCATAACTCAGCCAAAAATCACTGAACCAAAACCATTTGAACAAACTTGAATTATCAACATCCAAGGATAATAAATGTGTGAGATTTAAGAATTTGGCCCAGTGGTTTTTGAGGAGAAGATCTTTGTAGCCACTGAGCTAAAATGGGCTGTTACAGCATATGACTAAATTTAGCTTCCCATAACTCAGCCAAAAGTCACTGAACTGAGACCATTTGAACAAACTTCAGAAAGCACTACCCTAGATTCATTTCTGTGGGATATTAAACTATTTGGCCATATTGTTTCAGAGAAGAAGTTTTTTGTAGCCCTCAGTATGATACAGGCACTGATGACCCCCGTACAAAAAAAGGCCGATGCAGGTGACGCCACCAATACCTAAATTTCAGATTTGTCTCATGTAAACAACATTGGCATATAATTTGGTGATGATAGCTCCAGCCATATCTGAGATTGTAATTTTAGTATGCTTTTTTGGACAGATGACTAAGTTCAACTTCCTGTAACTCAGCCAAAATTCACCTAACTTAGACCATTCGAACAAACTTGAGAAAGATTGTTCCAGGGATCATTTCTGTGAAATATTGGACAATTTGGCTGAACAGTTTCGGAGAAGAAGATTTTTAAAGCTTTTTTAGCTTTTTCCCCATAAAATCTAAGAAAATGCAGTTAGCCAAAAAATAAGCAAAATCCGATATAGTTTTTTAGATGACTAATTTTATGCATAAAATTTCGTGATGCTACCTCTTGTCGTTTTCAAGATAGTATAGGTTAACGTACAGACGACGGACGCCGGACGACGCCACACCGTCGCATAAGCTCACAGGTTCGCTAACAAATTGGCCTCAGTGGAGTCAGTCAAAAAATGTTTTACAGGTTTATAACTCATATGGGAAAATACAGAAAAATGGCTAAGTTCAGCTTCCCATTACTCAGCCAAAAATCACTGAACCAAAACCATTTGAACAAACTTGATTTATCAACATCTAAGGATAATTAATGTGTGAGATTTAAGAATTTGGCCCAGTGATTTTTGAGAAGAAGATCTTTGTAGCCACTTAGCTAAAATGGGCTGTTACAGCATATGACTAAATTCAGCTTCCCATAACTAAGCCAAAAATCACTGAACTGAGACCATTTGAACAAACTTCAGAAAGCACTACCCTAGGATGATTTCTGTGCGATATTAAACAATTTGGCCATATTGTTTCAGAGAAGAAGTTTTTTGTAGACGTCAGTATGATACGGGCACTGATGACCCCTGTACAAAAAAGGCCCATATAGGTGGCGCCACCAATACCTCAATTTCAGATTTGTCTCATGTAAACAACATTGGCATAAAATTTGGTGATGACAGCTTCAGCCATTTCTGAGATTGTAATTTTTGTATGCTTTTTTGGACAGATGACAAAGTTCAACTTCCTGTAACTCGGCCAAAAATCACTGAACTTAAACCATTCAAACAAATTTGAGAAAGATTGTTCCAGGGATCATTTCTGTGAAATATTGGACAATTTGGCTGAACAATTTCAGAGAAGAAGATTTTTAAAGCTTTTTTAGCTTTTTCCCTATAAAATCTGAGAAAATGCAGTTAGCCAAAAAATAAGCAAAATCCGACAGAGTTTTTTAGATGACTAATTGTTTGCATAAAATTTGGTGATGCTAACTCTTGCCGTTTTCAAGATAGTATGGGTTAACGTACAGACGACGGACGGACGACGCCACACCATCACATAAGCTCACAGGTTCGCTAATAAATCAGTCCGATAAGTTTACCGTATCTATAAACAGCATTTAGACATACACCGGTAATGTTGTTACTTGACTGCATGAAACCCTTCTAGTCCCTCAATCTCCAGGCCCCACTTGTCCCCATGCAACCTCATTTTCCCGCCAAAATCAAAGAACATGTGCACCCCAGTCTTCAGGTACAAACATCTCCATGGACATGTTCAGATAACTCCTTTACTGGAGTTCACTGTATATAGGCTAAAAACAACACAGTGGTAAATTTGACACAATGACATATTCCCTGACACATTACTGTGAGGGTGCAAGCCGCACACATGACCAGTTTCCACTTTGAAACCATTGGATATCTTGCTGAATAAGCGTGATCTACTGCAAGACCGCAGGTTTGCCCACCAAAGAGTGAGGCGTTTCTAAAGAGAGCAGGCAAACTTGGACTTTCAAAGATTACGGGGATACATTTGGAACAAGTGACCCAGGGGTCATGACGCTCAGCTGACCAGGAAGACATGGGCAAAAGTAATTTTATCATCTGAATGTCAAACTTGAATGAAATACTTTTTCCAAACTTGACCTTTTGTATAAAATCATCCAATATTCATTGGGGTACTATGGAGCCCTGTAGCATGAAGGATATGGGTAACAGACACCTATTTTCAAGGTTTACAAGATGACTTTTCAGGGGTCTCCCAGCATGTCAAAAAATAAAATTCTAGGTCCAGTTATTATGATTTGTGCCCTGTTAACAGATGACCAAATGTTTATTCTGGGGGGTATTTCAAAGCCGCATAGGATGCAGGATATGGGTAACAGAGATGTAATTTCAGGTGCACAAGGAGACTTTTCAGGGGCCTCCCAGCATATCAAGAAAGGAGATTCTAGGTCAAGTCATTATAATTTGTGCTCTGTTAACAGATGACCAAATCTTTATTCTGGGGAGTACTTCGGAGCCCCAGAGCATGAAGGATATGGGTAACAGAGACCTAATTTCAGGTTTCCAAAGAGACTTTCCAAAGGCCTCCCTGCATGTCAAGAAAGAAGATTCTAGGTCCAGTCATTATGATTTGTGCCCTGTTAATATATGACCAAATCTTTATTCTGGGGGGTACTCCAGAGCCCCATAGCTCACAGAATATGGGTAACAGGGACCTTATTTCGGGTTTCCATGTAGACCTTTTATGGGCTTCCCGCGAGGTGAGGACAGAAGATTCTAGGTCCAGTCATTATGATTTATGCCCTGTTTACAGATGACCAAATGTTTAAAGATCACAAAAGTAGAGAAAAAAAATCATAAAAAATAAAAAAAAATATAGGTGGCGCCACCAATCTCCAGAAATTGATGAAACACTCCATGATCAATATCCATGCAAAGAATCATGGTGATTAATGCATTAGTTGTTCAGATACTTGAGCTTTTGTATTAAATTTTGCATTATTCTGGGGGGTACTTCAGAACCCCATAGCTCGAAAAATATAGGTCACAGTGACCTAATTTCAGGTTTACAAGGAGAATTTCCATAGACCTCCCAGGATGTCAAGTAAGAAGATTCTAGGTCCAGTTGTTACGATTTGTGCCATGTTAACAGATGACCGCATCTTATGAGGTCTCAAAAATAGAGAAAAAAATTCGTAAAAATAAAAAAATACAGGTGGCGCCACCATGCTGCAGAAACTGATGACACATTCCATGATCAATATCCATGCAAAGAATCATGGTGATCACTGCAATAGTTGTTTAGATACTTGAGCTTTTGTATCAAATTTTCCATTATTCTGGGGGGTACTTCAGAGCCCCATAGCTCAAAGGTAATGGGTAACAGAGACCTAATTTCAGGTTTCCAAAAAGACTTTTTATGGGCCTCCCTGCATGTCAAGAGAGAAGATTCTAGGTGTAGTCGTTACGATTTGTGCCCTGTTAACAGATGGCCGCATCTTAAGAGGTCTCAAAAATAGAGAAAAATATTGGTAAAAATCGAAAAAATACAGGTGGCGCCACCAGTCTGCAGAAACTGATGAAACACTCCATGATCAATATCGATGCAAAAAATCATGATGATCAATGCATTAGTTGTTCAGATACTTGAGCTTTTGTATCAAATTTTCCATTATTCTGGGGGGTACTTCGGAACCCCATAACTCGAAGAATATAGGTCACAGTGACCTAAATTCAGGTTTACAAGGAGAATTTCCACAGACCTCCCAGGATGTCAAGTAAGAAGATTCCAGTTCTAGCGGTTACGATTTGTGCCCTGTTAACGGACAGACGCCCGGACGGCCGGATGGATGACGGACAAAAGGTGATCCCTATAGCTCAGATGACTTACAGTCAGCTGAGCTAAAAATGCAGTTGAATGAAATTGACTTCGTTTGCATTGAGCAGGCCATTTTCTTTTGTTGCTAAGTTGCTTTCCTCATGATAAAATTTCCCACTCGAGTCTTCTCAGCCAAATTTGTATTAGTCTCTCCAACTGATGCCAGGTGCCGCCACCTTTGCTTGGGCTGACTCGGAACACGTGATTTTGGCAGAGGAGTACTGAGTGCCTTTCACTGTGAATCCATGATATATGTGGACTCACGAATAAAAGGCGAGGATTTCCGAGTGCTTGAAACCTTTCTCATTTGCAAGTGATTGATACTAATATAATGTAAAAAGGGACGCTATTGCAGAGTTTATGAGGGGGAAATTTGCCATGGGTACGCATTCTTTACAAATATGGGGGGGGGGGTGTTAGGGGCGCACTATTTGTTTTTAAGGGGGGATTTTTTGCTTTTAAGGGGAATTCCCACAATCCTGGGCCCTGAAATCAACCCTGCACCAAGCCTCTGAACAAGACAGGCGTCTATTTAAGGCCGGCGTTTATTTTTTCTGAGACATTGTTTTGACCTGGTGACTGAATAAGGCAGGCGACTATATAAGGCCTGGAATCTGATCGAGGAAATAAGGTATATATCCTGTTTCATTCACAACCATTTTTAATGGATGTGTTCTGGTACAGGATAAAATGATAATCCAGTAGGTTTCTCTAAACACTTCATGAACATAGTTCCAAGTATCTCTTAAGATTCCTTCTACCTGTCATTACAATATATTAAAAGAAACAAACATCATGGCAAACACATTAGGCCTTTCTTTTGTATGGTCAATATACCAAATAAATGTTGCTGACTGACCATGTATGATAAGACGTTGTATTTTGATCATCTTTACAAGAGAATATATGGTCATGTTGTAAACCAGTAAGTGTTGTATAATATAATTTATAGGAGCAAGGTTGAATCAAAGGTTTTGCAGGTGGTTTGACAGTGCTGCCTTTCATATATAAGCTGTATCTGCTATGGGTCATCTGAATAGCCACAATTGATTTTATTTGATCCAAGATTTCATTTGACAGGGTTTACTAACTTTAATTTGGTAGGACAATTTACACAAAGTTTCTTCAATGCCAAATCAGAAGTTTGTAACAAATTCCCCCTAGTGAAGTGCTTGACTAACCTACAGATTTTAGTTTTTATTGAAATTTGTGAAATGTAGCCTCGATGCTAGAAAATATTATATCAATTTCATACATGATCTGAATCAAGATGTGCTTGTGACATATGTTTCTAGGTCAAACAGTTATAATTTTTGCCCTGCTATTGGGCAGACAAACAGTGGGACAGACTTTAGACATAAACCCATTACTATAGCTCAGCACGAGTGAAAGTTAGCTGGGATAAAACAAGTTCCTCTGTGATCAGGCTGATTTTATTAGCAAAACTCTCAACACAAGCATTTTCCCATAGTAACACTTAAGTCCAGTTTAGTGCATTCTTGAGATTTTCTGGAAGTAAAAATATAAATTAAAAAAGCTCTTCTCTGATAAAGCTAATTTTTATAGCTGGGATGCTCCAGGCAAGCATTATACAGAACATTTCAAACGTAGTATTCAGCAAAGTGTGCATGTTGTTATCTGGGACAGCTGTGAAGATCTCTGTACATAACACTGTGGAGCTGTGTTATGTCCTAGTGTTCTGATACACACTGACCCTGGCCTGATAAGATACATCATGTCATCAATAAGAAGATAACGACCAGACCAAAGGATCTCCCTTAATCAATAATAAAACACATTCAAAGGGCCCCTGCTCAACTCCCTACAGGCAAAAACACTGCCGCGTTCATCGGCGAGGATTTTCTCTGGCAGTACATAAACAAACCAGGCCTCCTGGCGGTGGAGTGCATTATACTAAATTATTTTGAAAAATCAATACTCTATGACATCCAAATGGCTGCCGGTTATACGCATGTTTATCAAGTACATTACATGTTTTGTGTCACATGATTTTTGCCGTTTGTCATGTGTGATGATAAATCACAGGGCACATGTTCTCATGGACGTGCAGACATTTGTTCGTTTCGGGATCAATATGTGTTTGTTGAATCACAAGGTCCCTTTTATGTACGGCTAATCTATGCATTATATCTAGCAAGGCAGGTAGCCTCCACAGCAGGCTCCGGCTCACATACTGGCTGATTTCTTAGTATAAGCATGGGGGGGGGGGGGGGGGGGGGGGTCATTAAATAATTATTCTGCATTATTAACTTGGTAAAGTTATGTGGATTTTATCATTTATCTCATGGCATATTATTTCTCTATAATATTTTATTTAATACAGAGCCAAAACAGAAACACAAGAACAATTGTAATCTTTCCATATAAAATAAGTAAAAAAGATCAGAAAGAGTAAGCTTTCATTCATAATTCTTATTAATTGCTACAAGATTTCTTAACTGTATTTAAAAAATATATCTTCTACTTTTATCTCTCAATGATACATGGTCAATACAAGGATACAATAACATGAAACATCAATAATTAAATAAAAGTAACACAAATTATTTATGTAAAACAATATTTTTTTACTATGATATAAAATGTAAAATATCAACAAGCAATGTGTTCAGTCCCAAGTGCCTCTGATTTCAAACTAAGGCCTGTTATTTCTCCTGGTACTCAGTACATTATAATCAGCTTTATAACACCAACTTTGTATTGATTAAAAAAATAATTTTTTTCCATATGTGGAATGAAAATGCCATTAATAAACATGCTTAGTCAGGTTTCATTGTGTGAGATTTTAACATTTTTACAAGGGTGAAATTCTTATTAAGCAAGGATCATCTTATCTAAGTATGAGCACAGGTATGTCAAGAACTTATTTTGTATTTTCAGAGCAAACACGAGTATTAGAACAAGCACAAAGGTTGGAGTATCATGAATCAGGTTTCTAGATTCAAATAACCTCTCACATAGTAGCATATATTACCTTATTTTATATTGTTTCCCATAAATTTGAAAGACAGACAACTATATCCCCACCCCCACCACCTTTGTACATACTTTATAGTATGATGTTGCACTAGGTCAACACAAATTAACATATTTTTACAGGAAATAACCATTTTCTTCACAGTGGCTGCATGTTACTTTATCTATACTTAACAATGAATTGTAAAAATTAAGAAAATACTTCAAAACAACCAGATGTTTTTTTTATAACTTTTTTGTGCACATTATGTTGAAAATAATTTACAGTTTTCATACATTAAAAATTTGTACACTTCAAAGGATTTTACCAGTGTACTAACCCTGTTGGATTTGACTGTCGTAATGCACATGAATACTGTCTGTTCAAACCACAGAATGCCCCTCCTGATTACTTGGGTCATTGATCAAGGATATGAAAACCCTAGGGAACCCATAGTCATGTATAATTCAAGGCAGAGGCATGTCTGTTATAGGTAATGAATACCCCCATATAAACCAGTATGTAACATGCAGTACTTGTTAAAAGAGATTTATTACACAGCACTAAATGATTTACATAAATACAAGTTCAGCTCAAGCAAGATGACAAAGGACCTTTTTTGTATGGCTGGAAGATTTCTTTTCTACCGCATTAAGTGTACAATGACCCAAGCTAAAAAGATTACCTATTTATGGAAATGATACTGTCAGTATCAGTTAAAGAGGATAACAGATGTTCATTATGCAAAAAACTGTGTATTTACATTCTGATTGGACACTAAGTATTATGATATATATCAATCATAATGCACTGTGTGGGCATGGTATACAGCAGTACCCATCACTGAACATTCAACTCTGGTTACTCCTGCTATAGAAAAACCAAGGCTATACCATTAATTATAATGGTTATGGTGTAAGATAGGGCTTTAATGATAAAGGATCTTAAGATACAGATTTGGATACTCCACTAATGATACAACACATGATGTAATATCTATGTGATTACCTTCTGGAAAGACCAAAAGATTTCACCTGATAAAGCTGATTTCCCAACCAAAATAAATTAAAATGTTCACCATCCCTCAAGAATAACTGATTAAGTAACTGACACAGCCGTATTGATTAAACAAGGGACCCATGGGTCACAGCGCTCAGCTGTTATATATGATAAAAAAATACGATTTGGAAATGAGGCAAATGCTGGTTTTGTGTGGAAATAAATAAAAGCTGTATTATGAGTTGTTGGTGTTTAGCTCATATATGATTTTGATGGGATCTTTGGAGACAGGGAAGAGGATTGATTTCATTCATTTTATTGATAAATGGAGTGCTATTGTCACACAGATTTTGACTTGGCCATATAACTTATGAGCAGCATATATAATATAAGAGTTTAACTTTTTATTAAAATTTAATAACAAATATTGTGCCAAATATAATTTTATTAAAAATAATAAGAGAATCATATGAATTTTAAAATAAAATATAACTGAAATGATTACTGAAATAATATTATAGAATATATTCATGAATGCATTCATGAATACATTTTGAAAGTATTTGCACTGGTATTCAAATACTTTCATTTTTACCTGAATTCCCTTTCTTATGCAAGAAATTTTATAATGATTCATATAGGTATACAAATACATTTGCAAAGTATTTGCACTATGTCTGGTATTTATTCAGTTTTAGCCAAACAATGATGTTGAGAATCCAGAATATACAAAATTCACAAATTTAAATAATGATCATGAGTACCAGGTTTATAGCTTTTATTTACATTAAAAAAATAAATGTAATATATTCACTTTGGACTACTCTCACATCAATCTACACACTAGAAACAGTAGGAATCTTGATTAACATTATCAACTGCATCTTTGTCTATTATTAATTTCCTTCATATGACCCCTAATGATTAGTAATAAATAATATGATTTATTTTTGTTATCAATAAAATTGAATTGAAAAATACCATAGGTGACTGCATGGTGTTATTTGGAATACTTGACATTCTGTCCATCCATACATTTTTCATACATCATCAGTAACTGCAAGTTAATTTCCTGTTACTCAACAACTAACTATTCCTTTCCTATTTATTTTTCTTTGATTTGTTATTAAAAACCAATAAAAATTTATTAATTTATAGTTTATTTTTATGTTGTTGGTCAAATCAACTACTAGATAAATTGGGTTGGACACCTAGATCAACTGTGGCTGGCCACAAGCTGCCTGGCTGCCCCAATGTATGCCTCGCCTCAAGCATGCATAATTTGCTGAAAGGTCAATAAGTTCAACATACAGGTGACTGAAGAGGGGATGAGGAGAGAATGGGTCTGACATGGTCTCATAAAAACATTAATTAAAGCTACAATTTTTGGCCAATTTCTTTCAGCTTTCTAAACTAAAAAGCTGAAATCCTTATGTGTGCATGATATGAAAATTATATCAACAGTGCTCACAGGAAACAAACGTGCCAAGGTCAAAGTTAGGCAAAATTTAAGGTACTAATTTTATATTTATACTAATAACTTATAAAATTTGAAAAATTCATAACTAATTTTGGGTATTCAATTGAATCTTGATTAAATAATGTTACATCCCTGACTAAAAATCTCTAGCTTCAGCAAATCCTCTTGTTAAGAGAGTAAATATATTTCTTGATATTTTACAAAGTGCATTATGTTTGGGCCCATAACTTAAAACAATTACACAATACTGACATCATTTATGTGCATTGTTAATGTATAGAAAATATGTATATTATATATGATCAAAGTCAGATCAGTGGTTTTGATATTAGGCAGTCTTGTGTAACAATGGGATTTTAATGGAAAAATGAATTTTTTCATTAATATATAAAAGGAATTAAGTCCTAGTGACCAAATTCTTGGCATGGTAGGGGATTTTGGAGACATCTAACTGTATGCCAAATTTTAGGAACTGAGAGCTGAAGCTAGGGAGCTGAGCTCTAGCAAATTGCATAACACTAGCTTGATGTACACAATATGTGACATGGTGCTTGAAAACTTGAATAAAATCTACAGTTTTTGATCAACTGGTTTCAAATTTTTGGTTGTAACAGATGAAATCCTTACAAGAACATGCTGTGAAAATTAAATCAACAGCAGTTACAGGAAAAAATGTGACATGGTCAAATTTGGGCAAAATATAAGGTACCAATTTTTTATTTTTGCTAATATTTTAAAAAATTTAAAAGATTTAGATCTAATTTTGGGTATACAATTTAATTTTGGTTATTTAAAGTTATATTTCTGGGAAAAAAAGTCCATAGCTTTAACATGTTTTATAGTAAGTGATCAAATATCTTTCCTGATTTTTTAAAAAATGCATTATGTTTGGGCCAATAACTTTTTCAAATTATATACTACAGACCTAATTTCTGGCCTGTACATAGGAAATATATAGAGGAATATTTATGGTCAATATGAAAAACAGATGAGTGGTTTTGATATTAGGCAGTCCTGAAGTGTGAAAAAAGGTTTTTAATAAAAAAAGTGAGGTTTTTCCTTAATTTCTCAAAGGAAGGCAGTCGCAAAGTCCCAGTTTTCGGCTTGGTAGGAGATCTTGGGGACATCTAACATTATGCCAAATTTTGGATTCCTTGGTCTTAAGGTTTCAAAACGTGCCAGTTTAACGGATAGACGGACGGACAGACAGCCGATGGACAAAGGACCACAACTATAGCTCAGATGACTTATAGTCAGCTGAGCTAAAAATTGAGCTGATACGATGCTCTTTCTAACAAATGATGTTTCACCATACTTGCTTCAAACGGGATTGAAAGACTGTCATTATATGGCAGAAACTATTTAACATCAGTTTATTAAATATTATCAATGTACTAGTAAAGGATGTGATATGATATTTGACTTGTATGGCAATGTACTAATGACTGAATGTATTATTTATAGCTCTTGTGCCTGCCACTGATATTGTAAAGAGAAGCTGAGTACAAGCTCCTCTATAACTGTTATAATAATTTCTGCATTGATGTACATGGGATGGTAAGGTACATGAGCAAACATGCATCAACTTTTTTTTTTAATTTTTAATGTTAATAATTTAATAAACTAAACTGCATTTTTAATGTATCATCATTTTAAATTCCTTGGAGAGTTATTAGTATTTTTCAAGTGGGTTGCTGAAAATTGGACAGAACAGTGCATGAGGCCAGACATGTACAATTTATCTGCATTTAGCTCGATACAAACATGTATACACAATGCAAGGCATGTCATTAACAGCACTGTAGAACTGGACAAAGGATATAGTTTCTGATACACTTACCCCCGTTTAACTTTGCAGAAATCAAATGCCATCATCCTGTAAGACACGGCTTTCTCATTCAGATATTTGGCATAGCGGCGGATGAATTTGGACATGTCATAGCCTGCAAAGGAAACACAATGTAAAAGCAATACAATATAAATATTTCATATACTGAAACTGTTTTTCATCATAGTGTTCATGCAAAATTGTCCAAAAAGCTTCCAAGTCTGGGCTTTTCACAGATGTTACAGGAAATTTTAATACATCTTGTGACCTAGAGACAATCTTCAGAAATAATTCAATAACTCCAGATGCCTGGCCAATTTTCTTGGAATGCAACCGAATGATATACAGCATAATACAGAAAGATGTGAATTCATAAGAATATATAAAACCAATAACAGAAATTTCTCTGAGTTAAACCAATGCAGTCATATTGAAAGACGCAGAGACATGTGTCACTCATGGATGATGCTATTCTTCAGTTTCCTGCATGGTTTACAGTTTCCTGGAAGGTTTTCAGTTTCCTGGAAGGTTTCACCATTCTACACATACTTGGTCTGCTGTTTTAACCATGGTAGACCCACATTACAATTTCCCAGTGAAAGCACTTAGTGAATCAACATGTTTGTCCCCTTAAGCCAGGAACCATTTGCCTTTTAACATATGAATTTAGCAAAGAATAGAGACCAACATGATACTCAGCTAATTAACTTGAGACCAGATATATGTATTTTCAGGAGCAAGGATAGAAAAAGATACACAATTTATATTCGATAAGCATGTCACATATCAGTATAAACACAATCATTACATCATATTAATAACTAGAATATGGGTAGTCGACAAGCGACTACATGTATCCGCCAAAATCAGAGTGGAACGGGTGAAGTGAGGCATGGATTGAGTGGCAAGGGGAAATACAGTGAGGTGTGTTGCATATTAGCATGGATGTCTGCAGTCAAAATGTGTATGTGGGTTGCGCCACCTACCACAAATCCAGAAAGCTGTCCAAGTTGTATACAAATGCAAAATTATAGGCAGAAAAGTCAAACCACTACAGAGAAATGAGTGATTTTAGCCCACCGCAGACAAACAGACAGACACTGTGCAAAAATGGTTGCAGGTGGCCCCTCCAGTTTTGTGTATCATAAAGGGCTATGTGAGATCTATATTCATGCAAAATTTTGGCCTAATTGGTCAAACAGTTCCCGAGATATGAGCTTGGATGTCTGCAGCGTAAACTAGAATGTAGGTGGCGCCAACTGTCATAAAATCAAGAAAGCTGTCCAGGATGTATAAAACTGCAAAATTTTAGGGAGATATGTCAAACCACTGCCAAGATATGAGTGATATTATCCCACAGCAGACAAACAGATGGACACTGTGCAAAAATGGTTGCAGGTGGCGCTACCAGTTTTGTGTATGATAAAAGAGCTATATGAGATCTATACACATGCAAAATATTGGCCCAATCAGTCAAACAGTTCCGGAGATATGAGTTTGGATGTCTGCAGCGTGAACGTGAATGTAGGTGGGGCCACATGTAATAAAATCAAGAAAGTTATCCTGGATGTATAGGCATGCCGAATTTCAGGTGAATCAGTCAAACCATTGCAGAGATATGAGTGATTTTAACCCAAGGCAAACGAACAGTTGGACACTGTGCAAACATTGTTGCAGGTTGCGTCACCATTTTTTGTGTTTGTTATAAAGCTTTCCAAGGGCTGCATTTGTACAAAATTTTTTTCCTGAGCGGTCAAACGGTTCCCGAGATATGTTGGTTTATGTATGGAAACAGATGCACAAATGGACACTGGGCAGACAGGAAAGGTCAGAGGTCAACCCAAATTGGTTAGGCACCAGTTCACATGTGACTTGATAACTGGTGTAAGTTTCGGAAAAATCCGTCCAGTAGTCTCAGAGGAGTTCTCCAGAAACGAACTTGGCGGTGGCGGCGGAACCCGATCAAAAACATAGTATCCACAAAACTTTGTTTAGGCAGATACAAGTACTGACTCTGATTCAAACATTAAAGTGCAAGTTTCAGTTCTTAAAATTTTTAATTACAACCTTTACATATTTTTTAATAGTATACCATGGTGCCAAGGTGAGTGATTTTCTGTTGTAATATTATATGTTTGGGCAGGTTTGCCAGAGGCCACATTAGTGACCGTATATTCTCAGGAAATGGGGCTTTTAGTCTCCTGTCCAATAATAGCCTGACCAGGTACACTGTGGCTGCATCATGCAAGTTGTCTTTAATTGTAAGAGTAATCATACTGATGTAGCAATACTGTGTTGGACTCCAGTACAAACAGATAAGTATGTCATAAAACTTTCAACAGTTAAATGTTTCTGAACTGTTAAACTGTCAAATGGCACTGTCAAAGACAAACTGTGCACTCATACGGCAAAAGCTAAAACTTTTTGGACTACCCTATATGAAAGCTCCAAAATGTTATTGGCACACAGCCAAAAGCACAATGCTCAGTGTGCAAGCATGATTGCTGTGTATACATGTTGCTTCAAATATAAAATGCACGCTTTTGTATTGGTGCAGCACACAAAATGTCAGCACCAAAAGAGGAATTCTACAATACAGATCTAGGCCTATATCAATGTGAATGTATTAAAGGTTACTTAAACATTTTACATTTGACTGTGTTGTTTAAAACATTTGGAACCTCCACAAATGATAATTCAAGATTCATTCAAATATGTTTTATCATAAATTTCCCTATGATCCTGAATTAAAATCTTAGGGAACCTTGTGTGAGTGTACAGAGGGAAGATTAATATACAGAGTCTTCAGAGGATGCCACAAATTTCAATGTAAACTAGACATTTCTTGGCACCGCTGGTGCCATAGTATCACCAGACAAATGAGGTTTTGTGGTATTTTGTTGATATAATGTGATGTATTTGTATTTCAGCAATGAATGTGAGAAACATTTGTACAAAATATAGGAATATTTAAAGTGAAGGCAATTGTTATGTAAAAGGTTATGTATAAATAGAAGTATATATTTAAAGATGTATTGAGTTGTATATGTATGTTTGGAGTAACTTGTTTGAGAATAATATAGAGTAAAGAAGAAAGAAAGAGAAAGAGATGGATAGACAGGATTTCAGAGAGATGGAGAGATATGATAATGAGAATTAAATAATAATATCTGTTATATTTTGTTTCACATCATATTTTGTTCTTTGTAATAAATTGTTATATTGTCATAAAAATTGTCATTTGTTCCTTATCAATAGCATAAATTGTGGAAAAACAAGAAAATAGAGTACGGGGTGCCACCATGCAGTTCCCAGCAAATGACTCATCACATTACCCATATCTATCTATATGCATAATATGAAAGATATCTGCCAATTAGTTTCCAGCACATAACAACACTATCCAACAACTTTTTAATTTTTATTTTATAATGCTGACAATACTGTCAAGTCCCATATAGGCAACATTCATGAGCCATTTTAAATAGTCTTCGTCCAAAGGTCAAGACCACTCTCAAAGGAAAATGATCCAGTTGTGACTCTGTGGTACACCCAGTGCACTAATTCATTTATCACTGACCATCATATCTATTTATATAGAATCTGTCCATGGCCCAGAACTGCTGATGTTTGGGCAAATCATGATGCAACACCATGTGCAGACCACTAGCTGAAGCAATCCCCCAGGTTAACTGGAGATTTTCATGATTGTTGGTGATTTTTACCATATATGGCAATATTTAAAGTCAAGTCCACTCTCATATGCAAGGTCAGGACCCAAATTTAAATATATCTCATCCCATAATCCAAATCTATGTATATGCATAATATAAAAGAAATCTGTCCATTAGTTTTTGACTTATAATGCTCACAGTGCTGTCAAGAGGCCCTTTTTAAGATATTCATGATTTTATGTTTTTCACCAAATATGGGAATATTCAAGGTCAAGGTCACTCTCATAGTCACGGTCATGACCCCAAATCAATAAACTGCATTCCAAAATATCCAACATTTGAAAAAAAATTAAATTTAAAAAAATAATTTAAATTAAATTAAATTTTAAAATTAAATTTAAAATTAAATATACCTCATTCCATAAACCATATCTATATACATGCATAACATGAAAGAAATCTGTCCATTACTGTTTGACTTATAATGCTCACAGTATATACTGTCAAGTGGCAATGATGGGGAATTCAAAGGCGCAAAAAACAAGAAAAGGACAACAGGTGGCGCCACCTATCTTCTGCAAAAGACAAAACTATCCAAGATCTTCCGTCAACTTGATTTTTGGACCAATCCATGCATCCCTTTTTAAGATATTCATGATTTTATGTGATTTTCACCATATATGGTAATATTCAAGGTCAAAGCCACTCTCAAAGGAAAGGTCATGACCCCAATTTTAATATACATCATCCCATAACCCATACCTATGTACAGGCATAATATTAAAGAAATCTGTCAATCAGTTTTTGACTTGTGATGCTAAAAGTACTGTCAAGTGGCAATGATGGGGGTATTAAACGGCACAAAAACAAGAAAAGGATACTAGGTGGCACCACCAGTTTCCGGTACATGACATCTCTATCCAAGATCTTTGTCCAACTTGATTTTTGGATAAATCCATGAAAGATTTCTTGAGATATTTAAGAATTTGTGTGATTTTCCCCAAAAATGGATCTATTCAAGGTCAAGGTCACTCTCCTAGTTGAGGTCATGACCCCATTTTAAATAGGCTTCGTCCTCTCGCCTATATCTATAAATGTGTCAAGTTTGAAAAAGATCCTTGAAATATTTTTTTGAGTTATTGTGTCCAAAAGAAATCTCTGCGGCGGCGGCGGCGGCGGTGCAACCGTGCCTAAACCATAGTATCTCCAGACTGTATGGCGATACAATTAAACCTTAATTTGTGTCCTATGTGACAAAAACACAGTCTACACTGCTGTCTGCTTATCAGTGTAAAAATGTTCCTTTAAATTAATGCATTTAATTAAAGATGTTTTCTGTAACAAAAATAAAATTGAAGAATTTTCAAAAAAATTTTTTAGAGCATAGAATTCCTTTGGACTATGCAATATTTCAATTTTTTTCTTAATAAAATGCAATAAATTCAGGGATTTTCCAAGCCTATGCAGCCCTGATGTCTTTCAGGTGTTCTGTGTTTATTGTACCTGGCCTGCTTGCCTGTGTATACCTGTATGTCACTGTGTACCAACAGCAGAGCACAACCAAACAGATGACAAACAGCACACGAGTGGTCAGTATTAAAACAAACAGACATGCAGAAATGACTAATGATTTCCAGATAATGATTTGATCAGTGGTCACTCCCTCTGCATATCCAGCAAATATCAGTCCTCTGTTGCCTGCTGAGGTAGAGCTACGGGCAATGTACATGATGAATCACACTTACAAAGTCCAGAGGCTATCTACATAATTACCAGTATTATCTTCAATCCTCCCAGGCTTACATATATCAGCCTACAGCAAAGCTTAGTTATACTTCCAACTGGAAGGTACTATGTTTTTCACTTGGTTTATTGGTTGGTTTGGTTTTATCTGTTAGCAACTTTACACAAAAAACTTTTGAACAATTCTGATGAAATTTTGTGGAGGGCTTGGGTAACATCCATGGAAGGTTCCACTAAATGTTTGAGGTAATCTGAATCACCAGAATATATTTTAAATTTAAAGGATCATATACCATTGTGACACAGCTCAAACTCTTTGTCCCGAGGTAGAGGCCACCCCATCCACAGGTGTAAGGGAGAGAGGGCCTTTGTTCAGCAACTGACCATGTGAACCTGTGTAACTGAAGTGTGACACTGTAGTACAAAATGAAGCTTGATTGAAGGCCTTGGGTTTCCTGGTAGGTGTACAACTACACACATCTTGTTGATTCTAATATTATATAATTAATTTTTTCAGATTTTCCCCCCTACTATTTGAACATGATTTGAAATATCATGTTACACATTCATGAATGGATTTGAAGGAAACTCCTCCCACTTTTAAAATGTGTGGTTATTGCTTACGATGCAATGTATGTATGCAGTTTAAAAATCATTGAAAAGTCACTTATTAGCTAAGTATGTTGTTGTTAGAGAGCATCAATGGCTCCAGCACATGTGGGATGTTGGGGGATGTTGGGCACTTGTAACAATAAACCAAGAGATAAGTCAAAGATGGCATTTTTCATAACCCTGGCTACACTCCATAAGCAGCAGTTCGCTATGTTCAACTATTTGCTCATCAGGTTTGGCCACCAGGTGATGCTGTCTCTGTGGAATTCCCTCCTGCATTTAACCACCCCTGTTGGAATACACAGAATGCAGTCAAAACCTTTCATGACTGTCTCTATACTAACTTGCTGGTGTGAGTCGAGGTCAGTTAATTATCAAGTACTGTTTGCAAATTTCCTCTCTTGCAGTGCCGCACAGCCAGCACTCAGGTATGCAGCCATCTATGTTTACACGCTGAGCCAATCAGATTTTGTTATACGAGCTCCGCATGGGCACAGTCAACTATGTTTTCACCAGGACTAGGATCTAGTTTTTTGAGTCATTAGACAGACACAGTCGAGGTGATCTGGGATCAACGCCCTGGTTGTCTCTTACGACTATTACATGCTGAGCCAATCAGATTTGACCTTACCCAGCGTCAATTTGCTGGATGCTTGGCAGCTTGCCAAACCTGAAGAATCTTTCCATTTCTCACAGCATGTGAGGGGAAGGTCTCAGGGAGGTCACGCGCTGTGTTCAGAGTGTAAACCCTGGCCTATAGAGTAAACATCTAACAAATGTGTAAAAGATGTATGCTTAAAGATTAAAGGTATCATTTCAAAGGGAATTCATTTATTTTTACCAATAAATACATATTTTATACCTATAAATGCTTATCTGATGTATACTTAACACAGATACATATATTTAGATGAAGAGGCAAGGATATCCAAGGCATTACTTAATGTGGTGCCATTATGACAAATTTATTCCATTCCGGCTTTGCAAAGAGTGAACAAAAATGGACCTATTTTATTTGAGGCAATGGAATGATAAAGAACAGGAAATTAGCAGGGAATATCTCATTAATCCCTGTAATTACATGCACATGCAATATAGGTTTACACACTTGACTAATAATTTTTATGCATAAACTGCCTAAAGCCTGGTTTATATGTGTCACACCTTATCAATGATTTTTTATCAGTATTTCAGTTGTCTCTGTACATGTTTATATTTTGTAAAATTTAAATAACTGTGATGACACAATGTTGATATATTTAAAATGTAAACCATTACCAAAGACAATTTTTCTTGAACAAGCATTATACCTGTAATTTCAACATGTGACCCGACATATCTTTTTTTTTAGTGTGTAGGCAAAGATGTGAACTAAATTACTAGGCCAGAATCTATCTGCAAGAGCTTGGTAGTAAAGGGACATGTATCAGCAAAAATGTAAATCAGAATAACACTTTTTTTGGACCATGCCCAAATCCTCAAATTACACTAGGATATGAAGGTGACAGGCCTGACCAGAGATATTCCAACATTTTCATGCTCTGCTCTTGAAGTCCTATTTAACGTAAATTTCAATAAAAGAATGACATCTATGTACAACTATGTTTCATGAAACAGCAGCTCAGATTTAACTCTCAGACAGAACAAACAGAGTGACCCATGCTATAGCTGATTATTTTTATGGTAATCATAAAAGCATTTTAAAACTTGAGTCATACACAGCAGGAAACAGGACGTAAGCTAGGTAGATTTTGAAGTCAATCTGAAGATACTGCCTCATGGGCATGGCTTCTAAGAAATTTGTGTTGTCTAGACTTGGAAGTCTGTGAAGATTTTTTGTGTGTCTTGAAGTGGTCTTGACTTAGATAAAAGACTGAAAGTTTCAATTACACTGTATTTTATGAAGACTGCCTTGACCTTTACCTGAAGTAATCACATATTTTTCTTTTTACTGTAAGCAGCCAAGAAGTGTTCATGTGTTCTTTAAACCTCGGTGGCTAAGAGCAGAGGAGAGTGGCAGAAGGCCCATTATTTCAGTCCTGATAATTACACTGATGGAAGAACCATGAATATTTGCATGCGACACTGCTTTAGTCTTTTTAGCGTAGCAGTCTGATAATTCCAAGATTTATGGCCACTTTATTCTCAATTTCAAAGTTACAGTTAAACAACTCAGTGATCAACTTTTTGGATACATAGCCATATATTTATCATTCAAACTGCTAACACACTTCACTTGCTTAATTAAACTACACAAGAATAAGCCTCACAAAAGTGAAAGTATATGAATATATCAAAATATGATATTTAAGTCTGCATTAAAATGCTGTATAATATTTGTGCAACACTGTTTGCCTTTCAGTTTAATTATATGAATTTTGACAGGTTCCATTCAGGGTCACAGGAACTCTTCCTAGTTTTTGAAGGGTAATTTGCCAAAAGGTAAATAAATATTAGATATGAAACAGAAAACACTGGTTTTATACAACAACAGACCAATGAACACCAGTGACAACAATGGCTCAGGGACCTGTAAGCCATCTGAGCAAATTAAAAAGACATGCTACAGTCACTATCATACCTTATACATTAAGATACTGTCCAAAGATTAAGACCAAGACCATTTCAAGTGTAATTACAGAAGACACTGTTTCCCCATTTATAAAACAAGTGGCCAATGATGCTCAGCTGAATTTGACATATAGGCTATGCACAGATTAATTATTGAGATATCAGTGTATGTAGGAAATCTGAATCAAACTGTTATAAGAGTAGGTGAAATTTAACAAGTGTTTATGACATTTCTGAAGAATATGTTGGGTAAACTTTGTTTAAACTTAAGATTCTGACAGAATCTTATGTGTGGCATATTATTTTAATGTTATGTAAGAGATAATGACTTGCAGAGAGCTCAAAATCAGTTTGCAGAAATTAGGTTACAGAGACCCAATTTCAGGTTTTCAAGAAGATTTCACAAGGAACTCATTGGACTGTAGTTAGATCTTACAATTTGTGCCTGTCTGACTTTCAGGATTCTCAAATCATGTTCCTTCACATATCTTTCAGAATACAGGTCAGTGACCTAATTTTGGGTTTGGAGGAAAATTTTATAAGGACCTCCCTGGATCTCATGTAGGAAATGTCTACGTCAGACTTGAGAAATGTGTCCTGTCTGACTTTCAAGTACTAAAATACTGTTATTGACCAAAGTTCACAGAATATAGCCATAGTGACCTTTCAGGTTAAAGAAGATTTAATCTGGACCTCCCTTGGTGTTACACCAGTACTAATAGGCCCAGTAGTTTCAATTTGGGCCCCTCTTGACTTTAAGGATGTTCAAATCATGTTTTTCCATAGCTTGCAGAATACAGTTCACAGTGACCTTATTTCTGGTTTCCAGGAAGACTTTACAAGGACAGCCTTAAATTTTAAGTATGAACTTTCTAGGTCCTATTGTGCACACGACTGAAAGTTGGCGGAGCTGAAAGCAAAAGTGTATTAATTTCTAAGGAAATTTAACAGGCATTTTCAGAAAAATAACCTATTCTACAGTTTACAGTACAAAATATACATGACAGCAGTGGGAAACTCTAATCTCATCCTGAAAATCTACAGTCCACTGGGTCCATGAATGATGATCTGATACGGCAGTATACCACATCAAAGATTTTTCAAGAGAAAGATCTCAATGGTGGTCTACAATGTTCACAAGCCCTCAAACCACAATGTCAGCCATGTTTACCATGTGATAAATGTTTACTTCATGAAGCACACTGTTGTGTTTCTTCATCACTTCCTCATTTGGCTACCTGATGCCAGCATCCAGGAGGGTGGGGCTGAACATCAAAGTAGTACACTGACTATACTCACCCTGAACTCCACTCTTGTCCAAAAAGTTCCCCAGCTGGAATGAGCAGTTGTTGGAGGCCAGGTACTGTGTCAACCTCTGTAAAAAAAGAAGGGAAAGATAGTCTGGTAATCTACACCATTATCCAGAATATCTCCACAAACCCTAAACATAAAATAATCAGATACAACTGCATAAAGTATGGTTTTTTACTTTTTAAAGAAATTTTCAATCTTCTCGGAAAAAAAAAATTTCCCTTTAAATATTTAATGAAACTTTTTTAAAAATTTTTTTTCTTCTCTAATTTATAAGCACATTGCAGAAGTGACAAAGGGATATATAAAAAGCTGACTGTATGATATCAGAAGAGTTCAGAAGTAATATTTAACTCCTGCAAGAAGGGTTATGTTATCACATGCTTGTTAAAGGAAGTCACCATCTATTTGGGTAGATCAAGAAGAAAACTAATAAATATTCATGTCTCACAATGACACTCAGATTACAGCTCAAGAAATAAGAGAGGTTCTCTCCAAAATGGTACAGGTGCTCATTGGGACTGCAGCAGGCTTTGAATCCCAGTACAGAGACGGGTGTTAAGTAAACATTTTGCTCAGGGGAGAATATTGGCTGATCCCGGACCTGAACCAATGTCGGTGGCACACATGTCCATCATTCCATCTGCTTTGCAAGAGGAAGCTTCACTAGAAAGACAGTTTGGGTCCCCTTTCATATGGAACCCATAACACACCCCCCTCTTCATAAGAGTGTTAATTATGCTTTCAGAACAAGATTAATTAACCCAGGTGTCACACGTTTTGGTAAACAAGGTGGTAGTAATAACCAAATTACTTCAAACCACCTTTCCCCTGGCCCCGAAGTTGGGGGTCATTCTGGACGAGCCCCTAAATGTTATGTAAAGATTTTGCTCAGGGGAGAACAATGAACCATTCACGGATACTGAGCCATTATCAGACATGTAACCAACATGTGAGTTGTGTTTTACTGATTAAGAAGATGCACTTTCAGATCATTAAGGCTTGAAAATAGGTATCTTATGTAAAAACCATCATTAATTTTCACAATTTTCATTCTCACAACAGTAATAATCTACATTATAATTGACAGATGTACCACCAAACCCTTTTAATGCAACTCCTCTGTGACCAAGCATCAGAAATGAATGTTTTTGGCCTTTAACTGTGGGAACCATGCTAAATGTGTCCTAAGGGGGTCAGGTGCGAAATTGACATTTTATTATGAAGGGGCTATTGCAGTTCCACTATCAGACACTAAATGAACAACTAAGAACGGGTAATATGCGAATAATGAAATATCTGATTATATCACCTGGTTATGATTAGTGTTCCGCAGTTCTGTATGCCTATGGCATATAGCACTCCATCAAGTACCAGGACCAATTGCTAGGTGACAAACATCACATGACAGATTATCAATTTCAGCAGACTGTGCTTAGGAAAGTTAAGCTCATTTCAGGTAACAGATTTTATATATACTGTAATCCTGTCCAGTCTGTTAAGAGATTATGGAAACAGCTGTATACTGGACATGATTTTGTGCATATGTAACCAACCAGTTTTACCAGATGATTGCACGAGTCATATCTGTCTTGCTATTCATTTTATTAAGATAAGGAAGGTGTGGTATACTTGTATACAGATCAATTCTGATGGCAGTCGCCTCTAACATAAGAGTCTTAATTGATGAGATAAGAGTGGCATCACTTGCTGTACCATGAACTGTAGTAAAAATAGTGATGAAGAAATAATCTATTCTTTTCATATTTTGAAAATATGTTTATACAAATCATATATAAACAAATATTCCTCCCAATAAACTATCGCTCTCAGAACATGCCATATGAGCACAATGTTATGTAACAACTTTGTCCAATGGTAATGTTCTCTTTATTGTTTTATTTTATTTTTGCTTTATATCAATCAATGTCAAATAATCAAAAATTGATTTCTTGGTAAATTATTGGCTTCTGATATTAGGGGCACAATCACACCTGTCATGTCACTTATTTTAAAGGAGCCTATTCCCATATCTGACACCTATTAACTACAGGAAATGCCTTGAACCTTTTATAAAGACAGGCCAAAAAAACACTGATCCAACAGAACACAGGCTGTTAGTTTTATTTACATGAAAGCATTTATAACATGTCAGGGAAATAGAACACATCCTGACATCTTTTAGTGCAAAATAAAAGAAAAAGCACATAGACATGATTATTCTCTCTAGTCTCTGCACATATATTATTCATGTAGTCAGACAAGAATCTGATCAGCATTACTGTGGTTGTATATTGCAGACACTAACACCTGGGAAAATGGAACATGCTCTTTAATTTTCAAACAAAGATTCAGAAGAGAGCAGACAGCACACCTACAGTTAGTCATATCTAGCTTAATATTCAGTTGTGCCTCCCACAACAAAGGCAACATCAGAGCTGCTGGTTCCCACAACGTTCATGCTGGCTGGTCCCTGGTCATTGATTATGTCAGGTCTGATCAACATTATGTTTTTCTTGTACACATCCAGGGTCCTGTATTCTTCAAGAGGTTCTGGCAATGCTGGTGACTATGCTGGATTATCTTCTATGAGAGGTTATGTTTTTTTCCAGTGTTTGTTCCATTTATTACTGGTTTGTCTATTTTCGGATTTTTCATTTTGTTTTCTTAAAAAACCTCATGGGTTATAAGAGACCACAGAAAATTGAAAAATAAAGTAGACCTTTACCATTTCTTTTTATATGTAATTTCATCAATACTGCTTGACATTACACAATACAGATTTAATTAATCATTTATTAAATATAAAGATTCTATGGTGAGCTTGATGATATGTAGGTGAAGCATGTACCACTACCTACAGAAATCATGTTCAAATTCCTATGTTTACACCTGTTATGATATGCCATTTTTCCAATCATTTAAATATAGGTCTAAATGCCCAGAAATATTATAGATCTGTGGAGGGTGGTGGGGTCATGACTAGGGTTCTGAACTAGTGAACTCTTCAACAGACTGAAACAGGTACTCCTAAACCCTGAACCCTTACATGACAAGTCCACTGCCTTTTACATTACACCATCACACCTAAGGAGCAAGTTAATGTCAGTGAGATGTGATTATCTGTTAAATGGCGTATCTCAGGAAGATGACAGTACTATAAACCACTGAAACAAAGGTCAAATGACCTTTTCCCTTACCTGTTTTAACCTCTTACACTAGAATTCAATATGCAAAGCAAGTGGTTTATAGAACACCAAATACATGTTGAGAGATTTCATATGCATTGAGCATGCTGGTAGGGCAGCATGCTACATTTTCTATTTGATGCTTCTGGTAAACCATACAGAACCCGCAAAAATAGCAACAAGTAGCATATAGAATCTTGTAATTTTAATTTAGTCAATTTTGATTTTATCCACATTCTGCATGATGGATCTGCATTCTGTGCATCTGGAAACTTAGCTTTAGTTTCTAAGTACGGGGTTCATACACTTTGACAAAATCAAAATTTCATGACTTTTTTCAGGACCTGCAAAAAAAAATCATGACAATTTCCTCGTCACTTTGACATGTAACTGTTACTAAGGAAACTGTCAATACAGATCATCCTTGATCATTTAGATATGAAAAATAAAGCTTAAAGAATACATATATAGTTAAATATATTTAAAAAATGTCATTATTTCCAAAATGTTGATTTTTTTCAATTTTCCTCTCATTTGTTAAAAAATATTTGCATAGCTTTCATGTTTAGGATATTAAAACATTAAAATAAACACATGGGATGATTAAGTAAAAACAAGCAGATTTTGCAATTTTTTTTTTAAATCAAGATTCATCAGTGTTTGAATGAAAGCTTTTTAATATTGAGAGTGAAGTATAACACTTGACAAGCTTTCGAGACTGTCAATGAAATTACTTTCAAACACAGAGAATCAATCCAAGAGCACAATCAGGGTGGTGCAGGTATCAGAAGACAAACACAATCAGGGTGGTGCAGGTATCAGAAGACAAACACAATCAGGGTGGTGCAGGTATCAGAAGACAAACACAATCAGGGTGGTGCAGGTATCAGAAGACAAACACAATCAGGGTGGTGCAGGTATCAGAAGACAAACACAATCAGGGTGGTGCAGGTATCAGAAGACAAACACAATCAGGCTGGTGCAGGTATCAGAAGACAAACACAATCAGGGTGGTGCAGGTATCAGAAGACAAACACAATCAGGGTGGTGCAGGTATCAGAAGACAAACACAATCAGGGTGGTGCAGGTATCAGAAGACAAACACAATCAGGCTGGTGCAGGTATCAGAAGACAAACACGGTTTAATTGGGGTGAGCAAGAACTGCACCATCTACATCAATGTTTCACCACTTACATCAATGTTACCGTTTCACACCCACACGCCTATTAACTACTTAATTTGAATACTACAAAAGTATAAGAAATAAAGATGATTTCAATTGTTTAATTAATACTTATTTACTTATTGTGTTCAGACCGTTTCACACAGGCATGCTTATTAAACTACTTTATCTCAATTCCACATGCAGAAATGTAAGAAATAAAGATGATTTCAGTTTCCTTATTTTTACTTATTAATTTGATATATTAATATCATTAATCAATCAATGTAATGTCATTAGATTGATATATGGAAGAAAAAAGACAGATCTGATTAAGGTAATTAATTTAACTTTCTCAAAGATATCCAATGACATTAGCTTCTAACAGGATGTAATTGGATAATTGTGAACCTATCACTTTAAACTGAGCTCATGTTGGCATTAAATTCTCCTATTATTGCTTACATAACCCTTCTGATTACCAGTGAGATATATAGAATTATCATGTCTCTATCTACATAATCATGGAATATAATATGTTCTCAATTATTGTTTCATAAAAACAGAGTAAAACTACATTTATATATGTGTTTGGGGGCTTTCTAAGCATTCAAGTCCTGTAATAATATTCCTTGTCGTCAGGTAGTGGCACAGTTGCACCTGTGCGCACATCTAAACACAGTATGCAGGACATGATGGTGAAATTATGCATGTTTTTTCGGAAAAAATATAGGATATTACAGTTAGTTTTAACCACCTTGCAAATTTCAGCTAGTTAAATGATAGGTCCTAGTTAACAGGTCCTACATATCATTTAGAAGCATAAAACAATTTTTGCACCGGAAAACACCATCAAATTTACTTTGGCACCCTTGGTTTTGTTTACTCATTCCACTGAAATAGACCGTAACTCTTTTTCTGCTACATCTGTCAGGACAATTTCTTAGCCAATCCTTCATTTTTTATTTCTAAACCTTAAATATTTTTTTTTATTCTTGGTTTTTGGGATTAATTGACCAGACAGGTCCGTGTATTCATACTGTCCCATCAGTTCTTCAAACAGGAGTACGGACTGAAACAGTGAATACAAGTGTAGGTGGCAACGGTTTCCCCCCAAACCAAATGGAATGCACAGGCTAAGAAATGTCACACGTGCATACATGAGGCCTAATTGGCATTTTGGATAAAGCTGTGTTTCCATACATCCGTAAATTTTGTACGTCTCGTACGCAAAAAATCGGATCCCTCTTTTTATGACTAACTGTTTCCATATGTACGTTTTAACGTGCTCCCCATGCGTATCTGCAAAAACAGACAGCATCGAAACGGATAAGTGAGCGATTCATCCTTTTTGCAGAGGGCAAAAATGCCTACATTTCCCAACAGTACCCCGGCGCCAGGTGTGATAAGACATATTGACCTTCTTCCTGCCTGTTGTCCTTGCAGTTTCAAAAGAGGCACGTGAAAGGGTATCCGCAAGAAAAAGGAACGTACTTGCGGAAACAGTTTTTGCAGACTGCGCACTATGTATGTCTTTTGCGGATACGTTTTTTGCGGATACATGGAAACATAGCTTAAGACTTTCTTACAAGTATATATAATATTAATCTGTTTTTGTCAAGTTATGGACTTAAAAGAGATACATGAGTGCTGGAGTATGGGCATTATAAATTCCTGATGCAATAGAAGGTCCAAGAGGGCAGTGATCTGGCATTAAAACTCAGCAGACTCCCAAAAAATGGGAGCATTGGAATTTCTGACTGGATAACAATGATGCCATTGTAATAACTATTAAAGCAACATTCTTTTATTTATACCTTTCTGCATATTCTACTTTTCTTTCACTTTAAAAACTTTATTTTCAAACTGCAATTTTAAATACATGACAGTCTTTCATTATTGAAAAATATATAAAAAGCGTTTTTTTTAATGATTTAACATCTTAAACTCAAATTAGTCTTAAATAGGCTATGTACCATTTTAAGCTTCTCCCCTACGATGTCATACTTCATTTGCGCAAAAACCACCATTACCCTGATTATTCCACTACATAAAAGTTAAGACTTTGGTACGCTTGGTATCCTACAAACAACACTCATTTCTTGAAATAATGTATCTTGAAAACATGTTAAGCAGAATGAATACTGCCCTGGTATTAAGAATGGGATGACAGCAATGAGGGGAGGGGGGAGGTGGTGGGCGACTTCCCTGATACAGAAGAGCAGATGCCAGCTTAAGTTGGAACAGCACTAAGGAGAGAAATGCCCAGGTGTAGTCAGGTTTAGATTGTTTTAATGTACGTTCATTCTTTGATAAATATAATTTAGTATATACAAAATATTTTGAGGCAGTAAGAAATTAAAAAATCAGGACTTTTTCATGACTTTAGAGAATTTTCTAAAAAATTATGAGGTTTTAAGTACTGATTTTTTAAATCTACAAAATCATGACTTTTAAGGACATACAAACCCTGTAATACAATGTATATGTTGAGGGAAGAATGAGAATCTGGGAAGATCCAGTACGATAATTCTCATTATTCCCAGGAGGAACTGGAATCAATTCATACTATCACTTGATTAACATTTTTCCTGGGACAATTGAGAAATCTTGTTTTTTCTGGGGAGAATGGGAATTCTCATTTTTCCCACCTTCATATTTTCTGACAACTTAAAATCCAGTATTGGTCCTAGCTATTATAATAATAATAATACCAAAAAAAATATATAAATCACTTATCTAAACCTGATATAATTTATTTTATGTGAGTGTACATTTATTCTTTTAGCTACTTGAACAGTTCAGAATTAATGTGAAATAAAAAAAATCAAAGTTTCTTTCTGAAAAAGAAAAAAAAACATAAAAAATGTTTAAAAATTGAAAGAGTTTAAAGTTGCCATAAATTGGTCCTGCTTTTCACAGGTTTTTCTCAGATTCTCATTCTTCCCTGGACATGAACATGGGATTTACTCTTCCCTATCCATCACTGTGATTGTCATACTAACACAATACTGGATGTGCGTCATAAACATATCATCCATGTGTTTTAAAACATATATGACATCCTAGGCAGGTGGCAGAACCTGTAATTTTATTTGAACGCTATTTAATATAATAAATATCCGCCATGAGGAACAATGGCTCTCTTGTCCATGGTTGATTACTTGGTTAGTTGGCACGTCAATTTTGTCAGTTTGTCTGTTACTGTTGGCAATCTTTACTCAATAAGTTGTGTATGAACAGATTTTGATTATATTTGCCAGAGGGCTAAGGAACAATGTATTCACTTTTGGAGGTAATCTGGATAACCATAATATATATTTTTCAAGGAGTGAGCATAGCTGCCCTGTAATTCAACCATGGAACTGGCGAACAAGGATCCTGGCTGAGGTATAAATGTGATCACGGACTACTTTCTAGTTTTCAATAGCACCTGCAAAAAATTTTCTCCCTTAACCAAAATCTGAAGTTGAAATAATTTTGCCAGGAGCACAATAAATCTATTATAAGTGAGCTAAAGTGAGAGGTAAGCTCTAAAGCGTAGATGAGTTGGATATGAGAGAGAAGCCTGTGTCTTACCTCATTTCCATAGTTCATGACATTATGGATGGTGACGAGGGATTTGAAGACAACAACCCAGTTCTGGTGTTGTGTACGTTCTATCAATAAGTTGGCCAACTGTGGTATCGAAACATTTGGCTCGTTTGTACATTGTAATAAATCTGAAATATAAGAAGAAATAAATATCCAATGATGTCACATGTAATAATGTTTACCAACAAGTGACCAATGGGTCATGACACTCAGCTGACTAAGAAGACATTCACAAAAAGAATTTTACCATCTGAATGCCAAATTTTTTAGGTGGTATCCCCATTCAACTGAAGCTTAGCTTGGAAGATATGGGTAACAGACACCCAATTTATGGTTTCTTAGGAGATTTTTCATGGGCCTTTCAGGATGTCAAGTTAGAAGATTCTAGGTGCAACAGTTACAATTTGTGAC
This sequence comes from Sipunculus nudus, assembly GCA_026874595.1. Taxonomy (NCBI): domain Eukaryota; kingdom Metazoa; phylum Annelida; class Sipuncula; order Golfingiida; family Sipunculidae; genus Sipunculus; species Sipunculus nudus. The sequence continues at coordinate 85,375,413 of CM049311.1, read as the reverse complement.
CTGTTCCTACACAACCATATCTTTGAATTTCTCAAAAATGGAGAAAAAAAGTTGGAAAAAAAATATAGATGGGGCCACTAGTCTGCAGAAATTGATTAAACACTCCTTGATCAATATCCATGCAAAGAGTCATGGGGATCAATGCATTACTTAATCCGATACTTAAGCTTTTGTATCAAAGTGTCCATTACTCTGAGGAGTACTTTAGCTCTTTACACAGCACTTTACCTATAGACCTACTACCTATATTGTAACTGCTGTATGTTTTGACCTCGTATTCTGAATCCCTACACCAGAGGGGAGCACTGTATCTTGGTCCAATCAGATGAGACCTTGTGCTGGAAGACAAAATGGTTTATCTGCCAAGCCAGGAATACACAGAGCCGATGTTGTTCATTTCATTTTGAGTGACAGCTCATCGCCCTGAAAACTGTTTGAACAGGCGACAGGCTCAGAGAGAATGGCCCCACACGTGGTTTCTGCTGATGCCTGTTGAGTGTTTGTTGACTGGCATTTGGTTGGCTGTTATCACAGTATTAGCAGACAGACCCACTATCTGGTGCTTAAGTGCATCATTAAAGGTCAAAGCAGGCAGCAGGAAAATCAGTAGCTTCTTCAGAAGCGCAAGATATCCGCTGCCTCGGGAGCATAGGGGGTACTTCAAAGCCCTATAGCTGAAAGGTTTAGGGTAACAGAGACCTAATTTTAGGTTTTGAAGAATAAATTTCATGGGCCTCCTTGCATGTCAAGATAGAAGACTCTTAGTGCAGTGGTTAAGATTTGTGCCCTGTTAACAGATGACTGCATCTTTTACGGTATCAAAAAATAGAGAAAAAAATTCTTAAAAAATTTAAAAATACGGTTGGCGCCACCAGACTGCAGAAACTGATCAAACACTCCTTGATCAATATCCATGCAAAGAATTATGGGGATCAATTCATTAGTTGTTCAGATACTTGAGCTTTTGTATCAAAAATGTAAAAAATATCAGTGCATTAATGATATTGTTCCACTGATTACTTCAATTGTTAACATGTCTCTCTCTACAGGTTCAGTTCCGTCTCAATTTAAACATGCTGTAGTGACTCCACTGTTGAAAAAGCAAGGGTTAGATCCGAATGATTTAAAAAATTATAGGCCAGTCTCTAACCTTCCATTTGTTTAAAAAATCCTTGAAAAGATTGTTCTAAAGCAGTTACAATGTCATCTTCATAACAATAATTTAATTGAAATCCATCAATCAGCTTACAGAAGCCATCACAGCACAGAGACCGCTGTGTTAAGTGTTTTGGATGGTCTTCTTACGGCGACAGACAAGAAACACGTTTCTCTGATAGCTTTGTTAGACCTAAGCGCGGCGTTTGACACGCTAGATCATTCAATATTGCTTAAAAGACTTCAACTGACATTTGGTATACATGACACAGTACTTTCATGGTTTTCCTTATATCTAAGAAACCGCTCCCAAGCTGTTATTGTTGACGGTAGATTGTCTGACCCATGCTCTCTATTGTACGGTGTCCCCCAGGGTTCCGTGTTGGGGCCTGTACTTTTCACTTTATATTCACAACCTTTGTCTGATATTATAACTGCTCATAATTGTGCTTTTCATAAGTATGCGGATGACACCGAGCTATCTTAAAGTAACAAACCGGACCAATTTAGTTCTGTACAGTTGAGTATACCTCTCTTGGATGACCAGCAACAAACTTAAACTGAATACTGATAAGACCGAAGTTATGCCAGTTGGCTCTCACTCCTGTCTTCAGATGATTAACAACGCCCCCCTTAGCGTTTGTGGTAGTAATGTCACTTTCCAGACTTCTGTGAAATACCTCGGTGTGAAAATTGATCGAACACTTTCCATGCATGATCATAATAATAGCGTGTGTCGTGCAGTTTTTCTCGAACTCCGACGTATTGCTTCCATCCGGCGTTTCCTAACCTCCAGCGTTTGTGCTAGGCTAGTCTGTGCTACTATTACATCACGCCTTGATTATTGTAATTCAATTTTGGTAGGTTTACCGTAAGAACAAATCTCACGGTTGCAAATGCTTCAAAATAATGCAGCCGTGTTATTCTTAAAAAACGAAAAAGGGACCATGTTACGCCGTTACTTAAGGAACTCCACTGGCTGCCAGTTCAGCATCGGATACAATACAAACTTGCAGTCCTTGTTTATAGATATTTTGATGGATCACTGCCACCATATCTTTCGTCAAAACTATGTATTTATCGGCCGGTGCGCACCCTACGCTCTTCTAACGAAGTCTTCTAATATTGCCTAAGTGCCGTACGAAAGTCGGTGAACGTTCTTTCAGTTATATTGCCCCTAAGATCTGGAATTCCCTTCCAGCTGAACTTAGAAAATCCCCCACTATCAATACTTTTAAGACAAATCTTAAAACATACCTATTTCTGCAGGCATTTTGTAATTAGCAACATTTACCATACATGTAATCTCGGGTGTGTGTGGGTGAGTAGGTGTGTGTGTGTGTGTGTGTGTGTGTGTGAGTGTGCTTATATATTTATATATTGTGTAACTGATGTGTAAAAATGCAAGCGCTGTGAGTCTGATCTTGGAGTTCAGCGCTATATAAGTACTATTCATTATTATTATTATTATTAAATTTTCCATTATTCTGGGGGGGGGGGGGGGGGGTACTTATAAGCCGAATAGCTCGAAGGATATGGGTACCAGAGACCTAATTTCAGGTTTCTGAGGAGATTTTTTATGGACCTCCAAGGATGTCAAGCTACAAGATTCCGAGTCTAAATCTAAAAACCTTGAAATCCGACAGTATTTTGCAATAAACGAACGGGACACATAGAAATTAGCCTTGACAAACCGACAGCCTTGGATTCCGACTCCGACATGACATTTCCCGACAAAAACAAGAATACTTGACTTGACATTCCGACCGGTATATTGTCTTTTGATGTCAGTGGTAGGGCTCGTGCACACAGCATCCTGATCAATTAGGCGTGAAATGCAGCGATGCGTATTGTTCTAACTGTACAGTGTAGAGCCAATTATTGAGTCAATTTTGATCACTAATTAAGTCAGTTCAGATCCGTGTGTGGCAGCCATGGACCTCTCGGTTTGTGGAACAAGCGGAGGTGGAGAATGGTGTCGAGGACCTTTTCCAGGCACTCAACAGCGCTGACCACGTGACCGGGTATTGGACAACATGGAGCCCACGGAATCAATGCCGACGGCCGCTGATATTGTGTCAATGGTCAAAGAAGACGGAGGCGACAGTGACAGAGAGTCTGAGGGATAAAATGTTTCTCCTAAATCAGTAACTCCAAGAGACACGATTTGGGGAATGGAAACAGGGCTACGGTATATAGAGGAGCAGGGCTTCCCCGCAGGGAACGTTGATGCCGATCGCGGGCTGCTTAGAATAGTCCGTAAAAATCAAAATAAAAGAACAAGATACCAGACAGAAAAACTTGCATTCTTATTATAACAAAATACTTAATGAATTATAACAAGTCCTCCAAACATTCAGGTCACATTGTAATTTGACCAACCGTCACCTTTATTGATTTGACAATCTGACAGCCTTGCAATCCGACATAAATTAGGGTATTACATTTAGTGTCGGATTATCAAGTCACGACTGTACCATATTATTCCAAAAAAATCAAATACCATGTGACCATTTCTGCCTTCTTAAAGTTTATCTGAAGTTTAAGACATAAGATATGATATTTCTTAATAATTAGAATTATAGACTTTGGTATACTATATAATGTTTTATATCTTAAACTGGTTTAGAATTCAAACATACTAATTTTTCAAACAGTACACTCAATTGTAATAATTTTTAAATATGTCACACAATACAATAAAAGGTGCAGATTATAAATATATATATATATATATATATATATATATATATATATATTTGCATATATATATGTGTGTGTGTGTGTGTTTATAAAAGGTCCCAATTTGTATTTGAATAACACCCCCCCCCCCCCGACGCCTGCGAGTCATCGCCCATCCTTGAAGATAAATTGACGCCACAGCTGGCGCCATGTGTTAAAACAATACATACCTGTCTCAAATATCACAGGGAGATCTCTGTGGGGAAGGGGGCTGCTATATGCTTAGACATGCAAAAAAATCCTAGAATAAGCAAAGGTTCCTTTAATGAACACAAAAAATGATGGTTGACATTAAATGTCTGGATGGACTGATGAACAGAGAGAAAACTAGATGTGTCGGAACGACACGAATGCCCCCGCCTGGGGCAAATTAGAAACATTTGTTAAATTTTGTAAAAATTTTTAAGTTCAGGAAGTGTTGTATGGTCAAAAGTAGGTCAACAAGGGCAAAATGCAAACTCGATCTGTAAAGGGTCATTATCAAGCAACACACCAAAAATCAGGCCAGTATCTGCAGGCATTGTGAAAAAAAAGTCCATATATGTGCATTTTTCATGAAAATTTCTGTCTTCCATGAAATTTTCTATGTTCAGGATCTGTCATATGGTGAAAAATAGGTTAACTGGGACGAAACGCGAACTCGATCTGTAAGTGGTCATTATGCGCCCACAGACCAAACATTAGGCCAGTATCTGTAAGCATTGAATTGCGAAACTAGAATATTAGCAAAAGTTGATAATCATTTATAAATTTAAATTGGAGAGGTATATACCATGTTTCATAACAATCCACCAAATGCTTCCTGAGAAATAAGCTCCTAAGTTTTTTTCTATACTAAGCTCTGTGATATTGAAAAGTAGGTCAAGATCACCCATCTTTGAACTTGACCAAGATTTTGTAAATATAATGCAACAGCACTGAAGAAATGAAGTTCCTGTGTTGAATACCTTTAGAGATATCCTGCACAAAAGGCCAAAATTGAAAAAATCCGATAAAATTTCATTAAAAAATCAGAAATTGCAGGTGGCGCCACCAAAATTGTGCAGCACATACAGACCATCAGTCCCAATGATCATAGCAAGTTTTGTGAAATTCCACACAATGGTTCCTGAGATATAAACTTCTGAGTGTTTTTCTATAATCAGCTCTAAAATGTAGAAAAATGGGTCAAGGTCACCCATCTTCGAACTTGACCGAGATTTTATCAATATACATCTTCACTGATGAAATAAAATTCCAACGGTGAATCCTTTTAGAGATATCCCGCTCACAAGGTAAAAGTGAACAGACGCGGAACGGACGGATGGACGGACAGACACCGGACAGACAGATGGACAGACGGACAGCTTGGGTGACGACAATAGCCCATCAGCCTATGAGCTGAGGGCTAAAAACAGCTGTACATGTGTATTTGTCATTAAAATTTCTATTTTTCATGAATTTTTCTAAGTTTAGGAGCCGTAAAACGGTCAAAAAAATGTCAACCAGGACGAAACGCGAACTCGATCTGTAACTGGTCATTATTTGCCCACACACTAAAAATCAGGCCAATATCTGCAGGCATTGCGAAAAAAAGTCCGTACATGTGTATTTGTCAATAAAATTTCTATTTTTCATGAAATTTTCTAAGTTTAGGAGCCGTAAAACGGTCAAAAGTAGGTCAACCAGGACGAAACGCGAACTCAATCTGTAACTTGTCATTATCTGCATACACAACAAAAATCAGGCCAATATCTGCAGGCATTGCGAAAATAAGTCCGTACATGTGTATTTGTCACGAAAATTTCAATTTTTCATGAAATTTTCTAAGTTTAGGAGCCGTAAAACGGTCAAAAGTAGGTCAACCGGGACAAAACGCGAACTCAATCTGTAACTGATCATTATCTGCCCACACACCAAAAATCAGGCCAATATCTGCAGGCATTGCGAAAAAAAGTCCGTACATGTGTATTTGTCATGAAAATTTCTATTTTTCATGAAATTTTCTAAGTTTAGGAGCCGTCAAACGGTCAAAAGTAGGTCAACCGGGACGAAACGCAAACTCGATCTGTAACTGGTCATTATCTGCCCACACACCAAAAATCAGGCTAATATCTGCAGGCATTGCGAAAAAAAGTCCGTACAACTGTTTGATTTCGGAATGACGGAATGACGGACATGGGTAAAACTATATGCCCCGGCCACTTTGTGGCCGGGGCATAAAAAATGAAATTCACCAAAGCTCAGCACGGTCATGACTGACAGTCAGCTGAACTTAACAGTGGAAAGCTGGAGATATTTACATAGGTGAGGTAACCCATGTCTTGACTGCAGTGAAGACTGGCAATATGAATGAATATGTGAATTTGAATAATTGCATAGAAATCTGACAATGCTGGTTTTCTGGAGAATGATTTTGACACAATGCTGGATTCATTAAGATTAATGAAAGCACGGAGCAATGACATGGGTTACTGTGCATGCATGTCAAACTGCAGGTGTCCTTAGATTCTGTTGAATTGTGCAGCTTTCACACAAGTGTATAATCAGCTAATGAATGAGCTAATGATTCCACATAGTAGGCAGAAACAAAAATAACCCTGTCAGTTACTGGACAAATTGAGCATGTTTTTTAGTTTCTTGCTGATCTAAGTACCAATCTGACCATGTAATGCAGGTTTATTTAGTCCTGCTTATTTAAGACTTTTTTTCAAATTTAATTTATCATCACAAATTATTTTAACCATTATCTTGCAACAATTATTTTAACATTTTCCAGCAGTTCATGGAGTTATCTTCTGATTATGAATATTCACAGCCAGATTTACAGGTAATTTTCCTCCTCCACCACTAGTCCCAGTAATTCCAGAGACGACTCAGAAGGTACATCCTATATCTAGATATGCCATGAAAACTTTGTGAAGTTAAAAATATTTCCTTAATTCAGTAAAATCTTGCTCAAAAGATATCAGAACCAACAATTTTATCATTTAATGAAGTTCCTGAAATGATGTGCATAAAAATATTGCAATAACTAATTTTTTGGTAAATCTCAATGCATATTTAACTGTTTCCATCTGCCAAGTACTGGGTATGGTTCCAATCGTTTCCAGTACAGACTGCTTGCCAATGGTCAACATGGTCAACTTATACACCAAAATTTGTCATTGGTTTGCTCATTAACTATTTCTTTTATGGGTGACCTCGCTCATAGTCACATTAAGATTATCTGCTGTGTGCATATTTATTAAGCTAGCATTCCATATGATATATGCCCAAGTGGAAGGTATGCTTATACAGTACATATGCATATGCACACCTTCAGAGTATACACAACCACTGCAGTATTGTCTTCATAACATCACATCCCAGACTGAGTTATATCAGCCTAATCTAAATTAAATGCCTAAATTTTAAGGACAACACAAATTTCTTAATTTGTTATTCTAAACATAAAAATTTCTACTAAATTACTGTAATTAAGTACCAATGTACCGTTGGCGAAGGAATGTCTACTAACTTAAGATCAATATTATGTAATATACTGGGGATTTGCTGCAAAAAGTTTTGGATTTATTAAAAGGGTAATCACATTACACAGGTTAATATAATTATTTTCCTGAATATTTACTAGAAAGGCTCAGGGCCTGAACATAATATGCTATGACAGCCCCTGTCACTTCATTACACAATGTAATACTCCAGTTAATGTGAATACAGTATTAAATGGGGATTCTTCTGCACATATAGTTAATACGCTTCTAATTGTTTTACCATGTTGAAAATTCTTATAATCCCGGTTTTCCATGATCATACTTCAGGCTGCAAACATTTACACAGTATACCAGTGTATTCAGAAACACAGTTGCAATTCATAAACACAGTGTATCAATGGTTATTTTGTTAACTGATGGCTATCTTTCTCATTCATTATACTAGAATATCAGCAGAAGCTGACAAAAGCCCTCAGCCAAAAGAACAGTGTTTAGAGGTGGTAACAGTAACAAGTACTAAATATCTGTTCTCACATGGATGTATATCTGTACATGTCTCAGTTATAAATTTAAAATGGAGAGGTATGTACCATGATTCATAACAATCCACCAAATGCTTCCTGAAATATAAGCTTCTAAGTTTTATTCAATTATAAGCTCTGTGACCTTGAAAAGTAGGTCAAGGTCACCCATCTTCGAACTTGACCGAGATTTTGTCCATATACATCTTCACCAAAGAAATAAAATTCCTATTGTGAATCATTTAAGAGATATCCCGCTCACAAGGACAAAGTTGAAAAATCCAAGAAAAATTCATTAAAAATCAGAAATTGTAGGTGGCGCCCCCAAACTCGTGCAGCAGTTACAGACCATCAGTCCCTATGATCATAGTAAGTATTGTGAAAATCCACCAAATGGTTCCTTAGAAATAAGCTTCTAAATGTTTTTTCTATAATCAGCTCTATAACGTAGAAAAATAGGTCAAGGTCACCCATCTTCGAACTTGACCGAGATTTTGTCAATATACATCTTCACCGAAAAAATAATATTCCTACGGTGAATCCTTTTAGACATATCCTGCTCACAAGCCAAAAGTTGAAAAATCTGATAAAAATTAATTAAAATTCAGAAATTGTAGGTGGCGCCACCAAGCTTGTGTAGCAGGTACAGACTATCAGTCCCAATAATCATAGTAAGTATTGTGAAAATCCACCAAATGGTTACTGAGTAATAAACATCTAAGTGTTTTTCTAAAATCAGCTCTAAAATGTAGAAAAATAGGTCAAGGTCACCCATCTCCGAACTTGACCGAGATTTTGTCGATATACATCTTTACCGAAAAATAAAATTCTGACGGTGAATCCTTTTTAAGATATCCCGCTCACAAGGTAAAAGTTAACGGACGCCGGACGGACGGACAGCTTGGGTGACGACAATAGCCCATCAGCCTAAGGGCTGAGGGCTAAAAAGGCAGTTTGTGGTTGCATTGACAGATATTTAAAAACAACTGTCCACACATTTTATTTCATTGAGAAACTGTAGGCATGGGATCTTGATACAGCTGTAATAACAATTAATTAATATCAGGGATTCAAATTATAAGGGGCCCACAAATGAGTAGACAGTACATTATCCCCCAATACAATATGTAAAGGATAGTATAGCTGACATTACACACCAGTTTCTTGTACAATCAGTAACTGCCTAGACTAGATCACAACTGAGATAATCAATTTTGATCTGGCCTAGACCAGATCCTAATTGAGAGAGCGGGTGCTGCATGTTTAAAATTTTTCACAGGATGCACAATGCGATATCAGTTTTCTTATTTCAATTCTGTGCTCTGTAGGCACCCTGGTGTTCCTGCCCGAAAAACCCTGCCAAAGAATGCAGCAGCTTCACAGGAAAGGATGTCTAGGACAACTGCAGAGTATAACCACTGCGTGAGGAGTGTATTAGTACTACTTAAGCTGTGTTTCTATTCATCCATAAATCTCATACGTCTCGTACACAAAAAATCGGATCCCTCTTTTTAAGATGAACTGTTTCCATACGTACGTTTTAACGTACTCCACATGCGTATCCGCAAAAACGGACAGAATCGAAACGGATCGGTGAGCGATTCATCCATTTTGCGGATGGCAAAAATGCCTAAATTTCCCAACAGTGCCCCGGTGCAAGGTGAGATGAGACATATTGACCTTCTTCCTGCCTGTCGTCCTTGGAGTTTCAAAAGAGGCACGTTAAAAGGTATCTGCAAGAAAAATGTACGTACTTATGGAAACAGTTTTGACGGACTGCGCACTAGGGAGCGTACGTACGTCTTTTGCGGATACGACTTTTCCGGATACATGGAAACACAGCTTAAGGCTGAAAATAAGGTCTAGATAACACATAGGAAGAGGACATGGTAACTTATAAAGTCAGTAGTCAGCACTGTTATTCTGTGATTAGATAAGAACCTGGTCATTGTCCCCTGAGGTGTGGGGGGGGGGGGGGGGGGAGGGACAGAGAAGAGCACCTGGAAAATGACCATCAGGTGTGCAAGAAAAAATAACAGCCATGCCATGTGGACCTGGGGATTAAAACCGAAACCTATATCCAAAAGTATATATATTGTTATATATGAGATGTAGCCCCCTCCCCATGTCCACAGTCTCCCATACCCTGAGTGAACATGCACTGCACACATTTAACTGTTTATAAGAGACTGAATATTACATTGCTTGCTGATCTTTCTTGATGTGTTTGCTGTTAATAAAACTTTCTATTAAAGTCTTGCGATCAAGACAACACCTTGCGAAACTGATCAACCAGCTGACCAAAGAGCTTTATCAACCATCTGATTTTATGAGCTAGTAATACTAGGCTACTACTAGTACTAGTATGGTTTGCTATGGCTGTGCAGCAGCAGTAAAGGAATTTATGAGATAGTTGATCACATGGGAGAAAATTATCCTGGTTCCATACCTGCACTTGTATCAATAAATGTAAAACAAAATTATCCTGGCTCCACATCTTGATTTTTATCAATACACGTAAACAAGGTTTAACATACTTTATATGCTCATACCTGGTGTTTAATAAAAATATCAATTTCCACTGTAATTTTCTTTTTTTTTCTGTAATTCTGTTTGTATACACTACTGCTACCATAAATTTTTTCTTAATAAAGTATGAAATCCTGTAAGGAAAAGTATCAAATCATCAACAAATGTATGTAAAGGTATATAAAAGGCCAGAATAATTCACTCTTTCTAAGGTATCACTGTATGTGCTGTATTTCTTTTAAATAGGTTTCAGGAATTATATGTAGAGAACCATATGTGGAAGATTAAAGTTACAGCTCATTGGTCCTTAGATTTACATAATTTAATTTTATCAGACAAAAATTTACACAATAAAGTTTACATTATTTGCATAAAATAAAATTCTGATGAATTTATATATTTTTAAAAATTAATGAGATCTTTATAAACAGGCCAATGTATGCCTTCCTCTTGGTGTGTGGTAAGGCCATTAGAATAATTCATGTTATAAATAAACTTTGAAAATTTGCTAAATTCAAGTCAAGGATTTTCATGATATAACAATACATTAAATACCATGTATTTTATTTGTTGCCTCTGAACATAGAACCTTGGTGGAATGTAGCCCCTCAAACAAGAACCAATCTTTATTGACATCCAAGGACTGCAGCAACTGCCTGCTAGCAATTTTTCTCAAGACAGCAACTCACTACGACAGATATCTTATTAATGATTTCTATAGCTAAACAGAGGAAGGTCTGAACAGGCTTGCTTAGCATTGAGGGAGATGTCAACTATAGGACTCCAACAGAAACTGGGAAATTTCATACAGCATTAGAAAATTCATGATTACAATATATGCAAATAAGGCTCACTGGCTCAGACATCACTTATTAAACCTTTTTATTTATTATGGCAAATCTTTCAATGTTCAAATTCATCTCATCAATAATAATGTACCTTGTTGCTGTAAACATTAATTTTTAAATTTGAAACTGTGATTTCTTTTTCATTTTGATTAACATTTAATTAACCTCTTCACATTCATTTTAAATTATGACAAATTATGAGACTTTCCTTTCACAAAACTGTTCAAATTCAATTTGCTGAACATGATAACGCTTCCATTTATTTCCTTCCCATGTAATCCTCCCCCATCCTTTATTCTGGATTAACAAAAAGTTGAACTTTACCTTGCTCACTATCTAACTACTTTACCCCCTGATGTCTGGGTAAATTTAACAAATAGAAATTTCTTTGATTTGCAAGGAGGTTATGAGACTTTATATCATAGAATCGAGAAAAAAAAGGAGCTGTACAAGGAGCTGACGATACACATTTATCATATCTGAAAATTAAGTAGAACTTAGACATCGCTGTAACAGGGTTCACAGCTCATGAAAAAAATTTCCTGGCTTTTCCCTGAGCTTTCCCTTATGAATTGTTTATTTATTATTGTAGTGTATTTCAGGATATTCCAAAATAAATTGTTTCACTTAGTAACATATAAACTAAAATATTCAGATATTCTAAGGTAAACTAGTGTAATTCAGGATATATCCCAAAGTGAACTGGTTGACTTATGGATATCCCAATGTGAACCAGTGTACACTGGAGTGAAATTTTCCAATGTCAACTGGAATTACCATCTCAACTAGTTGAGTTATGAACTCAACTGGATTCCCATCTACACTATACAATCATATTTGAATCGATAAACTTGGAAACAATATGGATAAAACCTGATGTTATTTGATCTCAGTCGATATGAACTTATTTTTACCAATGATTACTAAAACTATTGAGCAAAGAATAAGGTTTCTAGTCTGCCATTGAGATACAGGTCTTATCATGGCTTATTATTGGGCACAGCTGTTCTTCTTAGTTCTGAGCAGCAATTAAGGGGGGATACAACCAAGATCAATCAGGGGGAAATGTCTGTTTAGCAGTCAAAAAAGTGGGATCGTGGGAACCCTAATTCTGTGACCAATCACAGTGACTGTTGTCCAGTTTCTGTTGGAAGCAGCAGTTCAATTTAGTGCCCTATCTCAACAGGTACCCTCCAATAATATGTTTTTCTATCTGTCCACTCTCTCTTGGTATTCATTTAACCAGCATCTTGAAAACAGTCGCAACAACTGCTCTGTTGTTTTTAAAGTTTGGTCCAATTGAATGTGTTTCACTGAAATTAACTTGTCAGAAATCAAATATGGCTGACATGCAGTCTTGTTGAGGGCCAATTTAGGACTGTTGCAGAAAGCATCATTTCTCATTTTATTCAAGCTTACCAAATTTTAATAAGGGTAAGGTGAGATTTTATAGTACGATATTACCGAAGATGTTAAGTCTCATCCACCTGTTCATTCCTTTAGGTTTTCTCAGCTCCTGGGGTACATACTAAGCAGTAGAAGGTTAATTATATGAACCTCTGCCTGCCACCCATGCCACGTACCAATTCATTCCTGGGTGACAACAGCGCACCCTTGTGGTAAAGGTTTTGTCAAGAGGAGTCTTAGCAGGGATGGCAGTTAGAACAGGAAGCGAACCCACAACCTTGCCAAACAAATTCCAACAATATGACCATTACACCATCAATGATCATGTTCCATAAGTGTCATTGTGTGAAAAGGGCTCTTATCAGTATCACTTAAAGGCATCTCTATGTTATGGCAAGGGAGAGTTATGTATCAAGAACAATACAAACATTCAGACCATGAAATACAATGATATACCTCAACATACCTGTACAAAGGCGTGTTTGTTATTATATAACAAATATGCTGTGGCTGGTTGGAATCCTGTTTCCACATAAATGTACACGTAAAGAATTACATATGCATTTTCATTGCTAATACAGTGGCATAAATTAAAAATACCTGCATATTTTTAACTGTGAAAAGGATACAATAAAGGCCCAAAATTATACAAGTGACCCATGGGTCATGTAGCTCAGCTGACTGACATGTTGACAATATGTCCTTGCACAGGAAACTAATTTAGATAACATAGGTGGCACCAATAATCATGCATTTTAGCTTAAATTCATCTAGACCCATAAGCACAACAAATCTGATGACAATCCAACGAACATTTCCTGAGGAATCTGGCAATTTGTGTGTATTTTGCATTATTTCTGGGGTTCTCAAACATACCCCAAAACTCTGAGAATATAGGTCACAGTGACCAAATAATAGATTTCTTTTGAGAACTTTTGAGGAACTCTCAGGATGCCAAGTAAGAAGTTTCTGGGCCAAATGGTTATGATTTGTGCCCTACTTTGGTATCAAATTTTCAAACATTCTGTATGGTGCTTATAAACCCCATAGCTCAGAAAAATTGGCTAACAGAGACCTAATTTCACTTTCCCAGGGAGACTTTTTATGGACCTCCCTGGATTTTAAGTTAAAGGATTCCAGGTCCAATGGTTATGATTTGTGCCCTGCTTTGGTATCAAATTTTTAATTATTCTCGGGGGTACTTCGAAGCCCCATAACTTGAAGAATATGGGTAACAGAGACCTAATTCCAGGTTTCCATGGAGATTTTTCATGATCCTCTCTGGATGTAAAGTTAGAAGATTCCAGGTCCAGTGATTACAATTTGTGCCCTGTTAATGGACAGACGGCCGGACAGACGACGGACAAAGAGTGATCGCTATAGCTCAGATGACTTACAGTCAGCTGAGCTAAAAAGGTTTGGTTCTCAGGCACCATCCACATCAATTTTAATCCCCTGCATCAAACATTTTTATTTCAAATTTCAATAGAAACTTTAATAAATTTCCTTTGTTATATACTGCTTTTACCTGTTTAGCAAAAAATTTCCGTTAGACCAAAAAAAAAAAAGGTATGGTTCTCATGCACCGCACGTGTCAATTTTAATCCCCCCACATCAAATATTTTGATTTTGAATTTGATCTTTCTAGGGGACAGAATAACACAATTATGATAAGATTTCCTTTGTCATCTAGTTTTTTACCTGTTTTGCAAAAACACCTTGTAATTATCATGCTTTTCCCTGATCATATGACATTTTCATCCAAACATAAAAAAAGGTAAAAAAAAAATTATCCACCCACACTGATCTGAAAAAAGTGCCTGAGAACCATAACTTTTTTTTATTGGTGTATTTATCATGCTTTCTCCGTGATCATATGAAATTTTAATTAAAACGTACAAAAACAGTTAAACAAAAATAATTGCCAGCCCGCATTGATTTCTGAAAAAAAGTCAATGAGAACGAACCTAATTTTTTGGCCTAGCCACTTTTGGTAATTTTGGTATGATGATGCATACCCATACATGGAGAAAACCTTCCGATGTAAGTGACTAATGACGGATTGATTATACAGTTGTTTTGGTCTCACAACCACAGTGTTTTTCTTAAGTAAGTGTTCAAATTAACAATTACTGTTTTTATGACAGAATCACATGAAATAATTAATAAAATGCACAACTGAAGGTAACTGGGCAACCATCATCAACATCTACTCAGGAATGTGTCATGGATTTATATTTGTAACTGTGACATCACAATTTTATAAAATCACAGTCACAATACTGACTTAATTTCCCTGGAGACTTTTTACTTAAATGTCTCAATGTTTATTCTGCAAATGAATACAATATGTGCATGATGCATCTGAGAGTCCTGTCATATTGTGTTAAATGATCCTGCAAACCTGAATAAAACGATTAAACTAAAAGGTATTGCAGAACTGCTCCTTCAATGCACAATATAGAAATATACCTGAAACTACTTTGCAATTAATTTAAAACTGCAATGAGAACATTCAATACACCACTACACCACAGGTCCATAACATGTCGGTGATACTAATGTATGAGAGTGGAGGTACCCATATGATAAGAATGACATGTTATCATTAAGCCTTCAGGAGGAACCCATATGATAAGAATGACATGTTATCATTAAGCCTTCAGGAGGAACCCATATGATAAGAATGACATGTTATCATTAAGCCTTCAGGAGGTACCCATATGATAAGAATGACATGTTATCATTAAGCCTTCAGGAGGAACCCATATGATAAGAATGACATGTTATCATTAAGCCTTCAGGAGGTACCCATATGATAAGAATGACATGTTATCATTAAGCCTTCAGGAGGTACCCATATGATAAGAATGACATGTTATCATTAAGCCTTCAGGAGGAACCCATATGATAAGAATGACATGTTATCATTAAGCCTTCAGGAGGAACCCATATGATAAGAATGACATGTTATCATTAAGCCTTCAGGAGGTACCCATATGATAAGAATGACATGTTATCATTAAGCCTTCAGGATTTAAAGTTTTTTGCACAAGGCTGCAAATACAGCAGCAGTCATAAACAAATTCCAATGGTTAGCACCATCAAGATTTCATCACGACACTGGCTGGGTACAGACTACCCTCAGCTCTAAAACTGCTTTTACAGCTCATTCACTCAAGAAGAATATGGTGCATTTATACACAGTGCTAGTACAATCTCCTAATGGCTGTTTTCATCCCAGATTAAGTTATTCAGAAATGGATGACATCCACCTAATTCACACCATCTGCCAAATTTCAAGACAATCCATGCAGTTCTTACTGATGAACCTTCCTCTTGTAATGAGTTGTACGGATTTAGAACGGATTTTCAAGCATAAATGTACAGGACTAAAAGGGTACCCCACTATAGAAGTAAACAAATGGATCACATTTTTTAGTTTTTGCACAAATTAGGGATGTTTGCAGGGCTGATACACCTTATTATCTGTCTATTCACTGATCAAAACACTTGGGTTGCAACAGCCTCTAATGTTCAGAAAATAATCTTCCCAACATCTAAGCTACCATGTACTAAAATGGCTACATGTATACCATATTTATTCCAATTAGGCGATCCTCTTATTTCTCAACCCCAAAAAATATTCTAAAAGCATAATTACTAAAATGACTCTGATTTCGCGACTGCCGACATTGTTTTCTGTCGATGAAGTTTAGGTGAAATGCCTCCGTCTCTCGCAGGCACCGCAGTTTGTATCTGACCAGATTCTTATAACACTGAGCATCCACATCAAACTTGTTTGTAATAAAATTTTTGAAGATACAAAGATGCATTTTTCATAATATATAAACATGATAAAGCGTTCAAGTTCCAAATGGTACACACATGCCTCGCGTGCAATTCAGGTGGTATTTTAAGTAATAATATTAACAAGATACGGGGAAGCACGCATGGTGGAACAGGTGTGACATCTTAGTTAAGTTTGAAGACCCTAGTCAGTTTTTGGATGGTTGATCGTGCGTATTAAACAAGGCTGGTCCAGGGCACAGGAGCTCGGACCATTTCAGGTCGTATATATTTTAACGCGCCTTTGCTTTCCTAAATTTATTACGTATTATGCAAATAAAAGTTATCTGATAATAGGTAGTTATTTTTAATAAAGTCCTTCTTCCAACACGTGCAGCTGCTTGTCCCTTTTTGGCCCACCGATAAATCCACCTGGTGGGTAAACTTGAAACAACTGGTAGTTACGAGCTGCCATTTATGTCAACTGATCGTACCAATATGCGAAGTAGTGATCATTTTGTGAAGTGACTGAGCTCAGTTTGATTAATCATTTGAAGACTCTGTATTATTCATGTGACAGTCGGAAGCAAGATTGTAGGATATACTGTTAGCTAACAAAACAAACTTATAAACACCCATATTATCACTCAATCCATATGCCCGCCCGAGTGTCAGAGCAGCTCTGCCTCTCTAGGGATGGTTATCCAACCGCATGCCTCTAAATATCTTGACCACCGCAAATTCTGCAGGAAGATAATTTTCAAATATCCTCCATTATATCTACCTCTGAAAAAAAATTAATTAATAAGAATAAATATGTGATGTTAAAAACTGCTGGAAAAATATAACGTCCACTAATAATCATATACCTGCAAAATTTGTAAAATATCAGTGAAGCTATGAATGCAAGGTTTAAAAGTCAAAGACAAGAGAGAATGAATCCATGGATATGTTAGTCTGCCAATAAATCATATACGTTATTTTAATGCTAGGCACTCTAACCCCACCCTCCCACATGGGGCAGCCACGTTCTGAATGAAGATGAATCCATGTCAGTTATATCCATCCATACTGTATCCTTCAGGTCTGAGTATGTACTGGTACAGGTACACAATACAGTTTCATAAAGATGGAGGGTATGAAGATGCCTGTAAGGACACACTTATGGTCATGCAATTTCAGTATATCTTACTTTAATGACAAAATGAGTAAAGCATCGCCATAATCCACCAGTGAAATGAAATATATCTTAATAATAAGAGAGATGCTGTTATAAATGCCCATATGCAACAATACACCAGTCCTCTCAAAGCACCTCTGAATGAAACAGAAACCATAAACGACATGCAAGACTGAGCAGGGCAAAACGTTACCCAGACAGTCAGGAAGTTGTATTGCTAAAAGTCACGATAAACACATTTTTAATATCTAGAGTGACATATCTGCATGTAGTGCCATGTATGATTTATGAAGGATGCAGGGTTATTATACTGATGTACTTATTTCTGAACATTTTAGACAATACAATTACAATCATATTTGTATCATTATACTGATCAGACAAGAAATACTGCTACAAGTGTGGAGGCACATAGTGGAGGTTGTGATACAGGTAGCTTAACAATCAGGTATTGAACAATATCTTAAGTGTGGCACCATTTCTCTGTTAAAATAAAAGAGGATTAATTTTCTGTTAATCATACTTTTGGCTACAGCCTCCATCACCACTCCAAGCACAGTCCATTTCAGTCCATGGTGGTTGCGTTGTGCAAGACAAGGCTCACACATCACCAGTGCTCCCCCCCCCCCCCCACCGAAGTGTCCTGATCTGATATCAGCTTAACATCAGGTTAACACCCGGGACAAATTCTGATTTCTGAAAATCAGGGTAACTTCAGTAAGTGGAGAGGATTGGGGAAATGTTGGGACATTTTTTAATATGTTCGAGATGTTTTAGAATCGGGGTGGCACCGGCATCAGGGTGGTATTGGGACACCCTGAGGTGACAATGGCAATGTGGGAGAACTTTAATCTTTAACTAAACCAACCCCCAAGTCCAGTACTAATACTTGAGACTGTTCTTCTCAGGACATGACATGACATGACACAGATATTCTTCACTACAATCCACAGCTTATGCTACATAGGTCACAGGTAATAAAACCCTCACAGTTACTCAGTCAGAAACAAGCCTGCTAAGAAGTGAGGTATTACTGCTCATGGACTACACAGACCTGACAAAGAGCTATATCCAGGCTTGTGCTTAGCCCTCTGCCAGGCAAAGCTCTATTTCTTGCAGCCATCGATCGATTGTCTCACTACAGTTGATCTGAGGAGATGCCAACTGCACTAGGCTGAAAGTTAATTTTCCTGATGTCTCGTGCTCCATCTGAAAAAACCTGCTAAATTTCCCGCCCATTGCACGCTTGCTTTTCCACCAGTGCAGATGTTCTGTCATATTGTCAAGTGGTTTATACCCTGCACAGCTTCATACAGAATTGCTGGAACCCTCATTGTTTATATTTGGCATTTTTTTAAATATTTCAGGTCTCAGGCATTTTACTTAACATCACAAATTTCCTAAATTGATGAACTAATAACATTTTAACTTTGAGAATCTTTGAAATTTATTTCTTTGTTGTTTGATCTTTCTCTTAATTCTAAGTTTTTACTGATTAAATTTAATTAAATATATACATTTTCTAGAGGCGACATATTTCAAACACAACTATGAGATTATTTCAACACAGCAAAAACAAATTATGACCGGTAATTTTTTTTTTTAATTTTGATATCTTTAAGCTCTTACCTTTAGAAATGTAGGAACACTAGATCCTATGAGTATGACAAACAAAACTTGTATACAAACAACGCTACATATTTGTGGGAATCAAACAGCTTTTCCAGGTCATCAAATGGGGTTTTCTATTAGTACCTTCTCCATTAGTGCACCTTCCAGATGTCAATATCTAATAGGCAATTTTCATCATTCATCTTCCTCACTAAATTCTATTTTAATCATTCATTGGGCTACTTAAGGAAGCTTGCAAAGAATTATCAAAAGAATTCCATGAACAAGACAAAATGAATTTAATAACTGAAGGACACCCCTATATGATTTTGTTGTATTTACATAACAAGGGACCTATGGGTCACGACGCTCAGCTGTTATTTATGATAAAAAAATATTATTTAGAAATGAGGCACATGCTGGTTTTGTGTGGTAATAAATATAAGCTGTATTATGAATTGTTGTTGTTTAGCTTATGTATGATTTTGTACCTTTGGAGACAGGGAAGAGGATTGATTTCATTTATTTTATTAACAAATGGAGTACTACTGTCACACAGATTTTGACTTGGCCATATAACTTATAAGCAGAACATATAATATAAGAGTTTAACTATTTATTAAAAAAATTACAAATATTGTCCCTAATATAATTTTTATTAAAAAAAATAAGAGAATCATATGATTTTTTAAAATGAAATATAATTGATATGATTATTACAATAATATTAAAGAATATATTCATGAATGCATTCATGAATACATTTTGAAAGTATTTGCACGAGTATTCATATACTTTCATTTTTACCTAAATTCCCATTCTTTATGCAAGAAATTTTATAATGGAGTACATAATCATATTCGTATTTAAATACAAAGTATTCGCACCATGTCTGGTATTTATTCAGTTTTCACCAAACAATGATGTTGAGAATCCAGAATATACAAAATTCACACATTTAAATAATGATCATAAGTACCTGGTTTTATGGCTTTTATTTTTATTAAAAAATAACTGTAAAAAATTCATTTTGGCCTAATTTCACATCAATGTACACACTAGACACAGTAGGAATCTAGATTAATATTATCAACTGCATCTTTGTCTATCATTAATTTCCTTCATATAATCCTTAATGATTAGTAATGAATAATATGATTTACTTCTTTATCATTAAAAATGAACTGAAAAATGCCATAAGTGACTGCATGGTGTTATTTGGAATATGTGACATTCTACCCATCGATACAAGATTCTTATATCATCAGTAATTGCAAGTTAATTTGTTGTTATTATAAACTAACAAATTCCTTTTCTATTTTTCTTTAATTTGTTATTAAAAACCAATAAAAATTTATTAATTTATTGTTTATTGTTATGTTGTTGGTTAAAACTACTAGATGAGTTGGGTTGAACACCTGGATCAACTGTGGCTGGCCATCAGCTGCCTGGATTCTCCCCTCAAGCGTGCATAATTTGATGAAAGGTCAACAAGGTCAACATACAGGTGACTCAAGAGGGGCTGGAGAGAGCCAAAGTCTGACAGGGTCTCATAAAAAACATTAATAAAAGCTACAATATTTGGCAAATTTCTTTCAGCTTTCTAAACTAAAAATCTGAAATCCTTATGTGTGCATGATATGAAAATTATATCAACAGTGCTCACGGGAAACAAACGTGCCATGGTCACAGTTGGGCAAAATTTAAGGTACTAATTTTATATTTATACTAATAACTTATAAAATTTGAAAAATTCAGAACTAATTTTGGGTATTCAATTGAATCTTGATTAAATAATGTTACATCCCTGACAAAAAAGATCTCTAGCTTCAGCAATGCCCTTGTTAAGGGAGTAAATATATTTCTTGATTTTTTACAAAGTGCATTATGTTTGGGCCCATAACTTAAAAAAAATACACAATACTGACATCATTTCTGGCATGTGCATAGTGAATGTATAGAAAAATATGTATATTATATATGATCAAAGTCAGATCAGTGGTTTTGATATTAGGCAGTCTTAAAGTGTAACATTGGTTTTTAATGGAAAAATGAAGTTTTTCATTGATATCTCGAAGGAATTAAGTTCTAGTGACCAAATTCTTGGCATGGTAGGGGATTTTGGAGAAATCTAACTGTATGCCAAATTTAAGGAACCTAGAGCTGAAGCTCGGGAGCTGAGCTCTAGCAAACTGCATAACACTAGCAATATGTGACATGGTGCTTGAAAACTTGAATAAAATCTACAGTTTTTGATCAACTGGTTTCATATTTTTGGTGTTAACAGTTGAAATGCTAACAAAAACATGCTGTGAAAATTAAATCCACACCAGTTACAGCAAAAAAACGTGCCATGGTCAAAGTTGGGCAAAATTTAAGGTACCAATTTTTTATTTTTGCTAAAATTTTTAAAAATTTCAAAGATTTTGATCTAATTTTGGGTATACAATTTAATTTTGATTAATAAAAGTAATATTACTGGAAAA
Source organism: Sipunculus nudus (assembly GCA_026874595.1). Classification (NCBI taxonomy): domain Eukaryota; kingdom Metazoa; phylum Annelida; class Sipuncula; order Golfingiida; family Sipunculidae; genus Sipunculus; species Sipunculus nudus. Next base: position 85,353,672 of record CM049311.1, on the reverse strand, counting down.
AAAGGGCTTAGCTTTAACAAGTTTTGTGTTAAGTGATAAAATTTCTTTCCTGATTATTTACAAAATGCATTATGTTTGGGCCCATAACTTTTTTAAATTAAATAATACAGACCTAATTTCTGGCATGTACATAGGAATTATATAGAGGATTATTTATAGGAAATATGAGGAAAAACAGATGAGTGGTTTTGATATTAGGCAGTCCTAAAGTGTGAAAATAGGTTTTTAATAAAAAATTGAGGTTTTTTCTTAATTTCTCAAAGGAATGAAGTCGCAAAGACCCAGTTTTTGGCTTGGTAGGAGATCTTGGGGACATCTAACATTATGCTGAATTTTGGATTCCTAGGTCTTACGGTTTCAAAACGTGCCACATCTACGGACGGACGGACGGACGGACGGACGGACGGACGGACGGACAGACGGACGGACGACGGACAATGGACCACGACTATAGCTCAGATGACTTATAGTCAGCTGAGCTAAAAATGAACTTGATCAATGAATGTTTTGTGAATACTTAACTTGATGTTGAGATATCAGACTGATGAAAAGTCAGATCCTTTTTTTAATAAATTTATATGCAATTTAAGGCTTCCAGTGCCTTCCACAGTTCCAAATTAAAAGATCCAGACAGATTTATTATCCCCACATTTTCTCAATATTTTTATATATATTACAGTTTACTTTAATTGTGTAATATTTCACCTGATATGCTGGCAATACTGAATATGGACAATTTTTCTTATTTGAAACGTCCTCATTTCCGCTAAGCAGAAAGACTGATGTCTCACAGAAGACAAAAATTGCCCTAAATTAATAATGCCAGAGAGAGTGATGATGCGTTTATTCCATTTGACAATGATAAACATGTCTGTGAAGAAAATAAAGACACTATTTCATTCTCAGATGATAAATCTGACCCCTAAGCGCTAGAACTTGAGAAAATAAACTATAAATAGAAATTTTGTCAGCAGACTAAATCCCTCTCCTGCCAGCAAAGAAGGCCACTTTTTCTGCTGGAGCCATGTTAAAATAACTGAACCGCAGTGACCAAAACACACAGAACTGTGTCTGAATGTTATATATATTGGATTTTAAAAAATAAAAGTCTACTTCAGATGATTTTGCATGTGTGACAGGAGAAAGTCAGACACGAAATAGGTTGCCAGAACTACACTGACTTTCCTAAATTCCTGTGGAATAAAATGGAGAAACCAATACATGAACATTATGACAGACCAATGGATGAACCAGATATGACCAAGCAATCCACTACCTGCATACCATTCAGGAAATAGGTCAATATATTCCTGATATAATACAGGATGTTTACTCGGCAGGGTGACCTTGCCAAGAAACCAAACTGAACACAGAATTGGAAATGGCAAGACTCTACTGCAAGCCACTGGCCGACGGATCAATCCGGACAGTGTTTTAATTGGGCTCAGCTCCAGTAGCCCAACCAAGCCCCGGATCAATACTGGAGCCCTTCCTGACATGCAACTCTCAAGTGCTCTGACTGAAAGTAAACAAACTCATAAACAATGGCAACACTTCATATTTTAAGACATGATGTTACAGCATACAAAACTTGCCTGTTTGTGTTACAAACAATGTTTGTAACCATTTAATATCATATTGTAGTCCCACACAGTGGTCTAGAACATATATATATTTCCAATTGGTAAATTTGTCTATAGATATAAATATCATGATATAACAGTAGATTCAGGTGTTTTTCCATATACAGCACAACATTTCAATACCGGAACATGGATGATATATTTACATGATTCCCATGTACCAGTCTTATGTGTACCATGGTTCCCTGTGCATAATCCTATTAATACTATGAAATAAACTGTTAAATTAAAGCCCCTGCTTGAGCACTTCCATTATACTCCGCAGCCCTCATTTAACACACTGAATCCATCTGATGGAGCATTTGATGAAGCCATCAAAAAGATCTCTCAACTGATACACAGCCTGTAACTTTTGACAGGCAGGAAAACTAGAGTCTCGACTTCAGCAAAATTTCACTCATTTTTTTACAGACATTGTCCATTAAATCAAAGAAACATACATTAACAAAACATGGGAGCAACTACACTGATATTTCAGGAACATATCATGAAATAAAATTTCTGGGATCTGGTGTGATACTGGTACCAGGGCCTCTCTGGTATGAGGTTAAAGTAAAATTTAAAATTAATCAACAAATTTATCACTGGACATGGGACACACCATCATGCCAGATGTGGATATATGACAGAACATAATGCTTTTTTTCTGCTTTCAATCCAACTGAAAGAAAAGTTTTTCTTCATCTGATGAAGTACATTTGAATGCTTTCATTGCAACTTTTAGTTTCTGTCATTACCATACATACTGTAAGCTTGTGCATGGGCCCTGGAAAAGGGGAATCCCCTATTCTAATAGCACCTAACTTCCATGTGACAACATGGGATGATTTTGAATGGATGCCTATATTGTGATTTTGGACAACCTGAAGAGTCTGAGAGGGGTGGAAAAGTAACCACTGAAGATGTCCTGTTACTAAAGTTGTCCCGCCAAGCAAAACTGACAAGGTATGTATACAGATCTGATAACATCTTACAATATATACTTAAGTACTGACATTTTATGTGTTACATTCTTTATACAGGGTTCCTGCACCTCTTGACAAAGCAAATTTAAGACCTTTTCAAGACTTTTTAAGACCAGCTGACAGAAAATTTAAGACCCTTTTTACACAGAACTCTATAAAGCCCTACTGTGCTGGGGACTAGTCTCATGGTAGTCTGCACAAAGATGTAAATAACACAAAAGTAAGAACAGATATTTATTCCTAAACCGTCTCCAGCTTATGTTCGATCACTGAACTATTTGTGCTCATTCATTATGTCCAGACTTGAGTCCAAGCCTGGACATATGTCTGGCAATACTGGTTCTGTTAGCAGTTACACAGATCTACAGTCATGGGGTTGGGGGGTTGTTACATGATCATGGCAAGCTACTTTTATCATTCTCCATGTCGTGTCAGGAATATGCTAGGATAGGTGTACAGGTCTGGTTAATGAACATTGTGTTTCAACACCAAAAAAGCATGAATAATTATTTCACACAACATGAACAAGCAACACACAAAACATTAATATTGCAATTAAGCCTGTGACCTTGTCAGGTTAATTAATTATACTGACAGTGCAGCTGGAGTTCATTTGTGTTGAAGGTCACCACTACAGATGATTACAAATTACATGAAGGGTATAGTGCAGCCTGGCAACTTGTAAATGAAGCTGTGGTCATATGTAAACCTGCCATGTTTACACAAAAATGTAAATGTTTACACAAACAGAAATAACGACATATCGCCATTTAAACAATGGTAATTGGAATATTAGATACATAACGTTGACCGCCCCCCCCCCCCCACTCTTAAAATGTTTTTTGGTAAAATATCATTTTACTACTTTTAATGAAACTGTCCAATTAATGAGGTTGAACATGAAAAAGAAACATGGAAACACCACCTCACAAGTGACAGTCATCACAGTTTTAGAAATACCATTGGCATTAGAGATTCTAAGGGCTGACAGGTGTAAGGTAACTAGACCTACCGGTACCGTGAAAAATTCGCCTCGACCAAAATATTTTGATGTATCTAATGAGCCCTTAATATTCTTAAAGCTACTTAAACTCATGTTAATCTAAAATAACCAGAAGACACGGGTCATTTCCTGTATCACCTTCAAGCTGCCTGCGTCCTGTAACCCGTGCGAGCTAGCTTGTGTTCATGAGGTCATTAATTCAACAAACATGCCGAGGATTTTACCAATGTGCTGGGTTAAAAAGGAACTTTTCTCGCTTATGTTTGGTATTATTAGAAAGTACACCAAAAATGCTAATAATTGGTCTGGTTTATGTTGATTGACAGTGTACCTGTAGGTCATGAAGTGGCAGAAATGACGAAAATATCTGCATCTTCATTAGGCCTTATAATGAGTTCCTTAGACTTAGATGTTAAGACGCTCTGGCGCCAGTAATCTGGTCTTAACGCCAGAGGGTCTATATGACGCTAGGTTCAAAGCTGACAACCCAGTTCTGCACAACAGCTTTTTATTAAGTGGTTTTTTTTTTATTTTATAGAAAGCACATAATATTACAAATGTTTCACGAGAGAATTGAGCAGCTCCTTCCTGGCTATGAACTAGCCTCCGCTGCAAATGTCTGACAGCCTTTACCCTTCTAAGAACTGATTTGAGATCGTTCGAAATTGCCCTACACCCCGAAAATTTGCCTTTTCCATTGAGGCCTCATTAATGGCCCGCTTGTATGCATGGTAGCCAGTTGGAAATATTCAGAGGAAGTGCCGTCTCGGGCTATACAAATGAGTTGAAATGAACCAATGACATGACGTGTCGTCACTGTAACTGTGGTTACAAATTTGGGTATGTGTACTCCTATTTGTTCTGTATAGTTATAAGTTTCGTTTGCAGTATGTTTACAAGGATTAAGATATCAATTCCAATTAGAGCCATCCGTATTCCTATCAGTACATCACCATTGCCTAATATTTTGATAAATAACACCAGGCTGAGATTATGTATAAACATGTATGAATTATCCCTGATAATAAGACAAGTTACTTCCATACAGAATCATACATAGGTGTCTTACAGAATTTTTTTTATCATAAATACAAACTCACGGCCATTCCATGAACCTAGTGTTAATGTGTGTTTGTAAGTAACCCCATGAAACCTGCTGGAATGTGAAAGATTAATATTTCTTTTATTGCCTCCGCCAGGAGAGTGTGCCTTCATTCATGTTCATGTGTGTGTTTGTGATTGTTCACAACGTAACTCATGCAATTATGAATGGAATCTCATGAAATTTTCAAGGCACCTTGAGGAATGGGCTAATGAAGAAGCGATAACATTTTGGTGTGGGTCCAGCTCATATTCCCAAAACCCAAGAAGAACTTCCAGGAATATTCACAAATGTGCATTCAAATGTTTCTTTTCACCCAGGTATTCAACTAGCAGTCAAAACATGTAAGCTTATGGTAAAAAATATGTAGGGTATCAGTATTTATGATGGACTTTGATACACTATTCCTTTTTTGGTAATTAAGCATCATATATATTAATTAATGTAATTAAACATTATATTCAGTCTCCTTTTGTCTTTTTAAAATACTACATTACTAATATTACTAATACCAGTTTCACTTCAAATTAATTAATATTGACAACAAAATTATCATGTAAACTAGGCGAGGTTAAAATCCTGGCCCTCTCCATGATGGATTTTTATATTGCCTAGGCCAGATTGTGATTGTGATCTCGTCTAGACGAGTTTAAAATCCGTCTAGGCGAGATCACAATTGCAATCTCGTCTAAGCGATTTTAAAATCCTGCTGGATTTCAATCTCATCTCTGACAGATACACCACTAAGTAAGGACATGCACATTGTTAAGTAAAAACTTTAAAATAATTACCTTCCAAATTCATAATACTTGCCCTTTGCAAAGTGTTACATATTTAATATGTGAATGATGCAAGCACAGTACTTGCTTTATGTACTGATTTATGGCTGGATCTAATGTATGTGGAAATTCTTTATGACATAAAAACATTTTGTGACTCTCACATTCTCTGTGCTCCAAGCTCAGAACAGGTAGAGAACACGGATGGAAGTTGATAATCATATTATGGCAGAATCACCAATTTCACCAATATGGTGAAATTCAGTCACAATAACTGGGGAAAATCAGTCCAATTGTTATTGTGAAAAATACTTAACAGAAGAAAGATTGAAATAATAAATTACTGTTCAAGAAATTAACTGAATTAAACATAATTATATATCTAGATCTATATAGGATTTGGTAATTAATTATTTGAGCTAAATAAACTCCCCAACTTGCTTGCAGGCATCAGTTGTGAATTGACTGAGTGATGCAATAAGGGTTTCTATACATGTGTTTAAGTAAGTAGTACTATAAATGCTGATATAACAAGAATAAAAGACTTTTCAGAGTCCTCCATGCAAGTCTCACTTCTTGACCTGGATTTAACAGTATCATGCACCTAATGCCTCTGTTAGTATTATCCACTAGTACTTAAACAGTCTGGATCATGTGATCCAGTCACACTGAACTCTGGGTGACTTAATCCTATAAACACTCTTAAACAGAGATTTGAACACAGCTGAACTGTTTTACCCTGACCCAAATTCCTGGGAGAGGATGAAAATTCTAATTGTGTGAGTTTCAAACAGATTAAACCTGCCATGTGAAGGGGCCATGATCACTATGAAAAGTACAAACATGCTGCCTCAGGTAGGCAGGTACCCATGTTATTCATACCTAGCTCACCTTGATTTATTATCAAAAGATCTTAAACACCAGGGCCTTGTTGTCACTGCAGTAGTCTCATAATGTCTGAGTGATACTGATAGGAATACAATCCTCCTGAGATCAAGGCCAAATTGTACAAGTATTATACTGTAATTTTGCCTAATTTATATACATATGTATGTAAAACATAATATTTGTAACAATTTATGTAGTGCAGCCTAAAAATTACAGATACAGGCCCTACTTGGGTTACTTGGTAGATTACAAAGAGTTACAGAGTTTAACATTCACAGAAACTCCCAAAATGTCATGATGGGGAGTTACTAATAAAGGGTTTCTGCAACTCTAAATTTAAGCTGATAAAAATAACATTTCCCCTGGGTGGGTTTTAAATTCTGGATATTCCCAGGAATATTGTGAGTAAATCCTCTGAGTATGAGTATGCACATTTTTAGTATCAAGTAACCCTTAGTTTCACCCCCGAAAAACATACACTTGTATCTTTTTTTTCCCCTGGTGGGGAAACCATGCCATAAAAGGAAGTCACCATAAGGAGAGGTCTACTTGTGCAACTAAAGAGCTCTCTTTCAAAATAATCGATACTTCAACTCATCACAGATTATTGCAGAATAGCTTAAAGTCTTGTTTGTAAACTAAAAATGAGTCTGTAGGTTAGCATTAAAAACTGAGCATCAGTAAGATGTGTAACATAAAACTGACTTACAAAGTTATACTGTGGGGGTGGGGGGCAGTGGGTGGTCATTATTACTAACCTGTTACACCACATGTTGAGGGGAAGAATACAACCAAACTAATGACAAAATGTACCAATTAAATAACAAACATTGTTGACAAACTAGTGTTACTGGTCAACACAAAACTAGGATCCTGGTGCAACGGCCTCATTTCCTCATGGAGTCCTGTTACAAAAACCAACTGCTGTACTACATGACTAGTGTCATGATGGCCATTAACAGCATATACAATATACATAATTTAAAAAAGATTTTCTTCAGAGGTAGTAAAGGTTTTGTCATATTACGTTTGCTAACATAGCGAATAAAAATAAATGTTATCTTGAACTATTCTAACCACTGCAAAGCCACTGATATTTAAAACCTGTGATGTTTATCTTAAGGGATATAATTTTAATTCCCCCTGTCCATTGTCGCAGTAAATACTCATATTTGGTCCCATCCAAATCAAACAATAAATGCTGAAAATGATTGACTGATATTACTTGTAACAATACAGATATTGATCTGATCAGCTTAACTGCCGATCCCCTCCAGACAGGGGTATAATACACTCAGATATTAAAGTTTAAACTGTACAATGTCTGAAACTGACAATATAAAGTTTCCAAGCATTCAATTAGTAAAAAATCCCCAAACTTTCTGATTTTTCCCTGAAAAAAATTTTCAAAATTTCAAGACAAATATTATGACCTCTTAAAATGCATATATCAAAATGTATTTGATCTTATCAAAATGTATTTGATGTTGTTGCAAAGTAGTTTTGATGGCACAGCCAAGATGCAAGAATGCAACAAATGTATGTGCACTGATAGGTACCTTAACACAAAACAACCATGTCATTTGAATATTATCTTTTCTGGACATAAACCAAAGTTCAATTGACACACTGACCAAGTTCTTTCTCTTTTGAGACCATCAAATATACTAAGAATCTTAGAGCTCTGGATCCAAAATTTTCTCAGAAACCCTGATTTTTAGTTTTACAGCTGGAAAGAGGTAACTCATGTTCCAGGTTTTCTCTGTTTCCAGGGTTGGACCAGGTTGGCTAACACTGAGTAACAACCATGCACATGCAACAAAATTTACACTGGCATTAAACGAGCTTGAGCTGTCTGCATTTAGTTTTGTGGTAGGGTGCTTTTCCATGTACGCGTTTTGTGAGCGGTTGCCGCGCGGCTGCCTCGTGACGAAAATCCAAACAGTAAAAAAGTCATGTGCTATTTCCATGTATGTGATTGCCGCGCCGCAAACACACGCGTCAGTTTTGGAATCCAGCATTGCTGGATTTCTGCATTTGCCACGTGGCAAACGCAAGGGAACTCCGCCTAAATGACGTCACATGGGGTTTCCTCATACTCGTTTGTTGAAGTCCGTTCAGTTGTGTCAGGAAGGCATGCGATTGCCGTGCGGCAAACGCATAAAAAACGCACACATGGAAAAGGACTGGCCGCGCAGCAAACGCATGTGTTTGAAGCGCGGCAGTTTCTACCATGCACATGGAAAAGCACCCGTATACTGCCTCATGCATGGCTAGGGAAAATAAAAATGCAACAGAAAAATTGATGCATTACATCAAAAACTAGAATTGATATTAAAATAGCCAATGAAAAATATTGATCAATTTCAAATTTTTGTATTTACAGTCATTTTTTATTGTTTTTATCCATAGTTCTTCCCTAAGGAAAGCAGGATCAATAAAATATGTGACTAAGCAAGCTCAATTGTTTGACAGCTGGGCACTCTGGTACACTATAATATTCATATAGGCATTAACTGGAAAGAAAAAGTTTCTAGCAGATGTGTACCTCTCAAAGACAACTCTGACTTCCATATGTGATGTTTGCGAATAATAACAATTGAAAAATAGAACTCAAAGGCAATCATCAGTAATCAAATTGAATAGAAAAAAGCCTTAGCAAATTCATGGGCCTATGCATGGCACTTCTGAACTTACATTCAAGTTTTATATTCATGAGTGGTAGAATGGGAACTACAAGGTCTGTTACCAATACATATTCAATCAATACTTGAAATACTGTATCCATATTGTACAGTAACACAAGAGCTCTGCATAAATAATCAACTGCTCCCTCTTCAATCAAACTATAATTTCAGTGTAAAAGTATAAAGCAGCCATCCAAAAAAGGCAAAAATTATACTTAAAAACTTATCAAACGCTGTTACAAGACATCAACAAAACAGGAATCATTTACAAAATATACATGTTCATAAATTTTCAACTTAGTGCTTGTATCTAAACAAGCTGAATTCTTCATAGACATTCAGAGAGAAAATGACCCTTTGTAAGTTTATTAAATTGTGGTTTAATAGGCTAAAGACATCTTGTGTGTGTGTGTGTGTGTGTGTATATATATATAAATATATATATATATATATATATATATATATATATATATATATATATGTCGAGGCCCAGATTAGAATCTGGCCCCATTTAAAACTGGGCCAGTCCAGATCAAAATTTTGATTTGGATTGGCCCAGATCAAAATTCTAAATTCAGGATTCTGAAATATGGGCTGGCTCAGTTTAAAATCAGTCCACCACAGGATTGTAATCTTGACTTTCCCCAGATCAAAATTCTAATCTGGGCTGGCCCAGTTTAAAATCAGTCCAGACCAGATTTTAATCCTGAAGTCTTCACCACAGGATTGTAATCTGGACCGGCCCAGATCAAAATTTTAATCTGGGCTGGCCAGTTTTAAATTGGGCCAGATTCTAATCTGGGCCTCGACATGTATATATATATATATATATATATATATATATAATTTTTATTGTGATTTATTCAGAGAAAATATATCAATATTTGAAACAGTTTACTTTACTTCTTATTTATGTCATAATGAATAAAAGGAATACCTGCCACTGTATCTTAAAGGGATATAATCAGGAGCAATATCATGCCTAGCACCTATTCTTTCACACTATTAGTTCAATTTTGCTTTTTTAAAAGTTTCCCAGCAAAACTATCCAAGCGCACTGTCTCAATACCTCGCATACGGCTGTTTTACACCTTGTTATGGTTGTGCCTGATTGTACACACAGTCCTTTATACCATAAGGCCACGTGAGGTTCGATTTTGCACGTGCTCAACAGATACTAGTGGTGGGAGTCAGTTCCTTTTTCATAATCAATCATCGGTTTGAGAAAACCGATCGATGATCAATTATTAATGGGTTCAGACAAATGTAATGAAATATGCAATTATCTGTGAAACTACTTTCTTAACCTAGCCTGCATGTCTTAGTAATTCTACCTTAAGAATAGAAGTTTCTGCCTTTTCATATTTTTCTATTATTTCTAAGACATGCTATACAAAGTATCATTTTAATAAATTATAATAATCAAGAATTAACCACAAATCAGGACATCTACTGTATTGCTTGCCCTCATACTTCCCTGTGTTAATTTAACTTCGCCACCAGCTAGGAGTTTCAATTTATAGCAGTTATGGCGACTGCCGACATGTACACTGGTTTCACAGGCCTGACAGAAAATACAGGCCTGTATATTTTTTGTGTGTAAAAGTAATAACGTATGATCTATTTGTATAACTTTAAAGGCCAGGGTAATTATTTCTATTTGTTTTTGGTTTGAAAAACTAGGTCACTTTTGTTTGATTTTCAGTGCCAGTTATAAATAAATTTACAAAGACAGTTAAAAAGATATACAATTTGAAAAGACTGTTCTATGCGCTTGAATTGCTATTCGTGTAGATTTCGGTTGAATTTGTTGCTTTTTTGGATCATTTCCTTAAAACTACTACTTATCTCACATTTTCCTAGCGTCTTTCGCAATAAATGGTCCATCTCTTTATTATTTATTCAATATTTGAGATAGGCAGGCAAGAAGCCCCCATAATCAAGCGCTTGAAAGTGGTGGCAAAGTGACTGACTTTCGATAAAACCCTATGATCGGCCCACCACTAACAGATACCAAATGAAGACTAATCCAAACTGGTTCATACTTGGACCTTCTTGTCCTCTTGTATATATCTTTGTTGGATGGACATAACGGTCCATGGGCCCAATGTAAATTCAGTCTAGAACCTGTCGCAACAGAACTGTACGATAGGTCCAGGGGCCTCAGCTGAAATGACACAGGTAGCAGGAGCGGGTATCAGGTGCCAGAGCAAATGCAACAAGCATAGTTTCAGCCAGGGGGAACATGTATTACATATTTCCCACCAAGTCAGTCAGGGCATCTCCCGATTGACATGTGTAGTGGCCCAGTGGATGCACGGATTCCCACATGCTGTGTTTAAATATGTTGCCGCCAGTGATCATGCCTGGTCCACTGTTTTTGACACTCATTTAGGAGTAAAACAACTGTTTAAAAGCAATATTTTTGCAGGTACAAAATGATTTCAGAATTTTTTATGTGTTAATTCAACATGCTTTATGGGTGATTGGGCCCCTTTAACAATTTTATTTAACCCTTATTTTTTTCCTCAATACAAGATAATTCTAAAATAAGTAAAATTCCAGACACTTCAGTGTTACAGGAGTGGTGAATATGAAAACACTGTGCTGAAATTCAACTACTTCCACCAAGAAGGTTATGTTTTAACTTCTGTCTGTTTGCTTTGTTGCCTCCACCAGGAGGGTTGGAATTCATCCCTGTTTGTGTACACATGTTTGTGTGAGTGTTTGTTCACACAACACTGCTATAGCAATCATTAAATAAGTGTCATGAAGTTTCATGGCATTTCAGGAATGGGCTAATGAAGAATCAAATAGATTTTTGTGTGGATCTGGCACATAATCCTGATTCTGTTACGTCGTCAAGAAATATTCACAAAAATACAGTCATTTACACACAAGTGAACCTGGAAATATGGGCTGAACAAGTGAACATAGCGGAGGCTTGCATTTCTTACAATGCAGATTTCAATTTTTTTTTGTCTGTAAGGATGATTTTAACACCAAATTTCATGTAACCTTGTCGAAGGATGGTTCATCAGCCAGGGATTGGGATCTGGTGAAGGGGTGGGGAGGGGTTCAGTAGGACTGTTATGCCCTGGCGTATATATGTTCCCTACTGAATGCCACTGATCCAATTGTATTGTTAGGAGCCCGCAGAGTCTGTGTCAGACCAAGCTGAAATTACTTTATACTACAATGTCTGACTACGCTGGAGTTATTTTACAGATGTATTCAAACATAATGGTAAATGGTATTTGAATTAACTTGCTCTCCTTTAAACTAGTTTGATATCAGTCTTGCCCTGTAACTTGTCAATCTGTCTGAATTCTATTGAAACTGCCTGCAAGCTGAAGCAGGAACTGATCAATAACAACAAAAACCTGTCCAGCTTTATATGCTGGGTTTAATATATAGAGGTACCATGTTCCTCCTAAAAGGGCGCACCTACAAATACTGAGAACTGTGTATGAATGAGGTTAGAATTACAAGACAAGGGGACTAAGTGACATAATGCCAGAGTCAGGTGGGAGAAAGACAATTATGCCATAACATTCTGATGAAAACTTGTTTATGCATAGCATAATACTGTGTATGGACAGTCTCCAAGGGCAACTTTCTCTGCCCTTTGGGGTCATAGAACTTGGGTCTTGTAGTTGTAACATGGTTTCATTACAGGGTGACCTATGCTATAAACACAGCCCTGACCTGACTGACATCCCAGAGACCTTCCACTCAAACTCTGTGAGAAATGGAAGGATTTTTCAGGTTTGGCAAGCTGCCAAACACCCAGTATACTGACGCTGGGTAAGGTAAAATCTGATTGGCTCAGCATGTAATCAAAGTTGACTACAGCTATGCGGAGCTCGTAAAACAAAATCTTAATGGCTCAGCATGAACAATGATGACTGCGTCCACATGTAGCTTTTGGTACAGCACTGCAAGAGAGAAAATTTGCAAACAGTTGGGAATAATTAACTGACCACCAGACCACACCAGCAAGTTATTATAGAGACAGTCCTGCGAGGTTACGATTGCATCCTGTATATACCAATGGGGGATTATTGTATATTACGCAGGAGGGAATTCCAAAGACAGAGCACCACCTGGTGGGCAAAACTGACAGGCAACTGAGGTTTCGTGCAGCAGTTAGTGGAGCAAATAGTTAAGCATAGCGTAACCGCTGCTTATGGAGCATAATTGTGACCTTGTAATGAATATGCAGTCTTTTAAATGAAGCTGTATCCTGTCATAATAAGGTGTGCCCACTGATTTGTGAAGATATATGTGCGTGTTCATTCAAAGTCTATTCAGTAGTATTGACACTGAAAAAATATCTTCGGAGAATGAATCAGGTATTTTGACAATTATTGAGGAGGCAACCAACACTGTAAGTTACAAATATATTGAGTAAAAAAATCTATTTTACATCTGAGAGAACAAACTAACTTTGCCGTTATTTGATGATTAAAATAATAAGGTCAAGGAAAAATTTTCATAAAAATGGACTCTGTCATAAACATGGACTGCATGTACATGTATTTACCATTGTTATGAACATGGACTGCATGTTTTTACCAATATCATAAAAATGGACTGCATGTTTTTACCAATGTCATAAACATGTACTACATGTTTTTACCATTGTCATAAACATGGACTGCATGTTTTTACCACGGACATAATTAAATAAACTAGGGCTGTCAACATGTAATGAACAGTCAATGTACTGAATCAAATCCAGTTAATAATCAATAACTGAAATGGGGGGGGGGGGGATGAAATAATTTATTTTCAGTCACTGCATTAACAGTCACTGTTGACCAGAAAAAAAATATGTTTTACAGCCTTATAAATTCTTGAAAGTGACATGTCTTATGGGTTGCAATCCCCACTTTTTAATAACAATTTTTGCTAAGACTATAGTATAGAATCAACACAAATTATCTTTACACTTCTTGGAACATAAAGGTGTATGTGTGCATGTGTGTGTGGGAAGGGGGGGGGGGCTGGTGTGATTAGGAGTTGTTATACAATGCTTTGAACCGTTACCATCTTCCCGGTTTGACGGCTGTGGTCAATGTTGCTGTCACTGATACATGCCGTGTGCTTAACCGTATTGTTTTAATCATAACGTGTCATTAATTATATTTGCAATACATAATACTATCAGCAATACACACATCAATAAAGGCCTCATCCTCATGGAAAAAAATGCGACCCTCATATATAGATTTAATTATATTCCATATTGATGATGGTACTTATTTTTATAGAGAGAGAGAGAAAGAGAGAGAGAGAGAGTTATAAATTTATTCAATCATTAATATATTGTATGTAGTTGTTTGCACAATTTTGGGTGGATATTATAAGGTATCTATTATCTCTCTTTAAACCGATAGAATCGTAATTAGATATAACAAAAATCACTGTACATGCAGTCGCTAATTAGAGCAATATTTCTTGGGATCTGGACAATAAAATCGTGTTCTTAACATCAATAAGTGTCTGTATACATTTAGGTAATATTTTTAATCTAGTTCTGGTGTCCAGGGCGGTACAGCTAGGTCCTGGACGTTATTCAGGGAGTCCCGGACGGTGTCGGATGGTCCCGGATGGTAAATAGTCACACCGCGTGAGCCCATAACCTAGCAGTCCAGTGCCAAAACAAATTAAATGACCATGCTCCACACAGTGTAACAGGTATAACAAAGAGTGGCAGATGAAGAAAAACAAGCCATATAAGTCATTTTAATTTTCCTCATTTTCATGTTGGCACCAATTCTAGAGCTCCCATTTTTTTTTAAATATTTAAAGAATATTTATGACAGCAAATTATAATTATTTTTATGTATTTGTTTTTGTACCAGTACCTAGCTGATGACATTAACCATTATCAGCTGGACTGTTATGTGAAAATAGGATTTTTTATCTGGTAGTCAGTGATATTATTGCACTTTTAATATTTGCCCAGTATGTTCTTGGTTTTAATCTAGAATCCAGTTACCTTGATTTATGCCTCAATCCTTCAATAGAGCTTAAGTTTTTCAATCTATTTGGCAATAACTGAAGACACTGCCAAAGTGCAATAGGAAACCCTACCTAGAACAGACTGATAGAATGACAAATTAATATGCTACAAGTTACAACAGTCAACAGCTGATGGATGCTGTCATGCTGAATAATTGTATGGACAGTTTCCATGGGCAACATTTTCTGCTTCTAATTTCTATGGAGTGGTACCCTGTGAATTTTTATGCAGGTTTCCTTGCATCATGATGTATTTGTAACGTATTTGCCCCTGTGATGGTATTTAGTTCTGTTTATCAGTGTAAGCAGGCACTTGAATTTTCCCGTGTTAGGGACACACCCCCTGTCACGGTTGACAACATGACAAGCCGCTGGTCTCGCCGCTTGTGCGTTCATTGTGGCTTGTCACGGAGTAATGAATGAACTAGCGTAACTGGCATATTTTAAAACAATTCGAGGTTCATATATTATTCAACCAGCCCTCTATCTGCTTATTACGTCGTGAAAATATTTTTACTTACAGTCCAAATGTTTCTTTTTCGGACCCATCACTTCTTCCGTTGTGGCCTTGCATACTGATTTTGCGAGGCCTTGCCCAGCAATGCTATGTCTCGCCGCTGTAAGGCGGTCCACAATACTCTGTCCTGACATTTTAAATGGTTTCTCACTCAGAAAAAGACCATATAAATCCAAAAGTGGGCCTGGAGAGCCCTGCCTGCCCCGTGAACCAGCGTTAGCGTGCGAATAAGCTTAGCCGAGGGGTGGTTTCGCCCGGTTAAGTTTCAAGATGGCTTCCCGATGCCCAATAGGTCACCATTCGCATGACATCTAGGGAGCGGTCCGTAAAGCGATTTCCAAACACGTCGCATCAGAACGTTCGATCGTTCGTGACCCCTCTCGAAACAAGTGCCAAGAATCAAATTAAAACACTTTTTAGTTTAGGTACTTGCATACAAATAAACGTGTAACTGTTCAATTTAAATACCAACTGATAAGACCCATAGTAACGTTTCAGCTTACAGAAAAAAAAATATTTCCGCCTTGAATAAACCTCAGAATACATGGTGTTTGTTATGAATGAAATAAGCTAATAATTGACTACATTTTTTTAATAACTACAATCAAGCAGTTGTGCTAGCGGTTATCATAAGGTATGCTTTTAGGCCTATTACTTGTATTCACTAGGAATATTTATTTCCTCATCGTTTGTGTTTAGGCAAATATGAAAGTCGATCATATTTATAGTTTAAAATAAATCACATAAATACACATTCTCGCAAACGAAAAAAAATATGTTCGGGGAAAAAAAGAAATTTTTATGAGGTTTTTAAACGTTTGTTGTGAAAGCAAAGAGTTTTGTATGTGTCAACAAAAATATTTCTTTGGGGTAAAACAACATTTCTTCCATGTTTTATCAGAGTTTCATATATGTTTGTATTTGCGAAACTGTTGAAATAGCAAGTATATTTAGAAGCATTAATTCTTATCAGTTTCAGTATTTTTTTTATTATTATTTTTAATATACTTCTTGGATTTTCCAGCAAAACTTAAAAAAAAGACTTCCAACAATTAAAAGTAATAAAAATAAACTTTTTTTTGTGTATGAACACAAAGAGTACGAAAGTTCAGTTCTTAAAATGCAAGTTCTCACGTAATTCAGTCTGACTTAATTATGTTGAATGAAGAAAGAATTAGGCCTAAGTTTGTCTGTAGACACACACATATATATATATATATATTTATATTCATATATATATATATATATATATATATATATATATATATATATATATATATATATATATATATATATATATACATGATAAGATATCTTTGGAAAGAATTATTGTGACATTATAGTTAATTCATTTTGTTTCCTAAACCTGATATACAAACTCGTATATGCAAGCATATACCGGTATATCTCTTAATTGATTGTATGCGGTCAATATACTTATATACACTGGTTCAAAAATATACATTTCGACAAAACTTGCGACAAACGGAAGCGTCATCTGGTGAGAGAACGAACAGTTAATTTGTAAATAATGTACCGGTACTTATATCTTCTTCTTTTAAAGTGTAATATAATTTTCTGAAGATGCACTACACATATATTATATTATATTTTATTATATTATATTATATTAAAAATGTTGTTGATACACGCATTATAGTAAATGATAAGAGGTATGATCGAGTTTCGCTCTTTACGGAAATTTCTTGAGTTTGTCTTTAGATGACACGGCAAGTATATGTAGCAGCTAAATGATTATTTAGCTATGCTGACTGAAAGTCATCTTAGCTATAGCGATCACCCTTTGTTCGACGTCCGTCCGTCTGGTCGTCCGGCCGTCCGTTAACAGGGCACAAATCGTAACCACTGGACCTGGAATCTTCTAACTTGATATCCAGGGAGGTCCATGAAAAATCTCCTTGGAAACTTGAAATTAGGTCTCTGTTACCAACATTTTCCGAGCTATGGGTCACCGAAGTAACCCCCAGAATAAAATTTGATACAAAAGCTTCAGTATCTAAATAACTACTGCCTTGATCACCATGATTCTTTGCATGAATATTGATCATGGAGTGTTCCGTCAGTTCCTGCAGTCTGATGGCGACACCTGTATTTTTCTAATTTTAAGATTTTTTTTCTCTATTTTTGATACCTTGAAAGAAGCTATCATCTTTTAACAGGGCACAAATCGGAACTGATCGACCTGGAATTTTCTAACTTGACATCAAAGGAGGTCCATGAAAAGTCTCTATGGAAATCTGAAATACGGTCTCTGTTACCCATATCCTCCTCACTAAGTACCCCCCCCCCCGAATAATTAAAAATGTGATACAAAAACTCTGCGTTAGTGTCAAGAGAACTCCTCTGAGACCCTTGGACTGATCTTTCCGAAACCTAGCATAGTTGTTCCTTCACCTTTGTTGTTGTGCTTATCAAAGACATATAGTACCTCCGGCAATCTTTTCTGTGCAGTATGAATCTGGGTGTCTTTTAGATAACAGCCAATATCTCAGGAGTGGCTCAATGTATTATGCTGAAAGTTTGCATGTCCATAAATCTTGGATCTCTCTGTCTCCTAATTGCGACTGCTGGCGCCTCCTACAATACTTTTTGCGTAGTGTCCATCTGTGCATTTGCCATCTCTTCTTAGTGATTCTTCAATGTATTAGGTTGAAATTGTGCATGTTCATAGATCCTCAACACCTACATCTCATAAACAAGACTGGTGGCGCCGTCTGAAGTCATTTTCGCGTGGCATTCATCGGTATATTTGCTTTTGGTGAAAATTCCATCCATCTTGGAAAGTTTTCTGGTAAACCAGACAGATGGCGCCATGCCCTTTTCTCAGGAGTGACTTGCCACATTGGCCTGATATTGTCCAAATTCATAGATCATGGACTCCTCCATCTTGTACTCAAGACTTGTGCAGCCACCTGCAATCATTTTCCTGTGGCATCCATCCGTACATCTGCTTTGGGTGAAAATTGCTCATATCTCAGGAGTAGTTCAAGGTCTGAAATTTGGCATGTCCATCCATCTTGGAAAATTTTCTCATAAACCAGACAGGTGGCACCACCTACCTTCCTGTTTCTGTAGAATAAATTAATTTTCCTTTCTTAGGAATGGTGCGCCGTATTGGCCTGAAATTGTGCATTTCCATAGATCTTGGCCTGCTCCATCTTGTACTCAAGACTGATGGGGCCACATCTGCAATCGTTTTCCTGTGGCGTCCGTACGTACATCTCCTTTTGGGTAAAATTGCTCATATCTCAGAAATGGTTCAAGATATTGACCTGAAATTTAGCATGTCAATCCGTCTTGAAGAGTTTTCTCGTAAACCAGACATTTCTCAGGACTCTTAATAAAATTCATGATTTTCTGGCACTCTGGCAGTCATCTTTCTAATTGTTCAACATTCCTTGAATTCAGCTGAGCGTCATGGCCCATGGGCCACTATTTTTTTTTATTATTATCAATATATACTATTAGATACATTACCTGTGATTTTATCAGCAATACCACTCTTCCTATAACATTATTATTACCTGAAGTTAGTTTCAATGTACATTCGCGTAGCGTATATGCGAATGTGCGTATATGCGTGAAAAAAGGCTGTTTTCCATGTGCGCGTAGGCCTATATGCGTCTATTGGTGAACTGGCAGAATAATATGTACCGAGGATGTTGCAGGTTTTCCTCAAAAAGATGGTGGAGTGATGTCATTTTACCCTGAATCCCTGAGTTAACGAAGACCCGAACATGAAAATCACTCCTGTGGCGATTTTCACATATATATATATATACGCGCACATATACGCATATAAGGTGGCGGAAACGTGGAAACACCCCAATTACAAAATCATATATGAGTAATTTTTTCATGCATATACGTATATACGCGAACACGAAAACGCAGCTTCGTGCGGATAAAGCACTCTTGAGGATCATTTATAATTATTCTTGTCCAACTAAAGAATTAAAGACACCGATGTTTGCATAATTTGTGAAGATAAGCTGATAAGATTTGCATATATACGCGCATATGCATTTACGGTCCATATACGGTGATTCCATCTCTGCCAGTCTGCATCTCTCTTTCTCTGACACGCACACATACACACACATGGCCCAATCCCCCGTTAAAGCTCAATAGTTTTGAAAACTTATCCATAAAACGTAACAAACTTTATCTGGGTTTTTTTTTTTTTTTTTTTAGATGGTGGTAACATCGGAATTGACTACCCAGCAGAAGTCCTGATGCAGCATACATGTATCAGACTAACAAAGATTTACTAGCCGGACCTGAACTGCGTTAATAAAAGTACCCAGTCTAGTAATTATTTCAGCTGGCGAACACAGTATCGGGCTAAAAGTGATAATAAGATACGTAGTTAAATATAGCCGGAACTTGCTAAATTTTCGGGGGCGTAGCCAGGTTTGATGGAGGGGAGGGGGCCATGATCTGTGGCACATCCAGAAATTCGAGAAAGAGGGAGGGGCGCTAATATGTATGGGTATTTATAAACACTAAGACGGGGTATATATATATATATATATATATATATATATATATATATATATATATATATATATATATATATATATATATATGTCAAGGCCCAGATCGCGATCTGGACGGATCTTAGATCTGTCCGGTCCAAATTGCGATCGCAGTTCAGGCCAGTCAAAACTGCGATCGCAATCCAGGCTGGCCAGATCTTAGATCCGTCCAGCCTAGATTGCGATCGCAGTTTAGTCCGGCCCAGACTGCGATCCTGTCTTTCTTGCTTCAGGATTGCAACCTGGTCTGGACAGATCTAAGATCAGTCCAGCCGAGATTGCGATCCTAAACTTGACCAGCCCATATTGCGATCCATGCTTTTACGATCACAGGAGTGAAACATTGGTTGTTTTACCAACTCATTTGGTATTGCATTGTACCATTTTCCCATAATAAATACAATTATAATACAGAAAGGCAATTTTCACTTCTTCATATCACAGGAGTGAAACATGGGATGTTTCAGCAACTCATTTAGTATTGCATGGTTGTTGAAAAAAGGTAACAAGGAACCCATGGGTTTTATATTCTCACAAAATATGATTTGGAAGAGGAGGTAGGCAAGTGCAGGTTTTGTGTGGTAATATAAGCTGCATTATGAGCTGATGGTGGGTAACTCAAGTTATGTAAGATTATGATAATATCCTTGGAGACAGGGAAGAGGATTGATGTCATTTATATTATATACAGTTGGAAATGATGTGCTGTTTTCACATAGGTTTTGACTTGGCCATATACCTTTTTCTACATTGCAGTAGAATTATTTGAAAAAAAAAACCTGTCCATTATCAGTCATGGTAATTCTGATTTTTACAAATGAGAACTTTTATTTAATAATTACTGGTTATTCCTACCCAAGAATAAAACTTAAATAATATAACTATTTATTATAAATTAATAACAAATATTGTGTCAAATATAATTTAAATTAAAAATAATAACAGCATCATATGAAAAGATCTTTTAATAATATAACCGAAATAAATGATTATTAAAATAATATTATAGAATATATTCATGAATACATTCATGATTACATTTTGAAAGTATTTGCATTTGTATTCAAATATTTCCATTTATACCTGTATTCCTATTTTTATGCATGAAATTATGGAGTACATATATTCATATTCACATTCAAATATATTTGCAAAGTATTCTTATCATGTCTGATATTTATTCAGTTTCAGCAAAACAAAGTTCTTGAGAATCCAGAATTTACAAATTTCACAAATTGATCATAAGTATGATCATAATGATCATAAGTACCTGGTTTTATGGCTTTAATTTATATTTAAACATAAAACTATTATATTCGCTTTGAACTACTTTCACATCAATCTAAGCACTAGACATAGCAAAGGTCTTATGACAATTATCAACATTACAGAAATCATAACGAGAACTTGTCTAAGATCTGATTTTTTATCATATTTAAATATTTTATTTTATAAAATGTAAAAAAAAATTAAAAGCAATCTCAGCTATGAAATCATTATAAGAATAAAAAATAACTCAAGCATAAGAACACCCTATAAATTGTACTAGGAGAAAACTAGAGATGGGCAAGTTTAATTTTATTAACATAAATTAAGGAACCAGCAATACAGATTTTGATTATTTACATAGTCTTGTGACAGCTGATACAGCCACGAGTCTTAATATTATTAGTGAAACATATTGACATATTTAATCAGTACTTGTCTGAGTAAAATTTTAAAATTTTGACATTTTATTTTTTTTTTTAATTTTAAAATAACTATAAATTAACAAGCTGAAACACTTGGATCACATGGATCGCAATATGGGCTGGTCAAGTTTAGGATCGCAATCTTGACTGGACAGATCTTAGATCTGTCCAGTCCAGATTGCGATCCTGAAGCAAGAAAGACAAGATCGCAATCTGGGCCGGACTAAACTGCGATCGCAATATAGGCTGGACGGATCTAAGATCTGGCCAGCCTGGATTGTGATCGCAGTTTGGGCCGGCCTGAACTGCGATCGCAATTTGGGCTGGACAGATCTAAGATCTGTCCAGATCGCAATCTGGGCCTTGACATATATATATATATACATATTGTTTTATGATTATTATTTTATATATTTTAGGGCATGGGAAGGTGTATCCCCCTCCCATGTTAGGATTTTTTTTTGAATATGCAATGTAAAGAGGACATTTTGAGGCAATTTTCACCAAAAAATATGAGGATTTTCTGTTCCTGAAAAACTGTTCTCCTATGTCTTTGCGTTATGTGGTCAAAGTGTAGAGGGGTTCAAATTTTTTAATATTTACATTCCTTCAAAATTAGGATACAAAATTTCAATCGTTTTCAACATATTATAAAGTCAATGGCGCAACAGCGTATTTACGTTTATAACTTGCAAAACAAATGCAATGCTTGGGGTAAACTGATATGTTTAGGTCTTATGTTAAACTTTCCATTTCACCGGGGCCCGTGGTCGCGAAAGCACACAGAACTCCCAAGAGCACTGATCGGGAGTACGAGTACCGGTATTACCAGAGGAGCCGTGAGATTGTTCACAGTCGACCCCAACCATGCCCTGGTGCTTTGCAGTTGTTCTGCAGCTGTTCATAAATATTCTCATTCTCAACTTATGAATTTGAATTAATAAACTGCAGATAACTGAAATAAAACGTAATTGCTAATTAATATAAAAGATATATGAGAAGAAAATTAATCACGAAAATTGGAAAATTAGATAAAAAGTGAGATATTGCAGTTCAAAGGGGGCCGCACGCCAAAGGCTCCGCCATTTATATATATATATATATATATATATATATATATATATATATATATATATTATAGTTTAGACTAAGTGAAATTAATCCCGAAAGGACGGTGAGTACTGGATGCGACCAGGGGTGGGTGCAAGGCCTAGCTCCTACGCCCCCTCCCCCCCCCCCGGCTACGCCCCTGATTTTCATTGGGCAAAGTTAATAGCCAGCTAAAAGGTCATACAGAAACAAAGATGATTATATTGGCAGTCGGAGAGTCGGAGTATTGTTTTCCCCATTCAGTGAGGAGGGGAACTTTAGAGTTAAACAAGAGTGTTGGGGCATGTTTCAAACTTGCTTTGTGTAAACTATATAGGTCATTTTAAAAAAGCTTTTGGGAAAATTTGTGAAATATTTAGAATATACATCTTCGATCATAAACTTTCGTACCACTGATTGTGCATGTTACTTCCCTCAAACATAAGAATAGATATTCACACAGAAATCCAAATATGACTGATCACTTCATGACATAACATTACATGTTGCACAGTTATTGAAATAATTTGGTGAAATAATCTGTCACGCCAGCGACATCAGTTGGCGATCAATGATACTAAAAGTTTGGGCCTTCTTCATCTACAAAGAAAGTTTGTTATATCTCTAATAATAAAGATAAGGAAATATTTTATCATTAAAGCGACGATCTTGTTTCTGATGTAAACCTCCTCGTTTGTTAAAAATTACTCTAATTGTTGCGCTGAGGTATACGCCATCATTTTTTAATGCTAGGTTAACTCTGTATTTGCCCAACTGCAGAATTTCATCTGTTTATCGGGACGTAACAGAACGGTAGCACATGCACGATTCCTTTGCGGATACTATGTTTTCAGTTACACGCCGCAGCCGCAGCCGCATAGGTTTCCGGAGAACTCCTCCGTAACCACTGGGCAGAACTTTTCTTACAATTCGGAATTATGATCGGTTCATATGTGAACTGCTGCGCCCTCATTTTTGGTTGACCTCTGACCTTTCCTCTCTGCTAGGCGTCCATTTGTGCGTCTGTTTCCACACATAAACCCACATATCTCGGGAACCGTTTGACCGATTGGGTTGAAATTTCGTATGTTTGTAACGCTTGGATAGCTTTATATTATAAAAAAAAACTGGTGGCGCCACTTGCAACCATTTTTGCACATTGTCCACTCTGGATAGCTTTCTTGATTTTATGACAGGTGGCGCCACCTACATTCACGTTCAGGCTGCAGACATCCAGGCTTATATCTCAGGACTAGTTTGACCTATCCTCCTGATTTTGAATGTGTATAGATCTCACATAGCTCTTTATCGTTAGCAAAATTGGTGGCGCCATCTGCAACCATTTTTGCACAGCGTCCGTCTGTTTGTCTGCCGTGGGATAAACATTTTGCAACTGTATAGAACTTGGATACCTTTCTGGATTTTGCAGCAGGTGGCGCCACCTACATACACATTTCGGCTGCAAACATCCATGCTAATATGCAACACACCTCTCTCTATTTCCCCTTGCCAATCAATCCATGTCTCACTTCACCCGTCCACTCTGGTTTCGGCGGATACACGAAGTCGCTTGTCGACTACCCGTATTCTAGTTTATATCTTGGTGTCACACAGGCTCGGTTTCTACGGCACCTGCGGGTCAGCCAATTGGTGTGTTATCAGCCCCACTGAGGGTCATAACACCAAGTCCCCCGAAAGGCGCAGTCGTTAGAGTAAGATCAGGCGCGGATCCAGGATATTTTGCAGGGGGGTCAACACTAGTGTATAGATAAACACTGGGTGATTATTCAGAGAAGTTTCCTGTCATGGTTTAAAATTGGTCTAAAAAAATATTGGTGGATATGTTGGTTACCCCCCCCCCCCCGGATCCGCGCTTGAAGATATTCATGGCCGTGGGACACGGTTTCCCCGTTCATCCAACAGAGCGCTCACTGTTAGGAAAATCACCGTGCTGGCTCCTCGGACCCGAACACAACAGACGACTGTACGCACTGTGCGCAGGGTCAAGGAAAAGGTCAATCTATGGTATTACTTGTATCGGTCAAAGGATAAAATGTTAAAGAAACATAGAGTTTTACGTCATACGTCACTGAATGCTCACTGTTGCAGTGTAAAGCTTTTCAAGAGCTATTTACGGTGGCTATTAATGTGCCCCTTGACAAAATCCGACCAGGCGCATGGCGCTATCGGTGGCATTCTCCAGCATTCTACTGCTCGGCTTCTACCGTAAACATGGGTTCATTTACTGCTGATGGGACTTGCTGAGGGTTTTAAACTTACGCAAGTATATATATATATATATATATATATATATATATACGCAAACTGTTATATGAACAGATTTGAAAAAATGTTGTGGAGAGTTACACAAAAGGAAAAGTCAAATATATTTTGAAGAATAATCTGAGCCACCATATGTTTCTTATTCAAAGGATTCAATAATACTGCCGGATAGAAGAGTGTCTCCTTTTTTCAAAGGACCGGGTCATTCATTGGTATTACTGGGCAGTTTTGTTCTAGAGATGACCGGGGAGATGTGATTAAATGACAGAGCAAATATTTATTAGGACCCTGGTGGAGGTTGCAGTCTCTGACAACATTATATGTTATTCTAAGGTTCCCGGATTCAACCGGATTTTCATATCTGTAAACATTAAAATAACATTTCGTTTCAGTTTTCATTCAGCGCAGGGTCGAAGTATTACAAACACACATATAAACTTTTCCAACATACAAGTTATTAGAATGGGAATGAATTTATTAAAAATATAACAACACAGTCAACGAAACCGTAAAGAACACATGATGCGTAATCGGTACAGTACCACTGAAATACTTCCGTCACAGAAACTACACGTAACGAAGCTGGCCTGTAAAATAAAGTACTAATAAATGTAACAGGTGCCATTTATTACTGAACTTACACTTCATCTATTCAGTTACCGATATTATCTACTAGTATATATATATATATATGTGTGTGTGTGTGTGTGTGTGTGTGTGTGTGTGTGTGTGTAACGCGACACATCTCACGGCTGGACTTACTTTCGGAGTTTTAATTTTATTAAGAAGGACAAAATCGATTTCCATGCATGTAACATGACCTTGACCTTTGACCCAGAAAAGCATGCATAATCCAAGGTTTAGAATTCAATTTAAAACAAAGTTTTGACAAACCCACCCGGCCAACAAATGATTCACTGTGAGACACATGTCCATTTTATGTTCGTCTGCCTCATAGCCTTGACCTAGCGAGGCCATGGAGACAATATTAATGACCGCTCATTTAAACCAAATTCAGCCATCCACGCAGTAAAGTTGCCGTGTCCAAGAGATTAAGTCATAAATCGCCTGACTGCCAGAGTCCTATCAAAATTTATTGTTTGTTCGTTTGCCTAAGCATTCAACTGAATATGAATTTAATTTCAGGCCGGATTTGGATATCAAAGCAAAATTTGTGTGTGTGATAAAGACATGAACTTTACAATAAATGTATTAATCAAATACTGGAGTTATGAGTGCGTCATATAAGATTCTTTTGACTTTGTAAAGAGAACTAATTGTAACGCTCAGTTGACTAATTACACATCGTGGCTTGCGGATGCGCGTGTTCTTGTGTGCAATATATACGGGGCGGCGGAATGTTGTCAACCTGGATTTTTATAAATTAAATTTATATATGGTTATATTTGTCGGCTGTTGTATTTCCACTTTAATGAATCGGTACCATATCCCACCACCTAAAATCTGCTTATGCCTCGGTCACAACCGGGATACGGTCGCCGTACGGCGGGTGTTTTGGGTTATTCCGTGCGGCGGACGTACGGCTACCGTACCTTTTTGAAGGGACTCCGCAACGACCGTAACTGACATTAACGCAAGCGCTGAAGTTGATGCGGCGGCCGTGCGTCAGACAGCAACCTACGGGCTCCGTACGGGACCGTACAGTAAACGTACGGATGTCGTAGGATGCCCGTGCAATTTTTACGCCTACTCGGCTACCCGAGAGGCGTACGGTGTACCTGCGGCTGTCGTAAGGGTTCCATGCGGCTTCCGCAAGATAGGCTTGCGGCATCCGCAGGGTTAACTAACTTTAACGTGCGAAGGCCGTGAGAATGAGGAAGGCACCTTGCCGTTCCCGCACGTCGGCCGCATAAGTATATCCTGCGGTTTCAAAACATTACGGTATGCGGTAACCGCAGCGGGTTGTGACCGAGGCTTAAGTATTACTGCGGTCCCAAAAACCGTAAGGTACTCTACGGTGTGCGGTGACCGCAGCGGGTTGTGACCGAGCCTTTACACGGAGTTGAAGGACAAAAGTTTACTTGTTCTCGTTTTCCCGCCATGCGGCGACGTCTAACGGCAATCAAGTAAACTAGTCCCGATAACTCTTGCTGCTCTGCTCCCACAATTTAATACTATAGTACATGTATTATCTTCTGTCAGTCAGGATGCAGGTGTTTGTGCGTTCACCGCAATGTAGGAGAGAGCTGCTGCTTTTCAGCACCTGAACTGAGCGCTCACAATACCAATCACCGCATGGTTAAATAAAAAGTTTACAGGCGGACACAGCCATATATCTTGTAACACATTTTAGTATATCTATTATTACTAATTCCCTTTATTTTCCGACAAATATCGAGAATTCGTTTGAAAAGAAATAGGCTTAACAAATTTTTTTTTTTCATTTAAATAGTGGGTGCAGTTATTTATTTTTCATGATTTTATTTGATAAAAAATTTACTAAAAATAGTAATTATTGGTAAAGTACATGTATGTTAAATCACAAGGCCTAAATAATATGCGGTCAAGTTCACTCATTTGGAAAGGTAATAGTTGATCTTTTTCCATGTACATCCGAGCATTCTGTCACACCTCGTAATCTGAAGAATAAATGTATAGAAAAACATATCTGAATTTTTAATTTTTTAAACAATACAATTTCTCTTGAATCCCTGCATTTTTAAGACCGGACCTTTTTTTCGTCAAAATTTTCTAGGAAAGAATCTGAAATAAATTTCTTCTTGTATATATATATATATATATATATAAGAAAAAATAAATTAATCATTTTGCGGTTAACTGTATGCGTGTACTTTCGTCTTAGTTTCTAGTAGATTAACGGAGACACTGGCATTATGGGGATAGAATTACCCCTTTGGACATCAAAAATGGCTAGAAAACTTAAAATTTTAAATTTTGATTAATGAGAAAGAGATGAGAACATTTGGCTGGACTGAAGAAATACTCATCGGTTTTATTGGTAATATACTGAACTGTTATTTAAGGATAAATAAACACATAAAACTGAAAATTCGGCCTCCGCATCCGCATATTATTGCCATCTTAATTCGGCCACAAATACAAATTCAATTAAAAAAAAGTCAAAATTTAAATCTGCATACATACCTGGTCCTAAACTGAAAGGCCATTGTAAATATCGAATACGGATTGAAACCACGTTGGTGTTCAGAGTCAATTCCTCTTACCCTGATATCATCAACGGTCGCCTAGCATGAGCTACCTCCAAGTTCCCCGTCTTTTGAAGTTTTCGTTATGAATATAATTTTCACGGACTTACTAAAAAAATGCTAATGACTTTTCTCCGGGTGTTGGCAACCCTGGTCACAAAATGAAGGCGCACTCGGTTATTACTGACACCTTTTGGCGACAACTGATACTAAATGTGAAGGTCCATGATATCTCGACACAAATAATTGGTTGGAAAGAGCGGTAGGTTTCCTAATCTCAGTCAATGCACGCGTCAATGTTGCCCCCGCATCAATTTTTATTTTTATTTTAAATTCTTTAAAATATCTACCGATTTTTTTTGTGCTTCAGGGCGCTCGGACATTTATTTCAAGAAAATAAGATGTTGGTAAAATTTAATTTTTTTTGGCCATGTGCGTTCATGTTTAGCATAACAATTGTTATAATCATGCTGTCTCATAGTGATATTAAATTATATTAAAACGGTAAAAAACCCGCCGTCTCCCACTGTAGTCTTCTGATCCAATGAAGAAAATTACGTAACTGATGTTAAAAAAAGAGAGGCCCCTGAGTTCCTGGCATGGGTCCAGTTTTATTGAACAGAACTCGAGGGGCCGAATATTGCAGACAACAGTGTATACGCGCTGTTTATATCCCGAGCTATTCCAACTTCGCCATTATTGTTTAAATGCCATTCTGAACAACAGATAAAACAAGTGACCCGTGGGTCATGACGCTCAGCCGACTGACATGTCGATATGTCCTTGCACAGACAACTAATTAAGATAGGTGGCATCATTGTTGATGCATATTAGCTCAAGTTCATCAAGACCCATAAGCACAACAAATTTGATGACAATCCAACCAGCCTTTTATGAGGAATCTGGCAATTTGTGTATATTTTACATTATTTCTTGGGTGCTCAAACATACCCCAAAACTCTGAGAATATATGTTAACTGTGACCCAATTTCAGGTTTCTGGGGAGAACTTTTTAGGAACACTCAAGATTTCAAGTTAGAAGATTCTGGGCCCCATGGTAATGATTTGTGCTCTACTTTGGTATCAAATTTTCAGTTATTCTAAGGAGTGCTTATAAGCCCAATAGCTCAGAAAATATGGGTAACAGATACCTTAATTTACGTTTCCAAGGAGACTTTTACAAATCTCCTGGATGTCAAATTTGAAGATTCTATGACCAAGTGTACAAGTACAAGTGGCGCCACCAGTCACCAGAAACTGATGAAACACTCCATGATGCATATGCATGCAAAGAATAATGCCGACCAATGCACTAGTTGTTCAGATACCAGAGCTTTTGTATCAAATTTTTAGTTATTCTGGGGGGTACTTCTGAGCCCAATAGCTCGGACAATATGGGTGACAGAAACCTAATTTCAGGTTTCCATGGAGACCTTTCATGGACCTCCCAGCATGTCAAGAAAGAAGATTCTAGGTCTAGTCGTTACGATTTGTGCCGTGTTAACAGATGACTGCATCTTATAAGGTCTCAGCATAGATAAATAAAATAGTAAAATATCGAAAAAATACAGGTCGTGCCACCAGTCTGCAGAAACTGATGAAACACTCCATGATCACTCCACAATCATGGTGATCGATGCATCCGTTGTTCAGATCCTTGAGCTTTTGTATCAAAGTTTCTATTATTCTGGGGGGGGGGGGGGGTCCTGGAAGCCCCATAGCTCACAGGTTTTGGGTTACAGAGACCTAATTCCAGGTTTCCAAAGAGACTTTCATGGGCCTCCCTACATGTCGAGACAGAAGATTCCAAGTCCAGTCATCAAGATTTGGGCGCTGTTAACAGATGACGGCGTCTTTTAAAAGCTCAAAAATAGAGGAAAACAATCGTAAAAAATCGAAAAATACAAGTGGCACCACCATTCTGCAAAAAAACTCATGTAACACCCCATGATCAATATCCATGCTAAGAATCATGGTGATCCATGCATTAATTGTTCAGATACTTGAGCTTTTGTATCAATTTTTTAGTTATTCTGGGGGGTACTTCGGAGCCCCATAGCTTGAAGAATATGGGTAACAGAGACCTAATCCCAGGTTCCAGGAAAACTTTTCATAGACCTCTCTGGATGTAAAGTGAGAAGATTACAGGTCCAGCGGTTACGATTTGTGCCCTGTTAACAGATGATGGCATCTTTTGAGGTCTCAAAAATAGAGAAAAAAATCTTTAAAAATAAAAAAAATCAGGTGGCGCCACCAGTCTGCAGAAACTGATGAAACACTCCATGATCAATATCCGTGCAAAGAATCATGGTGATCAATGCATTAGTTGTTCAGATATTTGAGCTTTTGTATAAAATTTTTCATTATTCTGGGGGGACTTCGGAGCCCTATAGCTTGAATATGGGTAACAGAGACCTAATTTCAGGTTTCCAAGGAGATTTTTCATGGACCTCCCTGGATGTAAAGTTAGAAGATTCTAGGTCCAGTGGTTACGATTTGTTCCTTGGACAGTCGGACGGACGACGGACAAAGAGTGATGGCTATAGCTCAGATGACTTAATTACATTCAGCTGAGCTAAAAACTGCGTTCATTTATGACAAAGAAGGTGGCGCCATCAGTCTTATGTCACCGATGAAGGAATAAAAGTTCAAAGAAAACCTTGCGAGTAAATTCAAGAACAAGGCCTACAGGCCTAATGCGAACCTGTGCAAAGTTTGGTAAAGAGTATGAATGGAGGTTTATTTTTTAAACTTAATATTGATCCTCTTAAGTCCTGCATATCTACCTTAGTCATTATGATTTCAGCAATATGGACGTTTTGGACCTACAAGTTTCAGAGGTCATTTTAAAACTAGAATATGGGTAGTCGACTATGTGTATCCACAGAAATCAGTGTGGGACGAGCGAACTGAGGCATGGATAAAGTGGCAGGGGGAATAGAGTGAGGTGTGTTGCATAATATCATGAATGTCTGCAGCGTAAACGTGAATGTAGGTGGTGCCACCTGTCATAAAATCGAGAAAATTGTCTAGGATGTAAAAACCTGCAAATTTCAGAAGGATAAGTCAAACCACTGCTGGGATATGAGTGATTTTATCCTAAGGCAGATGAACAGATGGATGCTGTGCATAAGTGGTTGCAAGTGGCGCCACCAGTTTTGCCAAAGATGAAGAGCTATGTGAGATCTATACACAAGCAAAACTCTGGCCCAATCGGTCAAAAGGTTTCCGAGATATGAGCTTGGATGGTTGCAAAGTAAACCTGAATGTAGTTTGCGCCACCTGTCATAAAATCGAGAAAGCTGTCCAGGATGTATAAACCTGCAAAATTTCAGGTGGATAAGTCAAACCACTTCTGAGATATGAGTGATTTTATCCTAAGGCAGATGAACAGATGGACGCTGTGCATCATTGGTTGCAGGTGGCTCCACCAGTTTTGCCTATGATAAAGAGCTATGTGAGATCTATGCACATGCACAACTTTTGCCAAATCGGTCAAAAGGTTCCCGAGATATGTGCCTGGATGTCTGTAGAGTAAACCTGAATGTAGGTGGCGCCACCTGTCATAAAATCAAGAGAGCTGTCCAGGGTGTATAAACCTACAAAATTTCGGGTTGATAAGTCAAACCACTGCTGAGATATGAGTGATTTTATCCCAAGAAAGATGAACAGATGGACGCTGTGCAGAAATGGTTGCAGGTGGCGCCACCATTTTTAGTGTATGTAATAAAGCTATCAAAGGGCTACACTTGCGCAAAATTTTTAGCCTGATCTGCCAAAGGTTCCCGAGATATATGGGCTTATGTATGGAAACAGATGACAAATGGACGCTGGGCAGCGAGGAAAGGTAAGAGGTCAACAAAAAATGAGGGCGCAGCAGTTCACGTGACCTGATGATAAACCCGATTCGCTTAAAATGCAAACCAAGTTTTTTCTGAAAGATATAGTTCCAATAATCTGGGAATTCTGCATCTATACATTGTGTCTAGACGTCTACACGCTGTGTCTAGACGTCTAGAAACGTTGTCTAGACACCCCCCCCCCGGAGCCAGGTCAGTTGCCATGGTGATGTCTGGACCCCACCTGTTTGTACTGAGTGACCTCTTGACTTGGCTGCTGAAACTCAGCATGCTGTCAAATCTGTTTTCAAACTGAGAAAGCCTATTTTAATGGGCTACAATACTTTTTTAAAGCTGTATTTACCCAATCTATTCTTATAAAACTGGCAGAACCCTACCATAGAATAATTCTTGTAAAGTTTAAACCAATCAGCTAAACAGTTTCATCATAAATCAGGGTATAAGCTAGAAGAGTTTAAAATTACATTTTCGCTAGTAAAAAACACATCAATGTAGGTGGCGCCACCAATACCTCAATTTCTGATATGACATATGTGACAAACATTGGTATAAATTTGGTGATTATAGCTCCAGTCGTTTCTGAGATTTTAATTTTAGTGTGCTTTTTTGGACAGACGACTAAGTTCAACCTCCTGTAACTTGGCCAAAAATCTCCAAACTGGAACCATTCGAACAAACTTGAGAGAGATTGTTCCAGGGATCATTTCTGTGAAATATTGGACAATTTGGCTGGACAGTTTCGGAGAAGAATTTTAAGCTTTTTTAGCTTTTTCCCTATAAAATCTAAGAAAATGCAGTTAGAAAAAAATAAACATAATCCGATAGAGTTTTTCAGATGACTGATTATTTGCAAAAAATTGGTGATGCTAGCTTCTGCCGTTTTTGAGATAGCTATAGTTTACATACAGACGACGCACGACACATGACGTATGACGGACAACGCCGCATCATCGCATAAGCTCACAGGTTCGCTAAAAATCTGCTCAGCTATTGTTCAGAAATCATAGGATATTTTGTTTTGATATTTACCTATACATCATAATTTCTAGTGTTCCAATGGTACAATTTATGTGGTCATTGTGAAGAAATTGGATAAAAAAAAGACTGAATATTAAGACCTTGTGACATGTCAAAAACGTGGGAAAATTGGCTTCACTGGACATCCTTGAATTACATAAGAATGATAACCATGCAATGTCAGGTGACCTGTTATGATTATTTTTTACACCATCATATATCAATGTCTTGAATAAATAAATTAAAAGGACCGATAACAACAAAAATTTGCAACTATAAGAAATTTGTTAATGATTTTTATTAAAACAGTTCGACAGATATATCTTGAATGAGGAACATTTCTTATTTGTACTGAACTTGGACAAGTCGATGTATGCTGCCGTTAATTCAGTTCAAAATAATTATATGAAAACTAAATTTTTCTGAAGGTGTTCAAAGCTGCTTCAATCAATTTTTGCCCTGACAACCACCACAGAACAGAGATTGTAAAAGCTCTGTTTCATAGTCTTGATAATCTTGACCAATCTCGTTCGTGAATTAGACGTTTCCAACTCTAATAGTGACAACCCTTAACCAACCAGATCGCAAAGTCGACAACAATAAACAGTCATCCCTTTGATCTTTACTACATGGCCATGTCAACTGCATTTTATTTTTTGTTTAGGACCGTATTAATGATTTTGCATTAATTAAAAGGAGAAAGACAAAATAAACATGTGTTACATTATAATTTTTTCTAGGGTTAAATACACCAAAGGGTGGTGATATATTGTCCAGACTACGAGACATGTACATATCTAAGAATAATGCATCACAGCTAGGGCTTAAGATGAGCGGGGGGGGGGGGGGGGGGGGGGCAGGATTCCTCGTTCCTCTGTGAGGTTTTGGTAAATGAAATGTATATTTCTCTATAAAGGGTACATGATCGGGCCAGACATCAGAATTCCAAGACAATTAACTTTGGTTGAAAACTGGCTAACTGATCCTTTTGGCTGATTGAATATTGGTCGTGAACAGATGAGTTGATTTGGGGGTTTTTTGGTCCTGAACTGTCACAGGATGAACAGTAAATGATGTTTGCATAATTCTAAGATAACGCCATACACACAAGATG
Source organism: Sipunculus nudus (assembly GCA_026874595.1). Taxonomy (NCBI): domain Eukaryota; kingdom Metazoa; phylum Annelida; class Sipuncula; order Golfingiida; family Sipunculidae; genus Sipunculus; species Sipunculus nudus. Next base: position 85,319,257 of record CM049311.1, on the reverse strand, counting down.
CAAATAACCAGGCAGCCATCATAGCAAACAAAACAAAATTCAGCAACAACACAAACACATCCAGAAAAGAAATATATAAGTGTATATATACATATATATGTACAAACACTCTACTGTTTTAGTGGAAATATGTGTATAAATAAGCAAAATATATGGCTAGCAAGAATCAGGACTACAAACAAACAATATATTTTGTGTCCTGGCACATAAACCAGTACTTCTCGTCATTGGCTAAGTTTTTTTTTTTTAATCCAAACATGAACAATCTCATGAGCACAGGGGATGGCCCCATCCAATATGTGAAATTCTAATGGTAGTGTACCCTACAGAAAAATCACTTGTTCTTGTGTGGTCACTGTTTGCCTTGTGTAACAAATAATGGAAAAATAGCAAAGCTATAACAAAGCTGCCTCTGCAAAATTCAAATCAACAATAGGCATCTACAAAATAAAATGTCTAAACAGGCCATGTGGAATGTGTCATCCTAAAACAAAAGTACATAATATTGTTCTAAGAAATTAAAATTTACCTACAACCACACATACAATAGACAACAGCGCAATAATACAAAACATTGCAAGGTAGCTTCAAAACAAAGAGGGGTGAAACCAGGCTTACAAGAAACCCGAGATGAGACTTGTCCCTCTTTGAGGCAACACAGTTTCAACCAGTTCAAAAGATGACAGTTTTACTCTGACTGACTGAACTGTTGGAGGGTGTGTACTATACGTCAGCCAGTACAGTATTTTATCAACTTAATAAAATCAATGATTTGCAGTTTGAACACAGAATTTATAATGATTTACATTGTCAAATTTCTAGTTCTAAATGAGGATTAATGACAGGTCATACAGTGTTAGAGGTAGAAATAGGGGTAAGAAGCTTTGTCTATTTAGATATTTCTTGGGACATATCACTAAGATCTTTTACTTGGAATGTTTCTTTCAGCTGTTCAATACCGTTACCTGACACAATGCACTAAAATCAACATATACGTCTAAATCCACAAAACCATGGCTGAATCTAACTCAACATATACGTCTAAATCTACAAAACCATAGCTAAATCGAACAGTTGACCACTGGTCACACTCTGCTGCAAATCTCAGCTACTAGTCTACAGATGTACACTGCAAGTACAAATCATCAGTGTTTAATCTGCGTTACATATCATTGGTTTCTGTAACTATAAGTGTTGAAAAATCTAACATACATGAAAGTGAAGAAACAGAAGCCTCGGCCACGTTAAATATGCCAGAGTCTCATCATAAAAAATAAGGCCACAGTGACCCAGTTTTAAAGATACAGCTGTGTCATTATCACAGAAGAAAAGCTTAAATTTAAATACTTTCTGACCAATTCAGTAATAAGTAGAAAATATCATTTCACCTCACAGTTAATAAGCTACCAGAGGTAGTGCCATCTGCAGGCAAAAATCACAGCATGATCAAACATGTTTGCTAAATTTTGTAATGATTGGTCCAATGGTTCCTGAAATGAAAGGTAAAAGATTTTGCACCAAATATGTAAACACACAAAATTATAAAATTTCAGTTGTGTTGTAATTGTTTTTTTGAAAGTACTTCCATTCCATTTGGTATTCATTTATTTCCTTTGCTCAAAGGAATCCTTATATTTGATTTGAAGGCTGCTCTTCTTTCTTTACTTATCTGAAGGATAGTGGAAAATACCATTTTGGAAAGTCATTGAAGAGATGACACCTCCTTCAGGTTATAATCACAAGTCAGTTATGTGATAAATACGTGTAGAAAATTTGGTGAAGAAAGCAGAAGGGGTTTTAGAGACATTTTTGTAAAAGGATGGGTTGAGACAGACAGACAGGGACCATACTGATAGTTTTCCCTCCTAAGATGGGGGACTGTGGTGTGGACAGTGAGTGTGGACCTCCAGTATATTTCTACTGAAATGAGCTCTTTCCATAATTTACAGATGGCTGAACTAGTCCCACAAGCTTTCTCTAAACTGGGTCACAGTAACCTCATTTATAAATACAATAGACCTAAACCATCATATTTACATGGTAATAATGGACTTTTACCACTTAAATGACAGTGAATGTTTTCACTATGTTGTATGAAATGTGTGTAAATTAGTTCACAAAAGCCTGATTTCAGGTATACAAGGAGCTCTCACCCTGAGTTGATGGCAATTATAAGCTTCTAGTGCTACCAATAACAAATATGCTGAGTAGCCACTGAGACAGCTAGCTTAGCCACAAGTGAACAATGATCTTTACAGCTCAGTGGGCAAATGTGCTCAGCAGACAGATGAAACGTGACAATATTCCTGTAAACTGCCAGGAATTCTAAGCTGGTTAAAAGATAAATATTGCCTTTATAACAAAATCACAATATATCTAACCGATGTTTAATATGAGCTAAATTACTGAAATTCTTGGAAAAATAAAATTGAAACATTATCACCAGTAAGATAATGAATAACATCTTTGTATTTTAACTTTTAAGAATCATATTTAAGACTAAGATAAGCCCTGGATTTATAAGATTCACAGCTCTTTAGGCCCTAGATCACCAAATATTGCACAGAACCCCTCGTACAATGTGACATCACTTTGCAGATGTGATATAATTTCATCTTTTATTCCCCATGTCACCAATAACAACAGGTAAAAATTTCAACAGAGAATTACTTACATTACTGTTAATTTTGACTCTTAAATTCTGTACAGCTAAAATTTCATGTAACTGAAGCCTCATTCGGATTTTGTGACACCAACAGGGCCTTCTCTGGCCTGTTTCAATAAACATTTCAATTTGTTACAGGAAACTGGCATTTTCCCAGTATCAAATAAGAGCCAAATATTTTGAAAATATTACTTATTTGGTAAAAATACTAAGAACAACTAACAAGAATGCTTTAACAAGAACAATACCCAAAAGGTGTTGAATTGTTTGCGACTAATACTTGCCTAGGCATATCAGTGAAATATTAAACAGGATCATGATCAGATAAAGGGTCAAATATGGTGTGACATAGGGGAATCAGAATGCAGCAGAGACCTCTGGTGGAGAATATAAGAAACTATATAAAATTTGGTTATTATCATGACTTGGCAAGGCATACTTATTCTGGTCCAATTGGACGATACATAACATGATTAACAAGTTTCAAATTTTAAATAATTTAAAAATAGCTTTCATAAATAGAATACATTGATTTGCTTTGAAATAATGACTGCCTCTTTGTAAATATTTCTGAATATCTTTAAAAACTTAAGAATGATAAATAATAGATGTCTGGTTGTTCTGATATGAAAACAAGTGAATATCAGCCAGATCCCTTGAGACAGGTTGATCCTTTGTATACATCTGGTAGTTTGGCCACAAGGATTACCAGTAGCTGCTCTAATCCTTCAATGCACACTCTAGAATAAACAACTATGAGACAGACTCCCTCACTGTACAGAATAAGAACAATGACTTCCCTATCTAGTAATTCACTCTAAATGCATTAATATCCATTTATATCAGATGTGCCCAACACCTATTATAATAAGTACTTGCACATGGCATAGGACTGATTAAAATATCCTAAAAAATTTCCAAAATTATACAACCCTGTCACCATTTTTATACTACCCATGTATCTAAATTGCACTGAAGGGCATGTTCACATGTTTCAAGTTCCCAAATGTCTGGACTCAAGACTGTACAGAATGTCAAACAAGTTTCAACATATCACCTCTGAATAAGCTTCAACAAGATCCTTCTGGCCAATACAAAAGTCACTTTGAGCTTAAGAATGTCCTTAATCAGGGTTTGTACCCAGCATGGGTCAACAGGCTAAGTGATTATTATTTACCAGTTTTAAAATGAAAAAGCCCCAGTATGTGCATTTAATGTTAATCAATAAAGACATATTGTAATATGGTAAGGTCATTTTTTAGACTAAATTTTTTAAATCATATGATTTGGTGAAAAGTCTCTTATACCAACTTATACCAAGTTAAATAAATACTATGACATGTAATTTCCCGAGTAGTGTTTTTTCCCTTAAAGGGCTTGCTATCAAGAAAAATTTGGAACAGTTTTAAATTTTAAGGAGAATTGTGCTTTAAAGGATTACTAAATATGGTACAAGAGTGTCCCTACAAAATCCTCCAATGTTTTCAAAAACTGGTGACAGGCCTGTCAAATCATACATTACAAAGTCTGACATGTAAACATCTTTGTCTGTACCCTACACGCTTACATGGCATATTATCTTAAGCAGATCTAGACATCATGTATTCAATACCTGATAATTATAAATACACCTGAAAGCCCCCACCAAACAGTGACTCTCCATCCGAAAGTGCTCCGTGAAAAGCAAGAGTACAGAACTTGGGTATGTTACAGAAAATATGAATTAATTGTTTAATTTACTTTTATCTAAATCAATGAGACCACACACTACCTGGTATACCTGTGAAATTCATGTGCCTTACAAAATAGGCAATTTAAGAAAATTCAACAGAACTGAAATTTTTTATATGACTGTCACAATTTCACTGGTTCTGCTATTCAATTAAATCATATTACAAAAATGTTTTGGAGACAGAAAATAGTTTTAAGTAAGTTGATTCAAAGAAAACTTCCTGTCATCAACAAATGTTTGTAACTGTCATATTGAACTAGGAATGAACAAACACACCCAAGCTTGTACTGACATGGAGACCTGGGAATACACAGGCATGAAAATATTTGGTGAGGGCTTCAGTTGTTTGATTATTCTATCATTCCATTATACCTAAACTGAACAATGTATCATTATGCATTCCTGATGTTTCAGAAAAATGTTTCAATGTGTAAAAAATCTGTAAATGCTTTGAACCAGGTACAGGAAAATATCACACTGGAGCAGTAAACTAATCTAAACTGAACAAAATACAACAACTTACTACCAAAAGCTGTAAATCTGTGACAGTCACTACGCTGACATACGACGTGGCAAAATGCAACCAGCTCAAACCCTGTACAGATCATTCATTCAGTTTACTCTGACACCTCACCATTTTTCTTTTAATGTAAAACTAAGGCAACTTTGAGATTAGGCTGCAGTGCTGCAATTTACAACAAACAACAGTCACTGCAACAGAGGGTTCACAAACCCTCAGTACCACTGAATAAAAAATACACACAAACACACACTGGCTTGGTTCAATTCATCAGTTACCACCAACTAAGTACTGATGCACCTAGGACTACAACAGTGTGCAAAGTAAGAAATTCAGACAACAGTTCCCCGATTAAGCCAACAATACAAGAGAATCAAAGTAAACCGAGACACACTGATAACCATCAAACTAAGAGATACAAAACTATATACATTATATACATGATGCAAAGGTATGCTTAAAGGCCCTTTTTTGCATGAAAGAGACTTGTGCTTGTTGTGGCCACAACTATAATATAATAATTATATAATATTTTATATATATATATATATATATATATACAGGAAAACCTAATCAACGACCACCTTGGTATTGTGAACACCTTGAAATAATGACCACATTTTCATGGTTCCAATTTCTGTTGCTCTTTAAATCATATATTCAAACCTTAAGATGGTGGGCACCTTGTTTTTCCGTTGTGAGGCACTTATTTGGTCCTAACAGGTAACCTGAACCTCAATTATGCAACTTCTAAGTACTATGTAAACATTACCTGCACAGGAGTAGTGAACCAAATCATACCATCATTGGGCAGTAGATCAGCAAATTTTCCCAGCAGGCAGAGAGTCTTAATTTTGTATCAAATTTCTGTCAGACTTCTAATTTTAACATCAGATTTGATATGGAACTCAGCTGGTCGTAACCAAGGCAGACTGGCTGAGGGTTCAGCCAGACCCAGGTACAGTGTATCCTTGAGCACAGGCCAAGTACAAGGAGAATCAGCAGGGGGACAAGATAAGCCACTGTTGTTCAATACAATTTAATTTTTACTCATATTTCAGTATTAACAAATAATTTTTCACATCAAAGTATTGTGTGAATTTTCTTTCTGATCAAATGGACTTAAGTGGAAAACATGAGCAATTCCAAATTATATCAATTCACTACATACCCTTCACAAAACACTTAACAGAATAAGTTAACAATGTTTTGGCAAGATGGGCTGTTCTAAGACATTGCTGGTCAAACCTCACTTAGAGGGCCACCTAAGACATGCAACCAATATATCTAGGTCCTGTTGGTGGTCATAATTATAAGGTTTTACTGTATATATATGTATATATATATATATATACCTCTCCTTACCTGCACCTACTTTATAGCAGTATTATGGAGACCACTCTTAGGCTCTCTACTTAGGAAACTTAATTATGGCAGTCCCAGAACAATGGACTAGGAGGTTAGTGATTTCACTCACATCGACACCTTCATATTATGGGCATAATTCTTGGTCCCATCAGGGCCCGTAATTGGAGGTTCCACTGTATGTATGTATGTATGTATGTATATATATATAAGAATGGGAGAAAGGTAAATACATTAATAGTTACAACAAACAGCTAACTGCAATATAACTCATGTGGCTGTTCTTTTCTAACCAAAGATTAGTAAATACCTAATAGCCACAAAGATGTTTTCTGAAGTTCTCCAATGTCAGTATGATTCATATGCCAGCTATTAACTTATTAAACAAAAAATAAATCTATTAAAAATCTTATAAAATTATTATTTACAATTTTTAAACCATTCATATACAGTGTATAATAACATAATTCACTTCATTGGATGTATAAACATTTGTCATGACAATGGCTATAACATATCATCATTAAAATCTACATTAGAATTACTGGTAAAATTGAATAGTTAAACTGTCTTAAACATTCATTTAACAGTGAATGAATTATGTCAACCTCTCAACCTCAAGTGACTATATAAGAGTTGTAAAATGTTAGATACTTGCTTAAAATAACAAGCCTAACTTTACATGAGGACTCAAATATCCTGTAAGACCTAAAGTATCCTGTATTATATTAATGTTTTTAAAATAACATGAATATAATTAAGATCATTTATTTCATTTCCTTACTCTATGTATAGGTATTTCTGTAATAAGTTTAGATTAAACAATCTGTGCACAACAGTAATTTGGATATACAAGTGGAACATGCAAATGGAAAACTGCAACAAGTTGCAGGTAAACATTTATAAATGCAAGATCCTAACATTTCTTGGCAATTTTGCATCTGTATTATAGAAATAATAATCATAAAGCACCAATGGTTTTAGTCCATTGTTCCAATATAAAGTAGCATATATGTATGTATGTAAATATTTCTGATGAGACCTGAGGGTTTACCGTGGGGAAGGGGGCCTTTGGTTAGAGATGGGACAGCTGTGTGTGTCAGCTGTCTCCGTCTGTAGCTGCTGCACCGTAGTAGTGTTCAACCATAAAGCACCGCACCTCCTGCTCTGTGGCGCCCTCTTTGACAGCCACATGCTCTTCTGTCCCTGCCTTCTGCTGGCAAGAAGAATCAGCACCATGACTTCCGTTGACAGCTTCTGCTGCTAAACTCAGCGAGGCAGCTTGTGCCTGCAGCTCTGATGGAGGCGGCGGTGGTAATGCCCCCTCTTTCTCTTGGTCTTCGACCATGGAGCTTTCACCTTCAGAAAGTCTTGGTGATCCAGGTGTTTCAGAAAGTCCATCACCTTCAGATTCTGTAAGCATCCCCTCTGATGACGTACCATCGAGAGATGATTTATCTACTGACGGGTCCCTGCTCATTAATATGGCATCACTACTATGGCGTTTGGTCTGCCCCGGTGTGAGGAACCAATGTGAGCGCTTTTTCATCCGTGCTAGCTGCCTCCTGCGAACACTCTCATAACTGACACTGGCTGACTGGTACTTTCGCTTATGATTGGTGAAAGAGTCTGCTGTTGGACTATAAGCCTGAAACAGAAAATGTAATTATATTGCAGTTTATAAAATATCACAGATATACTGAAATGCCCTCATGTGTTATACCTTTTGGTGAACCACAATAGCAAGAAATTTTCTTAGTTTTCAAATTTCATGGTTCTGAAAATGAATGTTCCAAGGAAGAATGTTGCCAATTTTTCTTTTACATAGTCCATAATATCAGGGGGTGCGTGTTTTACATGCCCCATATAGAGTTTTAGTAAGCTGATTGTGGACGTGCATGTGCACACAGTACTGCACACACACAGCAGTGAACTCACCTGATTCACTTCTGGTGCTGAGAGAGAACTGACATTGGTCAGGGGTTTATGAGGGTTATCTTCCAAGAAGTCCCTGGGGTGGGGTTGTAAGGACTGGGGGGAGGGAGGAGAATAAGGGATATCCAAGTCTCCATGGCTTGCTCCCGATTCTCTGGTTCCCAGACGAGGTCGTGCGGTCCCATAATAAGTATCTTCTGTAATTGCTGGTAAAGACAAAGAGATCACATGATTCAGAAGGTCACATGATTATTTTATCAACCTTTGTTCCCAGAGTGTCCAAGTGAACGGAAAATAGTAACAAAGATTTACAAAGTACATATATCTAGACTGGTATTTGCAGCACTTACATTGTCACAAACATATTTGCTGAAAGATAACTGGTGGATGAAAATCTAGTCTGGTTAGGGATCAATTATAAATTATTAATAAAGCAATGCAAATCTATATCATCTCTTAATGCAGACCAAGGCTCTTTTCATGTCCAGTTGTTACATATATTATGATACCATACCTGCATAAACAACTGCATCTGCAGTATAGGCAATACAAATATGAAGTGACTAATGGACAAGCTCATTGTTTCAACATATTTATAACTGAGCAGCCCTCAATATAATAACAAGCAAATATTTTCAATAGTTTAAATAAGGTAACAAAGTAGGAAATCACAATCTTGCAAGCTTATGTTACATCAACTTCTAAGATCAAGCCTGGGACTGTTTTCCACAAGGCACAAAGAATGTAACAAGTCAAACTGCATCGCAAGAATTTTTCAAGGTACAGGCATATGATATTACATGCAATGTTCGTGGACACGTTACACAGGTACTGCACGGGAAAGTTAAGTGGGTACTATTAGTGGAATCTTGTATACCGGCACTTCACATATTCAAATATTCTTTTATCGACAAACAAATTAATCCCTTTGTCTACAAAACATCAGAGAGAATCATATTTTAGCTACATTTACAGCATCCAAATGACACTTTTTTGATATTACAGTTGTAATATCAAAATTTCATATAAATGATAATACTATGATCTTTATAATTTCCCTCACTGTTGCCTAGCTACTAATTGATTTGATTTGATAGGTAAAAATAATAATGTTCACATTCTATATATGGCCTGGTTAGATGTACATATTTTCTCTCCTGCTGGATGTTAGATGACAAGTTCAACTCTACTGTCATCTGTCCCACCAAGGGCAGCCATTTTGGATAAAAGTATAAAAAAATGACATTTATGTTCAATATATGACAGAATAATATGAGCATTCTGGTAATAAAGAATGAAATATTTGATTCAGACTTTCTGATTAATTATAATTCATGGCCTCTTGAACACCTCTTTTGTATATACTGATGGTAATGAAGGTGTCTTTAAGCTGGCAATATATTTGATCATTTTAATGGTGAATTGTATAACAAATACCCAATCAACTTCTGCTGCAAGGTGTCCTTGACCTCATCATTTCACTGAACATGCTGTAACAGAACAGCTTGATTTCTCAGATTTACATCAAATTACTTGCAAAGTATTTTGATTTGTCCCCCATGACCAACATAAAGAATATTTGATTCATTTATCTACAGGTCATTTTCAATAATATTATATAATATTGTACCAAAATGTCTCCAAACAGTGATGGACACCCTTTGGCAGGACAGACAATATATCAAAGTCTTCTTTATTTATTTTCAACATGAGAACAACATGTCAGTCAAGTGAAATATATACCACTATCTACTGAACATCTACAGGATGTCTCACACTGGAATTCACTACTACCATGAAAAGCAAACAAAGGCACCACCTACTAATCCACTACACCAGTATATAATACAAAACTGTGAAAAAGTATATGAAAATGAAGTGTGTGATTAGACGTCAACACAGCTGCTCAGCACCTGAAGGAAACATCGCTATGAAAGACAAACCTGCTCAACAAGCACTCATACAATTTGTGCTTGTTATATTCTTGGTTGGAGCTGGGTTTCCAGATTACCCCTTTACATCAAACTTGAAATAAGAAATAATTCATCTTAGTTTTATATTTGTTCATTCATGGAGTAAATAATTTTTCATGGTTAGAAATTACTGCAATTTGTATAAGTTACCTAAAGGTGTAATTCAGGAGATTTTGTGATCAGTTGGTGTCCAGATATACTCATTAGCATGCCTAAAGACTTTTTACACAAGCCAGCCAGGCCAGTGGTTGCCAAATTACAATGGCCCACACACAATTGCACTGACCTCTTTATTTTCTTGTACTTGCCATGTTAATATGAGGAGTAAGGGTCATAATAGTGACTTAAGCTGATTTTTTGGCTATTAAATGATGGTCAGTGTTAATATGAGATTTAAACCCTGGTAAAATGGTGGCAAATCTGAAGGTAAGATCACATAAGCTACTAGCAAACTCAGCAGAAGAAATTCTTTCAAGCCCACTGGTTTTAATACTTGCTCAGGCAGGCATTAAGGTGCATCTAGATTCAAAAAAGCATTTTGTGAGAAAATTCCCTTAAAATATATTTCCCAAAGATAATTCATCCTGGATAATGCACTGGCCACAATAATGTACATCTGAACCAAATATAGACTTTAGGAATTCATGTTTAATCTTACAAGTAGATATGTACATCTTACTACTTAACAGAGCACAGAAAGCCAGCTTCAAACAAGTGTGGCAGCACAGCACAGACGACAAAAGAATGCTACAGTAAATGATACCACCAATGTCCTGATGAAAGGGATGAAGCCAAGGGGACCACTCTGGCCACAGAACAACAGTAAGCAAACATATATATCTATAAAAGATCACTTCTGAACTCATTACACAAAGGGTGGTACACTCAGCTGATGTTGTAAGATGTTTCAAATGTTTCACTTCAAGCAGGGTTCTGTTTCCTCACAGCCTGAGTAAGTCAAGTCACAAATTGTGTATTAACATGGTCAATCACTTTCTGTACTTCAAACACATTTCCATTCTTTCCTGGAGATTTATTAAAGTAATTACATATCATCATAATGTTAAAGCTGTAAGCCAATCAGCACATATTCATTTATATTAAATCAAAAGATATTTAAATCTAGTTCTGGTAACAATGAAATGAACAACATTTCGTCAAAATGAACAAAATACAGTAATCATGTTAATGCTGTTGTAATTAACATAAATAAACCTTACTCAGGCTTTCAGAGGCAATGCCAACAATATTTCTTGTTTCTCTGTGGTCACAGAAAAGAGACTTCACCATATATTATAGCACAATGGCCATTCTACTTGGCTGATCTCAACCTTAAATGTTCAAAAGATAATGCCTTTGACCAACAGTATCACAATATTCCTGTTCATTTTAACTGGGGCAAACTAGCAGTAAAATTCAATCAATGACAAATTAATGAGATGAACCTCTAGGTGGTAATTACATACATTACACTGATTGAGATTTATGTGGCTCAGAGCAAGGTGTCCCATTAGAAAAACCTCAAGGACCGCAAGATCAAGAATAGTACAGTACAGCATTCAGCTGTTTCTGAAATAAATTCTGAAATAAGTAGTCAACTTATCTTTGATTTCCTAAAGGTGACAGAAAACTATTGAGATCCCACTGCCTGTGTCATGGGGTGTAGACTGAACCTCTACTGTTTAAGCCTGGGCAGTGGTTAATGATGAAGTAAGGCAGGCAAAAGATAAACTAGCATCCAGTATATGTATAGAAACAGTCTACAGAAAAACTGGAAGAGGCTGAGTGTTAACGGAGGGTCCGGCACAACACAGGTACAACATGGGCCAGAGTGGTACACCACTGCGCAACCAAATAGGACTGCTCCCCTTGGCTCTCCCCGACACAAGCGGCTGTTTTCTCTCACCATGTTTGTTTATGCTGAAGCCTCTTTTTCTGGACTCGTTTTGAAGATAGAGTGCAAAGAATCGGAGGGTTTGATCGTCTGTTGCATGCAAAGAAATCAAAACAATCATGGCTGATGTGTAAAAAACAGACATGCATGGGGATTTTAACACACTCTATACACACCTTGTTTATCAGATTAACACAACATAGGTCATGTGGTCAATTTACAGATCCTGAACTCTCTATACACTGCCGACCTGCATGGACTTCAGAATCAGTTATTAAATATACAGTCTCTTCTGATGGAGAATCAACTGATGCACTGGAGCAATCTTGTACATTAGCTGTCCTAACCTTGCCATATATCTGGATACATACTGGATTACCACTCAACAGACAATACTCACCTGTTGAGTATTTATATAGCTACTAAATCCCTAAGCTATAATAACTGTACCCACCCTTGAAGAGCAAAACCTATGTATCAGATAGAAATTAATAACTGAAGCATTAAAAACTTGTGACCTGTTTAATACAATTAAGATATCTTATATAAGAAGGGCATGGATCTCTCAACATTAATGTATGCACTGTTTTAACAATGTGTATCTTCAGCAAACATAAATTACCACTAATTCAAAGTTTTATATGTTACAGATATCTTATAATTCATTTTCATATGATCCATGTTCCATTCTGCCACTGAATAGTTTCCTATATCATTTAGTTATTTGTGTAAAATCATACTTGTCATACTCCAACTGCATTAAGAACACTTTGCACTGACAGATTTTAAGCCACTGGATGTCCCAACTACAGTCTGGTCAAGAGAACTATTGTCAATTAAGCCTGCCACCCACTGGCAATTTTGTTGTGAGGCGATGTGACTAAAATCACAAGGGAACTGCAACTGGTCACCAATTATAATCGCATGGTAATCACAAGAGAGCGGGCCTTGCAATGAGACCTGCGACTGCTAGTGGCAGACCATCGCAAGGTTTCTGACATGTCAGAAATCTTGCAGTTCCCTTGTGATACCCTTAAATTTCCTTGCAATTGTTGTGTCGCGCCAAGCTGACTTTTTTGGGTCCCCTAAAAAGGAAAATGAATTGACGTCCATGTGGAATTAAACACTGTCCGTACAGCCAGACATCGCCCAAATACCCCAACCGAAACCATTAACTAAGAGCATATGATAAAGAGATAGGCGTGGATTTTGCTGTTCTGGTGGTTTGTGTCTGATATTTGTACTTACAAAAATTTATCATCCAAATTAAATGAACAACGCGGAAAACACTGTGATCTTGAGTCTGTGACTGGTTGCCAATTGTCAGTCACAGATGATTGCTGTCTGCGACTGATCACAGATAAAAACTGCCAGTGGGCAGCAGGTTTTAACATAAACCATTCTGCATCAACCATTTCATGATATCAACAGAACATATACCCTGATTGGCTTCTTTTTCAAATGGTTAAAATTTCGCAATTTCCACATTGCTGGTGTTTCACAAGGGATCAATTTATGCAATCTCACATTACAGTGAATACACATATTGTATCTTTTATTGTACAAACTGTTTTATATGCTTGCAGAAATCTGTACTATTTGAGGAGGATCAAGGGAACACTGAAGAAGTGGAACTTCATGTTAACTATAGCCTGATAATTGAAAATAAATAACATATCATTCATAATATCAATCTTTCAGATATATATGACATAGAGATATCTGTTAACATCAATGATTTCAATAATTTTTTACTCACAACACTACAAGCACAGATAATGTATATGGGATGTAAATGGCTTTATATAAATGTTCACCTGTGTAGCTGGGGCGTCTTTTCCATATAGGTTTTGTTTTTGCAACTTCCCTGAATATTGTAAATTTGAAACTCAAAAAAAAATAGGCCTATCACAGAAACCTAAAATGTGTATCAGTTGATTCAGACACCGTCATGGTAGCAGTTTTTACAGTTTCCATGTTACTTCTTAAAGTAGTCTTGTTATGTCTGTGAAGCTGACATAAAATGTTAGTACCTACACCACTTCTTAATGTTAGTAATTTGTGAAGCACTGTTACAACAACATTGTTCCTTCCATTTTAAAATAGTAAAGGCACCATAACCTAAAAAAAAGAGTTGCCAAAAACCAGTATAAGCATAAGTGTAAGCAAGCACCCATCACAGCAGACATCAATGTAATTAAAATCTGATTATAAGTCTGTGTTGGGCAAAAAAAGTTTCTGTTCATTTAGCTTTCTGTTTTAACTACTTTAAATACTTTTTCTGAACTTAAAATGAATTCCCTCGTAAACAGACAAAAAGATGATTGGACTATTTGATAGCCATAGCCCTAGAAGCAATAAGACAAACTCTACTAATATAAAGCAGAGGAATGGTTACTGCTGTAATAGAGGGATGATTCTGAATGTCTACTTTTCAACAACTAGAATACAGGTAGTCGACAAGCGACTATGTGTATCCACTGAAATCAAAGTGGGACGGGTGAAGTGAGGCATGGATTGAGTGGCAAGGGGAAATAGCTTGAGGTGTGTTGCATATTAGCATGGATGTCTGCAGCAGAAATGTGTATGTAGGTTGTGCGCCTACCACAAAATCCAGAAAGCTGTATACATATGCAAAGTAGGCAGATAAGTCAAACCAATACTTGTATATGAGTGATTTTATTCCACAGCATATAAAAAAAAGACGCTGTGCAAAAAAGGTGGCGGGTGGTGCCACCAATCTTGTATGATTAAGAGCTAATATGAGATTTATACAAATGCAATATTTCAGGGGGATATGTCCAACCAGTCATGAGATATAAGTCTGAATGTCTGCAGCATAAACAAATGTAGGTGGTGCCACCTGCCACAAAATCCAGGAAGCTATCCATGATGTATAAACCTGCAAAATTTAAGGCAGGTATGTCCAACCACTGCCGAGATATGAGTGAATTTGTCCCACAGCAGAAAAAAAGACAGACCAGTTTTGTGCCACCAGTTTTGCATATGATAAAAAGCTATGTGAGATCTTAACGCATGCAAAATTTTTGCCTAATCAGTCAAACGGTTCCTGAGATATAATCTTGGATGTCTGCAACGTAAATTTTACTGTAGAAGGCGCCACCTGTCAAATAATCAAAAAAGCTGTCCAGGATGTATAAACCTGCAAAATTTCAGGTGGATAAGTCAAACCACTGACGAGATATGAGTGATTTTATCCCAAGGCAGATGTACAGATTGACACTGAAATAATTGTTGCAGGTGGCACCACCAGTTTTGCCAATGATGAAGAGCTATTTGAAATCTATAGGCATGCAAAATTTTGTCTCAATTGGTCAGACGGCTCTTGAGATATGAGCTTGAATATCTGCTGGGTTAACGTGAATGTAGGTGGCGCTACCTGTCATAAAATAAATAAAGCTATCAAGGATGTATACACATGCAAATTAAGTCCAACCAATGCAGAGATATGAATGATTTTATCCCAAGGCAGATGAACAGGTGGACACTGTGCAAAAATGGTTGCAAGTGACACATTTTTAGTGTATGTTATAAAGCTAGCCAAGAGCTACATTGTTTTGGCGGATACAATTATATCACCCTGTTCCTGGATCGAGAGAAGTTTATCAAGCATAAATAAATGTCACAAAAGCGGGAGCAAATAGGGAAGCTTAAAAGCATACTCATGATTCCTAGAACTGAAAGACCAAAGAATAAATATAAAAAGAAAAGCAGAAAACTTTTGTATGAAAAAAGTTTCTACTATTATCACTTATATATAGTGTATTTAATTAACAACGCTAGTACTAGTATTATCCAAAAAGACACACATCTCACTCTGTTACAACTGTTACCGAACTATTCAGTGAAGCATCAAATTGCTGATGACATCCAATAAAGTAAAAGGACACCAGTGATCAATGGCTGTTCAGCAGCTTTTGAAGCATTACTTAATGCCCCCCAAAAAAACAATTAGTGATGTTAATTTTTCTTAAACACAATAATTTAATCCAACCACTCAAATAATCACAGACAAATTAAAATACTTACAGGGCACTTCATCCTCTTGCGGGTATCTATACTCATAGCGATAACGCTCCTTCACACGAATACCAGTGTCCGTCATTTCCGCAAAATACTGGATGTTCTTCTGACCAAACATATTAGATACACCAAAATCTTCAATAAGGATCTTTAAAATCTTCACTGCCGACTCGACTTTACTCGGGTGGTCAGCGCAAGTGTGGAACATGCTCCCAGCAATACTTTTGGCCACTGCTTCAGCTGACATGGTGTTATACTCGCTGTGGTTCACAATTCTGAACCATGTACCAAACAGCAGCGACAAAAGTTGCTGTACTGACTCAGGCAGTGAGGTGATGATGCTACCAAAATGCAGAAAAAATTTTCAGGTAAATTACATATATAACACCGTGATGAGATGCAAATGTGTATTTTATATAAATTTTATCTCAGTCATTCTAATGAATGTTGGAAAACTTCTATTTACTTACAAACAAGGAGTGTATACCTTTGCGTTTTGCCAGAAAATGCAAAATTGCCATTTACAATAGCTTCATTCTGCTTTAAAATACCACACTTATTCAAATTTTGTCAAACAAAACAGGTGCTATGACTCCGGGTAAACAGGGTTAAAATTCATATATTTCATATTAGGGACACCATTTTCAAACTTCCCCTCACTCATTATGGGGGGCACAGCATTAGAGTATTCTGATACCAATATGGTTTGTGGCAATTATTTTTTTTTTACACACTTGCAGAATGTCTGATGTGACATTAACTTTGTGCTACTTGAGCCACCTCAGGATCAGTACCCCCCTACAGACTGTTCAAGACCGTTCCAACAAATGTTTCTAAGGGCACAATGTCCTACCTTAATCTGCCCAAACTTTACCATTCTGTATCCTAAACTATTCTCTTTTTCTTGCCTGGTATCTTGGTAATGATGTTGTATCACAGTTCTCTCAATCATAAGACAACTGTTAGTTAAAGGGCTTTCTGATCCTTCTTTTACAAGTAAAGACCTGACCTATGAATCAGATTCTCCAAACCCTCAACCCAGTGCCCCCTTCTGATCACTACATTGAGAAGCAAGGATATAACCTCTGGACAGGGGCAAAATCTACTGAGACAATGATAGGCCCCTGCAGTTGGTTGTTCACCTGGCATTGTACTTCAGCAGCCTTGACTGACATTGACCTAAATTGCTGGGGCAACCATTGTGTACAATCATGGAGGATCACAAGGACCCAGACGTCACCCCAGAATCATGCCCATTTACCAAACACATGAACGTGGTATTGTCTGTATACATTTACATGGTCACTACACCATTATGGCACCGCATTGCAGTTCCCTGGGTTTTACAAAATTTCAGACAAAAATAATCTTTATAACTGTGATATTTGGCATAAATTTTGTCAATCCATACTTTATATTTGCTTTACTGACTTTATTATTTTAATTTACAATTCACTGGTGCAACAGCTCAATTTCGGCATAAAAGGCTGGTTGAATGAATGCGTGCATGAGATCTATCCTTATGTGGAGTATGTGGAAAGGCACAGATCAAGACAGGTTAGCAGTGTTGTTCCTGTAAGGAATTATGACCCTTACTGAAATTACAGTGAAGATATGGTAAGCCATGCCAAGCAGCTTATGTTTTCAGAAGCAATTGGGCTTTTTCAATAAAGTCTTTACAAGTTTTCTTATAATGTCATATAATGTCTTTGCAGTTACCTTTTTAAGTTTTGAGATAATTTTCTACTTTTTTTATTATGATTTTTTTATTAACTTTTTTAGCCTTCATAATAAATGGGATGTGTGTGACTTGGGGTTGAAACATCTAGCAGGAAATCATTCAGCAAACTGATTGATACTGATACTACAATATGATTCAACTGGGCTGTAGTCACCTGACAGGCAAAGTTAAAGGTCTCTGCATACCAGTCAACAGAAATGTGATCTAAATCACTTGTAACTGATGCTGTCACTGGGGTTTAATTAGGGTTTCCGTTTTAATGTAGTCAGCAGCATCATCTACCAACTAGAATAGTGGCAGTAAACAAGGGACCACATCTACATGCTGAATCACCGGGGTATGGACTACGTGAGGTATTGAAGTCATGTTCAGTGGATACTGCTAACCAAAATGATTGAGTTTGATCAGTCTTGCCGGTCACAGCTCGGACGACCAATTTTCACAGATCTGTCTCCATGATTCAATGATTCATGGTCAATGGTAATAATGTTTGCTATAGAGGTTCATAAAACTGCCATGGTCAAACCTAAGTGCAACAGCTTATTCCATTCAACTTTTTTAGCAGGTTAATAACTGATATATATCCCCATTGAGGGCTCCAAGATATCAACCTCACACCTTAAGTTTTTTTTATCACCACAGAGGGTTAAACAAGTGTTACTGATGATTCGAAGGGCCTGTGAAAATAGGCAATGACAATATATTCAAATTCATGACCTAATGATGAGGAAGATACTACTGAGCCCATAAAGACCCTGCACTGATCACATGATTTATACCAGTACCTGTTGATGGCATCATACTGTTCCATCCTCTGATCTAGTTCTAATACTTGCAGCAGCTGTCTCTCAACATCTTCTCCAAACACACCCCCCGGAATCTTGAGCAAAAACCGCTGAAATCAAGACCCATGTCACATTGTAAGAACCCAGTGAAACAAGCACACGTGAATATATTCATTTAATTAAACAAAGATTAATCTGTTTTCACACCATGGATGTTAATACCACCTCACTGATTTCTTCATTTATTGTACATGACTTTCACATAATACATTATGATAGAGAAATTAATTCCAATCAACCATGTTCAAATTACTCCCTCTTTAGTATGTCTGAACACTCAGAAGTGAACTGATTAAATAAAGCTGCATGTATTCCAAACAAACCCAGCTTACACAAAAGAGGGCATGCATATATATTAGATATCAAATATCTGCAACATATTAATGGTAAACAGTAAATCTAGTTATTTTTACATTCATCCAGTTACAATCTGTGATAACAAGCGTATTCATGAATAATTATACTTACACTATATAAATCCTTTATGAATCCTCATCAAATTATGAACGAAACTACACAGTAGATATGAAAGACCTACAGTGACTGTATATTTAAAGAACTTTCTCATGTTAACAATTTTAAACTAACAGTAGTTTAAAGCATTCACACCAGATGGCAATAGTAATCAATCTGAGGTACCTTTTACTTCAATTACCTCAAGACATTGTAAGATAAAATAGCAGTTACACAAACCTTCACAGCTGAGGCCAAGGTGTAGAAGTTGTAATTACTAAAAGTGATTTCCTTTCCATCAGCCATGCGCTGTATGATGACTTTCTGATCTCTTGGGTTTCCAGGTCGCCTGAACAAATCTGTGGCTGTTACACCTTCACGAGCAATATACACAAGCATATCCTAAAACACAAAATATACATATACAGTGAAAACTGGGCTAACAGACACCTCACTAAGGCGGAAAACTGGCTATAAAGGACAATATAGTTAAGTCTCTTCAAAATTCCCTATTTGTTATGTATAAGTGGAACCTCTATAAAGCGGACACCTCACTGCTGCGGACAACGGACAGTGGATTTCAATTCAAACTAACATTCTAAGAGTAAATGAACCTGACGTCATCTCCAACGGACACTGATCACTCGCCCCGGAAACATCAAAGGCCACCGTTACTGTTGTTCCCGGGACTGGAACACAAAGGATTGAGCAATCCCCAGTTGTTACCTTAATGCGTGTAGGTGTTCAAGTCACAGTGAAATGTGCTCATAGGATAAACATGGCATGGGTGAAGCGGTAAACATCCTATCACTTTATTTCACGGTTGATCATTCACACGTTGCGAAGTTGCATATTATTTGCTCCACCGCGGGGTCATTAAAATGATTAAACGGCTGCCGATCACCCATGCCTACTTGATTCCACCACGCAATATCTTACTGTAAACTAGTCACTTTGTTGTAGCAGGCTGTTTGATATAAATTAATTAGTTTTGCTCAATATACTCAAACTGATCTGCTCAGTGTCAACCATGTGCTACTCAGTAGTTACACGTACTGTGCCGACGTGCACAAGCTTGTTGGGGTTCGTTTTATCTTGGATGCCATCAACATCAAAGCAAATCAAACCAAACAACCATCATAAAAAAAAGGCTAAAGCTACATTCACCCATAAAAAAATAATGTTCCCAAGTTTGTAGCCATTACAATCTTCGCATTATCAATGTCGTCATTATTTTTGAAATTATCGCATTTGGGCTGCTGAACAGGACAGTTAAGACTGTGCCGCCAGGTGACACCATGCATACTTCAGGCGGGCGCTTACGCTATCTGAAAAAGACAAGCTTATTGGACTGAGTGAATCCGTGAAAAAGAGCTTCCGCGCCCAAGCAGAAGAATTTATGAACATTGTTTTTCTGGATTATTTCATAGACCCTTCTCCTCATATTGTTTATACTCGAGATAAGTAAAAATAATCACATTTTGCAAACATTTTTATTCAGTCTACTAATTAAATAAAAAGTTAAAAATTATATTGTGAGGAAGGATATTCAGTTCCATCTGGGGGAGCAAGAAACCAAGATCTCATCAGTGTCAGACTGTTTAAAAGTGCATCTGCACCTTCAATTGCTGGCTATATCTCATATTAAAGCTGTTGGTAAAGTTTGCCCTGCTCATTTTATTTGAAAGTATGTCATGTTTAAATAAAATAAACAACCATGGGGCACACTTCATCTTATTATCCCCCAGCTTTGAGTGAGTTACGGTCAGCTGAGCCCAATTATATGAGCTGGAGCCCAGTCTAACTGTGGCCTCATTCCCGAACCACGTCAGTCAACTTGGGGTTCCATCTGAACAAACAACATACCAGAGGTTTTAAAATTAATGAATGCGCAGAAAATAAATATTAACTTCTTTTGGTTCTAATAATTCATAAAATCACAACTAGTATGTCAGTTCATCAGAGAATTAGTTCTCACAAGCACAGATCAAATCAAAACGGGCAATTTTCCCAATAGGGCTTTCTTCAGATGTCAAGATAAGCGTGGAATAGACAATCAACACTGGGACAATACGACTGTGCAATAAATTCCGGGGTCAGCTTGGCGGACTGTCTTTGATGTTAGAGTAGACACTCTTTTTTTCGCCAGAAATTTTCAGATAAGGCAGCCAATATATTTGTCATTTGTGTCATTAAGTGTCATGTTTTTAACCAAAAGGAAAGCACTGATCTTTGGCTCATTTTCAGGTCTGTTCACATATTATTTTGAAACAATTCCTTAAAAAGTTTTAACCTTACGAATAGTGTTTTAGGTCAAAACCATAAAATTTTAAACCCACAATATTTTCTGAACCATAGTATAAAACAGCTAGCACACCAAAAGGTACAAAGACATGCAAAGACATTAACAAGTGTATCCTTGAATACATAGACATATTATTTATAGCACCAACATATCTTTAACAGTATATATATATATTACAAAAACTGAGATTTCAGATATTTTGTGAGAAAATGATTATTAAGATTGTAAGATATATATTTACCACTAATAAATCTGGGAGATGGTCATCTTTGAAAGCCTCAGATAGTGGGGTCCCAAGCTTCAATCTGAAATAAAAGACAAAATAAAACATTGCCAGTAACAACTTACATATATTTATAAATTTTCCTGAATCAGGGTAAGTTTGGGTTTAAATACAAATCTAGCTTAATCATGTCCATAGATAAGCAAATGAATATAAAATCTATATTGGCAATCTGACCTGTTAAAAATTTGTTGCCTGCTGCAGGCAAATATGGCTACTCCATGGAAGCAGGCTTGGATATGGAAATATTTGACACTGGACAGGGTGAATTTCCTGGTATAATTTGATGAAATAAGATTATACAGTACACCAAGCCCCCCCTCTCCCCCCTCTATACAACAATGTCAACTCACAACAGTTACGAGGTGGCAAAATAAAAATGTGGCATGTTAAGCAAACCCTACCATCTTGCTGATAAAATGTTTGGTGGTATTAAAGGGAGTTACATCAGCAGGATTACACTATACATATTGTTACTTGGTGCATTTAAAGGCAGACCAAACTGTCTTACTTGTGAAACTTGCTTTACTTTTAAGTGGCTGGAATGCTTGGCCAGTGTGCTACCAACACAGCTTTGAATATGAGATTAACCCTTCTCTAGTTTCCCCAAAGACAGCTTTGAATCCAGGATCAACATGCCTCTATTTTCCCTTGCTAAATTCTTATATTTAAGGTATGTCCACATGACATATTCACATTATGGGGGCTCTTTCTGAATGATACAAAACTAAGGGAATCCAGGGAAAGTTGGTTTTAGTAATTAACACAACTAAGTTCACCGATGTAGCAATTAACACCACTAAGTTCACCAATGTAGTAATTAACACCACTAAGTTCACCAACGTGTGACTCCTGGGATAAATAATAATGAACCTAAGGTTTTCATACTTACTTGGTTTGACGCCGAGGGCGTGGCACACCTCTGACAATTTCCTGACTTCTGTCAGACACACAACCAAACACAAAACTCCTGATGGTGGACATGGCCTCGGCTGTAAGCCTCGCTGCTGCACCATTGAAACGAGGGGGTTTTCACATCATGGAGAATCCATCTCATACCCTTAGCAGCATCCCCACCAGGTCAGCCTCATTCCATCAAGTCTCAACAATCAACCGTCCTCTTTCTCTAACTCTGTGCCTTCCTGTCAAGTAAGAGAGAAAAGATAAATACATAATCTTCATGATAATACCAAAATTTCCATAACACTGCTCTATTTGTACCCTTAACTGAAATGGGACATTATACGCTTCACTGCTTCAATCAATGTTCCTTTAATGTCCCTGAAACAATGTCCAAAAAATGACTGTGAAGGTCATAAAAAAGGTTTAAAAGCAACTTGTGCTGATTTGTTTCTAATGACCAGGTGTCAACCTGAGTGGAGAAAGTCCATATGAAACACATTTTGGTAACATCTAAGTGCACTACTTTTTCCTGATTGACAAGTCACCATCTGTATATTTAATGTGCTCCCTTGTAAACATTTTAAAATGTTCAGTTTAAAACCTTATCCTAGGGGTTTACAGCTGGATTCTGATGGATACTTCTGTCCCTCCTAATTTCTCAGTTTGCAGCATGAGGTGACCTCAGATTTTTTAGCTAACTGCCATTGTACCAACAAGAAACATCTGTCCTGAAAAGGTAGCCTTTGATTATAATAGATACTTGCTGTTAACAAATACTGTAAATGCAGGGATTACCTCAGATTTTTTAGCTAACTGCCATTGTACCAACAAGAAACATCTGTCCTGAAAAGGTAGCCTTTGATTATAATAGATACTTGCTGTTAACAAATACTGTAAATGCAGGGATTACCTTTCACTAAATATTCATGTGCACGGATCATGAAACAATAACATTTCTGATAATTTCATGTACAAGCTTTCGGTGTTGTCAATTAATTTCATTATCAAATGTGTGATAAAAATAATAGTGAATCTACTATGTTCAATGATAGATTCACTATCAATAACTGTTGCAGCATATGAATAATTATTTATTTAAATTTTTTTATTAAAGATTTGTAAATGATCAGTGACCCTAATGTAAATGTAGCATTCCCATCTATGTATCACTCCCTCTCTATATTTGTTATTCTGTTCCCACTATGATCACAGACCAGTACAAGGGACCTATGGGTCACGACGCTCAGCTGTTATATATGATAAAAAAATATTTTTTAGAAATGAGGCACATGCTGGTTTTGTGTGGTAATAAATATAAGCTGTATTATGATTTGTGGGTGTTTAGCTTATGTATGATTTTGATAGTATCTTTGGAGACAGGGAAGAGGATTGATTTCATTTATTTTATTAACAAATGGAGTGCTATTGTCACACAGATTTTGACTTGGCCATATAACTTATAAGCAGAACATATAATATAAGAGTTTAACTATTTATTAAAAAAATTACAAATATTGTCCCAAATATAATTTTTATAAAAAATAATAAGAGAATCATATGATTTTTTAAAATGAAATATAACTGATATGATTATTAAAATAAAATTAAAGAATATATTCATGAATGCATTCATGAATACATTTTGAAAGTATTTGCACAAGTATTCATATACTTTTATTTTTACCTGAATTCTCATTCATTATGCAAGAAATTTTATAATGGAGTACATAATCATATTCGTATTTAAATACAATTACAAAGTATTTGTCTGGTATTTATTCAGTTTTCACCAAACAATGATTTTGAGAATCCAGAATATACAAAATTCACACATTTAAATAATGATCATAAGTACCTGGTTTTATGGCTTTTATTTATATTAAAAAATAACTGTAAAAAATTCATTTTGGACTAATTTCACATCAATGTACACACTAGACACAGTAAGAATCTAGATTAATATTATCAACTGCATCTTTGTCTATCATTAATTTCCTTCATATAATCCCTAATGATTAGTAATGAATAATATGATTTACTTCTTTATCATTAAAAATGAACTGAAAAATGCCATAGGTGACTGCATGGTGTTATTTGGAATATGTGACATTCTACCCATTGATACAAGATTCTTATATCATCAGTAACTGCAAGTTAATTTCCTGTTATTATAAACTAACAAATTCCTTTTCTATTTTTCTTTAATTTGTTATTAAAAACCAAGAAAAATTTATTAATTTATTGTTTATTGTTATGTTGTTGGTTAAAACTACTAGATGAGTTGGGTTTGACACCTGGATCAACTGTGGCTGGCCATAAGCTGCCTGGAATCTCGCCTCAAGCGTGCATAATTTGATGAAAGGTCAACAAGGTCAACATACAGGTGACTCAAGAGGGGCTGGAGAGAGCCAAAGTCTGACAGGGTCTCATAAAAAACATTAATAAAAGCTACAATATTTGGCCAATTTCTTTCAGCTTTCTAAACTAAAAAGCTGAAATCCTTATGTGTGCATGTTATGAAAATTATATCAACAGTGCTCTCAGGAAATAAACGTGCCATGGTCACAGTTGGGCAAAATTTAAGGTACTAATTTTATATTTATACTAATAACTTATAAAATTTGAAAAATTCAGAACTAATTTTGGGTATTCAATTGAATCTTGATTAAATAATGTTACATCCCTGACAATAAAATCTCTAGCTTCAGCAATGCCCTTGTTAAGGGAGTAAATATATTTCTTGATTTTTTACAAAGTGCATTATGTTTGGGCCCATAACTTAAAAAAAATACACAATACTGTCATCATTTCTGGCATGTGCATAGCGAATGTATAGAAAAATATGTATATTATACATGATCAAAGTCAGATCAGTGGTTTTGATATTAGGCAGTCTTAAAGTGTAACAATGGGTTTTTAATGGAAAAATGAAGTTTTTCATTGATATCTCGAAGGAATTAAGTCCTAGTGACCAAATTCTTGGCATGGTAGGGGATTTTGGAGAAATCTAACTGTATGCCAAATTTAAGGAACTTAGAGCTGAAGCTCGGGAGCTGAGCTCTAGCAAACTGCATAACACTAGCAATATGTGACATGGTGCTTGAAAACTTGAATAAAATCTACAGTTTTTGATCAAATTGATGGTTTCAAATTTTTTGTGTTAACAGTTGAAATGCTACCAAAAACATGCTGTGAAAATTAAATCCACAGCAGTTACAGCAAAAAAACGTGCCATGGTCAAAGTTGGGCAAAATTTAAGGTACCGATTTTTTATTTTTGCTAATATTTTAAAAAATTTAAAAGATTTTGATCTAATTTTGGGTATACAATTTAATTTTGATTAATAAAAGTAATATTACTAGAAAAAAAGTGCTTAGCTTTAACAAGTTTTGTGTTAAGTGATAAAATTTCTTTCCTGATTATTTACAAAATGCATTATGTTTGGGCCCATAACTTTTTTAAATTATATAATACAGACCTAATTTCTGGCATGTACATAGGAATTATATAGAGGATTATTTATAGGAAATATGAGGAAAAACAGATGAGTGGTTTTGATATTAGGCAGTCCTGAAGTGTGAAAATAGGTTTTTAATAAAAAATTGAGGTTTTTCCTTAATTTCTCAAAGGAATGAAGTCGCAAAGACCCAGTTTTCGGCTTGGTAGGAGATCTTGGGGACATCTAACATTATGCTGAATTTTGGATTCCTAGGTCTTACGGTTTCAAAACGTGCCACATCTACGGACGGACGGACGGACGGACGGACAGACGGACGGACGACGGACAATGGACCACGACTATAGCTCAGATGACTTATAGTCAGCTGAGCTAATAAATACCCTGTGCAGATCAAGCTAGCTAGGATTCTCCATGTTTACCAGAAGGTGGGGTGTTATCAGATTATATGTAAATCTTGATAACAGTTAAATCCTGGCCTGGACCTGCCTATTAATTATCAATAACAGTGGGGCTGAATATTGAGATGAATAACAATACAAATAATCAACTCCTAATTATGCATAAAACATTTTAAAATAAAATTGTTTGTTATCTTAACAGGACTGGAGAAAAAACATCAGATGGACAGGGGTAGTGAAACAGACTATAGTGTGTGTGTGTATAAATAAACAGGATGTTTTATACACTGATGTAAATATATGATATGCCTTGTAATATAAAATCACCATTAAGTCCTGCATGGTTAAAGCAAATACTACTCTTTTAGTTTTATCTTCTTTATTCTCCTGGTTATGGGTATGTGGTTTAGCTCATATGTACTGTTGTACACATATAATTAGCTTAGAAACCACAAGAAACAGTGAAGTGAAAGGCACAAAGGTCATACTGCACCTCAAAAATAATGTTTCAGTACACAGTTTATCCTTTTTGTATACAATATAGATTAGTCACACATATACAGGAAACAATTTCCTGGTATATGTATAACCAGAAAATGGTATAAGTATTATATAATTTCACACCAGATCACTGGGATATGTCAATTTAATCTTTGAAAATAAATATCAACTAAACTTGACAGCCTGGTGAAGTCACCTAAGAAGCAAATTGTAGTCACAAATAGCTTTTTTTATTTAAATGAACATAGATCATATCCAGTCTAAATTTTCTGTCTCATTTCTGACAATATAAGTCATTGTTCACTGGGGTTTTAGTCCTTTTTTTCACTGCCTGAAGATTAACTATGCAAAATTTATACACTTCTCATAGACTGATATCAGAGCATGCTTAGTGCCTTAAGTAAACACAAACGTATCTGTGGTGTAAAGTTTAGGATGTGAGTGTATGTGTGAGATATATATTGTGGGTGTTTTCTTGGCTGACACATTACCAACTTCCTGGTTACTGGTAATACTGGTCAGGTATTTTCACAGAAACAGCTATGTTTAAGTGATACTGATGAGTGAATTTCAAACAATCCAATAGAAATATTATAACTGAAATATGTTCATTCATTATTTCAGGAAACATCTTGAAAAAACTAAGCTCAATCAAGTTACTGGTAGTTGTGATTATTTTGTGGAATAGATTTTTTTGGTCAATTCATGACTCAGCTAAGTTAAAAGAATGAATACATGTACCTCATTTCTTCATATCCAATAACTTATCATGCTTGAAAGATTACAGTGGTAAGCTTGAACTTTTCTGTCCACATGTGGTTTTAATCATACTGATTTTATATATATATATATATATATATAGTTATATATATTGTTGTATTGTTAATTGTTGTATCTTTGATTGCTGTATCACAATTCCACAATATAAATATACATGAGCCATGTTTATACTGCGAAAATATTTTATATCTGTCAAAATTTCAATACGCTTACCTTTCAAGGTCCTTAACAAGTTTTTTATATTTACACTGTAGTGGGTCGCTTTAATTAACAGAATTTGCAAAATACCTTACTTTTGGTCCCAAATGTTGATTGTCTGAGGATGTTCAGCAAACCAAACTAGTATCCTGTGATAGCTATCCGTTTCTGCTGTCCCTGACCTCAGCAGGACACCAGTTACACATCACTCAACCACCCACTGTTGACCGGACCCCATGTAACACAATGTATCACCATTGTATTCAGCACTAGGAACAGGCTGGTTTTTGTACAAGCGGATGCAATCTGTTCAACTATGACTATCTTAGTTTGAAATCTGGTGTGATGTACCCACAGGTTCTGGTCTTATCAGGGACTTGCACTTTTTAATCCTACAGGCAGCATCCCTGTTAATTTTTGATAATATCTTATCCTGTTGCTATGACTGTAATCAGGCCATCAGCTCAAGTCCTATTATCCTATTAAGCCACATATTCATCATTGTATGTACAATGTACACAGCCCATTTTCTTATTAAGTTAGACGATGGGCGGATAAGTTTTACTTCCTATTGTTTTACTGCACACTGTCAACAAAAACACAATCTCTTCAAAATTACATGGGTAGGAACTAGATATGAATGATGGCTGGTTAAAACTACCCCATATTTATCACTATCTGCTGTTCAGTATCAATGTGTTTAATCAGAGTTATGAATGGTTATATGAATATCTAATACTTAAAAAAGGAATTCAGTTCACGTTTGTTCGTGATGTTCTCTAAAACAGCGTTGTATACAATATTGTGCAATACATCATTTGAAAGGTTATTATCCCCGCAGTGACATAGGCGATATGAAAACAACTAATTTTTTTATGTACATATAATTGAGTGATTTTTCCTTTTTTTTTTACCGAGCACAGCCAAACCGCCAATCACCAGAATGCGTGCATCGTGGTCACTTAACCTCTAACACTAAGGACTATTGTTCACATGCTTGCTTTCCACGTGCATGGTCAGTAAAAGAGAAAAACACGTTTCTCGCTTTATGAATTTAAGAGTTAAACCAAGGAGGAATAATGACAAAACTTATTTAAGGTCCCATTTTCATGAACAGGCGGGGGGTGGGATGGGGTTGGGTGGATTGGTGTCTGCGGTTTCAGGCCTCAAAATTTGTCTGATACGATGAAAAAAAGGGTTGCGGCAGTTGAAAATAAATACGGACCTTCTGCATGGAGTCCCGTTGGGTCCCCTTCTGCTACTTACGAGGTTTGCATATTTCTGTTTCTTCAGGAACATTTTCCTTGCAACGTACATTTAATAAATCTTTCATGTGTTCCTCACATCAACCTTATCTTTATACGTCCAACGACAGAATCCAGTCAAATATCATCAAAAACCCGTGTCTCATTCTGGTTCACAATGTAAACACCATCACTGACCAGGTATTCAAGGTAAACATTTGTTTTACACATCTTATGGAGACAGTTTCCCACTGAAAACCTATATTTTCTGTTAACTTTTATATTAAAACTAGATGTGTCGAACGACATGAATGCCCCTGCCTGGGGCAAATTAGAAACATTTGTTAAATTTTGAAAAAATTTTTTTAAGTTCAGGAGGTGTCGTATGGTCAAAAGTAGGTCAACAAGGGCAAAATGCAAATTCGGTCTGTAAAGGGTCATTATCAAGCAACACACCAAAAATCAGGCCAGTATCTGCAGGCATTGTGAAGAAAAGTCCATACATGTGCATTTTCGATAAAAATTTCTGTCTTTCATGAAATTTTCTATGTTTAGGAGCCGTAAAAGAATCAAAAGTAGGTCAACCGGGACAAAACCGGAACTTGATCTGTAACTGTCATTATCTGCCCACACATAAAAAATCAGGGTGGTACCTGCAGGCATTGAGGAAAAAAAGTCAGTACATATGCATTTGTTATGAAAATTTCTATTTTTCATGAAACTTTCTAAGTTCAGGAGCAGTCAAATGGTCAAAAGTAGGTCAACTGGGACATAACAAGAACTCGATCTGTAACTGGTCATTATTTGCCCACACACCAAAAATCAGGCCCGTATCTGCAGGCACTGTGAAAAAAAGTCCGTACATGTGCAATTTTTAATGAAATTTTCTATGTTAGAACATCGTCAAACAGTCAAAAGTAGGTCAACTGGGACCAAATGTGAACTTGTAACTAGTCATTATCTGTCCACACACCAAAAATCAGGCCAATATCTGCAGGTATTGCAAAAAAAAGTCTGTACATGCGTATTTGTCATGAAAATTTCTATTTTTCATGAAATTTTCTATGTTCAGGAGCCGTAAAAGGGTCAAAAGTAGGTCAACCAGGACGAAACACGAACTCGATCTGTAACTGGTCGTTATTTGCCCACACACCAAAAATCAGGCCAATATCTGCAGGCATTGCAAAAAAATGTCCGTACATGTGTATTTGTCATGAAAATTTCTGTTTTTCATGAAATTTTCTAAGTTTAGGAGCCGTAAAACGGTCAAAAGTAGGTCAACCGGGACGAAACGCGAACTCGATCTGTAACTGGTCATTATCTGCATACACACCAAAAATCAGGCCAATATCTGCAGGCACTGCGAAAAAAAGTCCGTACATGTGTATTTGTCATGAAAATTTCTATTTTTCATGAAATTTTCTAAGGTGTAAAACATTCAAAAGTAGGTCAACCGGTAAGAAACGCATACTCGATCTGTAACTGGTCATTATCTGCCTACACACCAAACATCAGGCCAATATCTGCAAGCATTGCGAAAAAAAAGTCTGTACATGTGTATTTGTCATGAAATTTCTATTTTTCATGAAATTTACTAAGTTTAGAAGCCGTAAAACGGTCGAAAAAAGGTCAACTGGGACGAAACAAGAACACGATCAGTAACTGGTCATTATCTGCCTACACACCAAAAATCAGGCCAATATCTGCAGGCATTGCAAAAAAAGTCCGTACATGTGTATTTGTCATGAAAATTTCTATTTTACATGAAATTTCTATTTTTAGGAGCCGTAAAATGGTCAAAAGTAGGTCAACTGGGACGAAATGCGAACTCAATCTGTAACTTGTCATTATCTGCCCACAAACCAAAAATCAGGCCAATATCTGCAGGCATTGCGAAAGTCCATACAACTGTTTGATTTTGGAATGACGGAATGAGGGAAGGACAGACATGGGTAAAACTATATGCCCTGGCCACTTTGTGGCAGGGGCATAAAAAAATGAGCCAACATTTCACATCTCAGTTAATATATCTCCCCAACCCTGATAATAAGCCCGGTATACCGGGTCTATCAGCTAGTCTTTAATAACTGAGTTAGTATCCTGAAACTTCATTTTCAAATCTGTTGTCTAATTTAAATCACCTGAGTCTGCAGAACATTGAATATGGCTCACAGTAGCAACTGGAGGCCCATGGGTCATGACTCTGCACTGTCATATAGACACTGATAATGCCTGATTATTTTTGAATGCTGAATTAAAATGAGGGTAACCATATGTTACGTTACCATTATGGCCCCTAGATTTGATGTTTTCTTTACATGGGGCTACAAATAATCCAGAAGTCACACCCTCAGAGCAGAATGATAGATGTTCTATTAAGATACCGTAATACCTTTGGCACTGACAAGGAACTTATGCCCAGATGCCCCATGTCTCAGCCATGAAGCTATATATACCCTCTACTGCCATGCTAATATAGTAATATCATGCAGATATTTACAAATTATGAATGACTTGGTTAAGAGTAATACCATCTTGCTAAAATATAAGATATTACCAGGTAGATGTCAAACATTGTGCTTATAAATAGATTATTAGGATTCTTATAGGTATTTATACAGATTATTTTTGGAACTCTACATGCATTTTTGCTTTAAACAGTTCTGCTTCACTATTAAAAATCCTGTTCTTGTTTAAATATTGTTTTAACATAAAATTTTCCCTTCACCCACCACATGACATAACTGACAGAGCCAGGGGAATTAAAAATGTTCAAAAAGCTTCCTCTTTATATTATAATGATAGATTTCCCTCATGGACACTGGCTCACTGACTAAATTATCTTAACTACAATCCATCTTTTCTATTGTTAGCTGATTAAGCTAGTGGCCCATGGGAATTATTCAAATTCTTTTCTACAGGGCACAAAATGTCAACTTGGGACATAGAGTATGCTTTATTTAGTCCAGCATACTCCATCAAATAAATGTAATAAAGAAAAGCAACTCCACAGACCGGTAGTGCCAGAAAACTATCAAATTCCTGAGCAAAAGAACAAAAAGTATATGTCTATTCTGTGTTCTGGCATTGTAATTCCTTTAAAATAACATACTGGCTGAAAAGTAAAACTGTGTTTATGCCCAATATCCAAAGTGGCAATGATTAGATAATCCCTGAAGGCATGCTGATATGATTATTATTGTCTATGCAGTGATACCATCTGTTATTTGATGCTGGTGATAAAAAGGGTACAGCCAGCTCCAGTACACTGGATAAACCAGAAGTGGTATCTATGGCATTAGTAGCCTCTACACTTAAGAACCACACTGGTCTTACACAATATAATCCATCTATATAACAACAGTCAGAGAATGTATCGTACTTTTTTATGTGAGTGGGGCTTTTAAAAAGTAGTTCTATTCCATATACATGGTACCAACTGTAACCAGTACACCACTGTCATAATTATGAATCACCTAAAAATGACTTATTAGATGAATTCATTCAATGATTCTCAGAAAGAATCTGCTCATGGGAAGTTTTTCAACAGGTTTATTCAACAGGTTCTAAAAGCCATATAAAAAACCATGTCTGCAGGAGTTT
This sequence comes from Sipunculus nudus, assembly GCA_026874595.1. Lineage (NCBI taxonomy): Eukaryota > Metazoa > Annelida > Sipuncula > Golfingiida > Sipunculidae > Sipunculus > Sipunculus nudus. Next base: position 85,286,415 of record CM049311.1, on the reverse strand, counting down.
AATGACGAAAAGCATAAAATGGTGTTAGTTTTAGCTGCAGCATACTAGACAAGGATCAAATCTGTTTATAGTAAACTGAGTAACAAAATACGCAAACAAAGATTACACAAATCCTTAAGTTTTATTCAGAATTTTGCAGGTTCTTAGGAGTAAGTAAATATCTGAGCAGTCTTATTGAAATGTCTGTAAAATCTGTATGATTAATTAATTGTAAGCCTTTTGTTTATTGATGCTGAATGCCATTTGGCATATTTCATTAAAAGTAAAACAACCTTTATGACATTTTACATAAATAGGAACACCAGTACTATATTTCAAGTTATAGATGTTTGAAAACCAAATGGAGGAATTTATGTGTCAATGACAAACAATGATGTAACCTGATATAGACTTCCTACATTATTATTTCGTATACATTCATAGGTGATTATATATACTTGTACTGATATTTTAAATACAGTGATTAACCCAAGCATGGCCTGATACAGAAAGTCAGTATTTCACTCATATTATCACATGCTTTACATTAACTGATAACCAATATATTACAGAGAATTACATTGATGTACATTCTAGAATCTACCTGCTACATGTTGGTTTAGAAAAATACTATATTTCATCTTATTATAAAACTGGATCTTAAACTTAAAAACTGACACATACACACTTATATGTACACAAATGAATATTCTGACATCCATTTTTCTGACTCAGAAAGGATGATACATGCTACATATCAACTTATATTCAATAAAACATAATATAACATTCAACCTACTGTTCTGAATAGCAGATGTAGTCTCTTGAAACTGAATTTTCTTGTAACTGAAGACCTCCAAATGGATAGCCCTTCAGTAAGTGACACAACTTGCTGGCTGGCTCCTCTATTAATAAAGTGTGCCAGTGATGCTGTGACCTAGTGATACACTTGGGTGCATCAGATGGCTCCCAAACTTGAGCTCACTGTGAGCAGTTCAGTGCCTGTCAAATGCCATCCAAATTAAGAATTCTGCTACATGTATACCATATGATTAGCATGCCTCAAACAGAAACAGAAGAGTGCGTATGACTGGGCTCATTGTTCTTGACTATTTGTGTTATTTCACTCAGCTATGTTGGCATCTCTTCACAGGCTACTTTGACTGTTATCAACTTCATAGTACAAAACTGTTACAATCAAATCTAGTACCTGTTGAATGGTAAATTCACTTTCATACTATTCATATGAATGATGTAAGGTTCAAAATTTGTTTTTGCTGAAATTTATACACTGCAAAATGGTGATTAAAGAAAAAGCCTGTAACTCACCAAAAAGAAATTCACCAGTCTGCATTATTAGCCACATAGCATATAGGAATTCATATTTACAAATTAATTGAGTGAATTTGAGAGATATGTGACAGGGTGATTTTATTAAGTGTACAATTTATAACAAGCATATCAAACAGTTTCTTATGAGTGATTTTATCTACAAGTTTTATATTTGATTTTGTTAAGTGATATACCTAAATAACAAACATGTAAAAAAGAACATTTCGGGGGGAATTTTGACTTTATTGATAATATTTTGTAACACACTTCTTAACCCTTTACTTTTTACAAGCCACTAAAGAGCACTCAAAATGGGCAACTAGAATGCCATGATATGTATAGATTCTTTCAGGACAAAAATATTGCATATTATTTCTAAGTTTCAATGATTTTCAAAAATCTTCAGCATACCCTCTTAGTGGGAACTGTTGAAAATTTGATAAAGATACAAAAAAAGCTTGAAAAGATATGGCTGTTAGTGTAAATATAAATAGTGTCAGAATTTGTGGGAAATCTAAAATAAATTTAAACAGTAAAGGGTTAAGGGATGCTGGGATGTCTTTTTCCACTTTTTAATTTAGTTTTAATTTGTATTCTAATTTTATATTTAAATACAGTTACTGCATATACAGTGGTATTTCAAGCAGCATTCAATGCCAATGAACTTTTATCATATAAGAAACAATAACAGACAGTAAAATTTGTTAAATTAATGATTAGTATACTGATATTCACATAGAGGGTTCACTCAAAAACACTCTTTACACCTTCATCAATCATAGTCTGTGTAACAATCATCACTTGGTATACTGATTACATAATCACTCTAATTAAAAGTAGTGCCAGGGCTATCTTAACCAAAGTCTAATGAACTCACATCAGCTACTCACTCACTGAGTTAGGTACTAGAACTGAGTACTCCCAGGCAGTAGTTTTCATTAATTAATGTTAATAAGAATTGGTTTCTCTACTTGCCATTCACTACATCAAAATATGTTTATCCAGGACCTCTAAGAAGGTGGGTATCCTACCAGGTTTAGTCAAGCATCAGTGTTGTTCACCTGTATTATAATTTATATTTCTTTTTTTTGAAAGGCAAGTATGCTGAAAAGGTACTTAAATTTAATCAGTGAGAAACTATAGAACCATATAAGAAAGAACAAGGGGAATGTTTATACAATAATTAAATTGTACACAGTAATTTATATGATTTAAATTAGATGGATAAAATTTATTATATATGAAACAATAACAGATAGTTAAATATGTTGAATCAATGATTGGTATACTGATTTTCACACAGGGGGTTCACTTTAAAACATTCTTTCCACCTTCATCAATCACACATTGTGTAACATTAACGATCATCACTTGGTATGCTGATTGCATAATCACTCTAATTAAAAGTAGTGCCAGGGGAATCTTAACCAAACTCAAATGAACTCACATCAGCTACTCACTCACTGAGTTAGGTATTTTCATTAATGTTCATAAGAGTTGGTTTCTCTGCTAGTCATGCACTACATCAAAAGATGTTTATCCAGGTCCTCTTAGAAGGTGGGTATCCATTCAGGTTTAGTCATGCATCAGTGTTGTTTATCTGTATCATAATTTTTATTTCTTATTTTGAAAGGAAAGTATGCTGAAAAGTTACTTAAATTTTATCAATTAGAAACTATAGAACCATAAGTAAAAATATAAAAAATATAAAAAATATTTAAAATCAGGCAGAGAGATGGAAAACTAGCAAACAAGAAAACTGACAGGTCAGGAAGGGGCCCGCAAAAGATGCAGTCATTATACACTGAAGTACTGTGAATTTGGTGTACTTTGGTAGCATGGGCTGATAGAGAGATATTTGAAAATTAAAGAACCTGTAAAGACCAGATGACATGTACAAACTGGAAGAAAAGATATGGTAAAGTGAAAATGTTCAAAGCTATCAAAATAATGATATAAAAGAACTGCATGCATTTTTAGTTTCTGTATTTGTATATTACCTATGCCAATTATTCTTGGTTGAAGTCTTGGCTGGGCTCTGTCAAATATTTTTCCAGTATTTGTATGTTGAATTGGCCTTATTATATGTGAGGCTTGAGTCTGTACATGTACCTTGTAGTATTGGAGAGAGTCAGCTGCTGGTTAGTAGTGATAAAATGGTCATTCTCTTGAACTGAGATTTAGCTGTTCTAGGGCTTGGGTCTACAGATGCGCTGTGTTGTGTAGAATGGCTACATATGAATATCAATGTAAATTTGTTGATGGTCACTATGATAGGTCCAAATTCCTTGAGATGTTGGAAGTGGAGATAGGTTTGTCCAAAGATTGTCTAAATGAGAGCCACTGTGGTGTGTTGGGCCAATGTATCCTTTTTTTGGGAATCTTCAAATTGTCTGTACAAAATATGCTGTGAAAATGGAATGCCACTGTACATGAGTGACTGGAAAAAGATTCATCCATTTCTGGCCTGCTGAAGGAGACACCAGCAACTGAACACCAAACTGTGTATTACTTTTTGGTCCTCCTGACCCAAATATCAATAAGCTTCTCCCCCAGGCCATGGGTGATACATATTATGTTTGAATTCTATCCATCATATGTTAGGGGAGTTATTATGCAGAAACAAATTTGATTGTTTATCAAATTCTTTGCGAATTATAGCATTAACATCATTTGAGAACTAGAATATGGGTAGTCGACAAGCGACTACATGTATCTGCCAAAATCAGAGTAGGACAGGTGAAGTGAGGCATGGATTGAGTGGCAAGGGGAAATAGAGTTACATGTGTTACATATTAGAATTGATGTCTGCCATGTAAACATGATCGTATGTGGCGCCACTTGTTATTTGGACGAGAAACTATCCAAGATGTACACACATGCAAAATTTCAGGTGGAAAAGTCAAACCACTGCAGAGATATGAGTGATTTTATCCCACAGCAGACTAACAGATGGTCGCTGTGCAAAAATGGCTGCAGGTGGCGCCACCATTTTTGTGTATGTTATAAAGCTATCCAAGGGCTACATTTGTGTAAAATATGCATGCCTAATTACAGGTTATTTGGTCAAACCACTGCAGAGATATGAGTAATTTTAACCCGAGGCAGACAAACAGATGGACGCTGTGCAAAAATTGCTGCAGCCACCATTTTTGTGTATGTTATAAAGCTATCCAAGGGCTACATTTGTGTAAAATTTTTTCCTGATTGGTCGAACGAGTCTAGAGATATAAGAATGGATGTCTACAGCGTGAACTTGCATGTAGGTGGCACCACCTGTCATAAAATCAAGAAAGCTATGCCGGATGTATACCCATGCCGAATTTCAGGTAATTTGGTCAAACAACTGCAGCGATATGAGTGATTTTAACCCAAGGCAGACAAACAGATGGACGCTGTGCAAAAGTGGCTGCAGGTGGCCCCACCATTTTTTGTGTACGTTATAAAGCAATCGAAGGGCTACATTTGTGTAAAAAAATTTTCCTGATTGGTCAAACGGTCCCCAAGATATGAGCTTGGATGTCTGCAGTGTGAACATGAATGCAGGTGGCGCCACCTGTCATAAAAATCAAGAAAGCTATCTAGGATGTATATGCATGCCGATTTTCAGGTGAATTAGTCAAACCACTGCAGAGATAGGAGTGATTTTAACCCAAGGCAGATGAACAGATGGACACTGTGCAAACATGGTTGCAGGTGGCGCCACCATTTTTTGTACGTTATAAAGCTATCCAGGGGCTACATTTGTACAAATTTTTTTCCTGATCCGTCAAACGGTTCCCGAGATATGTGGGTTTAAAGGTCAGAGGTCAAGGCCAATTGGTTAGGCAATAGTTCACATGTGACTCGATAATTGGTGTAAGTTTTGGAAAAATCCGTCTGGTAGTCCCAAGAAAGACAGGATCGCAGTCTGGGCCGGACTAAACTGCGATCGCAATCTAGGCTGGACAGATCTAAGATCTGGCCAGCCTGGATTGCGATCACAGTTTGGGCCGGCCTGAACTGCAATCGCAATTTGGGCTGGACAGATCTAAGATCCGTCCAGATCGCAATCTGGGCCTTGACATATATACAGTTTTCCAGACTAAGCACTAGTTACTGGAATAAAATCAATACCATACACTGGTTCCAACTAGAGCACTGGAATCATAAGGGTGCATGATATGCCTATATTTAGTCCAGTGACCTCATTAAAATTTTAAACAATAAAACAGGGTCCAAAACAATTAATCAATCAAAATTTCTGACATTCCTCGACTTTTTCCTGGTGAAATTTCATAATTCAAGAGTGAATTTTGGAAAGAATTTCCAAATGAAAAGCCACAAAAAGTATCTAATTGGCAGATATGCTGTTTGAACATGAGAAATAGTAACAGACTGACCAATTTGTATTTCAATAAAATTACTGTATTTTTCCTGATTAAAGGCATTTTCCCCAAAATTCATTCACGTTAGTCTGACTTGAAAAGGTAATTACTCTTCTTCCATATTTTTCTGATTTTCAGGATGCCTGGGCATGGTATGCTGCAGAAAAACCTAATCACAATATTTTGGCAGTAACTTGAGTAGAGTTGGGATGATTTTGGAAACTGATTTCTGAAAAGGTTAATGCATGTAACATTTTTAAGAACTGTTGGACACATAATCAGAAAATCTTTATTGTTATTATCATAGTCAAGATTTCAATGTTGATAAAGGTAAAATCAAGTTAACAGAGTATTGGGAAAAAAATAAGTTACAAGTTTAATAAACTAATGTAAAGGAGCAAAATTATCAAGGTTATCCTATATATTTGAAGCATAAATCTTTCATAAATGACAACCATAGTTATACTTGTTATAAACTTACTAGTTGTCCTCCCAAGTGAACTTCTGACCCAATGTCTAATTTCTCCAGGTTATGGACCAAGTGACAAACTGTCACAATTTATCAAGTTTTAGTCATATGGTGAAATCACAGTGCAACCTCATTACTTAAAGGTACGCATAGGAGGCATTACATAATATATATGGTGTTATACCCCTATGGCATAAGCAGGTTAATTACTCATACAATTCATATGATTTTCTGCTGCCCTAATCTACATGTTCTGCTGAGGTAATACAGTTTAGATTTGCTGACATGTGCAACCCAGATCTAACATGCACAAACATCCTATGACACAGCTTGAGTCATGTGTAACCCAGGTGTGTAACAGCACAGCATTTAATGACGTTTCACTGCTGACTAGTGCCAGACTTAACTTAAAAAAAGTAACACCTATTCACACATTGTGATCCTACTGCTCAAAATATGAAACTGAGATTATTTCTGGTATTTGCAATTCTGGACATTATAACACTTTATTAACTAGAATATGTGTAGTCGACAAGCGACTACATGTATCCGCCAAAATCAGAGTGGAACGGTTGAAGTGAGGCATGGATTAAGTGGCAAGGAGAAATAGAGTGAGGTGTGTTGCATATAAGCATGGATGTCTGCAGCCCAAATGTGTATGTAGGTTGTGCCACCTACCACAAAATCCAGAAAGCTCTCCAAGTTGTATACATATGCAAAATTTTAGGCAGATAAGTCAAACCACTACATGTATATTAGTGATTTTATCCGACAGCAGACAAACAGAAGGACTTGTGCAAAAATAGTGGCAGGTGGCGCAACCAATTTTGTGTATGATTAAGAGCTATGTTAGATCTATACACATGCAAAATTTCAGGGGGATATGTCCAACTATTCCTGAGATATAAGCGTGAATGTCTGCAGCGTTAACATAAATGAAGGTGGCGCCGCCTGCAAAAAAAAAAAGAGAAAGCTATCCAAGATGTATAAACATGCTACATTTTAGACAGATAAGTCAAACCACTACTGAGATATGAGTTATTTTAGCCCACGGTAGACAAACAGATTGATACTCTGCAAAATTGGTTGCAGGTGGCCCCTCCAGTTTTGTGTATGATAAAGAGCTATGTGAGTTTTATACACATGCAAAATTTTGGCCCAATCAGTCAAACCTTCCTGAGATATGAGCTTGGTATCTGCAGCGTAAACTAGAATGTTGGTGGTGCCACCTGTCATAAAATCAAGAAAGCTCTCCAGGATGTATAAACCTACAAAATTTTAGGCGGATATGTCAAACCACTGTGGAGATACGAGTGATTTTATCCCACGGCAGACAAACAGATGGACACTGTGCAAACATGGTTGTAGGTGGCGCCACAATTTTTGGTGTATGTTATTAAGCTATATGAGGGCTACATTTGTACAAAATTTTTTTCCTGATCGGTCAAACAGTTCCCAAGATATGTGGGTTTATGTGTGGAAACAGACACACGAGTGCTGGGCAGAGAGGAAAGGCCAGAGGTCAATGCCAATTGGTTAGGCACCAGTTCACATGTGACTCGATAATTGGTGTAAGTATTGGAAAAATCCGTCAAGTAGTCTCAGAGGAGTTCTCTGGAAACGAACACAGCAGTGGTGGAACCTGGTCAAAAACAAAGTATCCACAAAACTTTGTTTTGGCAGATACAATTAGAATGGCGCCAAAACAGATATGTGTCCCCCCCCCCCCCCATGGGCCGTCCCAAAAATTAAAGAAGGCGGCACACAGCCTGTACTCCTGTGTGTCAGCACATGGTCTTTGTTTACCTGAGAGGCGACTGCCCCGACCCCTAGCAGTAAAAATAAACATGAATGCCCACAGATGTACTCCGATGCAGGTCATTCTTCAGACGCCAGTATTTTTTCAATGTTGGTATGACAACATTTTCTGTCCACTCATAGTTGTGTCCTGCCATCTGTAGGTGGCAATGGATATTACTAAATCATGTGACAATTGTCAATTTACTTGTGAAATGGCCTCTTTCAACATGTGTATGATCTACTTACACAACGAGGGGGACCGCTCAGAAAAAAACCATGAAACAGTGGGTAAATTTACTGACAGCAGTAAACTGACCATAAATTATAGGAAAGAGCTTAATCAAATATATGGTTATGGAAAATATCAGATTTCAAAGTGGTTTAGCAAAGCCAGGGTACTCATTTTTGTGAGCGTCAGCTTGAGCCCGGAGCACCATCTGTCACAAGGTCAATCCTAATGGCTGTAAACGAGAATACAACACAAACAGATAATGATATAGCCAAAACAAATAAACAGGATGGGAAGTTCAATATGAACAACAGAACTATTTAGAAATAGATTATCTGGATGGTACAGCCTATCACAGGGCCAGAATATTACTTTGAACAACATTGATAGCCCATGAGCACTGATGAGCCTTATATATTCAGCCTGTAAATATAATCAGAAAGCCCTTTAACTGTGATGGTATTTAATATTTTTTATCGACAAAACAGGTCTGTTATTTTCTTAATGTTTTAAAACTGAACGTAAACTGCAAAACAGCTGAAAATCACGTGCAGAGCAGGCTTCCGATAAGCTTATAGGCCTGCATGAAGCAATGCTACACAGCTTTGCCGCTCTGAAGTTGGTTTTTGGGTCAGCGAAGTGTGTCATCTCCATGGTTACGACCCGCGACTTGAGTCAGTGGGCATGTTTACCCTGCAAATATTGCCACTGGTGGTTCACGGACGAAAACACTGAGTCAAATTAACACCTAAAGAATAATTTATATGATTAGCACAGAGATGGAAGCTCGGAATATGGACCATAGGTATCCTTTGCATCATAGTTTGTAATTAAAAATGTGTGTATTGTTTCAGCAAATATAGGGAACAGTATCAAATATCGGGTTTGAAGCGGTGGCTGTGACACACTCGCTTGCTCTGCTTCGATGCACTGACACGGTTTCCAGGATGATTTGTCTATTAAAACTTGCTGTTTATTCAGGATTGTATATATTTGATTTATTTCAAAGAATAAAGCTTTCACACTGGTCGCCTATCCAAATAAAGCTGTGTACTAAAATGTCCCAAAAGTCGTAGTACTCACCTTATCAATAGGTGGCGCATGTGTAATTTTGAAAACCAAATCTCATTTAAATATGTAAATGAAGCACGGGAGTATAGGCTGCACATTCTGTCCCAAAGTGAGCTGAATGAAAGGCACCAAATATTAATTCCTATTACTCTCAGTGAGAGTTCAAAATAAGTTTTGTATAATAATTTGTTTTAAGCTAGTATTCTATATAAAGACAAATCTGAATCATGTTAAATCTCAATGCATTTGTTGCACAGAATGAGCACTTAATACCATTTATAAAACAAAGGGTAAAATAAGCTAGTATTCCAGTTTAACCTGTATGCATAAATTTTTTACACAGAATGAGCTCTTTAAACTTTTTATAACACAGAAAGTCATAAAAAATTATAAGCTGGTAACCTGGAGATAAACAGAGTACCAGGTGCCAGGTACATGTGACAATACCCAGGTTGAGGTCATCTGAAATGGTAAGGGACAGGTCCAGGCACAGGACTGTCAGAGAGTACCTACTATTAGGTAAAGGTACTTTAAAAATAAAAAGTTAAAAATAATTTAAGGTGATTCAAAGACATTTGAAGTAGTGATAATTGCACATATTTCACTAAGATAAACAGTGAAACCTCATTGTGTGGAAGTCAAAGGGACCCTCAGACACATCCTAGGTTCAACACAACCAGGTTTTACTTGGTAAAAATTTAACTAGAGTTGTCCGGAATATCCAATCTGCAACTTCGACATTAGCGGGGTATTAGACTTAAGCTAGTTTGACACAATAAGGTTTCACTGTAGTTGATTTAGTAGAATGTCAGAATATTTACTGAGAAGTATTACAAAATGCCTCTATTTTCAGGAAAAATATTGGACATGCACTGCCTTTCAAAAATATAGTTACTGCTTTAAGGTGAAAAAGTTCAAAGCTGATTAACTTTATACAGTTATTAATACAGAAATATAAAGCATTCACTAACATAATCAAATATAAATCTTTTGTCTTCATAATAATATGAGAATTAGAATTTAAAAGTGACAATAAACATGTTAATTGAAGGAAGTCACATTGAGGAATGCTTAAGGATCACACATGAGCAACTGAATTTGATACTTTTACAGTTTCCTATTATATATATCGGAAGTTTTGCATTTTTGGTTGGTGTGGAATTTTGTTTGGCAAACTTTCCTCAGCGATTTATTCTGTATTTTCTTTAATTGTATCCGCCAAAACAGAGTTTTGTGGATACTATGTTTACACTTTACGAAACCTGGGATTATGTTCGGGTCACATGTGAACTGCTATGCCCCGATTTTGTTTTAACCTCTGACCTTTCCTCTTTCTAGTGCGTCCATCTGTGCGTCTGTTTTGACCCATTTACCCACATATCTCGGGAACGTTTGACCAATCCGGAAAAATATTTTGCACAAATGTAGCCCTTGGATAGCTTTATAACATACATAAACAAGTGACCCATGGGTCATGACACTCAGCTGACGTGGAAGAGATTAGCAAAAGGAAATTTTATCATCTGAATGGTAACTTATATACCCATTCAACTGAAGCATCAAACAGATTAACCAACAGGCTGACACTGTGTCTGTATTAATATATCTAAAAAATAGAGAAAAAATGCGTAACTTTTAAAAAGAATACAGGTGGCTCCACCAGTCTGCAGAACCTAATAAAAACACTTAATGGTCAATATGCATGCAAAGAATTATGGTGGTCTCTGGATTAGTTGTTTAGATACTTCAGCTTTTGTATCAAATTTTCCATTATTCTGAGGGATACTTCGGAGTCCTATAGCTTGAAGGATAAGGGTAACAGAGACCTAATTTCAGGTTTCCACAGACACTTTTAATGGGCCTCCTTGCATGACAAGAATGAAGATTCTAGGTCCAGTTTTTACAATTTGTGCCAAGTTAACAGATGACAGCATCCTAAAAGGTCACGAAAATAGGGAAAAAACTTGAAAAATTGAATGAAACAGAGGTGGCACCACCAGTCTGCAGAAACTCCATAACCAATATCCATGCAAAGAATCATGGTGATCTCTGCATTCGTTGTTCAGAAACTTCAGCTATTGTATCAAATTTTCCATTATTCTGAGGGATACTTCTGAGTCCTATAGCTTGAAGGATATCGGAAACAGAGACCTAATTTCAGTTTTTTCCACAGACACTTTTCATGGGCCTCCTTGCATGACAAGAATAAAGATTCTAGATCCAGTTGTTACGATTTGTACCCTGTTGATAGATAACCATATCTTTAAAGGTCTCAAAAAAAGAGAAAAAAAAATTCGTTAAAATTTGAAAAAAATAGAGGTGGTGCACCCAGTCTGCAGAAACTGATGGAACACCTCATGATTAATATGTATGCAAAAAATTATGACCATCAGTGTTTTAGTTGTTCAGATACTTCAGCTTTTGTATCAAATTTTCCATTATTCTGAGTTGTACTTTGGAGCACCATAGCTCAAAGGATATGGGTAACAGAGACCTAATTTCATGTTTCCATGGGTCTCCCTGTGTGTCAAGAATGAAGATTCTAGGTCCAATTGTTATGATTTGTGCCCTGTTATCAGATGTTCACATTTTAAAGGTCTCAAAAATAGAAAAAACAAGGGACCTATGGGTCACTGTGCTCAGCTGAAGTTAACCTTGAAGGTAAAAATCTAAAATAATATCAAATGGAGATAAAGTGTAAGAGGAAGAGGTAATAAAGGCCATGGTTGGTTTATATGATTGGTTTGTATTGATGAGCAAGAAATTGTTGCAAATAATATTTTGTGACCTGATCATGTGTTTCCTAATGATGAAACTGAAGCATGTGAGCAGTTTGTGAACAAATGATCTGTACAATTACCATGATCATTAGTTGGCTTTTCGATTAACTGTTGACATTTCAGTAGTTTACACATTTGTTCAATCGAATCTTTTTTTTGTATAATATATATTATTAAATATATGTTTTTTTTTTATGAAATGTATACAGTTGAAATATAACTAATTAACAACATAAAACATGGCAAACAAAGCCTGATCTCAAATTCTGCTGATGCAGGAAAATAATGAACAAATGTTTGTAATAAATCCTCATTTTTTTATCACATCAATTTTTTTTTTTTAATTTAAGTTTATATTTCTATACATTTTCAATATAACATATATATCTGAATATAAAAGTTGATTCATAATTCTCAATTGCATCATCATAAATCTCAATCTTGTCAGATAACACCACATCATGCATACAAATGTTTCTTTATTTTTTACCACAAAAATATATCTTTTAAATCTGCAAAACAATAAATATCTAAAAAAAATACTTGATTTAGATTTTACAATTTTTAATTGTGTCTTTATTTATCCTTAATGTGCTTCATATTTTATCATAATTTAAGCATACTGATGGGTTCCATTATGATTGGTAAAATCATTTAAAAGAAAAATGATTTCTTTAAAAATGCTACATTACACAACATTGCATCTTCTGGATTACACCTTGAATTACTTTTTCAAGGAAAGTTTTTGCATATCAGAGTGGAAGCAGCATTACAATTAAGGAGATACAGTGAAAACAATAACAATTACTGCATAACACTTGGTGGGTTGTGTTAGCGGGGGGGGGGGGGGGGGGGGGGGGGGGGGTCATTGGGGTGGTGATATGAGAATAACTGTACACCTGTCACAGCAGGGGATCTCCCCCAGTGACTGTAACAAATCAGAAACCCGGGCATAGCTGACTTCCAGTGACCTGGAGTGGGACCCTGCATCTGTAATCTGTAAACAAAGCAAATGACTACAATAGAGCCTCAAGAAAAAAATCAATAACTAGCTTAATTTTCAAGCTTTTACTTCCAAATTTCAGATTTAAACAAATTAAATATTTATGTTTACATGCTGTGAAAATTAAATCAATGGTACTTACAGGAAAAAAACGTGCCATGGTCAAAGTTGGGCAAAATTTAAGGTACTGATTTTATTTTTATGCTAATTACTTAAAAAATTTCTAAAAATTAAGATCTAATTTTGGGTAAACAATTGAATCTTAATTAAACATAGTTATATACTTGGGAAAACAGACTCTAGTTTCAAAATTTTTCATGTTATGTGAGTAAATATTTTTCCTGATTTTTTACAAAGTCCATTATGTTTGGGCCCATAACTTAAAGAATTTATTCTTAACAGACTTAATTTCTGGCATGTACATAGGAACTATATAGAAGAATATTTATGGTAAATATGAGGAAAAACAGATGAGTGGTTTTGATATTAGGCAGTCCTGAAGTGTGAAAATAGGATTTTAATAAAAAATTGAGGTTTTTCCTTAATTTCTCAAAGGAACGAAGTCACAAAGATCCAGTTTTCGGCTTGGTAGGAGATCTTGGGGACATCTAACATTATGCTGAATTTTGGATTCCTAGGTCTTACGGTTTCAAAACGTGCCACATCTACGGACGGACGGACGGACGGACGGACAGACGGACGGACGACGGACAATGGACCACGACTATAGCTCAGATGACTTATAGTCAGCTGAGCTAACAATTCGTAAAAAATCTTAAAATACAGGTGGCGCCACCAGTCTGCAGAAACTGATGAAACACTTCTTGATCAATATGTATGCCAAAAATCATAACCATCAGTGTTGTAGTTATTGAGATGTTGCAGTTTGTTTTTATCAAATTTTCCATTATTCTGGGGGGTAATTGGGAGCGCCACAGCTCAAAGGATATGGGTAACAGAGACCTTATTTCAGGTTTCCATGGACACTTTTCATAGGTCTCTCAGTGTGTCAAGAATGAAGATTCTAGGTCTAGTCTTTACGATTTGTGCCCTGTTAACAAATGTTCACATTTTAAAAGGTCTCAAAAATAGAGAAAACAATTCGTAAAGAATAAAATAATACAGGTGGCGCTACCAGTCTGCAGAAACTGATGAAACATCTCATGATCAATATGTATGCCAAAAATCATGACCATCAGTGATGTAATTAATGAGATATTGAAGTTTTTGTAAGAAATTTTTGACTATTCTGGGGGGTACTATGGGGCCCCATAGCTCGAAGGATATGGGTAAGAGACCTAATTTCTGGTTTCCATGGAGACTTTTCATAGGTCTCTCAGTGTGTCAAGAATGAAGATTGTAGGTCCTGTCTTTACGATTTGTGCCCTGTTAACAAATGTTCACATTTTTAAAAGTGTCAAAAATAGAGAAAAAAAATCGTAAAAAATCGAAAAATACAGGTGGCGCCACCAGTCTGCAGGAATTGACAAAACTTCTTATGATCAATATGTTTGCAAAAAATCATGACCATCAGTGATGTAGTTGATGAGATATTAAAAATTTTTGTATGTAATTTTTTAATATTCTTGGGGGTACTTTGGGGCCCCATAGCTCAAAGGATATGGGTAACAGAGACCTAATTTCTGGTTTCCAAGGAAATTTTACATGGACCTCTCAGAATGTCAAGTTACAAGATTCTAGGTTCAGCGGTTACGATTTGTGCCAGGTTGACAGACAGACAGACGGACAGACAGACGGACAACGGACAAAGAGTGATCGCTATAGCTCAGATGACTTACAGTCAGCTGAGCTAAAAAATCATAAAAATTAGAACAAGGCCTACAGGCCTAATGCAAACCTGTGCAATTAGATTACACCAGGTATAATGCTTCAATGCTGAACCATTACTTTTCAAGAACATGTGTAACATGTATATTAACAATGCAAGTACTAAACACTTAGAACAAGAAACAATTAAACAAACATCACTGCTGCAATTCTGCATGGGTGCACACAACACAAAAACTAGAATATGTGTAGTCAACAAGCGACTACGTGTATCTGCCAAAATCTGAGTGGGAAAGGTAAAGTGAGGCATGGATTTAGTGAAAAGGGGAAATAGAGTGAGGTGTGTTGCATAACAGCCTGGATGTCTGCAGCCCAAATGTGTATGTAGGTTGCGCCACCTACCACAAAATCCAGAAAGCTGTCCAAGATGTATAAACATGCAAAATTTTATGCAGATAAGTCAAACCACTACTGAGATATGAGTGATTTTAGCCCACAGCAGACAAACAGACGGACGCTGTGCAAAAATGGTGTCAGGTGGCCCCACCAATTTTGTGTATGATTAAGAGATATGTAAGATCTATACACATGCAAAATTTCAGGGGGATATGTCAAACCAGTCCTGATATATGAGCCTGAATGTTTGCAGCATATCTATCTATTAATAGTGTAAGGCGATTTTTGTAATTTTCCGTATCTCCTCCGATACCACCGTACGGATTGCCCTGATTTTCAACATGCATATGGTCCGAGTTTGTTCGAAGAGATTGCATCCATTTGTATTTGCAATATTTGCGTATTACGTGTATAATTAATAATTTTAATATTCGCTCCCCCATGGGCGCCTCTTTTCTTTGTCTTTGTGCCCGGTAACACAATGGCCAAAGAGTGTGTGATAGCGTAAAATTTCAGGGGGATATGTCAAACCAGTCCTGAGATATAAGCCTGAATGTCTGCAGCATATATATAAATGCAGGTGGCGCCACCTGCCACAAAATCCAGAAAGCTATCCAAGATGTATAAACCTGTAAAATTTAACTGCTTGCCCGAAACCATGCGTAGCACGGGTAATTGCTAGTAAATAAGTATAGGTGGCCACAAAATCGAGAAAGCAATCCAAGACGTATAAACAGGCAAAATTTAAGGCAGATATGTCAAACCACCGCCGAGATATGAGTGATTTTATCCCACGGCAAACAAACAGACGGATGCTGTACAAAATTTCAGGGGGATATGTCAAACCAGTCCTGATATATGAGCCTGAATGTTTGCAGCATATCTATCTATTAATAGTGTAAGGCGATTTTTGTAATTTTCCGTATCTCCTCCGATACCACCGTACGGATTGCCCTGATTTTCAACATGCATATGGTCCGAGTTTGTTCGAAGAGATTGCATCCATTTGTATTTGCAATATTTGCGTATTACATGTATAATTAATAATTTTAATATTCGCTCCCCCATGGGCGCCTCTTTTCTTTGTCTTTGTGCCCGGTAACACAATGGCCAAAGAGTGTGTGATAGCGTAAAATTTCAGGGGGATATGTCAAACCAGTCCTGAGATATAAGCCTGAATGTCTGCAGCATATATATAAATGCAGGTGGCGCCACCTGCCACAAAATCCAGAAAGCTATCCAAGATGTATAAACCTGTAAAATTTAACTGCTTGCCCGAAACCATGCGTAGCACGGGTAATTGCTAGTAAATAAGTATAGGTGGCCACAAAATCGAGAAAGCAATCCAAGACGTATAAACAGGCAAAATTTAAGGCAGATATGTCAAACCACCGCCGAGATATGAGTGATTTTATCCCACGGCAAACAAACAGACGGATGCTGTGCAAAAACTAGACATTTCTTGGCACCGCAGGTGCCAGAGTATCCCCAGACATAGTAGCCCCTCCCCCCCTTTAAGAATAGACCCCCATTTTTAGCAGCATATACTGACACTTGGCATATTTATTGTTTCTTCCATCTAACAATCCACAATCTTGTTGAAGATGTTGGTCCTGTGACCTTGATCTTTTTAAAGATGTGTCCTGTGACCTTGACCTTTGACCTCATGACCCCAAAATCAATTTGGGTCTTGCTTTTCCAATGGGTCAAATACAAGTCAAGTTTGATATCCATACATCAATAAAAGCAGGAATTATCATCCAGAAACTAATTTTTGGATAGATGGCTCCTGTGACCTTCATCTTTGACCTTGTGACTTCAAAATTGATAGGGTTCTTCCTCTCTTGGCAGGTGAACTATATGTGCAAGATGAAAGATCTGAGATGAATTGTTTGGCTGAAAATGCATCCACAATCTTTTTAAAGAGGTTTCTTGTGACCTTGACCTTTGACCTCATGTCCCAAAATCAATTCAGGTCTTGCTTTTCCAATGGGTAAAATACAAGTCAAGTTTGAAATCCATACATCAATAAAAGAAGGAATTATCATCCATAAACTAATTTTTGGATAGATGGCTCCTGTGACCTTCACCTTTGACCTGGTGACCTCAAAATTGATAGGGTTCTCCCTCTCTTGGCAGGTGAACTATTTTTGCAGGACGAAAGGTCTGAGATGAAATGTTTGGCTGAAAATGCATCCACAATCTTTTTAAAGATGTGTCCTGTGACCTTGACCTTTGACCTCATGACCCCAAAATCAATTTGGGTCTTGCTTTTCCAATGGGACATATACAAGTCAAATTTGAAATCAATACATCAATAAAAGCAGGAATTATCAGCCAGAAACTAATTTTTGGACAGATAGCTCCTGTGGCCTTGACCTTTGACCTTGTGACCCAAAAATTGATATGGATCATCCACTATTGGCAAGTGAGCTATATATTCAAGATGGAAGACCTGGAATGAAAGTTTGGCTTAAAATGCATCCACAGTATCTTTTAAAATGCCAGTCCAGTGACCTTGACCTCATGACCCTAGGACCTATAGGGTTATTACTTTAGTGTTGGGCCATACATAAGTCATGTTTGAAATCCATATGGCTATCAACACTGGAGATATCATAAGAGGTGTGTGATTTTCACCATATATGGCAATATTCAAGGTCAAGGCCACTATCATAGGAAAGGTCATGACCCAATTTAAATAAACATCATCCCATAACCAATACCTATGTATATGCATAATATAAAAGAAATCTGTCCATTAGTTTTTGACTTATAATGCTCACAGTACTGTAAGGTGGCAATTTTGGGGGTATTAAACGGCACAAAAACAAGTAAAGAATAATAGGTGGCACCACCAGTTTCTGGAACATGACAACCCTATCCATGATCTTCCATCAACTTGATTTTGGGATAAATCCATGCAAGATTTCTTGAGATATTAAAGAATTTGTGTGATTTTCCCCAAAATTGGACCTATTCAAGGTCAAGGACACTCTCCTAGTAAAGGTCATGACCTCATTTTAAATAGGCGTCGTCCTCTTACCCATATCTATACATATACCATGTTTGGTAAAGTTCCGTGAAATATTTTTTGGGTTATCACGATTAAACAAGATTTATATGCGGCGGCGGCGGCGGTTTGAAAACATAGTATCCCCCGACTTTGTCTGGGGATACAATGATTGCAGATGGCGCCACCAGTTTTGCATATGATAAAGAGCTATGTGAGATCTATTAACATGCAAAATGTTTGCCCGATCGGTCAAATGGTTCCCGAGATATGAGCTTGGATGTCTGCAGCGTAAATTTGAATGTAGGTGGCGCCACCTGTCATAAAACAAGAAAGCTGTCAAAGATGTATAAACCTGCAAAATTTCAGGTGGATAAGTCAAACCACTGCAGAGATATGAGTGATTTTATCCCAAGGCAGATGAACAGACGGACGCTGTGCAAAAATGGTGGCAGGTGGCGCCACCAATTTTGCGTATGATAGAGCTATGTGAGATCTATAAACATAATCTAGGATCATTTTTGTGGGATATTAAACATTTTGACCATATGGTTTCAGAGAAGAAGTTTTTTGTAGCCCTCAGTGTGATAGAGGCACTGATGACCCCTGTACAAAAAAGGCCGATGCAGGTGGCGCCACCAATACCTCAATTTCAGATATGACCTATGTGACCAACAGAAAGATTGTTCCAGGGATCATTTCTGAGAAATATTGGACAATTTGGCTGGACAGTTTTGGAGATTGTGCACCCTTGTCTCAATCTAATGCCAATAAGTTGTCCTTTTTCATGCAAAACCCCATTATAATATATATCATTTTAACCCTTTACTGTTTACATTTATTTTAGATTTCCAACAAATTCTGACACTATTTATATTTACACTAACAGCCATATCTTTTCAAGCTTTTTTTGTATCTTTATCAAATTTTCAACAGTTGCCACTAAGAGGGTTTGCTGAAGATTATTGAACATCATTGAAACTTAGTAATAATATGCAATATTTTGTCCTGAAAGAATCTATACATATCATGGCATTCTAGTTGCCCATTTAGAGTGCTCTTTAGTGGCTTGTAAATAGTAAAGGGTTAAACCTGATAAAAGTATTCATCTGATGACGTATAATATGTATTTGTATCTCATCAAAGATGTTCAAAACTATAAACATAAAAAAACAATTATTATTTTTGTGAAATAACACATTATTCTAGGAGTATCATTGCAGTTTGCAGATTTTCAGTAGGCTCATGTGAAAATACATGAAAATATCTCAAGGCAATATTTGTTTAATGACCTATTTTGTACTTTTCATGTCTAAACTGCAATTACCGTAAAATCTCCACTTAAAACCGCGGTTTAATCAAGAAATTCAAAATCTTGAATCAGGTGGATTTCCTGAAAGCACTGTGCGGTTTATACTAGAAGGGTTTCCTGAATATCTTCCTGACAGACATCGTTTTTGGGCCGGCGCGTGGGCGATAATATTGCAACTTTCGAAGGCTGTTCTTAGCATGCATGGGAGCCGTGTGTAAATATATTATTTACGATTATTTGTTAATTATAAATTAAATATTGCTGATTAGTTTTCGTGTGATATATAACTTGTTATAAAATCTTGGTAATTGTCACCAAATAATACGTTTACAACAACCCTGCTGTTAAACACAGCGGTCCACTTCGTTGGGCATGGTCAAGCAAAATTGAAATAAAAGCCTACTTTAAACCCATTTGCGGCATTATTTAGCAATGATTATTTGTTTAAAACGTAAAATGAATAAAAAGCTGACATCGTAAAGAGTCGCACAATGGCAGACGATCGTTTTAAAATCAAGTTTGAGTGCCGCCATGTGCTGAAACACCCCGGTATTCTGCTAGGAATATTTTGAACGGCTGTACGCGGTGGGTGGTAAATAGAACAGCCACCTATTTCGTCCCAGCGTGCCTTGCGCGAACACTGCCTTGACAAAATGGCTCTCCACACGGAAACTTTCTTCAGGAAAAAAACTTGCTAACCCGGACTGGCCACTTTAATTTTACCTTAAAATCACTCGTTTTCAAGCGTCATGTTTCCTATACGTCTGATCTCGAAAAGGTAACTTCAGTTACTTTGATATTTAGTTAAGTTGACCAGCGATGTTTTCAAACGCACCAGCAAATTGTGACATGGAGCGATGTCAACGTACGATGTGACGAAGATAATACCGAAGTAACCGGTATGAAAATGATTTGAATCTTCCGAGTAATGCCAGAAAATGGAATTTTCATAAAAAAATAAGACTTCAAAATATTACTTTTAGAATTAAAAAATACAGTGACTTGAAATGGATCAGCAGAATATTTTTTCCAAAATATAATGACAAATCAGTAGCAAACAAGAATACGGCACGGAATATAAAATCTGTATAAACAGGCAGAGGTTCACCGGCCCTTACGTCTTCCCAAACTTCATGCTTGAGTGACCTTGCAAAAAAGTGTTATGATGTGTTTAAATAAAATGCCCAATTAATTTTTAAAGTGGACAGGAATGGCCGAGTCGCAACCTACGCGTGTTCATTTATAGATGATTGCTTGATTGTGTCTTTTGTCAAATCATTCTGTAGCGAAAGTTGGTGCGGTTTTAATGGGGGGTTCTTAGTATTTGAGCCCCTCGCGGTGTCTCGCCTGGAATTTCGGCGAAGTCCGGGTGCGGTTTTAATCGGAAGTGCGGTTTTAAGTGGAGATTTTACGGTATTAAATTTTGCTACTATAAAAACTGAAAAATGCCCATGCCTTTTACTAAATTAACGTTTTCAGAAAAAAAAACATTTTTTAGATAACATATTTAACTTTGTGGGTATGAAATAAAAAATGTATGTGACTTGTCGTTACTGAGAAATATCCATTTTAAACTCATGCATTTCACTAGGATCCCATTTTGAGAAAAAGCCAAAAAACTGTATATGTGTGTTCCTGTTAGATTATGGACCTTAACAAGGGCTTATTGTGAATGGGCCATGAGTCATATACGGATCCCCTAAAAAGGTGGCTGTGTTACATAATCTGCAAAATTATTTTCTGTTTGCTTGATATTACTGTAGCATGTGAGATACCATCCCATATTAGGATACCATCTTGTAGCATTCTTTCTCTATTTTTCAGAACAGTAAACTGCATACAGTTATCTTGTTTGAATCAAAAGTTATGAGCACTTGAGTGCAGCAGGTATGAGGATGGTGGAGGTGCGGACACGGAGGAAACATACTTTTTATTCAAAGTGGATTCAAATGCTGCAATACCCTTGCTGATGTCATTGTGGGCATTTTGTACAGTTCTTTGTCTCCATTTAAGGATGTTGTGTTTGCCTCTGATGTTGATCACGGGATGATGAAGATACTGCACCATGTGCCTCATTAGCATCAATGCCAGTGAAGGATGGTCTCAGTCCTGCTGCTACAGAAGACACAAGCAGCCTTGTTTCTATCATTAGCTGGGACACTGTCAATGCCATTATGCCATCCATTCAGTCCTTGGATGACTGCTATCTCTTTCATGATACATCACCTGTGGTGATAACCCTTGAACAAGACCATCAATCTGTTTATGGACACACTATTCACACTATTTTTTCTATCATTCCAAAAGTCAACTGGACATAATTGCGAATAACACAAAAGAAGCAATAGTTCACAAGGACAATGCTTAATATGTTGGAACAGAATTTCCTAAGAATGCCAAAAATCCTAATTCATATTACCCTTCAAGGAGAGATCATGAGGACATACTTTGCACAGTGTCAATTCGCAAACAAAATCAGTTATATTTTAACTTGAGTGCTTTAATTTTTGTGGGTACTACCTACTTTCCAATGTAGTTTAAAAGTCAGTTAAGTGGAACTGAAGTATAATTAAGCCAGTGAAGACTTTACATGAAATTTTAAAAGTTAATGCTTACATGGTTACTTATTTTTATATCTGAAGGGAGTAAAAGTATTTGCAAATTTCTTATAAACCCCTTTATATTCTAGGGCATAGGTTTTTATATTGGTATAAAGAAGGAGATAAGTGGAGTACAGACTTAAGTCTGTTTTTGTTCATGATACATTAAAGAATCCAACACAGCCTCTACAAATGATGCCTTATTTTAACAGAATAAAAGGGTTTTGAATAAAATAATAATCAAAATGATACCATATAGAGACTTTCCGAGCATATATTGCAATTCCACGTGAAAAGAGCTTTCAGAATATATATAGTTTTACTATACTATTAGCAGTAGTTCCAGCGACTGAGAGTTAACAGCAAATAAAGAAGAAAACCCTGGTCAGTTTAGAATTTGGCCCATGTAACACAGAGGGGACCAGTTCATGACCGTGGCCAATGACAACCTGTTGTCATTATTCAGTTTCCTGTGATCAATGGAATATGATTTCATATTACTAATTTTGTTGTCATATCTGTAAGTTAAAGATAATTTTAATGGATAATTTTACATCTGACAGCTGACTGACACATGTACCCACATGTAGGGTTGGGACGGTTACTGGCATTCAGTACTTTCATGATATGTTACAGCTATGGAAATCGTACAGTCAACTTTCCTATTGTGGCAAAATCACAATTTGCATTTTGTCCATGTTTTTGGTTCACAAGCAAGCCCTTGAAGAGTATTTTCTGGGGTAAACTCGCATCATTAGGTTCCATCCATGTTCAAAATAACATTATTTTCAAGAATCATATTTATTTTTATAAATTGAATGCATTTGAACATCTGCGTGTGGGTGGAACCATATGCTTACTGACTACGGGATTAGTCGGAAATGTCCGGAAGTAGCAGGATGAATCTGAGGGGACAAAAGCGGCAGAATTCAAGAAGAAAATAACATTATAAAGAAAGAGCAATAATTAAACATATTTATCCTTAATTACATGGAATGAAAATTTCAAGGTAAAAGTGTTACCAGATCCAGCTTTACTAACGGGCTGTATATTTTGCCATATATAATGAGGGTTTGAATATTAAGACATGCAGGTTAAGACATACTCTCTGAAAACTCTCCAGGATTCTACAGCTTTTATGAAGAACTTTATAGGAAACGTGGAAAATTCTGACAAGCATGATTTGACGTATGGGGCAGGAGTTCCCTCGCCTCAAGCTCGCACACCTGCAGCACTATCATTCATCTTACATCGCTTAATAAGTGATCCTTTGATACTGACACAATGGGTATAAATGATATTAATAGTCAACCCCTTGTAGTGTTGGGACAATATGGGTTTTTGATATCATGATAATTATTCAAATTTTATCGCGATATACCGTGATATCACGATATTTTTAATTATATATAATGGCATTAATAAGCCTTCAGTAATGATATTTATAAAAACCGCCTTTGTCTTGACCTTATACAAGGGGTTAAGTATTAATATCATTTATACCTATTGTGCCAGTACCACATAATGACTCATTAAGTGATGTAAGTTGCATGAAGGTCCTGCAGGTGTGCAAGCTTGAGGCGCGGGAAGTCCTGCCCCCATCGTCAAATCACGCTTGTCAGAACTTTCCATCAGTTTCCTATAGCTACATAAAAGCCGGAGAATCCCGGCGAATTTTCGGAGAGCGTGTCATACCAATCATGGCTAAATATACCATCCCAATTTTATATGGCAAAATATGCAACCCGTATGGAATGTTCGATTCAGTTGTGACACTTTTATTTTGACATTTTCGTTCTATGCAATAAAAGCATAAATATGTGAATTTATTGCTCTTTCATTACAATGTTATTTTGTCCTGGAATTCTCAGGCTTAGGTCCTCTCTGATTCATCCTGCTACTTCCGGACATTTCCGACTAATCCGGAAGTCTGTAAGCACACGGTTTCACCCACACGCGTGTATTTAAATACATGTGGTTTAGGCCAAAATAAAAAAAAGGTATGGTTCTCAGGCACTTTTTTTCAGAAATCAATGCGGGCGGGCGCTTTTTTTATTTTAAATTTGTTGGTATGTTTCGATAAAAAATTTCAAATGATAAGGGAAAAGCATGAAAATAACAGTTTCATTTTGCTAAATAAGTGAAAGCACTACAAAACTAAGGAAATTGTATGGTTTTATCTTCTTGAAAGAATTATGGGAGCGGCAGCAGCACAAAATTGGAAAGTTTTTGTTGAAAATCAAAATAAAAAGTTTTGATGCGGGGGTTTAAAATTGATGCGGGCGGTGCCTGAGAACCATACCTTTAATTTTTTTTGGCCTTATGAAAATTAATGTGATTCTCTGAAATAAATTTATTTTGAACCTCAAGGGCTTGCTTGTGAACCAAAATCGTGAACAAAATTGATATCGTGGTATCGCGATAATAGGAAAGTTGACGGTATGATAACCGTAGCTGTCAGATATCGTGATAATACCGTATACCGGTAACCGTCCCAACCCTAACCCCTCGTCTATAGTCAAGACCCTAAAGGGGGTTGTTATTATTATAGATTATTATTGGCTCATTAATGACATTAAAGCCTATTATAATGATATCCCAATATCATGGTAAATCACAATAAAATCTGAATAATTATCATGATATCAAAAACTATATTGTCCCAACACTACCCATGTTCGTGGGTGGAGCTAAGGCACAGTCAGTGACGCATGCAGTGTGGTTGCTGGCTATCAGGTGCTAAAAGAATTAACGCCGGCTGAACTAACCACAGCAACTTGGTGATACCTTCCGCTCCTCAGCTCATCAAAACAAACATAATTAATGATATTATACTCTCTCTCCATATATACTTGTTAATTAGTAAGTATGAGATAATTACATTCCTTGCTAATTAAACCCATATACTTTTTCTCTCCTTCTCTCCCTCTCTCATCACAACAACGCAAGGAAAACCTACATACTTAGTTGTATGAGGAAATGAGTTAATTTACATTCATGTTATGTGACGTGTGTGTATGTGTAGCACATATCCATATAAACAAAAATGTACACACGTGTACAAATATACACCATGTTGTGACAGTTCAATTTGCACAGGGTCCCCTGGGGTGTCTTTGTTGTGGCTGTCCACAAGTATACAGATAGGTTTCAACGGAGTGTCACTAGTAGGAAATTCACATAGATGTATATAGTTTCAGGCACTGCTGAAATTACAACAACAGACAAAATCAGGTAGCTAGATTTACGTCAGGGGCAAGGGCGGTCTAAAGAAAGAGCAAACTATGTATTGACACGATGACATTCTACCAAGATAGACACTGGATCATGGAGTTGTTAGTCGGCATGATTATCTTTTTGTTTACTCACTAATAAGTGTTGTTAGACCAAGACCAATTTACAGAGATAAGCCTGTGCAAGTTGTTCAGCTCTTACTTCCACTGTAAGCACTTCATTGGCTACTCAACTGTCAGTAGCGGGAGTGTGTGGTGGGTCTGCTCTATCAGAACAGACTGCCACTGTAAATACACAGCCTCCTCAGACCTGTGTTGTTTTGGTAATTAATTTATAAAGTTTTAGTTGAGAATACATTATGCCATTGGCTTCACCTTTTTACAACTGGAATACAGGTATTCGACAAGCAACTAAGTGTATCCGCCAAAATCAGAGTGGGATGGGTGAAGTGAGGCATGGATTAAGAGGCAAGGGGAAATAGAATGAGATCTGTTGTATATTAGCATGGATGTCTGCCATGTAAACATGATTGTAAGTGGCACCACCTATTATTTGAAAGAGAAAGCTATCCAAGGTGTATACATATGCAAAATTTCAGGTGGATCAGTAAAACCACTGCTGAGATATACAAATGATTTTTACCCTAGGCAGATGAACATATCCATGGACGATGTGCAAAAATTGGTTTACGAGTGCCATTAGTTTTTGTATGATAAAGCTATCCAACAGCTAATTTAGGCAAATTTCAGTCTGATTGGTCAAAAAAGTTTGAAGATACTGTGGTTGGCTTCATATTCGCGACGCTGAAATTTCGCAATTTTTCAATTTTTAATGTTTCGCGAGGGTTTCATTTTCGCGATCTCACCAAAACCCAAATATTTGGTAAAGCCATACCTATGTGTGTTATAAAATGAGAATAAGTCATGAGTTTGTGATATTTTTCTCATATAACGATGGGCCCGAACACAAAGCACTGGTAGTTAAGTTCAAATTAAGGGGAATGTTTTCCCTATACCTGCATGGATGTAACTTATTATAACAATTCTCATTGTTCTAATCTATTCCCATACAAATATTGGCTACATTAAATATGAAGGACGTAATCCATTGGCCAATTATTCCCGAGGGTTTCATTTTCGCGATTATTTCCCATTCGCGAATATCACGAAATTAAAACCCTCGCAAACAAAAAGCAACCACAGTATGTGGATTAATATGTGAAAAAAAGTCAACGCAAAATGTTTAGGTACCAGGTAACATGTGACCCGATAATGGGGTCAAGTTTTGGAAAAACCTGTCCATTGGTCTCAGAGTAGTTCTCAGGAAAGGAATGCGGCGGAGGTTACAGAATCCTGTCAAAAACATAGTATCCGCCAAAAGAAAGTTTTGAAAGTAAATGACATACAGTATCCCCATTTTCAAAATATTGATAATTAGGGTTTATAGACAATGATGGCATCCTAATACTTGAAGAATTTCCTCACCAGTTAACAGGGTATTAGCTAGACAACATTTATATACATGGGGCATGTGATAACCCTTTTCATAACCTTTCCTGGTTACCCTTAAATTTATGCTGTTTGTGCCACAATGAACTTCCTGTGTGGAAGCTAAGTGTAGACCAGCATGCCACCAGCCCAGTAGTCTACTAAACTTCAAAGGTTGCAGCCTGGATGCAATCTTATCAATTACTTTTGCCTCTGCTAGGTAACTGGCCTCACTGGAATAACTATTTTATGTACTAGACCCAAGTTTGGGGTCTGCTGAAATGCCCAAATATGACATCAATAGATTATTTCACATGAGTATCAATGCAATATTCTGGTATAAATTTGTTATGCCCAGATAATGTGAATGCTTCATACACACAAAACAAAATTTAAAATATAAAGCTTGGTTATGACTGGCACCACCACAGGGCAGGGTCATTACTATAAAAATGACTGCTGCTTTGTCAAAGAAACAACTGCAACAGCATCATACTGCATAGGTGTATTGGCTTCATATTATAAACTTGGCGTCACGTTTGTAAGATTATTTTAATGCGATTTCTGACTTTCAGCGTATCGTCAGGATTCATTTTAGCCATATCATGACTGGAGGGATTCTAACGCAAAGCTCCTTCTACCTCTATACATTCTTCATGGCAATCTGATCCCTGAGCTGATATTATGGTTGCACACCCCAAATATGCATGTTTTTTTTTTAATTTTATATATAGAACTAAAATTTTATGTATAATAATTTTATCTGTAAAAGAGTTTTCACTTTTCTGGATTAATTAATTTAAAAAATATATTAATAAGAATCATTAAGAAAAAGTTACTGAAAAAATCAAGGCTACCTAATTAACAAGAATCATAACAAAAATGTAATTGAAAAAATCAAGAAAACCTTATTAACAAGCATTTTGATGAATTATGACTAAGAGCTGTAATCAGTTATATGACTCACATAAAATAAATGGGATTCGAATTGTATAAAAAATGTTTTTCATACTATTCAACAGCCAGGTTAAGGCCTGTTCCTGAGCCTGTATGTCAGTCATTGCCTGGATATTAGTCCAAAATGCATTTCTGAGATAAAATATTTATTGATGCACTGGCACAGCAATTAAAACGGGTTCTGTCAGATCCAGAGCAAACTATTTTGATGTGATGATCGAGTGACAGTTCACCAGGAGTGGTCAGGTGGTAGGACGTTTGGTTGATCGCGAAAGCTGAGTAGACTGCCCGGTTAGCTAAAATGTAATTATTTCACAATATAATACTTTGATATAAAAAATAAGACATGTCAGCAAGTGTGTGATGAGATATTTCTTGTGAATAAGACAAGTTAGGTATCCGAGTACTGAAGTAATCTTTGACACCAACAACTGATCAAGCCAACGAGCGATCTCCATATCATCACCAGTGTGGCAGCGTCCGCTGCACCGCCCGTGGACATGCATCATGCAATTCCAAATTTTGTATTTTTAGCGTGTAAAAAAGAGTGCATATATTACCTTCTGGTCCATTCACCTACACATCGCCCTCTTCAAATGTCCATGCATTGGGTGTTGTACCCTCTATTCTGAAAATTCAGTCTCCCTTCCCTAATGTCGGCTGCTGACCCGGAAGTACTTTCTCGCAGGGACCAGTCAGTGTACGAAGTCCAAGCTAGTTGCGCACCCGTATCCGATGTGGATCCCGGGAATGGAACAGAACAAGACACAAGCGTTTTGACTATTTTTAAAACGAGATTCTAAAACTTACGAGTCAAAAAGCTCACATATGGGAAATTTATATAATTTCATCTTGGTTCATTATTCAGGAGCATGCACGGCAATTACAGAAAACGCCCTGCCATTCCCACTGGTCGATTACTTGCACATGTATGCATTTCATGATATTTCATTTGGTGTGTGCGTAGGCCTGTAACAGTGGTAGTGGTGCATCCAGTCTTACCAGCTTATTGTCTGAGAACAAAATGGACTAATTTATCCCACTAGAGCTGAATGAAGGGTAACTATTAACGTGTTTAGTTATGTTTTACGACCATCCATATTGTTAACTCGGAGCCTGATAAATTATTTGTTGCCGTGTAAATACAGTGCCACAGGTTTCTGCCTTCATTTATCTAGCGGAAGGGAACGCATGTATCCGCATCTGTCAGATGATGGTAAACCGAGGTGATTGTTTCAGCCAGCGGTGTGCAGTACTCGTGTTTTAACAACAGAGCCACGACTGGGTCTAGATGAATTAATATAATAAAAAAGGGGAAAAAATGGCCCTAATTTTTTGCCCTAGAAGGCGAAGATCGGCTGAATATGTGCGCCATCATTAATTTTGAAAATAACCTATAATTAATTAAAAGACCTGTACGTTCATAAAGCCTGATACTGGTTAGGTCTACTTGTCCGTTCAAATAATGCATTTTATATATTTTATGCTATACAAAGTTAGTGTTGCTTCAGCGTCAATTGATATGTGAAGAAACCTGCAATGGGTTCTAGAAACAGGAATGTGACAGCCTACCACTCACAAGGTCACTTTCTAAGTCTTGGTCGAAGCGAGTACTCGAGATACCTTCATAACAAGTAAAAGCTATTTAAAATTTGTCATCAATGTTCACTTCATCGGGCCCATGCTCGTGCATTCTTTAACCGGTCCTGTGTTCATTCTATGTCATGGCCTTTCCCCGTATAACTCGACAAACAAAGGCAAAAATAAACAATCATCAGTATCACTGCACTGTTACAAAAATAGACCCCATCCATTGTACAGATCAGTGTTACATTGATTCTCCTGTATATCAAACGCGGATGCCATGATCAACGCTGACCTCCCGAAATCCTGGTGTACTTCCAACTTCAGGACTGAGGATGTATGCTTGCAAGTTTCTGTCGATTATGGAAATAATCCAATAAAGATGCCTTCACTCACAAATGCCAGATGAAGTGAAACTCGCACCATAGCCACATCCACAAAGCCGTTGGTCGTATAAAATCTCCAAACTTTCATAGGAACTGCCTAACAATAGCTATAGCACTGCTTTCTTCAAACCTCGTCATCTGAGCCTTGTGTTAATGGGCTGGACTTTGGTCAACATCATCCCGTTACTTAGAAAAGAAAAAAATAGGCGACCCAGTACTCTGGTTGGTCCAAGGTGCATGGTACCTCAGTCGCTGATTCAGCAACAATAAAGATTATGAACATTATGGGTAGTGGTTCTCAGTACTAAAAGGTAAAGTAGAATGAAAATAGAACTGTGGTAATGGTAGTTGAATAGTCCATGTGCCCGTGGAAAAATACCCGAAGTGAATGGTAGTTAATGAACTGTTTTGGATTCGAAATCGGAACCAACATCGCCCGTTTATTAAATGAAGAATATCGAATCTAGCCAGATACATACTCGTACATCTACCCCGTTGCGCAGAAAGTTACTGGAATTAAGCCATTTCATTACAACTAATATCTTCCGTCATATATACACAAAGATTGTCTAGCTTCTTATCTAAAACAGTTTTCTAGAAATATTTCTAACAATGTCAATGAACGAGTAAGCACAGAATGGATTGTACCCTTCTAGATTTGTCATTGATTTTGTAGGAGCTGTAGACCATGGCGTTCCCCTAGATAGGAACTTTAGTAATTAGACAAACTTAAGCTTGAAACCTTTTCCAAATTATGGTGAATACATTTTATCTTATATACTTGTAGCTGCACTGCTCCTGTTGCTTGTTCATCTTTTCCAATACCTGCTTTTAAGCTACTATTTCGACACGATATAGCCCTGGTAGCACGACACTTCTGTGAATGTGGCTCTATCTGACCTTTGCAAAGTCCTCTGATGTGCCAGTGTTGATCTCCATACAACTTGTGGACTACATTCTGTTCTTTAAGCGCTTCACTGGGCGACTAAAAGAGCGCTTCTATTAAAAAGCTCTACGTTAGAGCCGTGTTTTGATGCCAGTTATAATGCATGAAAGGGCCATCTAAAATGTATCCTCTGGAGTAGAGACTGCACACTGGAAAGTCCAGCAGCCTTCAGGAGTTCTGTATCTGGGATGTGCAACAGGCGTCTTGTGCATATACCATAGAGGCGCAACAGGTTCAAGACCTGGCTAGCATACATAATACTGGTCCAGGATACAAGCAGCAGTAACCCCATGACTTGTTTCTTTGTTTTGTAGGAGAGACGTTATAACAAGAAGCAGATACGAGACCCACATTAGTACCCATTTGACCATGAGCTGCTGTGCCAGACGCTGTCATCATTTGAGAGAAATAAACGTTTTCTTTGCTTGTAAACTTAGGAATATGAGGAGTAAACTGTCCGTGGGATTACTATATGCCAGCTATTGTCTCATCTGTTTCACTTCGAAACCACCCGTTTACTTACATCCAGGTCTACGTTCATAGAGAGCGTGAGCATGAATCCCTTCGATGCCTGGAAAATGTCCATGTGGAACTAAGGCTAAAAACTTCTCAGGGCAGCCGCGTTTGTTCATTGTTTTCCACAGTCTTTCCCAAACCAAGGTGTCGAGGGCCTTGGTCAAGTCACTAACGTAGCTGTGAATACAGGACTCGGCCGGTCATTTACATGACCATAAGATGTACCAGAGGGCGTTACACCAAAGCAGAATCGTAATGTGACCTATTATTTAGTAAGGGTACCCCAATGGCTGCGTGTTACAGGACAAAATCAAGTGATGGCTTTGGAATTAACATGGCCACTAAAGGTCATCCAGTCTTCCTCAATGCTCCTTCATCACAACCGCGCGCATTTACCTGAAAGTCGAGTTCCAGAATGAACTTCTATAAAACAGCTTCCGACCTAAGCCTCTCGGATTTCTTCAGTAATAGGCGTCTTGGGCAGGGTCTCTTGGAGGGAGGGATTTTGCTGACAAGTCTGTCGTCAATCTAGCCCTTGCTCCTAAGCTATCCTCCGCATTACGCCATGAGAGCAGAACCTTGGGCGGCATATATGCCGTTATCTTCCGTAAAACAATACACATTGACTGCAGTGGCAAAATCAGGGCTGTACGCCGGGTGGGGAATGGGGCTGTGGGGCAGCTGCCCCTGGGCCTTTCGAATTAAATATTAAAAAAAATGGTACAATTACTTTGAACTTTTAAACTCATGAACTCGCACTGCCTTTGGTGTCGATTTCTTGCTTGTGGCTTTTTTTATATATTGTTGTCAGAATATACAAATTAATAACTTAATACAAAAAAGAACGTTATCTGAGAAACCATGTCAGCAGTCAAAATGTTATACATGTGCCTGCTGGTTGAAACAATCGCAACGATTAGCATGTCGGCAGTCGCTTAGGGACCAAAACACGGGGCCGCACAGTAGCTGCGTGTGTCATTTTAAAAGATAGCCGTGACAGCCCGACTCCGTAGGCAATGATAATTGGGCTGGTAAGCCTACTTGACCGTGATACAGGCAATATTGAGGAATGCATCGCAGTGGTTTACATCATGTTGCATTCATATTGTGGTAAAAACAACCATAATCCTAACATGCTACGGATGATTATTTAACACAAGAGAATACATGTGAACTCACAACCCAAGCTGAAACCCCGTCTCTATGGTAACGAGTCATTTCCTATATCGCCTGCAAGTTGCCTGCGTCCTGTAACCCGTGCGAGCCATGATTGTGTTCATGCGGTCATAAATTCAACCAACATACCGAGGGGTTTACCAATAAGCTGAGTTAAAAAGGAACATGTTTGGTGTTATAAGAAAGTACACAAAAAATGCTAACGATTGGTCTGGTTTATGTTGACAGTGTACCTGTAGGTCATGAGACGTTGTCAAAAATGACGAAAATATTTACATTCTCATGGGGTCTTATAATACGTTCCTCAGACCTAGATGTAAGACACTCTGGCAGGCCAGTAATCTGGTGGTAATGAAAGAGGGTCGATATGACACTACTTAACAGAGGGACTGGACCTACCATTACAAAATCGTTGCGATAATGTCTACAGTGCTGGCACGGAGTCAAGTCTACGTGTACATGGAAGCACGTTTTATTTTACACATTTTTTAAAACAAGTTTATTTAGAAAAAAATGCCAAATACTTATTCAGCGGTGATCCCTGCATGTAGGATCCACGCTACAACAGATACTACATCAAATCATACACTGAATCAATTTGTTTATTTTCATTGCAATTAGAGTATTTATATTTCTTACAAAGGCTAAATAATATTTCATATCTTTTTTAAATGAGCTTTCAAACCTGTTACTCAGAATTATTCGTTTTTCATTTTAAACCTGATTTTGTTATTGAAAATAGACAAAGCTGTTACTGATATAGTTTCTTCTACATACTTTAAATATTCACTTCCTGTGTAAATCCAATAACAGTGGTTCTTCAATCTAATTTACACTAAAAGCATGTAATAAAATATTGCCATATGTGTCATACCATAAAACATGAGTAAATCATGTGTTCTATATCTTCCACCGTTGCACAACTGTACGAAATTTTAGAGGCTGTCTTTTTCCATTTATATAAATCTAAACTTAGTTAAACAAAGTTATGTAACAAGGTATAGTTAAAATCTGCTGCTTTAGAAAACTTCCCTTTTAACCTTTCTTAAATGAATGTTCTTGAAAATATGACTATTATTTTTTAGATCAAACCTCGCAATCCAGATTTATGGGATGATGGTTTAACGATTTTCTGTTTTGCAAAACAAAATATCTTTGTCGTTAATATTTTAATATGTATTTTACGCATTTTAGTAGTAAACAAATACTAAAGCCCCGGCAGGGCAAGGTTGGACCCTCCCCTTTTCAAAATTCTGGATCCGCCCTTGAATAGAAAATTGCACTTTATACACAGTATACATGTAGATCTGTGTTTGAAGACAAGGCAGGATGTCTGCTAACAAAAACCGCAACATATTTGACTTCTTTGGGACCAGTACTTGTCTTGTAAATATCACTGAGCCTCAGATAAGGTAAGTCGTCCAATCTCATTGTTCCAAGGATTTTAAATTGCTGTGATAAAATGTGTTACGGCATCCATTGTTTTTGACATTTGCTTTGATATATTTCTTCCAAGGGGTGCCCAAAGAACTTAAATGTTATTATAGGGTTTGGTGCGAAATTTAATGAGAGTCTGCAGGCCTAAACTGATGTGAAAAACTTTAGGCCTATTATAAGAACCAGCATTTACATTTTACGATCATCTTGATTATCACGAGTTTTGTATTCAAGTGACATGGCGTATCCTGGGTTTCCAACCCCACTATGAACTTGGATTTTGCATAAAATTTTCTGTTTGGTTTCAGTTAAATGATGCCATTGCCTTGTCCATTCAATGCAACCAAGATCTCCATGACTGGTCTGCTAAATTATAAAAAAAATATCGTTAAATATCAATAGACACCCCATGAGAAAACAGAATATATAGTTTAACATGATAGTTCAATATAGTTTTCTTTCAAAGGATGGATATTATGTAAATTATTATTAATCTGAAGCATTTAGTCAAATTATCCATTGGTATTTTCTATATTCCGCCAAGTTTCACAGGTACAGGCCAACAAGCCCACAACAAGATTAGGGGGATCCTTTTCATTCATGATGGAACATGTTCCTGCAAGCTTCTTACTCTTGCTAAGCAAGCTAACACAAAAACACAGAACCGGAATATATAATATTAATATCAGGTTTGTGTGGATATAAGAATTTACCTCCACCTGTCCTTTTTAGATTTAAGAATGGCCCCAGGTATCTCTCGGTGGCTGTGAAAGTGTTCTTTCATGCATATTAGCCGTTCTCTACACATACACCTATATAATGGTTGACTCCTTCATCGCCTATCCATATACATGTACTTGGTATCACAGTGCGATATGATTAGCTACTCCTTAAAAAGACTTTTTTATAATTGTTACGCACATTGTAACATTAAAACGTGAACACTATATATATAGTTGTATAAGTAGTATATAGTAAAAAGTTGATCCCAACTGTAAGCTTTATTACCTCAGTTATTGTGCAGTTTGGCACTTGCAGTCCTGCTCTCAGCCACAATGATAATTGCATTGAGAAAGTATTTTCACCAACATAGTTCAAACACGGGTGTTTTACTATTTTTGTACGGTATTAATCCTATTATTAAGGGATATACACCTATTTAAGTTTAGGCTTAATGCGTATTAGCGTTACCATAACCAAACTATATATAAATACCCAGTGTATCATGTGTGTGTGTGTGTGTGTGTTCACTGGGGTTTTATGTGTCGTTAGGAAGGTATATATTAACACGAGATGACACCGGATTATACAGTTCTCAGCAAGCTTTGTTTGTTTAAAATGCTTTCACCGTGTCATTGACGTTTAGTATTTTGTTCTAGTATGTATTAGTGCCGACAGATATCGCCACAAGCTAGGCTTTCGCTCTACAGTATATAAGCTTAGATATCCCAGTCCGTCACTCTTGTTAATTTGACTCAGGCGCGGATTCAGGATTTTTTTGCAGGGAGGGGTAAAGGGTGTCATTCATAAAAATTGTCTAAAAATGGTCGTTGGTTATGAGGGGGGGGGGGGGGTTCTCGACCCCTAAAACCCCCCGTCAATGCATAAGATTTGTCTAAAAAAAATGGTTGTTGGTTGAGGGGGGGGGGGGGGGGGATTCGACCCCTAACAAGGTGTACTGATGAAATATGTCTTGCGGAAATTAGAGAGATGAAGTCGCTTAAAATTATGTTTCTCTCCGCTAAACAGGTGGTAACACATTAGCACAAAGGTGAAGTCCCTTTCACATACTATTTCTCTTCAGAAAGGAGCAAGTAATTCCAAACATGGTGTGACGATTCGGAAAGCGAGTCAGTGGCCATATGCAACAACGTACGTCAGAATGCCATTCAGCACAACTTGCCTCCGTAGTCACGCACCCGTATGAGCCAGCTAACTTTACATTGCATCACCGTTCAGATGAAAATTACATGAGAATAAGCCAAGTTTAACCCACCCAATAACTTCATATTTTAGTAGGACAGGGACGAAGGTACAACACTTCATCTGAAGCTGGGAGGTATATGGTTTACAGCACAGCGTGAAACGCGAGAGTGCACTCTGTTCATACTGTTAACGCTTCGGTGACGTTTTGTCCACTCAACTATCACAAATGGAGGTTTAAAGAATTGAAAAAAAAATATTGTGAAAAAAGAGCTACGTGGATCTACATGGAAGCTGTACTAATTATTTGGCATCCGGCCAAAGGGTCTTGAATTTCAAGCGCATAATTGAATATACAGGATATGTTTGCTGAAAGCTGATCAGACAAGAGGCTGAAACTCAAACAGGAACAAAAAGGAAGAATCGTCGTTTTTACTGATGTTGTGTTGTCTTTGGGCCAGCGTGGTATTGCCTAAACTGTCTAAAAGACAAGCAAAAAGAAGATGTTAACTTCAACTTCAACTTTAAATAAAAATATAACAAAGATCTCTTTAGTCAGGGGGCTGAAGGGGGTCCTGTGTGCAATCGTATGTCCCCTAATTTTGACTTCTGATCCAGGTATGACACCTTCAGAGGAGTGAAAAAAACTTGGGTAGACATCCTGGATCGCGGGCAGAAAGGGTGAAATTCAAGATGGCGTCCAAGATGGCCGCCGAACCATTGAATCATACATAACTCGAAAAGAAATTGGGGCAGAGGATTGATTTTGGTGTGTTTGCCTATGTTTTCAGCGTCAAGGACTCTATTAAAATCATTTCCAAAACAATACTGTATTTAGTTTCGGTGATATTCAATATGGCTGCCAATATGGCTGCCGTACCATAAAAAATACTTAACTCGAAAAGTATTTGAGGTAGGTGAATGATTTAGGTGTCTTTGCCTATGTTTTCAGGGTCAAGAAATGTATTGAAACCATTTCAAAGACAGTACTGTGTTTGGTTACGGTGATATTCAATATGGTTGCCAATATGGCCGCCGTACCATAAAATCATACATAACTCAAAAAGTAATTGAGGTGGGGGAATGATTTTGGTGTCTTTGCCTATGTTTTCAGGGTCAAGAAATCTATTGAAAGCATTTCCAAGACAGTATTTGGTTTCGGTGATATTCAATATGGCTGCCAATATGGCCGCTG
Organism: Sipunculus nudus; assembly: GCA_026874595.1. NCBI lineage: Eukaryota > Metazoa > Annelida > Sipuncula > Golfingiida > Sipunculidae > Sipunculus > Sipunculus nudus. The sequence continues at coordinate 85,249,435 of CM049311.1, read as the reverse complement.
TACCATTGAATCGCATATGACAAGCCAAGGAATCAGGTTAGTGGGTTGATTTTGGTGTTATCGTCAATGTTTTTCGGGGCCCAGGAGACTATTTAAGTTTCTGGTGATATTTAATATGGCTGTCAATATGGCCATTGTACATTTGAACATGTATCACACTCCATGGAATAGAGGTAGGGGTTTGATTTTGGTATCTTTGCCTATGTTGTCAGGGTCAAAGAATCTACATAAACCAACTCCAAGACTATACCGTATTTGATTATGGTGATAATCAATATGGCTGCAAATATGGCTTCTTAACAGTTGAGTCATGTCTGACAAGCCAAGGAATTAAGGTTGGGGATTCAGTTTGGTATCTTTGCCTATGTTTTCAATGTCGGGGATTATTGAAAAAAATTATTTTCAAGAAAATTGTTTTTTGTTTTGGTTTTGATGTTAGTTAACATTAGCTGCCAATATAAGTTTCTTTAATAACTGCTAAAATTCATGTTCATCTAACATATTGTGTGCTCAAATCATGTTCTTTCACAAGTCTTGCAGAACATAGGTCCCATTGACTTTATTTTCTTATGTCCAAGGAGACATTACAATGACATCCTTTTCTTTAGCTAAGACATTTTTTTTTATATCAAACATTTAAGACGGATGCCCTATCTGACTTTCTGGGTGCTCAAAATTAGATTTGCTGCTTGTAGCTCACAAAATACAGATCAACATGACCCAGTTTCAATTGTTGGTGGAGATTTAGGGTGGACCTAAAATTTCATGTGAGAAGATTCTAGGTCAAACTGTAATGATTTGTACCAATCTGACTTTCAGTGTTAAATTTGTGTGTTTCCTTTAGCTCACAGCATTAAGATTACAGTGATCTAGTCTAGGGATTCGACAAAAACTTTCCAAAGACCTCTCTGGATGTTATATTAGAACCTAATTTCAGGTTTCAAAGGAGAGATGCCCAGAACTTCCCTGGATGTTATAGGTTAAAATATTCTAGGGTTTACGGACACCATTTGAACCCAGTCAAACTGTCTGGGTTTCAAGATCATCTTTTAGTCCTGTAGCTTGCAGAATATATGTCACGATTTTTTTTTGTTCCTATAACCTGTAGAATATAAATCACAGTGACCTAATTTTCTTGTTTTTTATATTTGCCTAGGCAAATGATGTACAGTCTGCTGAGCTAAAAGAACAAAAACATGAAAAATGACAAAACTTGAGACAAATCCAGAGCAAAAGATGTTCTGCCAGTGGATTAATCGCATATGCCAACAGGCTGTGTTGTTGGTGTCATGACATAAATAATAAAAATCAGTGTTACCACCTTTAGGGAACTATTTGAACAGTTCCTGGGCTTGGTGCTCGGATATGTGTCAAATTGCACAACGTATAGGTTTCATATTTACTCTTATATTAAGGTATCTGTGTAAGACAAAGGCGCACATTGAAAACTCCTGTTCTTGTTAGGACTATTTCTCTGGACACCAAACAACTAAGGGATCTGGACAGTTTCTCTCCATCATCAAATTATAAAATTAAACTTGAAGCTTTCCTCAGAAAGTGTCCAGTAAAATATTGTTTTACTCAGAAAGACCTGAGTGTACACTAGAATAGTACAGGTTGGTTAATATTTCCCTTAAGACACAGTCAATCAGAAAATGGATCGCTCACACATCATCCTGAATTAGTCTCTGAACATAAAGAGGCGGATGTCCCAATCATTCCTCTTGTCCTCTTTTGTGGTAAGAAATGAGCTGAAACAGATCGTTATCATCGCTGTTAAAACAGATGTGATTGTACTTGCATTGTGTTTTTCACATCTGTTAGTGTCAAGTGGACTTAATGAACTGTGGCTCAGAGGGAGAACTGGAGACAAAAACGAGGTATATTCCAATTCATGATCCCACAGAAGAGTCGGCCAGCTTGTATTTATGTTCTTCCAGCCATTCATGTCTTGACTGGAAATGGCGTTACTAGCAAATTTGGACTAATGTACCAAAGCAACAACAATAAAACAATTGTCTCCAATATCCTTTCTTAGAGATTTCAGACGGATGAATGGAAATATTCAAGACTGTGCAATGCAGAAAAATACTTTGTTCAGGTACTAACCCGTGGAAATCATAGCAACTGTCGATCATTTGCGGTACAAAATGTAGCATCAACGAACAGGAACTTTACTTCATGATCTACCACCAACAAACAGTTCTAACCAGGGCCGTACCTTAAAGCATTCTATAAGCCATAAACTAGTTTCTCTAGTGTGTATGGTCTTGCAGGAAGCAGAGACTTCCCTGCTTCATATTCTGCAAATTTCAAGCAAGTAAAACGCACCCATGTAAAATCGAAATGTGGAAAGGTGCACACAATAAACCTGAATAAGTCATGATGGATTTGGTACCCATTAGATATGAAACTTGCATGCAAAGAGATATGTATTGTCCGTTGATATATGTTGATTTCATCAATTTCTTTACATCAAAAACTTATAATCAACTATTTGTCAATGTAGCTTGAGTTCTAAGGATGTTACGTTAAATGTTAAGACACTCTGGCATATTGGCAGCCATAATAAATTTCGTCATTATCAAATACTTTATCGACCAAATAATTTCAAGAGATACCTTGACCTTGAAGACCCCCAAATCAATCACCAAGCTGCATTCCTTGATGAATTTTGGATGATTCAATGACTTGGCCGCCATATCGGAGCCATATTGAATTCCACTTTAGATACCACAAAAGATACCGGCCTGATGATGATTTTGGTAGTTTTTTTTACCATTGAAAATTTAACAAAAGACAACAAAATCAATCTTGTCTCGATTCTTTGGTGAGTTACTCATGATTCAATTGTGCAGCTGCTAGATTGTTAGCCATAATGGTAAACATGTTGAATTTTACCAAAACCCAATACGGTATTGTCTTAAAAATAGTTTAAATAGATCCTTTAACCCTTAAAACATAGGCAGACATCGAAATATCATCCCCTACCTCAATTCCTCGGATAGTCAGACATGGTGCAATGGTACTGGGGCCGTAATGGCAGCCATATTGAATGTCACGAAAACCACATCCGGCATTGTCTTGATAAAAGGTTCAAATAGATTCTTTGACCCTGAAAACATAGGCAAAGACATTAAAATATCAACCCCTACTTTAATTCCTTGGATTGTCATACATGATCCAATGGTTCATTGGTTGCTGTCTTTGCAGCAATATTAAATATCCCCTTAACCAGAAACAGTATAGTCTTTAAAAAATAATTAAAAGAGACTCCCGGGCCCTAAAAACATAGACGATAACACCAAAATCAACCCCCTACCTTGATTCCTTAAATCCAAAATCATTTCCCTACCTCAATTACTTTTCGAGTTATATATGATTCAATGATTCGGCGGCCATCTTGGACGCCATCTTGAATTTCAACCTTTCTGTCCACGATCCACTTTGTCTACCCAAGTTTTTTTTGCTCCCATAAGGGTGTCCTACCTGAATCAGAAGTAAAAAATTAGGGGACATATGATTGCACACAGGGCCCCCCTCAGCCCCAGGACTACTTGGACACCTTACTTGCAGAAGCAAGACATGGAAGCATACTTCACCACGTATACAAAATGAGATAATAAACTTGTGTGAAGAAGAAATAATTGAGGAAATTGTCAAACCCTTACCACAATATTGGCAGATGAAACGCAAGACAGTTCAGCAAATGAATAAATAAGCTTATGTATAAGGTTTGTTCATAGCGATGAGGTGCATGAAGAATTCTTGGGTTTTGATGCTGAAACAATATTGCTTTAAACTTGTTTCTCATCTAAAGAAGTGGAATTTTTAATTGGAAAACCTTGTCGGACAAGGCTACGACGGTGCTGCAGTCATAAGCTCGGACAAGAATGGTGTTTAGGTAAAAGTGGAAGAGTAGTGTCTTAATGCTACATTTATCCAATGTAGGTCCCATTGTCTTGCGCTTATCCTCGCTGCAGGATAAAGAAATGTTCCTGAAATGTTGAACCTCTTGCAAGGTTGAAAAGCTGACACCATTTCATCGAGGCAGTGTCAAGTACAAGGCCGTTTTTGTAAGAGTGAAAAAGATCACGCTTCAGCAATCGGTAAGGAAGATAACCAATACCTGAACGAATTGCTTCCTGGTGAACGACTAGATGAGATGGCACTTCAGGGAAGGCGATCGAGCAAGCATCAAATCGAAATGCTGCACCCATATTTTAATCTAACAGGTAGACAGCAAGGATGTCACTCTCTCAGTGTACCTAATTGTATCGCAGTGTATACAGAGTTTCTGTGCTGTTAAAACAATGACATTGCTGGCTGCGAAAGGTGATCTCGCCAAAGCTTTAGAGATGTCAAACTGTCAAGAGATGCCATCCACAATGTACGGACAGGTAGTTTATAGGAAAAAAGTATGGAGCCGCATCAAGACATTTGCAATTGATGACATAACTGTTGTAAAACCGTGTAACACAGGAACACAAAGATATCTCGTAAATTCCAACTCAACCTCCAAATGTCCGAGTGCGCAAGAATATTACAGGATAAATATCTTTTCCCCTTCATGGATCATGTATAATCCCAACTTTATACTAGTTTTGAAACGAAACACAGCGGACTGCGATGTTGGCTTTCTTGTACCCCAAATCAGGAAAAGCTGGAACAGCATCATTTAGCTGACATAAGGGAATTTATTGGAAAAGTTCTTCAGAAACACAAAAGCTAAATGCAGAAGTTTCCAAATCGCAGATGATTTTCAGGGATAAACCGTTATAGGCACGGCCAAACGAAGCCTCACAGACCCTTGCACATTGTGTTCGTGAAATATTTCCTTACACTTCGCCGGGTTTAAACCTCAATTTATATTCCTCAACAAACATATAGGCAATGTTTCCTGTGAAAGATAATTTTCTGCCCTTAAACGACCGATGCTCTGGACCCGTGCCCGCATGGCTGAAGATCGCCTCAGTGGACTTGCATTATTGCTGGTACATGAAAGCACAACAAGATAACTTTTCCCGAATCCGTTTATTTAAAGAAGACCAACTGACGTAAACACTTTGTGTCTCGCGTGTCGGCTGATATTCTATTAAAGTACATTTTAATGTTCTGTGAAATATCGGCTTCTCCACTAACTGGCTCCTATTAGTGAAATCATCCATGGCCCTCATTTCTAGCCATTTTTGCCCGGTACATTTGTTTCTTTGGGTAAGATACAGTCAACTGATATAGAAATATGACCTTGAACATTTTCTATATCCATAGGCCTCAAACAAGACCATTTTCAACGTTAATTAAACATTAAATGTGACAATTTACAAAATAAATTTACAAATTAATCTTCACCACGGGTGGGTACTCCATGCCCGTTCGGACATGGCCTTGTCCTGATCCTGCATAGTGCCCCCCTCTTTTTCTTTCGCCATATGGCCCGGAAGATCATGGATGCACCCAAGCTGCGGTGTTACAAGCTGGGAAACAGAAGTCAATGTTCGGGAAGAGCAGTATGTTTGAGGCACTTTAGTTGGAGTACATAGCTGTTGTAAATACAATTGATGTTTCCCTGGAAGCGTCCCTTCAATGTCACCCATTAATTGCCGTATGTTGCATGAAGTGAGCAGGGTTATATCATTTGCAGGACTTGAGCGCCTGGATAGAAGAGCTACCAGAACCACATAATACAAGGATATTTTCCCTGGATCGCCTTGGCGCTGAGTTAGCAAGTTTATGAGTCGAAAGGTTGTGCCCTGTTTACAGATGACCAAATTGAGGGGCGATGGACAAAACCCCATTGCCATAGCTTAGTCTGGCTGCAAATCAGCTGAGCTAATAATCTTATTTGCCTAGCTCTGAGGTGTCCCTGTAAAGTAAAACCTCGACTAACGACCACCTCAAAATAATGACCATTTATTGACGGTCCATTTTTTGTTTTGTTTTTTTTATATCAGACCTATAGCTTAGACGTCCACCTGGAAAATATGGCCCCTTCATCCAGGTCCCCGTTGGTGGTCGTAATTTCGAGGTTACGCTGTATTTGATTTTAAGATAGAAGTGATAATTTACTTACTTGCCCGATTAAAAGTAAAAAGATTTCTGGTGCAGGAAATATTTATACAGAGGTGTCCACACTTAAGATTTGAAACACATGCAAGTCATTTGATCCACATATCTGCAAAATTTAATGCAAGTAGCAGTTGTTTTAAAGATATCTAGTGAGAAGGGAACACTAAAGACATAACGATGGACATGGACCATTTCAGTAGTCCTCCCTACTAAGCAGTGATTAATCAAGGACATTTGAGTTACGATTCAGGGTAGTACTTTCAAAACTTTTTTTTTTTTTTTTGCCTGGAGGGAAAAATAGTAACTTAACAGGTGAGGGCTACTTCATTCACTGCACACTGTTGTACTGGTCTGCCTTGATGTTAACAATACTTGGCAAGGTGTCTGAAAACTTTAAAAAAAGCAACTCTTTTGTATCAATTCCTTTGAAATTTCAGATTTTAAAAGATTAAATCCTTATGTATATATGCTGAAAAAAATTAAATGGAGAAAAATGTGCCATGGTCAAAGTTGGGCAAAATTTAAGTTATTGATTTTACATGAATGCTAATAACTGATTTCTGGCATACAGTTATATTTTCATTAAATAATGTAACACATTGACCCATTTTGGGATTTGGTAGGCGAACTGTATGTTGAATTTCGGATTTTTAGGGCCAACTATTTCAAAATGTATCCTATTCACGGCCAGCTGAACGACAGACAAAGGACCATCATTACAGCTCAGATGACTTACAGTCAGCTTAGCTAAAAACCAATGACCTTCTCTGCTGTCAAGAACTTTTATGAATTTTGGCAACATCTTTATGTGCGGATGCACTGATTTACATACGTGTGCACTGAATATTGTAAATGAATAAAAATAAAACAGAAATTACCTCTTGCTCTCGAAGGTGTTTTATTGTGTTTAAAATAACAATAAAGCGACCCTTTGTCAATAGATTATGAATTCGATTTTTATTTCGCTTTGTTTTACGAGACGAATGCAAAATATAGAAATTATACAAATACTTATACTAAGGCTACACAAATATGCTAATCAACACAGTGGGTAGTTGAGTGTATAGAACTGTTGTCAAATAAGGAAATAAAGTCTGAGAAGAAAGGTAATATAGGCCTGTATGGTTGATATGATTGGAAAAATTGTTGCAATTAATATTTTGTGATCTGACCATATGTTTCCTAATGTTGAAACTGCAGGATTTAAGCAGTTTTTGAACGTAAGATCTATACTATTACCATGGTCATTGGTTGGCTCTTTGAATAGCTGTTGACAGTTCAGCATTTTACACATTTTTCCAATTAGATCATATTTTTTATTTAACCACAAATTTTCTCTGTACTACTGTACATATTTTCATAATTTTATCAATTTTATGCAGTTGCAATAAAACTCTTGTCCCCAGTGCTCAGGTGCGAGGACTCAATGACGTAGGGGGTGGGGGATAGTGGTTTTATTATCCTTGAACATGCAGCATTTAGATTATTGTAACAACCATTATAAAGAAGTAGGTCCTATGACCTTTGATCTCATGACTCCCAAATTTATAGAGTTCTTACTTTTTTTGGGGGGGGGGGGGGTGGGGGGGGGCATATATAAGTCAAGTTTGAAGCCGATATTTCAATCCAGTCTGAAGTTATCATCTGGAAACTATTATGTGGACAGATGGTCCCTGTGACCTTGACCTGTGACCGTTTGACTCAAAAATCAATCAGTTTCTTCCCCTATTTGCAGGTCAGCTTTATGTGCAAGATGGAAGGTTTTGGATTAAAAGCTTAGCTTAAAATGCATCATCAGTCTTTCGAATTCAGTGGGTCCTACAACCTTGACCTTTGACCTAACGGCCCCAACCTCAATGGAGTTCTTGTGTTAGAGGTGGGCCATATATAAGTCAAGTTTGAAACCAATAAGTCAATACAAACTGGAGTTATTATCAGGAATCAAATTTGACAGAAATAAAGAACGACGAACAGATAGACGGACAGGTGATAAAAATATGGCATCCGCTTATTCAAGAGGGGCCCTAATAAACACACAAGGCCTACAGGCCTAATGCGAACCTGTGCAATGGGATATACGTAAGGTATTGTAGCATTCTTGCCCTTGCATGATGCTTGACCTTTGCTCTAATTAACCTTCGGTTGGCCAGGCGCGGGGCATCCACGACTTACTGTCTGTCAAAAGAGATGCCCTGACCCAGCTGGCCAAACACATGGCAGTGGGTATTTTACCCTACTTTCTGCAGCTAGCATAAACGGGGAGTAACCCAGGTATTCTCCCTCTTGGATCCAAGCAGTGGGACTACATGCATGGGGTCGGCCCCAAGGCTGACTTTAGCAACTGTAAACTTCAAGGGTGTTAGATTTTTGACCATGCCAATCACATCCCATGGGTTTTCCCACTTTAAACAGCAGACATTCTTCCTAGCCTGGTGTGTATCTTTTAATTTCATCTCCAACCTAAATAATATTGCAGTTTAATTATTTAAAGTTTTGGAATCTAAATTTTACTCCAGTCAAACAGTGTTACTTTAGTCCTTTAAATTGTGCAAGTGCATGCCGTCAAGGCCCAATTTCCCCCAGAATTAGTAAGCAAAGTACAGTATTCTGCATCCATGCTGGACTATACTTTTCAAGTACACGTGTGACATGTATACGTACAATACTGGTACTAAACATTTTGAACCCAATTATAAGCACCAATTACACAAATGTCACTCCTGTAATACTGGCACGGATGTACACAACACAAAATGATTGCAGGAGGTGCCATCAGTCTTGTGTGCGTAAAGGCCAAGGATGTATGGGCATGCAACATTTTCGGCAGATACTTAAAACCACTCTTTAGCTAAGTGTCCAGATGCATGAAATACAAAAAAAAAATGTAGGCCAGGCACCACAAATCTTGTATGCAACAAAACTATCCGAGATGTATGGTCATGCATACTTGCAGGATGATATGTCAAATCACTTAGCAGGGATATCCACTGTGCAAAAATTATTGTAGGTGGCGCAACCAGTCTTGTATACAACGAAGCTATCCGATACGTAAAGATATGCACAATTTCAGGCTGATATGTCTAATTTCTTCTGAGAAATAAGTAGGGAGGGACATTCACTGTGCAAAAGATTATTGTTGGTGGCAACATCAGTATAGTGTACGAGAATGCCATCAAAGATGCATGGACAGGCCAAAATTTCAGGCTAATATATCATACTTCTCTTGATAGATATGCGCATACACAATTATATTTGTAATGTCCAGTTTAAAGTGTAATATATATATATATATATTTACTTGCGGATAAACCCGGTATGCCGGGCTTTTTACCGGGTTGGGGAGATGTATTAATTGACAGAATGTGGATCCTTTTTTATTCAAAAATTTAAAGAAAGTATAGATTTTCAGTGGCTTACAGTCTCAATAAGGTATGTACAAATATTTTGTTAACATTTATTGTGTGGCGCTGTGCTCGTGGCAAGGATTTCATACACCTGTATGTTGACCTGTTCAGTGGTGATTTTTACATTAATTTGCGAACCGGAAAGGGACACGGGGGCCTTCCGGTTTTCGATGACCTTTGACTGGTTGCTATTTTTGGACATTTAAGGTACAGGTTAATGTGAGGAAGACATAACTTAACATTGCTTAACTTAACCTCTAATTTAATCGGAGTATGAAGACATGAAAGATAAATTAAATGTACGTTTTAAGGAAAGGGAACTGTTCCTGAAGAGAGAAACGGAAATATGCATACCTCGTTAATAGCAGAAGCTGACCCAAGGGAAGTCCAGGGGATCGGGCCCCCTTTTAAGCTGTAACCCTTTTTAATCGTATCAGACCAATTTTAACGTTCGTCCCATCCCACCTCACCCTTTTCCGGTATTTGGGACCTTGTAGGCCTATTGGGTTTTGTCATTAATCCCCTGGGTTTGTACCCCTTCTTTTCGTAAAGTGAGCCAGAGTCATGTGTTTTTCACATTGACTTACCACACACGTGGGTTAGAGCCTTTGTCAAATGTCAGCTCAAACATACATAAATCCATTACTGAAAGCAAGGTTAACGGTAGTCCTTAAATCGGCTTAATTCTGGGCTTGAGGTGACCTCAAAGAAAATCCGGTCTTTGCCGAAGGCAGTTCGGCTGTTTTTGGAGATAGCCTCCAATCATATCAGAAAAGACGCAAAAATCACTGAAAATGGTTTGTACATTAAAATTATTTATTCTAATATCGGCCATGTCACTGAGGGAACAATAACCTTTTAAATGAGGTATGGCACAGTATCATACGCTACTCGGTTTCAGAGAACATTGCGAACAGAGGTGGGTTGAATTCCTTTTAGAAGTGTTATATATATATATATATATATATATATATATATATATATATATATATATATATATATATATATATATATACGCATGATATATTTTTATCATTTCATGCCGTGTTGTTCGTCCGCATCATTCACTGCCTTTTTTTGGAAATGAGAAAGTCCCAGAAAAAGTTTCAAAGGTTCCCTCAGGGGTGGATCCAGGATTTAGGCAAAGGGGGGGTCCGGCCCAAGACTAATGAAAAAGCCTAAAAAAGGTCCCCAGGTCCAGAAAAGTTTGGTCTAGGCTGCATGCTGAAAGGTGGGGGGGGGGGGGGTAGGGGTCAGGAATCCCTTGACCCTCCTCCTGGGTCCGCTTCTGTCCCTGATTGGCAGTGAATGTGTTCGACGTTGCTGCTTGAACTTTGTTTAAAGGGAGTTTATTGATTTCAAGTTTCCATATGCACATTCCCCAAACAGACACGTTATGCACTTGAATCCTGTGACTCTCGAGTTTAGCTCTGCTCGGTGGTTGGTTGTATCACCGTCCTTTTATCCAATCATGTGGTTCCATACAAGTCATAATGGCAGTGTCAATCATTGCAGGACCCTTTCTGAAGCGGATCCAGGGGGGGTCCAGGGGGACCTTTTCGAAGCAACCTTTTCTAAGGGATTTTAGACGTAATTTTGCGGCCTGGACCCCCCCTTTTCCAGACGTGATGACCTTTTTTTTAGGATTTTCATTAGTCCTCCTGGGTTGGACCCCCCCTTTTCCTAAATCCTGGATCCGCCCCTGCCTTTGCATGATTATTGTCGGATATAAATTCTGCAATACTGCTTCCACGAAAATTCAACAGTTTGGCCCACTATCTTCGTCCGCCCGGGCCATTGGTCCCTTACTACCTAAATGATGTTAATTTGAATTTATTTTACATTCCCTCGTCTATGAATTACTCAAATATCAGATGTTTTACATTGCCTGAAAGGATGAAATTTAAAGATGTCCAGTTCCCTCAATAATAATAATATGTAGATTATTAGTGGCAGGTCAGAATCACAATTTTATCATCGCACGTTTCTTATATATAAATTCTGATATATCTGATATATGCGCTTGAAGCTTTCGGTATTAGTTCCCCAAAAGATTTGGTAACGTCAAGTGATATTCCCTTCTCTATCCTGAAAAACAATATGAAATACATGCCGGTTTTATTTTTATGCGTTCTTTAGCATTTTTTAAATGATACACGGGTGGCCACTGCTGTTTATATCATTCTCATTTTGTGATAAATTGATGGACAGCTTATTTGCATATAGCTATATGTAACGCGATTGATGAAAAAGACGCCCGCCTGGCACCCCAGAAAGAAAACCAATCAAAGAACCGTAGTATACGTATACAATATGCCTGCGCAATCAGTTTCATTCAGTAGTGATCTTTTTTGGCGGGAAATGGCCAGTGTGCAACAGTTCTAAACAGCGCGTACAAATGCGATATCAAAAGCAGACAATCGGTGACGATCAGTTCACTTTTGAGATTACACATGTTCTTAAGGAAATTTCTCAAACTATCAAGGAACACGAACCCTTAGGCCCTATAACTGTAGGGATAACGTACAGAAGATGTATAACCATGAAGCCATGTGAATACTTTACACAAGTAAAATAGGCCTGCTTGAAATTCCGGCGTTGTTGATGATATGGCCTTATTTGATTTATTTTAGTGAGAAAATGGGAATTCCGTCTAGCTCTATTGGCCTATACCCTTGAATTCCTAAACAACCCTTTTATTTGAATAAGCAACCGTTAACCGAACCTGTTAACAGCCAATCTGGCGTGATTTTAAGTCGCTGTCGCCGTGTCCTGACCAATGATGACAGCAAGTTTAAGATTCGCGCGACTCAAACGGAGACGAGATGGAGTAAATATCAACCAAGCGTATGTAAACGGCACTTGTCTTACTGGGTCATAGACAATAATATTTAAGCAGGCTGATGTCTGCTGCCAAGGTTCGGAAAAACATGTCAAACAATCAAGAGCTCCGCGGATTTGTTTGGATTTAAACTTGGACTGTTAATTAACATTCAGTCTTAATCCGGCACACAGTGACATGCTCAAAATATGTATTAACACTTAACTGCGTAACGGCCTGTTTGGTTGTAATAATATGTCAAGAACTCTGGGATATCTTCCATACTGTAAAAAGACTGTTCCTAATCGTGATAAACCAAAATAGTTAATGATGTTTTTCCTTTTAATTCAGTAAGTTCAGATTAAGTAATGCTGGCATTTTGTTATGATCAGTTAAGTGACATGACAGCTATATCTTGCTCTTGCATAGACAATACGTAACTGGTATTTATTCATGTGAAGTGAAAGCACAATCAGCAAAGTGCACATCTTGTAGAATGGAATTACCAAGAAATTGACTAATTTGATAAATATGTCAGTTTGCTGTTGAAGAAAAAGCGAGCAGGTAATGTAACAATGTAAAATTTATTGCATCATACACACAGTGAATGCAACCATTTGATAAATAAATTATTTGTTTTCCTATATCATACAAAATATGCCCTTCTGTTGCACTGTGATGTGATTTTTCCCATTTATCAAAGGTCCAGAAGTTTGAGGTTCCGAATCTCTCCCACACTCTCCCTCCAACCACTTTCCTCTTGATTTAATGAAAATATCAGCCCCATAAACAATTCCATGATGTACTGATACACTGCAATACAAATAAAATAACAAATATCATATCTGTATCATCAGATGTCCCTGTGAAGTTATGTTGACCATCTGACAAAATTTAATAAGGCAAAATATCATTGGCCATAAATCAGCATCTGATTGGTTAACTGCTGTATGTTCAAACTATTTTGACTGGCTTTTCATTACTCCTGAAGTAGAGGCAATGAGATAACTAAAGAGGAATTTCGAGAACGAAGAATACCCATGACTGGGTTTATAAAATTTATAATACTAATTTAAGGTATTGTTTTATGTATCGAATAATGGAAGTATTGTGATACATATCTTATTGTAAGGTAAAATGTTCTATTTTTTAACTCCACCAGTCTCTTCATCAAGTTCATCATTGCTGTCTTTCCCTTTCCATCCCATTATCCTTCAAAAACCTGGATCCATCAGTTTCACATATTAGGAACAAAAGAGACTAAAAAAAATATTTCCATTCTGTCTGTGAAACACATGGTGATACCTCTTCATTTGTCTGCTAAATCTTTTTTGTCACCTAATAGTTTGCCACGATAACCTGATAACAATTTTTTTAGGGGTTTAGCTTCTGCTTGTCCCAGCATTTGTCTCCCTTGGCTGTCCTTAGGTATGTGCAAATTATACATACAAAAGTATTTGAGCACCTGTTCAACATACACTGGGTCCAGTTTATATTCCTGACTTATTTCCTTAACTCCATAATGTTCTGGATTTTCCTGGTGATGTGATATGAACTCCATCACTTGTCGTATAGTGCATTTTCCTTCTGGTATTGTGTCTGGTTCAAGGTATCCAAACTCAGGATCCTCATATTTCTTTCTATTCTCTGGCAAGGACTTACGTGATGCTTTGATCTGAAAACAAAATTAATATTTAACAAATAATATTTATAAAGAGTTACAAGCACGATTACACACCAGTTTCATTAGACATTTTTGACATGATGGGCAGTTTGCTATAATCTCCAAGCATGTTTACGATAAAATCACCTACATCTATAAAATATATAAATTTTAAAGTAGAAACTTTGGTGATAATTAAATCTTAGCTGGATTACCAAGTGATCATATCTGCTTGCATAAAATTGGCCTAATTATTCAAACTGAAAAAAAAAAAAGAGAAATCTAACTGGCATTTGTTAATCTGATTGTACCTAATTATCTCCAAATATTTCATCAAACATTTTACAAAGTTATATACCAGTAAATGTGTTCATTCTGTATGCTTGTTATGAGCAAGGTGACAAAGAGATTGAGAAATAAGTCATGCCTCTTCAGATTCTGAATATGTATTTTACCATACAAAGTATGAAAACACAGTGTCTTCAGATGACCATATCAGAGCATAATTTCTGCTTTTATGTGATTTCCTACCTGAGGAGGGGGTCCATGGGATTCAACGTGAACTTTTTTCAGCCAGTCATCTAATTTTTCATTCTTTATGTCTGGGCCAAACTGATTATCAGGAGCACCTGCAATTATGCGATAAAATATTCAACTTGCAAATATATCATTTGTTTAACTATATTTGTAAGTAGAACATGGGTGGTCCACAAGCAACCATGCATACCATTAAATCACAGGGGCATAGATTAACTGAGACCATGAATGTCTCCTGGTGCAAAATTTCAGGCCAATATGACAAACCACTCCTGAGATAAGTGCATGGAAGAATTCTACATAAACATGACTGTAGGTTGTGCCAACTGTCTTGTATATATGAACTAGGGACCCATGAGTCTCGACTAGGGCCAGGGCGGGCTGAAAAATTTAACCTGCACCCACATCATGCACTGTTGGTTGCACTCATCAAAGACATAAAAGTCAGCCTGCCTTACATTTACTCTATTTCTTTCAGCCAGCACCCGCCCTGCAAAATTTTCTTTCAGCCTCCACCTCCAGACCTTAAACTTTTGACCACCCAGTGGTCAATGCTTTATGACCCATTCTTAAGGCTACCTTAACCTTTATGTTGCCCAAGGGCAGTTTAATTACCTAAAGAGCCAGCTGTACCATGCAGTGTCTATCTAATACATGTACTTATAAAAGGAATTCGGTTCACATCTGTTTGCAATGATCTCTAAAACCGCACTGTGTACAATACTGTACCATAATCATTTTAAAGGTTATTATCCCCGCAGTGACATAGGCGATATGAGAACAAATAATTTTTTTAATGTACATATAATTTTGAGTGATTTTTCCGTTTTTACTGACTTGCACAGAGGTTAGACCGAGCACAGCCAAACTGCCTTAGGCATTGGCCGGAATGCATGCCTCGTGGTCACTCAACCTCAAACACTACTATTGTTCATATGAATAACGCTTGCTTTCAGTGAGGGATTTCAGCCTGTCGGGCCTTACATTTGAAAAGGCTCTCACCAACGTGCATTGTCAATAAATGAGAAAAACCCATGTTTCTCGCTTTATGAAATGGAGAGTTCAACCCAGGAGGATTAATGACAAAACCTAATTCAAGGTCCCAATTTCAGGAACAGACGTGGGGTGGGGTGGGGTAGGAGTGGTGTCTGGGGTTTCAGACCTCAAAATTTGTCTGATACGATATAAACAAGGCCTACAGGCCTAATGCAAAACTGTGCATAGTTTAGGAGTATGAATGGAGGTTTATTTTTAAATATAATATTGATCCTCCTAAGTCCTGCATATCTACCTTAGTCATTATGATTTCAGCAAAATGGACGTTTCTGACCTGCAAGTTTCGGACTAGGCCATTTTAAAACCAGAATATGGGTAGTCAACAAGCCACTATGTGTATCCGCAGAAATCAGAGTGGGACGGGTGAAGTGAGGCATGGATTAAGTGGCAAAGGGAATAGAGCGTGATGTGTTGCATATTAGCATGGATGTCTGCAGCTTAAACGTGAATGTAGGTGGTGCCACCTGTCATAAAATCAAGAAAATTGTCCAGGATGTATAAACCTGCAAATTTCAGGTGGATAAGTCAAACTACTGAGATATGATGGGTTTTATCCCAAGGCAGTTCAACAGATGGATGCTGTGCATAAATGGTTGCAGGTGGCACCACCAGTTTTGCCTATGATGAAGAGCTATGTGAGATCTATACACAAGCAAAATTTTGGACCAATCGGTCAAAAGATTTCCGAGATATGAGCTTGGATGTCTGCAGAGTAAACGTAAATGTAGGTGGTGCCACCTGTCATAAAATTGAGAAAGCTGTCCAGGATGTATAAACCTGCAAAATTTCAGGTGGATACGTCAAACCACTGCTGAGATATAAGTGATTTTATCCCAAGGCAGATGAACAGATGGACGCTGTGCATAAATGGTTGCAGTTGGCTCCACCAGTTTTGCCTATGATGAAGAGCTATGTGAGATCTATACACAAGCAAAATTTTGGCCCAATCGGTCAAACGGTTCCTGAGATATGAGCTTGGATGTCTGCAGAGTAAATGTGAATGTAGGTGGCGCACCTGTCATAAAATCGAGAAGGCTGTCAAGGAAGTATAAACCTGCAAAATTTCAGGTGGATAAGTCAAACCACTGCTGAGATATGAGTGATTTTAACCTAAGGCAGATGAACAGATGGATGCTGTGCATAAATGGTTGCAGGTGGCGCCACCAGTTTTGCCTATGATGAAGAGCTATGTAAGATCTATACACATGCAAAATTTTGGCTCAATCGGTCAAACGGTTCCCGAGATATGAGCTTGGATGTCTGCAGAGTAAATGTGTATGTAGGTGGCGCCACCTGTCATAAAATCGAGAAAGCTGTCAAGGATGTAAAATACCTGCAAAATTTCAGGTGGAAAAGTCAAACCACAGCTGAGATATGAGTAATTTTATCCAAAGGCAGATGAACAGGTGGATGCTGTGCATTAAAGGTTGCAGTTGGCGCCACCAGTTTTGCCTATGATGAAGAGCTATGTGAGATCTATACACATGCAAAATTTTAGCCCAATCGGTCAAACAGTTCCCGAGATATGAGCTTGGATGTCTGCAGAAGAAATGCGAATTTAGGTGGTGCCACCTGTCATAAATCGAGAAAGCTGTCCAGGATGTATAATCCTGCAAAATTTCAGGTGGATAAGTCAAACCATTGCTGAGATATGAGTGATTTTATCCAAAGGCAGATCAAAAGATGGACGCTGTGCATAAGTGGTTGCAGGTGGCGCCACTAATTTTGCCTATGATGAAGAGCTATGTAAGATCTATACACAAGCAAAACTTTGGCCTAATCAGTCAAATGGTTCCCGAGATATGAGCTTGGATGTCTGCAGAGTAAATGTGAATGTAGGTGGTGCCACCTGTCATAAAATTGAGAAAGCTGTCCAGGATGTATAAACCTGCAAAATTTCAGGTGGATAAGTCAAACCACTGCTGAGATATGAGTAATATTATCCGAAGGCAGATGAACAGATGGACGCTGTGCAAAAATGGTTGCAGGTGGCGCCACCATTTTTAGTGTATGTTATAAAGCTATCAAAGGGCTACATTTGTGCAAAAATTTTAGCCTGATTGGTCAAACGGTTCCCGAGATATGAGGGTTTATGTGTGGAAACAGACGCAAAAATTGACCCTGGGCAGCAAGTAAAGGTCAGAGGTCAACCAAAAATGAGGTTGCAGCAGTTCACATGTGACCTGATGATAAACCCGATTCGTTTAAAATGCAAACCAAGTTTTTTCAAACAGTTGAAAGATATAGTTCCAATAATCTGGGAATTCTGCATCTAAACATTGTGTCTAGACGTCTAGAAACTCTGTCTAGACGTCTAGACACATTGTCTAGACACCCCCCCCCAGCAAGGTCAGTTGCCATGGTGATGTCTGGACCCCACCTGTTTGTATTGAGTGACCTCTTGACTTGGCTGCTGAAACTCAGTATGAAGTCAAATCTGTTTTCAAATACAGAAAGCCTTTTTCAATTGGCTACAATGCTTTTTTAAAACTGTATTTACCCAACCTTTGGGCCCAGTTCTGCTACTTACGAGGTATGCATAATTCGGAGTGAGTATAGAATCTGGTCTACATGGACGAGGTTATTGGTGTATATGGACAGAGGTAATGATGTTTAGGATTAATGTAATGGAGAAGTAAGAGGCATGTCAATGTCATATAATCAGGCATGTCTTGGCTCATGTTGAGAGCTACTAATATGAGATGGTCCAGTCAGTTTAGATCCATCATGAGAATGAAGACTGGATTCTATACTTGGGCCCATATGGAGGTTTCTTTCTTCAGGAACAGTTTCCTTGCAACGTACATTTAATAAATCTTTCCTGTGTCCCTCGCATCTAACTAATCTTTATATGTCCAGCGACAGAATCCAGTCAAATATCATAGAAACCTGAATGCATTGCATCTCATTCCGGTTCGCAATGTAACATCATCACTGACCAGGTCTTCAAGGTAAACATATTGGGGTATGAATTTCTTGCCACGAGGACAGCCCCACAAAATAAATGTAAAAACATATTTATACATATCTTATTGAGACAGTTTCCCACTGAAAACTTATATTTTCTGTTAACTTTCAGAATAAAAAATGAGCTAACATTCCACATCTCAGTTAATATATGTCCCCAACCCTGGTCATAAGCCCAGTATACCAGGTTTATCAGCTAGTTACAAGATAATAGGTAATCATGTACCTGGTTAACTTCCAGCCATGTTATGTTATATGTCTGACAAGTACAGATACTCAGCTTGTACAAAGTATCAGACCAGGTTACCTTCTTCAAAGCTATACTCAGCTGCCACTGCAAAGGGCAGTTGTCTTAAATTTAGATTTCACATACTTAATGCATCATCTATTTTATATTACTGACTGTTTACCTATAATGAAAACATTTGCATACTGTTTGTTTCAACAATCAGAGTTAACATTGTAAAGTCTACAAAGAATAAATAAAAATTTGTTCACATTTATATTTTCTGAAATTCTTGGAAAAGTATGGAAATTTGACCATATTTATTTAAACACCAATTACTGGTATATGATTAAGCAGTTTTGATCTGCAAAACAAAAGACTATTCTGTGGGTTTGACACTGAGAAGCCTTCCATCTAATATGGACACCACTGTCAAATCACCAGGTGATTATTGGATTTTGGGGATTGATTTTAGAGGTTAATTCTAATTCCATGTGTGCAGAATCAGCTGTTGCACAGAATAGTCTTTGATATGTAGATCAAAATAGCTGAATCATAATCCAGTAAGTGATATATAGCTTTTCTGAGGGTAAAAATTAGTCCAATTTCCTAACTTTTCTTAGATTTTTGGGGTTTTACTTAGTGCCTTTAACTGCTAGTTTAATGGGGACAAGCCTTATAGCCTTTATCGAAGAATGGAATGTGTAACTTTCATGCTGGATGCTGACAGGCAGGGCGTGGTGTAAGCTGCCTGCAGTGACAAAATGTCTTGCACCGTCAACGGACAATGTTTTGTTGCCTTCCAATATATAAAGATATAAGTGGTATTTGAACACGATACGATCATATTTTCTGGAAAATGCTGTTTTTTTATCAGTTTCATGGTAGGGATGACATTAAAACTTCTTTACTATGACAAGGTATCTTATTTTCAATACAACTGCAAATAACTGGCGACTGTTAGTGCATTTTACTTCAGTTATTGTGTATTGTAGTCCAAGATGACAAGGGTCATACTGCTCATAACCAACATTGCAGAAGCACTAAGAATGCACACATAGTGGGGACAAAGCTTTTTGTACTTGTCTTGTTTATGAGGGTTATAGACATTTTAACTGGGAATTTATGCAATTATCTCATCAAAACAGAATTTTGTCTTTAAAAAATTAGATACCCTTTTGGGAGGGTCTGACTAATAATCCTAACAGACCCCAACAGGCAACAGACCTAATTTAAGCTAAAATATTTACAAAATTATATCATAAATATAAAATGTATAATATTATAAATTATATTATAAATAATATTTGTAGTCTAATTTAGTCTTTCTGAATAAATTTTGACATAATGCTTGGTAAACAAAATAATTATAAAGTGGAAACTTCAGTGTTTCTTAAGTCATACATAATATTTTAAATCCTATGGAAATGAAAAAAAAATATCATATTGATTAAGAGGTGTGCACATACAACTTCAAAGTTTCATCTAGTGTCAACTGTGCTTGACCTGTGCATAATGCTGTGTTCGTTACCGCTTGGAAATATGGAAATTACCAGATGGCAGGTCGTATATACAACTTGCAAATGTTTGGTACCCAACAAAAGACCCACTGACCGGATGTCTAGGTTGTTATAGTAACCAAAAAGAAACTGATAAATAAAATTTGTTTAATGTTACATTTGTTAAATTTTATTTATCATTTAAAACTATTAAGTAAACCAGTCAAATATTGGTGTCTTTATTAGCTCCCTGCATCTTGAAAAGCTGTGAATAAAGGTGAAGCTTGCTAAGTGGGCCTGATTGACATGCTCCGCAAAATCCCAGTTTCCCAGTGCCAGTGGTAAATTACACTTGGACCACGTTTCCAATGGTATTCTCCACTTGGAAACTCATAATTACCATATTTCAGAGTGGTAAGGCACGCAGCATAAAGGTGCTTTTCCATAAGTGTGTAGTCTGTATGCCTGGTCCGTATGCTTAGTCCGTATCCGCACACTGCCAGGAGCGATTTGTGTGCACTACATATAACAATAATCATGTCAATTTCAGGTTTAGCATAGAGTTTTCCCATTCAGGCCGTGCTGTATGAACAGTGTCTATGTCCAACTGGTATGAATGTCATTTCTGGCATCACTATATGATCAGTTTTCTGGAAACAAAACATATTGGCATTTGGCTGAATTTTGTTTTCCTTCCTTTATCACAGATAACATGTTCTTTAGATGCCTGAAGCGTTAACATCACTATAGTGTATGAATTTCAATTTTGTTTTAACTTTTGATGCTAATATATGCAAATGTACAATACATATATGGTGAAATGCCTTGCAGAAAAAAAACATCACCTATTAAGCACCTATCAATTAGGGGTACAGACTATGCATATACGTACTTATGGAAACCAACTTTGCGGATAAGGACTATGCATACAGACTACAGTACGGATATGGACTACTCACTTATGAAGGTGTGAGCGACAATTAGAGCACTTGGCAATTTTGTGTAGGGTCCACCGGACTAAATGTAATATGACAGGGCCAGGCTGAAGGGTGTCACCCTCAAACTAATAGAAGGGGCAATAATATGTGGCTTCTATTATTTTTTTTAAGTGCAGAGAAAAAAATCTGACACCAGATGCTGTGAGAGGTGTGCCTTTTCCAAAGTTTGCTCCAGGAAGTGCTGCCATCTTCAGACTGAGACAGAACTAGGCCCATAGTTCTCAAACGAGTCACATGCGGTTCGACTTTTTACCGAAACTGACCTCTTTTACCGGAACTGACAGGAACTGACCGGAACTGACTTTAAAACATATTAAATTACATTTAATTTACATTTTCTATTTCCATATTCTCAGACAATGTGAAACATATTGTTATACAGAAACAACACAACATAATAAACACGATAAAATACAAGGTTTTGTGAAATGATCATAACATAAAAGTACCTCATTTTCCATTTATGTTCATTTGTAAATATTTGTTCAGTTTTATAAAATCTTTCAATTTTTATGTAAAGCGGACAATTTCATGTAATTTTCAATTCATTTTTCATTTGGACAAGTATAATTTCCTCAGTAAAATTATAATATTTTCAGCATCTTTTCCAATACAATTTTGAATATTCTGAACAAACAATTCAAGCAGAATGACAGAATTTTAGAATGAAAGAAACAATGCTGATTAGTCCATCACCCTCTAATTGATCTGTTTTTGTTCTCTTTGAGCAACTGCAGGGTGTGATGAGCTGATTAAGGGTGCTAATGACTGGCTGGCTGCCCTCACCCCTAGGCTTGTCACTGAGCTGTTAAGGCTTTAATGAGTTTGCTCATTGATGCTTTTTTACTGGGTGTCAGTGTAGTTCTGACTGAATAAAAAGAAGACATATTTTCTGCAGCTCTATACAAGGAAACCCTCACTATACTGTGCAAAACTTTGAGTGAAACATTTAATTTAATATTTGAGAAAGCAGTTTATTTTGACATTTTTACTTAATGATCATAATTATGATAAAATACATCAGCAGCTGAAAGACACCATCTAGCGCTGTCAATTTATGAAGAAACATGTAGAAAGTTGAAAAGTATACATTAATACATTGTAACATCATGTCCTTAATATTGGTGGGACAAATTTTATCGACTGGAAGGGCCTATTTATATAGCAGCATCCCCACAGGACTATTTTTTAGTATTTGTAGATTCCTGACAGCCCAGGTATTAAAATTAATGCAAAAAAAGATGTTAAAAAGAAAACTTCTCCTTTGCGTTCATAATAATTATTTCTGAATTTAAATTTCAAAAATATGATACATGTGCAACACTAAGAAAGAAAGAAATCTAACAATCCAAGGTGATAAGGACAGAAATGTCCAAGGCATTCCATGCATTTTTCATGAATAAATAAGCTGTTTAAATGAATTCTTACTCAAACTGATCATGATTGACTGTATAGTGGAATTTCATATTTGTTTTTCAAATGGTACAAATTGTAATAATTAAACCCAGCAACTTGATACTTAACATCGATAGGTCCAGATGAAATAGATTTTAAAACAGGAGTCATGAGCTGTTGGTCACTGTCTTTGTAAGAATCTGGATACTGTGTAACTGCAAATATTGCGGTGTAGGCTATGTATCTGTTTCCATGGATATCTCGGGAAGGGAGAGAGCACAAGAGCTAGGGGTAGACACTGTAGGTCAGTAAATTGTCATAGTCCATATCTTAAGTTTACTTGCCTCATGAGGTATTTGTTTGTGACAAAGACATGTAATTTATAATAACATTACACATTGATTAATAATATATTGGGAAGTATTGTAAAAGTGTTCGTCTTTTGCTTGTTTTTTTTTTAATTATTTTGATACCGGTATATCCATGCTGACTGATCTGCTCTGTTTTGCAATTTGACTATAAAAAACAATTTTGGGTGAAATAAAGTAAGGTCAAATGTGTGTTCTTCAAGTCAGTTCCTGTACCATTTTAAGCAGATCCACGTAAGATAATTGTAGTCACAGTTGGTTATAACTCATCAAGTTATGTTATTATAAAATATGTTTTAAAATTACTTAACAAGTGCTTTATTTTCTTTTAAGTTCTGATGAAATGCAGTCAGTTTTGGTCAGTTCCGGTGGGTCGGTCTAAACACCCAAAACACCGGTGTTTTGGGTACCTGAGACGAAACACCACGAAACACCTATTTATCCTCAATGTTAAAGTTTAATTTTGAGTCACTATGATGAATCATTAAATGTTAATAATATCTGCCGAATTTCAGGGCCTGAATGGGTGAACTTTTGATGAACTAGAGGGTTTCGTTCCGTGGTCTTGCCTTGTTGATTCGTTGACAGTGGTAGCCATTTTAACACAGTTCATGCTACCACCTAGTGGAGGATTTTGTAACCAAAATCATAGTGGCTGAAATGCCGGCGCTGGATATTAGAATCTGGATAAATAAATTATTCTTCAATTATACATGCTATCTTTTCTACTCGCCTTATTCATAATTTCCCTTTTACTCTCTCTCTCTCTCTCTCCCCCCCCCCTCTCTCTCTCTCTCTCTCTCTCTCTCTCTCTCTCTCTTAATCTCTCTCTCTCTCTCTCTCTCTCTCTCTGTCCGTATATTTCTATTATACTTTCCATCTTTACACTCCTTCCTAGACCTCTCTTTTTCTCTCCCTCTCTCAAATCTTAAACTTTCATGATATATATATATGCGTGCCTTAATTATACTTTTCCTTTTACTATCTCTCTCTCTATATTTTTACCCTTTCCCCTCTCTCTCTATCTTTTTTCCCCCTCTCTCTCTCTTTCTCTCTCCATCCTTATGCTTCCATGATATATTTATATCTATATTCTTCCCTCTCTCTCTCTTTCTCTCTCCATCCTTATATTTCCATGATATATTTATATTTATATTATTCCCTCTCTTTCTCTTTCTCTCTCTCTCTTTCTCTCTCCATCCTTATAATTCCATGATATATTTATATCTATATTCTTCCCTCTCTCTCTCTTTCTCTCTCCATCCTTATATTTCCATGATATATTTATATTTATATTATTCCCTCTCTTTCTCTTTCTCTCTCTCTCTTTCTCTCTCCATCCTTATAATTCCATGATATATTTATATCTATATTCTTCCCTCTCTCTCTCTCTCTTTCTCTCTCCATCCTTAATTTTCCATGATATATTTATATTTATATTATTCCCTCTCTCTCTCTTTCTCTCTCTCTTTCTCTCTTCATCCTTATAATTCCATGATATATTTATATCTATATTATTCCCTCTCTCTCTCTTTCTCTCTCCATCCTGATACTTGCTTATACTTTGATCTGTTAATTATCTTTCAAAGGATCATCAAAGCATAACAGTGGTCGGTGACTCGTGACTTAATTAGACTTGTTGTGATATCAGGGGTGTCAAACTCGATCACAGTTGATGAGCAGGTGATGAGCAGTAATTCAACAGTACAAACTCATTAGTCATTTCAAAGGAAAAACTTGTGTTCACTTAAATAAACAGATTTCGGAGGCTGAGGGTATATAATCTCTGCCAAAATTACCCCTACACCATTCAGTCTGTGATATAGTAGTGTTCACACAACATGCACAGAAAGCGAAAACGACCTCAGCAACCCGATTGGCCTTGCGGTACTTGCAAGCAGGACTGCCAGGAACAAACAGTATACTGTGACCAGTGCATTCAGTGGTTTCACGCGAGATGCGAGGGACTCACCGACAGAAAGCTTGCAGAATTGTCATCGGAAACAGCTGCATATTATTGCCACAGATGCTCTCTTGGCAACGATGGCAAATTCGATTTCTCAAGAAGTCTCCAGCGCCTACACAAGGTCACCCGCAGGAAGATCCCAGATCTGTATTCCCGAGCAACAGTAGAAGGCATTATGATCAACAGCAACTATACTTTCAAGACCGATGAATATGTCCGGCCTTTACTGTTTCCTGATCAAGACGCCAAAGCCATTATTTCAAGATGCAGTGCATTCGGATATAGAGTTCCTGGAGAGCCGATATCCGTATCAGGAGACGGAAACTGTTTGTTTAATGCCACATCAGTTTACTTGACAGGAAATGAGACTTCAGCCACTGAACTTCGTGTCCGCTCTGCTGTTGAGATGGCCTGCAATTTTACTGAGTTACAAAACGTATCAAGGGTTGGGGCCAACATTGAGCCAGTCAAACTTATGTGGTGGCGCCTAGGACCAGATCCAAGAAAAAACAATATATGCTCGCCAAACCATTTTGTGCCGATCATGGAGATTCCCGCATACAGAGATGTTCAGCATGTTGAACAGCCATCCGTTCGTGCAAGAAATAGTACATTCTAAAGGTAAACCCCCTTGTGTGATCCTCTACTTAGAAGAACAGATGGCCGACTTACGTTCGTTTCTCCAGTCTGCTTCAGATCACGTCGTAGGAATCGATCGGACTTTCAATCTGGGCGCATGTTATGTGACATCTCTTGTCTACAAAAACGTGAAAGTCATGCGGAGCGACACTAAAGAAAATCCAGTAATGATGGGCCCGCTGTATCTCCACTGGGACGGCTCGTATGATGCGTATCATCCGTTTTTGGCCCATATCAAACGGAAGATCGACTGTAACATCAAGGCAACAGAACTGCGAATAGGGAGCGATGAAGAGAAGGCGATAACGAAGGCGATCGACAGTGTATTCCCAGGCTCAACCCGTTACTTGTGCACCAAGCATTTGAAGGACAACGTAGTACGCTATCTTCAAGATAAAGTCGGGGCGAACAGCAAAGACAGGGTAGAAATTACACAAGATATATTCGGTGCTCACGGAATCGCGGCCGCGAATGACACATTCACGTTCGAGGAAAGGGCTTACAGGTTGGAGACCACATGCCAGCAGTACCCCACGTTTTTGAATTACTTCAAGGAAAAGCTCAAGCCAATCCTCCTGGAACATGTGAACAAGCCTCACAGCAAAGATGCCCACAAGAAATTATGGACCAACAATAACTCCGAGTCCATGAATCACCAAATGAAACTTGCAGTCGAGTGGAAATCGCAGAGGTTGCCTGACTTGATAGAAGCGATGTATGGCGAAGTCAAGCTGCAAATGTTGAATCTAAGAAGATGCCTCCATGGACTTGGCGACTACGTGCTGGACACTCGATTCCACAAGTTCTTCATGGCTAACCAGAAATGGCGCAGTTTATCGGAAGATGACAAAGTCCGTCATTTCAAACGCTTCATGCAGTTCACGTCCACCAAGCAAGCCCCAGCTACCATCAAGGCCACGAAAGTCGATTTCAGCATTCCGAAAGTTGCATCAACCGCGCGGAAACCAGGACAACGCAAACGTGTAAGATCAGAAAGAACCGCTCCTCGATAATGTTATGGATTTAAGGACTGATATGGACATGTCTTTGTATCATCTACATATGTGTAATGAGAGGACTTTTTATTTAGATATAGACCAATCTGGATATGTATATATTGTATATTTTTTTATATGAATGTAGTTGTACCTAACTGACAGTACAAGATGATATCACAATATAATAAATTATATTTAGTGGTGCTGATATATAAAAGCGGACCAAAAACAACGCAGTCTATATTGAATATATATTATTTCTTATTTGAATTCTTCCTTGATTTTAGTGAATACTTACGTTTTAATTTTCTGGCTGGTTAAGATAATTTTCTTGTGAAAAGTAACATGTGAGCGTGACCGTAGTTTTATTTTGTTCTAAAGCTATATTATTGCTATAAAGTGGTATTTTATTGAACTTGTATATATTTTTAGAGGGAGACTTTAAGTTTTAGTGTCGTGGTGTGAACTTAAATAAAACGTTAAGAAGTCTACAGTTTTTTTATGAGGAATGGGCAACATACTGATGGCGGATTTTCATGCTTTAATAAGAAAAAACTAAATGACTTGTTTTGCCACTATCTCGGATGCAACGTAATTCAATTGTATACAAATGCTGCTATTATATCAAATGTATAATAAAAGAATAAAAAAGTTTGAACAAACATTGTTGTGTTGTATTGTACATGAATGAATATGAATATTGTACATTATATACTTTTATATAAGTATTAAAACATAAATAAAAACTAAAATTTAGAAAAAGTCCTTTGCCTAAAAGTACTGTGCATTTTTATTGTCCTTTCTCCCGTATTTCCCATAATACCCATAAGAATGGTATTTCTTGGACGAAATAACAAAACGGCAGCGGATGTTAGAATTAAAAATCTTAAATATAGTATTGATTATTTTCAATATTCATGATATTTGTTATCTTAACTAATTTGAAATAATGAAATGCGACCCAGATGCATAGTTTTCCCTATTAATTATTTTCAATATTCGTGATATTTGTTATCTTAACTAATTTGAAATAGGCCCTAATGAAATGAGACCCAAATGCTTAGTTTCCCACCATGTTCCCGGTAAAAAGTTTGATATGTTTAGCAACCGCCAGGGGGCAGCATATGCGAGCCATGAATGGCTGCCTTGATCGTCAGTGAACACATCACGGGACGAAACCCTCCTTTAACACAAGTTTTCCTCGGGATTTTCAGTCCAAACATCATATATATAGTCAACATTTAATGATTCATCAAAGTGAATCAAAATTAAACTTTAACATTGAGGATAAATAGGTGTTTCGTGGTGTTTCGTCTCAGGTACCCAAAACACCGGTGTTTTGGGTGTTTAGACCGACCGGTTCCGGTAATATGAACTCAGTTCCGGTCAGTTCCTGTAAAAAGTCAAGCCCAGTCACATGAGGCGCTACTTTCTCCACGTTTGTAAGAGTTCAGTTTGGTCTCTCAGGCCAATGTGCCGGAACTGACAATAGGTGGTCAGGTATGCATGCGATTCACCTTTATTTACAATGATAATATAGAGTGAAAATAATGCGTCAGTCTAAGAGCCAAGCATTTGAGCGATAATTGAGGAAAATAAGAACTGTTATCTAATCAGTGTACCTGCTGAAATATACATATAACGAATTACTTCAGATGATTTTTACGGATACATAAATACGACTCTGATAAATGCGTCAGATACCTGTGCCTGTGGTCATTTGTGAGGACTCGAAAACATTTTGTTTTGCCGGAGTTTCATGCCGACGAGGCGCTGGCTTGGGTCGGTCACTTGTCCTTTCAATTTCTTTAATAGCCCGATTCGTGATGTTCCAGTTTCTAGTTGTCCGTTTCCCTAAAGAAGATATGGCTTTGCCCATCTTACGTTCACTCACTGACAATCCTTCCGTTTGCCGTGTCCCTTCAAAGTCAGGTCGTCGTCTGCTCCTGATCTTACAGGTGAGAGTAATTCCCTCCCAGTCAGGCTAATTCCTCTTCTGTCCACCAGGGATTATTCAAATGAGGGAGTTCCCCTCTTGAGGGAACCTACTTAAATTATGGGGGGGGGGGGGGGGATTTTACTAGTATATTAATATTTAGAATAATAGTTTTTATTTTCGATATCTACATTTCAATGTTTACTATAAAGTTTACTACAGAGCCTTGTTACAGAATAAATCTTGTCTGAAAACATAAATAATACACATTCACCCGGCACCTTCATTATTTGTAAAACTTAGCTGTAATATATATAAAATGGTTCACACTAAGAATATGAAGTATATATATATATATATATATATATACATATATATATATACATATATATATATGTATATAAATAAACCGTATATATATGTATAGGCCTATATTGTAATACATTATTAGGCCTATTATTATTATGAACTTGGGGAAAAAAATATTTTTATATTAAAAACTCATAAAAAACCGTTGTCCCAATCACCAATCGCTCCTAGCTAGGAACCCCCCCCCCCTCCCCGCACACACACACCCTCCCTCGTGTACATGTACACCCATACGGGTGTGTGTATACTTGTGATGAGTTTTCCTTTTGATTATCCTGATCCGTATAAAGTGGACTTGTGTGACCACCTTGAGTTTATCACAAGGAAATAGTGTATGTGTGTATGTCCTATGAAGAGTGAGCGAATACCCTATGAGTAGAGTGCTAATTCCCTATGAGCAGTGTGTGAAAGCCCTTTGAGCAGTGTGCGAGTGCCCTCTGAGCAGTATGCAAATGCCCTCTAAGCAGTGTATTTCTAAGCAGTAATTTAAAACAAAAAACAAAAAAAAACATTACGCCCAAAAATCAAAACGACAAATTTTGAAAATACCGGTTTCTGTGATCTTGAGGTAGAGCATAGGGCTCAAAGCGGGGAGATTCAGGGGCGTAACCAGGATTTAGGGAGGGGAGGGGGCCATGATTAGTGGCGTATCCAGGAATTCGAAAGGGGGGGGGGGCGGAGCTAATATGCATATATGAGTACTATGAAAACTGGTATATATACGTGTATATGTATATATATGTATATATGTATGTATAGATATATGTATATATATTATTATAATAATTATAATAATAATTATTATTATTATTATTATTATCATTATTATTATTATTATTATACGTTATATTTTTGTGTATGAAAATATGATTTTTTAAAATTCAATTATGAACCATAATTTCATTAAGGTTCGCAACAGTTTCATGGGGAGGGTATGGTAGGGGGTATCCTCCTCCCATATTCCTCCCTCCCTCCCCATTGTTAATATACAATGTAAAGAGGACATTTTGAAGCAATTTTCATCCCCAAAAATGAGGATTTCCTGTTCCTGAAAAACTTTTCCCTTATGTCTTTGCATTATGTAGTCAAACTGTATAGAGAGGTTCAATATATAATATTTATATTGCTTCAATATTAGAATATGAAATTTCAATCGTTTCCAACATGTTAAAGTCAAAGGCGCCAAGGCGCATTTACGTTAATAACTTTCAAAATATTATCTTGGTAAACTTTGCATTTTACCGGGGTCCATGGTCTCGACAGCACACATGACTCCTTGGTGCACATATCGCGGGTTCGAGTACCGGTATCACCAGAGGAGCCGTGAGATTGTTCACGGTCGACCCAAACCAGAGCCTGGTACTCTGCAATTGTTCTGCAGCTGTTCATAAATATCCTCATCCTCAACTAATGAATTTGAAAGTAATTAACTGCAGTTAAAATATAAAGTCTTATTGCTAATTAATGAAAAGAAATGTGAAAAATGAAAATCAATCACGATAATTGTGAAATTACATTTATATATATATATATATATATATATATATATATATATATATATTGGTATAAAATAAAGTGAAATTCCGAAGGACGGCGAGTACTGGATGCGACCGGGGCCCAGCCGAGGAGCGGTGAGATTTTTCATGGTCGGTCCCATCCAGGGTGAGCGCTCTGCGTAATTGGGAGGCTGTGCCCCACACCCGTGTATCACGTTTGTTTCACAAACGAATGCAAAATTTGGCGAGTTCCTACATGTTATGACTCAGTACTGGGGATGATTACACACCAGGACCCGCAGGTGCGGTAGTTACCTGACACCAGGATATTATTTAAATGACACTGTAAGCGTGTGCCCTATCACGTATCCAAAACGGAGATAGATTTATACAGATGTACAAACAGGTTAAGATATATTATAAGATAAAAAAAGCGATTACATCCACAAAAATATAGTATTCCATATATATATATATATATATATATATATATATATATATATATATAGTGATAATTTACGAAAATGTTCAGATACACATTAACACGTGTTTTCATGCATTTGCAATCTTCAGATGTGATCTGTCAACGGTTGGTGCGTTTATGTAATCATGTGTTGGTGCACTCAGCCATGGTCAGCCTGTAAAAATAGCATCATATGATCACTGATCCATGTCCGGTTTAAAATATTTGACAACATGCATGGCAGAGCTGCAATAAATATTGGTTATATTATTACTGATATTTAGGGGAAATTTTAAATAAAACCCAGATTAAATTGGGGATAAAATATATCATACTAAAATTATATATTTATTTAAACCTTTAAATTCTAATTATATATATATATATATATATATATATATATATATATATATATATATATATATATATATATATAAATAAATTAGCATTCTTTATTTCAACCCCCATGCAGGGGGGAGTGGAAATAAGATCCCTTATTTCAAATTCCCAGGGGAGTGGAATAAAGCACTTCCTACTGTGTATACATAGAGAGATATCTCCCCCCCCCCCCGCCAAAATATTTTGAATAAATTAAGCTGACTACAAAATTATTATACGTATGATGATAAGCAGGTTCTCTCAGCAGAGCATTCTTGCTATAAATAGGCATATAATTAAAAAATATTTAATGAATTGTTGTAAAAACACAATAGCACAATGTTAATCTATTTATCAATATAATACGTTCATAACGCAGAATACCCCACCCCTACTAAAAAAATAAATAAAAAACCCACCAAATTGGCCATTTTGTGTTTGTGTTAATAAGATAGGCCTATTATTGTTTTTTTAAATTACAAATTAATCGATATATGAAATACTTCCCCTTATATATATATATATAATATATATATATATATAGTTTTGCTGATCAATGGTGAATGTTGCATGCTGAGCGCTTCAACAGTGTTCGCACACAGATTCATTTGAGGTCACACTAGTGCAAAGGGATTCCCCAAGTGTTAAAAATAGACAATTGCTTAGATTTATTTTGCCATCTAGCGGTTAAAAGAGGAATTAGCCTGACTTGGAGCGGAATAATCCTCAACGATCTTGCATGGCCTCAGAGACCGTGACCTTGAGTTACAACAACGGGTGGTTTCGTAACCATTTAATTAGAAGTTCCGTACAATTATTGTGTCGTGACCGTCATTTGGCATGTTTACTAGAAAGAAGGGTGAATCGGCATGGTTCTTCACCTAGGTCATACATGTATATAAAATAGCTGCATCTGATTAAAATGATCTCCTCTTTTACTACAAAATTTATTTTGGAATATTATTTTTTCTGCATAAGGCCTACATTCGATTTTGCTATACATTTTATGCCAGTTTTGTCCCATTATTTCTGTTGTCCGTAGTCGAGTAACGTTAATGAAAGAGTTTGGGTCTCATGCAGGCACTTTTTTTTTCAAAATCAACGGTGGAGGGTAAATTTTTAATCATTTTTATTATAACTTATCTATAAAAAATCATATGGTCATAATAGGGGGCAATAAGATAATAAAATAATCGTTTGGTTAATTGATATGAAAACACGTACGTGACAAGAAAACTAAATTTTATCGAATATTATTATTTTCTTGAAAAAATGTCCGAGAGGCAATAGCTCAGAACCGGTAAATTTCCATCTTCCATTTTTTATGGTGTCCATATCTGTTCTGTTCAACTGCCTTGGGTAAAAATCACTATATAATATGTCTCAGCAGTGGTTAAATTGACTTATATATTATCCACTTGAAATTTTGCATATGTATACATCTTGGATAGCTTTGTTGTTCAAATGACAGGTGGCGCCACCTAATGTTTACGTGGCAGACATCCATGCATATATGCAACACATCTCACTCTATCTCCCCATTCGACTCAATCAATGCCTCACCTCACCAATCCCATTCTGATTTCGGCGGTTACACGTAGTCGCTTGTCGATTACCCTTATCTATACAAGAATATAACTGCCCCTTCTGCTGTTTGATTATGCAACTGTTTGCCTATCAGATGGCCACTAACTTATTTCTTGTCTATGATGTTTCATCTTACACATATTTGGGTGTTGGCTATTATTAAAAAAAAATGATTTTTAGACTAGTGAAAGAATCAGTAGAATATTGTGTATAAACTGTGGATAGAGTGAATATAGTAATGTAAATTCTGAACTGCCAACCAGCGACCATACATTTTGTCGATATGGAGTTCTGGACTGAGCCAAACCCAGAAAACGCATTTATCATTATTATTATTATTATTATTATTGTTGTTATTTATATGTAGTAGTATTGCATATTTATAAAGCGCTCATCCAGAAAACTGCTCGTGAACCAGCGCTCACAAATGTGAGATTATAAAAGTTAAAACCTATGAAAGTTGATTCATGTAAGTCTGAGATAAAATCAATGAAAATTAAACGGTAATAATAAGTACCCGTCCTGTATAGTTAAGAAACAAATGTTGTGTATTATAGGGGCCCAATCACCTATAAAGCATGTTGAATTAACACGAAAAATAGCTTCTTCCCTTTAAAAAAAATTTGAACCTGTCAAAACAATGCCCTGAAACCGTTTGCTTACTCCTGTAAACGAGTGTTAAAAAGAGTGGACCGGGCGCGATCAAAGGTGTAAACAAAAATACAGTCCGTGCCTCGCCCGGCCACAACACGTATCAATCAGGAGATGTGCAGGAGATGCGCTGGCTGACACACCGCCTGGTGAGGCTCAAAATCGGGCCTCCGGTCACGCGGCTTTGTCATGGTAAACAGACACACTTGGACTGTGTTTACCAACACGCAGACCCATACAAGATGTTAAACAGCCGTATAGGAGGTACTGGGACTGTGTGTTGATATGGTTTTTGCTGGGAAACTTTTGAATAAAGTAAAATTGGACTGATAGTGTGAAAAAAATAAGTATAATATTGCTCCTGATTATGTCCCTTTAATTAACTCCGGTCGGGGATAATTATAGCATCACTTTATAGTATATAGAGTCAAATGTGAATTGTTGCCTTACCGATTCGCTGTGAGCCTGACCATGCGCGCATTTGCGTGGTGTTTATCTGTGGGTCTATCTTTGATGAAAATCACACATATCTCAGGAATGATTCGATATATTGGCCAAGCAAGGAGACATCCAATGCCCCACCAAAGTGCACTTAGTCCCCGCCCGGGCAAGACATGCACTTTATTTCAGACAATAATGATACATAACATAAAAATATGCCGATAGTTACATAAAGAATAAAAGAAAAAAAAAATATGATATGAAAAGATATAAGACGAAAAATCAACATAATGCTAATTAAAGAACCATGCAATATCAGGAGTATCCTATAACACAGGCTTATTTAAATGCAACATATATTATGTGCCAGCTTTGTAATATATGTGTGCGGAAAGACATCACTGTTTAAAAAAAGCACAGATAAGAAAATTACTGAAAATCTGTATTCTACAATGCAAATTATAAACTTTTTTTCTTATTCTAGTTTCACAACAATGGATTTATAAGCTGCGCTACACAATTTCACTGGCACTACAATATTTGGGCAGGTTAGGCAGAATTAGAAAAGTATTATTATACGCCACAATACATTTCTGCTAAACGTCTTTTCTGAAACGAATCCAAAAAGGAACAAAGACACATGGTATCGCAGAGGAATTAAAACAATCTTTTCTTCTCTGCACCTGAATAAAAATGAAACAGCTAGTTTAAGGAGCTTATGTTACGTTTTTACATAAAAAGCTGTAAGTTTGACCAACAGATCATCCTCGTCAATTATAGTGTATAGAGATTATACTCAAGGTACATATATGATCGAGTTGCTGTTCACACCTGACTATGCATCCACTCTTCTATATAACCCATTTCCTTGTATCAACGAACATATAACGTGTTATTTTTTCTCATTAATCAATATAATTTTCTTTACCACAGGCAAAGAGACATCAATTTCGATTTGCATCCCTTTTGCAGGTTGGGCAAATCAACTACATACATTAAATGATTTACAACAGAGTCTTTGTAAAAACGTCTGATTTGAAAATATAATTGAGATTATCTCTTAGAATTCCACCTTGACGTACCCCATTGTTTACAAAAAAAGTCAAACATAACTGTTCCCCATCTAACGCAAACTTGTTGGTTAGACTAGCAAAAGCAATTGAAGGCAGTTTAAGTAATTTACACATTAATTTACTAGGATTAACTAAGTCAAATGCCTTGGTTGCATCTAAAAAAACAGTTATACTGACCTATCGAAACACAACGTAGAACTATACACACATTTCGGTTCCATGTTCATTCATAAAGCCAAACTATTTATCCGTAGTAGAAGGGTATTGGCCCCTAATCTCTTCCCAAAAATCTCTATCTTGTTAATTACTGATGCTGGCTGCCGATATATTAGCTACAATCTTTCTAAAACTGTGTTTATTTTTACGAATTATACGTATTTAAATCTAGCCCTTGCTGTCTTGAATGCACAGTCGACTTCTTGTTTGGGTTTAATACAATTACTCCACATAAAATATGCCTGCATCATAATAGTATCTAACAATTTAATTCCCTGTTGATTTGGTAATCGTCACATATGCAAAAAAAAAAAAATTAGCATTTAATTGTAAATATGATGTACCAGTTGACGCGCTAATTTATTCCTAAATAGTGAAAAAAAATTATTCATACTGCCTTTAATTCATTATGTTTTCAGATAAATATACATGGAAAGTATTTTAAAATATGAATAAAGGCCTACCCTGTCTAATGACATATATATGATTATCAGAACTGAGAGCAAGTGGCATTTACAAATGTTCGACATGAAACCTCACTTCGATAATATGTAAAGGAATCAAACTTGAGACTAATAAGTGAATGTTAATAGTATAGACTGTTTCCCTCCTAAAAATCGTTTATACACGGCAATAAATAAAACTCGGAAGTCGGAAGTCGGAAGCCTTCGGAAGTCGGAAGCCGTTATAATTTTTGATATAATGTTAAAAATATCGATCATACCAACACTTTTTTCGTGTTAAAATGGAAGATATAGACCCCCTTTGCAAAACCAGAAAGTCACACAAACGTATATTCCCATATATGAAAATCAAAGCATTTATAATGCGTCGGAAGCCTCTCGGAAATCATCCTGAGGTGACAGATGATGTTCAAAATGCATAAAATTCGGAAGTCAAGACCATATAGCACCAACCAAAAATGACACAGAAAAAGTCTCGCATTATTCTAAATTTTAATTTAAGTTATATTTATGTATTTGAATAAAACCATAATGTATATTACTAATTAAACATAATGATATATAAAATATAAAAAAAATAAATGTTGAAATATACATTCATTATATATCATATCGCGACGTAATATTTTAATATGGAATGTTATTTCTAATAAATATAATATAAAAGCATTTAAAATTTCGTAATTTTATCAAAATGGTGTGATAATTTTTTTCCTTATATAACAAAATAGATTAGAATATTTTATCATATAAAAAAGTTAAGTATTCTACATTAATTTGTATTATAATATTTTTACATAATACTATTCAAATATTTGATAAAATACATAAATTTGTATATTAATGTAAAAAAAAACCCAAAGTATCAAACTGTCGCATCCTTGTAGGAACTGGTAAAACCGTAAGAAAAGTCCATTAAGTTTGTATTAATAAAACTATTCTTTTTTATCCATTAGGGTGCTATATACAGTATAAATGAAACTAATTTTTATCCATGCATTAGGTTGCTTTATATGGAACGCATATAACTCTCCAATGCTTGTTGAATACTGATCACCCAACGTATCAGGAAACATTTTTAGAACATTGCACAGACAATTTGCATAAACCATTATAAAAACACTTCCAAAATATTTCGAAAATTTAAAAATATGTAAAACTGTATTACTGTGAAAGATTTAAAAAAAAAATGCGATGTTGCAAAAATATATATTTATAAATTATAACAGTATCTTTATATTTTAATTTTAGCTTAATCAAAATGATTTATGTAGGAAGGATATTACATTATTATATGAGCCCAGAGATCATTTTTTAATTTTACACTTTAAAGCCACATACTGTTTTGGAAACATTTTAAGAACAGTTTCATAAAATGTTTGTGCTAACTGGGGATCAGGCAATAAGAACAATGAAACGCGTGTGCCTTTAAGGTAACGACATAAACTATCTTTAGATAATTATCAGTTACAACTAATAGGAGGAATCGCCATCTAAAATCTTTTTCTGCCATCTGTTATCCTTTTCATTTGTAAGAATATCTCCCTAGGTGGAGGAGATAAATCATCACATACATGAATGGATATATAAATAATCATATTATATACAATTTAATCATTTCATATATTAATTTATATTGACCTATATATTTTTGTCTTACTTAATATAGGAATATTGATTATATTGTACTTTTATAATATATGATATTTTATCATATAATATAATTTAATATCAAATTATATCGCTGTTGAATGAATATATAATTATATCGTCATCTGTGTTATTTAACACATTATGTATACATTTTATTATACTTGTATTATGTAATTATATTTTGTATCATGTATGTATTTGTTCAATGAAAAAAATAGAGAATACCACAACAAATCTGTATTGTATTATACTGGTTTTTTTTAATTATAATTATGGTATTTTATATTCATGTTTTATATTTTAATATGAATTTATATATTATGTTGTTTGTTATAAACATTATGATTTTATTCAAATACATAAATATTACCTAAATTAATATTTGGGTTAATGCATATATTATTTTGTTAGTTATATACATTATGATTTTATTCAAATACATAAATATTACCTGAATTAATATTTGGGTTGATGCAAGACCTTTTTGTGTCATTGTTGGTTGATACTGTGGCTTGACTTCCGAGTTTTATGCATTTTGAGCATCATCTGTCACTTCAGGATGACTTCCGAGAGGCTTCCGACGCATTAATTATGCTTTAATTTTCATATATATTAATATATATCTTTGAAACTTTCTCTTATGAAAAAGGGTGTCTATATCTTCCGTTTTAACACAAAAACTTGTCGATTTGTTCGTTATTTTTAAAATTATACTAAAATATAAAACGGCTTCCGACTTCCGAGGGCTTCCGACTTCCGACTTTTATAGGCAATAAATAAAACTCGGAAGTCGGAAGTCGGAAGCCCTCGGAAGTCGGAAGCCGTTTTATATTTTAGTATAATTTTAAAAATAACGAACAAATCGACAAGTTTTTGTGTTAAAACGGGTATTTTAATATGAATTTATATATTATGTTGTTTGTTATAAACATTATGATTTTATTCAAATACATAAATATTACCTAAATTAATATTTGGGTTAATGCATATATTATTTTGTTAGTTATATACATTATGATTTTATTCAAATACATAAATATTACCTGAATTAATATTTGGGTTGATGCAAGACCTTTTTGTGTCATTGTTGGTTGATACTGTGGCTTGACTTCCGAGTTTTATGCATTTTGAGCATCATCTGTCACTTCAGGATGACTTCCGAGAGGCTTCCGACGCATTAATTATGCTTTAATTTTCATATATATTAATATATATCTTTGAAACTTTCTCTTATGAAAAAGGGTGTCTATATCTTCCGTTTTAACACAAAAACTTGTCGATTTGTTCGTTATTTTTAAAATTATACTAAAATATAAAACGGCTTCCGACTTCCGAGGGCTTCCGACTTCCGACTTCCGAGTTTTATTTATTGCCTTTATACACTGACAAAATCCACATGAGAGCTGGCAAACACGCATTTCTGAGCAGGGAACCAATACCGTTATTTTGACGGCTTGGTTCATGACCACGGGGACTCGTTGACAAGTGCTGAACTGACATTATTTAATATTTAACCAGTGTTAACGTCAACAGAACAGACTCACTGGGTCGTAAATTTGGAGAAAACAATTTAGTTATATTAGCTCCAGCACCGTGCCTCTGTTTGGCTTCAACTTACAACAGATCCGCTATAGGACGATATGAGTTCTGAGAAACGACGTCGTGCTCGGATACAGGGGGGATGGGCTGCTCCCCGTGCTCAGAAACCAACCTCTGCACCAAAACATGCGGGTTCTGCTGCACCAGCCTGGCTCGGCCAAAATGCAGACGGCAACGAAAAACCAGTTCTGAAGGAATACGTGTTTGAAGAGCCTGCCCAGGTGCTTAAACTGTACATTTAACTCGCTTGAAAATTAATATCAGTTATGAAATTACCCGGTAATACTAATGAATAATTTAAAGTGCAAACAGTTGAACATTGTAATTTGTAGGTATAGGTTCATTATAAGCCATATAATGCATCGCTACCTACAAATTACAATGTGAATAAGCATTATATGGGGATGAACTTTAGAGGCTGATCCTGCAAAAAACAATAGCTGAACCCATGTACGTACTTTTTCGTTTAAAACATTTGGGTTCAAAGTCTAATATATAGGCTACTACTGTATACTTACTATAAGTATTATATTAATTTTTACTGCTACTCAGATAGTATGAAACAGTACAACAGTGCAATATTAGTGTAATAAATAGCAACACCATGTAGTTACTCACATTCTTCAGTGCATTTACTCCAATATGGCAAACAGTGCATTTAATTAAAGTCATTAAAGAATGTAATAGATTAACAAAAAGAACATTTAAATTTAAATACAATACAAAACAAGACATGCACTCTTAAAATATATATCAACTTGCTATAAATAGTTAAGCATCCCAGTTCATCACATTTAATGGTTATATAGCTTAGATATTAATGAAAATTATTAATTACAAGTCTGTTGCAGTCGCCAGTTTTCAGTGTGTCTGCACCTAGCTACAGACTTGAACTGTTTTCACTGGATGCAATGACTTCTTCTGGTTTCATGAGATCTTAGAGAAAAGCTAATTGTGCTGCCATGTACCAACAGGCACAAGAAGAAATGATCACACTACTTGTACTTGCCAAACGACCAGTTTACCAGTAACCGCTATCAGTTTACTTTTGGGACATTTGGTATTTTTGTATCTGCCAAAACAAAGTTTTGCAGGTACTATGTTTTTGACCGGGTTCTGCCACGGTGGCATTCGTTTCCGGAATAGAACTCGGAGACCACTGGACAAATTTTTTCGAAACTTTACACGATTGTCAGGTCACATGTGAACTGTGCCAGAATATTTTGCATTGACCTCTGACCTTTCCTGTCTCCAGTGCATCTATCTGTACGTCTGTTTTGACCCATAAACCCAAATATCTTTGGACTCTTTTGACCAATCAGGCTAAAAGTTTTGCACAAATGTAGCCCTTGGATAGCTTTATTATATTCAAAAATATGGTGGCATCACCTGGAACCATTTTTGCACAGTGTCTATCTGTTCATCTGCCTTTGGATAAAATCATTCGTATCGCTGCAGTGAATGGACTTATCCATTTTGAACTGAACCAACTGAAATTTTGCATGTGTATTCATCCTGGATAGCTTTCTTGATTTTTTGTCAGGTGGTGCCACTTACATTCACATTCAGGACTGGTTTGACGTAACCTCCTGAAATTTTGCTTGAGTATAGATCTCACAAAGCTCTTTATCATACAAAAAAAAATAGTGGTGCCACCTGCAACCATTTTTGCACTGGGGCTGTTTGTTTGTCTGAAGTGGGTTAAAATCACTGGTATCTGGGCAGTGGTTTGACTTATCTGCCTAAAATTTTGCATGTATATACATCTTGGATAGCTATCTCTTTCAAATAATAGGTGGCGCCACTTACAATAATGTGGCCATGCTAATATGCAACACATCTCATTCTATTTCCCCTTGCCACTTAATCCATACCTCACTTCACCCATCCCACTCTGATATTGGCGGATACACTTAGTTGCTTGTTGACTACTAGTATTCTAGTTAATTTATGTAATTAGAATAAATTTCTCAAGCTTGTTGTTGCTATTTATCATACTAATATTACACTGTTGAGTACTATCTGAGAAACAACATCTGAGTGAACAGGCAGCAAAACACTCCCCCTTTAATTGTTTTTTACAGCCGTCTGAATCACTTAAGGGATTAACTGGTGTGGCCAGCAAAGTGCGCAGGAGCTGACTAATTAGTGGGGCATTAATGCTATACATAATATATATATATATAGTGTTCTGGTTGGCAGTGTTCTGGTTGGCAGCGCAATTAATGGGGCACTGATTGCTATACATAATACATAGTGTCCTGGTTAGCAGTGTTCTGATTGGCTGCTCTGCCAACCAGGACAGTAGTGTTTAAGACCATGTTAGGTTAAATGCCTAATAAGCTTCTAATATATTATACTAATATAAATGATATATAAAAATATTTTATAAGTTAGAAATATTGAGGAAAATATGTGTCACTTCTTGACTTATTTTTCTGGACGTGTTATGCGGCTCCATTGACAAAAATACCAAAAATGGGTTAAAAATTCACTTTGCACAAAACAAATGTGGGTTCACAGGCAGAAATGTGGAAATTTGTTAAAAAATATGTGGGTTCATTAGCTGAGCTTCTATAAGGCACTGAACCCACTCTTTTCTGCATAAAAATGTGGGTTCTCTTGGTTTTTTTAGCCCCCTGAAGTTCATCCCTGTATAATGCACCTATACCAGTTTGTAACATCTTGCACAAAGTTTACTCCTGTTCAGTTCCTTAATAGATACTGTAGCTGACATACCCATAATGTGTTTCTGACTGATTGTCAGGTTAGTGTACAGACTATTTAAAAATGCAGGACCAGTGTATTGTCTGGTCAGTCTGTGGGTTTTTGTTTATGATTGGGAGAATATGATCAGGCAGGCTTTTACCAGCTAGCTGACACCCTGTGTCCCTTTTAATTCCTCTACTATGACCTGGGACACAAACTTTGCAACAACCCGCAAAGCCTTATCAGTGATTATCAATGAGCTATGGAGACCCTGGAGTCATGATTAATGACCTGATGTTTGGAGCCTCAGGGTTTATTGGAAAGTGACAGAATCTGGTTCATTAAGGCCACAGGGATTCAAGATCAGAGTTGACTGAGAATATTCCCACGCACAAACTCTGCTTAAGACTAACTGACCATTAATTATAACGCTTGGTTGGTTGGGGGGGGGGACCCGACTATAGCAGGATTATGATGTATCAATAGATACATGCCATCATTGCTGCTGTTCAGTATATATATATATATGTGTGTGTGTATATATGCAGGTAATTATAACTATTTGTCTAAGCAGTTGTTGTCATTGGACTGATTCTGTAAGCATTACATGCTTAATATCTTGTTTAGGTCTTAAAGTTTTGTAAAATGATCAATCTGAAACAGTGAATGTAAGTAAAGAGTAGTCTTTTTCTGTTTCAGCCAGTCCGGCAGAAACCCAAGGAAAGAGTCATAGAGTAGGTATATGATGTTACAGATAAACTTCAAGTCACAGTTACCATAACAACACAAGTATTGTTACAGCATAAGGGTTGTTTTTAACCTTTATCTCATATGAAACAAAATATTTTCATTTTAACTTTATGTGTTGATCACATAATATTGTGATCACATTTAGGGGTTGATGGTCCTTGTAGTTTTTAAAGTTTAAAACTGTTAAATAATGAATTTAAGTGAATAAATCAGCATCCTGAAACTGTTGGTAACTCTGATAACAGAGCCAATGGTAGAAAAAGATCATGTCATATATATTTAATACACATTTGCATTTGTTTGTAAATTATTAACATTTATTCTTCTGTTAATGTTGCTTTAAAATTCTGTTTTCTCTTTTTTCACCAGCAAGTCAGGGGTGTATGAACTGAGCACTGAACCAACAGGACCATCCAGGTGAGCTGTGATGGGGTTGTCCTGTACATTGACACAATAGGGGGCACTTGTATTCTGTAAATTACAAAAACTAGAAGTATTCCCATAATTTCGACATGCAACCTGTGACATCCTGATTTTAGTGTGTTCAGAAAATGATAGCCTCCATGAGCAGTTTTGAGAAACTGGGAGAAATGAAAACCTGAGTTCAATAAGGGTGCTGAGATGCAACAAGAAAAGGTTCCATAATACCAACTTTCATGGCATTTAAAACATTTAACTAAGAAAATTCATATACATTTTCAGATGATTTACTAAACACTGATCTGTGAGAAAACGGGAAATAAATCACATACTTAAGAGTGAGGGTTCCATGATCAC
The DNA here is from genome assembly GCA_026874595.1 of Sipunculus nudus. Taxonomy (NCBI): domain Eukaryota; kingdom Metazoa; phylum Annelida; class Sipuncula; order Golfingiida; family Sipunculidae; genus Sipunculus; species Sipunculus nudus. Next base: position 85,206,267 of record CM049311.1, on the reverse strand, counting down.
AGGCATATTACACATGTTGTCCCCTTGTTTTTCAGAATAAGATACTTCCCTCAGTTCCTGGATCCTAAGGATCTTGAATGGATGTTTGACCAGCTGTTTCATGAGTTACCATGGAGACAGAGGATAAATTCTAAGCTGGGAGAGAATTTTGTTGAGCCCCGACTGACCGCTTGGTTTGGTGACATGCCATATACTTACTCTGGTGTGACCTGGGACCCTAACCCCAATGTAATTAAAGCATATTCAAAAGTGTCCTGAATAGGTTTTGTGTTACTGTTTAGCTCTGCTGAATGATAGTTTCACTTCAATACATTTTTGTGTGATACATACAACTGAAAACAACTGGCTTACCATTTAATAGGCTTGTTTCATTGCAATTTGTCTTTACATTTTTATAACCATTCAGATTAGTATTATGGTTAATAGGTCACTAGTTGCAGTTCATATTACATTATTTCTGCAGTATTTATGGCTGAAGCAAGAAACATATTTTAAATTTGTTTAACAAATACTCAAGACAAATGGCCTTACAAGGCAGTTTTTGTGGGACATCCTGTTGACATATAACTGTATACTAAGGTATTTACAGAGGCAAAAATTGTTTTCCAGAGAGGTGTGCTCTATGCTTAATTATAACATGCTGATCATTTTCAGTGGACACCATTGTTGAACATGCTCAGAGATCGTTTGGAGGAAATCACTGGTGTGAGATTCAACTCTGTATTGGGGAACCTTTACCGGGATGGACATGATTCCGTTGCTTGGCACAGTGATGATGAACCAGAGCTCGGACACTGTCCAACTATTGCCTCACTTTCATTTGGGGACACCCGCAATTTTGAACTCAGAAAAAAGCCACCAAAGGTTAGACTGCATTTCAAATTTTTTTTTAGAGGATAAGACCAATCAAAATAGCTCATACTCCTAGATATTTATGTAGATCTCCCAAATTAACGGACTGCTCATCATAAACATGTAGTACAGTTTCCATTGTCAGATATATCAGTACCTTTGAGAGTATCTTGCAGTTTCTTGCTGACAACCCATCTATTAAGACCATCCTTGGGTGAAGCGAAAGCATTCACAATTGCTGTACTGTCCTGTCTAATAAGACCACTTTTGGCCAGTCTCTTGTGTGGTCTCATAACACGGGTTTTACTATATAATCTTTAATGTAGATATTTCATCTGTTAATTAAGACCACTTTTGGCCAGGCATACGGGTGGTCTCTTAACACAGGATTACTGAATAATCTTTATACGCAGAAATAACATAAGTCTCAAACTCTCCATTAAAGAATCAGTTTGCCGGTATACTGTATATATATTTTTTGCTTGGAAGGAGGACGAGGGTGATTACACATATATGGAGCATGTCCGTGTACCACTGGCAGGCGGGTCTCTGTTGATCATGGAGGGAGCCACACAGGAGGACTGGCAGGTAACAAGATCATCCAGAGATTCCCAGGTCATCTGTACTCAATTCCAACACCAATGTCCACCCATTTTTCCTTATTTTTCTTTAAAGTATATTATTTTTGCCACTATAAATTAGCTTTAATCAAAGGAGGTTATGTGATTTATGATGACAGTGGCGTCAATTTTTCCTACAGGGTGGGGGGGATGACTTTGCATAAGCATATATATATAAATACCTTTTTCAGCGTCTCTGAATGACATATTCAACCATATATATATATACCTAAACATATTTCAAATAATTATAATTAGATATAACATTTTTTACTGTTGGATCCAAAGTCTTTAATTCTCTTTATTAATATATTTCATTTGCAATATTATAATATTATTCTCTGAAAAGTTGTGGGGGGGGGGATGATTCAATTGACCATCCCCTCCCCCCTATATTGACGCCCCTGTATGATGATTTAATAAGCATGAAATAAATGTATTCACTTTATGACACTGAGACAGTGTTTACCTGTCTAGAAAGGATTGCAGAAATGATGGCTTCATTTTAAGTTGCCATATCTGTGTAACCATGCAGGGTAGGAGGGATGTATCTGTGACGTAACAAACATATGATGTACAAATACTGTGACATCATCTCTAGGAATCTTCAAATGTGTGTCATCTAAGACCGTCTGCTTAGGTTGTCACTGATATGTTTCAAGACTGTACATCTGTTCAGTCATGTTTCTTTCTGAATTAATCATATGGAATCCATACACAGGAGAGTATTATTTTGCTGTTAGATAATCACCATATTTGTCTTACCTCTGAGATAAATAAAGGTAAGAGGTAAGCTTTAGTTCATTGTATAAAAATCATCACAAAAAATCAGGTGGACACGGATGGTTGAATGGAGTATAGGTACTTACGCTCCTCACACAGCAGTTATACAGTCATCCCAGATCTCCCTCATTTTAACTGCTGCTTTGTATAGCTAGAATCTCTGGGTCCCACCACTAGGGTTGGCACAGAGCAAGGAATTACAATTAGACCAATGAGAGTGTGGTATCACATTGTGCATCCAACTCCAAATTTTAAACATGCCACACATAGGTCTGATTCTTGGTCCTGTGCGAGAACAAGGAGCATACCAGATATTACAAAGGTGGTACTCGTGGATTGCGCTGGTGGTAGGCCTGAAAACTACAATCCAATCTGAGTAATTCTCACCAATAACTCAAGAACAAAATCAGGATTTAAGTGCTTGATAAGTCATGAAGTCTGTTAATTAAAAATTGATTTATGAAGTATTTATTTGTAAATTTATTTCAAAAATAATGCACTCCTACTTTTTTTGGTGCAATAACATTTTAACCCCTGGTTTTGGTCATTTAAGAATAACTGCTTAAACTTTCATTTTAAATTATACAAGGTGGATTATTCTGCAGAAAAATAAAAAAAAGAAATCCCAGCACAGTGCAAGGGTCGTAAGTAGGGTAAGAGTCCAAGATGTTCTACCTGCTGCAGCCCTGCTGCTGTCATCTGATTGAGATGGTTCTTTCACAAACATACATATGCACATATACAATTGCAGAAAATAATGTATATTATGGTAATTTCTTCTGATATTTTTGGGGGAGAAATAACATTAATTTTAGCTAAGAAAATTCACTTATTTCAACATTTCCTATTATGTGTAAATGTATTAAATGTATGTGTAAAATTATTATGAGTAAAATATAATTTGAATTGTTCATTCCAAGATTTTCATTAACTTAGGTTTTTTCTCATTTCAGCATCGTGTACCAAGGGAATATCATGACAGAAGTGCAAGAATAAATTTGACATTTAGGGTCATGTATCCCACATAATTTAAAATACCTGGAGTATTTTATGACATTTGTACAGTAAGGATATGTTTAAACATCAGTGGTATGATAATTGGTTCACAAGGCACCAAGAGGGGAAACATTTTGGACTGGAATTTTCAAGGGAATATTTCATTGACATACCATCAACAAGATGAATATTTGAACATGAGTAGGTATTTAATAGTCTTGTTTGTCTGTATGGACGACAATGGTAAAAAAGTGAAAATGACATTTTATTGGACTTTTATATGATATTAAGGAATAAATTATTATCGGTATGAATCAAATATGCATGTGTTTATCAATGGAGAAGCTTACTATATTAAAATGTATGGTTATAAAACAAGGAAATGTTTGACTTTGTTGATTCTTATACATTTAAACACTGAGTTTGGTGCTTTTGAATTTTGTGTATAACTTTATCACAGTAGTGCCGCATTGTCTTCAACAATGGCCTACATTTTTTCATAAGGATGTTGTGCTGGACAGCATGTATAATAATAAAATAATTTATTGGTAGATACTTATAATGCCCAGTGAATTATCAGACCCTTTTTCTTTTCTTACAAAGGTCAGTGGTCTATGTTGGTATGGTGTGTTTAATAGAATGAAGGTAAATAATTGATGAGAACCATAGGTCATTATTAAAGACTGCTGAAATAAAAGTCGTTAATACCCCTTTCACCCATAAAGGTGGGTTAAAAATATTTTGGGGAAAAGATTGATCAAATTGGTTTCAAACCATATTGTGCATTCACACGGGCATCTAACACTAACACACAAACTGTGTCCCAGCAGCTTCATCAGAACTAGGTATAAACCATTTTGAATGCAAATTGAGCATTCACACAGCACTTAGGCAGAGCAGATAATTGTATCCACCAAAACAGAGTTTTGCGGGTACTATATTTTCAGTTGCAGGCTGCCGCTGCCGGTGCTTAGGTTTCCGGAGAACTCCATAACCACTGGGCAGAATTTTTTTAAATTCAGAATTTTGATCGGGTCACGTGAACTGCTGCGCCCTCATTTTTGGTTGACCTCTGACCTTTCCACTCTGCCCAGCATCCATTTGTGTGTCTGTTTCCACACATAAACTCACATATCTCAAGAACCCTTTTGACCGATCGGGTTGAAATTTTGTATGTTTGTAGCTCTTGGATAGCTTTATATTATACAAAAAACTGGTGGCACCACCTGCAACAATTTTGGCACATTGTCCATCTGTTCATCTGCTTTAGGGTAAAATCACTTCTATCTCTGCAGTGGTTTGACTTATCCACCTGAAATTTTGCATGTTTATACATCTAAGGTATCTTTATAGATTTCATGACAGGTGGCGCCACTTACATTCACATTTATGGTGCAGACATCCAAGCTCATATCTCGGGAACTGTTTGACCAATTGGGCCAAAATTTTGCATGTATATAGATCTCTTCATAATATATAACAAAGGTGGCGCCACCTATAGATATTTAAGCATGTCCGCTTTTGGTTAAAATTACTCATATCTCTCCAGTGTGTGCTTTTATTCACTTGAAATTTTGCACATTTATATATCTGTTATAGATTTTTTCATTTATATGGCAAGTGGCATCACCTACATTCACATTTATGCTGCAGACATTCATGCGAATACCTCAGGACTTGTTTGACATTAAGCCTGATAATTTGCATGTGTATAGATCTTACTGCTGTGCCCTCATTGTATCCACTAAAACAAAATTATGCAGATACTATGTTTTTTACCGGGTTCTGCCGCCGCCGTGGCGTTTATTTCCGGAATAGAACTCTGAGACCACTGGACAGATTTTTCCGAAACTTTACACCATTATCAGGTCACATGTGAACTGGTGCTAAAATATTTTGTGTTGACCTCTGTCCTTTCCTCTCTCCAGTGCGTCCATCTGTGAGTCTGTTTTGACGCATTAACCCGCATATCTTTGGACTCGTTTGACCAATCAGGAAAAAAAATTTGCACAAATGTAGCCCTTGGATAGCTTTACAATACAAGTGCAATCTTCGTTCACGTTTACACTGCACACATCCAAGCTCATATCTTGGGAACCATTTGATCTATTTGGCCAAAATTTTGCATGTGTATAAATCTCACATAGCTCTTTATCATACGCAATACTGGTGGCGCCACTTGCAACCATTTCTGCACAGCGTCCATCTGTTTGTCTGCCGTGGGATAAAATCACTCATATCTAGGCAGTGGTTTGACAAATCTGCCTAAAATTTTGCAGGTTTATACTTCTGGACAGCTTTTTTTATTTTATGACAGGTGGCGCCACCTACATTCTAGTTTACACTGCAGACATCCAAGCTCATATCTCGGGAACTGTTTGACCGATTGGACCAAAATTTTGCACGTGTATAGATCACACAATGCTCTTTATCATACACAAAACTGGAGGGGCCACCTGCAACCATTTTTGCACAAAGTTCGTCAGTTTGTCTGCCGTGGGCTAAAATCACTCATCTCAGTAGTGGTTTGACTTATCTGCCTAAAACTTTGCGTGTTTATACATATTTGATAGCTTTCTAGACTTTTAGGCAGGTGGCGCCACCTACATTTATGTTAATGCTGCAGACATTCAGGCTTATATCTCAGGACTTGTTGGACATATCCCCCTGAAAATATACAATAAGTCCAACAGAGACATTTGGCTGCAAATCAGACAAGCCACACTTGCAAATGACGAGAAATGCTTCTCATGCTCTCTCAAACAACAAATTCACATCAGTCTTGCAGCTTCCTGTAAACATGGCTATGTGTACTGTCTAGTAACAGCTTGTAGATAACAAGCTCATGTATCCATCCATGGGGGATTACAGGAACTTGTGTACAATGTTGTATACCTGGAGAAGATGGAAATCACATTAATACTGCAAGTATGGCACGTGAATAGCTGGCTTTAAATGAGTCTTTTGCTAAAACTTAACATCTCATGTGACTCATTATTTTTTCCCAGTTTTGCTATGAAGCATTAAGCAGGTATCTTCAGTTAAGAATTGCTGTAATTGATTAATCTCCAAGACTGAAGACCAGTAAAATAAAAAGGCAAACAAAAATTGAGGAATGATCCTTTATTAAAAAGTTCAAACTTAACATTTGAATTTTTCCTCTTTACCTCGTCAAAAACAAATGCAGGAGAAATGTCCTATAAACTTATGTTACCAGACTGTAAAATATTTCCATTCCAAGGAAACCCTTTATGTTCAATATACATTATTATTTACAATCACCTGCAAATATATGCAATTTGGCAGGAATACTTCAACATGAAGCAACAGAAGAATGTACCAGCATATATGGATCATTATAAAGTATAAGTAATACCCTATATATTGTATATACTGTCATGCTGTAGGGTCTTAAACAGTGTTATACAACAGTACAGAACTGTTCATTATCTACATATGATGTATACTTGCATATTTAAGCAACCTGACTTTTGACACTGCTTTATTTCCACCTTACTGATTATGAAATCTATTGATTAAACAAATTGTAGGTTTCACCAATGTTATTCTATTTAAATCAATTAGACAAACACCAGGAAATTGTAAAAAGTGTGTATTCAGCAGGTACATACTAAACTCGCTCAGAATCTCTACATAGGCATGACACACATAATGATATTTTATTACAATTTATAATTAATATATAACTTTATTAAATTACAATCATTTTAAAATCATAACTATACCATGAGCCTACACCCTGATGAAACATGCTGCAGATTACCTTGTATGAACTCGTCTTTCATTCCATCGATTATTATCTTTGATGGTTCACAAGATTGATTTTATACAAAAAGATGCGGGTGAGTCATGATGAAACCTAAGTATGATTATGTATATCCCATTATGGTTATTAAGAATCAGGCAAGATAGACAATCTACTAACAAATCCCTCAACATAATCAACATATATTACCTATATATTGAACAAGCTTTAAAGTCTTTCATGTAAAATCTTATAATGTACTGTGAGTATAATTATGTCATCCTCCCTTTGAGTGTCATCCCATCACCCTAGAAGAGGTTCCTGCACAATGGGCATGTTGATTTGTTGCTGGTGTTGAACCATTTGTACTGTAAAACACGAGAAAATGTCTTTAAAACATTTCTTCATTCAGTAAAGTGCCTTACAGAATCATTCCCCATATACTTTATCAGAGGGGTACAATGGGTGACAAACTTGCATGGCATTTTATTCATTATCATGTTGGAAGGTTTTAGGTAAAGGGGTGTACATGTGTGAGAGAGAGAGAGATGTCCATGAAATATTAAATATTTACATATGTAACTAGATATTTCTTGGTGCCACAGTATCCCCAGACAATTACACCCCCCCCCCCCCCCCCCCCGACTCAAAGAATAGGATCCCATCTTGAATTCAGATGCAGAGACTGACACTTGGCAAGCCACCATGGTTTCTTATAAGTATGGGCATATTTAAGGTAAAGGTCACTCTCATAGGAGAGGTCATGATCCAAATTGAAATACCGGTATATCTCATTCAATAACCCATGTCTGTATACATGATATGAAAGAAATCTGTCCATTAGTTTTCAACTTATCATGCTCACAGTGCTTTGAAGTGGCAATGGTGGGGTATTACAAGGTGCAAAAGCAAGAAAACAACACAAGGTGGTACCACCTGTCTTCTGCAGAAAACAATGCTATCAAAGATCTCATGTCAATTTGATTTTTGGACCAATCCATGCATCCCTCAGTGAGATATTAAAGTTAACATCATTTCAGTGTTATCGCCTCTGTGACCTTGAACATGTGACCCGTGGGTCATGATGCTCAGCCGACTGACATGTTGACAATATGTCCTTGCACAGAGAACTAATTAAGGTAATGTAGGTGACATCATTGTTCATGCAAATTAGCTTAAGTTCATCAAGACCCATAAGCACAACAAATCTGATGACAAACCAACCTGCCTTTCATGATGAATCTGGCAATTTATGTGTATTTTGCATTATTTCTATTTGACATTTCAGCAGTTTACACTATCCAATTAAATCCATTGTTTTTAAATATATACAAACATAATGTTCCCATCCCACAGGCGGAAGGACCTAATTTGAGGGGTGGGGGGAGGGGGAAGATGAGAGTTTAAAAACACCTTTGTACCTCTGTATTTTTTTTCTTTATTTACCAGTAATAAATTTTATACAGTTGCCAGAAGAATATTGTCCCAAACAAATACTCAGTGGCAGGGGGTGAGGAAAGTTACAACACCTTTGCATAAACATACAGGATACAAAATTTAATCCAAAAGTGCTTACAGGAAAAAAGTTTTATTCAAAATTACTGAATGTTTCAAAACAAACACAGAGATAGAAAAACAAAGCAAATCACTTTAATTCCTATTCTACCGTACTGAGGCAGAAAAATACTGAACGAATGTTTGCATTAGATTCTCATTTTTTTAATACATCAATTTTTGTTAAGGGAAATTTTGGACAAAATTTATAAATTTTACTAGACATTTACAGTATATATCAATTATATTTGAAAATTTAAGCTGATTAACGATTCTAAATTGCATCAACATTTATAGTTAATCTGCTCAGGCAACGTCACATTATATACACAGATGTATTTATTTTTTTCTTAAAATATATTTTTGAAATTTGCAAAATAATAAATATCGGAAATAACACTTGATTCAGGAAAAGTTGTATAAATTGGATCAGAAACAGCAATGCAATTAAGGAATTCAATATATCTGGTTGGGCTGGGGGGGGGGGGGGGGGGTCAGGGTTGCCACGTGATCCTACACTTGTGACAGCAGTGTTGCATTACTAATAAGTTCACCCAGGCAAGGCTGTAGGGACCAGACATGGCTGGCCTGTAGGTTCAAAATGTAAATACATTAGAGCCTCAGAAAAAAACTTCAATAACAAGAATAATCTTTAAGCTTTCATTTTCAAATTTAAGAATTTAACAGATTAAATATATATTAAATATATATTTAATATATATATAAATATTCCGACTGTGAAAAGTAAATCAAATGTTCTTACAAGAAAGAACATGCCATGGTCAAACTTGGGCAAAATTTAAGGTACAGTGGAACCCCACAATTACGACCAACGTTGGGACTGAGCAAAGTGGTCGTAATTTGGGGGTGGTTGTATTTGTAAAACTCTTACCGTGGTCGCATATAATAGCTGATATTTAATGTGTATCAGAGTTTATCTATTACATATCTTTAATGTGAATTTTAACAAAATATTTTACTTAGTGGAGGACCCTTATTATGATTTTTTTTGTGTAGCTGAACATATTTATTCAGGATAAAAATTAATATAAATGTACACATACGTAGTGACTGATGATTAACAAATAATAACACTAAGGCAATATGATTACAACCTACTGAATGCATATTGAACATAATACGTGGCTGTCATATATTTAGCCTTCCGCTTGAGTATATATTGTGTGCACTTGAGTTTTCCCGACGCTAAACTGCTGAGCCATTTGGTGCTGACTGCCCGTGGTGTTGCCGCCTTGATTAACGCCACTATATCCTTCAAGGAGAGCTCTTTCAGAGGCATGGTTGCCTAACAGCAAGCAATTTAAATGCAAACTTAGAGAAATAAACTGACAACGATCTATCAGAAAAGGCAAGTTAATGTGAGGGATTTTCCCACCATGCAAGCTTTATTTATACATTTTACAGACTGCTCAATACTCAGTGTCAATAAGGTATGAACACATTTAGGATTAACTAGGTCGTTAATTTTACCAATGAGGATCGAACAATATGTGATCAGTTGAAATATTAAGCCCGCAACCCCACACTTAGTGTAGTTGTTATACAGGTGATCACTGAGGGGCATTTAGCATCTGACCCCAGGTCAGACCGGCTCATTAAATAATCAGGCCGATGGTTATACCCTCTTTGATCTATAACCTACACCTCAACAAATCGTGTAGATATGCAGGACCAGATTAACACTCAGGTTAAGAAACCTTGTTACCCGCTTTGATCTTCGTAAAGGCGCCTGTGACAAGACGCAGCCATTGACTCGTGACAAATGTTGTTTCAGTACTTCTCGGCGGTGGTCAAATTAGCGGGGTCGCATTAGCGCTGGGGCCAGGAAATCTGGTTGTAATTCTGAATTCAGGGGTGGTCGTAATTTTGAGTCATTTTTAAACATAAATAAACTAAAAAAAATTCGGGACCAAGCAAAATGGTCGTAATTATGGGGTGGTCCCAATTGTGGGGTGGTCGCAAGGCGGGGTTCCACTGTACCAAATTTATATTTTAATTTAAATTTAAATTTATATACTGACTTAATTTCTGGCATGTACACAGGAACTATATAGAGAAATATTTATGGTAAATATGAAGAAAACCAGATTAGTGGTTTTGATATAAGGCAGTCCTGAAGTGTGAAAATAGATTTCTAATAAAAAATTGAGGTTTTTCCTTAATATCTCAAAGGAACGAAGTCCTATTGACCCAATTTTGGGCATGGTAGGAGATTTTGGGGACATTTAACTGTATGGCAAATTTCAGATTCAGGTCCAATGGTGTCGAAACATGCAAGTCTTACGGACAGACATCCGGATGGACGGAAGGCCGGACGAACAAACGGACGGACAGACTGATTTTGGGATCAATCCATGCAAGATTTCTGGAGATATTTAAGAATTTGTGATATTTTCCCCAAAATTGGACCTATTCAAGGTCAAGGACACTCTCCTAGTGAAGGTCATGACCTCATTTTTAATAGGCGTCGTCCTCTCACCAAAATCTATACATATACCAAGTTTGGTAAAGATCCGTGAATTATATTTTTGAGTTATCACACCAACAATATTTATATGCGGCGGCGCTGATACACTGTGTAACCTGCATGTATAACCTGCATTGTGAGGTGACAAGCATTGTATCACCCACACCAGTCCACTCTATGTGATATGATATACGATAATAACATGACCTACCAGGCATGCTGAGTGGAATTTCTTCTTGCAGGTCCTGCACTGTATTTTGGGTAACTGACAGTTGGTTCCGTGGATAACAGAGAAGCAGATCATGCAGTCCTCTACACCCTCAAATCTCTTGTCCACGTTTTTCTTCCATAAACGCAAACCATCCACTATGGAACCATTCTGAAACAATCATTTTAATGGGATTTGCTGTGATACTATAATATGAAAATAGAATGTTTCTGGCATCAGATTTAGCACAGTGAAAAATTTCATTGTCCAACTTGTTCACACTCTGTATATCTGATGGGCAAAAACTGGCATCAATGAACCCTTTACTGTCCAGAATTAAGTGCCAAAATTAAAACTCCCAGTGTGGTTGATGTTGCAAATTTTGTGGTACATTGCTGCATGAGGGCTAAATTGTCAGTCAACATAAATAATGCTCCTGAAACAGGACCCAGAATTATGAAATATTCTCCCGTTCATAAATAGGACATGAGGAAAATCTCTGAAAGATAAATAATGACCCAACATTTGAAGCATGTGACTGCTGCCATTGTGATATCAAGGGTTATATTTACTACTGAATGAATAAATTCTGGTGGGAGATGTCACTGACTTGCGTGACTTACGTGGCAATGTTTTATTCAGATCCATATACTGTGATCAGACAGAGTTTATTATGCTGACTGATGACAGAACCTGTATGTTAAGCTAACACAGAAACAGATCCTGTAAGTGCCAGGCCTATGTTGTAATAAACAGTATAATGTACCTACACCAGTACATGGGCAAGGTGAAAACATGTTCTGCTTATGATATGAGTAACTGTTCACCTCCACGTACTCATATTGTTTCACATTAAGCAGACAGCACCTACTAGAATCAGTTCCTCACCAGACCAAATTTCTGCCTCCACCAGGAGGAAATGTGTTCACTCCTGTTTGTGTGTGTGTGTGTTCACTACCTAACTTGCGCAATCATGAACGGAATCTCATGAAATTTGTAGGATGCTTTGGGAATGGTTGGGGAGAAAGATTATGTTTTGGTGCAGATCTGGCACATGATCATGATTAAGGAACATCATTGAGATATATTTAAAATGTACAGTAACTTGTGCATGAATGAACTGAAAAATATGGGCCAAATAAGTGAATGCAAACACAGGTTTGGAAGCATCCCATAAAAGTGACCCCCCACCTGGTGGAGGCTAGCATACCTAACAATGCAGATTTCTAGTTTAACTATGAATTTCAAAGAAACTTTGTGGAGGTGGGAGAGGGGTATGGTCACATTTTGGGGCAGACCTGGAGGCATATGTAGGCTCTGGTGAAGGTATTTGCTCCCTGAATGTGGTCTGGTTCATCACTAATGCAGTGCATTGTGGTTTATGAATCACTGACCTGATGTGCAAGGAATGTGGTGAGTTGGAGCATCCAGTTTCTCCACTGAGTGTTGCTGACACCAATCTTCTTGCCGCAGTTCACCACCATCTGGCCCAGCGGGTGATTGGTCGCGAGTTCCGTCACCAGCTCCACTGACACTTCATCTACACTGTACACCGCCACAACCTCTCTTGCTGCCGGACGACCTTTAATCTTTATAAATAAACAAGGGACCTATGGGTCACGACGCTCAGCTGTTATATATGATAAAAAAATATTATTTAGAAATGAGGTACATGCTGGTTTTGTGTGGTAATAAATATAAGCTGTAATATGAGTTGTTGTTGTTTATCTTATGTATGATTTTGATAGTACCTTTGGAGACAGGGAAGAGGATTGATTTCATTTATTTTATTAACAAATGGAGTACTATTGTCACACAGATTTTGACTTGGCAATATAACTTATAAGCAGAATATATAATATAAGGGTTTAACTATTAATTAAAAAAAATTACAAATATTGTCCCAAATATAATTTTTATTAAAAATAATAAGAGAATCATATGATTTTTTAAAATGAAATATAACTGAAATGATTATTAAAATAATATTAAAGAATTTTTTCATGAATGCATTCATGAATACATTTTGAAAGTATTTGCACTGGTATTCATATACTTTCATTTTTACCTGAATTCCCATTCTTTATGCAAGAAATTTTATAATGGAGTACATGGCTTTTATTTATATTAAAAAATAACTGTAATAAATTCATTTTGGACTAATTTCACATCAATGTACACACTAGACACAGTAGGAATCTAGATTAATATTATCAACTGCATCTTTGTCTATCATTAATTTCCATCATATGATCCCTAATGATTAGTAATGAATGATATGATTTACTTCTTTATCATTAAAATTGAACTGAAAAATACCATAGGTGACTGCATGGTGTTATTTGGAATACGTGACATTCTATCCATCGATACAAGATTCTTATATCATCAGTAACTGCAAGTTAATTTCCTGTTATAATAAACTTACAAATTCCTTTTCTATTTTTCATTAATTTTTTATTAAAAACCAATAAAAATTTATTAATTTATTGTTTATTGTATGTAGTTGGTTAAAACTACTAGATGAGTTGGGTTGGACACCTGGATCAACTGTGGCTGGCCATAAGCTGCCTGGATTCCCTGTATGCCTCGCCTCAAGCATGCATAATTTGCTGAAAGTTCAACAAGGTCAACATACAGGTGACTCAAGAGGGGCTGGAGAGAGCCAAAGTCTGACAGGGTCTCATAAAAACATTAATAAAAGCTACAATTTTTTGGCCAATTTCTTTCAGCTTTCTAAACTTTTAAGCTGAAATCCTTATGTGTGCATGATATGAAAATTATATCAACAGTGCTCACAGGAAACAAACGTGCCATGGTCAAAGTTGGGCAAAATTAAAGTTACTAATTTTACATTTATACTAATAACTTATAAAATTTGAAAAATTCAGAACTAATTTTGGGTATTCAATTGAATCTTGATTAAATAATGTTACATCCCTGACAAAAAATCTCTAGCTTCAGCAATCCCCTTGTTAAGGGAGTAAATATATTTCTTGATTTTTTACAAAGTGCATTATGTTTGGGCCCATAACTTAAAACAATTACGCAATACTGACATCATTCTGGCATGTGCATAGAGAATGAAAAATATGTATATTATTTATGATTAAAGTCAGATCAGTGGTTTTGATATTAGGCAGTCTTGAAGTGTAACAATGGGTTTTTAATGGAAAAATGAGGTTTTTCATTAATATCTTGAAGGTATTAAGTCCTAGTGACCAAATTCTTGGCATGGTAGGGGATTTTGGAGACATCTAGCTGTATGCCGAATTTAAGGAACTAAGAGCTGAAGCTGGGGAGCTGAGCTCTTGCAAACTGCATAACACTAGCTTGATGTATACAATATGTTACATGGTGCTTGAAAACTTGAATAAAATCTACAGTTTTTGATCAACTGGTTTCAAATTTTTGGTGTTAACAGTTGAAAAGGTAACAAAAACATGCTGTGAAAATTAAATCCACAGTACTTACAGGAAAAAAACGTGCCAAGGTCAAAGTTGGGCAAAATTTAAGGTACCAATTTTTTTTTTTTATTAATATTTTAAAAAATTTAAAAGATTTTCATCTAATTTTGGGTATACAATTTAATTTTGATTAATTTTAGTTATATTACTTGAAAAAAAGTCCATAGCTTTAACATGTTTTGTGTTAAGTGATCAAATATCTTTCCTGATTTTTTACAAAATGCATTATGTTTGGGTCCATAACTTTTTTAAATTATATAATACAGACATATTTTCTTGAATGTACATAGGAACTATATAGAGGAATATTTATGGTAAATATGAGGAAAAACAGATGAGTGGTTTTGATATTGGGCAGTCCTGAAGTGTGAAAATAGGTTTTTAATGAAAAATTGAGGTTTTTCCTTAATTTCTCAAAGGAACGAAGTCGAAAAGACCCAGTTTTCGGCTTGGTAGGAGATCTTGGGGACATCTAACATTATGCCGGATTTTGGATTCCTAGGTCTTACGGTTTCAAAACGTGCCACATCTACGGACGGACGGACGGACGGACGGACGGACGGATGGACGGACGGACGACAGACAATGGACCACGACTATAGCTCAGATGACTTATAGTCAGCTGAGCTAAAAATGGTTTTATTTATTTGCTGTTTAACATGTTGAATGTTTTATTTTAAATTTCAGTTTCATGGTGGAATAAAATTCACTGAATTAGAAACTTTTGTTTCAGCCGCAAGAAACAGCTTTCAGGACTCAGTCAGTTGCAACTGCTGCCATCTACCACAGGTTATGTGATTGTAGTCTGTAAATGTGCTTTCCAGTGTGAGAAAATAATTAAAAGCTCCATATTATGATCAGGAATATGTTAAACCATCTGTCAGCAATATTTTTAAAGAAATATGCAAAATACTGTTTGTATTTGCCAGGTGAAAATTCCCCTTTTTGGTGTTTCTCATAGGTTCCATTTTCACAATTTAATCAACTCTTAACTACAGATAACTCAGCAGAGTGTAGGAGGTATACTGAAACATGAATTCTTAGTCACAAGCAGGAAAAAGACAAGGCAATATCAGTAATTTAAATCAGATGAAGACGGAACGGACCGTTAATTGAGTGGGAAATGTTTTTTATTTCTTTATTGACCCACAATATGAAACATTTTTTATCAGTGTAACATCTGCCTTTGATTTGACATACTAGTAACATAAAAGACAGTGTTATAATTTACTATATACCTTTGGCCTTCAATGTTTGACACTTTACACATGGGTATTGCATTTTCCCATCAGATGCCAATGCACTAATGCCTTTTCACCTGTACTAATGGGGCATTTCTTTTTCATGGTTATATCCACTTTGTAATAATTTGAGCCCTCAGGAATATGAAGTTTATCACAGTATACATTAAAAGCTCTCGCTCTTACACCAGACAGGTTTGATATGCGTTGTTTTATTACTTACTGTCATGTTCTCCAGTGTGGCATCAGCACCCTTTACGCTGGCTATTTCTTGGCTACTCAGGATAGGACTTACATATTTTGAAGTATATCTGAAAATATGAATGTACCCATAAATGTTCCAATCTTATAAACAAAAGAGTGCTTAAATTTAATTTACAGGATGATTAATACAAATTCCTTAACCCATTCCCATCATGCCAATGGTAAATATGTTTGACCTTCCCTTTCATTAACACACCTGGATCTTGTTTTCATCTTTATCATCTCCCCCTGACTACAGTGGCTTATAGCACAAAACTACCCACTTAAATTCAATTTTCAGTTCCTTTAAAAACGTTATTATCACTTTATAAGCACTAGAACAATAAGCTTAAAAGGACTGAAGTTATATATCAATTTTAACCAATGTTCAAATCCAACAGTATCTGCTTGAACTGATACAGAACCTACTAATTGCACCTGGTGTAGATAGGTGAAACTATTTTAATGCTAAAATATAGATATTTTAAATGTGCTTGTGTACATATGTGTTAAAGTTGTTGTGTACACCCTTTGAACATCTGTTACTTCCTTTAAAATACTTCACAAACATCAAAATCATAATATATAAGGTACAGTAAAACCTATCATGACATCCACCCCAGTTTAGTGACCACCTCAAAACATTGACCACTTATTACAAACACGATTCTTTATTGGTCATGATATAAGACCTTGCTTAGACGACCAACTCACAAATGTTACCACTTTATCGAGGTCCAAACGGTGGTCTTAATTTTGAGGTTTTACTATATTACAATCTTCAGTTTCAACACAATTCTAACCAGAACTTTCTTTCGATAGACAAAAACTTTTCACCCTTTTTATTCAAGAACTGTAAAATCAGCTACAAATGCATCTTGTACAAATAACATGACAGTCAGTCATACTTCTCTACGATCCCTGCTGTTCGTTTGTCCTGACTGTTCCACCATTGTCTGATGATGGCTGGCAGGTCACGAAGTGCGTGCATGTATACACTGCAGGTAACGTGCTGCAGGAAACTACTGTCAGGGTCACCTACAATCAGGTGAAATTTATTATATATAATTGTTGAATAAATGCACATAGAGCATTGTGGTCTAATGTGGAGCATGTTTTGGTAATGGATAGGGTGCTGGACTTGTGACCGAAAGGTTGTGGGTTCGTGTCCCGTTCTGACATTTGTCTGCGCTAAGACTCCTAGCCAAAGCCTTCACCACACAGGTGCGCTCTCGACCCAGGAGTGAATGGGTACAGGTCATGGGTGGCAGGCAAATGTAAAAGCAATAATCTTCTAGCACCTGAAATGGCTGTTTGGGTTGTATGCTCCCCAGGGAGCTAAGAAAAGCTACAAGAATGAACAGGCCCAAAAGACCAGGGGGGCTAAGTGTACATTCGGATGAGACTGACATTGTCAGTGATATCAGACTATAAACCCTTACCTTTTTTACCTTTTACCTTTTCATGCAAATTACAATACAAGGATGTATTGCAGATTCACTTACAAATAACAGATGGTGAATAATCATGAAATCAGGGAGGTTTATTAATAAGTGAAGGAGATGACATATTTATTCAACTTCAAAAAATCAGATTAAACTGGGCAGAACAGACAAATTAAATATCAAGGAAAATACATAATTAAAATCATCAACATGGCTTATAAGTTTAAAGACAAATATGTTCGTCTTGTCTGTAGACATAAATAAAGTTTCACAAATTCATAATGTGCATTATTTCTGCCATATTTGCAAATCAAATTGAATCTACAGAAAAATCAAGACTACAGGGGAAATGTTTTTTTTTTTCATGTAAAGACATAGCAGATGACAATTCATCAAAATTTTAAAATATCCTGGTCTTATATACTTATATACCAACATTTAAACATATCTTCTTAACTAACCAACAAAACTACAAATACTGATACATAAATTTACAGTGTACTAATGCTTCATGCTGGAGCTTAATTGAGAAGTCAAAAGAGCCCTCTATGACACCTACTTGTCATTGGCATACAGGTCCTTTACTAGGAGGTGAAATGAGCCCTGTTGACACCGACTTGTGATTTGGTATACAGATTCTTTAGTGGGAGGTCAAATGAGCCCTGTTGAAACCTACTTGTGACCTGGTATACGGGTTCTTTAGTGGGAGGTCAAAAGAGCCCTCTTGATACCTACTTGTAATTTGATATACAAGTTCTTACTGGGAGGTCAAAAGAGCCCTGTTGATACCTACTTGTGATATGGTATACAGGTTCTTACTGGGAGGTCAAAAGAGCCCTCTTGATACCTACTTGTGATCTGGTATACAGGTTCTTTACTAGGAGGTGAAATGAGCCCTGTTGACACCGACTTGTGATTTGGTATACAGATTCTTTAGTGGGAGGTCAAATGAGCCCTGTTGAAACCTACTTGTGACCTGGTATACGGGTTCTTTAGTTGGAGGTCAAAACAGCCCTCTTGATACCTACTTGTGATTTAATATACAGGTTCTTAAGTGGGAGGTCAAAAGAGCCCTGTTGATACCTATTTGTAATTTGATATACAAGTTCTTACTGGGAGGTCAAAAGAGCCCTGTTGAAACCTACTTGTCATTTGATATACAGGATCTTACTGCGAAGTCAAAAGGGCCCTGTTGATACCTACTTGTGATATGGTATACAGGTTCTTACTGGGAGGTCAAAAGAGCCCTCTTGATACCTACTTGTGATCTGGTATACAGGTTCTTTACTAGGAGGTGAAATGAGCCCTGTTGACACCGACTTGTGATTTGGTATACAGATTCTTTAGTGGGAGGTCAAATGAGCCCTGTTGATACCTACTTCTGACCTGGTATATGGATTCTTTAGTGGGAGGTCAAAAGAGCCCTCTTGATACCTACTTGTGATTTAATATACAGGTTCTTAAGTGGGAGGTCAAAAGAGCCCTGTTGATACCTATTTGTAATTTGATATACAAGTTCTTACTGGGAGGTCAAAAGAGCCCTGTTGAAACCTACTTGTCATTTGGTATACAGGATCTTACTGGGAAGTCAAAAGAGCCCTGCTGATACCTACTTGTGATATGGTATACAGGTTCTTACTGGGAGGTCAAAAGAGCCCTCTTGATACCTACTTGTGATTTGGTATACAGGTTCTTTTCTGGGAGGTCAAAAGAGCCCTCTTGATACCTACTTGTGATTTGGTATACAGGTTCTTTACTGGGAGGTCAAAAGAGCCCTGTTGATACCTACTTGTGATATGGTATACAGGTTCTTACTGGGAAGTCAAAAGAGCCCTGTTGATACCTACTTGTGATATGGTATACAGGTTCTTACTGGGAGGTCAAAAGAGCCCTCTTGATACCCACTTGTGATATGGTATACAGGTTCTTACTGGGAGGTCAAATGAGCCCTGTTGATACCTACTTGTGATATGGTATACAGGTTCTTACTGGGAGGTCAAAAGAGCCCTCTTGATACCTACTTGTGATCTGGTTGGAGGTTCTTTACTAGGAGGTGAAATGAGCCCTGTTGACACCGACTTGTGATTTGGTATACAGATTCTTTAGTGGGAGGTCAAATGAGCCCTGTTGATACCTACTTCTGACCTGGTATATGGGTTCTTTAGTGGGAGGTCAAAAGAGCCCTCTTGATACCTACTTGTGATTTGATATACAGGTTCTTAAGTGGGAGGTCAAAAGAGCCCTGTTGATACCTATTTGTAATTTGATATACAAGTTCTTACTGGGAGGTCAAAAGAGCCCTGTTGATACCTACTTGTGATATGGTATACAGGTTCTTACTGGGAGGTCAAAAGAGCCCTCTTGATACCTACTTGTGATCTGGTATACAGGTTCTTTACTAGGAGGTGAAATGAGCCCTGTTGACACCGACTTGTGATTTGGTATACAGATTCTTTAGTGGGAGAACAAATGAGCCCTGTTGAAACCTACTTGTGACCTGGTATACAGGTTCTTTAGTGGGAGGTCAAAAGAGCCCTCTTGATACCTACTTGTGATTTGGTATACATGTTCTTACTGGGAGGTCAAAAGAGCCCTATTGATATCTACTTGTGATTTGACATACAGGTTCTTTTCTGGGAGGTCAAAAGGGCCCTCTTGATACCCACATGTGATTTGGTATACATGTTCTTACTGGGAGGTCAAAAGAGCACTGTTGATACCTACTTGTGATTTGGTATACATGTTCTTTACTGGTAGGTCAAAAGAGCTCTGTTGATACCTACTTGTGATATGGTATACAGGTTCTTACTGGGAGGTCAAAAGAGCCCTCTTGATACCTACTTGTGATCTGGTATACAGGTTCTTTACTAGGAGGTGAAATGAGCCCTGTTGACACCGACTTGTGATTTGGTATACAGATTCTTTAGTGGGAGGTCAAATGAGCCCCTTTTGAAACCTACTTGTGACCTGGTATACAGGTTCTTTAGTGGGAGGTCAAAAGAGCCCTCTTGATACCTACTTGTGATTTGGTATACATGTTCTTACTGGGAGGTCAAAAGAGCCCTATTGATATCTACTTGTGATTTGACATACAGGTTCTTTTCTGGGAGGTCAAAAGGGCCCTCTTGATACCCACATGTGATTTGGTATACATGTTCTTACTGGGAGGTCAAAAGAGCCCTGTTGATACCTACTTGTGATTTGGTATACATGTTCTTTACTGGTAGGTCAAAAGAGCTCTGTTCATACCTACTTGTGATTTGGTATACAGGTTCTTTACTGGCAGGTCAAAAGAGCCCTGTTGATACCTACTTGTGACCTGGTATACTGGTTCTTTAGTGGGAGGTCAAAAAAGCCCCCTCGATACCTACTTGTGATTCGATATACAGGTTCTTAAGTGGGAGGTCAAAAGAGCCCGGTTGATACCTATTTGTGATATGGTATACAGGTTCTTACTGGGAGGTCAAAAGAGCCCTCTTGATACCTACTTGTGATTTGGTATAAAGGTTCTTTACTGGGAGGTCAAATGAGCCCTGTTGGTACCTACTTGTGACCTGGTATACCTGTTCTTTAGTGGGAGGTCAAAAGAGCTTGATACCTATTTATAATTTGATATACAAGTTCTTTACTGGCAGGTCAAAAGAGCCCTGGTGATACCTACTTGTGATTTGGTATACAGGTTCTTTACTGGCAGGTCAAATGAGCCCTGTTGATACCTACTTGTGACCTGGTATACGGGTTCTTTAGTGGGAGGTCAAAAAAGCCCCCTTGATACCTACTTGTGATTTGATATACAGGTTCTTAAGTGGGAGGTCAAAAGAGCCCTGTTGATACCTATTTGTAATTTGATATACAAGTTCTTTACTGGGAGGTCAAAAGAGCCCTGTTGATACCTATTTGTAATTTGATATACAAGTTCTTTACTGGCAGGTCAAAAGAGCCCTGGTGATACCTACTTGTGATTTGGTATACAGGTTCTTTACTGGGAGGTCAAATGAGCCCTGTTGATACCTACTTGTGACCTGGTATACGGGTTCTTTAGTGGGAGGTTAAGAGCCCTGTTGATACCTACTTGTGATATGGTATACAGGTTCTTTACTAGGAGGTGAAATGAGCCCTGTTGACACCGACTTGTGATTTGGTATACAGGTTCTTACTGGGAGGTCAAAAGAGCCCTCTTGATACCTACTTGTGATTTGGTATACATGTTCTTACAGGATGGTAAAAAGAGCCCTGTTGATACCTACTTGTGACTTGGTATACAGGTTCTTTAGTGGGAGGTTAAAAGAGCCCTGTTGATACCTACTTGTGATATGGTATACAGGTTCTTACTGGGAGGTCAAAAGAGCCCTCTTGATACCTACTTGTGATCTGGTATACAGGTTCTTTACTAGGAGGTGAAATGAGCCCTGTTGACACCGACTTGTGATTTGGTATACAGATTCTTTAGTGGGAGGTCAAATGAGCCCTGTTGATACCTACTTCTGACCTGGTATATGGGTTCTTTAGTGGGAGGTCAAAAGAGCCCTCTTGATACCCACTTGTGATTTGATATACAGGTTCTTAAGTGGGAGGTCAAAAGAGCCCTGTTGATACCTATTTGTAATTTGATATACAAGTTCTTTACTGGCAGGTCAAAAGAGCCCTGGTGATACCTACTTGTGATTTGGTATACAGGTTCTTTACTGGGAGGTCAAATGAGCCCTGTTGATACCTACTTGTGACCTGGTATACGGGTTCTTTAGTGGGAGGTCAAAAAAGACCCCTTGATACCTACTTGTGATTTGATATACAGGTTCTTAAGTGGGAGGTCAAAAGAGCCCTGTTGATACCTATTTGTAATTTGATATACAAGTTCTTTACTGGGAGGTCTAAAGAGCTCTCTTGATACCCACATGTGATTTGGTATACATGTTCTTACAGGATGGTAAAAAGAGCCCTGTTGATACCTACTTGTGACTTGGTATACGGGTTCTTTAGTGGGAGGTTAAAAGAGCCCTGTTGATACCTACTTGTGATATGGTATACAGGTTCTTACTGGGAGGTCAAAAGAGCCCTCTTGATACCTACTTGTGATCTGGTATACAGGTTCTTTACTAGGAGGTGAAATGAGCCCTGTTGACACCGACTTGTGATTTGGTATACAGATTCTTTAGTGGGAGGTCAAATGAGCCCTGTTGATACCTACTTGTGATATGGTATACAGGTTCTTACTGGGAGGTCAAAAGAGCCCTCTTGATACCTACTTGTGATCTGGTATACAGGTTCTTTACTAGGAGGTGAAATGAGCCCTGTTGACACCGACTTGTGATTTGGTATACAGATTCTTTAGTGGGAGGTCAAATGAGCCCTGTTGATACCTACTTCTGACCTGGTATATGGGTTCTTTAGTGGGAGGTCAAAAGAGCCCTCTTGATACCTACTTGTGATTTGATATACAGGTTCTTAAGTGGGAGGTCAAAAGAGCCATGTTGATACCTATTTGTAATTTGATATACAAGTTCTTACTGGAAGGTCAAAAGAGGCCTGTTGAAACCTACTTGTCATTTGGTATACAGGATCTTACTGGGAAGTCAAAAGAGCCCTGTTTATACCTACTTGTGATATGGTATACAGGTTCTTACTGGGAGGTCAAAAGAGCCCTCTTGATACCTACTTGTGATCTGGTATACAGGTTCTTTACTGGGAGGTCAAATGAGCCCTGTTGAAACCTACTTGTGACCTGGTATACGGGTTCTTTAGTGGGAGGTCAAAAAAGCCCTCTTGATACCTACTTGTGATTCGATATACAGGTTCTAAGAGGGAGGTCAAAAGGGCCCTGTTGATACCTATTTGTAATTTGATATACAAATTCTTTACTGGGAGGTCAAAAGAGCCCTCTTGATACCCACATGTGATTTGGTATACATGTTCTTACTGGGAGGTCAAAAGAGCCCTATTGATATCTACTTGTGATTTGACATACAGGTTCTTTTCTGGGAGGTCAAAAGGGCCCTCTTGATACCCACATGTGATTTGGTATACATGTTCTTACTGGGAGGTCAAAAGAGCCCTGTTGATACCTACTTGTGATTTGGTATACATGTTCTTTACTGGTGGTCAAAAGAGCTCTGTTGATACCTACTTGTGATTTGGTATACAGGTTCTTTACTGGCAGGTCAAAAGAGCCCTGTTGATACCTACTTGTGACCTGGTATACGGGTTCTTTAGTGGGAGGTCAAAAAAGCCCCCTCGATACCTACTTGTGATTCGATATACAGGTTCTTAAGTGGGAGGTCAAAAGAGCCCTGTTGATACCTATTTGTGATATGGTATACAGGTTCTTACGGGGAGGTCAAAAGAGCCCTCTTGATACCTACTTGTGATTTGGTATACAGGTTCTTTACTGGGAGGTCAAATGAGCCCTGTTGGTACCTACTTGTGACCTGGTATACCTGTTCTTTAGTGGGAGGTCAAAAGAGCTTGATACCTATTTATAATTTGATATACAAGTTCTTTACTGGCAGGTCAAAAGAGCCCTGGTGATACCTACTTGTGATTTGGTATACAGGTTCTTTACTGGGAGGTCAAATGAGCCCTGTTGATACCTACTTGTGACCTGGTATACGGGTTCTTTAGTGGGAGGTCAAAAAAGCCCCCTTGATACCTACTTGTGATTTGATATACAGGTTCTAAGGTGGGAGGTCAAAAGAGCCCTGTTGATACCTATTTGTAATTTGATATACAAGTTCTTTACTGGGAGGTCTAAAGAGCCCTGTTGATACCTACTTGTGACTTGGTATACGGGTTCTTTAGTGGGAGGTTAAAAGAGCCCTGTTGATACCTACTTGTGATATGGTATACAGGTTCTTACTGGGAGGTCAAAAGAGCCCTCTTGATACCTACTTGTGATCTGGTATACAGGTTCTTTACTAGGAGGTGAAATGAGCCCTGTTGACACCGACTTGTGATTTGGTATACAGATTCTTTAGTGGGAGGTCAAATGAGCCCTGTTGATACCTACTTCTGACCTGGTATACGGGTTCTTTAGTGGGAGGTCAAAAGAGCCCTCTTGATACCTACTTGTGATTTGATATACAGGTTCTTAAGTGGGAGGTCAAAAGAGCCCTGTTGATACCTATTTGTAATTTGATATACAAGTTCTTACTGGGAGGTCAAAAGAGCCCTGTTGAAACCTACTTGTCATTTGGTATACAGGATCTTACTGGGAAGTCAAAAGAGCCCTGTTGATACCTACTTGTGATATGGTATACAGGTTCTTACTTGGAGGTCAAAAGAGCCCTCTTGATACCTACTTGTGATCTGGTATACAGGTTCTTTACTAGGAGGTGAAATGAGCCCTGTTGACACCGACTTGTGATTTGGTATACAGATTCTTTAGTGGGAGGTCAAATGAGCCCTGTTGATACCTACTTCTGACCTGGTATATGGGTTCTTTAGTGGGAGGTCAAAAGAGCCCTCTTGATACCTACTTGTGATTTGATATACAGGTTCTTAAGTGGGAGGTCAAAAGAGCCCTGTTGATACCTATTTGTAATTTGATATACAAGTTCTTACTGGGAGGTCAAAAGAGGCCTGTTGAAACCTACTTGTCATTTGGTATACAGGATCTTACTGGGAAGTCAAAAGAGCCCTGTTGATACCTACTTGTGATATGGTATACAGGTTCTTACTGGGAGGTCAAAAGAGCCCTCTTGATACCTACTTGTGATCTGGTACACAGGTTCTTTACTGGGAGGTCAAATGAGCCCTGTTGAAACCTACTTGTGACCTGGTATACGGGTTCTTTAGTGGGAGGTCAAAAAAGCCCTCTTGATACCTACTTGTGATTCGATATACAGGTTCTAAGAGGGAGGTCAAAAGAGCCCTGTTGATACCTATTTGTAATTTGATATACAAGTTCTTTACTGGGAGGTCAAAAGAGCCCTCTTGATACCCACATGTGATTTGGTATACATGTTCTTACTGGGAGGTCAAAAGAGCCCTATTGATATCTACTTGTGATTTGACATACAGGTTCTTTTCTGGGAGGTCAAAAGGGCCCTCTTGATACCCACATGTGATTTGGTATACATGTTCTTACTGGGAGGTCAAAAGAGCCCTGTTGATACCTACTTGTGATTTGGTATACATGTTCTTTACTGGTAGGTCAAAAGAGCTCTGTTGATACCTACTTGTGATTTGGTATACAGGTTCTTTACTGGCAGGTCAAAAGAGCCCTGTTGATACCTACTTGTGACCTGGTATACGGGTTCTTTAGTGGGAGGTCAAAAAAGCCCCCTCGATACCTACTTGTGATTCGATATCCAGGTTCTTAAGTGGGAGGTCAAAAGAGCCCTGTTGATACCTATTTGTGATATGGTATACAGGTTCTTACTGGGAGGTCAAAAGAGCCCTCTTGATACCTACTTGTGATTTGGTATACAGGTTCTTTACTGGGAGGTCAAATGAGCCCTGTTGGTACCTACTTGTGACCTGGTATACCTGTTCTTTAGTGGGAGGTCAAAAGAGCTTGATACCTATTTATAATTTGATATACAAGTTCTTTACTGGCAGGTCAAAAGAGCCCTGGTGATACCTACTTGTGATTTGGTATACAGGTTCTTTACTGGGAGGTCAAATGAGCCCTGTTGATACCTACTTGTGACCTGGTATACGGGTTCTTTAGTGGGAGGTCAAAAAAGCCCCCTTGATACCTACTTGTGATTTGATATACAGGTTCTTAAGTGGGAGGTCAAAAGAGCCCTGTTGATACCTATTTGTAATTTGATATACAAGTTCTTACTGGGAGGTCAAGAGAGCTCTGTTGATACCTACTTGTGATTTGGTATACAGGTTCTTTACTGGGAGGTCAAATGAGCCCTGTTGGTACCTACTTGTGACCTGGTATACCTGTTCTTTAGTGGGAGGTCAAAAGAGCTTGATACCTATTTATAATTTGATATACAAGTTCTTTACTGGCAGGTCAAAAGAGCCCTGGTGATACCTACTTGTGATTTGGTATACAGGTTCTTTACTGGGAGGTCAAATGAGCCCTGTTGATACCTACTTGTGACCTGGTATACGGGTTCTTTAGTGGGAGGTCAAAAAAGCCCCCTTGATACCTACTTGTGATTTGATATACAGGTTCTTAAGTGGGAGGTCAAAAGAGCCCTGTTGATACCTATTTGTAATTTGATATACAAGTTCTTTACTGGGAGGTCTAAAGAGCTCTCTTGATACCCACATGTGATTTGGTATACATGTTCTTACAGGATGGTAAAAAGAGCCCTGTTGATACCTACTTGTGACTTGGTATACGGGTTCTTTAGTGGGAGGTCAAAAGAGCCCTCTTGATACCTACTTGTGATTTGATATACAAGTTCTTTACTGGGAGGTCAAAAGAGCCCTGGTGATACCTACTTGTGATTTGGTATACAGGTTCTTTACTGGGAGGTCAAAAGAGCCCTGGTGATACCTACTTGTGATTTGGTATACAGGTTCTCTACTGGGAGGTCAAATGAGCCCTATTGATACCTTCTTGTGACCTGGTATACGGGTTCTTTAGTGGGAGGTCAAAAAAGCCCTCTTGATACCTACATGTGATTTGATATACAGGTTCTCAAGTGGGAGGTCAAAAGAACCCTGTTGATATCTATTTGTAATTTGATATACAAGTTCTTTACTGGGAGGTCAAAAGAGCCCTCTTGATACCCACATGTGATTTGGTATACATGTTTTTACTGGGAGGTCAAAAGAGCCCTGTTGATATCTACTTGTGATTTGATATACAGGTTCTTTACTGGGAGGTCAAAAGGGCCCTCTTGATACCCACATGTGATTTGGTAAACATGTTTTTACTGGGAGGTCAAAAGAGCCCTGTTGATACCTACTTGTGATATGGTATACAGGTTCTTTACTGGGAGGTCAAATGAGCCCTGTTTATACCTACTTGTGACCTGGTATACGGGTTCTTTAGTGGGAGGTCAAAAAAGCCCCCTCGATACCTACTTGTGATTCGATATACAGGTTCTTAAGTGGGAGGTCAAAAGAGCCCTGTTGATACCTATTTGTGATATGGTAAACAGGTTCTTACTGGGAGGTCAAAAGAGCCCTCTTGATACCTACTTGTGATTTGGTATACAGGTTCTTTACTGGGAGGTCAAATGAGCCCTGTTGGTACCTACTTGTGACCTGGTATACCTGTTCTTTAGTGGGAGGTCAAAAGAGCTTGATACCTATTTATAATTTGATATACAAGTTCTTTACTGGCAGGTCAAAAGAGCCCTGGTGATACCTACTTGTGATTTGGTATACAGGTTCTTTACTAGGAGGTCAAATGAGCCCTGTTGATACCTACTTGTGACCTGGTATACGGGTTCTTTAGTGGGAGGTCAAAAAAGCCCCCTTGATACCTACTTGTGATTTGATATACAGGTTCTTAAGTGGGAGGTCAAAAGAGCCCTGTTGATACCTATTTGTAATTTGATATACAAGTTCTTTACTGGGAGGTCTAAAGAGCTCTCTTGATACCCACATGTGATTTGGTATACATGTTCTTACAGGATGGTAAAAAGAGCCCTGTTGATACCTACTTGTGACTTGGTATACGGGTTCTTTAGTGGGAGGTTAAAAGAGCCCTGTTGATACCTACTTGTGATATGGTATACAGGTTCTTACTGGGAGGTCAAAAGAGCCCTCTTGATACCTACTTGTGATTTGGTTCTTACTGGGAGGTCAAAACAGCCCTCTTGATACCTACTTGTGATCTGGTATACAGGTTCTTTACTGGGAGGTCAAAAGAGCCCTGTTGAAACCTACTTGTGACCTGGTATACAGGTTCTTAAGTGGGAGGTCAAAAGAGCCCTCTTGATACCTACTTGTGATTTGATATACAGGTTCTTAAGTGGGAGGTCAAAAGAGCCCTGTTGATACCTATTTGTAATTTGATATACAAGTTCTTACTGGGAGGTCAAAAGAGCCCTGTTGATACCTACTTGTAATTTGGTATACAGGATCTTACTGGGAGGTCAAAAGAGCCCTGTTGAAACCTACTTGTGACCTGGTATACAGGTTCTTTAGTGGGAGGTCAAAAGAGCCCTCTTGATACCTACTTGTGATTTGATATACAAGTTCTTTACTGGGAGGTCAAAAGAGCCCTGGTGATACCTACTTGTGATTTGGTATACAGGTTCTTTACTGGGAGGTCAAAAGAGCCCTGGTGATACCTACTTGTGATTTGGTATACAGGTTCTCTACTGGGAGGTCAAATGAGCCCTATTGATACCTTCTTGTGACCTGGTATACGGGTTCTTTAGTGGGAGGTCAAAAAAGCCCTCTTGATACCTACATGTGATTTGATATACAGGTTCTCTAGTGGGAGGTCAAAAGAGCCCTGTTGATACCTATTTGTAATTTGATATACAAGTTCTTTACTGGGAGGTCAAAAGAGCCCTCTTGATACCCACATGTGATTTGGTATACATGTTTTTACTGGGAGGTCAAAAGAGCCCTCTTGATATCTACTTGTGATTTGATATACAGGTTCTTTACTGGGAGGTCAAAAGGGCCCTCTTGATACCCACATGTGATTTGGTAAACATGTTTTTACTGGGAGGTCAAAAGAGCCCTGTTGATACCTACTTGTGATATGGTATACAGGTTCTTACTGGGAGGTCAAAAGAGCCCTCTTGATACCTACTTGTGATTTGGTTCTTACTGGGAGGTCAAAACAGCCCTGTTGATACCTAGTTGGATCTGGTATACAGGTTCTTTACTGGGAGGTCAAATGAGCCCTGTTTATACCTACTTGTGACCTGTTATACGGGTTCTTTAGTGGGAGGTCAAAAAAGCCCCCTTGATACCTACTTGTGATTTGATATACAGGTTCTTAAGTGGGAGGTCAAAAGAGACCTGTTGATACCTATTTGTAATTTGATATACAAGTTCTTTACTGGGAGGTCTAAAGAGCTCTCTTGATACCCACATGTGATTTGGTATACATGTTCTTACAGGATGGTAAAAAGAGCCCTGTTGAAACCTACTTGTGACTTGGTATACGGGTTCTTTAGTGGGAGGTTAAAAGAGCCCTGTTGATACCTACTTGTGATATGGTATACTGGTTCTTACTTGGAGGTCAAAAGAGCCCTCTTGATACCTACTTGTGATCTGGTATACAGGTTCTTTACTAGGAGGTGAAATGAGCCCTGTTGAAACCTACTTGTGACCTGGTATACAGGTTCTTTAGTGGGAGGTCAAAAGAGCCCTCTTGATACCTACTTGTGATTTGATATACAGGTTCTTAAGTGGGAGGTCAAAAGAGCCCTGTTGATACCTATTTGTAATTTGATATACAAGTTCTTACTGGGAGGTCAAAAGAGCCCTGTTGATACCTACTTGTAATTTGGTATACAGGATCTTACTGGGAGGTCAAAAGAGCCCTGTTGAAACCTACTTGTCACCTGGTATACAGGTTCTTTAGTGGGAGGTCAAAAGAGCCCTCTTGATACCTACTTGTGATTTGACATACAAGTTCTTTACTGGGAGGTCAAAAGAGCCCTGGTGATACCTACTTGTGATTTGGTATACAGGTTCTTTACTGGGAGGTCAAAAGAGCCCTGGTGATACCTACTTGTGATTTGGTATACAGGTTCTTTACTGGGAGGTCAAAAGAGCCCTCTTGATATCTGCTTGTGATTTGATATACAGGTTCTTTACTGGGAGGTCAAAAGGGCCCTCTTGATACCCACATGTGATTTGGTAAACATGTTTTTACTGGGAGGTCAAAAGAGCCCTGTTGATACCTACTTGTGATTTGGTATACCGTATTCGACGTAATAAGCACCCCGGGCGCTCTCAAAATTAAATTTTTCCAATTTTTTTTATACCCTAATTAGCGCCCCCCCCCCCCCACATCTGCAAACTTCCAAAGTGCATTACGATCCTCCAATTTAACACTGCAGCTTGTGTACACGTGTTTGACTTCACAGCACATTCAGGACAATTCAGAAACAAGGGACCTATGGGTCACGACGCTCAGCTGTTATATATGATAAAAAATATTATTGAGAAATGAGGCACATGCTGGTTTTGTGTGGTAATAAATATAAGCTGTATTATGAGTTGTTGTTGTTTAGCTTATGTATGATTTTGATAGTACCTTTGGAGACAGGGAAGAGGATTGATTTCATTTATTTTATTAACCAATGGAGTACTATTGTCACACAGATTTTGACTTGGCCATATAACTTATAAGCCGAACATATAATATAAGAGTTTAACTATTTATTTAAAAAAATACAAATATTGTCCCAAATATAATTTTTATTAAAAATAATAAGAGAATCATATGATTTTTTAAAATGAAATATAACTGATATGATTATTAAAATAATATTAAAGAATATATTCATGAATGCATTCATGAATACATTTTGAAAGTATTTGCATGAGTATTCATATATTTTCATTTTTACCTGAATTCCCATTCTTTATGCAAGAAATTTTATAATGGAGTACAAAATCATATTCGTATTTAAATACAATTACAAAGTATTTGCACCATGTCTGGAATTTATTCAGTTTTCACCAAACAATGATGTTGAGAATCCAGAATATACAAAATTCACACATTTAAATAATGATCATAAGTACCTGGTTTTATGGCTTTTATTTATATTAAAAAATAACTGTAAAAAATTCATTTTGGACTAATTTCACATCAATGTACACACTAGACACAGCAGGAATCTAGATTAATATTATCA
This sequence comes from Sipunculus nudus, assembly GCA_026874595.1. Classification (NCBI taxonomy): domain Eukaryota; kingdom Metazoa; phylum Annelida; class Sipuncula; order Golfingiida; family Sipunculidae; genus Sipunculus; species Sipunculus nudus. Next base: position 85,174,859 of record CM049311.1, on the reverse strand, counting down.
ACTGCATCTTTGTCTAATTTCCTTCATATGATCCCTAATGATTAGTAATGAATAATATGATTTACTTCTTTATCATTAAAATTTAACTGAAAAATGCCATAGGTGACTGCATGGTGTTATTTGGAATATGTGACATTCTACCCATCGATACAAGATTCTTATATCATCAGTAACTGCAAGTTAATTTCCTGTTATTATAAACTAACAAATTCCTTTTCTATTTTTCTTTAATTTGTTATTAAAAACCAATAAAAATTTATTAATTTATTGTTTTTTGTTATGTTCTTGGTTAAAACTACTAGATGAGTTGGGTTGGACACCTGGATCAACTGTGGCTTGCCATAAGCTGCCTGGATTCCATGTATGCCTCCCCTCAAGCGTGCATAATTTGATGAAAGGTCAACAAGGTCAACATACAGGTGACTCAAGAGGGGCTGGAGAGAGCCAAAGTCTGACAGGGTCTCATAAAAAAAATTAATAAAAGCTACAATTTTTGGCCAATTTCTTTCAGCTTTCTAAACTAAAAAGCTGAAATGCTTATGTGTGCATGATATGAAAATTATATCAACAGTGCTCACGGGAAACAAACGTGCCATGGTCACAGTTGGGCAAAATTTAAGGTACTAATTTTATATTTATACTAAATAAAATTTGAAAAATTCAGAACTAATTTTGGGTATTCAAATGAATCTTGATTAAATAATGTTACATCCCTGACAAAAAAAATCTCTAGCTTCAGCAATGCTCTTGTTAAGGGAGTAAATATATTTCTTGATTTTTTACAAAGTGCATAATGTTTGGGCCCATAACTTAAAACAATTACACAATACTGACATCATTCTGGCATGTGCATAAAGAATGAAAAATATGTATATTATTTATGATTTAAGTCAGATCAGTGGTTTTGATATTAGGCAGTCTTGAAGTGTAACAATGGGTTTTTAATGGAAAAATGAAGTTTTTCATTAATATCTCGAATGTCCTAGTGACCAAATTCTTGGCATGGTAGGGCATTTTGGAGACATCTAACTGTATGCCGAATTTAAGGAACTTAGAGCTGAAGCTGGGGAGCTGAGCTCTTGCAAACTGCATAACACTAGCTTGATGTAAACAATATGTTACATGGTGCTTGAAGACTTGATTAAAATCTACAGTTTTTGATCAACTGGTTTCAAATTTTTGGTGTTAACAGTTGAAATGCTGACAAAAACATGCTGTGAAAATTAAATCCACAGTACTTACAGGAAAAAAACGTGCCATGGTCAAAGTTTGGCAAAATTTAAGGTACCAATTTTTTATTTTTATTAATATTTTAAAAAATTTAAAAGAGTTTCATCTAATTTTGGGTATACAATTTAATTTTGATTAATTTAAGTTATATTACTGGAAAAAAGGTCCATAGCATTAACATTTTTTGTGTTAAGTGATCAAATATCTTTTCTGATTTTTTACAAAATGCATTATGTTTGGGCCCATAACTTTTTTAAATTAAATAATACAGACATAATTTCTGGCATGTATATAGGAACTATATAGAGGAATATTTATGGTAAATATGAGGTAAAACAGATGAGTGGTTTTGATATTAGGCAGTCCTGAAGTGTGAAAATAGGTTTTTAATAAAAAATTGAGGTTTTTCCTTAATTTCTCAAAGGAACGAAGTAGCAAACACCCAGTTTTCGGCTTGGTAGGAGATCTTGGGGACATCTAACATTATGCCGAATTTTGGATTCCTAGGTCTTACGGTTTCAAAACGTGCCACATCTACGGACGGACGGACGGACGGACGGACGGACAGATGGACGGACGACGGACAATGGACCACGACTATAGCTCAGATGACTTATAGTCAGCTGAGCTAAAAAACAATGATCATTTAACAATGGTTGTGTAATCCAAGTGGTACCGATTTGCAGACGATTTTATTTTGTGTTGCATGAGAGAATTGTCTGAATGACTACAGTTCGAGATTTCCTTTGCAGGTGAAGAGGAAAAATAAGGATGGTAATAAATGAACGCTTTTATAAAAGTCAACGCCTAATAAGGTAGCAGAATATATAAAATGTTCATATAAAAATATGTAAAACAGTATTTATTTGAATGATGAAAAAAAAATAATACGGGACATCGGTACCCCCGATTATGTCAGTCACCTTGCGCAAATACCAAATACCAAATCCGGGGTTTTGTTTTAAATTGTTAGGAAATTTGTCATATTTATATCACGCGGAAACACGATCCCTTTCTTGAACTTTGTTGACCCGTTATAATACATTCATTTCTCGACGTAGTCCAATAATACAAGCTTGACAAACATTGTCACCTGAGGAAAGGCCGCTTCATATTTATAATTATAATGCGCTACTGGTTGTCTTGTAATTGAAGTGCCATGAGCGAGTCTCCGTGTATGTCAGTGTGCAAGCCAGCTGACAGCGTCCGCATTCACTGGACTCGTGAACATTTTACGCAGTAAATACGGCACCATATGAAAAATTCACCCTTGTTTTAACATGCAACTTACGTGCTACTGGATGGCACTTGGTTAGGCAAGTTCCCAGCATCCCTTGCGCAAGGGCTGTATACACACAGATTAACCCAGGGCACTGGGATCTTAAGTACACGGGTAAGCCCTGCACGCTGTCAGCGGCATCGACAATTATATCACTGTGTACATGTTTCTAAGTGAATTGCCCAGATATTTTTTGGCAAAAAATACATTAAAACATATATTATCAGGATTGGGAATTCCGTTTTGGTCTGTCAATTCCGCAATTCCGTCCGCGGTCGCGTAAATTCACTGGCTCTACTGTCAGAAGGGCTTTCATATATTGATTCAGTTAAAATCCCTGTGTCAATGCGGTAAGGGCAAACCTTTTCTTACCAATTATTTAACTATGTGCACATGGAAATCTGATGTATAAACGATAATTTCAAACAAAAACAAAGCATTGTAATGATCTTTATTGAGTGTATATTACCACCATACGGACATGATCACTGATATTCACGGCGTCAAGTTTGGCCGACGTAATAATTCAAATTGCCGTAAATTATCCTTGGCGGCCCTGAGGACGCTGAGAAACGTTGTACCAGTGTATAAGACGGCCGCCCTTCTTTGCCAATATTTTAGGATATAATTTATCGTCCTGTACATGAGCAAATACGGTAAGCAATATATATTTCAATGCATAATACATCCACATACGTACCTGAATTCAGGTCACCCAATCAGCATGGCCACCTGCAGGGTCTGCCTTCACGGACACCGTCATTCAGTGTTATCTATGAAACACTTGACCACTGATTCTATTATGTGTAACTAATATTATTATTATATTAGATGATAATGCTCAATGGAGATTGAATAAAAACTGGTGGTAACTTTTAAGCTTGGCGGGGAGAAATGAAAGCATTACGTTGTCCTGTGTTATATTGGCTAGGGAGAAAAGTGAGGTTAGGATGACTCATCCTTTAGTTTCATAAAGCGATCTCCCAAATCCGGTGGGGTGGGGGGGGGGCGCTTATTACGGGCGGGGCGCTTATTACGTCGAATACGGTACATGTTCTTTACTGGCAGGTCAAAAGAGCTCTGTTGATACCTACTTGTGATTTGGTATACAGGTTCTTTACTGGCAGGTCAAAAGAGCCCTGGTGATACCTACTTGTAATTTGATATACAGGTTCTTTACTGGGAGGTCAAAAGAGCCCTGTTGAAACCTACTTGTGACCTGGTATACGGGTTCTTTAGTGGGAGGTCAAAAGAGCCCTCTTGATACCTACTTGTGATTTGATATACAGGTTCTTAAGTGGGAGGTCAAAAGAGCCCTGTTGATACCTATTTGTAATTTGATATACAAGTTCTTACTGGGAGGTCAAAAGAGCCCTGTTGATACCTACTTGTGATATGGTTTACAGTTTCTTACTGGGAGGTCAAAAGAGCCCTGTTGATACCTACTTGTGATCTGGTATACAGGTTTTTTACTGGGAGGTCAAATGAGCCCTGTTGATACCTAATTGTGACCTGGTATCAAGTTCTTTAGTGGGAGGTCAAAAGAGCCCTCTTGATACCTACCTGTGATTTGATATACAGGTTCTTAAGTGGGAGGTCAAAAGAGCCCTGTTGATACCTATTTATAATTTGATATACAAGTTCTTTACTGGGAGGTCAAAAGAGCCCTGTTGATACCTACTTGTCATTTGGTATACAGGTTCTTACTGGGAGGTCAAAAGAGCCCTGTTGATACCTACTTGTGATCTGGTATACAGGTTCTTTACTGGGAGGTCAAATGAGCCCTGTTGATACCTACTTGTGATTTGGTATACAGGTTCTTTACTGGGAGGTCAAATGAGCCCTGTTGATACCTACTTGTGATTTGGTATACAGGTTCTTTACTGGGAGGTCAAATGAGCCCTGTTGATACCTACTTGTGATTTGGTATACAGGTTCTTTACTGGGAGGTCAAATTAGCCCTGTTGATACCTACTTGTGATTTGGTATACAGGTTCTTACTGGGAGGTCAAAGAGCCCTCTTGATACCTACTTGTGATTTGGTATACAGGTTCTTTACTGGGAGGTCAAATGAGCCCTGTTGATACCTACTTGTGACCTGGTATAAGGGTTCTTAAGTGGGAGGTCAAAAAAGCCCCCTTGATACCTACTTGTGATTTGATATACAGGTTCTTAAGTGGGAGGTCAAAAGAGCCCTGTTGATACATATTTGTAATTTGATAGACAAGTTCTTTACTGGGAGGTCTAAAGAGCCCTCTTGATACCCACATGTGATTTGGTATACATGTTCTTACTGGAATCAAAAGAGCCCTGTTGATACCTACTTGTGATTTGATATTCAGGTTCTTTACTGGGAGGTCAAAAGAGCCCTCTTGATACCCATATGTGATTTGGTATACATGTTCTTACTGGGAGGTCAAAAGAGCCCTGTTGATACCTACTTGTGATTTGGTATACATGTTCTTTACTGGCAGGTCAAAAGAGCTCTGTTGATACCTACTTGTGATTTGGTATACAGGTTCTTTACTGGCAGGTCAAAAGAGCCCGGTGATACCTACTTGTGATTTGGTATACAGGTTCTTTACTGGCAGGTCAAAAGAGCCCTGGTGATACCTACTTGTGATTTGGTATACAGGTTCTTCAGAGAAAAGGTTTTTGGTGCTGGACAGTTTCTGGAGGGGAGGTTTAGAGGTCATGGCCTCCTTGAGAGGTACCACAGGGTTCTCTGGCATCAGGCAGAACAGGTTCACAATCAATTTGTCCACAGCTTCTGTTTCTTTTAAATAGGCAGCATACTCCACGCGAAGCTGGAACCAAGCAGAGGAGATATGTTTATGATTTTTGTTTTAGAATTACAAAAGGATATCAAAGATTACTTGGCAATATTATATATATAAATGGTGCTAGCAATAACTTACAACATTTCCCTTATCAACATTAAATTGGTTTATTAAACATTCTGACACTTATGGAAAAACACTGCCTTTTCTCTTTCAATCACTAATTGAGGAGCCTATTATTATCATATATATTTTGGATCTTTTATCTAATTTAAATCTTCCACAAAAATACAGCAAGAGATAGCCAATTTAAAATATTGTGGAAGGCTTTTTGTTCACTAGTGTTTTAAATAAGTGATTTTTGCAAGAGGGAATTACAGCAAAAACTACAATACTGACAGGTCAGGAAGGGCCCTGCAAGAGGCCCATAGACTTCTTGTGCAGGCTGAGTGATGCTTAGAAAAATATAATAAAAGACCTGATTACATGCAGAGACAGAGGAAACTGACCAAAAGCAGTATTTAAACATCTGAACCAAGATGAATCACGGATAATCATGAATGAAGGTGAAGGAGTGGAGCATTCCATGCAATAGAGGCATAATTACATCAGACTTATTAAACGATAAGACTGTTTAAGCATTCAAATCAGAAGTAAGTCCTGTGACTTTAACCTTTGAACATTTGATGTTGAAAAATCAATATGGTTCTTCCCCTATTGTTAGGTAATCCCAAAGTTAAAGATTTTGGATGAAACATTTACAAAGCCTCCACAACCTTTTAAATATGTGGGCATGTGACCTGGACCTTTTACCTCATGACCCCAAAATCTAACTTCTTACTTTAGTGGTGGGCCATATATATGTCAAGTTTGAAATCAAACCCAACTGGAGTTATAATCCAGAAATCAATTTGTGGAAAGATGGCTCCTGTGACCTTGACCTTTGACCTTTTGACCCCAATATTGAAAAGGATCTTTCCCTATTGGCAGGTGAGCTGTACGTGCAAGATGGAAGGTCTGGTATAAAAGGTTTTGCTTGAAATGCATCCACAAGCTTCTTAATGATGTTGGGCCTGTGACCTTGACCTTTGACCTCATGCACACAAAATCAAGACGGTTTTTGCTATAATGGTGGGCCATATATATGTTAAGTTTAAAATCCATGTCAATCAAAATTGGAATTATCATCCAAAAATGAATTTTAGGACAGACGACTTCTGTGAACTTGACCTTTGACCTTGTGACCCCAAGATTGATAGAGATCTTCCTCTATTGGCAGGTGTTTTATAGGTGCAGGATGCAAGGTCTGGCATGAGAAGTTTGGCTTAAAATGCATCTACAATTTTTAAAAAATATGTGGGTCTTGTGACCTTGACCTTTGACCTCATAACTCCAAAATCAATGGGGTTTTTGCTTTAGTGTTAGCCCATATAAATGTAAAGTTTGAAATCCATATGTCAATCCAAACTGGAAATATCATCCGGAAACAAATTTGTGGATGGACAGACAGACAGACAGGGTGATTACTATAGGGCACCTGCTTTTTCAAGCAAGGCTCTAAGTCCATTGTGAATACAATGACTCGTCTACTCAGGTGAACCATTGATACTAATGCCTGAGCGGCATCTGATGTGTTAGTTATTTACACTAACGCCTGAGTGGCATTTAATGTGTATTAGTCCTGCCTGTAGCATCAAAAGTCGAAAAGCAATGGATTTATAACATACAATTTATGTTACCTGTATAACAAATATTTATAATCTATTTCATCTGATATAATGAACACAAAATTCCTCTCTTCCTTTGGGGCCTCCTCAAATTGTAAAGATTTTGTGCATTTAGTAAATAAGTCATATATTAATGGATATACTCTGGTAAATTTACTGAGTTGTCAGATCATGACAATTTAATCCTCAAGAAACAAAGAAAAAGTGAAAATCACAGAAATATAACCCTGCAAATATGAAGCCAGTAGCAGTATCTCCAGAATGATCTATATAGCACAGTGTACCTCCTTGATGACATTTATAACTAGAATTTCTTGGCACTGCAGTGCCATAGTGTCCCCTGATAATTAATCCCCCTCCCTTTAAAAATAAGCCCCCATCTTCAGCAGCATATACTGACATTTTGCAAGGGACCATGGTTTCTTTCATCTATCAACATGAGAAACAATATTTTTCACAAAATATGGGAATATTCAAGGTCAAGGCCACTCTCACAAAGCTATCCAAGACGGATAAACATGCTAAAATTTCAGGCTAATACATCCATCCACTCTTCAGATATGAGCAATTTTTACCAAAAGCAAATAGTTGGATGGATGCCACCCAAAGACAAATGCAGATGGTGCCACCAGTCTTGAATACAAGATGGAGGTATCCCAGATCTATGGACATGCACCATTTCAGGCCAATATGGCATGTCATTCCTATGAAAAGGGAATTAATTTATGCTATGAAACAGTAAGGTAGGTGGTGCCACCTGTCTGGTTGACAAGAAATCTATCCATGATGAATGAACATGCCAAATTTCAGACTAATAAATTAAACCATTCCTGAGATATGAGCATATTTCACCTAAAGCAAATGTATGGTTGGACGCCACATGAAAAAAATTAGAGATGGCGCCACCAGTCTTCAATACGAGATCGAGGTATCCAAGATCTATGGACAAGCACAATTTCAACCCAATCTGTCCATTAGTTTTTGACTTATTATACTCACAGTACTGTCAAGTGGCAATGATGGCTATTTAAAGGCACAAAAACAAGAAAAGATTAGGTGGTGGTGGCAGGAGACAAAGCTATCCAAGATCTTTGGTCAATTTGATGTTTGGACCAATCCATACATCCCTTATTGAGATACTTATGATTTTGTGTAATTTTCACCATATACGGCAATATTCAAGGTCAAGGCCACTCTCACAGGAAAAGTCATGATCCCAATTTTTATATACACCATTCCATAACCCATAACTATGTATATGCATAATATAAAAGAAATAAGTCCCTTAGTTTTTTACTTAAAATGCTCATGGTACTGTCAAGTTGCAAGATTTCCTGAGATATTTAAGAATTTGTGTGTTCCCCCCCCCCCCCCCCCACCCAAATAGGCCTATTCAAGGTCAAACTCACTCTCCTTATACAGGTCATGACTCCCGTTTTGTATAGGCTTTGTCATCTCACCCATATCTATGCATATGTCATGTGTTTTAAAGATGCGTGAAATATTTTTTTAGTTATCTTGCCTGAAAGAAATCTCTGCGAAGGCGTGCCTAAACCATAGTATCCCAACTTTGTCTGGGGATACTCTAATAAATAAATCAAGCCATATTTTACCACAAGTATGCAAATAAAGTATGACAATGTTTGATTTTTTATTAGAGGAACAATATTTAAACAAGGGACCTATGGGTCACGACGCTCAGCTGTTATATATGATAAAAAAATATTATTTAGAAATGAGGCACATGCTGGTTTTGTGTGGTAATAAATATAAGCTGTATTATGAGTTGTTGTTGTTTAGCTTATGTATGATTTTGATAGTACCTTTGGAGACAGGGAAGAGGATTGATTTCATTTATTTTATTAACAATTGGAGTACTATTGTCACACAGATTTTGACTTGGCCATATACCGTATTTCATCCAATTGTTCGATCCCTCTATTTATACGACCTCCAAAAATATTCAAGGTTATTAATTTCTAAATTTCCTCTAATTTTCGACTGCTTGAAAAGTTTTTCATCTCACTGAATCATGTCCAAACTGGCGGACATGGTGTCGAAAGAGACCAGTCATATCCAGTAAGGTAAGTGACTGATGAATAAAATAAAGGAATATATGTAACATACTGTATTTGGTGTTTGTTTCATTCATCAGGACAAATGTAAAAGCGTCGTCTACATTATAAAAATGTGATTTTCTTTAATACTTTTAACAAACTGCGCAAAAGTGATCCAATTATAGCGACGTTTAAAATGGCTCATGACTGTCAGCTCTGACCCCTGACCTTGTTGCCGTAAATACGCCAAACATTGACGTTTGATGACGAAAAGATATCTCTAACACTCGCTCGATAGTAGTTAATAACTGACGTAAGATAATCATGTTAATTATAAAATAATGCTGTATTCACGGCATTCATCTCTTGGCTGGCACTCTTGGTCGTTTGGGGCGTAAATAGCTCGCCCATGAACACAAACTCACAGGCCACGCGCAAAGCAGCATGGGACATGGGAAATGGGAACAGACTTAAACAACAACCAGTAGCGCTAAAATAAATATTAATCGAGAGGAACCCTCTGAAAAAAGTACTGTACTTATAAATTATGTGATTTATTGGATTCAGCCTTGACACTACACTACTTTGCGTCCCTTCAGTCCCGTATGAATGATCTAACTTATTTGAGATTTAATAAATGCATCGTTATAAATGAAACAAAAAAAACATGGGCGAATTTTCTTACCACTACGGTTCAAAAGTGAAAAGAATTATCATTAAATTTTATAATCCTTATTTTTATTTACTATTGTTATATATAAATGAATGAGAGAGAGAGAGAGAGAGACTGATTGTGTTTCTCTATGGACCGCTAGAGACACGGTTTTGTACTTCGCGTATTATCGAGTCAGTATTGAGCATTTTCATTCATGATTTCAGTAATTCTGAATACCGGTACAGTTACATTGTGTGGAAATATGCGAGTTAAAAAAAAAAACAAATCTGCATGCAGTCAGCTGAAAATGAAAATCTTACCTCAGTATGTTGATCACGATATCAATTAAATGAGTCATGAAATATGAAATGAAGCAGTGTTTAGAGAACGTCTTGCCCTATTAGGTGCTTCCGATGCCCCACCGTTAATTACGTTCACTGAAAATCGACTCACTAATTACCGACTGGTCACAGTTTACCCTCTAACACGGTCTGACCAAGAATACACGGTAGTAGTCAAAGGGCAAACTATCGCCTTTCATGTTAATCGATGTTTGGGCAACGGGAACACTTGGCCGGGAAATCATGTCCCGTGTCCGTGTTTGGACAACAGGCGTTATTATAACCAAACTCGCTATTAAAGCTTCCTCAGCCCCTTTGTACCGACATATTCCCTCACTATTCCTTTTTGTTTTTCATATAACAACCTCATTTACATAACACAGTGTCTTGACAAACACAATAGGTATGCTGTGAAACGTAGTTTGCATTCATCACTTTGTATTTATAACTGACAAATACGTTGATCATGCTGTGAATATTTGTTTTCTTACAAACACGGTGAGCAGGATGTTTGTATTTTGTATTTCTTTAAAATACGATTAAAATCTTGTGAAATTTACTGGTCTTATTCATGATATTTTTGAGAAGATCTGACAAGATAATAAACCAAATTTTTCTTAAAAGCTATAATATCGCCCCCCGTACGACGGCAAATCACGCACTTCATATTTCCACCACAGCAATGTATGAACGCCCGAAACTCACCATTTGAATGGAATTAATACAGTTGATTTTAAGAAACAGTTCCCTTATATAATGGATAGCATTTATTTTGTAACCTATTATATTGTCACATGACGGGATTTAATAGCACACATAAAGATATAGCTGTAATGGACAATACGAGAGACACGACCATGAACTGAGGTGATGGCTGACGAACCCATACATAAAAGCGATTCTATTTATTCGACCATGACGTGATTTGCAAGGTACTAATTTCTAATTATCCTCCATTTAATCGACCTCTGTAAAATTTATTTTTTTATGGTCGAACAATTAGATGAAATACGGTAACTTATAAGCAGAACATATAATATAAGAGTTTAACTATATATTAAAAAAAATTACAAATATTGTCCCAAATATAATTTTTATTAAAAATAATAAGAGAATCATATGATTTTTTAAAATGAAATATAACTGATATGAAATATAAAATAATATTAAAGAATATATTCATGAATGCATTCATGAATACATTTTGAAAATATTTGCACGAGTATTCATATACTTTCATTTTTACCTGAATTCCCATTCTTTATGCAAGAAATTTTATAATGGAGTACATAATCATTTTGGTATTTAAATACAATTACAAAGTATTCGCACCATGTCTGGTATTTATTCAGTTTTCACCAAACAATGATGTTGAGAATCCAGAATATACAAAATTCACACATTTAAATAATGATCATAAGTACCTGGTTTTATGGCTTTTATTTATATTAAAAAATAACTGTAAAAAATTCATTTTGGACTAATTTCACATCAATGTACACACTAGACACAGTAGGAATCTAGATTAATATTATCAACTGCATCTTTGTCTATCATTAATTTCCTTCATATGATCCCTAATGATTAGTAATGAATAATATGATTTACTTCTTTATCATTAAAATTGAACTGAAAAATGCCATAGGTGACTGCATGGTGTTATTTGGAATATGTGACATTCTACCCATCGATACAAGATTCTTATATCATCAGTAACTGCAAGTTAATTTCCTGTTATTATAAACTAACAAATTCCTTTTCTATTTTTCTTTAATTTGTTATTAAACACCAATAAAAATTTATTAATTTATTGTTTATTGTTATGTTGTTGGTTAAAACTACTAGATGAGTTGGGTTGGACACCTGGACCAACTGTGGCTGGCCATAAGCTGCCTGGATTCCTGTATGCCTCGCCTCAAGCGTGCATAATTTGATGAAAGGTCAACAAGGTCAACATACAGGTGACTCAAGAGGGGCTGGAGAGAGCCAAAGTCTGACAGGGTCTCATAAAAAACATTAATAAAAGCTACAATTTTTGGCCAATTTCTTTCAGCTTTCTAAACTAAAAAGCTGAAATCCTTATGTGTGCATGATATGAAAATTATATCAACAGTGCTCACGGGAAACAAACGTGCCATGGTCACAGTTGGGCAAAATTTAAGGTACTAATTTTATATTTATACTAATAACTTATAAAATTTGAAAAATTCATAAATAATTTTGGGTATTCAATTGAATCTTGATTAAATAATGTTACATCCCTGACAAAAAAATCTCTAGCAATGCCCTTGTTAAGGGAGTAAATATATTTCTTGATTTTTTACAAAGTGCATTATGTTTGGGCCCATAACTTAAAATAATTACGCAATACTGACATCATTCTGGGATGTGCATAGAGAATGAAAAATATGTACATTGTTTATGATTAAAGTCAGATCAGTGGTTTTGATATTAGGCAGTATTGAAGTGTAACAATGGGTTTTTAATGGAAAAATGAAGTTTTTCATTAATATCTCGAAGGAATTGTGTCCTAGTGACCAAATTCTTGGCATGGTAGGGGATTTTGGAGACATCTAACTGTATGCCGAATTTAAGGAACTTAGAGCTGAAGCTGGGGAGCTGAGCTTTTGCAAACTGCATAACACTAGCTTGATGTAAACAATATGTTACATGGTGCTTGAAAACTTGATTAAAATCTACAGTTTTTGATCAACTGGTTTCAAATTTTTGGTGTTAACAGTTGAAATGCTAACAAAAACATGCTGTGAAAATTAAATCCCCAGTACTTACAGGGAAAAAACGTGCCATGGTCAAAGTTGGGCGAAATTTAAGGTACCGATTTTTTATTTTTATTAATATTTTAAAAAATTTAAAAGATTTTCATCTAATTTTGGGTATACAATTTAATTTTGATTAATTAAAGTTATATTACTGGAAAAAAGGTCCATAGCTTTAACATTTTTTGTGTTAAGTGATCAAATATCTTTCCTGATTTTTTACAAAATGCATTATGTTTGGGCCCAGAACTTTTTTAAATTAAATAATACAGACATAATTTCTTGCATGTACATAGGAACTATATAGAGGAATATTTATGGTAAATATGAGGAAAAACAGATGAGTGGTTTTGATATTAGGCAGTCCTAAAGTGTGAAAATAGGTTTTTAATTAAAAATAGAGGTTTTTCCTTAATTTCTCAAAGGGACAAAGTTGCAAAGACCCAGTTTTCGGCTTGGTAGGAGATCTTGGGGACATCTAACATTATGCCGAATTTTGGATTCCTAGGTCTTACGGTTTCAAAACGTGCCACATCTACGGACGGACGTACGGACGGACGGACAGACGGACGGACGACGGACAATGGACCACGACTATAGCTCAGATGACTTATAGTCAGCTGAGCTAAAAAATTTCTATTGCATTGGGTATGCTTTATAGACTGGATTGCAATTTATGTCATGCATAGTTTGGAACAGCAATCATACCTCTGAGGATGCCTTGTTGAAGAAATGCAGAAGCAGTTGCCATGTGAACATGTAACCAAGGGAGCTGGTGTATTCATCAGTGAAGGCAGGGATGGTCACATGATCACCAATGTCAGCCTCCAGTAAAATCATATCCATCCGCAGCGAGCAGTGCTTCAGTATCGTCACAAGAGCTACTGGTGGAGATCTACAAAGAAGAAATTTGTTTATCTACAAACTGTAAACTTTATTTTACATGAACTGTACAAATAGTTTTTATAACTTATTGAGGCAATCTCCCTGGTTCAGGTGGTGGCATTTGGTAGTGTCTAGTGGAGCAGGAAACCTGAGAACCCTGAGAAAACCACCAACACAGGACAAGCCACTACCACCCACCCAACCACATAGCCATGTTGGGGGATCCACCCTGGGTCACCAGCCAAGAGAGCTGAGTGAATAATAATTTTATTATTAAGCCTTCAGGATTTCAGTTTTTAAATGAATTGGGCTGGGAATAATCCATACAATATAACCTGAAAAGACAGTATCCATTAATGTCTTATCTCAAAGGCTTAAGTAAAGATAAAATCAGTAACCTTTAGCTAAAAAGTGTAATGACTTAAACCACTGGGTTCTTCCCTGCACTGATGTAAAGTTAGACTAGCTTTGGTTCATGCATTGGATTTAACCACTTGAATGTAAATGTTGAGTGTTATTACTCACACACAGCAGTACTCACACACAGCAGTACTCACACACAGCAATGCAAAGTACATCATGAGAGGGTCATTTTCACATAAAGCCTGAGGAAGCTGACATCAGTTTAAAATCTAATGTAGGGTCTTTTGCAGTGGCATTTATCAGAAACTTTGACAGTGAATCCAACTGATGAACTAGGCCCATGGAAAACCTATCCCAGTCAAACCCAGCCAAAGACATGAGGACTTGTCATACACAAGAACATGTCATATGCTGGTATGTTTAATCATGCAGAAACTACTGAATTATCTGATCAAACTTTCTACACCTTTGCTCTGATAATAGTGTACATCTGGAGATAAAGTGCAGATCTAGGCCACAAAATGACTTGGTCATCTTACCTGGTCTTCTCCTGATCTTCATCTGTGTTTTCTTTTTGATCATAAACAACAAGCTCTGGCAGGACTCTGTAAACATTACACAACTTAAAAGTTACAAATGGTATATGATACACAGATGAATCTGGCATATAGGGAAATTTTATTGATTGAACAGAATATTAAGCAAATTTTTTGATCATTTAAATATTACCATATTCAATGTAATAGGTGCCTTGGGCACTCTCAAAATGATTTTTCAACCAATATTGATGTTGGTAATTAAATTTAAAAAAACCCAGGAAACCATGAAATTATGACCACCACCAAACATCACTGAAGTGGTCATATTTTGAGATGGTAATCTGAGGTGTTATATAAAGAGACACAAAGAACTGGGATAGTGAACATGTGGTCGCTATTTTGAGATAGTTGCTAGGTGAGATTCTACTGTACATTCAGATTTTTTATATTGACATTAAATCTAAGCTTGAATCTGACATCTGGATGTACAAAAGAAAAATCTGTGATTCACAGATATTCTTAATTCTGCTGTATATTATACTATTAACAGAAGTACTCACTTTAAAAGCATCTTAAAGGCAGCCTGTTGTACAGCTGTGCTTGGAGCTGTGAGCAGCGGGGTCAGGTGGTTCAATAAAGTCTGCACATCATCAGGTAACTTGTCCTCTCCTGCAGCCAGCTTGGGTGGCAATTTAGTCTCCATGATGTTCACCAGGGGGCAGTAACTAACAGCATCACTCATGGCTGTCAGCAGAAGATCACTTCCCATATCTAAACTCTCTGCATTTGACAGTTTTCCTACAAATATACAATATTCATATTTTGACTGACAATGTGGAATAAAAGTTTAACACTTAATAAAATTCTAATGTTACTGTAGTTCACCATGTGGAGTGCACAGAATGTACAGATAATACTAAATTTATTTATCTTTTTGCATAATACATATATACAGTAGAACTCCTGCCTACAGTCACTCCTCAATAATGGTCAGAGCTTCTATAAAGGTCAGATTTTCTTATCTCAAATTTAACACCTTTACATTTCATATTTGTCTTATTGTCAATTGTGGCCACTCCTCTATTCTGTATTACAGCCAGACCTCTTGGTCCCGCATGCCAGTAATAGCCGCAATTACAGTCAAAACTGAGCATCCAACGTTGACATCACCTTGATAACAGTCAACCGTTACTGAGTTGTTTGACACGTAGCAGTGTCCCCCTACACGACTCCGCCTCATTAGTTTGCCCAAAGGCATGGGTTCACCCCTGTGTGTGTTTGTTTTGTGCGAGTTGGATCTTGTCAGCAAGTTTGTTGGATAAGAACCAGCGTGTCACAATGATAATGTCACAAAACCACTTACAGGCAAACTTTTAGCCTTTTTCTTTCTTTAATGTACATGTGATAACATGAATATCATGCAAAAACAGTGCATCATACTTTGCACAAGTCACCCACACATGAATAATTAAGGATGCAAAATAAACATCATGAGATTCATGACAGGAACAAAATGTTTCGCAAACTTGTCCCGATCACTTTAACATTTATGGCAACCAAGAAAAGACATAAACTTGCTCTCAAAGAAAAGGTAGAACTGATCCAGAAGAGCGAGGGAAAGTAGCTGACTGTTAGCAGAAATCTATGGTGGACCACACTCAGGTTCAAAATATACTTATGAAACACTATGAAGAAAACACAAATACACTGATATATGTCTATAAACACTATTTTTTGTGTTATATTATCAAACCTCCAATCACTCATGGTTAAATCTTGCATTAAGGCCACTCCTGTATCAAAGCAACTTTTATCCAGTCCCAATAGTGACCGTAATACAGGAGTTGTCAAGTGTACTTTTAGATATATACAAAGACAGGAGAGCCTACCTGTAAGCTTAATATACAAGGGAAGCAGCACTGTGAAGATGCCCTGACAGAAGAATTCCTGCCACTCGGTCAGGAGGTTGCTGGGGAAGTGGTCTGACTGTAAGGGCACCACAGACTTGAAACATCCAGCAACAGCTGCTAACAGTCTGAACACAGACACAGCCACAGCCTGAACTGAAGCACTCTCGAGCAGGTCATCCTCACTCTCCTGGCAGACCTACAGAATCACAATCCATTACGAAGAAAACAATTAATGACTTAGTAATAGAGAAATTTTTTTTTTTTTAAACTTCTTTCAAAAAAGTCTAATGATATAATTCTAATTTATGCTACTACCATGAACATGGACTTACTAAAATTTTTAAAACTATTTAAGTAACATTTGTTTTTTGTTGAATATGTTGGTATGTTTTACCCTTGGTCCACACTAAGCAATGGGTTATGATGACTGAAGCCACTATTTTGTTTTCCAATAAGTGGAACAAAACTCATATATGCATATACCTAAAACCAATCAATGTTCCAGCTGAAAAAATAAACAAGGTAAATTGAGAAAAACTAGCTTCAGCATCATAGTCACATGAACTTCATGTTTCACATGAACTTTTAAATTCTTACATTCATGGTCTCGGTTCAGATGGCGATCCAATAGATACCAAAGTGTCATGTGGTAACACAGAATACAGATATAAATCAATATTTACCTGAATCCATGATGTCAAACAGCAAAGAATCGTATCCCACATGGTATCATTAAGTTTTTGTGGGAACTTAGTTACTATGGCTGTCATCAAGTCTATCAGCTGGCAGGCAAACAGTGTTCTGTTAAAGTCTGCTTCTTTTATGGACCTGAAATGAGATGACAGTGTGAGTACCATCCAAGATACATTAAAATGACTAGAAGATATTTTTCAAACAATTAAATTTGAATATATACTGAAGCATTCAATAACATTGGTTTTAAAAACAGCAAGTGACTCAGCTAGCTATTTTGGGTTGCCCCTCAGTTGGATCATTTTAAGGTTATGTGGGTCTCTCATTAGGGGTTTCTCCTATTAAAGTCTCCATTTTCACTGTTTATTAGTGTTTAATCTATAGAAGCATATTAATGGTTGAGACACTACTGAAAGGTCCAGGCATGAGAGAAATGGATCATAATGATGACTACCATTACTTGACCAAAAGTCTACCACAGGCCTCGCATGTTTCACAATGTAAATATATTAAAATATAGCTGTCAAATAACATATTCACAGATGTTTTTATACATCATATCATGTGACACAAGTGCTTGCTTTTTTTCTCTTTGAATATTTGACCTTCAGCATGTCACCAGTTGAAGACTGAAGCATCTGCATGTAAAAGGAATACAAATGAACTTGTACATTCCTTAGTGAGGCAACTATTCCTTGTACCAGGTGATCTGTGGTATTACAGCTGTCAGTGATATTATATGGAGGAGGTTTATCATCGAAACCTCTCAGGTAACAGAATGGATTTACCTCCAATAAAATAAACAATTTTAAAATGTCTCTGAATCCACAATTTTTTTTGCTCCAAGATTGGGATCATATAAGAATAATATATATTTACAAGTTACAAAATAAATGAGTATTTCACAACATGTGTTTGGCACAGTTGTTGGACTGAGTGTGGACAATGTATGGTGACTGACCCTTCCAGAATAAACAGCAGTTCATGCTTGTCTCTCCACGCCTGTATCTCCTTCATCACACCCACCGTCAGCTCAGCATCCGGAGCCCCCATCTCCTGACTGAATGGAAAGGCATCCAGCAGCATCACCGACTTGGACAGAACACTCAAGCTGCCAAGCATACCTGACGATGACAGTAATGTCTATTGTAAAATTTCAATGTCTTCATCATGGAATTTAGGTCATGGGTATGTTGCAATGACATTTTATTGGACCTAAGCCTTAACACCATTTTTACAATTGTGATGTCATAATAATTACCATAGTTACACACATATGGCCCAGGGGTTAATTCACCAACATGACCTAAGTCATCTTATTGAAACTGACCCTTTATCTCATACATACCAGTACATTAGAAATGAAAATCATTTTGGGCAGAGAATAAGTATGTGACAAATTGGTTCCTAAGTTGGAAAATATCACGGGTCTCAAAATTAAATAATATTTTGGGCTTAAGTCAAGACACATAGGCAAGAAGCATTTGCTAGTTACTGTGGTAACCATTAAGACATCACAATTGTTACAACAGTATCTAAGCCTACTCCTGTTATGTCAAAATTAATTTTAATGCAACAGACCCACACTTCTGAATGTTGACAACTAACTGACACAGAAAAAATATAGTTTAACTGAAAAAAATTCTGAAAATTATCAACAGCTTTTCTTTAGTTGCTATGAACATAACTTATTTATAACTCCAATGATAACATAAGGGCTGTCAATTGCAAAGAAGTGATAAAATTTTTTTCACTAATATAGATATTTATTAAAAAAATATTCCACACAATTAATTATAGAAATTTTCATAAACATTAAATAAACATGTCATACCAAATTAAATGAAACATTAAGCTAAAGCAAACATTCCAACAACAGATCACCTGATATTTCTGTTATATCTTCTGAATGACATGAGATGACCTTGGCAACATGGAGCTCAATCAACTGAGTCAGCAGATTCTTGTTAATGTACCGTAAAGACACTTCTAAAAGATTCAGGTTCCCCTGGTCAAGGTCACTGTACCTGAAACAATAAAAAAAATTAACAATCTCACCCTGAAATGTTAGCCATATTATCACAACTCTCATGTTGAAGTCCTTATGGGTTTAGTTAGATTACTTCTGATCCACAAACAACATTACCTTTATCTGTCACTACAGCTTCAATTTTAAATCTAATGTCTACAAGTCAGTAAGGCTATTAATTGTGTGGGGCCTCTGAATCAATTATTTCATTTTAACCTTGGATTCAATTATTGTTTTGTTTAAGCTAAACAGAAAGTCACTAATTTAACAGATCATGGTTGGTTTTGAGTTTGTTAATGCAAATAAATAACTAAAATGAATCTATTCTGAAGTCAAGAATCAGATAAGTGTAATCCAGGCATCAATAACTTGAAGCATTGTGAGTTGCTTTTTTTTAAGATTGAGATTACACTTATTTAGTTATTATGTTAATTACTGATTCAAGACTAGACATGAGAATATTTCTTTAGTTTCCTATTCCACCATGTGCTTTAAAATATACATCATTATTTAGCCCTCACTTTGCTTTGATTGTACATTCAACTAGACTAATATTAAATAGTAATGATAAATTTGAGGCTATTCCTTTTTATATGGAGCCAATAATATGCTGACAGTGTCCTGACACTCGTTCTCTTAATGCATTTTAAATTCAACATAACTGGCCACTGACCTGTCTAAAGATCCAATCACAGCCATCATGTCCACTGCTGCCCCGGATTTCTGAAGCAGCAGGTGTGCCCAGTCAGCTGCTGCTGCCACCTGCAGGCTATTTTGTGAATTATCATCACTGGAACAGAGAATGTTATTCTATTTCTTCATACAAAAGACTCACGAGAAACACCACTAAAGAATTGATAAGGAGAGGTGATAGCAAAGCTAATCAGTCTTATAGAAGATATATTTCACTCAATTATAATTAGTAGACTGATAACTTGCTGGTTAAGGTGATACCTAGTGGTTTAGTGATAAGAGTCTAATGGGGTACTTAACCTGTCACAACTTTATGGCCAAAGTACAACAATTGAGGATAAGTAATACTAGATATTGCTGTTTCTATACCAGAAGCCATCTTTTGTTGACCTTTTCTAATATTGTTATATAAATATTGCTACATAGAAACAGCAATATTTATATAACAATATTAGAAAATGTCAACAAAAGATGACTTCTGGTATTATTGTTCTATAAAGATAACAAAAGACAGAAAGACTGAATAGTTAAGTAAAGGCATACTCTGTGTGACAAAAAAAGGAAATAAAACAGAAATAAAAAGGTACAGTTGAATATATTCAGTGTCACTAAACTTCTTTGATGAAAGAAATATTATTTAATATGCATATTATTTAATTATATAGTCTACATATGATACATTTATATGCTGTTATGGTTGCACCTCATCACTTAATCAGTAACTGACTCTCCCACTGCAGAACAAACAGATTAACATTCACTCAAAATACAGGATAAGACATTATGAAGTTACTCATGTGCATACTAACAAAATGGAGTGACACCTGAACAAAGAATTTCAGTTCTTGGATTAGATATATGGTCAACTTTGTGTTTAGCATTTCAACTGTCCAGTGGTAAGTGTGGTTGTATTCAATGAAAAAAGGAAAATCCACTTCTGTTCCTCCAGGTGGTCCACACATCTTTAAGTCATAAGTAACACCTTGATTGTTTCTTCCATAAGGTTTCTTACCTTATACTTTCTAGGACTGCAGTGATCTCTTGGTTATCAATCAAGCTAAGAAGAGCAAGGAACTGGTCTTCAATGAAAGTCAGGGACTCTGTAAGGTCAGTATTATGAGCACACTGCAAAAAAAAAAAAAAAATATTATACTGAAGATGATCAGTTGTACATCTGAAAATAAGATGGGGAATTTTGTTTATCCCAGTCAATGGCCAGAATTATTTACTGATATTGGGGCCACCTTTGTTCTGTTAGCAAAGCTCCCCTAGGATGCAACCATCCAGTTGGTAAACTATGACACACATTTCTGTGGGCTTGTTTTCATAATATTGCTGAAGAACACACCAAAGTTTGATCAGGAGCCAGGCAGAAGTGTACTTGTGGTCTCCAATTGCTTTATATAAGTAGGTATTTCAAATGTTATACCACCACTGTACATGGTAAATCATGTTATAAAATTTATCTTTCAAAATACCATAATATGTAGCTGATTCAGTTTATTAATCACACAACCATTATTTAAACATAAGTAAACAGTACAGAAATGTGATAGGAAGTACATTTTACTTACAGTCCTCTTACTGAGGGTCAGTGCAGAAAGACCTCCTGCAAGCAGTGACACCTGGTGGGCGATCTGGACACTACAGTCAGCAAGTGACATTCCATCAACACCTTCAGCACTCATAACTCCCTGTTGGTGTATATAGGACAGCCAGCTGACAGAGATGGCAGACTGCAGCAGGGAACGTGCAAACTCTTGGTCGGTACTCAATGAGAAGGTCCTTCCCAGTTTCATGGACTCCCTCAACCAGTTCATGCCTGGGTCTGTTACCGTCATCTTGTTGCTGATCATGTGACCCACCATCCACTGTGGAATAAAGACGTGAATCATCAAAATCAAGACAGCCACACACTCACCCTAATCTAAAGAGCTGAAAGAAGTTTTAAATCATAGCAATATTACTGGTCAAGCACTGAAGCTTGGCTTTCTCCATAAAGGACCATTCACAAACAAATGCCTGGTGCAAAGTAATCCTGATCTAAAGAGAACCATTGTGGTGGAAGAATGTAGAATGATTTACCATAAAGTATGTCTGAGTGAATTAGCCCTGGAAATTTGGGGAATGCTACATGAATGTACAGCCTCAAAAGACCATGAAGGAAATGTGGGCCTTTAGTAGTTAGTCCATGACAGACATCATAAAGTGTGCCTTTAGTAGTACAGTGAAACTCCTACTTGCAGACAACTCAGTAAGGCGGACAACTCACTTATGCGGACACTTAATCTCAGTCCCTTCAAATTTGCCTCTATATTATGTTAAACATAAACTCAGTAAAGTGGACAACACACTATCCCGGACAACGGACAAACTTTCCCGTCCTGCCTGTGTATCCAGTACATATTTCGACCCACTAAAGCGGACAGACATCACGAGTTATATTTTTTGTTCATATATCTGTTAGAGGACAGCCCGAGGACAAGCGTAATTTGGTGAACCATCAGGATGTTACATGTGAATATACAATCGAAATTGTTGTTTATTTCTATAAATGTGTAGATATCACAATCATAACTTTATTAAGATTGGCCGGCCAATCAGAAAAAAATAAGCTTTCAAACAGCTTTTCATTTGACAAAACCACCATTAAAAACTACAGTTCGTGCATTGTGATCAGCGTCCGTCCCAGGGAGCCTTAACTAGTTAGTGTCAGTTTGAACTTTGTTATTGTGAATGCGTTGTGAAGACTATCCTTTAACATATAATCATGCGGTCCGAATGCTGACAATAAATAATCATCTATATACGTAGTGCAACCAACCAACCTAGATCAGTGTGCGAGGCCTAGTTGATACAGTTGAAAGAGAGAAAGAAAGTGTTTGTCTTTCCTTTTTTTAATAATTATATTTTATAAATTTCAAATGCATATTTAAGCTATTTTGAAAAGGTTTTAAATAAAATTTATGTATTTAAAATTAAGCGTGAACATAGTCAAGACAGAGGTTATCCGTAACATTCCATGATGAATTGACACAATATGCCAAACTCCTCTAAACAGGACAACTCACTAATACGGACAAAATTCTCCAGTCCCTTGGGTGTCCGGCTGAGAGAAGTTTCACTGTACATGACTGACATCAAAAAGGGCCTTTGGCAGTACATGACTGACATCAAAAAGTGTGCCTTTAGTAGTACATGACTGACATCATAAAGTGTGCCTTTAGTAGTACATGACTGACATCATAAAGTGTGCCTTTAGCAGTACATGACTGACATCATAAAGTGTGCCTTTAGCAGTACATGACTGACATCAAAAAGTGTGCCTTTAGCAGTACATGACTGACATCATAAAGTGTGCCTTTAGCAGTACATGACTGACATCATAAAGTGTGCCTTTAGCAGTACATGACTGACATCATAAAGTGTGCCTTTAGCAGTACATGACTGACATCATAAAGTGTGCCTTTAGCAGCACATGACTGACATCAAGAAGTGTGCCTTTAGCAGTACATGACTGACATCATAAAGTGTGCCTTTAGCAGTACATGACTGACATCATAAAGTCTGCCTTTAACAGTACATGACTGACATCATAAAGTGTGCCTTTAGAAGTATATGACTGACATTATAAAGTGTGCCTTTAGCAGTACATGACTGACATCATAAAGTGTGCCTTTAGCAGTACATGACTGACATCATAAAGTGTGCCTTAAGCAGTACATGACTGACATCATAAAGTGTGCCTTTAGTAGTACATGACTGACATCAAAAAGGGGCCTTTGGCAGTACATGACTGACATCAAGAAGTGTGCCTTTAGCAGTACATGACTGACATCAAGAAGTGTGCCTTTAGTAGTACATGACTGACATCATAAAGTGTGCCTTTAGTAGTACATGACTGACT
Source organism: Sipunculus nudus (assembly GCA_026874595.1). Classification (NCBI taxonomy): domain Eukaryota; kingdom Metazoa; phylum Annelida; class Sipuncula; order Golfingiida; family Sipunculidae; genus Sipunculus; species Sipunculus nudus. The sequence continues at coordinate 85,150,994 of CM049311.1, read as the reverse complement.
TTAAGAAGTGCGCCTTTAGCAGTACATGACTGACATCATAAAGTGTGCCTTTAGCAGTACATGACTGACATCATAAAGTGTGCCTTTAGCAGTATATGACTGACATTATATAAAGTGTGCCTTTAGCAGTACATGACTGACATCATAAAGTGTGCCTTTAGTAGTACATGACTGACATCATAAAGTGTGCCTTTAGTAGTATATGACACATCATAAAGTGTGCCTTTAGCAATACATGACTGACATCATAAAGTGTGCCTTTAGCAGTACATGACTGACATCAAGAAGTGTGCCTTTGGCAGTACATGACTGACATCAAGAAGTGTGCCTTTAGCAGTACATGACTGACATCATAAAGTGTGTCTTTAGTAGTACATGACTGACATCATAAAGTGTGCCTTTAGCAATACATGACTGACATCATAAAGTGTGCCTTTAGCAGTACATGACTGACATCAAGAAGTGTGCCTTTAGCAGTACATGACTGACATCATAAAGTGTGCCTTTAGTAGTACATGACTGACATCATAAAGTGTGCCTTTAGTAGTACATGACTGACTTTAAGAAGTGCGCCTTTAGCTGTATATGACTGACATCATAAAGTGTGCCTTTAGCAGTACATGACTGACATCATAAAGTGTGCCTTTAGCAGTATATGACTGACATTATATAAAGTGTGCCTTTAGTAGTACATGACTGACATCATAAAGTGTGCCTTTAGTAGAATATGACTAACATTATATAAAGTGTGCCTTTAGTAGTACATGACTGACATCATAAAGTGTGCCTTTAGTAGTATATGACTGACATTATACAGTGTGCCTTTAGCAGTATATGACTGACATTATAAAGTGTGCCTTTAGCATTATATGACTGACATCATAATGTAAGCTTTTAGCACTATTTGACTGACATCTTTGAGTGTGCCTTTAGCAGTACATGACTGACATTATAAAGAGTGCCTTTAGTAGTACATGACTGACATCATAAAGTGTGCCTTTAGCAGTACATGACTGACATGTGTTGTCAGTGTGTGACTGTATGGTTAGGGTAGTGTGTGTAACAGCTTACCTGACTTCTGTCTGGAACATGTGCTGGGGACAGAAACCTGATGTTTATTTTATCTAGGTAAGGACTCTCATCCAGTTGAACTTTGCCCTCTGCAAGGCCATCTGTGGTGGCTTTCAGCAAATCTATCACATGTGTGCATGCTGCCTTTAACCTGAAAAATATCAATTAACTCACAGTGGTGAGATCAACAAGAAGGTGTCATAGCATTGTGAGAATCTAAAACTGAACTGCTACTCACAGTGGTGAGATCAACAAGGTGTCATATCATTATGAGAATCTAAAACTGAACTGCTACTCAGTGGTGAGATCAAAAGGATGGTGTCATAGCAACATGAGAATCTAAGACTGAACTGCTACTCATAGTAGTGAGATCAACAAGATGTCATAGCATTATGAGAATCTAAGACTGAACCGCTACTCATAGAGGTGAGATCAACAAGGTGTCATATCATTATGAGAATCTAAAACTAAACTGCTACTCTGTGGTGAGATCAAAAGGATGGTGTCATAGCAACATGAGAATCTAAGACTGAACTGCTACTCACAGTAGTGAGATCAACTAAGTGTCATAGCATTATGATAATCTAAGACTGAACCACTACTCACAGTGGTGAGATCAACAAGGTGTCATAGCATTGTAAGAATCTAAGACTGAACCGCTACTCACAGTGGTGAGATCAACAAGATGGTGTCATAGCAATGTGAGTATCTAAGACTGAACTACTACTCACAGTGGTGAGATCAACAAGGTGTCATAGCATTGTAAGAATCTTAGACTGAACTGCTAATCACAGTGGTGAGATCAACAAGGTGTCATAGCATTGTAAGAATCTAAGACTGAACTGCTAATCACAGTGGTGAGATCAACAAGGTGTCATAGCATTATGAGAATCTAAGACTGAACTGCTACTCACAGTGGTGAGATCAACAAGGTGTCATAGCATTGTAAGAATCTAAGACTGAACTGCTAATCACAGTGGTGAGATCAACAAGGTGTCATAGCAACATGAGAATCTAAGACTGAACTGCTACTCACAGTGGTGAGATCAACAAGGTGTCATAGCATTGTGAGAATCTAAGACTGAACCGCTACTCACAGTGGTGAGATCAACAAGGTGTCATAGCATTGTGAGAATCTAAGACTGAACTGCTACTCACAGAGGTGAGATCAACAAGGTGTCATATCATTATGAGAATCTAAATCTGAACTGCTACTCACAGTGGTGAGATCAACAAGGTGTCATAGCATTGTGAGAATCTAAGACTGAACTGCTACTCACAGAGGTGAGATCAACAAGGTGTCATATCATTATGAGAATCTAAATCTGAACTGCTACTCACAGTGGTGAGATCAAAAGGATGGTGTCATAGCAACATGAGAATCTAAGACTGAACTGCTACTCACAGTGGTGAGATCAACTAAGTGTCATAGCATTGTGAGAATCTAAGACTGAACTGCTACTCACAGTGGTGAGATCAACTAAGTGTCATAGCATTGTGAGAATCTAAGACTGAACTGCTACTCACAGTGGTGAGATCAACAAGGTGTCATAGCATTGTGAGAATCTAAGACTGAACTGCTACTCACAGTGGTGAGATCAACAAGGTGTCATAGCATTGTGAGAATCTAAGACTGAACCGCTACTCACAGTGGTGAGATCAACAAGGTGTCATAGCATTGTGAGAATCTAAGACTGAACCGCTACTCACAGTGGTGAGATCAACAAGGTGTCATAGCATTGTGAGAATCTAAGACTGAACTGCTACTCACAGTGGTGAGATCAACAAGGTGTCATAGCAATGTGAGAATCTAAGAGTGAACTGCTACTGACAGTGGTGAGATCAACAAGGTGTCATAGCATTGTGAGAATCTAGGACTGAACTGCTACTCACAGTGGTGAGATCAACAAGGTGTCATAGCATTATGAGAATCTTAGACTGAACTGCTACTCACAGTGGTGAGATCAACAAGGTGTCTTAGCAATGTGAGAATCTAAGACTGAACTGCTACTCACAGTGGTGAGATCAACAAGATGGTGTCATAGCAATGTGAGTATCTAAGACTGAACTGCTACTCACAGTGGTGAGATCAACAAGGTGTCATAGCAATGTGAGAATCTAAGACTGAACTGCTACTCACAGTGGTGAGATCAACAAGATGTCATAGCATTATGAGAATCTAAGACTGAACCGCTACTCATAGAGGTGAGATCAACAAGATGTCATAGCATTATGAGAATCTAAGACTGAACCGCTACTCATAGAGGTGAGATCAACAAGGTGTCATATCATTATGAGAATCTAAAACTAAACTGCTACTCAGTGGTGAGATCAAAAGGATGGTGTCATAGCAATGTGAGAATCTAAGACTGAACTGCTACTCACAGTGGTGAGATCAACAAGATGTCATAGCATTATGAGAATCTAAGACTGAACCGCTACTCATAGAGGTGAGATCAACAAGGTGTCATATCATTATGAGAATCTAAAACTGAACTGCTACTCAGTGGTGAGATCAAAAGGATGGTGTCATAGCAATGTGAGAATCTAAGACTGAACTGCTACTCACAGTGGTGAGATCAACAAGATGTCATAGCATTATGAGAATCTAAAACTGAACTGCTACTCAGTGGTGAGATCAAAAGGATGGTGTCATAGCAATGTTAGAATCTAAGACTGAACTGCTACTCACAGTGGTGAGATCAACAAGATGTCATAGCATTATGAGAATCTAAGACTGAACCGCTACTCATAGAGGTGAGATCAACAAGGTGTCATATCATTATGAGAATCTAAAACTGAACTGCTACTCAGTGGTGAGATCAAAAGGATGGTGTCATAGCAATGTGAGAATCTAAGACTGAACTGCTACTCACAGTGGTGAGATCAACAAGATGTCATAGCATTATGAGAATCTAAGACTGAACTGCTACTCATAGAGGTGAGATCAACAAGGTGTCATATCATTATGAGAATCTAAAACTGAACTGCTACTCAGTGGTGAGATCAAAAGGATGGTGTCATAGCAATGTGAGAATCTAAGACTGAACTGCTACTCACAGTGGTGAGATCAACAAGATGTCATAGCATTATGAGAATCTAAGACTGAACTGCTACTCACAGTGGTGAGATCAACAAGAAGGTGTAAATAATAGTAGGTATACTCTGTTCCACCCAACTGTGTTTACAGATAATTTTCTTAAAGTTTATATATTAATAATTTCCTAGAATGCTGCATATGAATGTGACAGCCTGATATGGCAATCAAGAATTGTCACTGCATGAGTTACCAACTTTGTTTCAGTTTTGAGTGTTTACAAGAGCAGCTGTAAACTGAAGGTGTTTTTGCATGTGACCAATGACTTGACTGCCATAAGTGGGAATGATATGCTGTAAAATGTAGAATGGTTCCTCATATTTTACAATGATTCTGTTTCTAAAATATTGTGTAATGTAGGTATTTATTTTCCTTGTTGAAAATCTTCTACCTTAAATCAGCATTTTCTCCCTCAATACATAGCTAATACAATATTTCTAGCAAAAAATAGGTGGACAGGAGGGGACAGAAAATACTATAGTATAACTGTTGTGGATATTATATTATGGTCTTGGGCCGATGTCTTATGACTGATCATAGAAAACAATGCCAAACTGCCATAATGTGTTTACTGGAAATATATCCAACATATCGCTACACATTTCAATTGCAGTACTTATGATTGGTGACTATGACTGTGTGCAGGCACATTATCCATGACAGTGGAGAGTCAAAGCACATCTCAACCCCCTCCCCCCAATTCTACAGCCAGTTCTGGAGAAAGTTGATGAAACCAGATGACAGGCAGAACAGATTTACAGGAAGTTATCAAAATTGATAGGCATAAAAATCTTTTCTCAAACTGAAAAATTGCAAGAGAAGCACTGATCAAATGATAGCACTTGTCTGATATCTTGAGCAGTACCATCAGAACAACATTATAAACACATCTCTGAACTCTGAAGCTGGATTACCTCTGTATAGAAGTGATGTTGACTGTGGCCAGGTACTCCTGGACTTGTTCATACAGTGCCAACCACTGGTTATACAGGTTTGTTGTCTGCAGGGACACTATCTCACAGTTCATTGCTTTCACACAGGTAAGGCTGGTCTCCTTCAGAGTCACAGAAACCTCATCTACAAAATAATACACAGCATTTAATAATAAAATGTGGTACTTTCTAAAATCCTGGTCAAAATTATTTGGCTTCGTTTGCTTTTCTGTTACATTTGAAGCACTATATTCATACAGCCCTAAGCTTTCACTCCCCTTCTTGATATCTGAATATAAATTAAACAAGGGACCTATGGGTCACTGTGCTCAGCTGACGTTAACCTTGAAGGTAAAAACCTAAAATAATATCAAATGGAGATAAAGTGTAAGAGGAAGAGGTAATAAAGGCCATGGTTGGTTTATATGATTGGTTTGTATTGATGAGCAAGAAATTGTTGCCAAAAATATTTTGTGACCTGACCATGTGTTTCCTAATGTTGAAACTAAAGCATGTGAGCAGTTTGTGAACAAATGATCTGTACTATTACCATGATCATTAGTTGGTTTTTCAATTAACTGCTGACATTTCAGTAGTTTACACATTTGTTCAATTGAATCTATTTTTTGTATAATATATATTATTAAATATATATGTATTTTTTTTATGAATTGTATACAGTTGAAATATAGCTAATTAACAACATAAAACAGGGCAAACAAAGCTCGATCTCAAATTCTGCTGAGGCATGAAAATAATGAACAAATGTTTGTATTAAATCCTCATTTTTTTATCACATCAATCATTTTCTAGTTTAAGTTTATATTTCAATACATTTCAAATTTAACATATATATCTGAATTTAAAAGTTGATTCATAATTCTCAATTGCATCATCATAAATCTCAATCTTGTCAGATAACACCACATCATGCATACAAATGTTTATTTATTTTTTACCACAAAAATATATCTTTTAAATCTGCAAAACAATAAATATCTAAAAATAATACTTGATTTAGATTTCACAATTTTTAATTGTGTCTTTATTTATCCATAATGTGCTTCATATTTTATAATAATTTAAGCATACTGATGGGTTCAATTATATTTGTTAAAATCATTTAAAAGAAAATTGATTTCTTTAAAAATCCTACATTACACAACATTGCATCTTCTGGATTACACCTTGAATTATTTTTTCAAGGAAAGTTTTTGCATATCGGAGTGGAAACAGCATTACAATTAGAGGGATACAGTGAAAACAATAACAATTACTGCATAACACTTGGTGGGTTGGGTTTGCCAGGGGGGGGATTTGGGGGGGGGGGGGGATTGGGGTGGTGATATGAGAATAACTGTACACCTGTCACAGCAGGGGATTTCCCCTAGTGACTGTAACAAATCAGAAACCCTGGCATAGCTGACTTCCAGTGACCTGGAGTGGGACCCTGCATCTGTAATCAAAGCGAGTTACTACAGAAACCATTTGAAAAGCTAAGAGAAAATGGCCCAGCTTAAATGAACCTCTGCGAATTATAGAATAATGGACATGAGCTAAAGCATATGGACTGTGTAATAAATGAAACCTTTGGCCTGAAACCATTTAGTGATGCACCAAGGGAAAAAATGGGCCTACGGTAAGTGTCATATAAAAGTTCCATTTCATAAACAAATAATGTGTGAAGGTAATTAAGTTTTCAAAAGTTAAATATATATGGCCAAATGAGTTAAAAATTAATCCCACAAAGTTTGACCAATATTCCTAATTTTAAAAACTAGGTTTAACAGTGTTATTCACACCTAGGCCCCGCCAACTTTAAGAGATATGAATGAAATGCTACCAAGTATTTATATCTTCTTAAATCTTGTCAGTTAGCACTTACATTAGGTCCTAATATTTTACCATATTTGAATATTAGGATTAAATTCCTGAAAATTTTTTTCTTTAAAAAAATCAAAATTGTCCAAGTCTGGACAAAAGAATTTTTTTAACATAAAAATTATAAGCTTTGTCTTGTATATTAGTCCTGTGTATCGAAGGGGTGGGTCAGGGAGGGGTCTCTGTTGTTACTGTTCATCGCTGAAAAAATGTGAAATTATAAGATTCATCTTGTTTAGAGTACACGTCTGTCAACAGATTGGGGTGGGGGGGGGGGGGGGGGAGAGAAAGGCTCCCTGTGGTATTTATGCTGGCAGCCTGATCAAGCTCAACAAGAGAGAGGGCTTGCCCGAGTAATAGGATTACATAATAGCCTGGGGAGCATTGAGAGTTGCACTGAATGACCTACAGTGACCTCAGTGGACTGCTTGACAATGTAAGGGAATACAACAAGAGCCTCCAAACAAATTAAATAACTAGCCTAAATTTGCAGCTTTTATTTTCAATTTTCAAATTTTAACAGATTAAATCCTTATGTGTACATGCTGTGAAAATAACATCCACAGTACTTACAGGAAAAAATCATGCCGTTGCCAAAGTTGGGCAAAATTTAAGGTACTGATTTTATATTTATGCTTATAACTTAAAAAAAAATGCATTTTTCAGATCTAATTTTTGGTATACAATTGAATCTTGATTAAATGATGTTATATTCCTGAAAAAAAGTCTCAGCCATTCTTATTTTAAGTGAGTAAATATATATCCTGATTTTTTACAAGGTGCATTATGTTTGGGCCTGTAACTTCAACAAATTATGCAATACTGACCGAAATTTTGGTATGTACATAGGAAATGTATGGAAGAATATGAATATTTACAATTCGTCTAACATTATGCCAATTTTTGGATTACCAGGTAAACAAAAGTAGGGTCATGATGCTAGAAAATACAAATACATTAAGGCTTCTAAAAAACTTCAATATCGAGACTAATTTTTAAGCTTATACTTTCAAATTAAAAATTCATCAGATTAAATCCACATGTAAACTGGCTTTGAAAATTAAATCAAATGTACTTATAAGAAAAAAATGTGACATGGTCAAATTTAGGCAAAATTTAAGGTACCAATTTTTTATTTTTGCTAATATTTTAAAAAATTAAACAGATTTTGATCTAATTTTGGGTATACAATTTAATTTTGATTAATTAAAGATATATTACTGAAAAAAGTCCATAGCTTTAAAATGTTTTGTTTTAAGTGATCAAATATCTTTCCTGATTTTTTACAAAATGCATTATGTTTGAGGCCATAACTTTTTTTAAATCATATAATACAGACCTAATTTCTGACATGTACATAGGAACTATATAGAGGATTATTAATGGTAAATATGAGGAAAAACAGGTGAGTGGTTTTGTAGTTAGGCTGTCCTGAAATGTGAAAATAGGTTTTTAATAAAAAATTGAGGTTTTTCCTTAATTTCTCAAAGGAACAAAGTCACAAAGATCCCATTTTCAGCTTGGTAGGAGATCTTGGGGACATCTAACATTATGCCAACAACCTTGGGAGCATAGAGAGCTGCACTGAATGACCAACAGTGACCACAGTGGACTGCTTGACAATGTAAGGGAATACAACAAGAGCCTCCAAAAAAATTCAATAACTAGCCTAATTTTGCAGCTTTTATTTTCAAATTTCAGATTTTAACAGATTAAATACTTATTTGTACATGCTGTGAAAATTAAATCCACAGTACTTACAGGAAAAAAACGTGCCATGGTCAAAGTTGGGCAAAATTTAAGGTACCAATTTTTTATTTTTGTTAATATTTTAAAAAATTTAAAAGATTTTGATCTTATTTTGGGTATACAATTTAATTTTGATAAAATAAAGTTATATTACTGGAAAAAAAGTCCATAGCTTTAACATGTTTTGTGTTAAGTGATCAAATATCTTTCCTGATTTTTTCCAAAATGCATTATGTTTGGGTCCATAACTTTTTTAAATTATATAATACAGACCTAATTTCTGGCATGTACATAGGAACTATATAGAGGAATATTTAAGGTAAATATGAGGAAAAACAGATGAGTGCTTTCAATATTAGGCAGTCCTGAAGTGTGAAAATAGGTTTTTAATAAAAAATTGAGGTTTTTCCAAAATTTCTCAAAGGAACGAAGTCGCAAAGACCCAGTTTTCGGCTTGGTAGGAGATCTTGGGGACATCTAACATTATGCCGAATTTTGGATTCCTAGGTCTTACGGTTTCAAAACGTGCCACATCTATGGACGGACGGACGGACAGACGGACGGACGACGGACAATGGACCACGACTATAGCTCAGATGACTTATAGTCAGCTGAGCTAAAAATATTACGATCTAAATATTACCAAGCTAAATACCACAACTGTTTTGTCATATGTTCAAGTCAGACATGAATATATATCTGTATTTATCATTAATTAACCATTAATGGTTTGCTCAGTAATAACTGATTTGAAAACTGAAATCTAGTCCTTTCATTCTACATAATGTACAAATATGATTGAATATGTAAAAATTTCACTTGAAGTTGATTCACATTTATTTCAAATTGTATTAAAAAGGTATTTACCCGAGAAAATTTGAGCATCAGAAAGTAGGAACATCCTCCATTGAGCATCAGCTACACACGGCAAGGAGAAGCACACCTGCAAAGTGAATACTCAACTTATTATTTTAGAAGGAATTCTCTTAATTTTTGTATTTTTTTTTTGTGAAGGTAACTCCCTCCATTTTTTAATGCTAACTTAACTTCATATATGTACATCTGCAGAATTTCATTCTGGTTTTGGATTTTTATATCCTGGCATCAACCAGCCCTGGTGACTACTGCACCTTCAGGTCCTGGGGGAGTAATCTTCCCCATTGCTGGGTCATACCACCAAGGAACCCCCAAAAGGCTTACCTGTTTGTGTCAAACATGGCCATTGAGCACAGCCTTCCCATTAAACCTGCATAGCCCTCACCCTTGGTTGGGGTCGATCATGAAAAATCTCATTGCCTTGGTTAAGATTCCAATTCAAAATCTCCTTGCCTTAAGTACTGTGCTCTACCCCTGAGCCACATAAGCTGATCCTAAATATCTTTCTTTAGATCATTCATAAAAAAAATTGTTTTTATAGCACTGGATGAAACTGACAGACCTGGGGTCAATTCAAATTTGTCAATTCCAATTCAATTCCAATTCAAGAACTTTTATGAAACTTCAATTCCAATACAATTCAATTCAATATGCTGGAGAAAAATATCAATTCCTATTCAATTCAAATAATTTTGATTCAATTCAAATTCAATTCGCAATTCAAAAAGTTGCATTCATTTGAATACATTTCATTGGTGTGTAACGAGTGTTAACACAGGAGTTCTTTTACTTTTGCACTAGTACACAATTTTCAGTTTTGTTTAACACTGATTGAATTCCCTCCAAAGCTAACTGAAATATCATTAATTACAGGTTTTGCCATTTCATGTGGTAAGGCATGGCAGCCAGACAGGTTTGACTTGTTTTGTTGGGCAATTATTCCTTAAGATCAGGTTAACTACCCAAATTCAGATAATAGTTTATCTAGATTTCAAATGAGTGGCCATTATTACCTAGTGCAATTAATTAATATACAAATAATGTATTTGGGGTGTTGAGAAACAGTAAAGTTCTCATGATCATAGGGTGGGTCGGGGGAGGGGGTACAGGCAAAAGATCCCCTAGACAAAAGTGCCCTAACCTTAATGATTAAGAGGACAAAAGCCCTTCCCGGTTGTGCATCTCCCCCCCCCCCCCCCACCAAAGTTATTTTTTTTTACGATTGACTACACTTAACATTCTGTACATCTTATTCATCTATTGAAATGTCCATGTTAAATGTCAATACGACATTAAAAGTGCCTATTCACATACCAGGCATGTTAAATATACTTGAAATATATAGCATGTTCTCTGTATCATAGTATAGTATGTGCCAATATTCATTCTTAACAGTGTGTTTAAATCCTGTACATCAGTGGGAATAAGCTTCTTGTTTGTGAATTGTTGCCCCAATGCAAGATCAGATCTCTGGTTTTGCCGATTCCATGCCAGATGCGCTACTTCTAAATGCGCACCTGTCAGTTACGCTACTGCCAGATGCGCAACTGCCATATGCGCCAAATTCCAGTTGCGCCTCATGCCATATGCGCAACAAAGCTATATTAAGCCATAACGAGTCATATTACGTGTCCTTATAGTAAGTTTGTATCTGTATCACACGGCCCCTTCATAATTTTATCGAATGCGGTATATTTTTGCAACAAAATACGAGGTAAGAAACCCTTTCCATTTTGAGCGACAATGTGCGGTCACGACACGTGCGGTCGATCACCATGACACAGTCGCGTTATCTGTCAATAACAATTAATGAACATTGAATATTTTTATTTATTCGTCACCGTTAGATAAGAAACACCAACAATGAACTATCATATAGATAAAAGGCATATATTAATATAAAGGGCGATATTTATTGTGTCATATTGTCCGGCCTTCGTGGGTGATAGTACATGTTGACGTACAAACGTAATATGTGTAAATGACCGATGTTGTTATCATTACTAATGTGATTTTATTTGATATTTGATTTTATTTTGCATTAAAAAAAAAGAATAATGTCGAATAAAATATAATTGACACTAGTGCGTGTATAACTGATAAACAGGAAACCACTCACCACTATGGCTTAATTGACCCGGAAAACCCCGCCGGGTTTGGTCTCCGAACATCAAAGGGAAAGTGTCGCGACAGTCCATTGGTTATGAGCACATTAAAAGGATTATGAGCCCTTATATAACCGCACTTGCATGTTCTAACTGCGATATAATAACATCATCGTAATGTTTTGTTGGATTTTGAATGAAATTCACTATTAACTGTAAATAATCAGATTTAATCGACATCTTTTTATTTTGTGTTATCCTATTTACAACTGAACATTGCATCTTGCTTGAGAGTAGCAGCACGGTTCGACGATTCTAGAAGGAAGACGCCAGATCGACATTATTTTATGAGTTTGATTTTCAGGAATTTTAACCCGTGTCTTTTTATTTATCTGCAAAATATACCATGTACTATATAAAATATTTTATATGAATACAATATGATTCCATCCGCATATACTTCAAAAGAAAATGCTACTCTCTCTCTCTCTCTCTCTCTCTCTCTCTCTCTCTCTCTCTCTCTCTCTCTCTCATTGCATAAGTTTGCAAATTTACTAAGGACCAAAGGTCCATTGCCGTCTTTGTCAACCCACTAATGAGATTAGTGCTTTAATAACAATATCGTGAATGGTATAGTGCTGTGGTTGACCGTGGTAATGGAGAAGATCCATTATCAGAAGTACAGCGCGGGATATCAGGTGTTACAAATTACACTCTAAAATTTAACCCTTCTCTTATTTTTTATGCATATAAACAGATGTTTCTATGGTGCATGTGCGCAGACTGTCTAAATCAAATAGACAGATTTGAAGTCGTATATAAATGAAACTGAAATGCTAACTCAAACTTTATTTTTTTTTTAATCAATAGGAGCTGTAGAATATGTTTTGTTGAAACAACAGGTTTAGCATTATTATTTTTAAAGGCATGTTAAGTCTGGGCCCAGTCAGTAGTAAATATTTCACCTGTGAACATGACCATAGCCTGATACCTAAACTAACAAGTCCCATTAATTTTAAATTATACCTGAAAGGAAAAGTTTTTCAAACACGAATATTTTCATGAATTAAATAATTGATATTTCTGGAAAAGAAAAAAAATATTTAACTAGTTTAGCTTTTTTAATCTTAACGTTAATAAGTGATTTAAATCAAATTATTTAAATCAACCAACCCTTCCCTGGGTTTATAACCCTACCTTTATACCAGTAAGGCAGGATATTAAAATTTTAGGGCGGAATAAACTCAGAGATAAACTTAAAATAAATGAGAAAATCATTTACGATGCATGGACAGCGTTGCATGATATTTATGTGTACAGTGTTTAAACAATTATTCATCTGAACATATACATGTATAAAATAGAACTATATAGCACTACCTTCTTAGTAAATGAGATTAAAATATAATATAATACAGAAAAAATATATCGCAAAACATCAAATCCGCATGTGAATCCATAGGGTATTATAATTCTGTCTTCTGTATTAAAACAATATAAATCCAGGCATAAGTACAGTACAGGTGTGGCATCAACGTCTGTCTGGAATGTAGAATGGCTCATTAGAAACTGAAATCCTGACCGTATTCGAAAGCGTTGGTATGTAGTTCTACAATAATATTTACCGTCTTTGGAGACTATACAACATGGAACAGTGTTCATGTTTTTTTTTTGTACATATTGTATATTATAGATACTGTTTTATTTGTATATAATAAACTCTAGTAACATTGTATGATACTGTGTATGTGCTTTTGCATGATGCCTTTATTCGTTAATCTGTGGGTGAGACGATGCATGGACACAATAGCATGATATTAGTGTTTTTGTGTAAAGTGTACAAAAAGATATTCATGTGAAAATAATACATGTATAAAATAAAACTATAGAGCACTACCTTCTTTGTTAATGAGATTTAAATATAATACAATACAGAAAACAAATATATATCTTCCGTATTAAAACAATATAAATCCAGACATAAGTACAAAAAATATCTGAAATGTAGAATGGATTATTAGCAACGATAATCCTGACCGTATTCGAAAGCGACAGTGTGCAGTTCTGAAATAATATAATTTTTATTTTAAACAATATAAATACATTATAAAAAAGTGTGTAACAATATCTGAAATGTAGAACGGATTATAAGCAACAAAAACCCTAACAATATTCGGAAAACGACAGTATGCAGTCCAGAAATAATATTATTATTTATATTCTTTCTGATTATAATAGTAATAATGTGATTAAAAATAAATATTTCCACATTTACTTTCTCATAACATGGGATATAATTAATGAAAATAACAAAAACACTATGACAGAAGCAATGAAAATCTAACGACGATGATGTTATTATATCGCAGTTATAATATGCAAGTGCAGTTATATAAGGGCTCATAATCCTTTTAATGTGCTCATAACCCATGGACTGTCGCGACACTTTCCTTTTGATGTTCGGAGACCAACCCCGGCGGCGTTTACCGGGTCAATTAAGCCATAGTGGTGAGTGGTTTCCTGTTTATCAGTAATACATGCACTAGTGTCACTTATATTCTATTCGACATAATTCTTTTTTTAAATGCCAAATAAAATCAAATATCAAATAAAACCACATGAGTAACGATAACAACATCGGTCATTTACACATATTACGTTTGTACGCAACATGTACTATACCCCACGAAGGCCGGACAATATGACACGCCCTTTATATAAATATATGCCTTTTAACTATATGATAGTTCATTGTTGGTGTTTCTCATCTAACGGTGACGAATAAATAAAAATATTCAATGTTCATAAATTTTATTGACAGATAACGCGACTGTGTCACGGTGATCGACCGCACGTGTCGTGACCGCACATTGTCGCTCAAAATGGAAAGGGTTTCTTACCTCGTATTTTGTTGCAAAAATATACCGCATTCGATAAAATTATGAAGGGGCCGTGTGATACAGATACAAACTTACTATAAGGACAACGTAATATGACTCGTTATGGCTTAATATAGCTTTGTTGTGCATATGGCATGAGGCGCGACTGGAATTTGGCGCATATGGCAGTTGCGCATCTGGCAGTAGCGTAACTGACAGGTGCGCATTTAGGAGTAGCGCATCAGGCATGACACCGTTTTACCTACTTGTTATGGTAAACAACTTAACATACACACTTCCAAATACACATTGTTTACTTACATGCAGAACCATGACAATGTATAAAATTTGAATTTGAGATAGTAAGTTCATGTGCAAAGATGGTGTTGCTGGGCAACTATAGGTTTTTGTCCCACATCCCATAGGGGAGAGGTGTGCTGTTCATTGTTATATCTTCTAAAAATAGCAAGGGCATGTGCCATATAATTTTACTGATTTTAGTCATCAAAGACCAGTAGTCTATCTGATGTACTATCTCATGGCTGTTGCTTGTTCTGGCCTGTCAAGTGCCCTGTGTAATCAGAACCACTGGTCACCAGGTAGATTACAGCTAGTCCAAGCACACCAGGCCAGCAGAGCAGCTCCAGGCATACTGCTTGGTACTTTAACAATAGGCACATCATAGAAAGTCAATGGACCAGAACAAGTCAGCTCAGTATCATCTGATCACATGCTTTATGACACAGCAGGAAATGGGAAGTACAAGAAAGTAAAACATATTAATCTTATTCTATTATCATTACTAGTACAGCTCATGGCTGATCTTCACACTGACCTTGAGCTTCTTTCAATGAGAAACACTTAGGAAAATATGAGATCTCGAACATTTGTTCATCAATTCAGATCAATTCAGTGGAGCTTGTAAACTTCAATCCAAATTCAATTCCAATTCATTTCATTTTCACTTTTTTCAATTCAATTCAATTCCAATTCATTCAATTTTTCCTTCAATTCTAATTCAATTCCAGTTCAATTCAGAATTGACCCCAGGTCTGGAAACTGAACATCTCTAGTTTAAAAAACATTAAAGCTTTTTAAACTAATGTTTCTCAATAAGGAGAAGTAACAAAACGCATTTTGGTTAAGCATTACCACCAAGGCTGAAAAGTCTCAAGATTTGTGGAAATGTACATCAACAGATCCAAGGGTCAACAATTACCATAATGATTCCACAAACTCTGACACACTCTTACCTTTGAATTTTTCAACATATGCTTGGTGATATCACAAACAAATATGACAGCTTCTGCAGCTGGCAGTTCATTCCCCTGGGTCCCAACAGGTGGCAGCACTGCATACAACTTTGTGAGTATCTTCTCAAGTTCTCCACTTGTCAGAAACTCTGAAAACAACACAGATACCCCTGATACTATACAGGAATAATACTACAGGTATTTTACCATCATGATCTGAATGCTTAGGACAGGAACATTCACCCAAACAATAAAAGGGAGTAGCACCTTCCTGATTATTAAACAATCTTTCAGATGAAAAACCAAACAGAAAATGCCCCCAGTATCATCAAAAGAAAAGGTTCTTCCAGACTTGAGGAAGGGGCCTGGGGGTTCATTGTATACAGTGATAGAAATAAGAATTAGTACTATATATTAAAATATTACACTGCATATTTCAAGTGAAATCCACCAAACTGTGCTCAATTAGCCATGCACGAGGAAGTTTGTATCTGCTCATTGGGAAAAAAATACCTTCCTTGTGGAAATTAAAACATTTATTTTATTGTAAATTTTCAGATAAAATGGTAAAAGATCTTTTATTTTAAACAACCTGATTATTCCAAAAACTGGTTTGTGATACGCAGCAAATCTATAGTTTCTTGGGGGTTTCTCAAACAATGGTATATTTTAAAGAAATGTCTGATCTTAGGCTATCCCTGTATTTGCAGTTTGCTATAACAGATGAGATATACTTTAAACATGTTGTTTAAATGCACAATACTTCAGTTCAACTCTGTATCATATGAACAAGAAAGGTCACAACTTTTTTCACCATTGGTCACCCTTAGATATGGTCTGTTTACACCAATCACTTATCAATTTAACGGTCAGCAATTAAATGAATTCAATTCTATTATTCAACCAGAGCACTGCAAACATGCATAATACACTTGTCCTATGATCTCTAACCTCATTGAATAAGCATGTAATTCACCAAGAATTAAATTCAGGTAAGAAACTGTTCTGGTTAATATTCATAATAAGTTTCTTGAATATTAATCAGATTTTTGGTCATCATGGTGACACCAAAGTCTGATCTCTGACCTCATTAGATATGCATGGATTTTCACAGGAACTGAACTCAGGTGAGATATTATATTCTTTAATATTTCTGTTGAGTTTCCTCATAATCCATCATACTCCTGATAAGTTATCGCAGTGACACCACAAAGCAGCCTCAAGACCTCTGACCTCATTAAATATGCATGGATTTTGCCTATTATAAACTCATGTGAGATAATTTATTGGTAAGTAGTTATGGTGAGTTTCCTGAAAATCTACTGAAGCCCTGGTAAGTTATTGCGGCAACATTTTAAATTAACAGATGGAAGGATGGACCATGGGTAAACCTTAATACATCCCATCACAGATGGGCATTTAAAAGAGCACCCCAGGATTGCATGATACACCAGTTCTATGTCTTGTGACCTTTGACCTCACTAAATAAGAACAGACGTTGCACAGAAATGAACTCAGGCGAGTTACTTTAATGGTTTAACATGCATAGGGAATTTCATCAAAATCTATCCAATTCCTAGTTATTGCAGCAATATTAAAATAAGTTTGGTGACCTCTGACCTCATTAAATATGCATATATTCTGCAGAGGACTGTAAATCAGGTGACAAACTTTTGATGAATATTTACAGTGTGTTCCATCAAAATCCACCATATTCATGGTTAAGTTACTGCAGTGACACTTAAGGTTAATGGAGTGATACAGATAAAAGGCAAATTGTCTATCTGAAGTTATAATCATTGACTTACCATTTCCTCGGGAAATGGATGCTATGGCGTAACGGACCAATCCCATTTGGTATTCAGTATCTGGTGTCACAGAAAATGTTGGATCTTTCATTTTGTCACAGAGTTTTTCCACTGTTTCCAGCAATGCTTTCCTGAATGAGTCACCTTGCAACCATAAGCTAGTCCCTGCAGAGGTATCTTCTACAATTGTTTTTGTGATATGATAAAGAACAGCAATTCCATCTGATACCTTTAATAAAACAAATATAAGAAAATATAAAACAAATAGAGAAACAAATGTATACACACAAAAACACTCATACAGTTTTGCCTTGCAAAGTACAAAAGTATGGAATATTACAAATTTACCTGTATATATGATCTACACATGCAAACACCCACACACATTGCACTACAGTATTTGATGTTCTGGTAATATTGTAAAAATATAATGTCTACACAAATGTTTGTCCAGCTGTTGATGATAATTTTCTTAACAACTGATTTATTTCAATTTGTTTGTAAGCTTAATGTGGGATTGATACAATCATACAGGTGTAAACAATGTGTTCACATAATTCATCCATCCCACGTAAATAAAGTTACAAATATACAGGTGTACATACAGGTGTTAATAGGATTCCTCCATCCTTACCTGGTTTACCTGATCAACTAGGAGAGTTGCCTCTTCTTTTGGAACATGTATAAATAAAGCTACAAATATCCACACCAAATCTGGTACAGCTTCAGGTAACTGGTCCACAGCATCCTGTAACCATGGCAACAGAGTGGATGTGCAAAATATTCTGATTAACACACACAGGTCCTGAGAGTTTGAACAAATCAAAGTTCTCATCACAGACATCAAAACATGTTCATGAAGCTCTGCACAAAGTATTTCCTTTAAAAGTCTTAAATGCAGGGTTGACTTGAATTTCCTTGCTTTTCCCAGACACTTATCACAAATGTTGACAACCAGTTTTTCATATTTTTCATCAACCTGAGACTCTGAGGCCTCTGCTGTGACCTGGTCACCGGTCTTTGGTACTCTGCCGTTTGTGCTTGGTTTCTCCTCCTTCTTCCTCTGTTTGCTCAGACACCTCAACAAACCTGCCATTCTGTCAAGTACCTCCTCACTCAGTGGCTCTGTGTCTATGTGTCTGTTGAGAACTTCAGTGATCCCACTATAGATATTATTCTGTACTTTGCTAAGGTGTTTTGATTTGCGACTGTCCACAGCTGTAGTGTGCTGACCTTCAAGGTAATGAATCAAATCCACAACTGGATCAAATAATGTTTCTGAAGATGGAATGTCTTCAACTATTGATGCTTCTAGAAGAGGAACAAGCTTGAAAAAAAAATAAATAAAGCTCACTATTAACTGATGGAACTATTATAATATAATTATACATTTCAAAAGAATTTCTTCAATGTATAATATCTGAACAGCAAATATAAAACTATACTCTGTTTATAAACCTGTGTCCACCTGTATTTTGGAGATAATTTTCTTAAAACAGTATTTAATTTTAATAATTTTTCTATAAACCTGCAAATGGAAGAGAAAGCCTAATATAGCAATTAAGAATTTTAAAAATTGTTTTACATGCTTTTTACTCTTTCCATCCATCTTACAGATCAGATGTGTCCAAGAATCAGTAGGCTTCTTTGTTTTAGCTGGTCATATTTTTTACATGACTATTCACATGATTGATTTTGCATGTGACCAATATATGAATGATTGGTTGTAAAATGTAGACTGATTTCTCATATTTTAAAATAATTCTGTTTCTTAAACACTGTGTTTTGTAGGTATTTATGGTGTTGAAAATAAGACCCATTAATCTTCAACCTTCAATAACAATTTTCTCCTTTAAAATTAAACTAATACAAATGTTCATGGCAAAAACCAGGTGGACAGGAGGGGATGAAAACACACTTAAGTACTCTTGGTGGTCTTACACTGCAGCGTTCTTATTAAGTGCAAGCAATAAATGACTCAATATCACTCCACATATTGTGACTATTTACAAAATGGCTAAACCATTATATGTCATATTACATGTGTAAGCTTAGCACTGGATACACTGAATTAATTTTAGTGCAATGGAATAAACGATGATTATAGAAAATAGATTTATGGTAGTGTTAATACAAAAAAGATATCTGAGAAAATCTTGAACAAAATTACCTTTGCTAAAGCTAACTATATGGCACAAAATGAAAGATAAACTTGGAATATTTCCCAAGGCTTAATATTGGAAAAGTTGTACAAAGCAGATCAATGTAGGTGGCACCACTGAAGTTACATTAGCATTTTATTCACCTGATAATAAATATAGGTTCACAACTGTCACAATAGCCAGGAAATGCACAAACACTTTGAGAATTGCAAGCTAGATGACTGCAGTAACAGACAGAGGGAGAAAAAGAAACAGGAGTACCTGATCCTGTATCAAATAGTCATGAAGGTTAGTTCCACCTGATTCTCCTAATGACATGACCAGAGTGTACCTCAGACACTCAGTTAATGATTTAGTGATGGCTGATGATTCTGTGCTGCTCTGTGATGTCTTGTCATGGACCAGACTGTGAAGGAAACGATATCTGATTATCAATACTGTTTCATTACCTCATCTAATAGACCATACATGATGATAAGGATCACAGACATTTCAGACATATCTCTTTTATAATATAGAAAAGAGACAGTTGCTAGCAAACACCTGTTCCTAGCTTTGTCCAAAAAAAAGAAATATCAGATTTTTTGGAAACACAATAGATTTGTAACATACGTCTCATTACTTCGTTAATAACAAGTGCAGCCAGGAGAGGACTAGTTACCCAGCTTTCAAGTTGTTGAAGAATTCCTGATAAAACCCAAGCCCTTTCCCAGTGATGTCTTGGGGCATTTTGCTGAGAAACGGCAGGAGATTTGGATAGATCACACTTGCATTCCCATTGCCAGCTTCCTTTAACATTTTCCAAAGACGAGGCAGCACTCCTTTACGAGCATTCACTTTGGTCCAGCAGTCCTGTAATACAACGATATACAAGTAATTAGTCTGATATAAAGGGGTGATGATCCAATATACACAAATATTATGTAAAATATCTAAACTGGACAAATGTATTGTAATGAAGGAGGTGAGGTCCTTAAAATAAAGATTATTTACTTTTTAATTATTTCCACTTACATGAAACTAATCACAAACCAACTTCTGCTTACATATTTTTTTATATAAAAAGTATTTACTAAAGCAATTATAAGCATTCTGAGTATATATGTAAAATATTTAGCAGACTTTATGATATAGTCGCCAAGACTAAGATCAGGGAAGATAGATGAAGACATTCAGTACAATTTATTTAGGTAAAAGAAGACTTTATAATCCACAAGGACATCTGCACTCTCAGCATGGCAGTAAATACAAAAAATGGTTCACATCCTAGGATAGATAACCATCTGACAAGTCTGAACATACATTTATTTACACAAATTTACTTTAGGAACATGTCTCAGAATGAAATAAAACATACCTTCACAGTGGTCAGTACATAGATCACAGCTTCCCACAGGTTAGCCACAACTCCTGGATCAGCCTCATCTAACGAGTACAGCACAGCTGGACACAGCTTATCAGAGAACTCCTGCCCTGTAGCAGGGACTCCATGACAGATCCCACTCACAGCTGTGAAGAATCCTGCTCTCACCTGCATCAGACAGTATCTCAGTTCACAAGATAACCCATACAGAGGAATAATTTCTTAACTGGTTTTCTTCATTATTTTGTTATACACATTATCATTTACTATATGTCAAAATTGTTGAAAATGCCTTCAATTATAATGATACCACCTCAACTGGTATATCCATGAAAATATAACCTGAGTTATAAATTTTATACCATAATTTATGGCTCAAGCAGCAAGTATTACAGGCTAAATATCAATTCATCATTAGTAATGTTCTTCACAAACTACATCTAAAAGTTATACTAAGTAGTTTGGGTCACTTGTAATTCATCTATAGATCCCACTAACTGTCAACAAACTGTGCACATCAAGCTTCAATGTGCAGATGGGAAATTTGATAGTGGAAATTTGGTTCAGTGTACTTATCTCTTAAATATAATCTTCAATAAATAAAAATACTGCTTCTGAATTGTGATACATATGCAAACACATAGATCCTTTTTTAAAACAACTGATTCCCCTAGTGGATGCCAAAGATGACATGGTCTAGAGCAGAGACAAACTACTGCTCAAAACTGCTGTGAAACTTCTATGCCTCAGACTTTTATTTTACAATACCTCTGGCAGGTGGCATGAGTTATTATGTTTTACCCTTGGTTTGTCTGTTTAATTTTGTGAAACAAATTCTGAACAGATTTTATTTAAATTTAGAGGAGGGTTAGGAAAACACAGGGAACAATCCATTAAATTTTTGAGGTAGCCTGGATCACTATCATATGTTTATTTTCATCCAAAGGCTTCCTTTTGTCACTGTTAAGACTCAAAACCAGTGTTACAAAGTAAACCAGTGAATGGAGTTGTTGAACTGTGACTAACATTTCCTGTGTTGCTGTGCATTTTGATTTGGTTCCTGGTGGAGGTTGTGGCTTACAACCACTCTTTTTTATTTATGTCTTTATAAGTAAACATAAAGCAGTCTATTGCGGATGCATCATCAGCTTTGAATTGACTGGTTAATACATTTATCTGGTAAGTGACAGTAAATGCTCACTGATTCAAGACAGACTGGGCAAACCTTTTCTGCCTTATGTATAACAAAAGTCTAAAAACCTTTCGCCTTGCAAGCTAAATTCAGGCAGTATAAAAAATTTATAAACAACAAATATTATTATTAGGCATAACCTCTTAGCTTCACATTGAATAATGGTAAGACATCTACACTTGAAGTAACTATTAGAATGCAAAATGTAAATGTAAACAAATCTACACAGACATTACCATGTTATTTTTGTGCCTGGCATACTTCCAGAATTTGTCTTGTCTGAGCAGTGTTTGTAAGGCCTCATCCAGTTTGGTTTGTTCCGACTGTGTCAAATATGTCAGAAACAGACGTATACTGGATAGTGTGCTTGTCAACAGCTTCTCGTACTTGGACTCCATATCCTCAGGAGATGTGGTTCTAAAACATATTTTAATTTCCCAAAGCATTGATCATTTAAAAGATAAACAAATCGGCTTCAAAATCGGAGCCAAATATTATTTTAACCACCTTTTCCACTTTAGTACACCTTATGAGAAGTGCTGGATAAGGTGCATTATATGCCATACAAGGACTTTAAGCCATATCAGGACAACTTTTTAGGAAGCCATATCTAAACAACTTTTTTGGTAAGCCGTATCAGGACTTAAAAACTTTCACATACACATATTACAATACATTTGTGAAAAATAAATTTCTCATAATTTGTTAATAGTTTAAATATTTGAAAGCATTGTAGATGATTTTTTTTAGATTTTACTTTCTAATACACAGAAAATCAAAGATGTAGGAAATAATTAGAAATAACTCACTTAGGGTCACTTAAAGTTGATGCAGTTTGCTTCAACAGGTTGTCCTCAATATGCTGAAAATACAAAAAAGTGAAAATTTACTCTTGGTGATGTATTAGCATTTTTGTCATGTTCATTTTCTTAGACTTAGTCATATGACAGTTTGTATGTGGACAAGATACCCTTTATCATTCTGAATAAGGATCTTTTGCTTATGACAATTTTATTCTATGGCAGTACATGCATACAGATTTTATGGTACTGTGACAGTTCAGGTTTTATTTTTACATTTTGTACTTTTTTTTCAAGGTGCCTTGAGAAGACAGAATGTCATTTTTGTGAAGACAGTGAAAAATCTGCCTGACAGTTTTTAAGGTCCAAAATTTCTTAAGTACTAGAATTCCTACATTTTTTGCACATTTTTTAACAAAAATGACAACCTTCCCACCAATTGTTTTTGAGAATATGAGTTTGGCTACATCTTGATGCAACCTTTCATATTCACTAAATATAACTATCTAGCACGGCAATGCCCATCACCACGTTACATTACACTGACAGTTCCTTTGACACTTCCTTACAGTAATGGTAACAACAGAAATGAGAAATAAATTGTGTTTTAAATCTTCCACTCCTAAAATTTGTTGTTTCACATGTATTCATAAATGTTCGATTGTGAACACAAAGAAATTGTGAACACATCTCAAACCTGTCAATCTTCAATGTCCTTTGCTCCTCTTCAATGCTTCCAGTCAAAATTTCCACTTTATTGAAAGGTCTGACATGGAACATGGAACAACCATGAAATTTTCAGGACATTTCAGCAATGGGCCTATAAAGAATCTATTAGATTTTGGTGTGGATGATCATGATCTCAATAAAGGGATGTCATAAATGTGAAATTTGTGAATATTCACAAAATTACAGTCATTTCTGCCTGAGGGAACCTAAGAATATAGGCTGAACTAGATGTGGTTGGACAATGGTCCTCAGAGGGCCCCACGTTTCTGCTAGTGCTGGACTAGTTTACATATGGGTGAAAAATTAAGTTAATTTGAAAAATATGAGAAACAGAAACTGGCTTTTATCGATATGCATGAGGGAAGAAATCCTAATGAATCAAATGATATTAAAGAAGATATGTCTGAAATAATGGGTGCAATAGAAAATCACTGAATGTAGTCTGTTAGCTATATTTGAATTTGAGCAAGTCTGTAATTCAAAAGGTCTGAAGCCCTCATAGGCACCAATGATCCCTGTGAAATTAAGAAAGCTGCAGTAGGATGGTTTTGAGTTATCGCGCGAAAGAAAATCAGCAAATGGGCTGTGGTGGCCTTATTGGAATTCCGACAAGTCTGTAATTCAATAGGTCTTGAGCCCTCATAGGTACCAATCATTCCTGTAAATTTAGGAAAGCTGCAGTAGGTTGTTTTTTAATTATAGTCTGCGAAAGAAAATCAGCGATTGGGCTGTGGTGGCCATATTGGAAATCCGACAAGTCTGTAATTCATTAGGTCTGGAGCCATCATAGGTACCAATCATCCCTGTGAATTCAGGAAAGCTGCAATATGTTGTTGTCGAGTTATCGCGCGCGAAAGAAAGTATCACTGACGGAAGGACGGATGGACGGAAGGACTGACACAGTGATCACTATAGGGCCCCGCTTGAAAATTAGTGAACACAAACATGGTTTGGGCAGCACCTTCCTTAAAAAGCAGATTTTTACTAACACCTGAATATGAAATTAGTTTCCCCTGTAGTTCGTCCCAAATCGCCACTTACTTGTGTTATACCGCTACTTATTGCGATCATATCACTACTTACTGCAATTATATCCTTCCTGTAAGCGGCCACAGCCTCTGTCTGCTTTGCTGGAGAGAAGGCTGCCTGGAAGGCAAGTTTTGCTGAACTGGCTGCAGGACTGTAAATGTCACACTGTGCAACTACCCAGGGTCCCATCAGGCTCTTCAGGTAAGGGGCCAGGTTACGACGCACTCGTAGCACCAACTGCTCAAATGTCTTCTGGGCAGCCTCTCTTACCCGACGATCATTATCCTATGGACACAAACAAGAAACTTACTGTTAATGTGGCAATTTTGTTGAAGGATAAAATGCCATATTATTAAAGGGGCCTATTCCATTATCTGACAACTATTTACTACAGATGATCTCTTGAACCTTTTATAAAGATAGGCAAGTAAACTCTGATGCAACCGCACACAGGAATTTTGTTTTGCTTATATCCATCTGTATATTACAGGTGGGGTAACTGTCCAAATAATTCAAACACAACCAACAATGATATTTGGCAGCAAGTAATATGAACCAATGTTTTACAAAGGGTGTTTTGCAACCAGTGATCTTTCAACTTCTGTATATATGCAAACAACCACTTTAGATTACATGGTTTTCCATTTATCAATATTGCGGTTTTTCTAACATCTTGTACATCAACAAGCTCAAAACATCCATCACAGAGGCATTTTAAGAACTTTTCTGAAAAGGAATTACCTAGAATGCATTGAAATCTTTGGAGAGTAGGCCAGAAATCACATAAGTTCTAAACAAGGGACCCATGGGTCACTGTGCTCAGCTGAAGTTGACCTTGAAGGTAAAAGTCTAAAATAATATCAAATGGAGATAAAGTCTATGAGGAAGAGGTAATAAAGGCCATGGTTAGTTTATATGATTGGTTTGTATTGATGAGCAAGAAATTGTTACAAATAATATTTTTTGACCTGACCATGGGTTTTCTAATGTATAAACTGAAGCATGTGAGCAGTTTGTGAACAATTGATCTGCACTATTACCATGATCATCAATTGGCTTTTTGATGAACTGTTGACATTTCAGTAGGTCACACATTTGTTCAACTGAATCTATTTTTTATAATATGTATTATTAAATATATGTATTTTTTTTATTTTATAAAATGTATACAGTTGAAAAATAACTAATGTCCCCAGTCCACAGATGAAAGGACTTGGTGGTGGTGGTGGTGGGGGGGGGGGGGGTGGGAGTTACGACATATCCGTATTATTATAGTGTATATACATAGGATTTTCACTTAATTCAACAATGCTTACAGGATAAAAAAGTTCATTCATTATTACTTAATATTTAAAAAGGACAGACAGACTGATAGACAAACAAAGCTTATAATATATTAAGTTTCAATTATTTCTTAATTTATTTATTATATCAAATTTGTTTAAAGTTCAACATCTGCAACAATACACAACTGAATATATAATTTGCTTTCAAATATCAGACTTAAATAGCTTAATTCCAAACACATACAGCATATGAAAGTTTTATCAACAGTGCTGATAGGAAAAATTTCATAATTAATATATATTTAATGATAACGGATAGATGATGGACAGCCAATCACTTTTTGTTCCAATCTCCTAAGGCAAGATTATGTTTCAATAAGATCTGAAATTTTCTTATCCTATTATTTTTTTTATTTAAATTAATTTTACACATTTTCAATAAAAACTAATGTCCCAGTGCACAGAAATCAATGGCAGATGGTGGGGGGGGGGGGGGGGGGGGGAGAAGAGGGGGGGGAGATAGTGGGATTAACAACCCACATATACATACAGGGCAAACAAAGCCTGACCTCCAGTTCTGCTGAGGCAGGAAAATAATGAACAAATGTTTGTATTAGATCCTCATTTTTTATCAGATCAATTTTTTTAGTATAAATTTATATTGCTATACATTTCCAATAAAACATATATCTGAATATAAAAGTTTATTCATAATTCTAAATTGCATCATGATAAATCTCAATCTTGTCAGATAACAGCACATCATGCATACAAATGTTTATTTATTTTTTACCACAAAAATATATCTTTTAAATTTGCAAAACAATATATATCTAAAAATAATACTTGATTCAGATTTCCCAATTTTAAATTGTGCCTTTATTTATCCATTATTTGCTTTATATTTATAAATTCAAGCATACTGATTGGTTTAATTATATTTGTTAAAATCATTTAAGAGAAAACTGATTTCTTTAAAAATGCTACATAAACACAACATGATGTCTTCTGGATTACACCTTGAATGACTTTTTCAAGGAAAGTTTTTGTATATTGGAGTGGAAATAGCATTACAATTAAAGAGATACAGTGAAAACAATAACAATAATTGCATAACACTTTGTGGGTTGGGTTTGTGGGGGGGGGATGGTGATATAAGAATAACTGTACACCTGTCACTGCAGGGGATCTCCCCCAGTGACTGTAACAAATCAGAAACCCTGGCAATGCTGACTTCAAGTGACCTGGACTGGGACCCTGCATCTGGACAAAGGAAATGACTACAATAGAGCATCAAGAAAAAAATCAATAAGTAGCCTAATTTTCAAGCTTTTATTTTTAAATTTCAGATTTAAACAAATTAAATACTTTTGTATACATGCTGTGAAAATTAAATCAATAGTACTTACAGGGAAAAAACGTGCCATGGTCAAAGTTGAAACAAATTTAGGGTACTGATTTTATTTTTATGCTATTAACTTAAAAAATTTACAAAATTCAGATCTAATTTTGGGTAAACAATTGAATCTTAATAAAACAAAGTTAAATACTTCGGAAAATAGTCTCTAGTTTCTAAATTTTTCATGTTAAGTGAGTAAATATTTTTCCTGATTTTTTTAAAAGGCCATTATGTCTGGGCCCATAACTTAAAGAAATTTTACTTAGCAGACTTAATTTCTGGCATGTATATAGGAAATATATAGGGGATTACTTCTGGTAAATATTAAGAGAAACAGATAGGTGGTTTTGATATAAAGCAGTCCTGAAGTGTGATAATAGGTTTTTATGGGAAATTTGAGTTTTTTTCTAAATATCTCAAAGGAACGAAGTCATATTGACCCAATTTTTGGTATGGTAGGAGATTTGGGGACATCTAACAGTATGCCAAATTTTGGATTCCTAGGTCTAACGGTTTCAAAACGTGCCAGTCTAACGTACGGACAGACAGACGGATGGACAACAGACAATGGACCACAACTATAGCTCAGATGACTTACAGTCAACTGAGCTAAAAATGGTAGCTGGACAGTTGGCTGTAAGGTAGGTGTATATGGTAACATGACACTATTTTCAAGGCACATGAACATGAAAATGAAATATTATAAAGGTATATACTTTAAAATGCAAAATTATTTATGAGGTACAAGGCAATGTTTACCAGGCAAAAATAATATGGACAATATGGTTAGATATGATGGTAAATTACTCAGCCTGCTAGTGAATTAATATGTTTTAATATGCCATTTGAACTCATTTAACATTAAAAATTGCTTCTCCTAATAATGCCTTCATTTTAACCTTTAATTTAATTTTTAAAATCTATCAAGTGGCCAGTGTGACAAAACACTGAATTTACAAAATTTACCACTCAAATGAAAAAAAAATTTTTTTATATTTTTTATAAAACCATTATCTTTTTAACAAACAAAATACTTACAACCGCAATTTTTGAGTAGATACGAGGCCAGAACGGAAGAACAGATTTGACTGCTTCTATGTCTTTGTCTTTGCACAGTGCTGTTAACTCTTGTAGAGCCTGAAAACACAAAAAGCAAACATAACACAATACATATTACATGAAATTACTGATCCATAAAAAAAAAACCATGTTCCGAACCCCCAGACCTATGTCTTTCTTCCAAAGCAATCCTGTTTCTAAAAGAGCAAAGGAAGAAACTAGCAGAAACTTGGTGCCTTCCAAAATTAGGATATCTGATTGTACAGGGGCGGATCCAGGAAAAGGGGGGGGGGGGTCCAACCAAGGAGGACTAATGAAAAACCTAAAAAAAGGTCATCACGTCCGGAAAAGGGGGGGTCCAGGCCACAAAATTACATCTAAAACCCTTTAAAAAAGGTTCCTTCGGGTGAAAAAGGGGGGGGTCCGGACCCCCTGGACCCCCCCTGGATCCGCTTCTGTTGTACCCAGGTACAGTCTTAAAGTTTATTGGTGGTGGGTCTGTATTTCTGACTACTTTTGTCTATGATCACTAAATTGAAATCATGCAGTTTTGAATGCATACCAGGCCATGAATATTAATTTCAGAAGCTGCCAATAGGTGGCATCAGTTGTGATTAATGCAACACAGAAAGACTATCCCATCTTCCACAATGTGAACCTGGATGGTTTCAAAATCTACATTTTTAAATTAGGACTTAAAAAGTACTCTATCTAGGTTCGTACTTATGTTAGAAATAATTTTTTAATAGTCAGTGTCACTTTGAATTAAGCTGATCGATCTGATAAGTCCTTCGGTCTGGGTTCTCTTCTTAAGCGATGTAGTGATGACCATTAAACCTTGTGTATTTACTTTAAGTGATTCAGGGAGAATAACAGGGGCCTTACAAAATGGTATCGGTTGGCTTAGATGCAAAAGCAGTGACCTTTTCATCCCGCAACAAGGGGGCTACAGCAGTACAGGTGTCCATTGTTGTTTGAGCAGGTGATTATGACTCTACTTTTAATTAACAGGAGTAAGATACCCTGATCAAGACAGTTTCTCTACACAAACTTATTACACAGTTATGTAGTCACAGGTCCGTTTCTCACAACTTTACTGACATCCGAGTTTTGATTTAGCCCTGGTCCTGAACTAATAAAGCCAGTGGGGTCAATGCTTCCTGCACACGTCGGCTCAACTATATCTGGACAGAGAAATAGTAGGTCAAGATAACAGTGAAATCAGTAGTTTATGAAATGATTTGGTCACTGCAGTTTATAGTTTCATATTTGATAAAAAAAATATACTAATACACTAATGATAAAGCACAAAAAAGGAACACAAATAAAGTTTAAAAATTAAAAAATACGCAAAAAATCAGCCCCCCGCTCGATATAAAGCAACCGTGGTATAATGCACAAAGTCTCATGTTAATGATTCTTAAGACTTGGTTTGTGAGGAGTTACAAGCAAATGCCATAACAGCTACCTGAAAGACTTTTAAGGACAAGTTACCTTAATTTTGGTTGTCACATCTCTCTTTGAAAGTCTTCTGAGTGCCATACGGAAGTCAGAATCCACACTGCTGTCCGCTTCCTCACTGCCCTGCATGGCTGGCACATACCCCAAGTCTCCAGACAGAGCACCAAACCCAATAAACCCTGACTGGGCTGTGCCACTTGCTGCCAGCAGCTCAGCTGCCTGGGCGCTGCTGGAGGGCTGCCAAGAAGTTTCACACCAGTAAAGTATGTTGTACACCAGTGACATGACTTTTTGTGAATGATGAGTACACCATATATATACCACAATAAAAGTTAAGATAATTTGAGCAAATCTGAGTATTTTGGGTGAAATATAAAATAAAAAAATCAATGGAATATTTAATGTTCTTACTTTATATCTATAAAAGGATTTTTTAACAGATGAACAGACCTTCTACATTACCACAGAAGACTAGCACAGTTAATTCTATTTTTTAAATAAATCTAGAAAAGAAGACCACATATATCTCCGCCTGGAACAGAAAATGTGTCACACTTCACCAATTTCATGGTTGGATAACAAGTGAGGTCTGCTCAGTAGAACAGAGGCATCTCCTCAAGGGGGTGGCATTTGTCCTTAAGTGGGACTTCAGGATACACAAACTGGCCAATTTCACAAATGAAAAAAATACTTAAAAAACATTATGGCCATTGCTTTCCTTTGAAATTAATAGACTGTTCCTTTGGTGTGACCCTGTACCTAAGATACTAAGTGATCTCACCTTGACATTGCCCTTTGTTCTCTGCTGTTGTTGTTTTTTGCCCATATCTCTCCTCTCAGATATATGACCAGGTTTCCTTCAGAGTTCTCCTGTAAATTAAAAAAGGAAATCAACTGAAGACAGGCAAGTCCACAAGGCAAGTGCAACTAATTCAGCGTTCATCAATTCACCTTTTGAAAATAGTTGCACTTGCAGCAAACAATGGCATTACCAAAGGTGTAATTATCCTCTGAATGAACAGTGGTATCAAACATTGACTTTGAAAAAATGTTTCATAAACTCCATAATACAACCAAGTTTAAGAAATACTTTAAGTACCGGTATAATATATCAAATACAGTGATAACTGAACAAAGACCACAGTCGCTTGAATTAGAAACTATGAACCTTTCACTTCACAGTCTTCTGATTTAAAATGTGTACTTTTGAAGTTTTCACTTCTGATTGAAAATGTGTTACAATAACCAAAGTCATTACGAATTTAGACTTTATCTCAATGTTTAAAGATAACTGTAAATAACAAGTTTGTATCACTCTTAAATTAAGTCTAAGGAATGACCCTTGAACAACAGTGCTCAGCTGCAGCATATGGTACATTCCTCTTTCACTCCAAGAAGTTTAATTTACATTAAAATACTTAACTAAAACCATTAGAAAAACAGAGTAGTATTCTTAAAACAGTACACATATTATTGTGCCCTTAAGTGGAGATAAAGAGAAACTTGCACCTGCCTGTGCATCATAGCTTGAAAAATGTTAATAGCTCTAGGTAAACAGAGGAAGTCCGTGATATAAACTGTTCTATATGAAATATGGTGGCAATGAGTTGGATTCACTTGTTCTTTGTGACTATTGCCTGTTATTAGTGTTAAAAACTTAATGGAACAAAGTTTAACAGAATCTCTAGTATGGATCTATTATAGTCTATTCCAACACCCCTGTCCACCTGTGTTTTCGTGATTGACCATTGTTTGCAAGTCAAAGAATACCAAAATTTGTTCTGCCCTTGGGCAAAAAGAGGAAAATGCTTAATTAATTATTGTGGATATAATAGCCTACATTATAGTTTTTTCCTGTTAACATTTTATGAGTAACTAGTCTATTCTGTAGAGACCTCTTGACACCAATCTATGAAATGGGCATGGCAGGAAACAATGATGATGTCAATTTAGACGTGATGCACAAAAGAGGCACCCATATTCACAGGACCAATAATCAAGAGCTGCTTACTCCTGTTTACAGTGAGACTTGTTTCTCCTTATGCACGCGCTTCACTGCTATGTGACATTACTTCATATTCATATCCAAGAAAGATAAACAATGGCCACTTGTGAGGGATGTCATGAACCATGGATATATATGAGATATGCTAACCAAGCCGTGAAGTTAATAATATTTATATTGTAAGCAGGTGGGGTACAAAAAATTACACGCTCGACTTTGGAATCCTGGCTACATTTCAAACCAGGCCTTGTCGGGGTTAAATTGTATGATTATTTTATTTTAGCCATACCAGGATATTCCATACCTAAAATATTGTCATTCCTATTTGTTATCTGTATACTTCATCTACTTGCTCCTTTTTGTTCACTATCCTTTACTTAGTTTCTTTAACTAATATGTAGCCTTGATTCTAAAGTTGCTCCAATAACGCATATTCCTCTTTCTTCAATTGGTGCAAATTTTTTAGCTTGAACTGTAGAATCACTCACACACTGTCTTGACCAGGTATGTGCATATACAGATGGATGATATGATGATTAGATTCATGTAATGAAGAAGTAAGAGGCAGGTAAAAAATCAAGACACAAGCCACTGGATAGAACAAGGGACCCATGGGTCACGTCGCTCAGCTGAATTTTGGAAAATATTAGTAACTGCAAAATATTTTTATTTCTTATGGTTTTTCCATGTATATTACCATTTGAAAAGCTAAGAGAAAATGGCCCAGCTTAAATGAAACTCTGTAAATTATAGAATAATGGACATGAGCTAAAGCATATGGACTGTGTAATAAATGAAACCTTTGGCCTGAAACCATTTAGTGATGCACCAAGGGAAAAAATGGGCCTACGGTAAGTGTCATATAAAAGTTCCATTTCATAAACAAATAATGTGTGAAGGTAATTAAGTTTTAAAAGTTAAATATATGGCCATATGAGTTAAAAATTAATCCCTCAAAGTTTGACCAATATTCCTAATTTTAAAAACTAGGTTTAACAGTGTTATTCACACCTAGGCCCCACCAACTTTAAGAGATATGAATGAAATGCTACAAAGTATTTATATCTTCTTAAATATTGTCAGTTAGCACTTATATTAGGTCCTAATATTTTACCATATTTGAATATTAGGATTATATTCCTGAACATTTTTTTCTTTAAAAAAATCAAAATTGTCCAACTCTCAACAAAAAGAATTTTTTTAACATTAAAATTATAAGCTTTGTCTTGTATATTAGTCCTGTGGATGGAAGCAGTGGGTCAGGGAGAGGTCTCTGTTGTTACTGTTCATCGCTGAAAAAATGTGAAATTATAAGATTCATCTTGTTTAGAGTACAGGTCTGTCAACAGAATGGGGTGGGGGGGGGGGGGGGGGAGAAAGGCTCCCTGTGGTATTTATGCTGGCAGCCTGATCAAGCTCAACAAGAGAGAGGGCTTGATGGGATTACATAACAGCCTGGGGAGCATAGAGAGTTGCACTGAATGACCTACAGTGACCTCAGTGGACTGCTTGACAATGTAAGGGAATACAACAAGAGCCTCCAAACAAATTCAATAACTAGCCTAATTTTGCAGCTTTTATTTTTCAAATTTCAGATTTTAACAGATTAAATCCTTATGTGTACATACTATGAAAATAAGATCTACAGTACTTACAGGAAAAAATTGGCCAAAGTTGGGCAAAATTTAAGGTACTGATTTTATATTTATGCTAATAACTTTAAAAAATTGCAAATTTCAGATCTAATTTTCCGTATACAATTGAATCTTGATTAAATGATGTTATATTCCTGAAAAAAAGTCTCAGCCATTCTTATGTTAAGTGAGTAAATATATATCCTGATTTTTTACAAAGTGCATTATGTTTGAGCCTTTAACTTCAACAAATTATGC
The DNA here is from genome assembly GCA_026874595.1 of Sipunculus nudus. Lineage (NCBI taxonomy): Eukaryota > Metazoa > Annelida > Sipuncula > Golfingiida > Sipunculidae > Sipunculus > Sipunculus nudus. The sequence goes on along the minus strand of CM049311.1, from coordinate 85,116,966 downwards.
AATACTGACCTATATTTTGGTATGTACATCGAAAATGTATGGAATAATATGAATATTTACAATAACATCTAACATTATGCCAATTTTTGGATTACCAGGTAAACAAAAGTAGGGTCATGATGCTAGAAAATACAAATATATTAAGGCTTCTAAAAAACTTCAATAGCTAGACTATTTTTTAAGCTTATACTTTCAAATTAAAATTCATCAGATTAAATCCATATGTCAACTGCCTGTGAAAATTAAATCAAATGTACTCATAAGAAAAAAACATGCCATGGTCAAATTTAGGCAAAATTAAGGTACCAATTTTTTATTTTTGCTAATATTTTAAAAATTTTAACAGATTTTGATCTAATTTTGGGTATACAATTAAATTTTGATTAATTAAAGATATATTACTTGAAAAAAGTCCATAGCTTTAAAATGTTTTGTGTTAAGTGATAAAATATCTTTCCTGATTTTTTACAAAATGCATTATGTTTGAGCCCATAACTTTTTTTAAATCATAAAATACAGACCTAATTTCTGGCATGTACATAGGAACTATACAGAGGAATATTTATGGAAATATGAGGAAAAACAGGTGAGTGGTTTCGTAGTTAAGCTGTCCTGAAATGTGAAATCAGGTTTTTAATAGAAAATTGAGGTTTTTCCTTAATTTCTCAAAGGAACAAAGTCGCAAAGACCCAGTTTTCGGCTTGGCAGGAGATCTTGGGGACATCTAACATTATGCCAACAACCTGGGGAGCATACAGAGCTGCACTGAATGACCAACAGTGACCACAGTGGACTGTTTGACAATGTAAGGGAATACAACAAGAGCCTCCAAAAAATTTCAATAACTAGCCTAATTTTGCAGTTTTTATTTTCAAATTTCAGATTTTAACATATTAAATCCATTTTTGTTCATGCTGTGAAAATTAGATCAACCGTACTTACAGGAAAAAAACATGCCATGGTCAAAGTTGGGCAAAATTAAAGGTACCAATTTTTTATTTTTGTTAATATTTTAAAAAATTTAAAAGATTTTGATCTAATTTTGGGTATACAATTTAATTTTGATTAATTTAAGTTATATTACTGGAAAAAAGTCCATAGCTTTAACATGTTTTGTGTTAAGTGATCAAATATCTTTCCTGATTTTTTACAAAATGCATTGTTTGGGCCCATAGTTTTTTTAAATTATATAATACAGACCTAATTTCTGGCATGTACATAGGAACTATATAGAGGAATATTTATGGGAAATATGAGGAAAAACAGACGAGCGGTTTTAATATTAGGCAGTCCGGAAGTGTGAAAAGGTTTTTAATAAAAATTTGAGGTTTTTCCTTAATTTCTCAAAAGAACGAAGTCACAAAGACCCAGTTTTCGGCTTGGAAGGAGATCTTGGGGACATCTAACATTGAATAGGTGCAACTCCCTGCATGGAGGCAGACATGATGGTTTTGATCAATGTCGCCACCATACCAACACGGCCCGCTTGAGCGTGCCTAAAATGCGTAGACGCACACAAAATCGTGCGGAATTTTGGATTCCTAGGTCTTACGGTTTCAAAACGTGCCACATCTATGGCGGACAGACGGATGCAGACAATGGACCACGACTTTAGCTCAGATGACTTATAGTCAGCCGAGCTAAAAAACGTTTTCTGTTCACCCAAGTCTAAGGTCTAAGAGAGGTGCTGGAGTTATTCTACAGTCGTGCTGAAATGGTGTTTGCCAAGCTTGTCTTGTGTGGAGATATTCGTGATGGACAGGGGTGGTGGAACATACTATACTATAGTATACTTAAGTATTATTACTAATAATAGTAATAGTATTACCTGTCAATGAATCTACGATATTTGGTTGCTAATACACCTGCTTCAATCGGTGGACTGTTATTCAGGTTACAGTGACGACATGAAATTAAAATGATACTGCTGAGTGATGTATTTAGATCATTTTTTAGGTTCCGCACGAGTTAAAGACTCCACCAGCTGTCAAACTAAAATTGTAAAAAGGTTGAACCATCACTCAGTCAATCAAAGACCAGTAAAATGTATTAATCAAGCTCGCACCGATATTTGCTTGTTTCACAACACACCTGATTAAATCAAGGTCCTGTTTTCTTACCTATTCTTAACGAGAAATGCATCAAGTGGACCATCTGTCGCCAAAATTCCTCAGTTACCTAAGTTTACACAAATAGGTGCAACTCCCTGCATGGAGGCAGACATGATGGTTTTGATCAATGTCGCCACCATACCAACACGGCCCGCTTGAGCGTGCCTAAAATGCGTAGACGCACACAAAATCGCGCTTAAACCGTGTAGCAATCACGTGCCCTCTCAGACGTTCCTAAAAAAAAAATTAAACGTAGACACAGCCATTTCCCTATAGGATGAACTGACACTCCCTACAAAATTCAGTCCGGCGCATAGGTTAACCTATATAGCTGCGTGTGAAAACTTTCATTGCCAAGCAAATAATAACATATCAGCTCGGTATCTGTAATAATAGCAGCGCAGGACCTTGTGAAAAAATAATGAATATTTTCAAGGTTTGTAAGAGGGGCGCATCATGCAATCTCTATACCCCCCCCCCCCCCGACCCGGCTGAAAAAAAACATATTTACGGGCTCTGTTTCGCAAAAAAGTACCGGTATATGAAAAATTATAGTCCTTTCATATATTGTAACTTAAAATTGATTCCATATATGTTAAATTTCTATGTAAAAAAAACTAATCTTAAATGAACCTACCGAGCCATGAATAGTAATGAACACTGTAAATGTAAGAACTGCATCATATAATTATCGTAAACATGTTATTCTGCTTTCAATATATTCCGCAGAACAATATATTGCGTTCAGCTGAAACGTCTCTTATACAATATTTCAATATCTTACAGTTTTTGGTAAAACTCTTCTGTTTAAAGTTTATTTATATAAATTGTTCTTTCTTTACCTTTATCTATGACATTATTTCTTTCCGATCTGTGTGCGGATTTATAGAAGAGGGGCATAGGGGGCGCCCCCCCCCCCACCATTTTCTACGAAGAAACCATAGCACAGTAGAGCGCCGTTTTTCCGAAAGCTTCGGGGGACAAGCTTTTCGTTCGTAAATACGAACATTCGGAAATGCGGACAAGGGTTTAGCGGCAAGTTCTGACTACAGTTAATGATTAACTTAATGCCATTATACCCGAGGAACACGGCGTTTCTTTTCGATTTTCGTAATTGACGACCGGGACATTTAAAAAATATTGGATTATAGCTGAGCATAATTGGCAAAGATCAGTCTAACCTGCTTTAAAGATACGTGCGTGCTCTTTATTTGTCATCAAATTAACTGGAGGGAAAGGTCAAATGTCATCGCCAAGGATAACGGTGTTTCTTTTCGATCTACGTTATTGAAGACCGGCACATATAAAAAATATTCGATTTATTGCTGAGCATAATTGGCAAAGATCTGTCTGACCCTCTTTTAGGATACGTGCGTGCCCTTTTTACATCAAATTCACCGAAGGGAAAGGTCAAATGACAACGCCACTGGTAAAGCTCTGTTAGTTTCTTTAATAGCCATCTTTAAAAGCCAGCATAACGCCGTCCGTTTTCTCTTCTTTGACTCCATATCTCTGGTAAGTGACAGCAGGACGATCGTGTTAGAGTTGTGTTCTTCTTGACAGAAAAAGTAAATGATGAATAAGCTGAATAACAGCGAGTTTAAGTAGATGACACAATTGCTCTTGGGATTGAACTGCTCATTTGTATGGCCAGGCCCGCAGGCTGTGCACGGCCTCGCACCTAAACATGCTCGAGCTCGAGCGTTTAATGAATGATACCTCACTAATGCTGATGCGAGTAAACTGCTCAGTTGCGCTTAGATAAACTGCTCAGTCGCTTGATAGGGGTACAGGGAGCTGAGCGTTTCGGGTCTAGCTGTAGTTTTCACACCTGTGCCCAGGCGACAACATCGGCCAATGACTAATTAATTAGGGTCACCACTGGGCTTAAACACATGACTGCAGGCCTTGTGAATCGTTATTACAAATATTCATTTTAGGTATTTACATACTTGAAATATATTTCGGAAATAAGAATAAATTTTCGGTTCCCCATTTTAATTTCGGAGAAACGAATTTTCGGAATTTCGGCATTCGGAAATACGGCGCTCTACTGTATTATAATACATGTTATATACTATATTACGCTTAATACCGAAAAGCAGCGCCTGATTTTGCATTTGGTCCGGTTTCATTCCCTATACTTCTGAATGCGAGAGTATATACGTTATATGCATGAAGTCGATTAACACTCCGGGGTCACATGTAGACCTGTACCAGGGTGTTAAGCCCTCCTTTTTTTTAGGATTCTGTATCCGCCCTAATAATTGCCTTGACCTGCACCATCATATAAAACAAAACACAAATAAAAAAATTGAATGTGATAGGGCATGACGATCTTCTGAACTAATGTGCTAAGTTTTGAAAAGACAGTTCGCAATGAGAGGCATTTCACCCGCCATTGCAAAATCTCTTTGGCCAAGTGTCCCGTACATGCATGCAGAGGCCCTAGCTGTGACAACCCGGCTCAGTAGGCAGTGATAACGGGGCTGGTAAGTCTACTTGAGTCGTGATACAAGCAATATCAAGGAATACATCGCAGTGGTCTTCCATCATGTCGCATTCATATTGTGGTAAACAGCCCAAACATTATGCTACGAATAATGAGGTAACGCAAGAGAATACATGTGAACTCACAACTCAAACCGAAACACCGTCTCTATGGTAATGAGTCATTTCATGTATCGCGTACAAGTTGGCTGCGTCCAGCAACCTGTGCAAACCATGCCTGTATTCATGCGGTCAGAAATTCAACAAACATGCGGAGGGGTTTGCAAATATGCTGGCTTAAAACAGAACATTTCTCGCTCATGTTTGGTGTTGTTAGAAAGAAAAGTACTGAAAAGTACAAAAATTCCTCAGATTAGTCTGGTTTATGTAAAATGACAGTTTATCTGTAGGCCATGAGGCGTCGTCAAAAATAACAAAAATATTTGCATCCTCATGGAGCCTTATAATGCGTTCCTCAGACCTAGATGTAAAGGCACTCTGACAGTCAGTAATCTGGTCGTGATGTCACAGGGCCGATATGGCGCTAGCAGAGGCCCCAGCACGAACTGACTCATCAAACTATATACTTTTGTAGAGACTTGCAGCCTGAACGAAACGTGCCATGTTCAGTTTTATAATTACTAATATTTTGCCTGTTTAACATTTTTTAATACTTGAACTTTATATATTGTGGTAAAATCAGGCAATGACCGTTTCACTATGTGGAGATGGTCGGGGCAGTTCCCCGTGGTTAATATAGTCCTGTAAGAGTAAGGATCGGGGTCATTTCAGTCTCAGATAGTCTCAGCAAAGGTTTGTGTCCGAATACGCTCGACAAACCCGTTAGAGACTTTGACTATATATTGTGAACAAGTGAACAAGCCAGTGAATTCAAAGCGAAGCAGAAGTCGATACCAGGCCATCCTAAAGAAGAACACTATAGTAAGTCCATTTTTCTTACAATATAGTTTCGTTCCAAACACCACATATAGATTGCTCTGCCACTGCACTCACAAATTAACATGCCCTATTTTATGAAATATATGCCGCTTCGCAAAATTTCCCTATTTATGAGAACAAAAGGAAAACGACCTCCCCTTAGGACACACTTAAATTAGCATTGGTCCCGGCGAGTACGAGTTAAAGACAAAAAAGGGCCATTATCGAGGCGTGGCACAGAGTAGTTGCGTGACAGCGGCTTGATATACAATGTCGGCCAACCAAACGTCCTCTCTCTCCCTCTCTCACTCACTAACACACACATGCGCGCGCAAATAAAAGTTAAATTGTTTTGGGGTTGTCACCTAGGTAATGATTTTAATTTGTACCAGTATGTACATATTACCCAAGGAGTATATAGGCCTCTTTACATGTTATCGTTAATTATTAATGCCATCATTGAACAATTAAGGCAAGCTATGTATGATTACTATAAAAAAAAGCTAGACACAGTAAGTTACTAAAATAAACTCCCAGGGCTCTGTATCTTCCAAACTGTGGTAGAAAATAATTATGAGTAACTTAAAACAAGTGGCCTCTATAGCAATGCTATTATTGTTGGGATGATATTAATATATTCGAAGAATAACGTTTCCCGTGCATAATTGTGTATTATGTCTATGAACTGGCTTCAGTTATATAATTACAATATCTATAGCGGCCCTCAGATTCTGTTCGCCAGCATTTTAAAGGCAGGGCCAGGGGTGTACGTGTGCATGCGTCCCGACGGTCAGAATGTTCCGGTGTTATAAATTGAGTCTTCTGTGGTTAGGGGTCGTCTCACCTCATCTTGTTATCTTTGACGATTTTATATATACCCCATCGGCTTCTATGGCTCAGGGATTAAGCACACGACTCAAAGCCGGGAGATCGTGAGTTCAAATCTCAGCAAAGAAGCGATGAGATTTTCACGGTCGGCCCCAAACCCACCACGAGCGCTCTGTAATTTATGGAAGCATGTACCACACAGCCGTAACACTCACAAACGGGTGCGTCTATGGGAGGTTTCTCGGTTTTACGACCCAGCTATGGTAATGATTAAACACACACGACCCGCATTTGCGGTAGAAACCAGGCTTGGGTCACAACGGGATATAAAATGTTAGGAAGCGAACGCTACCGTAGACTGGTACCCTGCTCTATTATGGCCCTCAGCCAAGCATAGAGACAGGCGTACAACGCCATCTTAAGTACTCCCAGTTGCAACTCCTGATTTACCTGTAGACTGGTTCCAACTCCAGTCTGCACGCTCATACCGATTGTCATCGACGTTCACGCGATCCTGGCTGGTTATCCGTGAAGATTTCTTATAAAATTACTTTCTCTAGTTATTACTAGTTTCCAAATATTGAAAAATGAGTTGTTGCACAAAAATTGACTGATGGATGTATAGATGATACGATATACTAAATCTTTGATATTCCAATGTACGTGGCATTGGTTTATTATCAATATCTATTAATCTAATCATAAATGTCACACGAAATGTACAGCCAACTTTTGGCAACTTTTCTGAGCAAACGGAATGCTTATTTTCATCATATATAATACATACTTGAGATGGAACCAGTCTGTCGGGAGTACTAAAAATGGCGTTGTACGCCCGTCTCTATGATTGGCTTAGAGAAGCGGTGCCATAATAGAGCGGGGTACCAGTCTAACGCTACCGCCCCGGCACGTAGTCCAAAACCGAAATGTACCACCTATAATGTAATTAGATACGTCAGTATTAAAAATGGAGGAGTTAATTCGTTACCTTCACCAAAATAATAAAACAAGGGACCTATGGGTCACGGCGCTCAGCTGATTTATATGATAAAAAATATGATTTAGATATGATTCACGTGCTGGTTTTGTGTGGTAATAAATATAAGTTGTATTATAAGTTGTTGTTGTTTAGCTTATGTATGATTTTGATAGTATCTTTGGAGACAGGGAAGAGGATTGATTTCATTTATTTTATTAACAAATGGAGTACTATTGTCACACAGATTTTGACTTGGCCATATAACTTATAAGCAGAACATATAATATAAGAGTTTAACTATTAATTAAATAATTTTACAAATATTGTCACAAATATAATTTTTTTTAAAAATAATAAGAGAAACTTATGATTTTTTTAAATGAAATATAACTGAAATGATTATTAAAATAATATTAAAGAATATATTCATGAATGCATTCATGAATACATTTTGAAAGTATTTGCACTGGTATTCATATACTTTCATTTTTACCTGAATTCCCGTTCTTTATGCAAGAAATTTTAGAATGGACTAATTTCACATCAATGTACACACTAGACACAGTAGGAATCTAGATTAATATTATCAACTGCATCTTTGTCTATCATTAATTTCCTTCATATGATCCCGAATCATTAGTAATGAATAATATGATTTACTTTTTTATCATTAAAATTGAACTGAAAAATACCATAGGTGACTGCATGGTGTTATTTGGAATACATGACATTCTATCCATCGATACAAGATTCTTATATCATCAGTAACTGCAAGTTAATTTCCTGTTATTATAAACTAACAAATTCCTTTTCTATTTTTCTTTAATTTGTTATTAAAAACCAACACAAATTTATTAATTTATTGTTTATTGTTATGTTGTTGGTTAAAACTACTAGATGAGTTGGGTTGGACACCTGGATCAACTGTGGCTGGCCATTATATAATAAGCTGCCTGGAGCCCCAGTTTATGCCTCGCGTCAAGCATGCATAATTTGCTGAAAGTTCAACAAGGTCAACATACAGGTGACTCAAGAGGGGCTGGAGAGGGCCAAAGTCTGACATGGTCTCATAGAAACATTAACAAAAGCTACAATTTTTGGCCAATTCCTTTCAGCTTTCTAAACTAAAAAGCTGAAATCCTTATGTGTGCATGATATGAAAATTATATCAACAGTTCTTACAGGAAACAAACGTGCCATGGTCAAAGTTGAGCAAAATATAAGGTACTAATTTTATATTTATACTAATAACTTATAAAATCTGAAAAATTCAGAACTAATTTTGGGTATTCAATTGAATCTTGATTAAATAATGTTACATCCCTGACAAAAAAATCTCTAGCTTCAGCAATCTCCTTGTTAAGGGAGTAAATTATTTCTTGATTTTTTACAAAGTGCATTATGTTTGCACCCATAACTTAAAACAGTTACGCAATACTGACATCATATCTGGCATGTGCATAGAGAATGTATAGAAAAATATGTATATTATATATGATTAAAGTCAGATCAGTTGTTTTGATATTAGGCAGTCTTGAAGTGTAACAATGGGTTTTTAATGGAAAAATGAAGTTTTTCATTAATATCTCGAAGGTATTAAGTCCTAGTGACCAAATTCTTGGCATGGTAGGGGATTTTGGAGACATCTAATTGTATGCCAAATTTTAGGAACTGAGAGCTAAAGCTGGGGAGCTGAGCTCTTGCAAACTGCATAACACTAACTTGATGTAAACAATATGTTACATGGTGTTTTAAAACTTAAATAAAATCTACATTTTTTAAACAACTGGTTTCAAATTTTTGGTGTTAACAGACAAAATGCTAACAAAAACATGCTGTGAAAATTAAATCCACAGTACTTATAAGAAAAAAAGTGCCATGGTCAAAGTTGGGCTAAATTTAAGGTACCAATTTTTTATTTTTGTTAATATTTTTAAAAAAATTAAAAGATTTTGATCTAATTTTGGGTATACAATTTAATTTTGATTGATTAAAGTTATATTACTGAAAAAAAAGTCCATAGCTTTAACATGTTTTGTGTTAAGTGATCAAATATCTTTCCTGATTTTTTACAAAATGCATTATGTTTGGGCTCATAACTTTTTTAAATTATATAATACAGACATAATTTCTGGCATGTACATAGGAACTATATAGAGGAATATTTATGGTAAATATGAGGAAAAACAGTTGAGTCCTTTTGATATTAGGCAGTCCTGAAGTGTGAAAATAGGTTTTTAATAAAAAAAATTGAGGTTTTTCCTTAATTTCTCAAAGGAACGAAGTCGCAAAGACCCAGTTTTCGGCTTGGTAGGAGATCTTGGGGACATCTAACATTATGCCGAATTTTGGATTCCTAGGTCTTACGGTTTCAAAACGTGCCACATCTACGGACGGACGGACGGACAGACGGACGGACGGACGACGGACAATGGACCACGACTATAGCTCAGATGACTTATAGTCAGCTGAGCTAAAAATGTTTAGTGTGTAACCAAAGAGATATGCAATTTCCAAGAGGTATTTCGACACGTGTGACGTCAGTGAATACAGGCTATTCCAAACATTAACGATCTGCAAATGTCGAATGAAAGCAAAAAAGCCCTATACTGTGTGCACGCACGCATGAACACATGCGTGCACGATTTAGGACACTGTTTTGCCATGGAGTAGACTGGTACTTGCTCTTTATATTTTGGACAATCAGAAAGAGAAGACTGCAAGTCTAACGGGCGACCTTTTCATCTAAAAAAAGTCGACATGGCTATGGTCCGAGTATGACACCTGCTTCACGTGGATCACACTTGTTGAACTGTTTTCGCCGTTTGAAAACACAATCGGGACTGTCCGCGTGCAGGAACAGGGTAGTCGTGCTCCGAAAAAGTTACTCCACATTTCGAACAGCGGTTACATCTACAGAAACCGTGTTTGTTACTAATCTTCCTAAGCACCGGTACCTATCTTCACCTTTGTTGGTCAAAGAGCGTCATCCAAGTCACCTGTTTAGCAGACGATCGGACCTCCATCACACTGAAATTATGGCAGATGAAGCCAGCCCGCCGGGGACAAGACAGCAGAATATTTGCTTCTCAGATTACGACTTACTTGGCTTTGATGTGGATCATACATTAGCCAAATATAACCTTCCAAATCTTTTTAATGTAAGATTCTTGAAGTTAATTCACCTTAATCCTTTAATTCACTAACACTATACTATAGTATAGTTTAGCATTTTATAGGTAACTTGAAATCGGCATTCTAATGAATATAAGCCTGTCATTCACTTATTAGGCCCATATTCCCAGGTTTATTTGCACAGAAAGACTATACTTGTGAATATTCCTTTAAGATGTTCTTTGATCTGGATCTTGTGCCAGATCCACACCAAAATATAACATATTCTTAATTGGCCCATTCCAATGAAAATTTAATAATTAATGCTCAGAATTTTTCATGAGATTCTATTTTTCTGATGATTGTGTTAGTTATGTTGTGAACAAATATACAAACAAAAACACGAATCGGAATGAACGTACACATTCCTGGCGGAGGTAATATTGTAGTTTATTTTCTGATTCTAGGGATAATTTGGACTAGATAATGTTGATTCAATTAATTTCTAAAGAAACATAGAAAGCCTATGAAGTTGAAATCTACTGAATCTGTAAACTTTAACAATTATCAAACTGCATTATTTTAAACGTGAAATCTTATGTTAAAGACATACCAAGGTAGGTAACATGCACAATTTAAGAAGGGAATGAACCGTCTCCCAGCCAACCCTCCATTCTATTGAATGCTCTGGTCTCAAAGAGGCATGCAGACTCATGGGTGTCTATAGATGTGCCCTGTAGAAGGCAGAGTCACTTACTGTCTTCTGATTGGCAGGTCAGCCTGGGGGTCTATGATTGACAGATGTCATGGCACAGTCAATCAGAACTGGACATGCCCTGGCTGACTGGTGATGTGAAATAGGGAAGTTACAGTAAAACATATCGTTAAAAGTGTATAATGGTCAGATGTTAACTGATGAACATGCATGGTTTTCATGTTACAAACATTAACACGGAAAATCAAGTTCTACCCAATACAAGATATAATTGAATCCGCCAAAACAGAGTTTTGCGGATACTATGTTTTCAGCCTATTGCCACCGCCACGTAGGTGTCCGGAGAACTCCTCTGTAACTGCTGGGCGGGATTTTACGAAACCTGGGATTATGTTCAGGTCATAGGTGAGCTACTGCGCCCCAATTTTGTTTTGATCTCTGACCTTTACTCTGCGCTCTGCATCCATCTGTGCGTTTGTGTTCACACTAAACCCCCATATCTCAGGACTTGTTTGACTGATCAGGCCAAAATTTTGCACCTTTATACATCTTGGATAAGTTATCGATTTTTGTGACAGGTGGCACCACCTACCTCCCCGTTTATGCTCCAGACAACCATGGTAATATCTCAGGACTGGTTTGACAGATCAGCCTGAAATTTTGCATATGTATAAGACTAACATAGCCCTTTAACATACCCAAAACTGGTGGCGCCATCTGCAACCATTTTTGCACAGCGGCCATCTGTATATCTGCCTTCGGATAAAATCATGCATATCTCTGCAGTGGTTGGACTTATTCTCCTGAAATTTTGCTCGTTCATACATCTTGGATAGATTTTTCGTTGGTATGACAGGTGGCGCCACCTACCTATGCGTTTGCAGTGCAGACATCCATGCTGATATCTCAGGACTCGTTTGACCGATTGGGCTGAAATTTTACATGTTTATTCATCTTGGATAGTTTATTTCATTTTTATGACAGGTGGCGCAACCTACCTCCCTGTTTATGCTCCAGACAACCATGCTAATATCTCAGGACTGGTTTGACATATCAGCCTGAAATTTTGCATGTGTATTGGTCTAACATTATACCCAAAACTGGTGGCCGCACCTGCACAGTGGCCATCTGTTTGTCTGCCTTGGGATAAAATCATGCATATCTCTGCAGTGGTTGGACTTATTCACATGAAATTTTGCACGTGTATCATCTTGGATAGATTTTTTTGTTGATATGACAGGTGGCGCCACCTATCTCCCTCCCTCCAGGTGATTCAGCCTTTACATCATAACAATACCACACCAACTAAACTATATCTTTCATGTAATATGTCATCTACCACAAAAGGTTTTCCCATTACCTCTATATCCTATCACCACTTCACCCGTACCTCTCTGATTTAGGCGGATACACGTAGTTGCTTGTTGACTACCCATATTCTAGTTTAAGAATTTCAGCTTATATATATATATATATATATATATATATATATATATATATATTGCTAGTACCATTTTATAAATCTTGATAGAATTGTTACTGAAGTGTGACAGAAATTTGATGTATACTTTGCAGCTGGCATATGGTTCTTTGGCAGACTACCTGGTGGAACAGAAAGGATATGGAAAGTCATTGCAGGACTCCTTTGACATAGATTTTAAGTAAGTATACTGTTTATACTTAATAAATGCACCAACTACCAAGAATGATTGGTGTTTTGATATATGGAAAAACTGACTTTGGGCCAGGTACTATGCAAATATGTGTCAGTAATACTTATGTCAACCTTTGACATGTTATGTACATGTTACATATATTGAAAGTGGATCCAAAAATAAATTCATAGGCTAAAGTTTTTGATTTGAAATAAAAGTATTTACTTTGATGTAAACTTTTATTTTAGATTTCAGACAAATTCTGACATTGTGCATTTATACCTTTAAGTAAATATGTCTAGTTTTATCCTCACCAAAGTTTCAACTGTTACTACAGAGAGGTTTGCTTTTGAAGCTGAACCTTTAAATCTTCAGAACTGAAAAGAAATATATTTGACCTCTTAGAACCAATTGAGAAAGTTCTGTTTATATCTCAGTAAGAGGATCTAATATTTGGAGTCAGCTTTTTTGATCTGCTGAGCAGTAATTGGTTAAAAAAATTCAAGAATGTAATCCTTGAAAGAGTACTGCATTAACAAAGATATGTGACTCATGCAACTTACTGAAACAAGACCATCACAAATCCTACAAACCCATGATCTTGATGACCAATAAGAATTTTATTTAAGACCAACACAGGCTCATTGGCTCATGAACTTTTTTAACCCTGCTGTCATAAATGTCTGTTTTTACAGCACAAGAGGGCTGGTATTTCATGAAGAAAAAGGAAATTTCCTTAAACTGGCTGAGGATGGCACCATTATGAGGCAAGTTCTACATCTTTTATCAAGATAATATCACCACACCTTTTTTAACCCCATTTGGGTCTTTAGTAGGGTAGAAAAAGGGCACTGTGTATGTTGATTTTGAGTTATTTTGATTTCAAGAATTCTCTTTGAGTGTAATATTTCTGCAGACCATGTAGTTGTGGTTTCCAATATAAAGTAAGGCCAGATTTTTTTTTAAATTTTAAACTTTTATATAAGAAAATCTGCTAATTAATTATCTGTAACTGTAAATTGTCTTTCTCTATATACACCCACTTTGCCTATTGATTGTATGTCAATAAAATTTAAGTGTGCAGAGCATACATGTGTATATTGTAATTATTAGGGCCACCTTGACAAGCGGTGCCCTATAGTGATCACTGTGTCAGTCCGTCCATCTGTCCTTCTGTCAGTGACACTTTCTTTTGTGCGTGATAACTCAATTACAACCAAATGCAGCTTTCCAAAATACACAGGGATGATTTGTACCTATGAGGGCTCCAGACCTATTGAATTACAGACCTGTCGGAATTCCAATATGGCCGTACACAGCCAGATCAATAATTTTCTTCGCGCGTGATAACTCAGCAACAACCTAATGCAGCTTTCCCAAATTCACAGGGATGATTGGTACTTATGAGGGCTCCAGACCTATTGAATTACAGACCTGTCGGAATTCAAGTATGGCCAACACAGCCCAATCGCTGTTTTTCTTTCGCGTGCGATAACTCAACAGCAACCTACTGTGGCTTTCCCAAATTCACAGGGATGATTGGTACCTATGAGGGCTACAGACCTATTGAATTACAGACCTGTTGGAATTCCAATATAGCTGCCACAGCTGGATCGCTGTTTTTCTTTCTCGCGCAAACTCAACAGCAACCTACTGCAGTTTTCCCAAATTCACAAGGAGTATTGACACCTGTGAGGGCTCTAGACCCATTAAATTACAGACATGTCAGAATTCCAATATGGCCGCCACAGCCCGATCGTTGATTTGTTTCGCATGCTATAACTCAACAACAACCTATTGCAGCTTTTCCAAATTCCCAGAGATGATTGGTACCTATGAGGGCTCCAGACCAATTGAAAAACAGACCTGTCAGAATTCCAATATGGCTGCCACAGCCTGATCCCTGATTTTCTTTTGCATGCAATAACTCAACAACAACATACAGCAGCTTTCCTAAATTCACAGGAATGATTGGTACCTATAAGGGCTACAGACCTATTGAATTACAGACCTGTTGGAATTCCAATAAAGCTGCCACAGCCCGATCGCTGAATTTCTTTCGCGCACGATAATTCAACAACAACCTACTGCAGCTTTCCCAGTTTCACAGGGATCATTGGTGACTATGAGGGCTCCAGATCAATTGAATTACAGATTTGCTCAAAATAAAATATGGCCAACAGACTACATTCAGTAATTTTCTATTGCACACATTATTTCAGACAGGTCTTCTTTAATATCATTTGATCCAGTAGGTTTTTCCCCCTCTTGCATTTGGATAAAAACCTGTTTTTATTTGTCATATTTTTCAAATTTAACTTAATTTTTCACCCACATGTAAACTAGTCCAGCACTACCAGAAATGCGGGGCCCTCTGAGGACCATTGTCCGACCACATCTAGTATATACACTGTATTTAACTGAAACTGCCATTTCTAAGTTTTCAGTATCTATTAACACCATTTGTAAATTTTGTATACCACAGTGTTTAAGCAAAGCATAAGGATTTTCTTTGAATACTGAGAACTTTTGAAGAACAGAACATACAGGATAATATTAAAAATCAGGTTTCAGAGTTATTCTGCATGGAGCAGTTGAAGCATTAGAATCATAAAGCACATATTGAACATTGTATTTTATTGTACACTTTGTCAGGGCCAGCCATGGAACAAAGATGTTAACCAGGAAAGAGATACAAGAATATTATGGGGACAACTCTCACTGGGACAGGTTCGAAGAACTTGTTGACAAGGTGACCAATATTGGTAAGTAACAGATCTAGATCTATTTGAAGATATTCCACTCAAGGCAAGATTATGTAGAGATAAAATGGAGAGATGTTGGTATCCATGACATGGACCACCATGATGAGAGTCATTGTTGGATCCACATTTAGAGCTGTACTATTGAATAAGATATCAGTAATACGTATTGGAAATATGTAATTCTGTGGAGGTATCTTCTGCACCGAGTGACACATTGTGCATCCAAGTTTGAAACCCATGGAACCCCACTCTCATTAATCTGAACATTCTTTGCCCATTGTCATTGGCATGGTGGCAAAACCCAGCAAAACCTACTAAAGCAAGTATTGTCCATCTGGAAGAAGTTGCAGGCTTGATGGAATGAAGTATAAAACCCCTAATGCACTGCGTTCACACTAACAAAGTGTATCATTGTGTATAGTGTATAAAGTGGATGGAGGGAACAGCATTTACATTTAATAATGATTCTCTAAACATCAGTCGGAAAAATGCATGGTACATTGATTAAAATATTATAGATACATATTTATGTGTTACTTATTACACTTGACCATGGAACTTGTTTACCTCTAAGCTGATCAGATAATTTGTATTTTTAATGACAGTCTCTCGGCCCAGTCATATCAGGCTTGTAAAGTGAAATATCATCAGTCAGAAGAAACAAAATCAAATCTGATTGGCTGATCACAAAGTTAAACCAACAGAGGCTGTTTCAGATGACTTATCACATTATCCTGAAGTGTACAAGCAAAGGTATGGCCAACATTGAATGTTATTCATGAATAACAATATTATTTTGTTTTCTTTCTGTGACCAAGGAAGAGCACTGGCTTAATACCTAAACAATTATATACTTAATATGTGTTGTATCTTGTCAGGAAAGTATTGAGATAAGTGTGATATATATCATGAAATAATGTACTGCCCTACTGCATTTTATTTGAACTTTGCAGATGGACACCGTATATTTGAGAACTTTTTTGACATGCCAGGGAGTGTTATCTGTGCCAGGATAGTGGACCAGTTGGATCAAAAGGTAAATTGTTCAATATTTTTTTTTCTTTGTATTGTTTATGTTATTTAATGTGGAAAGGCCTTGTTTATGATTATGACCATTTTATATTTCTAACATGGTTTCTGTGGTTATTCAGACAGCTTTAGTTTTGGTGTGTCTTAAATTATCCTGCTCAAGCTGTTACATTTGATACCACCTCCCTGAAATAAAGTAAAAACTCAAATTTATGACCATCAAAAGGACCTAGATAAAGTGGTTGTATTTTCAAGGTGGTTGTCCTAGTGAAGTCTTATATTTGAGCAAAAAGGAATTGGGACCATGAACAAGAGGTTGTTATTTTAAGGTGGTTGCTAAACAGAGGTGGTTCTTAGGCAAGGTTTGACTGTACTCGTCTCCTAGCATATGGGTGGTGTGTAGACGATTATATGAATTTTCTACTTATCCAGGCTGGGAAGAGACTGGAAAAATACGATTTTGTTGCTGATGTGTTGGAGGCTTACAATTATATATACAGATACCAATGTTTTCAAGGTAAACCCCACTTACATCCAGTTGTACTTGTCAGAAACACTATCAAATGTTTTATCTCTATGCACAGCCAGTTGTAATGCTTATGACAAAGTTTGCCCACCTGTGGAAAATAAATAATATTCTTACAGATTTAAAATTTTAAACGTTATTAATGTTATTTTAACTAAGGGATAACTTTGGTATGCTTACAACTTTTCATATGTTAATGAAAGTGCTATGAGAAAATGTGCACCCATTGCTCTGAAGGTCATCCAGTATTACTAACCTGTATAAATTTTGTTTTTAATATTTATGTATAAATTTTGATGCATATAAAAATTTATTGATATGTAATCTAGATATAGTGGTACCACTATCAGGTACATGTGATTCAGATATCCATATCCATATAATATGGTTCAGTGTGAATTTATTATAATAATAATATAATTTTAAAATAATAATATGAAAGATTAAAATTAAATATATTTCATTTCAAATAGTGAATTTGCTGACACCCTATGCATGATCTTAATCCTGACTTTAATACACAATACAGATTTGTCACATGTTTTCTCTGATGGTTTATGTTACAGAGAACACAGGAGGATTTTTTAACATATACAAGGAGGATGTTTCCAAGTATGTACACCCTTGTAGTGAGGAGGTCAAACAGTGGTTGAAAAGACTAAGGAAAACCAAGAAACTCTTCATCATCACATCATCATTTGCTGATTTTGCTTTAGCAACCATCGAGCAAGCATTAGGGTAAGCAAGGCTGTGTTATAACCCAAAATTCACCTAAACACAAATTTAAATCCACAGAGCTCTGGTAACACTGTCCTCCATTAGCTCTGATCTTACAAAATTATAGATAACCATCTGGTTACACTGCACAGAATCAGACTCACAAGAGTTGGACTGCTGCATTCTCAACACATGAGATCTGTCTATGAAGTTCAAGGATAAATCTGGTGCACACTTATCATGAGCTAAAATTGAGCTATTTCACCTGAGAAGCGTCAATTACAAAAGTTAAGTAAATGGAGCAAATATAGAGTATGAAATAAAACCAACAAAAGGTATCTGTCCGTGAAACATATCTTGTATACTGATAAACCTGTGGATCTATTTTGCGGTGTAATATCTGTGACATGGTATTGTAAAAATAAACAGAAACTTATGCACGTGCTTCCTTGGATAGTTTACGTGATACTACCACCTCCAGAATTGTTGAAAATGTAAATGCATGGTGACAGAGCAGCAACACTTCTTGTGGTATTTTCATTATAATGCAAACAGATTATCTGCATGAATTGGGGGATTAACCATTATTGTATGCTGACATAAGATACAAGTCCGAAAGGATTTGTATGTTGTTTACATTTACTGATTATCCAAGTGAGGCAGTGACTGGGTCAAATGTCAGATCAAACATGCTAAAGTCCTTGACTGCCAGCAGGGTTTATTCGTTTTGCACAGACTTTAACCCTGTGCAGAGGTTGGGACTGCTAATCCATCCCTCACTTCACCTGTACCTCTGATTTCGACTGATACACATTGCTTGTGAACTACCCATATTCTGGTTTGAAGAAATATTTTTGTGTAATGATAAAGCTTTCAGGACATTGCCTACATTTAAAATATAACAGCATCAGTTACAAACACACAACTAATTGGAATCATCAGAACTCATTTTGTATTTATATTCACTCTGTTGTAGAGCCAAATGGGAAGATTATTTTGATATGTGTATTACTTGGGCCAGAAAACCATCATTTTTCACTTCTGACCGACCATTCAAGAAATCAGGTAACTACCAGCAACCTGTGTTGTAAGGAACCTGTGAGAAGCTGTAGATTTCTGTTTTGTATACATTGTTCATTGATGGTATAGGTGAAGAGTTAAAAGAAGTATTGCAAGGTTAACACCACTCTGAAGTCAGATACTGATGATAATGATGTTATAAACCATTAAAATCATATTTGTATACCTACCGGTATAATCACTTTGCCTGTTGAGATCTAGATCAGAAGCAGATCCAGGGTGGGTCCAGGGGGTCCTGACCACCACCCGCCCCCCCTTTTTCCTCCGAAGCAAACTTTATTGAGGGTTAAAGAAAAAATTTTGCGGCCATGACCTCCCCCTCCCCCCCCTTTTTTTTTTGGACCCAGAAACCTTTGTTTATGGTTCCTCATTAGTCCTTCTGGGTTGGAACCCCCTTTTCCTTAATCCTGGCTCCACCCTTGTTGATGGAGTTCTGAATCATCTAATTTTTTACACTGCTAGATGCCCATAACTCCACAGTCAAAGAGCTTAGAGCTGACCCACTTGAGGTGACTTGTATTGGACAGGCACTGAAGAGAGCAATCATTACCAGTATACCACAACCAGTTTATGAGATATTATATATAAATCTTGGTTGGTTTGTCCATTAGCAACTTTATGCAAAAGGTAATGATCAGGTCGTGGCCATACTTTGTGGAGGGTTAAAATAACACTGAATGGACACTCCATTATGTATACTTCGTAATAATTATTATAAATAATTATTATTAATAAATATATATATATATACAGGACCCAGTAAATAAAGGGTACCATATATTAAAGAAACTTTTGTGTTTATATACTGTGGAAGTGGTTTTGAAAGCCGGGTTTTAATTTTTGGGCTTTAAGCGGGAACTAGATTTGCCCTATATTAAGAATCTGCATTATTTCAGTCTGAAAATGGCAGTGTTCTCGCCTGACACACAGCCACGTATGTCTGGTAAACACTGCATGCGGGGTCACTTGAGTTGAGGCATCTTCAACCAGGATGTCAGAGTTGTCATGTTGTCATAAGATTTCATAGCAAGTAATATCTCAGCTAAAATCCCCTCCCATTTAATAATAATAGTAGTTGATTCAGGAGAAGAGTTCATAAAACATGATAAAATAAAATATAAGTAATAGAATTTACACTTATACAGTGATTTGTAGAAACAACTATGAAAAAAGTATCCTTTTTTAGAACCCCTACTTATGACTTTGAAGTATGACGGAGAGCCAGCTGAGATTATTGTCAGCTGTGTTTATTGTTTACTCATAGCTGGCTTCTTCTAGTCGGTCATCACATTAACATGTTTGGGTACAGTACCAGTGCATCATCAAATGGGATTAGTCCAGGATAATTACATATTGTTTACACCTTAAGGTCATTGTACTCGATCAGTCGTCGGCGGTTGTTAGGTGGGAGGTAGGTTGCGCTACAAACCTGTCTTTTTTAAATATTTTAATTTGATACAAAATGAGTTACCTATACTGAATTACGTGAAAATTGGAACTGCGCTGCTGTAAAATGAAAAAAGCGTGAAAATTCAGACACGCCAAAAAAACTATTTCCACAGTATTCCAGATAGTTGCTTTGGAAGCCCAAAATTGAAACAAAGGATATTTGGACTTTGTAAAAGTCTTGTCCCTATAAAACTAGACTGTGTATCAAAGGTTCTTAGTAGAAATTTATAGTTGATTCACATGGCTCCTAAAAGCAAAACACTGGTCTCGACTGATATAATATAAGGTTCAGTCTTGAGGGCTGTTAAAAAATATAAATAAATGACACTTTTTACCATTTCAATTGACAGCTTATCCATATGTAGTGAGAATTAAAGGTGTCTTATTTTATAAAATTCCACTAGAAAACCATGTATCTGACATATTTGCCGTGACTTTGAAACTTGTATGTTAAAAATGGAACTGGGTGTATGACAGGATTATTAGCATTTACCATAAACTTTGCCATTTTGAACGTCTATTTTGTCATTTTGTATGTGCTTGAAAAAACAACAACAAGCTGTGTAGGACAAAGCTGATATTTCAGACCCAGCATTACACCGCAAGTTAACAAACTCAAACAATTAGGTCATTTAGATATGATGTCCCCATGGACCTTTCACATGTTGTGAGCGCAAAACACTAGGTTATATTCGTGTAGCGAGTGGAAAAAAAGGGGGGGGGGGCTCTTTGAATGTGCAGTCATGTAAAGGGAAAAATGCATTATTTATTGCACAGCTAAAACTGCTATGTATATTGGATATTTATCCTTGATCAAATGCTGTAAGCAAGTTATCTCACTTGATTCCAAAGAGACCTTTTTCCAAGAGGTCACCAAAAAGTGTTATCAGTAAGAGAATTAAACTTTTATTGACAGATGGGGTACAGGAACTAGATGAAACCAAGGTCATTGAGTGGGGCAAGCTTTATTCACAGGGTAACCATGGAGTTCTGATGAAGTTCTTTAGGGAGCAAACAGGCAAAGACAATCCTAAGGTAGGTGCTCATAAAAAAATTACCAGTTAATGACACAAACAGGGCAAAAGTCAGTGCATTGTTTTCATCAATCATTAGACATTTTAAAGTATCTGAGCTGAAATACAATTCCAATACTGTAACAATACAACATTTCACAGTATGGCTGATATGACAATACTTCATCCACAAGACAACCCACAGTACATTACCATTCAGATGTCAAGTCTTCTTTGTTTAAGTTTGCTGTGTTGTCACCCTCTCTGCTTCAGGAATAATTACTGATGAAACTGCCATTTTTATTGGTTAGAATGTGCAGCTGTTAGCCTATCAGATGTCTGTTAACTAATTTCTGGCCTATGAAGTTTTGTCTTACACATGATGGGTCATTTTTTCAACACTGTAACTTAGCCATAGGCTATTCTCATAGACAATATATAACATTTATAAAACAAAGGGAGCACCCAGTCTAAATTAGCTGAGCGTCATGGCCCATTGGCCACTTGTTTAAGTACCCTATCTTTTTTCTTCAAGTGTGACAGGCAGATTGTTTCCACCAAGATCACCGACATGTTTGAAGACTTATGACCTTGACCCTTTTTTTGAAGGTCAAATCTGCAGAAACAAAGGATTTTTGTTAACCCCATAATTTTTTAAATACAATATTTCTTTTCTTCATATATTCTACACAAATTGATTACACCAAGATCTGTGAACATGGGGTTAATTATCTGGGAATACTATGGCATCTGTTATGCTGAGAAATTTTAGTTTTTTTTTTATGAAAGTCACTGTGTATATTCACTGATAAAGTATTTCTCCAGAGTTGTTTCACCAGAACTTGCAGATCTTCAGTGAGGTGAGAGGTCACAAGACTGACAACAGGCATTCTGCACACAAGCAGTGCTCTCATTAAATGATCCAATAATCACTAACAGAGAAAACTATGAACTCAGAATCTCTTGTGGTACAACATTAAAAATCCCAGTTCAATAATAATGCTCATTATGAAATGATACCTTTAACATATCCTTAAATATGTGTAATTTCAGGTTTTATACTTTGGGGACAGTCTGAGGTCAGATGTTTTCCCATCTAAAACATTAGGTAACTGGGACACAGTCATTCTACTGGAGGAAATAGTGGCAGAGACACATTCTGAAGATGAAGCTCCTGAAACCAAGAGATTAAATTATCAGGTTTGTTATTTCTTGTAATTTTTTGTTAAGTACTTCAGTTAGTTAGTGGGACACCATAAACAAATTAAAGCAAAGGAGATTCAGCTGGCCTTTGGCCACTGTGAAACTCAAAATCTGTTTTACTGCTTAATTCTTGATGTATATTAATTTTATTTAAAATTAAAGAGACAAATATGTATAATCTCAACATTTCCTAAGCTTTATTCATAGTCATAGGTGTATACTAGTAACACAAGTACATACAAAGGAAGTTCCAACGGGATCTTGGTACAGCTTTTTCACTCATAAATACTAGCTTCTTCATTTGACAGTGGGCAATTGATACAATCTCTTGTGGGTCATTCTAACTTACCAGGTCTTTATAATTGATGGAACAAGAGTTCTCTCAAGGTCCTCAGAAAGTTGTTCATATTCGGTCTTTGAACATGGGAGAATATGTTGAAAGGACCCGTGCTTTTGGCAAATTAGCTTTACTTGCAGTGCTGCATTGCAAGATCAGAGTATCATTTGAATGTTTATTGCTATTTCAGTTGGTTTACAAGTTAGAACCTAAATAATACAACTATATAGATTTATATTGCCATTCGCTTACAGTGCCCAACAAAAGAGGAAAAAGAATATTTAACTTCCAGCCAGTGGGGATCTTTTTTCTGCGACTCTCATCCACTGAGGCCGTCAGACACTTCTGGTGGCATGAACACTCTGTGGGCATACATGGTCAGGAAATATGCTGATGTTGCAGTGCCACAGCTTGAATACATGACAGATTTCCCTCTCGATCACCGCTATCAAGTGTTCAGTCATAAAGACGCAGGACAGTGGGGATTCTACCCAATGGTTCCCAAAGCCCTCGAGGCAGTCAATATTACAGAAAAATAGGAGCACTAATAGATTGTAAATTATAGAGGAGAGAGATAGGCTGGTTTAAGAGAATATAATGTAGACTATGTTGAAGATATTGGTCTTGTTGTGCAATGATAGAAAGCAAACATCTTATATTTACAAATTACCTTTGGCCAGGTCTGTATCACACATAAAATTAGGTTATGATGACCTATTTTATAGAACCAGTAGGTGAAATGTACTTTTCACAATGGAGACAAATGGCACAATCAGTGTATATGATCTCAACCTTGTTATGTACAAATTATGTCTGGGATGTTTCAATTACATGCACATCTCTCAGCTGTTACTCCCAGAGTGGTTCATAGAACTGATCTGACTACAACCAGAGTGCCATTTCTATACATTCAAAGGGGATTGGATTTCAGTTGAAACTTAATGATACATGTACTCAGCAGTATTTTCTACAATAGTATGTAGGCGCTTCAAATAAGGAGGATTCAGTTTATCAGGTTAAAATACACTACCTTCACACTACCTTCAGGACAATGAAATAGAAATGAGACTGCATGATTTAAACCTGCCCAAACTTTGTGGTAATGTATGATTTATGGAGTACAGACCAGGACTAATGAATGGGGGCAGTATTATAACCAGGATGAAGTTCCACTTTCGCAGTGGAAACTGCATAAATATGATGATTCACATTTTGACTGATATTCCTTGTTTTTTATTCAGTAATTATACTTTCTCTAACGTACCCTTCATGAAAACTTGCAGATATATACTTTTTGATTTCATGATTGTAAACAATAGACAATATGTCCAAACATTGTCTGCATTATTAAATTTTGTTGGCAGAAGTAATTAAGGTAAAGGTTTGACAACATAAAACATGTCCATGAATATTGTAGGCTGGGTTGAATATTCACAATTGTGAAGGTCAGAGTCTGTGTAATTGTACATTTAAAATCACATGTGACCAATGTTACTATGTCCTGTTATTTCAAAGTAGGAAAAATTCCAGGACATGAGCTAGCACCATTAACTAAGAACATGTGAATAAGTCATTCATGCAAGAAAGATCCAATGTTCTTGTATGTGTGTAGATGATGGAAGTCAGTTTTTGAGTTTGAAAGGCAAGACCAGCATTTTCTCATTATTTGTTAATAAAAATCATGTTGTTGCTTTTTTTCAGATGGTATATTTTTAATGGCCTTTATTCTGTTTACTGGGGATGAGATTATGATTACATGTTATATGTTACTTATCAAGAGTTCCTTCACTTCCAGATCAGATTTTCATAAAGCAAACTTCTATGACAGCATGAAATGTGGTTGCCACTATTCATTAATCATGATAAATTTACTAACAGAAAGAGAATTCCTGCAAATAATTTTTCATGACTTTAATACAACTTCATGAAAATTCTGCTAAAAATCAGTACTTTTTAAGTACTGAATTTAAATTTTCAAAATTCTTGACTTCTTCTGGGTGTTGGAACCCTATTGTTTTAATTCTCAGTATGAAATTATACTGAGGAGACCATATTGGTGCTAAGCTGCATGAATAGAGGTTTGTGAAATATTAGTGGGACAAAAAAAAAACAGAACAGGACTGGTGTTTGCTTATTGGAATGATGGGCAGAGCTAAACAGGCCAGAATTGTGAACTGCCCAAATTTTATATTGTAAAATAACACTTTTGTTAAATCCTGTGATAATCCTGGTTCTGACAGAAAATTAAGTCTCATTTTGATATACCTACACTTGTAAAATGTGATATACATGTATTATCTGTTGACAGGAGTTATATTTTCAGCTCTATATCATGAAAATTACTTAATTATAAATATATGATAAAGCATTTAAGCCAAACGATTCATTTGTATCAGAGACTGCATTTATGTAATAAATACTAAGGGAACAACATTTTTCATGTTTTTTTTCTTTTTAGTGAACTGTCTTGATGCTTCCACATCCACCATCTGTGACCAATTATCTAATTGGCCACTACAGCTGTCACAATAAACTTTGCATACTAATTGATCATGATATGAATATGCAAAAATAAGCTTTTGGTGGTGCCGCCTGTGTTCACCTTTCTCTGGGCTGAAATGGGTTTTTCCCTTTTTTTCTGAGAAAATATGGTCATCAGTTTCTTAGTGGAAGTAGAAAAAAGGTGTATGAATTCAGATAATTTTCAAAATGTGTCTTTATGAAAGTTACATTTTTTTAATTGCAAATTCTGACAAGTTGCTGCTTTATCTGTTACCAAATATCTTGGGGAATTTCAGAACCAAATTTTACAGGAATATTGGTCATGTGACTGCTATGTGATTTTTAGCTACAGGTTATGCCACCTATGTTGACCTACTTTCCAGGCTGAGGGCTGAAACATTCTTTTTCACTTTTTCCAAGCTAAGTCACAGAGTTTTAATGTTTTAGCTTTAAAAGCACATTCAAACAACCTTACAGAAGGGGAACAAAAAATGAGTATACATTCACTCAAATTACTTTCAAGATAATGTCTTTACAGAACTTAATATTTTGTTATTCACAAAATTTGACAATTTGTTTGCATACATAATGTAATATCTGTTACCAAATATCTCAGGAATGTCTGTAGCTATCAGTGCCAAATTTTTCAGGATACTGATCATGGGACTGCAACGTTATTTTAAGCTTGAGCAGGCACCATTCGTGTTTATCTGCTCTCTACAGAAATGCTTTTTTCCTTGTTTTCAAAGATAAGTTATTTAGTACTTATTTTTGGCTTTCATATCATGGTAGCCATTTCAATAGAGGATGGGGAATAAAATTAGTCTGATTTCAGTCGAATTATATTCAAGATCTTTGTAGGTTATGAGCTACAGGTGGTGCTACCTGTGTTGAACTAAGTTTCAAACTTGATATGCTGCAGTTCCTGGTATTTCATCTGGGGGATTATAACATTTTGTCACCGATACCTGTATTGAGTTACCAATCACCTTTACTTGAACATCTTTAAAAATTCATGCTAAAGGGCAGATTCCTCATGGACAGGATGGTCTTGAAATATGGATGTGCAAACTGATCTTAAATTTAACTGTCACACAAGACTGGTGGTGTAATCCTAAACTTTAAATTTATCTTTTTTACTTGTATTTTTAACATGAAAAATTACAGCCATTGGTCCATCTTCTACCATGTCATAAAAATGTCGGTGTTTGGCATAGAAAGCTCACCAATGGGAATTCTCAAGAAACCTGAATGGAAGTGGCTTAGGTAAAAGAAAGGCAGATTTAATTAACTCTTGAAGTTTAGACCCTTGATGATATAAATACATAAGTAACATGTACATGCAAAAGGCAGATTTCTAATGAAAGGCTGGACAAATTGCTATTTTTAATTTTTGATATGATCTTTAACTCGCAAATGCTTGGTTCTTTGCCCTGATGAACCACATGAAATGGTCATTTAAATTTCACAGACCCTGATTTTGATCGTTTCATGTGTTTAAATTATAAAAGTTGAGTCCCAAATAAACAAGAAATGGCTGTTAACCCCATTATTAAGGGAACAGAGTGAAAAATGTGTTTGACATCAAGACCCTGAAGAAACAGTTAGCTGTATCTTCCAAACCACAGGGTGGCTGATAATGTATTTCACTTCATAACAAGGCCTACAGGCCTAATGCGAACGGAAAGGTAAGTGGTGCCACCTGTCTGGTTTATGAGAAAAATTTTCAAGATTGATGGACTTGCCAAATTTCAGACCAATACCTTGAATCACTCATGAAATATAAGCAATTTCAACCAAGCCATGTACAGTTGGTCACCATGAGAAAACGATTGCAGATGGTGCCACCAGTCTCAAGTACATGAAGGAGTCCAACATCTATGGACATGCACAATCTCAGGCCAATACTGAGAATCACTTCCGAGAAAAGGTTATTTGTTCTAGGAAAACTGGAAGGTAGGTGGCGCCACCTGTCTTGTTTACATGGCAACTTTCCAAGATGGATGAACATGCTAAATTTCAAAAACACGTACAAATGGAGGCCTTCAGATAATTATTGAAGATGGCACCACCGGTCTTGAGTATAAGATGGAGGAGTTAATGATCTATTAATATGCATTATTTCAGGCCAATACTGCAAATCACTCCTGAGAAAAGGGCATTAATTTTTTCTATGAAAACCAGAAGGTAGGTGGTGCCATCTGTCTGATTTACTCGACAACTTTCAAACTTGGATGAACATGCCAAATTACGGACAAATACCTTGACCCACTCCTGAGACATGAGCAATTTTCACTAAAACACGTATGAATGGAGGCCACGGAAAAATTATTGTAGATGGCACCACCAGTCTTGAGTATAAGTTGCAGGAGTATACGATCTATGAATATGCATAATTTCAGGCCAATACTGCAAATCATTCCTGAGGAAAGGGCATGAATTTATTCTATAAAAAACAAAAGGTACTTGGCGCAACCTATCTGATTTATGTGACAACTTTAAACCTGGATGAACATGCCAAATTTAAGGCCAATACCTTGACCCACTCCTGGGATATGACCAATTTTCACCCACTTAAAATAACTTTGAAATAAACAGACTTGCACTTACTCATTAAAAATAATACAATGAACTTACCATGAAAACACAACACCAAGCTGTAAAATAGTCAGACTGCAGCTCATAAGCCGAATCTTGGCACTGTGCCAAAGCTATTTATAGAGCCTACACAATCTTGGCAATGGTGTACACATTCAGGCACTACCAAGTGCTGCCATCTGTACACAGAAATGGTCCCTACTTTAAATAGCTTTGAAATAAATTTTCCCAATACAAAATGCTTTTCAGCTAATTTTTCATAAAAATAAAATTATGGATATATGAAAATTATTTTAGATGCATACTGAATGCAAAATTATAATTCTGATACATCTCACTGATGGTAAAATCTTGAATTAAGCAGAGTATGGATACCAATTATTTATAATACATGTACAGCCATCTTTATATAGCCACAGAGAGCAGAGTACCCATGGTAGATGATATATATCTGGTATGGTGACTTATTTTAATCATAATTCTAAATTTTTTTAAACCTTTTGAAAAATATTGTCAATATTATCTATAGATAACCTGAAATCTAAATGTCTGTAATAGACGCTGATAAATTGGTGCCATGCTAGATATAACTGCTTCACACAGCTCACATGTAAGGTAAAACAACTCCATTCACCCTCCACAATTCCACAAAAAAACATTCATGTGGAACCATTAAAGTCAATTATTAAAAGAATATAATCTGAGGAGTATTCTTATGGAATATAAAAACAAGGGACCCATGGGTCACAGTGCTCAGCTGAAGTTTGAAATTTTTGCAAATACAAAATATGCAAAATATTATAAGTTTTTTTAATATATACAAGCATATGAGAAGCTAAGAGGGGCCCGCCTACTTGGTTATAGTAAAGTTCTAAATATATGATTGCAAAACTAATACTCTGACAAGATTGTCATGAAGAAAAAAAGTAAAAGTTATGAGATACTGTGATGCATTTGAAAAATTTACAGATGGACAGGCAAGTGGACAGAAAAAGGACTAACACCTTTATTTCACTTTCAAGGGTATAATGCATTTAAGTTTATATTTAAGCCCTTTAGCATATCTACTTTTTCCATTAACAGTTTTTATCAGATTCATTTTTTTTATTTACAAGTTTTATAAACTTGTAATAAAAAAATTCTAAAAAAATATAAGTTAAATATCAGAATTCTAAGTTGCAATCATTATTTATCCAGAGTGTAGCTCATATCGGGTCATATTATGCATACACATATATTTTATTATATTTAAATTACAAATGTTTAAACTGAATTTAAAAGAAAATAATGCCACAATATGGCATCTTCAAGATTTTTCCTTGAATCACTATTAAAAAGTTTTGTACATTTGAGTTTTCAGACAATGCTTAATTTTATTCACCAAAATAAAAGATTCAGTGAATCTGATCAAGTAAAACCATCTTTTCAAATAAATATACACACTGTTAGTTGAATGAGGGAGAAAAAAACAGCATTGTGCTAATTAATATCTCAGCTATAATTTTTACTGGAATTAAGTTAATTTCACACATGGTGAAGATTTTACTCTTCTGAAGTAAAGAATTACATATATGATGAACATCCACAATTTCATATAGCAATACACCACTTTGTGGACACAATTAAATGTGCACTTTAATCATTGTAACCCTGGTGGTAAAATACAAAATCTAAAATGTAGCACAGCCTAGAATAAGAATGAATCAAATACAGAAAATAATAACATTCATCATAAGATTAAATCCTTATGTATATATGCTGTGAAAATTAAATCAACAGTGCTTACAGGGAAAAAAAGTGCCGTAGCCAAAATTGGACAAAATTTAAGGTATTAATTTTTTTATTAATGCTAATAACTGAAAAAATTGGCAAAATTCTGATATAATTTTAGGTTAACAATTGAATCTTGATTTAATAAAGTTATAACCTTGGGGAAAAAAAAATCTCCAGCTTCAGCATTTCACATGGTAAGTAAATAAATAAATTTCCTGATTTTTAAAAAATTCAATTATATTTGGACCCATAACTTCAAAACAATACTCAATACTGACCTAATTTTTGGTATGTTAATAGAAAATGTATGGAAGAATATGAATGCTAAATATAATCAAAAACAGACCAGTGGTTTCAATATAAGGCAGCCTTAATTGAAGTGTAACAATGGCTTTTTTTACGGAAAACGGAGGTTTTTCCTTACTATTTCAAAGGAACGAAGTCCTAGTGACCCAATTTTTAGTATGGTAGGAGATTTTGGGGACATCTAACTGTATGCATAATTTTGGATTCATAGGTCCAACGGTTTCAAAACGTGCCCTGTTAACAGACGGCTGGCTTGACGGACGGACGAATGGACAGAGCCCATGACTATAGCTCAGATGACTTATAGTCAGCTGAGCTAAAAACTGGCTTTAGAAGCATCAACAAAAAAGTTTTTGAAGGTTTAAAACACATATAGGAAAAAAAACAGCATACTAGCGAAGTTCAGCTTCCCAAAACTCAACCAAAAGTCACTGAACAAAAACCATTTGAACAAACTTCAGAAAGCACTACCTGAGGATCATTTCTGTGCGATATTAAACAATTTGACTATATGGTTTCAGAGGAGAAGTTTTTTGTAGCCCTCAGTATGGAACATACACTGATGACACCCATACAAAAAGGCTGATGCAGGTGGCGCTACCAATACCTCAATTTAGATAGGAATCCTACGACAAATATTGGCCTAAAATTTGGTGATAATAGCTCCAGCTGTTTCTGAGATTTTTTATTTAAGTAAGCTTTTTTTGACAAATGACCTACAACTAGGCCAAAAATCACCAAACTCAAACCATATGAACAAATTTGAGAAAGATAGTTTCTTGTACTAGTTCTTTGAAATATTGGACAATTTGGTCAGACAGTTTTGAAGAATAATTTTAAAGGTTTTTAAGCTTCTTTCCCTATATACCCAAAAAATAAGGTTAATCTGATAAAGTTTGACATGTGACGGATTCTTACATGCAATTAGGAGCTGCTAGCTCCGACGTTTTCTGAGATAGCATGGGTGAACCTACTCACAACCATGGACGGGGATGGTGGACGGACAGTGCTGTGCCATTGCATGAGCTCACAGGTTCATTACAAAGAAATAACACCAGAAACAGAAATGATACTTTAATATTTATTATGATATCACATAGACAATTACACAGTGTCCCTTGGTTCACAGTGAACCAGTTACAAGCAACCAGGGTACAAAGATTACAGTGCAAAATCTGTCAGACTTAAATTACAACTCCAGTAAGGGTACAATGATATCCCAGGATTTAAAACGTGTTCCTGTTGATCAACCACCTTCACAGTAAGCCATGCACATGATTATTTTCCAGGATATCATTTTCTCACTTGATTACAAAGTTTAACACAGTCCGGTATCATGATCCATTTTACTTGGTGATGCCAATGACTCCACACGCTTGGCGACCACCTGCGTTTCCGGTGGTTTTGCTGAGTTCATGTCCACCCTTGCCAAGGTCATCCTCAAGTTCATGAATCTGCAAGACAACAGTGAATGTGTCATTAGTTCTTCTGCTGTTGAATATGGCTGCCAAGGAAATATGTGTTTACTGAACAGCAGCAGCTTATGATATAGTCATATAGATAGTAGACGGAACACAGAAAATCTGACATAGGGAAGTAGTTGCTGGCAGAATGCATATATAAACTCTGCTACTGATTGATAATAAATTCCTGATGTTCAAGAAAAGTTCAGTGCTGTGGTTTATGGAAACATAAACCTATATGACATTGGATAAGTATATTATCATCAGCTGATTATTTTTCACAGTAGATGAAAACTTTTAAGTTATTTGTCAAACTGATTCTCACATAATGCAAGCACATACAGTTTCTAGACCCACACTGTCAAAGCCAAACCTGGGCTCGATAATCCACCTTGAGAATGACACAAAATCTGAAAGCAGAACCCTCTGACAGACCAGAAGTACCATGTAAATGATTTAAATTGGTAAAGATGCTTCTTAAACTATAAATTCACTCTACCCACCCTGCCTTATTTTACATTTGCAATATTTGATAAGCATCCTGGTCATGTCATTTTTAACAGCATTTTATCAGGAAGATAAGAGCTAGAAGACCATCACATTCATAGCCATATTGCCAAGGCATGAAATATGACCTCAGTTTCAGAATATTAGCAATAATCTTTATTGTCTCTAATTCTATTCCAAACATTTAATTAGTAAAATGTATAGTGCATGAAATATGGCAACGGTATCACCTTGATTTATTCAAGACAGAATTCATTTTGACAATGGTTCTCATATCAATAAGGTCAAGGACAATAACATGTGACAAAGATAAAACATTGAGAGCATGGCAGGCCACAAAAATTTACAAGAGTAAGTCGTAGCCGTTTCTTTATAAATTACTCATTTCTGCTCTAGACAAGATATTTATCCATAACTGAAAAGTTTCATTTTTATTTTGTCAATTTTCTCTCTCTATTAGGCAGATATCTTGAAGGCTTTCACCCAGATGATACCCGTAACTGAAATCTCATTATAGTTATGAACCCTTAACTACTGGTAATAATGCACAGATTCTTTATAAAGCCACAAATGTCTGCTCTTGTCATTCACTGAAGTCATGAAAAGTCATCTGGTGAGGAAATGATGGCCATTTTTAGCTTAGCCAACCACAGGACATCTGAGCTAAAGCGATCAACCTTTGTCCGTCATCCATCTGTCCATTCATCCATCCATCAGTTAACAAAGGCACAAATTTTAATCATTTGACCTAGAAACTTCAGACTTAAAATCAATGTAGTTTCTTGTTAAATCTCCTTGCATACCAAAAAGTAAGTCACTGTGATCTATATTTTGTGAGTTACATATTTTTTGTGTGTTTTTCAGCACTTAGAATATGAGACTTGCACTCAAGCCCTAAAACTAAAACATTGTGCATCAACTGCACATACAACATTGTTACCATGCAAATAATACAAACATTGGCTCAGCCAGTTCTTTAGAACTGTTGCGGATACAACTGCAAAATTTTAACATTTTCAGCTGTTGATGTATGAAATTCATACTTGAGATAAAATGTCTTTGTAATGATGGCATGGATCTTTCTGAATATTCTTATAAATCATTGATAGCCCCTTAAGCTATGGAAGACTGATGGCTCCATCAACTTTTTTCTTTATTTCTAAATTGCATTTTTTGTACTCAGAATTAAAGCTGGCCAGTTGTAAAAAAGGCACAAATCATCACCATTTGACCCTGAAACTTTTTACTTGATATCCAGGTAGCTTCTTTTATAAGTCTCCCTGCATTCCAAAAGTCGGTTACTAAGACCTATTTTTTGCAAGTTATGCCTGTTTTTATGTTTTTAGCACTTTAAATTTTAACATTACAGACCGTTCAAGTGAGGGGAGTGTCATGACCCATCAGTCACTTGTTCCCTGTTGTAACAGATTTTTAAGAGCCACTCACCACCATCGTTCTCCCAATCACGGAGTGTTCTCCAGTCAGCTGTACCTGACTGTCCTTGATCTCAAATTTGGCGACCCCACCTTCATCTGCTACCACATTTCCAAGGTCACCTACATGTCTGGGGAGAGAAAAAGCTTCATCTCAAGTTAATCATACAAATCATGTTGAAACTGGCACTTATTCAAAATTTGATTCACTAAACCTCATGATGAACCAAATATTGATAAGAATAATATTAGCTTTCAGCTGCACAATTTCCAAACATTTGTTGAAGGATACTGTGTTTGCCTTCAAATTCACCTGGCTTACATTTTGTGATTTTCACATTTTCCTTGATTTGAAAGGATTCCATTTTCACCATCTTACCATATAGTTACAAACACATAGTATATCCACTATCACATTGATGATTTAAAATGTGCACTTAATCTTAACAATGTGATGAGGACCCATGACTAGTAGAAATTCTTGTCCCCTTTCGACATATAATATGAAAGATCTGGTATTATTTATCATACTGATCTTTGATTTACAAGTAACATGAAATATATGTTTATATTTGCAGTCGTGGTCACGTAAATGACACAGATAAAATGTCTATGAGGCTATATTATGAATGACCGTTCACCTATGCAGATTAGGAGTCTTATAAATTTTTAGTTCTTTTCACGTATTTTAAACCCTCGCAAACAAAAAACCAACCACAGTATGTTTTCCATCATTACTGTAAATATAAAGTGATCCTGAATGTTTGTTTATTGTTCTGCTTTTAAACCTCCACCCAAACCCTGTCGGTGTGATAAAAATTAACTTAATCTTTTACTTTCCAACCATTTATG
The DNA here is from genome assembly GCA_026874595.1 of Sipunculus nudus. Lineage (NCBI taxonomy): Eukaryota > Metazoa > Annelida > Sipuncula > Golfingiida > Sipunculidae > Sipunculus > Sipunculus nudus. The sequence continues at coordinate 85,082,582 of CM049311.1, read as the reverse complement.
AAATAAAAGGTTACTGATGAAATAAAAGGTTACTGTAATATGAAGAATTTCACATGAAGGAACTGCCAATTTGTAGAGAACCTGGTGTGTTGGATATTGGTCTCTGGTCTAACCCAACCATGTCCACCCTGATAAATATGAAACTTTAAACAAACATGCTAAAATTCTTTTTGAAGATCAATTTCATATGACATATTATGCCTTGGTTTCTCAAGCTGTAGTCACCCTGGACTAATGCTTACCTTTCAGCATCTTCCGGGGCTCCATGTGTTTTATCAAAGGGGTTGAAATGGGGACCTGCACTGGTACAGCCTGAAATATAATGGATCTTGTTGATGCCAAAATTTTTCTGAACCCCAAATGAATATTCAAGCATGAATATGCGAGCATGAATATTTAATTTAGATGTTCCAAGACTGATGAAGTCATAAGGTAAAGTTCAGGACAATCCTTAGTCCTCCTCTTTTAAAAATCTTATATCCATCACAGATCATCTCCAAACCATAATAAACTCCCCTACTTCAAAACTCACAGGCCTTGTAGTACCACTTTCCAAAGGTGGTGCTGGGGGAGGAAGGGGGGAGATGGGGGGGGGGGGGATGTGGATGTGCCTGAAACTGGGAAGTGTGATTCTGCATCTGCACAAAATGTAGAGGGGCCTGTTCCCATATCAGACCTCTGCCAAAAATATGCCAAAAAACACCTATCCCATATTTAAATCTCTGTTTATAACATGTGGGGGCCCTCATCAAAATGGCAGCTGGTCTTTACACAAACACATCGATACAAGAACATGTGGGAACAAATCAGACAAAGCACAAGTTTTTCATAAAAGACTAAGATTATTAATATTTTTTATCACCACCAACTACACTAACTAGGGACCTTAAGATTTCCGCGTATGTATGTTCAGTCAATCTCAAGTTAAATGCTTTTCTGTTAGCCAGCATGGGCACATGTAAGGTTTATTAACAGCCTATCAACCATCATGGGGGCGTTTTAAGGACCTTTTTACCTGTAAATACTTAGTTCATTAATATTTAAGTTTCCTTATATACGGAATGAGGAATGCAGCATACTGAATGCGGAATATGTGTTGATAGATGTCATATGTACAACTTGCATATTTTCCATGAGCATGCGGGATACCATGCGGAACTGGCAACAATTCTTGCTGTTCCACATGCCAGACCCACCAACAAGAAATCTCAACTTAGGATTATTCAATTTCAAAACTGATTATTTTCCTCATTCTGCGATCCAGATCCGCATTCCTTATGCAAGATACCTTATACTCAAAAAGACAAGTCATTGTTGAAATATGACCTCAACACATCTCTGATGGAGAAGGTAAACGCATGTAATTATTGTCAATAACATAATGCTGTTCTTAAGTAAGTGTAACTTACCATTTGTGTTGTCTCCAAACTGATGAACATGGAAGCCATGTTTGCCTGGGGCAAGTCCAGTGATTTCTCCCGATACAACTGTCACATCACCCTGAAAAAGACACCAGATTCCATTTATACATTTATAATAAAACAGTTTATGCTGCTGCTATTATTCTTCACATTATAATGCTCACATTTCTCTAGGTTACTTCTGAAATCAACTACTGGTTGGCAGCAACATGCCATCAGTCAGGCCTGGAGAATTGTCATGCATGAGTAGCAGCATTGTGTCTCTCTGTGATAAGGGACTATCACCTGTCAAGTATCCCTTTAGTTATCAAAATCAAGAACTGTACAATTAAATCTCTGTGTGGGCGCAAATATTTTGGTAGTTTCTCAAAATTCCTCAAGGCCTACAACAGGGTTTTGTACAGATTTAAAGATTTTGAAGATTCTCAAGGATCATATCCTTCAGATTTCATGGCCCAATCTCTGCATTAGTCATCCACGTACTTCAATTCTGCAATATTTAATTTTTGGACTTCCATGGTTTTGAAGAACCTACATGAACCCTGTACAAACTTAAAATAAACCAGACAAGTCGCTAGTCTACATGAGTTTGTTCACTTTCTAACAACACCTTCCATATGCAAAACAAGTGACCCAGGGGTCATGACGCTCAGCTGACCAGGAAGACATTGACAAAAGTAATTTTATCATCTGAATGTCAAATTTGAATGAAATACTTTTTCCAAACTTGACCTTTTGTATAAAATCATCCAATATTCATTGGGGTACTATGGAGCTCTGTAGCATGAAGGAAATGGGTAACAGACACCTATTTTCAAGGTTTACAAGATGACTTTTCAGGGGTCTCCCAGCATGTCAAAAAATAAAATTCTAGGTCCAGTTATTATGAATTGTGCCCTGTTAACAAATCCAAATGTTTATTCTGGGGGGTATTTCAAAGCCGCATAGGATGAAGGATATGGGTCACAGAGATGTAATTTCAGGTGCATAAGGAGACTTTTCAGGGGCCTCCCAGCATATCAAGAAAGGAGATTCTAGGTCAAGTCATTATAATTTGTGCTCTGTTAACAGATGACCAAATCTTTATTCTGGGGAGTACTTCGGAGCCCCAGAGCATGAAGGATATGGGTAACAGGGACCTTATTTCGGGTTTCCATGTAGACCTTTTATGGGCTTCCCTGGAGATGAGGACAGAAGATTCTAGGTCCAGTCATTAAGATTTGTGCCCTGTTAATATATTACCAAATCTTTATTCTGGGGGGTACTTCAGGGCCCCATAGCTCACAGAATATGGGTAACAGGGACCCTATTTCAGGTTTCCATGTAGACCTTTTGTGGGCTTCCCTGGAGGTGAGGACAGAAGATTGATTTGTGCCCTGTTTACAGATGACCAAATGTTTAAAGATCACAAAAGTAGAGGAGAAAAAATCGTAAAAAATAAAAAAAATATAGGTGGCGCCACCAATCTCCAGAAATTGATGAAACACTCCATGATCAATATCCATGCAAAGAATCATGGTGATTAATGCATTAGTTGTTCAGATACTTGAGCTTTTGTATTAAATTTTGCATTATTCTGGGGGGTATTTCAGAACCCCATAGCTCGAAGAATATAGGTCACAGTGACCTAATTTCAGGTTTACAAGGAGAATTTCCATAGACCTCCCAGGATTTCAAGTAAGAAGATTCCCGGTCTAGCGGTTACGATTTGTGCCCTGTTAACAGACAGACGCCTGGATGGCCGGACGGACGACAGACAAAAGGTGATCCCTACAGCTCAGATGACTTTCAGTCAGCTGAGCTAAAAATTGAAAAAATACAGGTGGCGCCACCAGAATGCAGAAACTGATGAAACATTTCATGATCAATATCCATGCAAAGAATCATGGTGATCAATATAATAATTGTTCAGATACTTGAGCTTTTGTATCAAATTTTCCATTATTCTGGGGGGTACTTCGGAGCCCCATAGCTCAGAGGTTATGGGTAACAGAGACCTAATTTCAAGTTTTTAAGGAAACTTTTCATGGGCCTCTCAGGATGTCAAGAGAGAAGATTCGAGGTCCAGTTGTTACAATTTGTGCCATGTTAACAGATGACCGCATCTAATGAGGTCTCAAAAATAGAGAAAAAAATTCGTAAAAATAAAAAAAATACAGGTGGCACCTACATACTGCCGAAGATGATGACACATTCCATGATCAATATCCATGCAAAGAATCATGGTGATCACTGCAATAGTTGTTTAGATACTTGAGCTTTTGTATCAAATTGTCCATTATTCTGCTGAGCTAAAAACACTTAATGGTCAATATCCATGCAAAGAATCATGATGATCTCCGTATTAGTTGTTCAGATACTTCAGCTTTTGTATCAAATTGTCCATTATTCTGAGGGATACTTCAGAGTCCGAAAGCTTGAAGGATATGGGTAACAGAGACCTAATTTCAAGTTTCCACAGGCACTCTTCATCGGCCTCCTTGCATGACAAGAATGAAGTTTCTAGGTCCAGTTGTTGCAATTTGTACCCTCTTGATAGATAACATAGGTGGCGCCACCAGTCTGCAGGAACTGATGGAACATCTCATAATCAATATGTATGCCAAACATCATGACCATCAGTGATGTAGTTATTGAGATATTGAAGTTTTTGTATGAAATTTTTGACTACTCTGGGGGGGTACTTTGGGGCCCCATTGCTCGAAGGATATGGGTAACAGAGGCCTAATTTCTGGTTTCCATGGAGACTTTTCATAGGTCTTCTAGTGTGTTGAGAATGAAGATTCTAGGTCCAGTCGTTACTATTTGTGCCATGCTAACAGATGACAGCATCCTTAATGGTCTCAAAAATAGAGGAAAAAATCGTAAAAAATTGAACGATACAGGTGGTGCCACCAGTCTGCAGGAACAGATGACACATCTCATGATCAATAGTTATGCCACAAATCATGACCATCATTCAAGTAGTTAATGAGATATTGAAGTTTTTGTATGAAATTTTTTACTTTTCTTGGGGGTACTTTAGGGCTCCATAGCTCAAAGAATATGGGTAACAGAGACCTAATTTTGGTTTCCATCGAGACTTTTCATAGGTCTCTCTCTCAGTGTGTCGAGAATGAAGATTCTAGGTCCAGTCGTTATGATTTGTGCCACGTTAACAGATGACAGCATCCTTTAAGGTCTCAAAAATAGAGGAAAAAATCGTAAAAAATCAAACAATACAGGTGGCGCCACAAGTCTGCAGGAACTGATGGAACATTTCATAATCAATATGTATGCCAAAAATCATGACCATCAGTGATGTAGTTATTGAGATATTGAAGTTTTTGTATGAAATTTTTGACTACTCGGGGGGGGGGGGGGGGATAGTACTTTGGGGCCCCATAGCTCTAAGGATATGGTTAACAGAGACCTAATTTCTGGTTTCCAAGGATATTTTTCATGGACCTCTCAGTGGGTCAAGAATGAAGATTCTAGGTCCAGTCGTTACGATTTGTGCCATGCTAACAGATGACAGCATCCTTAAAGGTCTCATAAATAGAGGAAAAAATCGTAAAAAATTGAACAATAAAGGTGGCACCACCAGTCTGCAGGAAGTGATGACACATCTCATGATCAACAGTTATGCCACAAATCATGACCATCAGTCAAGTAGTTAATGAGATATTGAAGTTTTTGTATGAAATTTTTTACTTTTCTTGGGGGTACTTTGGGGCTCCATAGCTCGAAGAATATGGGTAACAGAGACCTAATTTCTGGTTTCCATGGAGACTTTTCATAGGTCTCTCAGTCAGTGTGTCAAGAATGAAGATTCTAGGTCCAGTGTTTACGATTTGTGCCTTGTTAACAGATGTTTACATTTTGAAAGGTCTCAAAAATAGAGAAAAAAATTCGTAAAAAATTGAACGATACAGGTGGCGCCACCAGTCTACAGGAAGTGATGGAACATCTCATGATCAATATATCTGACAAAAATCATGACCATCAGTCAAGTATTTAATGAAATATTGAAGTTTTTGTTTGAAATTTTTTACTTTTCTGGGGGGTAGTTTGGGGCCCCATAGCTGAAAGGATATGGGTAACAGAGACCTAATTTCTGGTTTCCATGGAGACTTTTCATAGGTCTCTCAGTGTGTTGAGAATGAAGATTCTAAGTCCAGTCATTACGATTTGTGCCTTGTCAACAGATGTTCACATTTTTAAAGGTCTCAAAAATAGAGAAAAAAATTCGTAAAAAATCAAAAAATACAGGTGGCGCCACCAGTCTTCAGGAACTGATGGAACCTCTCATGATCAATATGTATGCCAAAAATCATGACCATCAGTCAAGTTGTTAATGAGATATTGAAGTTTTTGTATGAAATTTTGGACTTTTCTGGGGGGTACTTTGGGGCCCCATAGCTCGAAGGATATGGGTAACAGAGACCTTATTTCTGGTTTCCAAGGAGATTTTTCATGGACCTCCCAGGATGTCAAGTAAGACAATTCCAGTTCTAGCGGTTACGATTTGTGCCTGGTTAACGGACAGACGGACAGACAGACAGACAGACGGACAGACGGACGACGGACAAAGAGTGATCGCTATAGCTCAGATGACTTTCAGTCAGCTGAGCTAAAAAAGGACCTTGTCATATCTCAACATATTGGTAAATGTCCCTGCAAGTTAGTTGTATTTCTGACTACATACAAGTGTCACCAGAGAACTGTGGCTTATTTATTTTATCATTATGGTATTGCACATTCAAGTAGGGATAGTTTAACCAGATGATTGTTTCTATAATTTGTTGTATTTTGGTATGTAGTATCATGTATCATTTTAACATGTGAAGGAAGGTTTAAAGTTGTTTCAGATTCTAGGTGTTTTATTTGATGTTGGTTTCAGTACAGTTGTAATTCAATGAGAATTGGTTCTTGCTGGTTTTAGTCTGTATGGTTCCTATAGTAGCATTGCTAACTGTAGACTTCAAAGGCAACAAACCTGCATACTTGATTTTACCCAAGCTTTGGCCTCTACAGGCACGTCCATTTTGGTATTCATGCATTGAACAACAAGCCATATAATTTTGTAAGGCAACAAGTCAAGGGCGGTCAGAATGTGTGATGTAAGCAGGTGTATATAAGCTGAAGACAGTCTGACAGTTTGTCAGTCCAGAACACATATTCACCAATGAATCAATGATCTTTTAAAAGAATCAATAATCACCCAATGCGAGTGCCCTCAGTCCTCTATGACAACGCTCCTAGCATAGCCGTTGTACACTGCAGTCATACCAAACATTGTTTCCTGTAACTGCTGCTTTGTATAGCTTGGTTCTCTGGGTTCGACCACCAGGGTGAGCACAGAGCAAAGAATTGTAATCAGACCAATGAGAGCATGGCATTGCAATGTGCATCCAGCCAAAATTTTAAACTTGTCCTCTCACTGGTTTGATTAACCAGGACACAAGCTCTCGTTGGTCTGATTCTTGGCTCTATGCCTGACAGGTGGCCAGTTCATATGTATACAACAAATATATCAGTTAAAACTTGCTTTATAAATACAGACAAACATGATATTTGTTGACAGACTGTATGATAGCACCCTGGGTTCTAATTACTGAGAAAACGTACACCCCTGATCATGTATTATAACAAGCATCACAGATTGTGACATATTTCTTTTTTTTTTTATTTTTGCAGGGCAAGGAGACCATTTAATAGACAAAGCAGACCCAAACACATAGCTATATATTATTAAAATAGTTTTCCATATTCATAGATTAAGTCGAGTAATTCAGCAATGTCATTTTATATATACAATCCAAGTCATGCTGATACCTGATTATGCATATGCAGACACAAATTATTTCCCTCAACTGTTAAGGTCCACAAACCTCGACGCCACTGTAGGCATATTATATACATAGCAATATATGAATATCAGTAATCATTTAAAAGGACATATAAAATAACAACATACCGCACAAACTTTGGAGGTAAATTAATTCAATGACTATTTAAGCATGGACACAAACAAGAATTTTAATATTTGGTGTACTTTGTTACAGAAACATCAATATTATAATTGAAGATGGTGCCACTAAATCATTGTCACATACTGTGGTTGGCTTTATATTCACAAGGTTAAAATTTCATGATTTTCATCTTTTCATTGTTTCTAAAGGTTCCTTTTTTATGATCTCACCATAACCTTATATACCTTTACTGCAGATAATATATGTGCATAAACACATGTGCAAAACTGGACAAGTTCCCGATTGACCATCAAACAAGTACTGTGAAGTTGAAATCAATATTAATTACTTTCAGATAATTTGAAAGATCTAAATGATATCATTTATAAAAGCAATCTTTGATTTACGGGTATCAATCATTTACCTTCGTTTTTCTTTCAATGATGGGGCCTCTAATTCAGGAAGGTGTTATTAATATTAGTTAAAAGAATATCACAAATTTGAAACACTCACAAACAAAAAGACGACCACAGTAACTTCTCTGTGGCGCTGCCACAGTCAGAAATTCACGTTCTTGTGTTGTTGGAAACCAAATCAAGTGTGTCCCAATGTGGATTATTTCCTGTATTTTCAAACTAAGTCCAATGAAATTTTACCTTTTTAATCCCAGGGGCTGTGGCAACACCATCTATTAGAGACTACATGAACTATGTACAAACGGGTAATATGCTTGTCAGAACTAAAAATAGAACATATACAAGTGAGCTACCCTACATTTTTATGACATTAAAATTAGGATCTTAAGGACACACTTGTCAAAAACTACAAAACTGCAGTACCAAGAAGGCAAGAAGCATGGGTAATAAATCAACCTCTGTACAATGAAATCACATATACTGGGGTAGTAAATTGTAATATGACCTCATTTTAAACAAATAAATTTTACTTTCAGGCAGGGTTAAATTCACAGCACAATAAATCATAATGTTATAACTTACTGATAAGAATGTATTCAGTCATCCCATTTGTAATTTTGATGGTGCATCATTACCTTTCATTAACTTTTAGTCAGGGTTGGGGCCAGGTACTTGTACCTGTACCTGTACCTAGGTACAGATTTCAGAGTACCTGTACCTGCCGGTCATGAGTAGGAAGTACCTTATACCTGTACCTGTAACTAGATACCTGTACCTGGTACAAGGTACTCCAGGTACATTTTCATATTTTCTGTTTTATTTAGTTTTTCTCTTTTAGTATTACATTTGGTTACCTGTGGTTTAAATAATCAGCAAGCCATCAATGTGATAAACTGCCCATTAACTGAATTGTTATCACACCTCAAGAATGGTCACAAGTGAGAAAACAGCAGCAACCACTAATTGAGCAAATAATTTGATTATACTGTACTTTTTGCACTTAATGAACATTTAATAAACAAATATCATGTTTGTGAAGTATGGTGTCAAAATAATCACTTTCTTGCTGTACTTGGTGTACTTAATAGACTTTCAGCAGACTTGATTTTCATGTTTGTGAATGTATGGTATCATACTATACTTGGTGCACTTGGTGCACTTATTGGACTTTTAATACACTTGCATACCATGTATGTAAATGTTTGGTGCCATACAGTTAAAAAGTTCTAATAAAATACACTTTAGCAAATAACTTTAATATTGTTTGTTAGAAAAAAGGCATGTTAACTTGCATATACGTGAATTTATGCCATAAACACGTCTTTGAATTGACCTCAAATAAATGTACCTGTACCAGTACCTAGGTACTTTCTAAAGAACCTGTACCTGTACCTAGGTACTGTGAAAATCAAGTACCTGTACATGTACCTGGCCAGTTCACAAGTACCTGTACCTGGCCAGTTCACAAGTACCTGTACCTGGCCAGTTCACAAGTACCTGTACCTAGGTACTTTAACTTGTACCTTGCCCCAACCCTGCTTTTAGTCCAAAGCTTCATTCCGTGATGTAAGTTACAATTTGTAAGACTGATCTTTGCCAGGAAGAAAAAACAGCTTTGAGACTGTCAGTGGCTATATTAAAGGACATATCACCCAGCCTTGGTATACAAAATTTCCAATAGAACATTTAGTTTTAAACAGGATACGCAGGTTTTACCATAATACCTGAGTTGCCTAAATTAGGTCATACCCTAATTTTACCAAGGATTCCACCCCTACCATAAAGTTCCAAACAGAATATGCGTATTATATTAGATATAATGTCACTGATGAACCAGCACAGTCTGCATCTTGTATCTGGGGCATCACCATGATTCTAATCCAGACCATCATGAAAAATGACAAAGTGTGATTGAAATAGGTCTCCTTTCAAGTTTCTTAAATTTGCCATATTTTCTTACAAATAGGCCTACCAATCTAATGTCTATATTAAAATTGAACTCTTTTATAACTGGTATATCGCCAATACTCCATGTGTTAACGGTTTCTAAGCCATTTAAGTGCTGGAAACAGGGGAGAGAGTATAGAATCCAGCCTTCATGGACTAGGTTATGGGTGTATACAGACAGATGTAATGATGTTTAGGATTCATGCAATGCCAAAGTAAGACTCATGAATGTTGATGTCATATTGTTACAGAATGTAAGTAGATGTCTAACGTAAAATTTTCAGGAGATTAAAAGTACTTAGTTTAACGGGAAAATAAAGTGCGGTATGGGGGGTAAATTTCTGTGTGACATTCACTAAAATGAATGTGGTAATTATTTCAAATGATAGGCTGTTATCAGCCTACAGTGGCAGGTATGACTGAGATTTTTAAATCACGGGGTGGGTCCTTGGGTTGGGATACCAGGATCTTGGACCCCGGCTTTATTAATTTCATTTTATACAAATACTTGTCAAATTATTTATGAATTTAACTTTACACTAGGGTAAAAACTACTAGTTGTGTAGTGATCAAGTTTCAGACGTGTCATTACTGTACAACTGCTAGTTTGTGTGGTGATAAAGTTATACTATAGTATAGTCTATACTATAGACGTGTCAGTAGTTAGTCAATTTATCATGTGATTTAGCTTATATTGTAAGTCAGTCACAGTAGTTTCCAACGTGTGACTTACAATATTGGAATTATATATGTATTCAGACTAAGTCTGTGTAAACTACTAACCATAGTGGTTTTATTTGAATATATATGTAACTCTTATAATATTAGGGAGTAAACACGGCACACGTGTTTTAGTGTGCATGTCAACAGGGACGCGGCGTTCCTGTGTAATTTATCGTCACATCGCGTGGAAAAGTGTAAACTTAGTTGTTATTATATTAAAACCTGCGGGTAATCAGGTATATCCTGATAATGTCATTCTGTCTATCTTACCCGATTGTGACGGGGAAAGATGTTTCTCCAGTACGGAAGCGAGAAATTCCTGCATAAATATCCAGCGTGGTTGTATGTTTACGACTTGAAGCGAGCGCCATTATGTGGGTTGCCTTTGCGCATGCTCGCTAGGTCACTATAGCCTGTTTACGGCAGATGACTTGATGACGTCATCAATATAGTGCATAAATAACCTGCGTACTGGGGATGCCCCGGACTTGTCAACTGGCATCCCTGCAGGTTGGACGGTTCCTTTTCTGATCTCATTCCAAGCAGAAGTCGGGAACGTTCCTACTATTTGGGAGGAACGGCCGTTCCTGGCCATTGGTGGGAACGCTTCCTGACTAATGCTGGAATGAGACATATATCCTTCTGGTTAAGGCGCTCCGCCCGGCTTAAGCGCTCCGCCCCTTTGGGGATTCTATTTAAATAAGGTCACGTGGTTTTGTTTACATCGTTCCCACCGTTTCCTGGGAATGATGTCAGTTTGTCAAATAAATTTACTTCTCGCCTAACAATAGGAACTGAAAGTTTCTGATATTTATTAAACAGTAAGAAAAGGGTTAGTTTAACTTATTTTATTCCAAATATGTCACGGGAACGGCTTTGTGGCCCGAAAATTCTCCGTTCCTACAGAATGGTAGGAACGGTGTCCACCTCACACCCGTTCCCACCAAATGACAGGAACGATGTCTCGTTCCTACCAAATGCTAGGAACGACTCTATTATACTTTCTTCCTCTCCCGTTCCCACCAAATGGTAGGAATGGTTCCTACTTCTTTATAGCCAGCTCCTTCTACAACTTATACTTTCTTTCTCTCCCGTTCCCACCAAATGGTAGTAATGGTTCCTCCTTCTTTATAGCCAGCTCCTTCTACAACTTATACTTTCTTTCTCTCCCATTCACACCAAATGGTAGGAATGGTTCCTCCTTCCTAATAGCCAGCTTCTTCTACAACTGGTGCTTTCTTTCTCTCCCGTTCCCACCAAATGGTAGGAATGGTTCCCACTCTATTCCATCACTCACTTAAACTTTTTCTCTCTCATTTTCTCTCTATCTAGTGGTAGGGGCAACATTCCTTTCCCCCCTCCCTCTCTTTCTCTCTCTCATATACCTTTCAGCTTTTTATTAATTATATACAGTTATCTACAGTTAATATAGACTGGTATTTTTGCAACTCTCAGTGAGTGGGTAAATAGTAAATTAGGGCGGGGTGCTGAGTGCCGAGAAGGATATATTCATGACTAATATATATTCATTTAAATTGTTTAGTTATGAATGACAATTTTTGTGGGAATTAACATTTTGGTAATAGAACTTGTACTTTAATAGAACTTAGACTTTAATGGTACTAATACTGTAAGGGAGCTTAGACTTTTAACATTCGATGAGGGGGATCTCTGTGTTTCGAATTAGGGGGAACTTAGTACGTATTATTAGTCCGGAAATCAGGGTTTCTTTGAAGTGTAATATCAGACTCAAACTTCACAAATGCAGTTTTTATTTGCAGTAACTTTAGATTTAAACTCAGTAGTTAGGTGGTTGGTGATACAGGTGAATGTATGTTAATGCTTAGATGTATTTTTAGGTTTGGATTTTGAACAAATTAAAGTAACGGGGTATTCACTGTTAACTTGGGGTAGAATATAAGATTTAAAATAAGTTTTCTCATCTTTGATGCGATCATTAACATTAATGTCATTGTATTTTAGCAATTAAGAGATTAATTCAGCTTTTTCATCTTTGATACGATCATTATCTTCAATCTCATTGTATTCGATTTTTACTACAGAATTAAATGTTTAAACTTTAAGACATGTGTTATGCATGATTTTGGAGGCGACTGTGTCAGTGGATGTTTGTGATGGGTGCCTGATTAAAATTCCCTTACCAGTCCTTTCCTTCTCCCCTTTGTAATAATTGGAAAATTATGTTTGGAAACTTAAATTTAATTTTAGTTGCCCACCGGTCCTCGTATTTTGGGGTGCGAGGCGAACCCCCAGGCACAAAGGCCATCCTGGTGAACCGGTGGTGTAACAAATGGTGTCAGAAGTGGGATAGTCTAAAAGAGTTAGACTTGAAAAACAGGGATAGTCTAACAGATTTAGACTTGAAAAACAGGGATAGTCTAAAAGAGTTAGACTTGAAAAACAGGGATAGTCTAAAAGAGTTAGACTTGAAAAACAGGGATAATCTAAAAGAGTTAGACTTGAAAAACAGGGATAGTCTAAAAGAATTAGGCTTGGTAAACAGGATTAGTGTTACTTGTATAATGTAGTCAATGTGGGAGACAGATTAGTGTCGGAGGCTACATTAGGTTCTCATGGTAGCTCAGACGGAGGAGCTGTGGCTGTGAGGAGATATAGTTTACGCTAACCTGTAGGCTACTTTAATACAAGTGTTGGTTTGTTCCATCAGGTTAGGTTTAATATTGGGGAAATAAGGTATTTAACAGTTAAATGATGAATATTATAAATAAATGGATGTGTAATATGATTATGTTGCAACCTATGATATTTATTCCTTAACTGATAGTAAAGTTTAAGGGAAATAGGGGTAGTGTGGGCTATACTTGTGGCTGTTTAACTAAAGGGAGCCAGCTCAACCTGTCTCTGCAGACTTTGACTGTGCTGAAAATATATGAAGTTGAGCAGTATTTGGCGGATTACCATTGTGTCGTGCCTTTGCTCGCGAGTGGTCATCGTCCATTGTGAAACAGCACCTTAATACGCAGTCAGCATCTGTTATCACCGGGGTATTCCTTCTCCTTCGCTACGTCATGGCAGAACAAGGGGTACAGACTCGAGGCAAGGCCAAGCAGTTGCAGCAGGCCGACGACTTTGCTGATACACGCTATGAACCAGATGAGGCAGAGTTAGCTCCTCTCTTCGAAATGGATGTACCTAATGAGCCTCGCCGTGATAAGAACCGTGGTCATTATCCTGCGTTTGATCGAGGAGATGGGTCGCGCAGACGACATGAACGAGACTACGAGGCCCATGTGGCCCCCATCTCCAGCTCGCCGTACCCTTTCAGCATCCCAACGTTCAATGGGACTGGGAGATGGGGTACTTTTATTAAACAATTTGAGGCTATTGCTATGAATCTAGCATGGTCAAGGGCAGAAACACTACACTACCTTCTGGTTTCATTAAAGGGTGATGCGGCTGATTTTGCATTTGAGCTTGAACCAGCCATCTTATCTGATTATACCGCACTCATCCACGAACTTGATCTACGTTTCACCGTTCACACAACCCGCGAGATAAGCCAGAATGCCTTTTACACGCGGCGACTGAGACGCAATGAAACAGCAAGAGAATATGCAGCAGCCCTCAAAAGTCTGGTACAAAGAGCGTATCCTCGCAGTTTATCAGCTGAAGTTCGTGACGACATGCTTCTCAAGCAATTTTTTGACGGCCTGGACGATCACGAGGCCTGTTATCAGGTCAGATATTTACAGCGTCCCCGCTGTATAGACGAGGCTGTTGATAAGCTTCAAGAGTACTACAATTATAGACAGTTACGACAAGACAGTCGCAGTAAGGGTGCAGTCAGGGTTGTGGGCAATGGCCTTCAGTAAGGCCCTGAAAAGCAAAAGAATTCTCCTCAGACTGTTACACCTGACTTAAAGCAACTCTGCATCACCATGGAAACACTGACAGCAACACTGTCAAAATTGTTGCAAGGACAAACAGGTGGGAAGCCAATCTCATCTGGTGTTGAAAATTTAAAGAGAAGGGTGATCTGTTATTTTTGTGGGCAGGCAGGACATTATTCCAGGGAGTGTCCCGCCAGGCAACAATGTGGCGCCCAAAAACCTGAAACGAAAGGTTCGGGAAACTAATTCGGGTTGACCCCAGCGGCCAAGGGCCAACCCAAACAATTGAAAATGAGCAAGTATGTGGACAGGGCGAGACTGAACATTTGATTAATGGCAGTCTGTATGTCGATGCATCTATTTATAATGTATCTGGACCATTTTTGCTGGACACTGGAGCCAGCAGAACAATCATTTCAAGAAAGACTTATGACAAAATACCAAAGAATGTACAACGTTTGTCACGAAGATCTGACTTCCAGGCTCAGCTACAGCTAGCCGATGGGACCCCACTAAAGATCTGCGGTTGCTTTGATCTTCCCATCAAAATCGGTTCATATGTTGGTCAGCATCCAATTATTGTAGCAGATGTGTTAGAATTTGGTATATTAGGACTAGACTTCCTGAAAAATAATCACTGTCAGATTCACCTGGACTCACTACATATGTATGTTAAGGGCATAAAAGTGCCGTGCTATTACCAGCAGTTTGGTCCTGAACTTAGGGAAGTTAGATTGGCCGAGGACTGTTTAATTCCGGCCAGATCCGAGGTTGTGATACCTGCATCGGTTGGATTGAAGTATATGAACAATTGTTTGGTGCAACCAAACAGATTCACCGAGATGCGGTATCAGATACGAGTTGCTAGTACACTGGTCAACATTGTTCATGGACTAATTTCAGTGCGGTTGTTGAATTCAAACAACACAGATATTATACTACATAAGTGTACGAGAATTGGTTTTGTTGAACCAGTTTTACCATTTGAAAAGAACTTAGACTCAGAGACATTGAATTCTGATCAGGTTATTCCTGTACGTAACATAAGTAGGGGAGATGAAGCACCATCATTACCAGGGCCGGGTAATTTGAAAGAAATTATGGGGTCACTACCTGAACATTTTAAAGACACCATTGCCAGAACAAATGACTTAATAACACCAAATGAACAAAGTAGACTGATATCTCTACTGTTGGAGTTTCAGACTTCCTTTGCCAGTGACAGTATGGACTTAGGAAGGACCTCAGTGGTTGAACATACCATTGATACCACTGACCACCATCCGATAAAACAAAGACCACGTCGCACACCGCTAGCCTTTAAGGGAGAAGAACAAGTCGAAGTCCAGAAAATGCTTGACCAAGGGGTAATTCGAGAATCAACATCGCCATGGAGTTCGCCCGTTGTCCTCGTACGCAAGAAGGATGGTTCTACAAGATTCTGCGTAGACTACCGGAAGCTGAATGAAGTTACCAAGAAAGATTCGTATCCACTACCGCGTATGGAAGATTGCTTGGACTCCTTAGCGGGATCAAAGTATTTCTCCACCATGGATTTAGCGAGCGGTTATTGGCAGATTAAAGTTAGTGAGAAAGATCAACCTAAAACAGCATTTGTAACAAAATCGGGGCTTTATGAGTTTATAGTTATGCCATTTGGTTTGGTAAATGCTCCCAGCACATTTGAAAGATGCATGGAGACCATTCTACGTAAATTGCAGTGGCAAACCTGTCTGATTTATTTAGACGACATCATCGTTTTTAGCAAAACCTTCGATGAGCACCTAGTTCGGCTTAGAGAGGTGTTAAAGAGAATTAGGGACGCCGGGTTAAAGCTCAAACCCTCGAAATGCTGTTTTCTACAAAGACAGGTGAAATTTTAGGGCACGTTGTGTCGGAGGCCGGGATCGCTACCGATCCTGAGAAAATCGAGGCGGTAAAGAAATGGGCTGTACCTGATACCGTAACAAAAGTGCGTTCATTTTTAGGATTCTGTTCCTATTATCGTCGTTTTATTTACAAGCTCTCAGAAGTAGCTGCTCCACTTTAATCGGGAAAAATGTGCCGTTCGTGTGGAGCCCAAAATGTCAAGAAGCCTTCAACTATCTTCGTCAGAAGCTGGTTGAAGCTCCGATCATGTCATACCCCACAATGGATGATTTATTCATCCTGGACACTGATGCATCTGATATTGGCATCGGTGCTGTATTGTCTCAGATGCAAGAAGACCAAGAAAAAGTTATTGCGTATGCGAGTCGATCTTTAAACAAAGCAGAGCGTAACTACTGTGTTACCAGAAAGGAGCTTCTAGCCATCGTGAATTTTGTTCAGCATTTTAGAAATTATCTGTCAGGTCGTCGGTTTATTGTTAGATCAGATCATCAGCCACTGAAATGGTTATTCAATCTTCGGGAGCCCAGTGGTCAAGTGGCCCGCTGGCTCGAAATATTGTCATCGTATGATTTCGCCATAGACTACCGACCTGGGAAGAAACACGGAAATGCTGATGGGCTGTCCAGATCATGCGATCCTCGTAGTTGCAACTGCATACCAAATGATGATGCATATCTACCTTGTGGGCCGTGTAAGAAGTGCAGCCGGAATGATGAAATGATGAATGTGAAGGTCGCCCCAGTAACTACGCGAGCTACTGCCTCACAAGAATTGCCAAACACAGCTGCGGATCCACCATGGTTATCTGTATATACAAGTGAAGAATTAAAGATAATGCAAGAGAATGATCCAGAAATTGCTCCGGTTCTGATGTGGAAAGTAGAATCTGATGAAAGACCACAAGGGGACACTATTGTTATAACTAGCTCTGGTACTCGGAACCTGTGGCTCAACTGGGACCTTCTTGAAATAAGACAAGGTGTTTTATGGATGAAAGGAACTGATTTAAGAAAGCATAATCAGTTTCGCCTAATTGCACCAACATCCTGCAGAAAAGACATCCTGAAATTGGCACATGATTCTGTTCATGCTGGGCATATGGGTTTTAAGAAAACACTTGCTAGGTTGGCCAGATGTTTCTACTGGTACCAAATGAGACAAACAGTATACAACTATGTACGGGGTTGTGATACGTGCGCAGTAAATAACAGGGCTCCAAAGCCTGTGAAAGCACCCTTAGGAAAAATGTCAGTAGGTGGACCTTTAGACCGAATCAGTACTGATGTCATGGGACCTTTTCCAGTTACCCCCAGGGGTAATCGTAATATCCTGGTTGTACAGGATTACTTCACCAAGTGGGTTGAAGTGTTCCCGGTACCTGACCAAACCGCAGAGACCTGTGCAGATAAAATAGTGAATGAGTTTTTCACCCGATTCGGACTTCCCTTAAACATTCATTCCGACCAGGGTCGAAATTATGAGTCTGACTTGTTTAAGGAAATGTGCCATCTTCTTCAAATAAAAAAGACACGAACTTCGCCCAGACATCCGGAGTGTAACGGAATGGTTGAACGCTTCAACCGTACCCTCTTACGAATGATAAAGTCATATCTGGCCAAACAACAAAGTAATTGGGACTTGCACCTTAGCTGGTTAGCTAGTGCCTATAGATCTGCTATACATGAAAGCACTGGTTATACGCCAAATATGCTCATGCTAGGAAGAGAAGTTCGCATGCCAGCTGAATTATTATTTGGTAATCCAAACAAAAATGATTCAAATTCTTACGGTACTTACACTCAGACACTGCAAGAAACCATTATCTATACCCAGCATATGGCTCGCCAAAACTTAAAAGGTAGACCGCAAAGACAGGAAGGGAACTATGATACAAGAGTTGGGTTTAGGCCATACCTTCCTGGGACTTTAGTTTGGTTTAGAAATGAGGCTAGGTATGTGGGTAGATGCCCAAAGTTACAAAATAACTGGCTAGGGCCATACATTATAACTGAAAAACTGAGTGATCTTGTATACAAAATACAAGTCTCCAGATCAGGGGCAACCAAAACGGTACATTATGATAAACTTAAAGTGTTTACTGGGACTAATATTCCACCTTGGTTACGAAGAAAGAAAACAGAACTTACCTAGACAATGGGTTGTCAGGTGACAGGCTAGTATTAGGGAATATCCCTATGATATTAAGTCCGTAATAATTTGTTTTATTTTTTTTCACAGCAAAATGGAAAAATTTCGTTGCACGAAATGCGGGCACCAGGGTAGCCGCAGCGCCCTGTACAAGCATATATTCAGGCACATTCCGTACGAAAAGTGGCCGTTCACCTGTGGGGCTGGCTGCGACTGGTTTTGCCGTTTTAAATCCGGTTACCAGAGCCACCGGAATACAAAGGACCATTTAAAAATGGCACTGGCAAGTAATAAGCCAGTGCCTGAAAGTGCAATTTCAAATGCAGCCGCCACTCCAATTGATGAGTCGGAATGGCTAATCAAAGTCAGCTCAGATGATGTGACTAAATCCACCTCTGAAAAAAATTAACTTTGTCCCGACTCGAAAAGAGAAAGCTTGGCGAGAACCGCAACAATGTGGAGGTACCGCAGAAAATCAATTGTGTGGCTAAAACCGCGGAGCTGGCACCCCCAACGATTATGGCCCAAGTCACTTCTACAATGTCTAGGCCCAGCACCGCTGCTATGTCTACCTCGACTTTAACATCTACCTCCAATGTGGTGCCATCCCATAACATCACAACATCTGCTGGGTCGGTGGCACCCCCAGCAACTGCAGCTGCACTGACTACTAGTACAGTTGGGTCAGCTAACCAGAAGCCATGTGCTCAAACGTTTTCGTCTATCTACGACAGTGTGACAGAGGGTGCCTTTGAGCCACCAGTGGCCCCTCTCAACCACCCTGATGAAAATCCATTCTCTAAAAGTCATCCGGAAATTTCAAGGGCTCACCCGATACAACTCCAAAACTCGTGGGCGAAACCCAAACGTTCTTTACTGCAACAGACTAGGGAGAAGCTTCAGCAGCAGATAATATCGAACCAGTCCAGCAGTGTTCCCCCTCCTCCTCAGAATCCAAATCTTCTACATAAAGAACTGTCTTCAACAAGAAAAGACTTGAATCAGCATTTTACCAAATTATCTTCAACCATGGACAAAACCGTAAACAGCCAAAACAATAAATTAGACATTTGCATCTCTCATCTTTCCACCATATCCCATAGTATAAATCAACAGAACACGTTTGTCAGCTCTCTTCAATCCCGCTTGAACATTTCCCACGCTATAGACCAATTCATCAAAGCAGTCGCCCCTCTACACAGGCACCAACCATCATTTAACCCAAAATGTCATAAATGTCAACAAACTGAGAAGTTATTATTGCAAGCAGTGAATGTAACGGACCCGAAACTTTTGCAGCCTCAAATTCGGTTTTAATTGGACAGCCTAATTGAACTTTGTATATTTGATGTCAACCTCTTTCTCTTTATACTAATGTTTTCTTTTCGGTCTCACAGAGTAGATTAGCTTATTATAACATAGAGTGAATTACAGTTATATAGTCAGAAGATTCAGTGTAGGGCTTAATTAAATTTAGGGTAGTTGTGAAAAAAAAAAACATGTCAGTTAACTGTACGATTGGAAGTTGTAAACCTTGGTAATATTGCTTAGTCGGGGTATGTCCAGAAAACTGGTCCACTTCTGGTCATTTATTTTTGATAGCTGTATTGACGACTAGTACAGGCTAGTGGGAGAGTCACTACGCCTTGTGATCTGTGTCTGCGGTAGACACAAGTGTGAAGTTCTGCGTAATATGTGGCAGTGTTCCGGGCCTGTCACTGAGTTATAATAGGGTGATTATAGCTTACCAATGGGACGCCCTTGGTTTTTATGCAGAGAAGTGGCAATGATGGGCTGCCACTATAAAATGCTATGGCTGATGTTCTCTATTTGGCCAATGGAGAAAGCCATAACGGGTCCTTGGTTTGGGTGGGAGGTGGTGGTTTCCGGTACCTCCAGGCTCCACCCATGTAAAGTGACTTAGCAATAATATCAATAAAACATCTTACCAAATCAGCTAATTAATTTAACAGATTATAAACTTTAAAGATCTCAATAAAATAAATTAAAGCAATAACATCTTACCAAATCAACTTATAAATATCAAATGGTCCCAGCAAAATTATTTAGAAAGGGAAAAATTATCAAAAGGCATTAATGGAAGATTTTTGAGCCAGAACAGTAAGTCATATTATGTGAATAAAGTAATATAGAATCTATGGGGACATTAGATTCTTAAGGAGGGGGTATTGTTACAGAATGTAAGTAGATGTCTAACGTAAAATTTTCAGGAGATTAAAAGTACTTAGTTTAACGGGAAAATAAAGTGCGGCATGGGGGGTAAATTTCTGTGTGACATTCACTAAAATGAATGTGGTAATTATTTCAAATGATAGGCTGTTATCAGCCTACAGTGGCAGGTATGACTGAGATTTTTAAATCACGGGGTGGGTCCTTGGGTTGGGATACCAGGATCTTGGACCCCGGCTT
This sequence comes from Sipunculus nudus, assembly GCA_026874595.1. Taxonomy (NCBI): domain Eukaryota; kingdom Metazoa; phylum Annelida; class Sipuncula; order Golfingiida; family Sipunculidae; genus Sipunculus; species Sipunculus nudus. The sequence goes on along the minus strand of CM049311.1, from coordinate 85,061,778 downwards.
TATTAATTTCATTTTATACAAATACTTGTCAAATTATTTATGAATTTAACTTTACACTAGGGTAAAAACTACTAGTTGTGTAGTGATCAAGTTTCAGACGTGTCATTACTGTACAACTGCTAGTTTGTGTGGTGATAAAGTTATACTATAGTATAGTCTATACTATAGACGTGTCAGTAGTTAGTCAATTTATCATGTGATTTAGCTTATATTGTAAGTCAGTCACAGTAGTTTCCAACGTGTGACTTACAATATTGGAATTATATATGTATTCAGACTAAGTCTGTGTAAACTACTAACCATAGTGGTTTTATTTGAATATATATGTAACTCTTATAATATTAGGGAGTAAACACGGCACACGTGTTTTAGTGTGCATGTCAACAGGGACGCGGCGTTCCTGTGTAATTTATCGTCACATCGCGTGGAAAAGTGTAAACTTAGTTGTTATTATATTAAAACCTGCGGGTAATCAGGTATATCCTGATAATGTCATTCTGTCTATCTTACCCGATTGTGACGGGGAAAGATGTTTCTCCAGTACGGAAGCGAGAAATTCCTGCATAAATATCCAGCGTGGTTGTATGTTTACGACTTGAAGCGAGCGCCATTATGTGGGTTGCCTTTGCGCATGCTCGCTAGGTCACTATAGCCTGTTTACGGCAGATGACTTGATGACGTCATCAATATAGTGCATAAATAACCTGCGTACTGGGGATGCCCCGGACTTGTCAACTGGCATCCCTGCAGGTTGGACGGTTCCTTTTCTGATCTCATTCCAAGCAGAAGTCGGGAACGTTCCTACTATTTGGGAGGAACGGCCGTTCCTGGCCATTGGTGGGAACGCTTCCTGACTAATGCTGGAATGAGACATATCTCCTTCTGGTTAAGGCGCTCCGCCCGGCTTAAGCGCTCCGCCCCTTTGGGGATTCTATTTAAATAAGGTCACGTGGTTTTGTTTACATCGTTCCCACCGTTTGCTGGGAATGATGTCAGTTTGTCAAATAAATTTACTTCTCGCCTAACAATAGGAACTGAAAGTTTCTGATATTTATTAAACAGTAAGAAAAGGGTTAGTTTAACTTATTTTATTCCAAATATGTCACGGGAACGGCTTTGTGGCCCGAAAATTCTCCGTTCCTACAGAATGGTAGGAACGGTGTCCACCTCACACCCGTTCCCACCAAATGACAGGAACGATGTCTCGTTCCTACCAAATGCTAGGAACGACTCTATTATACTTTCTTCCTCTCCCGTTCCCACCAAATGGTAGGAATGGTTCCTACTTCTTTATAGCCAGCTCCTTCTACAACTTATACTTTCTTTCTCTCCCGTTCCCACCAAATGGTAGTAATGGTTCCTCCTTCTTTATAGCCAGCTCCTTCTACAACTTATACTTTCTTTCTCTCCCATTCACACCAAATGGTAGGAATGGTTCCTCCTTCCTAATAGCCAGCTCCTTCTACAACTGGTGCTTTCTTTCTCTCCCGTTCCCACCAAATGGTAGGAATGGTTCCCACTCTATTCCATCACTCACTTAAACTTTTTCTCTCTCATTTTCTCTCTATCTAGTGGTAGGGGCAACATTCCTTTCCCCCCTCCCTCTCTTTCTCTCTCTCATATACCTTTCAGCTTTTTATTAATTATATACAGTTATCTACAGTTAATATAGACTGGTATTTTTGCAACTCTCAGTGAGTGGGTAAATAGTAAATTAGGGCGGGGTGCTGAGTGCCGAGAAGGATATATTCATGACTAATATATATTCATTTAAATTGTTTAGTTATGAATGACAATTTTTGTGGGAATTAACATTTTGGTAATAGAACTTGTACTTTAATAGAACTTAGACTTTAATGGTACTAATACTGTAAGGGAGCTTAGACTTTTAACATTCGATGAGGGGGATCTCTGTGTTTCGAATTAGGGGGAACTTAGTACGTATTATTAGTCCGGAAATCAGGGTTTCTTTGAAGTGTAATATCAGACTCAAACTTCACAAATGCAGTTTTTATTTGCAGTAACTTTAGATTTAAACTCAGTAGTTAGGTGGTTGGTGATACAGGTGAATGTATGTTAATGCTTAGATGTATTTTTAGGTTTGGATTTTGAACAAATTAAAGTAACGGGGTATTCACTGTTAACTTGGGGTAGAATATATAAGATTTAAAATAAGTTTTCTCATCTTTGATGCGATCATTAACATTAATGTCATTGTATTTTAGCAATTAAGAGATTAATTCAGCTTTTTCATCTTTGATACGATCATTATCTTCAATCTCATTGTATTCGATTTTTACTACAGAATTAAATGTTTAAACTTTAAGACATGTGTTATGCATGATTTTGGAGGCGACTGTGTCAGTGGATGTTTGTGATGGGTGCCTGATTAAAATTCCCTTACCAGTCCTTTCCTTCTCCCCTTTGTAATAATTGGAAAATTATGTTTGGAAACTTAAATTTAATTTTAGTTGCCCACCGGTCCTCGTATTTTGGGGTGCGAGGCGAACCCCCAGGCACAAAGGCCATCCTGGTGAACCGGTGGTGTAACAATATCATCAGGCGTATCATAGCAGCAGTGTGTAAAACCCGGACCCCACGGACCCCGGATCCTATGAAAATTCTATAATTCTTAAAACTCTCATGGTGATTTGTCGAGATATTTAACAGGATAGTATCTAAAGACATATTTTAAATTACATGTGTTAAAAAACCCATAAAAATGGCCTGTTTTGCAAAAAGGTTGATAATTAACCCTTACGGACCCTGGCCCACTGACCTCACGGATCCCACGGACCCCTCAGTTTTACTCGTTGTTTTACCATTTCTTTAGTACATATTTTAACATCACGTTTAGGCATAACACCCATGTGATTTAGTTATTGTGTTTTTCTATCTTTATTATTTTCATTTTGGCTTTCTTTTTCTTCATGTTCTTATATTTGTTTAATGTTTATCGAAATAAAAAGTATAATAAGAACATTTATAAAATCATTAATATGTTTGAACCTGTCATTTCTTGCAATGCAAGTAATCAAAAATTCCTTAGGGTAATAATATTATTACCAACTTTAAATCGCATGGTTGTTCATGAATGGAACACGAAACCTGTGTTATGTGGAAGAGCTCTGATATCGATATATATCAGTCTCAGGTCCGCATGCAATGACCGCTTGCGCACTTCAAATAAACCTCCCCCAGTGCGCCTGCACTATCATATATTCACTTAAAATAACAAAAATCATATTTAATGTGTGACATGAGTGCTCATTCTTTCTCATGGAGTCATAAATGAAAATATGAGCGGCGTTTACTATGGTTCGTCAAAATGGAACTCATCAAAGTCAAGCAGTTGGGGTCCATCTTCAGCAAAATATTTTGTATACTTAAATCTTTCATTCAAATTGTTATTTACAAAACTTCAACATTAAGGGACTTTACTTTGTTCTTATATCAGCAACGTGGAATGTTTTTATCTGTATATATAAATGACAGTGTGGAAATTGGATTTTGGTGTCTGGGATCCGTGGGGTCCGGGTTTTACACACTGCTTATCATAGCTTATGTTGATTACTACTAATAGGAGACGGTCCAGTCAGTTTAGACCCATCTTGGAAATGTAGGCCGGATTCTATACTCGGGCTGAAACGTGAGCCTGTGGTGTTTCCAGGGAACGCACAGACCTACCACATCATATCCCCAGTACACTGTACAGAATCCTGACCGAATCTCTTGTAAGTTGTATACCGTTAATGTTATGACACGGCCTGATTCAGTGATTGTGTAAAATTTACATTTGTGTAACAAATATAAGGGCGTGTCGTGAACTGATGCAGTATCTGCATGCTCTTTGTTAAAAGATATTACTCCGTCCCTGTTTCCGAAGTTTGCAACACCCCGCACGCCGGACAGTGACCCCTGGTTCAAACGGTCCGGAGTACACCGGTGTTCCAGAATATTTATGTGTCAACTGCCTTGTGCTGTCATGTGATATGCTTTCAAACGCCTGTAACTCTGTAAAGAATGAACGACATACCTCTTGCGTGAAGTGAACTGTACCCTGCACCTGTGAGTCGCCCTTGAGAACACACACTGCCTTCACCATTTTGTTAATAGAATGAAATTTAACAAATTTTAGTGTGAAACCAAGTGACCACTGCAACTGTCAAGTCACGTTGTGACGGGTGACTCCAATCAAGGCGGCAATAAATAAAACTCGGAAGTCGGAAGTCGGAAGCCCTCGGAAGTCGGAAGCCGTTTTATATTTTAGTATAATTTTAAAAATAACGAACAAATCGACAAGTTTTTGTGTTAAAACGGAAGATATAGACACCCTTTTCCATACGAGAAAGTTTCAAAGATATATATTAATATATATGAAAACTAAAGCATAATTAATGCGTCGGAAGCCTCTCGGAAGTCATCCTGAAGTGACAGATGATGCTCAAAATGCATAAAACTCGGAAGTCAAGCCACAGTATCAACCAACAATGACACAAAAAGGTCTTGCATCAACCCAAATATTGATTCAGGTAATATTTATGTATTTGAATAAAATCATAATGTATATAACTAACAAAATAATATATGCATTAACCCAAATATTAATTTAGGTAATATTTATGTGTTTGAATAAAATCATAATGTATATAACTAACAACATAATATATAAATTCATATTAAAATATAAAACATGAATATAAAGTACTATAATTATAAATAAAAAAAAGAGTATAATACAATACAGATTTGTTTTGGTATTCTCTTTTATTTTCATTGAACAAATACATACATGATGCAAAATATAATTACATAATACAAGTATAATAAAATGTATACATAATGTGTTAAATAACACAGATGACGATATAATTATATATTCATTCAACAGAGATATAATTTGATATTAAATTATATCATATAATAAAATATCATATATTATAAAAGTACAATATAATCAATATTCTTATATTAAGTAAGACAAAAATATATAGGTCAATATAAATTAATATATGAAATGATTAAATTGTATATAATATGATTATTTATATATCCATTCATGTATGTGATAATTTATCTCCTCCACCTAGGGAGTTATTCTCACAAATAAAAAGGATAACAGATGGCAGAAAATATTTTAGATGGCGATTCCTCCCATTAGTTGTAACTGATAATTATCTAAAGATAGTTTATGTCGTTACCTTAAAGGCACACGCGTTTCATTGTTCTTATTGCCTGATCCCCAGTTAGCACAAACATTTTATGAAACTGTTCTTAAAATGTTTCCAAAACAGTATGTGGCTTTATAGTGTAAAATTAAAAAATGATCTCTTGACTCATATAATAATGTAATATCCTTCCTACATAAATTATTTTGATTAAGCTAAAATTAAAATATAAAGATACTGTTATAATTTATATCAATATTTTTGCAACATCACATGCCTTTTTTTTAAATCTTTCACAGTTATGCAGTTTTACATATTTTTAAATTTTCGAAATATTTTGGAAGTGTTTTTATAATGGTTTATGCAAATTGTCTGTGCAATGTTCTAAAAATGTTTCTTGATACGTTGGGTGATCAGTATTCAACAAGCATTGGAGAGTTATATGCGTTCAATATAAAGCAACCTAATGCATGGATTAAAATTAGTTTCATTTATACTGTATATAGCACCCTAATGGATAAAAAAGAATAGTTTTATTAATACAAAACTTAATGGACTTTTCTTACGGTTTTACCAGTTCCTGCAAGGATGCGACAGTTTGATACTTTGTTTTTTTTCATTGATATACAAACTTATGTTTTTTATCAAATATTTGAATAGTATTATGTAAAAATATTATGATACAAATTAATGTAGAATACTTAACTTTTTTTTATATGAAAAAATATTCTAATCTATTTTGTTATATAAGGAAAAAAATTATCACACCATTTTGATAAATTTACGAAATTTAAATGCTTTTATATTATATCTATTAGAAATAACATTCAATATTAAAATATTACGTCGCGATATGATATATAATGTATTACATTTGAATGTATATTTCAACATTTATTTTTTTTTATATTTTATATATCATTATGTTTAATTAGTAATATACATTATGGTTTTATTCAAATACATAAAAATATTTTTAAATTTAAATTTGGAATTATGCAAGACTTTTTCTGACTCATTTTTGGTTGGTGCTATATGGTCTTGACTTCCGAGTTTTATGCATTTTGAACATCATCTGTCACCTCAGGATGACTTCCGAGAGGCTTCCGACGCATTATAAATGCTTTGAGTTTCATATATGGGAATATACGTTTGTGCGACTTTCTGGTTTTGCAAAGGGGGTCTATATCTTCCATTTTAACATGAAAAAGTGTTGGTATGATCGTTATTTTTAACATTATTTCAAAAATTATAACGGCTTCCGACTTCCGAAGGCTTCCGACTTCCGACTTCCGAGTTTTATTTATTGCCAATCAAGGCAGAGTGCCGTGTGCAAAAAAACAAGTCGGGCACCTGCTTAGTCTCTGACACCTACACACGGTGGCGCTTCGTTCTCGCTGAGCTTCTGGAAACTACCAGACCGTCATATCATTGTTTTAAAGTATTTTATATTTTAATGCAGTGGGTACGACCTCTTTTGACACTGGAAACAACCAACTTCACTTAAATTTAAACTACTTTAATTTGAAAAAACCTCTGCAGGCCGGTACAAATAAATAGTTATAACAGAATTTGCTGACTTTTAAACTTTATTTCATTGAGTTTAATTTTGCAATTATTCTAAAGAGATTTTAGAATAATTAAGATGGCGGGAACAAGCTCAACAAACTTTGGAAGGTCGATGTTTGACAAGGACGGAATAATTCCTGGGGACCTGGTAGCCCAGGCCCGCATTACCTATAAGGGTCCTTGGGCTCCAAGCGAAAATTTTAATTTAACAATAAATTGATTTCTTTTTAGGTTTAGTGATATTGCAAAAGATGCGAACACAGGACCAAAGAATGACTGTGTATACATATATATCACGAATAAACGAATTTTAGTTAGTGCACAAAGTAATGTAATAATATGGATATCAAATGTATGTTATGTGGGGACACCTTGCTTCTATTTTCTTGTTCTATTTTCGCGAACTAAATTACTGACTTTTTCACTTTATCAATGCTTAAATATTCCGAATAAGGCATTTTTCTCATGTTAAGACGGTGTAAAGTTTACCAGGGGGTATCTTAGCCTATCCTAGACCTCCAGGGTTCTCATAGCAAGAGACCATACATACATTTATTTTATTCCGATATACTGATGGTCACACATTTCTTAGGAGTGGCTATATTGCGTGCTGAGGTATTAAGCTGTATTTCCCTGTGCAAAGACAGTGGCGGATCCAGAGGGGGGCGCCCCCCCTTGTTGAGCTGAAACATCTCTTATTGTATCTATTTCTTTTCCCATTTATTAGTAATTAATTTTCATTTCACCAATTTCTTTTAAATTCCCTAGAAATAAGATTAATAAATTATCCACATTTTATTACCTTCCAATTTATAAGTTTAGGATATTAATGAACAGCTTTGTGATTTGGTCCATATTATAAGGTAGCATCCAAATATTTCTTTTATTACACTCTGATGGGTCATAACACCGAGGAACCCCCCAAAGTGCATTCACCTGTTAGTGAGGCACGGCCTTCCCGTTAGCCTAAGAAGAAGCCGGTAAAAACTTTGATATACGACTTGAACATTTTAACCATTCTTTGACCACAAGAAATACTTTTGAAAGATGATAATATTTTGCAAGTTATAAACAAAGATGTGCATTTTTCCCATTTACATCAACATTCTACTTTAAAGTTAATATTTCTTATTTGAAGAAATATGAATATGAAAGCCGGCCACACGTGAATAAACCCCAACCTCACACAGAAAATCCTCATACTTTATGTGACCGGTGCCTCAAAATGTCCTCTTTACATTGTACATTTAAAGAATTTCTCCAAATTTCCCAGTGCCCCCATTTACCTGTAATTGATTTTAAGGGATACATGGTGAAAATATAGATGAAATAAAAAGAATAAATATGCCTAATTATATATATATATATATATATATATATACATTTATATATGTAATATATACATTTACAACACAAAATTTTAAGAACTTTAAGATTTAATAACACCCATCAGCCACCAACCAAATATTAGCGCCCCCTGTTCTCGAATTTCTGGATCCGCCACTGCATACACGTATATAAAATATGCTTATATGCGTGAACAGTTCTAAAATATGCGTAAATGCGTATATATATATATATATATATATATATATATATATATGCTTGATCTAGCATTTGTATATAAGGTTGTACAGTGGACACTATAGTATCTGCTATAGCAGGTCTTCCCCAAAACAGATGCCAGAGTGACGTCATTTTAGGAAACTAAGCTATAATCCTGATCGCTAAGATGATGTATAGCCAACTAATGTACTGTTACAAGAAAATTAAGAAAGGTGCTTGGATAGAGTAATTTCGTTCTGTTTGGCTATCTGAAATGTCAATGCATGGCTGCCAATGACAGCCGTGAAACTACACTCCCAAGGCAGCGGAAATCTTACTCTTCTAAAAGAAGCTACTATTTCCCCTCTGCCTGGTTTGACCGTTTATGATGCACTTAAACACCAGGTGGTTCACATGGGCCTGTCTGCTGAAAAAAAAACTGCTGATGTGACTAGCAGCCAACCAAATGCAAGTCAACAAACACTCGACAGGCATCAGGCTCCGCCCAGAAACCAGGTGTTCGGCAATTCTCTCTGAGCTTGTGGCCTGTTTAAACTTACCATTGTGAATAAATAGTGCCCAATAGGCTCACAAGTTGGCAGCACCATACGGTTCCAACTATTAAAAGTTAATTCTCTTGGTTGGGTCCATCTTCACCGCCTCCAATTTGATACATATCGCAGCGTATAAGAATAACATGTTCTCCCAATGATAATAATAATAATAATAATAGTAAGAAGAAGACGAGCCATGCAATAATAGACGTTTTCAAGTCATTCGCTCTACATTTGCCTGCCGCCCACGACCAGACGGCTTACCTATAAGTATTAACTCCTGGGTGGAGAGAGCACAACCTCGTGGTTAAGACTTTGGCTTGGAGTCGAAGCGCAGAAGGCGATCAGTACCAGTCTCCACCAGGGGTCGCTACCACTACTCTGTTATTGCAGCGAAAGCCACACCTCGCAGAATTGGACTCACAAGTGTTCGTTCTGAGCAGAAAAAAGTCCAGCGGAAGGTTGTACGGAAGCATGTAGTGGAGTGCCCTCTGGTGGAGATTTGGTCAAAACGGGACTCGATCCCACAACTTGCAGTCGCAAATCAAGCGCCTTAACTTTTCCGACACCTCGTCCCCATAGGGGGTATAAAGCGAGTTCAATAAATCTTCTTCATAGCCATTGAATTAACTTTATCTTCGTGCTCGAAGATTATATTTGTGCCACTACTTGCTCCGTCAATAAATTGGCTTCTCGGTCGCTCCGAGTCCTGCTTTACCATCTCATTCTGGTTGGCTGTCTAAAATGTCAATGCACGGCTGCCAATGACAGCCGTGAAACTACGCTCCCAAGGCAGCGGAAATCTTGCGCTTCTAAAGAAGCTACTATTTCCCCTCTGCCTACTTTGACCGTTTATGATGCACTTAAACACAAGGTGGTGCACATGGGCCTGTCTGCTGAAAAAACTGCTGATGTGACTAGCAGCCAACCAAATGCAAGTCAACAAACACTCGACAGGCATCAGGCTCCGCCCAGAAACCACGTGTGGGGCAAATCTATCTGAGCCTGTGGCCTGTTTAAACGGTCACTCAAAACGAAATGAACTACATTGGCTTCCTGTATTCCTCGCTTGGCTGGTAAACCGTTTTGTCTTGATTGGACCAAAATACAGTGCTCCCCTCTGGTGTAGAGATTCAGGATACAAGGGTCATAACAAACAGCGCTTACGAATAGGTAGATGGCCTATGGGTAAAGCGCTGTGTACAGAGCGTACCGTGAAACGTGAACCTATATTATGATCTGATTTGTACCCTTCGTCTTAATTATAAATTCTGAAAATATATATTAAATATTGGAAGCACCACTTCTTATGCGGGTGACTTACAGGAGATGGGGGTCGTTTTCTTTTTCTTTTTTTGACATATTTAATTCGGTGCATTAAATACATGGCTAAGGTTGCTGTATATATGGAAGAGGAGAGATATCCAAGACGTTTATATATTTTATTAAGGAAACTTGATAATAATGGTAAATGAACATTGGTAACAGGGGTGAAATCTTTACTTTTTCAGACTGGTTTTGGTTTTATATGGATCGCTCAAGAAGTTGGTGATTGTTACTGGTTTATAATATGTTTAAAAGAAAGATTGATAGATATGGCACTACAGAATTGGAGTAGGGATGTAAAGTCAAGTAATAAATTAGAGTACTATGAACTTTTCAAATCCATGTTGAATGTTGAAAAATATATCAGTTGTGTATCTAATAAATACCACAGAACCGCATAAGCTATATTTATATGTTCAGATCTTAAGTAACAAACAGAAACAGGGCGACAGAATGGCTTGAAAAGAGAAGAGATAATCTGTAAATATTGTGTTAGGTGCGGTTATAACAGTATACAAGATGAGAGTCACTTTCTGTTGGAGTGTCCATTATATAAGGATTTACCATTTAAGTATTTTGATAAAGATGTACAAGAGTCAACACAATATAATTTCAAAAGGATTTTTAATTCAGAAAATAGAGTTCAAATAACCAAACATGCTTTCAACTTAAGGAAATCAACAATAGGAGACTGAATAATTTGCATTTTGTACCTTATGGATCTTATGAATTTTGTAAACTGCTTTAATTTAATATTTCAGCCACCCGAAATAACACATGCATGGGAGGATATTGTATGAATTTCTAGGCATTTAAGTATTTTTATTATTTTCATATTATTGAGGTTTATTTTATTTCTTTGCTTGTTTTTATTCTTTGTTCATTTTATTATTCTTTATTTTATTTTATTATTTATTTTTATTACATTTTCTCTTCCATTAGTTTATTTTTACTATAGTTGTAATGCAGTTGTTGTTTGAAATTGAATGTTTTAGTTGATGGTACATATGTACGACATGTTTGTTGGAACTTTGGGCCTGAGGCATTGTTTTACTCAATAAATTGTGTTATGTTCTGTTAATTATAGTCTTGGTTATTCATTATTCAACATGTATTAAAATTGATTTTAATGCAAAATGTCCAGTATATATGTGTAAAACTTTAAGGAGAAGGCGAAGCTGGTGATCTCATGGCCTTTCAACCAATAATCAGGTAATCAAGCTACCCTGGCTTTCACTAGTTAGTATAAATAATAGTAAGATTATAATTTAAACAACGCTCAAAGTATTAAAAAATATGACTGCAGGTCACAGTCGCAGACCTAGGTCAATCAAGTCTCGCCTATTTTGCACAGCCAATTAAAAAATGTGGTGGTTCTCTATGGACACACGGTTGGTTTACTAAACACCCATGTTAGATTGACATTTAAATTAAAATGAAACGTGTTATGAACATCGAAGTATATTATCAACAACACATTTTTAGACGTTAAAGATAACAAAGTCAAAATATCAATAGGTCGTTCATTAATGTTCTGAAAAATTAACATCTTTCTGAGTATAAGACAATACTTAGACCTTTATGATATGAATTAATGAGTTATCACAGAGATAAGTTCAAAATTTCCTTCAAAACTTTATATAAAACTATGTTTCATCTCTTTGTGGGCTATTTTTTAACTGAACTTACCATTATAAATAAATGGTGCCCAATATGCTCACTAGTTGGCAGCACCATACCGTTCTGAGTGTATCGGTACCAGTGAACATGTATTGCCCATGCAAGGAGGTGGTTTTTCGTTTCCAGAGACGTGTATTTAAATTCAGTCAGTTTATTACCAATGGCACATGGGTGTATGCCACTGGTACCACCAAAAAACATCTATATAGGAAACAGTTCTTCCATTCCGCTCGGTTCTCCTGTGATCGAGTGTTTGGTTGCGTCTGCTTAGGATTAATAACATTGATCGTACAAACGCCACATCTTAAGTGTAAAGCAACAGAGACAGCCAGCTGTTTCTGTGTCGTATGTGTTATGTAAAGCGACGTATTTGTTACAAGTTATGAGACCATGATTACAATATGGGACCATGATGAATGGTTAAAGTGTTCCATAAGCTTTCAAGGGCTGTGTGTTTCTTGAGTCATTCTGCCCCAACGTGACATGCATTGCAATGCAAAAGGCATGCAGCATCTCCAGACCTGGGAGCCGCCGCCGAATTGAGCCAGCCGCCGCCGTTTATTTTATAAGCAAGCCGCCGCCGATAGTTTTCTTGAGCCGCCGAATTGCGCCAGCCGCCGCCGATTATTAAACACCGGCTCAGCCGCCGGTGAAATATTGATAAGCTGAAGAAAAAAGCTTGTCAGCTTGTAAATAGTTACTACAGTATTATGTTAACATGAACTCGTCTTAAGCAGATATCACTGAGCTGCATGGCTTCGCAATGGAAATGCATGATTAATTTTATGGAAGTTGTAAGTCATTATTTAAGACAGATAACAAGGTTCCCGCAAGCCTCTTTTTTCAGACCCGATAACTGGCATATTCCCCGTTTGATCAAGGCCATTTTTCTTATCCTGGTTGCTCAAAATAAAGAGAAATAATGCAGGAATCCAGATAATTCCCAAGTTTATTCAGTCAGATACTGATGCTTGAACATTTAAAGTTACTGAGGTCGATGTGCAATATTTAAAAAAATATTATATACTGCTCGGTAAAATTTAGGATTAAATGAACGAAAACCATAGGGAAAAGCTGTTATATGTATGGAAAAAATATGCATGGATTTTTGTTATCATTGTTTCCAGCCAATATAAGACAGTGTACGTATAACCATGAAACGATGTCGGCAGCCAGCGACCGCTCATAACTACCTAATATTATAATCATGCTACAAATGTCATTCGCGTAAACACATATGGATAAATGTCATAAAATGCTTGAGTAGAAACTAAACTTTTAAGCGAGTCTGATTGGTTAGCAATTTGAATTTAAAACGCGAGACCAAATCAGTGTCAAACAGCTGCAGACACCGGCTGCTTAAACTACTGACAAACATATTGCTGCATGAACATTTTAAGGGTCACAGATAAGAGGTCACGGGGATGATTGAGGCTGACACCTGCGAAAATGCATGACAAAATTCATATTTCAATTAAGACACGTGACAAATTACGTACAGGATTGCGACCTGGAAAGTTCAGCGCAGGAAAAAAAACATGTTCATCTTAGGCTAGGCCAAAAGCAATTAGAGATTTCGTGGTTGTGGCAGGGAGTTGGTCTGTTCACATTACGTCAAGAAGAATTCACAATATGTTTTAAGTAATCAAATTTTCATAATTATTATAAAAACTCTTGGGCTGGAGTTCGATTTTGTACGATAATGTCATCTCTCTCCCTCCTCAAATTATTACCAAATGTTTTTATTAATTTAGACACTCGCGGGTGAAGCATGACTTTCTGTACACTATATATATATATATATATATATATATATATATATATATATATATATATATATATATATATATATATATATATATATATATATATATATATTGACAAAATTTCCTGCCCTTTCACATAACCTCATGTGATACAGTTAAAAAAAGAAGCACGCAGTACGTCAAGCTATGACACTTTAAGTTCGGCACACGAAAAACGATTATCCGGTTGAACTGTCATGCAAGTGAGCGCACGAAAACAGTTTCTTTGAGGATGCAAACAATGATATCTATATATCTCAATAGCTGAATTGAAGCCTTCGATTTTTCAAGATGCTTTTAGCAATGTTACGTTATATCAGTTGAGATCAAATAATGCATGTGTAGCCAAGGTCTGTCAAAAGAAATGAGGAAGATCATAACAAATTTCATCTGATCAAATAAGCGCTTAGCATCACCAAAACACGCTATGTTGTCAGATCTGAAAACACAGTGGGGGAAACCCCATCCTTCACGTAACCACTCACTGTCCTTGTACATGCCCGGCGTGATATTGAATAAAATTAATTTATCCAAAGGGTAATTACCTTGTCAAAATATTCTTTAAGTTTGTTTCATATTCTTGTACATATAAATATAATTGCATTAGATTGAGAGAACATTTTGTCCATTAGATATTTGCTTTATCTTAACGGCTCAGCCGGCTAGCCAGCCACAACGCTGTCCACTCAGCCATCATCATTGTTCTTAGACCTGAGCCGGCTCAGCCGGCTAGCCAGCCATTTTTTCTTCCAGCCAGCCGATTTACAGGTCAACGGCTGGCTCCCAGGTCTGAGCATCTCTCAATTCAGATTCAACATTATTTATCGATATATTGATTGATGCAGGTGGACAGTACGGATAGGCCTATCGATGGCTCTAGTTGGAATCAAGATAATAACTTGGCCTGTGATATGCTGGGAGGTCTTTTTTTAAATTCAACAGTTCCTCAAGCCAGGATTTTGACTATAGGGTTTTGACTGGTTCGAATTGAGCCCAGCTTTTTAAAGTGCATTCCCTGGGTCGGGTCCATCTTCAACGCCTCAAATTGATTTTACTTCGTAGCGTTTAAGAATTACATGTTCTCCCAATAATAATAATAATAATAATAATAATAATACTGAAAATAATGAGCCATGCAATAATGGGCGTTTGCAAGTCAAACGTTCTCCATTTTTTTCTATATTTAGGTATTAACTCCTGGATGGAGAGAGCACAACCTCGTGGTAAAGACTTTGGCCGGGAGTCGAAGCGCAGATGGCGATCAGTACCTATATCCACCAGGGGTCGCTACCATTACGCTGTTATTGCAGCGAAAGCCACACTTCACAGAATCGGACTCACAAGCACGTTCTAAGCAGAAAACGAAGTCCAGCGAAAGGGTTTACAGAAACATGTAGTTGGTGAAGATTGGGTCATAACGGCACTCGATCCCACAACCATTCCGATACCTCGTTACACAAGGAAGCGAGTTCAAGAAATCTTCATCATAGCCATCGAATTAACTTTATCTTCGTGCTCGAGGATTATTTGTGCCACTACTTGTACCGTCACATAGGTCTGAAACGAATCGTTCCTCTCGTCTTCTTGGTCGCTCCAAGTCCTGTTTTTCCATCTCATGCTATACATAATACTATGGGGCATTTGAAAAAGTGGTAATACAATGGTAATACCAAGAGTTTGTGTCGTTACTGTTTTCGCTATGACGAATTTTCGCGGATTTTCACACAGGTTCTGCCGCAGCGTTCGTTTCTGGAACCCCCCCCCCCCCCCCACCCCTGAACCTAGGACGGAAGTTTCCGAATCTTGGCATCATATCGGGGTCACATGCGAACTGGTGCCCCATCGTTTTTCGTTGACCTCTGACATTTCCTCAGTGCAAGACGTCTATCGTGCATCTATTTTGGGTGCAGGTAACACTTCCAGAAATGCTTTAATATAAAGGTCTGAAATTTTGCTTGTCCATAATCTTCGATGGTTTTTCTCGAAACAAAACTTTTGGTGCTACCTACGATCTTTAGTATAGCTATTGGGGGTTATCGTTTTAAAATATTATAGACACAAAGGATTTAAGTCTTTTGGCAGATAACATATAGGATATATAAATTAAAAATATGTTTGTTGTTTACCAAAGGTGCATGGATGAAGGTAAGAAGTATAACCAATCAGTTAAGTTCTTTACAGACAAACAGCAATTACATATCCGTTTGAAATAATCAGTCTGGATGTATTGTGCTAGCTTATATTCAAAGTCTGTTCGCCCGATGTTTCTTATGTTTCACCATATAGCGAATGGTTGGGCAAATCAAGATGTGAATTCGCAAATACTAAGTTACTAACCGGGAATTAGTAATCATAAATTGTTCAAATGTCTATACAGTAGTCCTGAACAGGTGAATTAGCCCTTTTGCGAAGGGTTATAAATATCCCATGATAGCGGCATAAAATATTGTATTTATGCTTTAAATATAGCAAAAGATAACCCTATAATATCTTTTGGTCTATAATCAGGAATTTGTTACACGGCCTAATGTTAAATATTATTCTGTCCTGGAGCGCCATCTAGTATCTTTGATTGGAACTAAAATCAAATCCGACCTAGCTGGGAATCGCAAGGTTATTCAATTTGCAACTTAAAGTCATGAATATTAGTTTGTTGTGTCAAAAATACAGATAATTTTGTTAAAGGACTTTTTTTCGTTATAATGTAATTTCAACATTTGTTACTTTATCAACTGAGCCTTGTTATGTCCTGTAAATATTCGTTTAAGCTATTGAATAACACCAACCCAGATTTTAAATACCATATACAATCACGCAAACAAAACAAAGATGCTTGCCCATGCAGCCAGGCATTAGATCTGTCTGATCATAGAAAAAAAGTATAAGATTTAGTGACGTGCACTAGCTTTTCCTTCAGTGATTTTATCTTTTTATTTAAATTATTCATTTTATGTTTAAACCATGTGAAGCGCATTTGAACATGAATTACATTGTAATAAAAATTCTCTATATAAGAAATTAATTATTATTATAATTATTACTGTTGATTTGATGACTCAGAAATTCCCCATGGGTACGTGTTAGCAGTGTTTAATTTTGTCGTTAATTCGTTTATTATGTTATTAGTTTTTATGAGCAATATATCTTAATTTTTTAATATCTGTCACCAACTGCTCAAAACATACCATTTTGAACATATAGCGTATTAGTATAATGATGATTATTAATTTTGACTTAATTTGATAGATGAACAATAAAAAAAAGAACTGTTAGGAAATATTTAGAAAGAATGTAAGAAAAGTTAACAAGCTTTCTGTCACCATAATGATCAGGGATAAAGGGAGTGGCGGGGTAAGAAAGGGGGGGGGGGGGGGTGTCTCGCTCCTAGTCATTGTAAATTTCCTGGTTATTATTATAACATCCAATATATCTGCAAATTACACTTTTTCTTCTGTTTGACTGAATCAACCTCATGGCTTATTCCTTAAATTAAAAAAAATAATGATAAACAATACGATCGACAAAACACTATAGGCCTATACTAGCCTATATATACATGATGGGTCTGCGCCTTTCCTGCTTACAGAAAAGATGTCATGGGGTTTCAATAGCTATTAAGCCTAACTATCATAATTTTGAAAAGAACCAAGTGAGAGTGCTGCAACAAAAGGCATTGGGACGGCCGAACCACTTGCGTATATTTATTTATTGTTGTTTCACCAGTGTAGTGAAAGCGAAGACGCGTTTATTTGTGCAGGCGGTTCCCGCCATATGACGTTGACAGGTAAGCCCCTCCCCTCATCAACGCACGCATGCGCATGCGACTCAACGTGCACTGAAGTTGTGTGCACACTGAACAACCATTCAAACCGGGTTCGCGTGTGGCCTTGTTTACGTTGTTTAAACCAACGTGATAACACATGTCTATGTTTTGACAGGCGGTAAAAGTGCAAGGGATTCAACTAACTACGGTGCTTGTTTATAACAATGGCGTAATATCGCAGAAATAAGCGTCGAAACAGTGATTTCTTAGGGGCGAGCACGGGGCCCAGTCACTAATGTTTGAAGTCGCCGCCTGAGCAGTCGGCCCGGACGGACCTTGTAAACATGCAGGGCTGGCTGTATATATCTTTGTGGATTACATTGATGGATTACATGGTTGGTGACAACAGTGAGTACAAGCCTTTCGTGTCATTATTAGATGTATGTTGCTTTCTTGCTTGGCAGACTTGTGTACCGTGACTGCTGGCAGGGTCGTGTATAGTGTTACAGGTTTGTTTGGTGTGTCCCCCTGGACCGTTCAGGGAACTGAAGCAACTGAACAACCAGTGACGACCACTGCTGGAGAAATCGCTTCACAAGGGGGGAGGGGAATTTGCAAGTGTGTTTGTGTGGATGTCATGGTGGGGATTTTTTTATAAGTGTGTGTGTGGGGGGGGGGGGATTTTGCAAGTGTGTGTGTGTGTGTGGATGTCATGGGGGGGTGGGGGGGGGGGTGGGATAGGGTATTATGATCCTCCACTTTGAGTACTGAAACATTATTTATGCCGAAATACTGTGGATGGCGTCTTCCCGGGACTGCTGGACAGTACATTCCTCCATGGTACACTATCCATGTCTATGGCTGTGTTTTGTGGTTGTTAGACAACAGTGATGATGTCACAAAGACATCACAATCCTTGTGTCACATGTCATCTTTAATTGACTGACGTAATAAGTTTCACTTGCTTTTTTAATAATAGTTCTCAGGCAAGGAATAAGTTGTAAACACTGTAGCTTGTTCTGTCATATTTTGGATTATTTGTCTCATACAAATTCAAAGCAAGGTAAGGCATTACTTTTTACGCAGATAGTCGGCGGAATAGCTCCTGCAACCTTTGGACAAGAAGGATTTACACTGCTTTACTTGTATGAAAAATAATCCCAGAAAAACATGCGGACACGGGTACTGGGACAGACTATAGAGGATGTATTTTGGGGGAGGTGGGGCAGAGTATCTGTCCTTAACATCACTGAGATTGTGACCAGTTTAAAGTGCACACAATCACTTAACATTTCATTTATACCTCAGTAATAAATATAACTGTGGATCCCCACAATTACCACAACCTAGGGGACTGGCCAAAGTGGTCGTAATATGGGGGTGGTCGTATTTGTGAAATTCTAAGTAACAAGAAAGTAGTTGTAATTGTGGGGGTGGTTATAGTTGTAGGGTTGTTGCAAGGCAAAGTTCCACTGTACTTAAAAAAAAAAACCAGAACATTACAGGTATTAGACAATGTCAAAACTTTGTTTTATACACTTTGTCTTATATGTTAATTTTTAACTAGGGTTGAGTGCAACATCACTACAGGGCCATGTCACCCCGTGTAACATCTGTTACTTTACATGGCTTTAATCCTGTGCGTTTCTGTTTTATATCAGTTATAACTACAAAAAGCTGAAGTTAAATGAATTATAGTTCAGATTGTGGTCCCTTTCTTTCCCTCCTGTTTTAATGCAGCAGGCATTCAGAGATTTATGTTGAATTCATGAGAATTAAAAAAGTAAATTATTAGTGAATTCTTGTTCCTTATTAGTAAGAGTTAATCCCACTGATGGTTATCAGCTGGAAAGATACTTGCTCTGAAAAGATTTTTGCTTTGAAAAGATACTTGCTCTGAAAAAAGATGCTTTCTCTGAAAAGATACTTGCTCTGAAAAGGTTCTTGCTCTAAAAAGTAACTTGCTCTGAAAAAAAAACACTTGCTTTTATGCCCCATCAGTATGCTGTAAGTTGGGTTTAACTTAAATTTTATGAATTTTATTGTTTTATGAGAATATATGTTGCTTTTTGCCCAGACAGGCTCATTTCAGGGAAAATGAAACCTGCTAAACTATTTGGTAAAAAAATCAATGTTAAACAAGTATTTAAAAATTAAACAGGATTTGGTCAGGTTACATGGAAATTGGAATAAAGAGCAAATTTGCTGCAGATTTATACAAGCAGATATTAATTATGTTAAGTGGTAGGTGTGAGCAATGTGTGACTGTCTAAGTCTGACAGAAGGTTACCTGATGACATATTGGTGTTGTTGGTTTTTGGCTGTCTAGGTCTCAGCTTTTATAATCTGTCAATGCCCACTCCACTTGCTGGCACAGAAAAGTCTGGCCTGAGCTTTGTTCACATCTGTGAATAGGTTATTAATCATTTATGGATCAGTTTGCCTGACCCAGTGATTGACAGTGAAGTCAGATTTAGCTCCCATCAAAAAGTTCAAGTCAGACAAAGGCAGAAGGTTATTCATGTTGGCAGGTGTTGAATTTTTGTTCACCACTTAGAGCACCATCTATATACTGATACCAATAATTGGCTGCATTAGTAAGACACAGGTAGTAAGCATGGGACCTGATATGACCTGTATGACCGATATAAAATCCATTAATATATATATATATATTATATATATACATATAGATATGTCAAGACCCAGATTAGAATCTGCTCCAATTTAGAACTGGGCCAGCCCATGCAGATAAAATTTTGATCTGGACTAGCCCAGATCAAAATTTTTAAATGGGCCACACTAGTTTTAAACTGGGCCAGCCCAGTTTAATATTTTGATCTGGGCTGGTCCAGATTACAATCCTGTGGTGAAGACTTCAGGATTGAAATCTGATCTGGACAGATTTTAAACTGGGCAAGACCAGATAAGAATTTAGATCTGAGCCAGTCCAGTTTATAATCCTGTGGTGGACTGATTTTTATTTGGGCCAGCCCAGTTCAGAATCCTGATCTACTCCTAGGCTGGCTTCAGTTACACTATAAATTTACCTAGCTGGCCTTTAAGCAGTTCAAAGAATTTGCAAAATATTCTAAGTCAATGATAGTTTAAAATCAGTCCACCACAGGATTATAAACTGGACTGGCCCAGATCAAAATTCTTATCTTGGCTTAATTGGACCAGCTTCTAATCTTGGCCTTAACATATATATTGGTAAAGTTCAAGAATATCCCATTAAGTGATTGTTGAATCTGAATCATCACATATTTGAATATAAATTACCAACAGATCAATTCAGTTCATGTATTGCCTTTCTCCATTGACATGATATACATTAGGAAGCTTTTGACCCAGTATATATATATTAAATATATTTATAGACCCACTTGGTCACAGATGGCTGGGAGCTTAGCTGTAGCACAAGCTGTCAGGCATTTTGATTTTAACCACGCAGTACTCTGAAGCTACGTTGTTCAATGGTAAATGGAAAACTAGGTTAGCTTATAATACAAAGTGCTGACTGTGACATGGATTTTGGCACACTGCCGCTTTGGTATATCTACTGAAACCTGTGCAGTGAAATAAAAGCAGATTAAAAAGATATAAAGGTACTGTTCAACATATCCAACATTGTCACAGCACTTACCCACACACTGTAATGTGCCTGAATGAGATTTTAATTTTTAGTATGAAGGAAAATCTGTTAGACAAGCATCTTATTTTGTTAAATACCAAATATCCTTTTGATTTACATCTATGTTTTAATCATCTGTCACTAAATTTTAACTGAAGCAGCCTGTTTAGTGAAATGTTCAAATGATCTATTCTGCAATAGCCATTGTGTTCAGAGGGATAATGAAGGCAGCTTGATAATTATAATCAAAGGCTTATTGTATCACTTGCTGGATTGAATAAATTTGGATATATAAGGATGACAGTAGCTGTGTCATAATAAACAGCTTTAATGGTCAGTATTGCTAAGCACTGTTGCTAATACTTGCTCTGCTTGCATGATTCCAACTAATAATGGGAACGATGATCGATTTTATTTGATGAATGGTCGGCTGAGGCAGATGATCCTTTAATTGATCTTGTTTTGCCATAATCGATTACAGAGCTTTTCACTAATGTTCTGCTTTATAAAGAGGGAAAGTACAATTTCATAAAGTTTATGCGGAAAAACTTTAGAACAGTATGTGTTTGTTAAAGGATTCACATTTACATTTATACATGTAGGATGTAGAGTTATTAGAGCTCTGTATTAACCAGTATTTAGGCCTATCTATAGATCAGTTGAGAGGGTGTACAGGACTTTATTTTATCAGAAAATTCACACTCCCAGAGGTCAACCAACATTTACTGATGACTGATCATGAAATTACAACTCATTTCCAACAATTCTCAAAAGCAACTAATAGACGATCATCGGTTGCTGAAATGCTGTCGACGATTGATTATAATAAACCAGGAAGCAACTCCCAATGCTACTTTCAACAGCATATACTGGTAGTGAAAACATTACAGTAAACCATGTTTATTCCTTAATTGTTTACATTGAACATTATAAAGATGATACCCATTTATGTGAACAAATGAAATCATTACATGTTGAGATCCATGTGGTATCAGGAAGGACCATGTAGGTTATTTGCAGCAAAAGACTAAAAAGCAAACTTTATATAAGTATATGTAATATATAATATGTATGGCTTTACTGATGTATTATTATTTTAATCTCTACCTGCAAGAGGATTCAAAGGATTAAAATTTATCAATTGCTCTGATAAGGACTGGTAGGTTTTTCAGCTTAAATGGCCACTGAACCTAGCATGATGATTTAATTAACATTTCTCTCAGATGGTATCCTTAATTTTGACAGTTATCAAATGTATAACAAGGGCTGATTTCTCTCTATAGATAGCTTGATGCCTGAAACCACAGCTGTGATACATTGGTATCAGGGAGTCCTTGTAATGTGGAGCAGCACTGGGAATCAGAACTAAGTGTCTTAACCTCAACCACATGCTGCAAAAGACATGTCGTAAACATGTAAAGAATTCTAACAATGGCATGTTGCTCAGGTGGTGAACTTTGAGCCTCTGTTATTATTTCATAATTTTCCTGATGAGGTCTTGCAGGTTTGAAAACATTGACCTAACATTATTGATGTCAACTTTCTCTCCAGGGGAGCAGGTCATCTGCATTTCAGTACATGTTGTCCAGCTGACCCAGCTTCCTGCTCCGGACACTGGGTTCATGCTCCCCATGTTTATGAGTGGGGTAGGAGCAGAGTGATTTGTATTTCTAACAGGCCCTCTGACAGCACGGCTGACAGATGAACCAGGTATATCATGGCCCAGACTGATCCAATTATCTCAGTAAACACCCTCTAACAGGAGATTCACACTGTGTCAGGGTACATACACCAAACCGCCAGGTTAATTGAATTTTCACTTGTTGCCACAAGGGACAATATTTGAGTCAACAGCTTCAGACCTTCTGTCAAACCGGCTAGCTGATACTGAGATAGCGGTAATAGAAAAGTTCTGAACTTGCCACAGTGACTAAATATTTGATCTTTTATTCTAAGCCTGTGACAGCTTTGCAACTATTGGTCTGGTATTTCCAAGAGATAAACGTGTGAAAAAATAGGGCAAAAAGAGAGTTCATGTTTACAGCTCCAGTTTTGGTAATGCTGGATGCCTTAGTCTTAGAGTTTCCGGTTTTGTCCATAAAGGTGCAGGTCTTTAGTTTATATTTGTTATATAAATAAATTTGTTAGTTTCATCTACATATACTCCAGACTTTAGGGTGTATACATTTTGGTGTTTTGTTTTCTCATCTTCCTTACAAGCAACCATAAAAGCAGCCCAAATGGGCACTAGAATGTTATCACCACACATTTGCCAGACCAGCCTGTACCCATATTCACTCTTGGGTTAAGAAGGCCCACCTTTCTGGTTAAGACCCTTGACTGGTGTCCTAGAGCAGTTGTGAATACAGGACTCAGTTGGCATTTATTTTTGGCTGGTAGGCCTGACTTGGGTCCTAATACAACTTACCAAAAAAGCCATGGGGGGGGGGGAGGCTATGTAAGCCATCCATCCTGGTTCATTGTCATTGATATCAGGGTAAAAAGATGACAATCTTGATATTAGGCTACAAATTATGAGCACAAAATTAAGGATGCATGTGAACTCACAAACTGAAAATCAATCTCTACAGTAACGAGTCATTTCCTGGTATTGTGTAATAGGCTGCCATCCAGTAACCCACGTGAGCCAGTTGCTTGTATTCATGCAGTGAGAAATTCAACAAACATGCGGAAGGATTTACCAATATGCTGAGTTAAAATAGAATAGTTCTTGAAAATGCTAGGTATTGTAAGAAAGTACACTAAAAAAAGCTAACAATTGATCTGATTTATGTCAAGTGACAGCGTACTTGTAGGCCATGAGGTGTTGTCAAAAAATGAAGGAAATATTTGCATCCTCATAGAGCCTTACAGTGCAGTCCTTGTTGCAGTACGTAAAGGCATTGTGGCACTAGTAGGCTGGTTGTAGACTCCTTAATGTCAGAGGGCTGAAATGGCGTTAATCCTAGAGCTGAGTTCAAATGAATGAGTCCAGTGCACCTCCATACCCAACAATTATAGGACTGTGTACATACCAGAAGTATGACTTCTTTGTATAATAGACAATCAGTCAGTATGTATGTAATAGGTGTAATAAGAAGTCAAGTTTGTCTAAGGATACCAGGTTTCAGCAAATGAGGATTCAATGAATGCAAAGCTCAAGATGATTAATTTTATGCATAATTTTGTACAATATATGAGCTGGGCCATAGGTAAAGTCTGTTGAGGTTTTACACCCGAGCCTAATGGCTCATCAGGCCGGGGCTTTTCCTGGTTTCTGTAGCCTTAAGCAACTTAGGAGTTAAAGTTTTAAACTCCTGCTGGATGGGATGCTAGTCCTTTGCAGGATTCCATTCCAGTATTTACTGGTACCAATTTCTACTGCTGGGTGGACAGAGGCACACTTGTGGTTGGAGCTTTGCCTGAAGATCTTGGCACGGTGGATTACCGGGATTATTACTCATGACCTCCCAATCATGATCCCGGCACCTGAAAAGGCTTAACCATTACACCACTGTCCCCCCCTCCTTATGAGCTGGGCTTTACATGAAACAATTATAAAATAAGACCAGAGAATTCCTATTTTAATGTCAGTATATGGTAGTTATGTTGATTATCACCCTGCATACAGGTGAACATCAGGAGCTTGATGTCCATGTACAAACCATTTATCATTGTGAAATTCCATGCTCTGGTTCTGATTTCAATCTTCATTAGCCTTCCAATAGTAAAATAAGAGAATCAAGTCAGTACATAAAGCAGCAGTGTTGCTCAGGGCATCCTGAAGTGCAGCCCATTGGCAGCACTGGTTCAGAGGCTGCATGGGTCACAAGGCAGGTTAATGGACTGTACTCAGAGGAATTCCTCTGCCGCTGACATTAAGGATAATCAAGGATGTTGATTGATTCATATAACATGACGTGAGGGTGGCCCCACAGCCCATGGGCGTGGGAAGGGGCTATCATCCCCTGCTCCATGTGAACTGTCTGGCTCATTAACGGCTAGATGTGTACCCCTGAGGTGAAATTTGCTCATCGTTCCATGCCACCCTGTGGCGCTTCAGAATCTGGCTTTGTCTTTGTTGTTGCTCATCAGCAGTCTATCATGGTTTCATGAAGTTAATCATTATAAATATTGTTATTGTCATAAAAGGATGCATATAGCTGTTTATGGAAATAGGTAATCATCTCATTTTAGTGTACAATAAGGTAGCCTTTGATCACCAAGCTGTAGTAGAAGTTGATAAGGTGCTGAAATACACAGCCTGAAGTCAAAATAAGAAGGGGAGGGGGCACCAGAATTATCCCTCTTAATAGAGTGCTGACCCAGAGCAGTTCTTTATGCAGTTAAAGACATTACCTGGCAGTCTTGCTAGTTAGTGAGTTAGTGCTCACTATCAGTGGTCTGCCTGAGAGGGTTGCATGTTAACTATGGTTTTACTGTTTTCAAATATGCACCAAAGGGGATATAAAAAGAAATTCTTTGATTCAGATAAATGCTGTTCATATTACAGTTATTTGGGTACAAATACTAGCTTTTGCTGGTCTGATGTCCTTTTATGTCCTGCAATTAATCTTTGACAGTAATGTATTCTAAATCAAAGTTTGATGTATTTAAGACCCCCAACAGTATATGAACAATTACAAACCAGAATTCTTTTATTAAGGATGTAAGAGAGTCCAATGGTAATCTTTTGAATTCTTGTGAAATATTATCCCTTTAGGGTGGTGCTGGTATAAGGCAGGGTCAGGCATTTAAGATCTGTTGCAGAATTGTCTCTGTAATCAAAACCTGATGTGTTTAACTTTCTCTGCGGTACATAAAGGGCCCCCAGTGTTCCTTACCCATTTGGATATATCGGCATCAAAATAAACGTTTGTCTTATGGAGCTATGCATGATCGGGACTAGTTGAGAAGCTGCCCAGAAAATAACACCTTAATGGAGCATAACAGTTTTTATCCCCATGTGTTCAGTGTCCTGTTTTCACCTGATGGTATTGTACATCATAATGCGGGCATGCAACTTTATGGTACTAGTCCCTGTGTTTTGGTATAAAAGGCAGGAATGACAATAAACATGACCCATGTTAAATATACAGAAAACTATTTCCTGAAACCTGATATTCAGACTCCCTAACATCAAAGGATGCTCACCAGAGGCGGTACAATACATGTTATCAAGAGTGGTGATAATAAACATCTCACCATCCCCATGAAAGGAGCGGAGGTCACCCGGTGCATCCCCAATACTAAATTAAACCTCAGCTTCTATGTTTCCTGCCATCTACTCGTTATTCATGTTAATAAACATCTCAGAATCAGACATCTGATAAATTAATGCTCCCCGTTTGTTTTTCATTTATGGCTTACAGTACTTGTATAGCGTATGTTTTCAACATGTTCATGTTTCAGACTCTCCTGTCAAACCATGGTTCACAATGGCAATTTGCTCAATCAATGGATATAGTGTATCATTAAGATATTGCTCATTGAAGGAGTGAGAGAAATCACTGCTTTTGAAATAAAAGAGACCACTGATGGAGGGGAACACATTAATCCTTTTCAACATGGTTTTTAGCTCAGCTGACTGTAAGTCATCTGAGCTGTAGCGATCACTCTTTGTCTATTGTCCGTCTGGCCATCCGGCCATCCACCAGTCTGTCCCTTTACAAGGCACAAATTGTAACCACTGGACCTGGAATCTTCTAACTTTACATCCAGAGAGGTCCATGAAAAATCACCTTGGAAACCAGGAATTAGGTCTCTGTTACCCATATTCTTCAAGCAATGGGGCTCCGAAATACACCCCCCCCCCCCCCCAGAATAAAGAAAACTTTGATGCATAAGCTCAAATATCTGAACAACTAATGCATTGATCACCATGATTCTTTGCATGGATATTGATCATGGAGTGTTTCATCAGTTTCTGCAGACTGGTGGTACCACCTGTATTTTTTTCTATTTTTTTATCTATTTTTGAGAAGTTAAAAGATGCAGTCATCTGTTAACAGGGCACAAATTGTAACAACTAGAGCTAGAATCTTCTTTCTTGACATGCTGGGAGGCCCATGAAAAGATACCTTAGAACCCTGAAATTAGGTCTCAGTCACCCATATTGTCCAAGCTATCGAGCTCGGAAGTACCCCCCCAGAATAACTAAAAATTTGATACAAAAGCTCTGGTATCTGAACAACCAGTGCATTGATCGGCATTATTTTTTGCATGCATATGCATCATGGAGTGATTTATCAGTTTCTGCAGACTGGTGGTACCACCTGTATTTTTTTATTTTTTCTATTTTTTAGCTCAGCTGACTATAAGTCATCTGAGCTATAGTCGTGGTCTATTGTCCGTCGTCCGTCTGTCCGTCTGTCCGTCCGTCCGTAGATGTGGCACGTTTTGAAACCATAAGACCTAGGAATCCAAAATGCAGCATACTGTTAGATGTCCCCAAGATCTCCTACCAAGCCAAAAACTGGGTCTTTGCGACTTCGTTCCTTTGAGAAATTAAGGAAAAACCTCAATTTTTTATTAAAATCCTATTTTCACACTTCAGGACTGCCTAATATCAAAACCACTCATCTGTTTTTCCTCATATTTACCATAAATATTCCTCTACATAGTTCCTATGTACATGCCAGAAATTAAGTCTGTAAAGTATAAATTCTTTAAGTTATGGGCCCAAACATAATGGACTTTGTAAAAAATCAGGAAAAATAATAACTCACTTAACATGAAAAATTTTGAAACTAGAGTTTATTTTATCAAGTATATAACTATGTTTAATTAAGATTCAATTGTTTACCCAAAATTAGATCTGAATTTTGTAAATTTTTTAAGTTATTAGCATAAAAAAAAATCAGTACCTTAAATTTTGCCCAACTTTGACCATGGCACGTTTTTTTCCTGTAAGCACCATTGATTTAATTTTCACAGCATGTAAACATAAATATTTAGTTTGTCTAAATCTGAAATTTGAAAATAAAAGCTTGAAAATTAAGCTAGTTGTTGATTTTTTTTTCTGTAGTCACTTGCTTTGAGTACAGATGCAGGGTCCCACTCCAGGTCACTAGAAGTCAGCTATGCCAGGGTTTCTGATTTGTTACAGTCACTGGGGGAGATCCCCTGCTGTGACAGGTGTACAGTTATTCTCATATCACCACCCCAATCACCCCCCCCCCCCCCCCCCCCCCCCCGAAGCAAACCCAACCCACCAAGTGTTATGCAGTAATTGTTATTGTTTTCACTGTATCTCCTTAATTGTAATGCTGTTTCCACTCCGATATGCAAAAACTTTCCTTGAAAAAATAATTCAAGGTGTAATCCAGAAGATGCAATGTTGTGTAATGTAGCATTTTAAAGAAATCAATTTTCTTTTAAATGATTTTAACAAATATAAATGAACCCATCAGTATGCTTAAATTATTATAAAATATGAAGCACATTATGGATAAATAAAGACACAATTAAAAATTGTGAAATCTAAATCAAATATTATTTTTAGATATTTATTGTTTTACAGATTTAAAAGATATATTTTTGAGGTAAAAAATTAATAAACATTTGTATGCATGATGTGGTGTTATCTGACAAGATTGAGATTTATGATGATGCAATTGAGAATTATGAATCAGCTTTTATATTCAGATATATATGTTATATTGGAAATGTATAGAAATATAAACTTAAATTAGAAAATAATTGATGTGATAAAAAAATCAGGATTTAATACAAACATTTGTTCATTATTTTCCTGCCTCAGCAGAATTTGAGATCAGGCTTTGTTTGCCCTGTTTTATGTTGTTAATTAGCTATATTTCAACTGTATACATTTCATAAAAAAAAATACATATATATTTTATAATATATATCATATAAAAAAATAGATTCAATTGAACAAATGTGTAAACTACTGAAATGTCAACAGTTAATAGAAAAACCAACTAATGATCATGGTAATAGTACAGATCATTTGTTCACAAACTGCTCACATGCTTTAGTTTCAACATTAGGAAACACATGGTCAGGTCACAAAATATTTTTTGCAACAATTTCTTGCTCATCAATACAAACCAATCATATAAACCAACCATGGCCTTTATCACCTCTTCCTCTTACACTTTATCTCCATTAGATATTATATTAGATTTTTACCTTCAAGGTTAACGTCAGCTGAGCACAGTGACCAATAGGTCCCTTGTTTAAAATCTATTTTTGAGACCTTAAAAGATGCAGTCATCTGTGAACAGGGCACAAATTGTAACAACTAGAGCTAGAATCTTCTTTCTTGACATGCTGGGAGGCCCATGAAAAGATACCTTAGAACCCTGAAATTAGGTCTCAGTCACCCATATTGTCCGAGCTATGGGGCTTAGAAGTACCTCCCAGGATAACTAAAAATTTGATACAAAAGCTTCACTATCTGAACAACTATTGCATTGATCACTTTAGTTTAGTCTTTCCAGTAAAACAAGAAAACTAGAAATCTACGATCTTAAGGAATGCAAGCCTTTGGTGTGTGTGTGTGTGGGGGGGGGGGGGGGGAGGGGGGGTCCTGTTGTGGGATGCTCTCACTTACTTATTTGGCCCACAAGTGACTGTTAATTTGTAAATAATCCTTGATGATGTTTCTGAATCTGGATCATGAGCAGGATCCACACAAAATCTAATTGTTTCTTCAATGCACGGGCCATTCATGAAAAGCCCTGAAAATTTCCTGAGATTCTGTTCTTGATTTTGCGAGTTATGAATAAAAAAACACATACATGAACAAAGATGAAAGCATACCCTCAAGGTCCCTCCTGGTGGGGGCAACAAATTGACATAAGTGGGTTTAGGAGGATTTTTTATTTAAACATAAGTGGACATCAGCAGATTGACTGGTTTGTGCTTTTGCAGACACTTTGGAGACCAGTTACAAATGGGTTCATCACAGAGACTGTGACATGGAATCAGTAATTCATGAATTCGGGTCTGCTGGCCAGACCTGCGCTGACAGGTGCTGGAGGAATGTGTGAAATAACTGTCAGCACTGGAAGAGCACACACCCCTGCCAGCTACAGATATTTATGAAATGGACTCCCGCATGTTTTATTCAAATTTCTCTGTTCTTGAGACCAGAATGTCTTCCCGCATCAATGTGGTAGTTCCCTGATAGGAAACAGATACATGTATAACAAAATTTTAAAATGCATCGACATGCATCGGATCAACATAGCCAAAAAAAAATTATCTTCAAAATTGTCATGTGTCAAGACACATCAGTCTACATAATATTGTGAAATTACTGTGATTGATATATCATGTGCATTGACAAACATTTAATTTCATGCATCTGACTGTCACAGAAAGTTAACAGGATATAATCCTGGACAAGTTGCCTGTCCTGGGATTTGACTTGTGACTGTTATGCTAGTGAGTGTTGTCACTGTCCACTGGGTCTGTAGAGAAACATTATCCTGAAATATGGATGTGAATATTGATTCAAACCAAACTTCTAAAGTTATACTTGATGGCAGGACAAGTGATTTTATTCATTGAACAGCATTTAATCTAATTAATTCCATTATGAGTAACAAAGTGAATTGATGTGAAAACAGTGCCTGCTTGACATGCACTTATTCTGTGTAACTGTCCATTGACCAGCAATCAATTTACTACTGATCTTGCACTCATTCTGTAACTGTCCATTGACCAGCAATCAATTTACTTCTGATCTTGCACTCATTCTGTAACTGTCCATTGACCAGCAATCAATTTACTACTGATCTTGCACTCATTCTGTAACTGTCCAGTGACCAGCAATCTATTTACTACTGATCTTGCACTCATTCTGTAACTGTCCATTGACCAGCAATCTATTTACTACTGATCTTGCACTCATTCTGTAACTGTCCATTGACCAGCAATCAATTTACTACTGATCTTGCACTCATTCTGTAACTGTCCATTGACCAGCAATCAATTTACTACTGATCTTGCACTCATTCTGTTACTGTCCAATGAGCAGCAATCTATTTATTACTGATCCTGCACTCGTTCTGTAACTATCCAGTGACCAGCAGTCTATTTACTACTGATCTTGCACTCATTCTGTAACTGTCCAGTGACCAGCAATCTATTTACTACTGATCTTGCACTCATTCTGTAACTGTCCAATGAGCAGCAATCTATTTATTACTGATCCTGCACTCATTCTGTAACTATCCAGTGACCAGCAGTCTATTTACTACTGATCTTGCACTCATTCTGTAACTGTCCATTGACCAGCAATCAATTTACTACTGATCTTGCACTCATTCTGTAACTGTCCAATGAGCAGCAATCTATTTATTACTGATCCTGCACTCATTCTGTAACTATCCAGTGACCAGCAGTCTATTTACTACTGATCTTGCACTCATTCTGTAACTGTCCAGTGACCAGCAGTCTATTTACTACTGATCTTGCACTCATTCTGTAACTGTCCAGTGACCAGCAGTCTATTTACTACTGATCTTGCACTCATTCTGTAACTGTCCAGTGACCAGCAGTCTATTTACTACTGATCTTGCACTCATTCTGTAACTGTCCAGTGACCAGCATTCTATTTACTACTGATCTTGCACTCATTCTGTAACTGTCCAGTGACAATCTATTTACTACTGATCTTGCACTCATTCTGTAACTGTCCAGTGAGTAGCAATCTGTTGATTTCTGATCCTGCACTCATTCTGTAACTCAGTGAGTAGCAATCTATTGATTACTGATCCTGCACTCATTCTGTAACTCAGTGAGTAGCATGCAAATTGCTGGGTTTATATGTTTTTACTGTCAGGCTATATACCAGGGAGTCTTGATCATAGAATTACTCATTAACTAATTAACATAATGTATCATTTGTATACCTCCTTATCACTAGACACACCTAATTACATTATATAGTAAGCCAGCCTCAAAAGCAAATTTACCCATACATAATTGACAAAGATATATATAAGGATATTGACAAATATATGCCTTTCTAATTGTGGCAGCACCTTAATGTATTCACAGATTAAACAGTACATTAAAGAGGACACCTCCCAAGATGCACTGAACGATCACTCTAATATAACTGAATGATTCTCAGGTGCCAGGCTTACAAGGGTTGAGACCATAAGCGGGGCTAAATGATCAAGTACTTGTACTGCATACATTGATTTATACAGGTGTATAGTTGTATTCACTCAGCTCAGCCAGGCGGGTAGGCCCTGACAGGGGGATACTCTGTGGGTAGTCATTATATCCACATAGGGCAGACTTACATAGTTTCCACTAGGACTGGCTGACGAGAGAAGTGTTCAGAGGATTATCATATATTGTATATAAAGATAATAGGTAAAATTAAAACATGTAGTAATGATATTTAAACAAATTAACATGAGCTGTAATTTACATTGTGATAAAATTACAATAAAGAAAGACTGCTTAAACACATTCTTATATATTATTAAGCATTAGGGGACGAAATTATAAGGAGCCCGATTTTTATTTTCACACTCGGGGCCCCAAATCTCTGATACACGCAGGCCTAATTGGCCTGCAGATTGCCTCACACCAGCAAGAATAAACATTTACTGCCATGTGGCTCTCTATAATGTTAAAATGCTTGTACACAAAGGTTCTAGCTGCTAAATGCAAATGTAATTAGCCCGAAAGGAGTTTCCTTCATATCAAAAATGCAGTATAAAAAAAGTGGTGCAGGCATGTAATTTGCCTTGTGGGCCTGGGAAATGTCTGATCTACAGGCCTGTTGGGCCTGTAATTTTTAAACCTTATTTCTACCCCTTAGGATGTATGACTGAGTCTTGGTTAAACAGGACTTTGCATCAATCTCAGTGAAACATTTTATACAAATTGACAGTTAATCAATGTAAAGTTCACCTTTCAGTTGAATACTTTACTTTGTAAATAAAAGGTCTAATATTAAGGCTCTCTGTTTCTTGATTAAACAGGATTTTACAAAAATTGCAGTAAATTTAAGTATTGATAATTAATCTGTGTAAAGTTTACATTTTTCATTTGCTTAATGTCTAGATGGTCCATTAATTGCAGTCACGTGTTAAACAGCCTCTCATGCCCTTAGGTTGCCCAGAGGTAGTGGTGGGCCGATTATAGAGTTTTATCAAAAGTCAGTCCCTTTGCTGCAACTTTCATGTGCTTGATTGTCAAAGGCAACTATCAATTTCATCATAATCATGATATAGGCCTGTGTATGCATGTCAGCAGTCGTCTTAATTGTTATAAAATGAACATCATTGCTGGTGAATTTAGAAATAATACACGGGAGTATTCATGAGGGCTAGCAGGTAGATGTCCTGAATTGTGGTCAAATTCTTGATTATTATGATTAATTAAAATGAAACTTTGAATAGCATTTCTTAGTGATAATAGGAAAATATAAAAAATGCAAAAAACTTCTCTTTTTTTTAGGGTAGAATTACTAAGACATGAGGGCTGGGTAAAGTAGTACAGTTTCACAGATAATTGCATAATTCTTTATATTCGTCTAAACCGATTAATAATCTGTTCGATCAGTTTGCTGAAACCAATGATCAATAATGAAAAAGGAACCGACTCCCACCACTACCCGGAGGTGACAATTTAATAAAGGCACAATAGGCAAAGCCAGGTAATCCATGTAGGTAAACATCAAGCCTCAAGGGACAGATAATTCCCTGGGATTTAATCCAAGCAGCCATCTATGTTTGCTCACTGTGAACCTCAAGAAAGGATTCCTGCTCGGTATTTTCTGGGCAAATGTAGCATGTGTCAATATTCTCACTACCATACCCAACAAATGACCCTTGGTTCACCAGTGTATGGCACTTAATGGAAACTTGCAGGTAGCTAATATATTTGACCAAGAACATGCGTACAGTCAGTCAATGAACTCAATTGTGGGTGGGCCCTGGGGGTATGGCAATTCACCAATTATTTATTGACTTGAAAAACACTTGAATGTAAAGGTCAGCACCATATCTCCCTCTGTTTTAAACTCACCCCTAGCATTCATTGGTCAGCAGTAGCTTATTTGAAAATAAATAATGCAACACAAGTGTGACTAGTTTTGTTTGTGTTCAGTGTATTGATACAAATCATTTATTGATTTTATAGGTTCTAGCACATTCATATACGCAAGCTTCATTCATATGTAGTGCCCATCTTGCCTCAGAAGTTCTGGCATAAATAACTAAGCTGTGAATAACTAAGCTGTGCCTGGTTTCCCAGGTATTAGCTAGTGTCATAAATCGTAATCAGTTGTTAAAAATATGAGAGTGTGGATGTAAATTTGAACCTGCGATAATATTTTACTGCTGATGTGCCGGGTCTTAAGTGTTTGTATTCAGTACAAGCAGATCTTTAAGTCGGTTGCTCATATAGGCTTGATATTGGAATTTTCAGTGGCTATCTCTTATACAAAAAATATAAAAAATAATATACAGCTTGGATAAGAAAACAGTTTCCTATGGAGTGAAGCCTTCTTGTGAAACATGTATGTTCTATAATTTTATATATTATAAGGGAGCATCTATTGTATGAACATAAAGTGTGTCTCATATAATATACATAACTTTAACATTTGCTGAGCCTTGTGTGATATACAGTATTATATAGTAATTTAATTGCAGGCACACCACTTGTAACACTGCTGCTCATTGAACTTCAGGTTTTAAGCTGATAGTAGCAGTTCTTAAGCTAAGATTCATAAATTGTAGGGAATGTGGGATATAGAATGGGTATAAAAGCGGTATTTACTAAATAAATAAGGTGAGCGGAATGAATATCAGGCAAAACAAATCACTACACATAGCAATTTCTGAATGTTCTGGATGATATTTAGGGGCAACACAGAAATATGCATGCCATCATGCAGGATCATATGAAATCTCTCAACACACATTTTGCATGCTGCATTCCACATTTGATACATTAGGAATCTTAGCTTTTTCATGAGCTGAATTTTCTCCTACAATTCTAAACATTTAAGGCAAAGAATAATGAAGCTGTTTTTTTTTCTGATATTTGATCAAAATCACAGCTTTGGTTAGTTTGATATAACTCTTTACTGTTTAGCTTTATTTCAGATTTTGGACAAGCTCTGATACTGTACATTACCATTACAGGTAATACCTGGCTCAGCATTTGGAGCATCATTACAAAATTTTCAACAGATACCACTGAGTGGCTTTGCTTTAGGCACAGGTGCTCGAATTGCTATTAGTGTGGATTTCCACCAAATTGTTACTGTCTCAGATATTAAGTAAATAATAAAGAGATGGACCATATAGTGTGAAAAACGCTAGAAAAATGTCAGAAAAGTAACATTTATAAGGATATGACCTAGAAAAGTAACAAATTTAACCAAAATCTACACTAATAGCAATTCATTCACCCTTGTTTTAGGTTAAATTTGAATCTCAGGAACTGAAAAAAAAATTAAAATATGCAAAATGGTTCATATTCAAGAATCTGGTTGAATGAGAGATTTGGTGCTGCCAAACCTGAATGTGCTTTATTGGCCCTAAAGGGGAGGATTGGGGTGGGGGGTGGGAGTGAGATTATCATGGTTGGTATCTGTATGTGAACAATAAATAGCATGCCAGTGTGTATAACTAAAATGGGATTGGTTTAGCTAGAGTTAATTATGCTGCATGTTTGCTAAAATGGGATATTAACAGTAAGCTTTGAATTATTTTTATGTATTCATATAAACAAAAATTACATAATGTTTCTTAGTGTATACCTTTTGTTATAAATCATAAATAACAGAAATGGACTAAGTTTGGATTGCTAGGCATTCTGATCAGTCTTTGCTGGGCTGATTTGTAAACCATCCCAGTCAATGAGGGCCTCAAAAACATCCACCGATTGAGTTTCTGCTTCCATATCCAGGCATGGTCCTTATCTACATGCCTGGGCATCTCAACAAGTTTTTCTTATTAGATGAAATCTGCCTATTACAGCCGGGCACCTGATGAAACAAATACTAGGAGCTGATAAATCCCGTTGAATGCAAACTTAAACATGAGAGCACACATGACCCCTCTCAAGCTTTAGCTGCCTAATCATCTAGTCTGATCCAGCATCTGGTTTATCTGACAGCTAAGCTTGTTTGGCAAAGATAACTGTAGCATTTAGCTGAGGGCCTGCACTATTAGCTGTGTTAACTTGTAATTTATTCTTTATCTCCTTGTTGAAATTATGGATTCTCAGAAAGCTTTGGAGGTCATAAAGAGTATCTGTGTTGGATATTAACAGTATCTGTGCTTGAGAGATCAGTTTGGGTTTGCCCAGTACCTGAGCATTTTGTGAACTGAAGTGGTGTGCTTCATTGCCCCATTTCTTGCACTTTTCTCCAGTCAGCCACTTCACTCTGTTTTCTCACTCCATGCATGGTCATCTGACATTCATACCTTTAGTTAATCTTTGGCGTATATTTCACAGTGAGAGCACCTGCACTGACTATGTTTCACCACCTTGTATAGGGCTTGCTGTTAGTTTAGAAGTTATCATCGATTATTGGCCATTGATTTTCAATAAAGTAATAATGATATTTTCATGAGAAGAAAGACTAAATTAGATCTTAATATCCTTGCCTGGTGCCAAAATAGCTGGCTTTTATAAATCAGAGAATTTTTTATTAAAAGAAGTATTAAGCCTCAATTGATATAGCTTTGAAATTTTTCAAATATTGTCATGTCTTTTGTAGAATTCATGAAGTATTTATATATTAATTCTTGTCAGATCCATTGATAATCGAGTTGATAATTTGCTGGAGCCATCTTTTGTCATACCGTAAAACTCACATACAAGTCAATCTCGCATATAAGATGAGGTAATGATTTAAGGGTGAAAAATTAGGTAAACAATTTTTTGGACCATCTGAGTCTGAGGGAAATCTTACAGGTGACTACAGACCTCTCTGTCAAAGGTTGTACTCAAATGCATAAACTGTAAGAATGACTTATTTTATCTTTGCAGTTGAAAAGAACGAAGAGACAAACATTAATAAATATACCATTTATCAAGAATAATTGTTTAATAAGAGATAAAATAAATTTTTTTTTAAAGCAATCTGTTTTAAATATTCATAAGAATGAGGAGGATACACAGTCTTAGGAATGACATCAGTTTGATTTTCAGATGTTGGGAAGAGAATGGAAAATTGTGAATTAAATACAAGAAACAAATAAATGAAATACAAACGATTTTTACAAGCACCATAAATATCACTTATTATTTGAGTATCACCGAGTATAAAAAAAAAATATCACTGTTTATTTGAAAGGCCACCCTATCAACAGTATTAGCTGACAGTGATAAAATGACATTAAAACCCTTTGAAGTCAGAGTTGTTATCATTCTCACTGGCTCTGAATAGCTCATCCCATTCATGACATCGATGGGTTGGTTGGACATTCAAGCCACAAATTTGGGCTTTCGGACTCGTACCCTCACACAAGTTGACCCCTCAACTATAGATGTTTTTTTTTCAGGGGAATATTTCTTGACCTATATGCAAGTTTTTACTGGTGTATCACTTCTTATATATTAATAATTAAGGTAGATATACCATTGTACTGTTCCAGCCCCAAAGACATAAAGACAAAAGAATAAAGACTTGGCACCCTTATTTAAATATTTAGATTATAGATATCATCAATATAACTAGACTAGACTTTACAAATATAACCCCAAATGAAAGCTTTTAATCCTTATCCCTGCTTAGTTAAATCAACTATTCATTGCATCACGAACCACCTGTCCCATTGGACTAAACTCTAACATGAGGTGTCAGCATTGACAGAGAGTTATAAACAAACCAAAATTTATCAATTCCACATCTTGATTCAGGAGATATAATTCCATTGAAATTAACCCTTTATTCATTATTTTTTTTTTTAATTGGGGAAGGGGTGGGGTGGGGTAATCTTTCACACAGATTTTATAAACAAAATTAAGGACAACAGACAGAATAACAGACATGGGTGAAAACATGACCTCCCACAACTTCATTTGAGGAGGTTTATATAAACACATTTAATTTGTACAGTTTATGTACAGTTTACACTGGGCAGACTTAATTTATGTTTGAGATTAGTGTCTATTTTTGTCAGGTTAGATTGGTATATGGAATGTAAACAAGTTATAATCCCAACCATGTGAGACTGACCTGTCAGTGCCATGCAGTTCATGTTTTTTTACATGCCAGGAAGCTGTGTTATGTAATACATTTCAGAGTGAAATATACAAGGTGACAACCACTCAGCAGTTTTGACAACAGCTGGTACAGATGGCTGGTGTGAATTTCCATTTGACAGATTCAGAACTTGATCAATCAGACATGGGTTATTCCAGCACAGGTCCATGGCAGATTTTATTCAGTCTTTCAGGGATGAAATTGCTGTGTGGCCTTGGTGGATTATGTTCTGTCTGGATCCTAGTAATTGTTATGCTTACATCAGGTAAAGATATATATGTATTGCTTGACTGTTGTTTAAACCGATAGGTTTTATTATTAAATTAAAATTTTCTATGGTTATCGGATAGATATAAAGCTGTCCAATATAAAAATGGATTGAAAGGATTTTCCATATAATTATATACAGACAAAACTGAAATATTTGATATTACTTGACTTATTCAAACTGCATGGCATATGGCAGGCAGATTTTATTTGTCAAATTTTCCATTACTTTGTTGTTTAAGTGAAAATGTCATGTCTAACATGCAAAAATCTCCTTATTTAGAGGTATGTTACAGAAAAAAAAAGTAATGTCAGGGGTTGATTTTTAGCTCAGCTGACTTTCAACCATGCTGAGCTGTAGAGATAACCCATTGTCCATCATCTGACCAACCGGCCATATGTTAGCAGGACACAAATTGTAAGGGTTGTATCTAGAAACTTCTAACTTCACATCCAGGGAGGTCTGTAAAAATCTCCTTTGAAACATGAAATAGGTCACTGTGACCTACATTCTGCAAGTTATAGGGCTTGTCTGTACACCCAAGAATAATTTAAAATTTGATACAAAAGCTTCAGTATCTCAGTATACATATAATCAGTGCATGGATTACCATGCTTTGATTATAAATTCTTCATGGACAGTTTCATCAGCTGCTTAAGACTGGTGGGGCCACAGGTATTTTTTCTAATTTTTATACATTTTTTTCTATATTTGTTTAGACTGTCAGTGACAGTAATCTTATCAGTTTCTTGGCTGTCTTATCATCATGTGTCCTGAAACATTGTATATTTATTGATCTTAAATCGTTTTATCAGTTCCTCTCAAGACTAGTGGTGCCACCTGTTTTTTTTATGCCCCCGCCACAATGTGGCTAGGGTATATAGTTTTACCCATGTCCGTCATTCCGTCCTTCCATCCTTCCATCCTTCCGCCCTCCGTCCTTCCAAAATCAAACAGTTGTACAGACTTTTTTTCGCAATGCCTGTAGATATTGGCCTGATTTTTGGTGTGTAGGCAGATAATGACCAGTTACAGATGGAGTTCGCGTTTTGTCCCAGTTGACCTACTTTTGACTGTTTTACGGCTCCTAAACTTAGAAAATTTCATTAAAAATAGAAATTTCTTGACAAATGTACACATGTACGGACTTTTTTTTTGCAATGCCTGCAGATATTGGCCTGATTTTTTTGTGTGTGGGCCGATAATGACCAGTTTCAGATTGAGTTCGCGTTTCGTCCCGGTTGACCTACTTTTGAACCTTTAACGCCTCCTTAACTTAGAAAATTTCATGAAAAATAGAAATATTCATGACAGATACACATGTACGGACTTTTTTTGCAATGCCTGCAGATATTGGCCTGATTTTTGGTGTGTGGGCAGATATAGACCAGTTACAGATCGAGTTCGCGTTTCGTCCCAGTTGACCTTCTTTTGACCGTTTTACGGCTCCTGAATATAGAAAATTTCATGAAAAATATGAAATTTCATGACAAATACACATGTACAGACTTTTTTTCTCAATGCCTGCAGATATTGGCCTGATTTTTAGTGTGTGGGCAGATATTGACCAGTTACAGATCGAGTTCGCGTTTCGTCCCAGTTGACCTACTTTTGATTGTTTTACGGCTCCTGAACATAGAAAATTTCATGTTAAATATAAATTTTCATGACAAATACACTTGTACAGACTTTTCTTCGCAATACCTGCAGATATTGGCCTGATTTTTGGTGTGTGGGCAGATAATGACCAGTTACAGATTGAGTTCGCGTTTCGTCCCGGTTGACCTACTTTTGAACCTTTTACGCCTCCTTAACTTAGAAAATTTCATGAAAATAGAAATATTCATGACAGATACACATGTACGGACTTTTTTTGCAATGCCTGCAGATATTGGCCTGATTTTTGGTGTGTGGGCAGATATAGACCAGTTACAGATCGAGTTCGCGTTTCCTCCCAGTTGACCTACTTTTGACCGTTTTACGGCTCCTGAATATAGAAAATTTCATGAAAAATATGAAATTTCATGACAAATACACATGTACAGACTTTTTTTCTCAATGCCTGCAGATATTGGCCTGATTTTTGGTGTGTGGGCAGATATTGACCAGTTACAGATTGAGTTCGCGTTTCGTCCCAGTTGACCTACTTTTGATTGTTTTACGGCTCCTGAACATAGAAAATTTCATGTTAAATATAAATTTTCATGACAAATACACTTGTACAGACTTTTCTTCGCAATACCTGCAGATATTGGCCTGTTTTTTGGTGTGTGGGCAGATAATGACCAGTTACAGATCGAGTTTATGTTTTGTCCCAGTTGACCTACTTTTGACAATTTGATGGTGCTCTAACATAGAAAATTTCATAAAAAGTGCACATGTATGGACTTTTATTGCAGTGCCTGCAGATACGGGCCTGATTTTTGGTGTGTAGGCAGATAATGACCAGTTACAGATCGAGTTCTTGTTTTGTCCCAGTTGACCTACTTTTGACCATTTGACTGCTCCTGAACATAGAAAGTTTCATGAAAAATAGAAATTTTCATAACAAATGCATATGTACTGACTTTTTTTACTCAATGCCTGCAGATACCACCCTGATTTTTTTATGTGTGGGCAGATAATGACAGTTACAGATCGAGTTCATGTTTTGTCCTGGTTGACTTACTTTTGATTGTTTTACGGCTCCTAAACATAAAAAATTTCATGAAAGACAGAAATTTTTATGGAAAAAATGCACATGTATGGACTTTTTTTCACAATGCCTGCATTTACTGGCATGATTTTTGGTGTGTTGCTTGATAATGACCCGTTACAGATCGAGTTTGCATTTTGCCCTTGTTGACCTACTTTTGACCATACGACACCTCCTGAACTTAAAAAATTTTTCAAAATTTTCCAAATGTTTCTAATTTGCCCCAAGCGGGGGCATTCGTGTCGTTCCGACACATCTAGTTTTTAAATTTTTTATCCATTTTTTCCTCTTGTTTTTAAAACTGCCAAATTACAGTAATGGTATCAGTTTCTTCAATTGGTTTCATCTTTTTTCCTTGAATCTGGTGTATTAATTATGTCTTTCCCTATCTTCCTGTGGAAAATATATTGTTTTCAGTCCTGATATCTCTTGTTGTTATCCTGCCGTCATCATCTGTTGGATAACTTGTGAATGAGATTCATAACTTTTGAAGCAGTCCATAGTTTTCCCTGAAACTTTAAACACAAACTATTTCTATCAAAATCTCAGGGAAGTTGAAGAACTGGTGATCTTGATCTTGATTTTCTTACAAAAATTGGCCTACAATGTCAAACTAGTCAGCTGAGCATCATGACCCTCAGGTCCCTTGTTTTTAAAAACTAGCAAGCAATTGAATATTCTTGGCCTGCACTTTGTCACTGGCAGACTCTATTTAACCCTTTTATGTATAGGCTATCAAGAACAAAATTAAGGCTAGTAATTTGTTAGCAGGAAGAAGATATAAGGAAAAGATATTAACATTTTAAAGATGGTAGATGAGGTTTGATAACTGCACCATATGACTGAAATTAGTAGGAAAAAATGTAATGTAATATATATGTGGAGCTGTAGAAAGCTTCATTTAAGATACTGGGAGTGGCATACTTGAGATGGCGATCACATACCAGTAACTAGTGGTATATATCTCAGATGGTGATCACATACCAGTAACTAGTGGTATATATCTCAGATGGCGATCACATACCAGTAACTAGTGGTATATATCTCAGATGGCGATCACATACCAGTAACTAGTGGTATATATCTCAGATGGCGATCACATACCAGTAACTAGTGGTATATATCTCAGATGACGATCACATACCAGTAACTAGTGGTATATATCTCAGATGGCGATCACATACCAGTAACTAGTGGTATATATCTCAGATGGCGATCACATACCAGTAACTAGTGGTATATATCTCAGATGGCGATCACATACCAGTAACTAGTGGTATATATCTCAGATGGCGATCACATACCAGTAACTAGTGGTATATATCTCAGATGGCGATCACATACCAGTAACTAGTGGTATATATCTCAGATGGCGATCACATACCAGTAACTAGTGGTATATATCTCAGATGGCGATCACATACCAGTAACTAGTGGTATATATCTCAGATGGCGATCACATACCAGTAACTAGTGGTATATATCTCAGATGGCGATCACATACCAGTAACTAGTGGTATATATCTCAGATGGCGATCACATACCAGTAACTAGTGGTATATATCTCAGATGGCGATCACATACCAGTAACTAGTGGTATATATCTCAGATGGCGATCACATACCAGTAACTAGTGGTATATATCTCAGATGGCGATCACATACCAGTAACTAGTGGTATATATCTCAGATGGCGATCACATACCAGTAACTAGTGGTATATATCTCAGATGGCGATCACATACCAGTAACTAGTGGTATATATCTCAGATGGCGATCACATACCAGTAACTAGTGGTATATATCTCAGATGGCGATCACATACCAGTAACTAGGGGTATATATCTCAGATGGCGATCACATACCAGTAACTAGTGGTAAATATCTCAGATGGCGTTCACATACCAGTAACTAGTGGTATATATCTCAGATGGCGATCACATACCAGTAACTAGTGGTATATATCTCAGATGGCGATCACATACCAGTAACTAGTGGTATATATCTCAGATGGCGATCACATACCAGTAACTAGTGGTATATATCTCAGATGGTGATCACAGGCCCAGTTCATAAATCTGGCACTTATTGACGTAAT
The DNA here is from genome assembly GCA_026874595.1 of Sipunculus nudus. Taxonomy (NCBI): domain Eukaryota; kingdom Metazoa; phylum Annelida; class Sipuncula; order Golfingiida; family Sipunculidae; genus Sipunculus; species Sipunculus nudus. The sequence continues at coordinate 85,018,450 of CM049311.1, read as the reverse complement.
GAACACAGGATGTCACCATTCATAAATCAGGTTTTAGTATTTTTTCTATGCAGATCGCAAAGGAGACCACTTTTAATAAATATACCTGCCACATTTTTTATAGTTGGTAGTCGTGACCTTAAACTTGTTTCTGTATTATTGAAGGACACAAAATGTTTTGTGACATTCAATGTTTTGGCAGTTATGACAGGAATGTTTGACCCCTCACCCAATGTAATGTATTTTTTTTCTAGACATTACCCACATATCCTCAGGGATATCTTGCATTATTAAAGAAGTTAAAAGGCATGTGACATACAGTATTACAGTGGTTTTGATAGGAATATTTAACCTTCTACCCTGTGTGCTGTTTTATTGTGACATTAACATCTATACGGTAAGTGACATCCATTAAAACCTTCACCAGTGAAAGCTTGAGAATATGGGAGTCAACATATAACTGGCCATGTATTAGTAATACATGATAGTGTGTCAGTAGCTTTTCATGCGTCACTGCTTGTCAGGTTTCCCATCCGGATCTCGCTGATCTGAGAGGAGGACTGCGAATGAAAGGTCAGAACAATCCCCAAGTGTTTTATTGTGATAGAAACATTAGTAAAAATATTCACTCAATAGACTATGTATGATTCATGAAGTTGACTGAGTAGAGATTTTATCTCACCGCAAAAAGACGGAAAACACACTTTGTTCTGCATTCCAAAGGTCTTTACAGTTTCTGCCATGGGAAGATAAATGGGGAGGTCACCTCTGCTTTGTTGTATAATAAAAGACCATCGTGGTCTGTGTCATGGAAAGATGGATCGTGGAAGCACATCCCCGATTGACTGCTAATGTGCTCGTGGGAAAGGGGCATGATAAAAAGGATATGATATAACCAAATACTTTTAAAACCCACATTGTCAATAAATTTCACATAGTTTAACCAAACTAGATTATGAATGATTCAGACTCTGTCTTAAATATATTAAATCGGGACTTTTATGTCACAAGTCTTTTACGACTGTGCTGCTTTTCTGTTAATGTTGTGCCTTCGTTTTAACAATAAAAGTAGCAGTTGAAATCAAAGTAGGCCTACCTAATTGAGGCCAAGAAATTACAGGCAAAGGGGAAGTAGATATTATACTTAATTTATATTACCATTTATTACCAGTTCTTGCTTTTGGACAGGTACTTGGTGGGTTTTCCTTGGGCTAAAATGTGATCCAGCTTGGTTTTCAGTGGGCTGAGCTTGATACCCTGGCATAGTTTCTGATAGATGACCCTGCAACCGCTCTTTGCTATATAATGTCTATAGATTTGTAGTACCATTCCTGACACTTCAAGGCCAAAGCAGTGATGTATTACTTGAATATTTTTCTTACTCACAAGATTAATGGTAAAAACATAAATTAATATAATCAAAGTAAGTATGAAGTATGAGGTATGTTTATTCTGCGGTAACTATTATATTGAAAATTATAAAGTGACTGAAACACTAGATATGATTGGATTAATCCTGGTTGATAAGGTGATTTAAAAGCAACAGGCCCCCAGTCACATCCCCATGAGGGTCTCTCAGACAAATGATGACATATCAATTACACCTCTGAGATTCACCCTCTGTTCTAACTACATGTAATGTCTTCTGAATTGTTCCCAGTGTAGTGTGTACAAATCTGTAATACATCCTGAATTGTCAATAAGATTAAATGTCATTCTTGTCCTTTGGATTTCATCAATGTTCAGTGAGTGCTGTATAACCAACCAGTCATGCATGGACCTATATGCTTAAAAATAAACATGAGCCAAAGGTGGTGACACCTGTTTCTGTTTATTTTATCACGCAGAGTGGGCCAGTTCTGTTATGTTATCACTGGTATACCTGAAGTGCAAATCTTTGAATGTTTGACCTTGAGAATGGTACTAGCATTGTAAGCCCATGATGTTTAGTTTTTATTGCTGACATTATATCTTTTAGATTAAATCTGTTTCATGAAATAAATATTTAAAATATGTACATCCTTTGAAAATAGCGCATAAACCAGATATATCTGCATTTATGTGGTGTTCATGCATGGCTTAACATGTAAACCATTGAAGAATTTAGTGTAGTTATAAATATTGAAACTACAATTTTGGTGATGAGGGATGTCAGGTAAGTTTATGTTCATATTTCTTTGCTGAATGCAGATTGATAATTATTATGCCACATGTTTACACATTATTACACATTTATAAGCACTGCATGGGCCAGGGAAAACCTTTTATCTCTGGCTCTTCTTTATTATGACCACCTCTTTAATACAGACATTTCAGGTACCTAATGAAAAATTTATTCTGAGGTCACTTACTTCTTTAGTTATAGCCACTGGTCTCTTATTGACAGCAACCTAGCTCTTTCCAGTGTCTACAATAATGAGCTTACAATTTATTCCACAGAAATTTCCAATTTTGCAAGTTTTACAATATGTCTGTGAGTTGATTGACAGACATACAATACATTTCTTTTGAAATCATGCATAGTAATGTCAGATACCATAATTTAGGGAGAAAAATTATCACTTGGATGTTATTCTGTATTTGGAAATCCATTAGTTGATAAATACAGATGAATATGTTCATGCCTGAATTACAATTTTAGTGTCATGTTGTTCATCAGAAGACATCTAGAGGATTATGGATCAGGACATAATATTACTGTATGGTTTAAGTGTTGGACTCTGACACGGAAAGTCCTCCATTTTGACCCCTGTTAAGCAGGCCTTCCATCTACCAATTTATTTGGCTGATTTTTTTTGGCTGCAAAAGTCCTTGTAAACTACAGGTAAATTTGGAATTTGTGATGATGGAACCGAGAAATTGGCCTATTTACGATCTACCTTTCCTTCTTTTTATCATTCCTGACGTCAATAACAATCCTGGAAATAAAATCAGAAGTGACAAAAATGACTGGAAAAAATGGGCTTAGAAAGGATTAGCTTGCAAAAAAAAACAATTGAAGATGGAAGGCCGGCATCAGACCCTCAGCAGAACACAGCGAAATTTGAACAGACACATGTACATGAATTTTTGCAAATGTTTTTTTCAAAGATAATAATGCCTTGGTTATTCCAAACCTTTTGGGAATAAATTCAGCATTGTCATATCTTAATAGAAGCATATATTTCTTCTATGGTTACCTTCATCCTCATTCAGCAGACAGTGCCACAGCTGGTAGTGGTCCCGTCATGTTACAAGCTGATTGGTAGATTGACAGCAGAGCATCATGGCCCATGGCCCATTTTATGTTTCCAGGAAATTTTCAGGAAATGAATCATTAAAGATTACTAGCCTTATATAGTAGAGCTATCTTTGATGTTAGTTGTTTGACAGGATATAATTGTCTGCAGTACTCTCATTTGCTTACTTTCTTAATAAATGTTGTGAGTCTGATTTACTCTAAATCAGCATCATCAGACAACACAGTTGCACAAAACAGATTGTGGCATTTAGGTGAGATGGCCATCTTTGTTAAATCTCAATTCTGGGAAGAGCTCACGGGATCATTAAACTCGGCGTCTTTGGTGGCTACAGCCATCCAAACATACTACGAACCAGGAAGAGGAAGAAATAGATAGAACATAAACAACTACCTTCAGTCACTGCCTGAGTTTGTACAGGAAAACTGGTGCAGTTGTAAGGGTATGAAAGCCTGTCTGTAGGTATTTTCATTGTCAATATCCTCATACAATCATTAGAGGGGAGTTATTTCCGCTTAACCTGCTGTAGAGAAACTGTTTATATGTGTTGGTACAAGTCTACAAGTCATGTAGTCCTTTGGTTAATTCCTGTATCAGTTTTTTTCAAATTCTTGTATATGAAAACTTTTTCTTCATTGAGAGTTTGTGTGCTCTAAAATACAGACAGATAAGGATTGTTTAAATGGATGTTATGTATTTATTTTTCTCTGACCTTTCGACCAAGTTACATGCTATAAAAATTCATACCCACCCAGTAGAACACAAGCAAATGGGCATGACCTCTTTTATTAGACAAATAAATATATTTGTATGAAAAATTAAAATAAAAATACCCAAACCTACTTCTTGTCTATTCTTGTCTGAGAGTATGCCAAAATTATAAATATAGAAATGAAAATTTGGAGTCATAGTTTTATCCCATCTAAGGTCATTTACCCCACAGCCAACCAAAGCCTCCCAAACCATTTGCTGCAGATCTGGTTAAATACCTCTATGAATAGCATGGAAGCTTGTGCCCTACAGAAGTTCTACAAAAAGATGAGAGGATTAGGATAATATGATATACAAGAATTGTTTAATTAAAGCTGAACCAAAAGAGGCAATTTATCTTGATTTGATGTAATAATAGTTTTACAGGCATTAATAAGTTCATATTATAAAGGTTGTTTTTGTATGAATTCTTATACAACTTCCCATCATTCAATATCTTTGCATTGGATCTCTAAATATGTCAAAAGGTGTTTCTGTGACATAAATAGATAATTATTAGGTTCTGAAGAGTGGCATTTAAAAAAAATACTTCACTGAAAACTTAACTTTTTTTTTACAGTAAAAAAAAAAACCTTTTTTAAAGTGAAAAACATTTTGGTGTTACTTCATGTGTGCAGACAAATGAAAAGTAAGTTTTATGTGAAGATAGGAGGGCAGTACTGTCACTATTGATTCGTTTAGTTGAGCATGGGTTGAGAAAATGCCAAGAAGATGATACAGCCAGACCTGGTCGCAGACTTGTCCTGTTCAATATGGGGATGCTTGGCATGTGTCAACCAGACCAGAATAACGGCTCAGGCCACAGAGACTTGTTTGCTGTCCTGATAGCAGACAAAATAATTGTCCCCCTGGTGACAGTGCCAATTTGTTACAAGATTGGTGGGGTCTGAATGGTTGGCTTTTTGTGCATGGTTTCTTTCTTAGATGCTTTTATCACCCCAGAGAAGATTCCCTACTGATTGTGTGAAAAAGAATTCCTTTTCGCATATACCTGTACATATTGAAACCATGTCAATTTGTTACAGCCAACCCGTGGAGTCTGAATCTACCAGTGTTTGTATGTTATTTCTTTGATGGACTGCATTTTGTATAATTTCAAGCTCGTCATTCACTTGGACATTTTCTGATGAAGGATTCAGTTATTATTTGAACCTGCATATAAATGGAAAGCGTTCTAGTTTGTTAAGGCTTCATGCACTGAGTCAGAATTATCCATCATTTTGCATGATTTCTATCAAAGATTAAGTTGGTTCCCATTTTATTCCTCATGAGAAGAGCATCCATTGGTTTAATAGTAAAGAATTTATCAAATCATGTCTACCTGTACAGAAAAAGTAAAACAATCCTTAACTACAGTTGTAAGAGTTATAGATTCAAATCTAACAGTGGAGATCTTACTAAACTTATGCTCTAAGTCTAGATTATATTTTTATCAAATTCATATACAGTGGGTGACCACCCCACAGTTACAACCACAGCATATTGGTTTAAATCCTTTCATTAATTGTAGCCTAAAGTTAAGATTATTGGCTGTTTAACACAATAACAAAGCAACAAGATGCATGACAGTTGCAGTACATTCCCCTGTATTGCTTGTATCATGACCCAAGTTAGGCTTACCTGCCCAATATGAATGCCAACTGAGTATTGTATTCACAACTACACTTTGCCTTCCCTGTCTAGGACCTGTTCATTCTTGTAGCTTTTCCTCGCTCCGTGGGGACCATATCCCCCTAACACACGACTTTATAGACACAGTAGGATTAACCAGCCAACATTTTGCCTGCTGCCCATGCTTGACCAGTACCCATCCACTTCTGGGTGGAGAGGGCTCACCCTTGTGGTTAAGACTTTTGGCAGTGAATCTTAGCAAGGAAGGTGGTCTGAACAGGATTCCAACCGACAACCATGGGGTCACTAGTCCAGCACCCTAACCATTATGGCACAACGCTTCACAATTCAGAGCCCATAGATATTGGAGAATACTTCTTTATGGGTCTGTCGCAGGGCCTAAAATGTGGAATGATCTCCCAGCGAAGTTGAGATCCATGTCCAGTTATTCTCAGTTTAAGATTCAGTTGAAAACATTCTTATTCATAAATCATTTTAGTACATAAAGACTTTTATTGTGTGCATGGATAAATACCTTTTTATCTTGATTGATAAGCATACACATGTATATTTGTATTATGTTTATTCATATCATTTGTACAGCGTTTTAGAGCACTCTGTGGATTTTACGCTATATAAAATAAATTATTATTATTATTATTATTAAAATGGGGCAGTGGATGGTGAATTATTCGAGATGCAGTAAATACTGTGATATAATTGATTTATATGCTTTCTGGAATGATGAAGTCATACCTTCCTGCTTTCTGGAAGGCTGAAGTCAGCGTGCTAAAACCAGGGTTAGCTGAACCAGAGTAAGCACAGGGACAGATAAGCAGATAGATGAGCACCAAGCATCCTGGAACAAAACCTGGAAAGGAGAAATGTATGTGTGTGTTTATGTGCGTTAACCCATGTCTTCATCAGGAACATTTATAAATTTATTCTTAACCTCAGTTAAAAACGTTGAAACCTAGTCCTTTCCCATATAAGAAAAATTCATACTTTTCCATGTGCACTTTCAGTTCAAATAAAGTAGTACAGCTACATATATCAGCATGCATGCATGCACAGAACAGTAAGAATGTCTCAGTTAAAAAGATCTAAATCTACAGGTCTTTTAAGTCTAGAATATTGCATATTCTCTGCATGTTAGATTGGTATCAGGAAATGTCTCCAACATTAACAACATCCATTAAATTATGAATTATCCTAGAAAGCAGATGAGGTCAATGGAGAGCCTTTTCTCTGAGCATGCATTGCATGCAGTTTTATCCACATCAAAAGGTGATGTCATTTTGCTATGACTCACGCTGGCTGAGCTAATTCCCCATGGAGAAGCATTACTGACATGCAAAGATTACGAAAATGCACTGCACCAACTGTTGAAATGTTGGAATGATTCAGGTGTCACATTTTTTTGTTCTATGCAGATTTTCAACTGGAGCATATTGACGATCACTCGTGATTAATTATTTGGTGCTTAGACGGCATGCCAACAAAGTGCATTGTCTTCAGAGATTTGCTTCAAGGTCAGTGTGGTGGAGATTGAAATTTGTACATATGATGATTTTTTTTTAGTCAGCTTTCTCTTCATCTGCTCATACAAGTAAATGATCTGAGAAACGTGTTGAAAGTTTTGTCAAGGTTTCAATGTTTTATTGGCAGTACCAACCTTAATAGGGACCACATTAAAGAAAAAAATGGCCTCTATGGAATAGTTTATTTGGATTTAATCAAACGTCTTGTTTCTTAAATTTTGCTCATGAGCGTGACAGCTTTTCATATATTGATTTAGTAGCTAAGATAAATTCTGACTCATGTCTTGTGATCTCTGCAGTACAGACACCTCTCCATTGCAAACTCTTGATTTTGTCCTGTGATATATTAGTTTACTGATAAGTCTGTGAACTCATTAATCTGAACACAGAAATTATTTTTTGACTTTTCAGTGCCATGACAACAATTTAAAATCAAAGGATGTCAACTTGATATTGAAATGAGCAAGGAGCTTGTTGCCAATGATTTAAAATATTTGCAAAGGTTTGGCCAGTACTAAGACTTGATTATTTTACTTTCAAAACCCACCAGTACCCAAAATTTGGTTCCACCTTACTTCTAATTTAGCTCCTGTGCTTTATTGGAAAGCAAATTACTCTGTGAGGGAATTTTAGCTGTTTAGATAAAATTGCATGTGAAAGTAGTACAGTAAAACTTCACCTAACGACAACCTGTGTGACTACCTCAAAATAACAATCTTTCACTGTCCCAGTACTCTTTTGCTTTATATATCTGACTTCGCTTAGACAACCGCCTCTAAAATATGATCACTATTTTTAGGTTCTGTTGGTGGTCATAATTTCATGATTCACTATATCTATTATCTGGTATCTGTTATTCTTCCTCTCCTACCCTACAGCATGTAATCTTAATCCAAAGATAAGGAGAAAGAAGCAAAGTTAGATATATATTTAGTCATTATGTGCAAATATGCGGGCCTGACATGTATTAAAAGTTCAACAGCAAACTTTTGTCAGGAGTAAACATACAAATGAATGAAAAGTCACACTGTGCAAGAAAAATATACATGTTTTTTTTCTTTGATTCTTTCATGGTTTTTCAGACACTAAGATTGGGGAAGTCTTCAGCCTTGATATTCATTGTCAATAAGACGTGGAGTGAGAAAATGATTGGCAGATCTTATTGCATCAGTATGCATTGGATCACGCTTTAGTCATACCCATAAATAGCTGTTCTGTTGCTTTTCAAGGGTTAATGCTCTGTGAATTTTCCCTCTCTGTCCTGAAAAGACATCCATAAATCATTTCTGATGCATGCAGCATCCGAGCTGGCATCAGCATGGGAGGGGCCTTTTTGCCATGGTAATTGCTTCTAAGCATTTCTTTAGCCGATCAGTTGCATACAAATCACTGTATGACAGCCTTATTTGCTTCTATTACTTTAAAGTAAGAGATACATGTGAAAAAGAGCAATAAGCTGTCTCCTAGCAACTTGTTTAAATCCTAGTTTGAGTATGTTGCTAATCATAGTTTGAGTTACTGCTTTTTTTTCTGCTCAGCCGACTTGCAAATTTGTCAAGCAACAGTGATCCATTTTGTCAGCTGACCAATGGATAGGGTTTCCCTTGTGTTAACCCTTGACCTACTTGTCAATTTCATTTTTATGGCAGGAAGGATAGGCCAAAAGAAAGACAAATATGCATAAAAGATAGTTTGTGACCATGGTATCTTTGAAAACTTTGTGGTCAATGAAATATTAACCACACAAGAAGATTAATTGAGTGGATGTGTGAGAAATGACTAATTCACAGTGATTATATAATCAAATTAATGATCTTAGAAATCTGACAAACAGCAGTGAAGGCTAATATTCAGCTGAAGAATCAAGAGCATATATTGAATCATGGCATGAGAATGATGTCTCTGAATCAAACCCACTTCCTGTTAAAACTCTGCCAACATCCAGTTTGCAATGGCTGGGTTTAGTCCTTACCACAATCTTGGTTTTAGTCTGCGCAGAAGAAACAATGGTGGAAAAAGAATAGCTTTTGAAATACTGGAAAGGAATGAATCAATCAGTGTTTGATGACGGCATGGAAATACAACTTGAAACTAACGGTGTGCTGATTAATCAATTAAATTGATGATTGGTCGTTTTCTTTCAAAATCGATTAAATCAATAGCATTTTTGCATAATTGATTAAAAACATTTATGTATGCACATGCAAAGAATTTAATTCTGTCAGAGATGTAAAAACACAACTAACAAACAGCATCAAATGGAACTTAGCACTGGGAACAATCATCTTACAGCAAGTCAACCTTGGATGCTGCTGGATTGATGGGTCCATTATGAATACCAGCCAATTTACATGCGAGACTATTTACTGGGGTCAATATTTTAGGAACTAGTATACAGCAGATTTCAAAGAATTATAGAAAGTATATAAAATAATCGATAAATAATTGTTCATCTCAGATCTGTCGTTTTATTTTTGAATCATTGATTATAACTTTAAAACCAATTCATACCACTACTTTAAACTACTTAGTTGAAATGGCTAGGCATCTGCGATTAGACTTGTAGTGGCACAGAGAAGGTTGGAATCATGCATTGGCTACTTATAAAATATCATGGTACTTGTCATATATTGTTGAAACTGTAATTTTTATCTTATTATATCTTTATACATGTATATCAAAAACACCATATCATAGTGTTTTGTCATAGCATTAGAACAGGTGAAGAAAACCAGTTTATCTTCATCATGGATGAGGTTGGGGCAGCTGATAACAATGTCTGCAGGGACAGCTTGAAGCAGCAGCTGATTTCAGCAGCTGTCTCCTGTCAAGATGGTCCTCATATAAGCCTTGGGAGTCTGGAGAAGCCTGCTAGTCATAATCACATCAGGTCTTCTAATTTATCTGATGGTTTTTACATACCAAAGTGCTCCTCAGGTATGGTTCATATTTCTGTCAGGTTACAGGTGAATACAGTGATAATGGAAGCACTGACATTAATCAATCAGTTTATTTCCTTGGGCATTGGCAGTCATTGCACGTCTGGAGAAGAACATGGCAGGGCTGCTGGGAAACTGCCTGAATGGGACTCTGTTAAAAACATGCCTCTCCGAGACTCACAATAAAACAGATATGATTTCAACATTATGGGTCAGTTCTGCATACATGTGCATTATATTTCCAACCCAGCTTCTGGTTTTAATCTATATATTAATAGTGTAAGGCGATTTTTGTGATTTTCTGTATCTCCTCTGATACTACCGTACGGTTTGCCATGATTTCTGATATACATATGCTCAGGGTTTGTCCGAAGAGATTCCACCCACTTTTATTTGCAATAATTGTGTATAACGTGCATAATTAATAATTTAATATTTGCTCCCCTGCAGGCGCCTCTTTTCTTTGTGCCTTCGGGCCTGGTAACACACAATGGCCACAGAGTGTTTGATAGCGGGACAGAGTTTTTCTCCGGGGGCCATATCTGGGCTTTTCTTAAATTTGTGGTGACCGGCCCGAAATTATCCCCATTGGTGATCCCTTCTCAAAAGGCAACCTCCGCGCAGCGGAAAAGTCTATTGTGCACAAGGAGATCTCGCATGAGGAAAATGCTCAAAAGGGGGATCTTTCAAAGAATGAAAATTTTCCGAGCGGTAGTGAATGCAGGGTAGTGTGTAAAACCCGAACCCCACAGTCCCCGGACCCCATAAACCTATTTCCTCATTTTCCATTATTTATACCGATAAAACACCACTATTGATGATGTAAGGACAGAGCAAAGTCCCTAAATGTTAAATGACCGATTCACTGAAAGATTTATAATTACAAAAATATTTCGATGAAGACGGACCTCATTTACTTGAATTTGCCGACTGTTAAATTTTGACGGACCCCAGTAACCACCGCTAATATTTTTATTCATGACTAAAAGAGGACAAAACTAGCACTCATGTCACACACTAAATATAATATTTGTTATTTCAAATGAAAATATAATAGTTCGGACACAGTGGGGGAGATTTAATTTGAAGTGCACTAACAGTTGAGCGGACCTGAGACTGATATATCAGAGCACTTCCACATAACAACAGGTTTCATGTTCCGTTCATAACAACCATGCAATTTTAAAGTTGGCAATAATATAAATACCAAAAGGAATTGTTGATTACTTGCATTTCAAGCAACTACAGGTTCCAAAATAATGATTTTGTAAATGTTTTAAATTATAATACTTTTTAAAACGCTACACAAATGAAATAAATAGCAAATATAAAATTATGAATAAAAACTGAGACAGAAATGTTAAAATACAGATACAAACACAATAATAAATCACAAATGTGTCTTGGCTAAACGTGATGTCAATTACATGTATGTACTAAAGAAATGGTAAAACAACGAGAAATTGAGGTCCGTGTAATCCGTGAGGTCCGTGCCCCAGGGTCCGGAAGTGTTTTTTTTATCAAATTTTGTTGCTAAACAGACTATTTTTTTATGTTTTAACCAAACATATTATAAAATATGTCTTTAGATACGATTATGCTAAAATATCTGGACAAATTACCATGAGAGTTTAAGAATTACAAATTTTTCTTGGGTTCCGGGATCCGGAGTGGGATCCGGGTTTAACACACTGCCTGAACGCAGTGACTGTCTCACTGGTAAACATTAGCTCAGCTTTCAAACAGAAAGGAGTGCGTGATATTTAAAAATATATACAGCCATTAAATGTACCACATAATATAATGCTACCACGAACTTTTGCGCAGCGGGATTGCCCGACCATGTGAGTGCTCAGTTTTTGTGCGTTATAACTGGAATGTAATTATTGAGCTCATGTCTCAGCGCTGTACTGTACCACCATGCAAGATAACAGGTTCCTTTACTGACGGATTCTTGGGCGTGGAGGGCAACTTTAAATGGCGATGTTCAGCATAATATATATTTTCATATAAAAATGATTTTATTAAACATATCAAATTCTTCGAAAATTCTCCTGCCAACCTCTCGGCTTCAATTCGAGTTTTATGCATAACACAATGCATATATTTGGATCTATATGTTAATAGCGTAACGCGATTTGTGTGAATTTACATGTCTCCTCTGACACTATGGTTTGCCGTGATTTTTTGACATACATATGCTCCGTGTTTGTCCGAAGACATTCAACCATTTGGACAAGAGCGTATTCGTCCAGGTCATTCAGACTCCGACAAGGTTAACTCAGAGACAGAACACTTATACCAAATGTCGGATTCAAAGAGACAGTAACATTGTACACCCAAGACATGAAACTATGACAGACTATTTGAAATCAGGACTAGGGCTAAATGCTCTCCCAGAACCATGCGTAGCATGGGTAATTGCTAGTTCTAATTAAATACGGTAATAGATGATATGATATTTCATTTCAGTGATATGATATTTCAGATGCAATCAGATAAAAAATTGATGCTCAGGAAAGCGCTATGATGAAAGCTTGATGGTCAAACATAATACTTTTTTAAGTGTTATTTTCTTAAGATTCACATTAACTTAAAGCAAACCCTCTAAGCACTGGTGAAAATTTTGCAATAAAACAAAAAAAATGCTGAGCAAGTTATTACCTGTAATGTAAATGTAAAGATTGTCAGAATTTGTCCAAAAACCAAAATAAATTTATATAAAGAGGAAAAGGATAAATTGAAGGGAAAACTGTGTGTTTGTTTAGCATTCCCTCAGACACAAAGCCATTGGCTTGAGTTTATTGTAATTATTTAAAAGAATGCGCCATATTTTACTGTTGCCCTGCTTCACAAATGTTTAGAAAAGTTATATAAATACTGCTGAGATACAGCTCACAAGAAGTTGAGATACAGCTCACCAGAAGCTGAGACAAAGTTGACTCGGAGGTTCAGATATAGCCTGGATACAGCTGACCAGATGCTGAGATACTGCTGAGATACAGCTCACCAGAAGCTGAGATACAACTGACCCCAAGTTCAGATATCTGTAGCCCTGAAACAGCTGACCAGATACTGAGATACAGCCTGGATACAGCTGACCAGATGCTGAGATACAGCCTGGATACAGCTGACCATACGCTGAGATACTGCCTGGATACAGCTGACCGGAAGCTGAGTACAGCCTGGATACAGCTGACCAGAAGCTGTGATCAGTCCAGTTACAGCTGACCAGAAGCTGAGATACTGCCTTGATACAGCTGACCAGAAACTGAGATACTTCTTGGATACAGCTGACCAGAAACTGAGATACTTCCTGGATACAGCTTACCAGAAGCTGAGCTCATGAGATACAGCTGGCCAGAAGCTGAGATACAGTCAGGATACAGCTGACCAGAAGCTGAGCTCATGAGATACAGCTGACTAGAAACTGAGATACAGCCTGGATACAGCTGACCAGAAGCTGAGATACTGCCTGGATACAGCTAACCAGAAACTGAGATACTGCCTGGATACAGCTGACCAGAAACTGAGATACTGCCTGGATACAGCTTACCAGAAGCTGAACTCATGAGATACAGCTGACCAGAAACTGAGATACTGCCTGAATACAGCTCACTAGAAGCAGAGGTACCACTGAGGTACAGCTCACAAGAAGCTGAGATACAGCTAGTGTATAGTGCTAGTGTATTATGTGTTAGCTATGGCATTTTCATGGGATATTTTATGCTCTGCTTTGTGACATCATATCCTGGTATTTTTAACGTGTAACATATTTAATCTTTATGATTTGTCTTTGACAATATTTTAGGAATTAACTGGATATAACAGATAAGGCTGTAGGACTTTGGAGTTCATTTTCACAGAAGTGTATTGTGACAGGATCATCTCAAGAAGCTCGGATGACCAAAGCAGCTTCGGCTGTTTTTCACTGAGTGGTATGTGCAGGAGGTGTGGGACAAAGGTGGCAGAGTCCATGGTCTTTCTGTAAGCCATAAGTAAATCCTCCATGTCAGTGTCAGGCCTTTAGAGCCATGGGTCCACCTTTGTCCATACCCTGGTCTAATTGACACGGGGCTTAATTTCCAGGGCCAGATGAACTACTAGGTCTCATGCTACTCAAACATTGGATGTCTGCTCAACAGACACACGAAGAAAGAGTGTATGTGCTTGTAATACTAATTAATCCCTTGGCAATGTCTGTCTGCACACAGGGATACTCTCCATGGGAAAAGATAGCTTGCTCTTGCATTTTGAAACAGTAAGGGCTAAACCAAAGCTCAGAATCAACAGGCTGGTTGTCTCATTGAGATTCATGATAAAACGTGTATCTGCTACCAGCATATTCATTTACATGATTTTGCATCTTATTTAAACAGAACTTTACAGTTTTACAGTGTCGCATGTCTGATACATATCTGTATGATTACCATACTGAAGGCAGGTTTGTCTACTTTATATATGATTTGATATCTTCATCTTCTTGTCTTCTTTTCTCTATCATTGAAAATCAAGAATTTGTAATGGTAGTAACCCCTGTTTAAGGTAATGATCTGTCAGCTATGAATCAGTTATATATGTATACATTATTAACTAGGCCTGTGAATTGCTAAGGGGCCTTCGATTCTATGTGATTATCGATTATCACCTTTCGATTTGATTCTCAATTCGATAATTGTATACAGTCACAATATTCTGTCAGAGACCTATATCTACTAAAAGTTTTCGCCCAAAATGAGATTAAGATTAAGATTATTATATACCTGAGAATTTATGCAGACCAGTAATATTTAAATTTCATCATCCATTATTGTGCTGACATCTCATGAAGGATATAAAGTGAGTTTTTTTTGTTAAATAACAGTGCTACTTCATCATGTATGCTGTTTATCTGTTCCTAGGTAAAAGCAAGAGACCAAAAAAATATAAAAATGAATGAAAATGCAATAATTTAAAGTTATTTCATACCCAATTCAATGTTCTTTTGTTGTGAATAATTTTCTTTTCTCAGTTTTGGGTAAAATCTCTTAGTCTCTAATGGATAAAATATCTGCCAATAACAGGTGGGGCAGGGGGTGTTGAAACTGAGGATAGTCATACAGCACGGTCTCCATCATATGAAATTGATCGCCTCAGATTGATAGGGCGCTTCAGGACCTGAGGACCACCGTTCTGAGGTCACAGCCCTATTATCCACACGCGGAAGCATCTCAGTAGCTCTGATTCCATCACATTATAGCCAGCACCATGGTCAGCAATAATGGTCTCTGCCAGGCCAGCACCAGCACATGCTGTCGTTTTTTTTATCTCAGCTGACTTCCATTCGTGCTGGGCTATAGCTATTTTTTGTCCATGATCATCTCATGACCATGTGCTTATCATCTGGTCACCAGGTATTGAGGTAGGGAGCTCATTAAGGCTAGAAACAAAATGCTTTATATTTCTACACCTTGAGCTACATTGAGAGAGCTTGGAGCTAGAGACTTCTAATATAGTATTAAGATCAGGGGTGGGCAAGTTTTTCTCTTTGAGGTCCTCATGGAATTTGTAAGGTCACCAGCAGGCCGCATCAACCAAAAGCCTACTGTAGTAAGCAACAAAACTTATTTTTACATAAAACTACAATTACCATTCATACATTAGAAAGTCTGTTTATTAACAAGTGAATGGAAGAATAAAAAAGTATTTTCCTGGCAGACTTTTACACATTGCCAGATATCTCCGTATTTTTCAGGATTCAACAGGTCCTAGAAAACTGATCACCTTCAGTGCAATGTTTTTATGGGGATTGTTCAGTCATGACTGGAGATCATTTGACAGTTTTTAAATTTTAAATGAAGAGGTTATTTTAGTTAATGTTTGTATCTTTTACAGACAACAGGTATAGAAAAAAACACCCTTGTCTTGTAACTTTTTGTTCAATTCATTAATATGATCAGTCATATCAAAAGTGAATGCTACATCACATGCCAGTTCTATCTTATTCATGTCATTAAAAATTCATGCTTTATTTTCTTCAATTCAAGAAAAGGGAAATTCTATTTCCACACTTTTCTGTACCCATTTCCTGAGCTTAGCCAACCTTCATGTGTATATGATAATTCTCTACAAGAATGGAGAAACCACACAAAAAATTTGACATTGTCTTGCAAGGATGTTTGCAGGTTGCACAAATAGGCTTGTTTTTGCCCATCCCTGGTTTAGCTAGTCTGAGGCGAGGTCTTTGTGAACTTGAACTTCAAGGCCAAATCTGCAGAAATATAGGATATTTGTGGACCCCATTACACTGAAGTGCTGTCTATTTTTTTGGTCAAAATTGGTACACCTATATTGTGTCAACTAATTTCTTGGAGGAGGTTAAAAAAATTACCTTAACTTTGATTTTCAAGGTCAGATCTGCAAAATATTATTCATTTGTGACCCTAAATTGATGACTTGAAAAAAAAATCCCTCAAACATGATACCAACTGTTTATGGAGGAATTTGAAAATGAGTGACCTTGACCTTGATCCTCAAAGTGGGTATGCCCAGTGTCTGGGGATAGCTATGGTATACCAATGCCAGAAATATATATTTGTTTTTTTTATGAGATGATTATGTGTAAAGTTGATGCAAATTATGTAAATTTTTTTAGTGCTGATATAAAATGTTTCCCTTAGGGCGTGACAATAATATACCTCAAATTTGTTTCATTTTGAAACTTCTGTTAAATATACAGTTATCTTTTAAAAAACATATCATATCCCATCAAGATTCTGGCCATCAATCTCAAGATCTAGAGTAAATTAAATCTAGATTTAACCTATGGCAATGGATAGGAAATACTGGGTAAGCAAAATCAATCAATTTTGTCAATATGGCAAGTTGTCTGTACACTTAATTGAAGGTAGTGACCCGCCATGGAATCTGATAATGCAAACAGAGTCAGGTGCAAGGACAGCTCATTTGATTAGAGGAGGGAGTCTGATGAAAACCAGCAGGACATGACACTTCCTGAGCTAACACAGTGTGATTTCTGGTTCACTGACCAGCATCTGGGGAAAACCGGAAACAGTGAATATATACAGTGTAAGTAATAAGGCCAAAGGAATATAACTATTCGTTTCTATATTACCTCCCATACATAGTCACTGACACCTGTATCAATTTAAACAGCTAGATATTAAAGCTGTTCAAAATTGTCAGAAAAATGAAATAATGGAGACCAGCAAAAGTGCAGATTTAGAATGTTTTACAGATTTTATATTGAAGTTTTTATCATGTATAGATTTATTGAGGACATAATATATTTTAAACAATAGGGCTATGATAGCTGAAAGGTATAGCAAAATCAAATTATAAGATCAGATATCCTGTAGGGATAATCTAGAGATCAAAACATGTTAAGACATTAGAGGTAGTCTCTGAGGATTTATCAAGGTTTCACCACTTTGACTTCATGGCTTTATCTTACAAGGTTTTAACCAAGACCTGTCCCTTTATAGTCCATCACCTTAAAACTCAAGGCTACATAATATGCCCCCCACATATATTCTGCAAACAAACAAACACATGGGCAAAAGGACAAACAGGCACAGAGAAATGTATAACCTCCAATCAGATTTGTTGGAGGAACTACTTAGCAAGTTTTATGGGATGTGTTTTATTATGGAAGGAGGTTTATTAGACACATTTACAGTGTCGAGACACATTAAATATCACGGTCTGCCTAACTCACTTTACAAGATTACAGGTCAAGCACTGACCAGCTCCACGCCATAAATCCTTGATCGTTGTCCAGTGAAAAGGCTGGAGATTTTATTGACCTTTAGCCTACAGATTTAACAGCTACTCAAGGAGATGGTTTCAGTTTATTGCCCAACTTCTCTGTTGCTTTTCAAGATCTCATTGGCTGTATTTACTTTGTGCATTTTGCTTAAGTTTTATGAATAGTTAAGATATTTGACTTTGAAGTTATGTGATATTATGCCTGTCATGGTGCATTATTAAATTCAGTCCCACTGCTTGAAGTTTAGTTGAATACATTTTTTATGGCTGTAAGTTGTGAATTATTCACTGACTAGCTCCAATAACAAAACAAGTATTATGACAACACATAATATATGGTAACATCTGTGTTTTCATCATCTTTCAAAGCCACCACTTTTCAACTCTTTGCAGTTGTTTATTTGTAAAGTTTGAAAAAATAACCTTACAAAATTAGATATTTTATGCCTGCACAAGTTTCAGGTGTCTCCATTTCATTACCACATTCAGACATAAAACATTTTCAAAACATTTTTCGCAATGCAAATAAATTGGTATCTAAATGTGTTGTAGGTTCATGCATACAGGCATCTAGCTCTAAAAAACCGGAGGTGTACATTTAGTTTTTGAAACAATGCAGCAACATGTTGTCACAAGCATTCACACCGGTGTAGGACCTATTTGCTATTTTTAAATTGTCTGAACTATATCAGCCTGCTCACACAGCATTAAACAAAGCATATTTCTTTGATTCACTTTGGAAATGCTATTAAACTGCCTCCTGACCAGGAGTCAGAAGTTTAAGCCTAAACTTATTGAAAGCATTTTCAATTGCTTTATAAATGCATGCTCAGTTCGCATTCAGAATGATTCCAATTTAATATTGTGTTTGCTAGTGAAAGGGGTATATTTTTGCAGTATCATGACTTAAATGCAGGGATGACAGTGCCAGGGAAAATGGGTAACCTGTCTTTTTATTCTTTGCTTTGATTAGATTTAAAGAGTGTTTTTCATCAGTGATGTGGTCCATGTTCAGCAGTTACTGATATATTACTCAAAGTATTAAAACAGAGTCTGTTATCAAACTAAGTCATCCACAATAATGTTTTCACTGACAGTGTAATCACATGACCATCTTTTTATGCATCAATTAATAAATAAGCAGGAGAACTAGGAACGTAACTTTTTAAGACTGAGAAAATATGTACTTTCATGTCCATGACCTTGGTTCTTAAGCCTTTGACTTGACCACAATTGTGACCTTTGACCTTGTTTGGTCACCTGTCACACTTCTCATATGATCACTATAAATTAAGTCACTGCTCAGCCAGACGTGTGTATGTGACAAATGTGGAACTCTGCTAAAGGAAGGAGACTCTACAGAGTGGCAACCATAGAAACAGATATATATGTATGTGTTACAGGTTTAAAATCTGAAAATGAAACGACTTGAAGTAGTATAGGTCTAGCATGGTGTATCACTCAGTACACATGATATTTCACTATAAGCCCTAGAAATAATTATATGATCCTTGTGTGCTAATATTTCATTTATTAGGGTTCTTTTTTTTACATCCATTTAAAATAATATGAAATGATGCCCCTGGTAATGATCTATAACTCCAGAAATGTTGCAAAATGCTAGCCTTTCGAAAAGTACTGTCTCCTGCTCCTTAGTACAAGTCTGGTCTTGGCAGTGGTATTGCAGTGCATGTATGTGAATGGCTGTCTGCTTCTTCTGTATAGATCTATACATATGGAATGAATGAAGTGCATTATGAGGCGAGTTTTTGTTAATATCCCCTAAACAGCTGACAATGTCCAGATTTTATATCATGGATATCTACCTTTTATGCTGCAAAACCAGTATATCAGAATGTTTATCTGGTTTGTGTCTGGTTTATATTCTCTGCTAGTATATCCACAAATGATCTGGATTCTAATGTTACATCTGTTGTTCCTGGTGGTGAAAGGTTAATTTTGACCTGTATTCTTTTACAACATTACTCTCCTACTCTCTCCATACAACAGAACCAACCCTTTGTTTGAAGTTTTGGTTCTTTTCCACATGTTACATGTTTGGACACATTATGGTTTCTGCTTAGTAACAACATGCCAGAATACTGTTTGACCTCTTGGTCACATTTATTGTAATTTTACACCTTAATTTCAAGTTTGCAGTGTTTCTGTTATATGCAGAGGTTTAGTTTTTATCTTTTTAGCTTGTCCTGTTTTATGTTCCAGCAGAATGGAGTCATGACATCCAACACTTACAAGACTATACTAGCAGTAACTTGTTTTACTGGTACCTCAGACATTATTTTCCTCAAATGATCAAATTATATATGTGGCTTGAATCTGTTACTTATTTAAGAGATCAAAATGTCAAGGAGTTGTGGGCACAGTACCATAAAATCTCCACTTAAAACCGCACTTCTGATAATAACCACACCCAGACTTTGCCGAAATCCCAGGCGAGACATCGTGAGGGTCTCAAATACTAAGAACCCCCCCATTAAAACCGCACCAACTTTCGCTACGGAATGATTTGACATAAGACAGAATCAAGCCATCCACTAGAAATCAACACGCGAAGGTTGAGACACGGCCATTCCTGTCCACTATAAAATTCCTTTTGCATTTTATTTAAACACATCAACCCACTTTTTTGCAGGGTCACTCATGCATGAAGTTTGGGAAGACGTAAGGGCCTGTGAACCTCTGGGTGTTTATACAGTTATTATATGCCGTGCCGTATTCTTGTTTGCTACTGATTTTCCATTATATTTTGGAAAAAAAATATTCTGCTGATCAATTTAAAGTCACTGTATATTTTAATTATAAAGGTAATATTTTGAAATCTTAATCTATGATGAAAATTCCATTTTCTTGAAATACTCTGAAGATTCAAATCGTTTTCATACCGGTTACTTCGGTATTATCATCGTCACATCGTAAGTTGACATCGCTCCATGTCACAATTTGTTGATGCGTTTGAAAACATCGCTGGTCAACTTAACTAAATATAAAAAAATAACTGAATTTACCTTGTCGAGATATGCTCGTATAGGAGGTATAGGAATCATGGCACGTGAAAACAAGTGATTTTAAAGTAAAATTAAACTGGTCAGTCGAGGTAAGCAAGTTTTTTTTCCTGTAGCAAGTTCCTGTGCGGGGCGCCATCTTGTCAAGGCAGCGTTCCTGCAAGGCACGCTGGGACGGAATAGGTGGCTGTTCTGTTTACCACCCACCACGTACAGCCGTTAAAATATTCTTAGCAGAATACCGGTTTGTTTCAGCACATGTCGGCACTCAAACTTCATTTTAAAACGATCGTCCGCCATTGTGTGACTCTTTACGATGTCAGCTTTTTATTCATTTTATGTTATAAACAAATAATCGTTGCTAAATCATGCCGCAAATGGGTTTTATGTAGACATTTATTTCAATTTTGCTTGACCATGCCAAACGAAGTGGGCCGCTATGTGTTACAGCAGGGGTGTTATAAACATATTATTTGGTGACAATTACCAATATTTTTATAACAAGTTATATATTGCACGAAAGATAATCAGCAATATTTAATTAACAAATTATCATAAAAAATACATTTACACACGGCTCAAATGCATGCGAGACTGCTGCTAAGGGTGGCCTTTGAAAGTCGCCATATGATCGCCCACTCGCGGGCCCAAAACGATGCATGTCAGGAAGATAATCTGGAAACCCTTCTAGTATAAACCGCACAGTGCTTTCAGGAAAACAACTTGATTTTATGATTTTGGAATTTCTTGATTAAACTGCAGTTTTAAGTGGAGATTTTACGGTACTTGTGTTTCCAGGTATAGGCCAACAAAATTTGCACTAACCCTGATCTAGTTAGCCCTCAGCCCTTAGGCTGATGGGCTATTGTCGTCACCCAAGCTGTCCGTCTGTCTGTCCTTCCAGCGTCCGTTAACTTTTACCTTGTGAGCGGGATATCTTGTAAAGGATTCACCGTCAGAATTTTATTTCCTCGTAAAGATGTATATCGACAAAATCTCGGTCAAGTTCGAAGATGGGTGACCTTGACCTATTTTTCTACATTTTAGAGCTTGTTACTTAGGAATCATTTGGTGGATTTTCACAAAACTTACTATGATTATTGGGACTGATGGTCTGTACCTGCTTCACAAGTTTGGTGGTGCCACCTACAATTTCTGATTTTTAATGAATTTTTATCGGATTTTTCAACTTTGGGCTTGTGAGCGGGATATCTCTAAACGGATTCACAAGAGGAATTTTATTTCTTTGGTGAAGACGTATATCTACAAAATCTCGGTCAAGTTCGAAGATGGGTGACCTCGACCTATTTTCAAGGTCACAGAGCTTATAATAGAATAAAACTTAGATGCTTATTTTTCAGAAAGCATTTGGTGGATTGTTATGAATCATGGTACATACCTCTCCATTTTAAATTTATAACTGAGACATGTACAGATATACATCCATGTGAGAACAGATATTTAGTACTTGTTACTGTTACCACCTCTAAACACTGTTGTTTTGGCTGAGGGCTTTTGTCAGGTTCTGCTGATATTCTAGTATTCCTCATTGTTTTGTTGGGAACATACTTACAATAACTTGTGTATATAACATTTAATCTTCTTAAAACTCCAGCCCTGGAGCCACATGGTGTCAATACATATATACATACACTTGGAAACAAACACATCATAGCTGTATTTTCAGTTCCAGCCTTAATTGAAGGTAAGCAACCATCCACTATGGGTAACCTTAATAATATAACCTTATCCTGAGTGGGTCTTCATACATGTCTAACATGTTATCTGCATGATTGCAATAATTTCAAAGTGAAATTGTTTACTCCTCTGTGGAATGACACATGTATGAAACAATAATTGTCAGTTGCTCATCATCTTTAACTGTCATTAGTAATAAACCTATTTATTGATGTTAAAGTCATTTTGTCTAAGAGCACCATTAGAGCCGAGGACTGTGAGATAATACAGGAACTGATAGGAGCATGAGTGCTGTAATGTACCTAGCAGACCTGTGTTAATTAAGAGGGTGCTGTCAGCATGCTGGAGCAGCCTGAAAGATTGTAATTACTGTAAGTCATCCAGCCCAGCATTTGTTGAGATCATGCGTCCAGGGCATGTGGCCACCAAAGGCTCTCACCACGCTGTTATTGCTCTTACAAGGACTGGGATGTACATTACAGTGATGAAATTTTATCTCGCCCAAAGAATCCATTATAATTTGATACAGGTTTTGCATCTGATGTACAGTTCATCATTGGTACACCAATACTGGGATTTTTTTATCTCCTAGGGATAGATTGGCTTTCTGTAAATGTTATATTTCCCTAATGACCTGAAGACATAGTCAGTGATATATGGATACATATTAAATGGATGAAGTGGCTCAGCCCTGCAACACTGCCTTAACTTGTAAATTCTGCAAAGAAACAAAAGTTTTATTATGATGTGTTCCTGCCAATGCAGTGGTAATATTCTATGCTGTATGATGATCTATGAACTTCAGGTTTAATGCATCATTTTAAATAAATTTCCTTATCCTGGATAAACTACTTGTCTTGGTAACTTTGTCATGGCATTTGTTCATTCATAATACTTGATATTAAGTCATTTAAACCAGTTCACGTCTGCTTCTGCACCAGCAAAACATACTTCCAATTTATAGTATAATTGATGGTGGCATCACGCAATGCCTCTATGGCCATGCCTCTAAAATGCCCATTTTTGGTCTTATAGTGTCCAGAAAGATGCCAATGTAATGAGTGAAGTCGTAATCCATGTTTTCCATAACTCATGAGGAATTTGATGTCTGGTAGTTTTTGTGAAGGGTATATCCCAGTGCCATCTATCAGAAACGATAACATTTGGTGTTGTCTGTCCATGGTAAACCTGTATTTCCTGGCCAGACCTGGCTAGATCACACACCAATCTCTCACAACACCAGAGCTGGTTCTCTGTCAAACACAGATTAGTTCCCATAAGAATACTTGTATTTTCTAAAACTTTGACAAAAAATTCAATAGGACTTCATGGCAACAAGTGAAATGAGAAAAACAGGTTCTGTAAAGTATCACAATTGGTCATGAGGTTCATCTGAATTTAAGTTGGTGGTCAGTAATGCATTATGGTACTTTTAGGATAAAATAAATTACCTAGAATCATTTTCATGTGACATACATCATCATGTCTTGGATTAGGTCATTTCAAATGATTTTCGCGATGTCAAAACAATTTTTGATTATTAAAAACTTGATTTTTTTTGCCAAAATAGGTACCTGCAACAGCCCTATAGTCATAGTAGTTGACAAACAGTTTCATGGTAATTTTGGCTCAACAGCAGGAAGTCAGAAATGAGTGGTTACAAACCAACTTGACAGAGGTTTAAGTCATGACATGACCAGAAAACAGTGAATCACATAAGATTCACTTGTTGTTTGAGTGAGAACACCTGCATGCATGGCCTCAGCTGAATGGGGTGAACTAGCCGGATTTCCTCGCTCATTATGACAAGGTATGCCTGTGCATGCTCACATATGGTTGAGTGCCATTTTTCTCCAATCAGACACATTCTCTTAGGGCTGAGACATTCATGTCGTTTACCAAACTGGCAGTTTGCTTCAAATGGGCCCAGCAATCAAGAAAATTGTGCAGAGGTCAATTTTATGACTTAAACACTGTTCAGGTTGTCTGGGGCATTGTGCTCATCAATAGGGAGGATTTTCTTCTCCATCTCAAGAGCCGTCTAATCACATGACAAGTGGTCTCGCAGTTCCTGAGGCATTAGATCTAAACAAGCTCTTTGTGCCAGCGATGTGGACATTTGTCTCATGTCTGGCAGGGAATGAAACTTTAAAAGGCTGTAGAAAGCAGAGACAGCTGCTGCCTGCCATAAAGAACCCCGGTAAAGATGGATTGTATGGTATTGATATTTTTCTTAGGACCTGTATTTTATGGTGTTTTGCAAATTCCAGATTTTTGCATGTAAAATTTGCACCTTTTCCATTTTGTAACCTTTGAAATTGCCATAGTACATAGTTGTCATGTTCAGTAATGTCAAAATATTGTGCTGCACAGTGGTCCTGTATAATATATTGAATAATATGAGAATTTAAAAAAATCATAAAGATTTTGCTTTTGATATTGTTTTCTGAAAACAGATCTGACATTTTCAAATAAAAATAAAAGCATTGCAGCACTTAGCCGTTCATAATGTTAATTTCAAAGAGCTATTCATCATAGAAATTCCAAAGCAAAGTAAATTATTATCACTGCTAAGTGCCTGAAGAATAGACCTTGTCTGTCAAACTCTGTTCCTCATATTGTGGTTTTGATGGTTAATTGTGACAATCTTCCAGCTAGTGAAAGACAACCTCATTGTCTCCTAGCAACACTCTGGTACAGTCAAAGGTATAACAAGGTATATAAACACAATGGGTTATTGTTTCAGACATGACAGGAAACCAGATTTGTGAGATGTGTATATAATCATCTTAAAATTAAACAGCTTCCATAGTTAAGGGGTAGAGCACACAGGGCATAAAGCTGGTCCATGAGATATATCTGCCACTAGCCAGGGTGGGATCTGTGCAAGCTTAATGGGATCCAGGGAATCCTTTGCCCCTCAGTTTTCCTTCACTCATAAAACAAGTGCACTTTTCAGGGGTTCCTATGTGATAAATAACCCAGAATTGGGGACGATTATACACCTAAGACCTGCAGGTGGGGATACACTGAGCTTGGTAGATGATCATTTATTACCATGTTTTCATTCAGTCTGAAACTGAAATTGAAACTGCAGATAGATGTGCATAGCACCACATAAGGCCAAAATTTAAAAAAAAATGGACGTATGTTTTGCAGATTATAGACAAGATAATCTTGGAAAAAGAAAACTTTGGCACAGGTAAATCATAAGACCATAAAGACTAAAGCACCAGTGAAATTCTTAAGCTCCATGAAATTTTTACTTAATTGTATGTATCATGTAATAATTACATGAAAATTATACTTAATCTTGTGAATCTTGTGTGTGAGAGGGTGGTTGTGGGGTAGGGATTTAAATCCCCCTTCCTGCGAGAAATTACCTTTTTTTGCAGTATTACCCCCAATTTTTATTTTGGCTAACCCCTCCTCCCCCCGAATCTGGGATTTATGGATCTCTTTAGGTGTAACCATAAACCACTCCCTTCTCAATATCCTAGATCCGCCCCTGGAGAGTGAACTAGAGAGAGAGAGAGTGAGAGAGTGTAAGTGAGACCTAGTCAGTAGTAGTGTTTCAGATAATTGATTAAATTGATGATTGGTTGTTTTCATTCATAATTGATTAAATTGGTTGCATTTTTGCATAATTGATCAAAATGATTATATATGCACATCCCAAAAAGCAATATTATCCAGATGAAATATTCTAATTCTGTCTGAGACATAAGAAGGACATTCAACAAATAAGTGTCAACGTACCTGCCATTAACTTGACCTATTGTGATGTACAAGTTAGACTGAAAATACTCATTCAATGTACAAGGTATAATTCTATAAATCAGACTTCATGGTAATGTAGGAAGTACATAAAATGATTAATTAGTAATTGATAATTGTTTTTATCTTTCAGTCATCA
This sequence comes from Sipunculus nudus, assembly GCA_026874595.1. Lineage (NCBI taxonomy): Eukaryota > Metazoa > Annelida > Sipuncula > Golfingiida > Sipunculidae > Sipunculus > Sipunculus nudus. The sequence goes on along the minus strand of CM049311.1, from coordinate 84,991,966 downwards.
AACATTATTTGCCAACCGATTCCTAGCACAACTATAATCAGATACTTGTTTTACAAAAAATGAAAGTCTGAAATTATCTTTAAAATAAAAACCTGTTACAGGAGTATGTAGGTATGGTTGATTTTCAACAACTTCAATCTTACATTGACAACATATGGCCAACAGCTCTGCCACAGTAGGCTGCCCATACAGCTGTCTTCAACTGTACAGTACATAGATGTAACTCATTTACTGTTGTCATAGTCAGAATTAACATGACTCCCCAATATGAAACTTTTCATGTATGACCATAGAAATGTAGATTTGTGAGGACTGGATTTTGGCTGTGAGTGGCTGCCACTGAGCTGGCTTTCAAACTTTTGACCCCGTGAGCTTGACTTGTGGTAGGGGTTGGGGCTGATTCATGGTCACAGTTGGACCCCATATTTCGGTAACTGCTCCCCTGTCCATCAGGCAAAATGGCCACTTAACCAGAGGCAGGAAAGGTAATGAGAAGGTTGTTTGCAGGGTCAATGTGGGAAAATATTAGCAGTGTATAAATATTCCTGGAATTGAACTGGTTGACAGCTGAGCATGCCCTGGGAGGTTACACAGATGAACCAAACACCCGAGTAGCCCTCAGTGAAACCCCTGCTGGCTAATATATATTATTCTGTGCCAAGTCAAGTCATGTACATTGTATGCCCACTGTTATTCAAGAAACCCAAGGAGCTTTCTCCAAATTTCTGAAGGCTCACAAAAATTCTGTATGACTATTTACAGTACATAAGGGAAATTGGTTATAGACAAATTTTAATCACAATTAGTTTTGCCCGTGATAATTTTGATAGCTCAGTTGGTTTATCAGATAAGGTTTGGTTGATAACTGAAGTTGATTACTGGTAAATCTGTGAAAAATGTGAATGTGAATTTATTGTTAGTGTTGCATATGAGATAATATGAAATTAAGGGAAATAGTTCATATAGCTGAGTCACAAACTAGAGGTAACTCAGGAGAGCACACTGCCAATCCCCCCCCCCCCCCTCGCCAAGGCAGAGCCACCTTACTGGATCTGCTTCTTTATCTGTATCTACAATTCTACAAGATTTAACAGGTTTATCCCTGCTTACAGTGTTCCCCACCTTGCATGTTGTGTATGGCACTTAGTAACATCCACATGGTTATATGGGCTACTGAGGATACGGATACAATATCTGAGTTTGTATTGTGATGAATCAGTACACTGGGTATGGTTACAGCACTGGTTGATATGTTGATGCTGGCTACATACAGCCTGGTTAACAGACACAGTGACTGACAGTGTGACTTGTCAAGTGGGGTATCAGGTGTGTATGCTTCATTTAATTAGTTAGTCTGTCAAACTGTGCAAACTTCATTTAAAAAATGGTAAAAACTAAGGGTGGACAATGCAAGCCATTTAATATGGCTCAGCTCAGCTGCAGTGATCACTGCCTGACAGTGTGTTTTCCATGTATAAACATTTCAGTCCAGGCACTAATTTTAATCAGTTTAATGTTCAATTTAGAACTCGATGCATTCACAAGCTCCCCCAACTGATGTGCTGAGACCTGTCCTCGGTGCAGCAGGGACAATTAATTACTGGAGCTCTGGAGCAGGTGTGTATATATGCATAACAAGGTATATTTGTTTATTATCTGTATTATATCCTTGGTCACTTTATTAACTTTGATATTTAAGAAGATTAAAATGTACAGTAAATTTATGATTATATCATATATATGTGTACTGTATTCCTCTATTACAAATACTTCTGCATTCTACAATGAAACTCTTAGAAAGGAGATTCTAGAACCTTAACATTGACCACAGTGTGTATGAACATTATATTCCTAGCTTGACTCATGTTATTCAATAAAAGGTAAATCCAAAAAATATAATGAATACACAGTACACATCTGTAAAGATATACAGATTTGTGCCTTAATAGGCAGTGTCCTCCAATTATCTCCATGGGATTGTCATTCTTCAGTGTCATTATCAGTCATTGGTTCCTTGAAAGCATTTCACAAGCTGTCACATGGTGCAAGTGTTATGTACAGACTGAAACCCAGAAGGCACCAGTTGGCTATTTGTGTAGAATAAAATTCAGATGTCACAAGTCAGATGCCTTAAATAAAGAAATGTGAAAAACCTCAGAAAATTTCTGGTTTCTTTTCAGTCATGTTGGAACATTCTTAGAGCATACAGTGTCATCTATATTTCTAACATTAAAAAAGTCAATTTTGATTTTCTGCTACAGTTTCAAATACAAATCATCACAATAGATAAGCAAATTACTGAGACCCTCAGAAAAAAAATACAAAGAAATTCCTGTGTATGAGTTGCTGAGCCAATATTTGAGGTGGGAATGCCAGAGCCAATATCCCATGAATTAGAAGCTTCTGGCAATGTTTGATGGATCAAACCTGGCAAGCAATATTTGATGGATTATGGGCAGACACTTGTAACAGCCTCTGTGATGGATAGCATGACAAAACTGCACCCCCTGATTTACGTACAATAGATGGTTTGGAAATAAGAAGTGTGAAGCAATGTCTGCTCAAAGAAGTAGGAGAAAAAATGCAAGGTTTTGTTTCACGGTCTCAGAAGCATCAAGGACCCGAGCTGTCGAGGAGCAAGAAAAGTCAATAAGTTTTTTATAGTGTTTCTGACAAGGTTTATAGCAGTATGTTATAGTGCACTTTTTTGTGCTGTGATGTGTGAAAGTTGTAAAATTTATAGAAAAATAGCTGGATTTGGTCCAGTGATGAGCAAAATCAGACCTAAAAATTGAGGTCACTTGTTCAATCTCTGACCACACTAGTTGGCGAAACACACAAGGTATAGAAATTTACAAGAACTGTGATAGAAACCTGACTTGGATTACTGTCAGTGAAACAGTATCTTCATTGTTACAGGTCCCTGCTACTGAATAGTATTAAGATAGTAGGCACTTGTATTTATATATTGCAAAGATGTCTTTTTACAAGTAACATATATTCTTTATTTTTGTGTATTATGTACATTATAGATAAAAAATGGAAGAAATGCTTACAAACTTAAAAAAATGAATAAATACTGGAGGAATCATGCATCCCCATGCACATACCCTCCCTCCACACACACACACACTATTAACATATTCCACAGCCTATGTTTTTAAAATGACTCTGGTATGTTAACCCAAGTTGAGATTTAAAAATGCTGACTGTTCAGGTATTCCCAGCCCTATGCACAGGAAATGTAATGAATAAGACTTCATAACAAGTAGAAAACATGTAATGAATAAGACTTCAAAACACAGAAAACATGTAATGAATAAGACTCCATAACACACAGAAAACATGTAATGAATAAGACTTCATAACAAGTAGAAAACATGTAATGAATAAGACTTCATAACACACAGAAAACATGTAATGAATAAGACTTCATAACACACAGAAAACATGTAATGAATAAGACTTCATAACACACAGAAAACATGTAATGAATAAGACTCCATAACACACAGAAAACATGTAATGAATAAGACTCCATAACACACAGACAACATGTAATGAATAAGACTTCATAACAAGTAGAAAACATGTAATGAATAAGACTTCATAACACACAGAAAAAACATGTAATGAATAAGACTTCATAACACACAGAAAACATGTAATGAATAAGACTTCATAACACACAGAAAACATGTAATGAATAAGACTCCATAACACACAGAAAACATGTAATGAATAAGACTCCATAACACACAGAAAACATGTAATGAATAAGACTTCATAACAAGTAGAAAACATGTAATGAATAAGACTTCATAACACACAGAAAAAACATGTAATGAATAAGACTTCATAACACACAGAAAACATGTAATGAATAAGACTTCATAACACACAGAAAACATGTAATGAATAAGACTCCATAACACACAGAAAACATGTAATGAATAAGACTCCATAACACACAGAAAACATGTAATGAATAAGACTTCATAACAAGTAGAAAACATGTAATGAATAAGACTTCATAACACACAGAAAAAACATGTAATGAATAAGACTTCATAACACACAGAAAACATGTAATGAATAAGACTTCATAACACACAGAAAACATGTAATGAATAAGACTCCATAACACACAGAAAACATGTAATGAATAAGACTCCATAATACATAGAAAACATGTAATGAATAAGACTTCATAATACATAGAAAACATGTAATGGATAAGACTTCATAATACTGTCAGGGGTTGCCGACTCGCAGGTTCTCTCATGAAAACTCGAACTCCAGACAGACGTTAAGACGATGTTTAATCAATATATTAAAGCCGTACAGGTTCGCACCATGCACATACACTTAAATATATTAAAACAGCAGGCTACTGGAGACTCGAGACTTGACACCTCCGACTTGACACCTTTTCCGTGCCATCCAAGTATACTTATACATTCTAGAGGCGTGAGTGAGAACCTTAACGAAACAGGGGTTGCAAGGCTGGTGCTGATATCGCTATCTGGTCCAGTCAGAGTAAAAGTGTGTTTCTTCTTAACGCTTAAAATGGATATAATCCAAAGACTATTATAAGCTCAACAATAAATAATACCTTGCTAGATAGCTCACACAACACTTCATCAGTAATACTAATTGTGACGTAATCACGAATTATAATTAACTTGTAATGTGAAATAAACTTAGATTATACTATGTGGATCTTAATTCATCAACTAAAAAATGATTAATAACTGTAAAAATTAAATAAGGTAAGGTATCATGGCATACATGTACATATAGAGAACAAAGAGACCCACCTGATACTCTATTATTCTAAGAAATATAAATAAGGACCTGGTTGCTAATGAAGAATATACTTTAACAGAAAACACTCTGTCTCTCTGTATATATATCCATATGGGATATTGAGCAGGGGTCGACGGGAAGCCATCAGCCTCATCGCGCAGACGCTGGGCTGGGTGGCCCCTTACGCAATCAGACCGGAGGGACCAGAACTAATAGTTAACTGCTGGACATCAGTGTACGCCTAGACCTGTATATGTATAAGTGTGTACTTTGTAACAATACATTCTTTGTTGTCATGGTTACCTTCATCTGCACTGAATGGACAAATCTAAATGATGCAGTCCTATTATATCTTTAAAATGATACAAAATGATATCACTGTTTTATGATGTGTGCCTCAGCAGCTAGAGATCACATGGTTGCGGTTAATGTGGTTTACTGGTTAACAGCTTTGCTTGGCTGCTTTCTAAGTGGTTTGCTCTGGGGGCAGGAGAGGTCATGTATATCTCTTGTAAGACCGGCACCAGATGTGAGTCAGTTGCCTTTACATTATTTGGTGTATCTCTGTGGTTTGTGTTGTAAGGGAGCACGCGGCCACATGCAAGGCGACACATTGGAGCTCATATCACTGTTATTAAAGCAAGTTTCTCTGTGATGTGATACCTGCATACAGGGCTTAACATTGACACTTGCCCTCTCATCAGGGGCTAGTAAATAACCATAACATGTCTTCCTGAATTCGGCCTTAGTGCAACATGCTTTGTTTGGCATGCCGTTGAAATAAAATAAAGCAGATGAGCGTCTTTAGTGATTTTGACAATATTCTAAATTTCCAATGGATGATTTAAACTGTATGGTTGCTGATTTAACACATTTTAACAGAATTTGTCCATTCATGAATTGGTCAAGTCATGCCTTGAATTTAAAAATAATAAATAACAAAATTAATTTGAAGGACTAGTCTACCATATACTTTGAACTTTTATGTCTGTGCTACTCTTCAGATTCTGTCAAGCCCTGGTATAGCTGTACTCTTTATAGTAACAGCAGCAAGACACGTATTTGTTGCATATCCACTCTATAAAGAAGATGTTATTAGTTTAACTAGCAGGATGATCAGTCTAGAGGCAATCAGGGAGCACATGGCAGCGATGGTGAGGCTTCCCTCGCAGCGGCCGAGCTGAATGCTGAATGGTCTTTTTCTTATGCTTGTAGATTTTCTTCCAGAGGTCTAATTATGACTTTGCGTTGCTGATATTTTGGTGTTAGTGTGATGTATTGGGCTTGTCGTAGCTCACACTCCTGGCGAACAGTAAAAAATCTCCTAATCACATACCTGCAGCTGGAATTTAGGTGGAAAGGTTCTTTCTTGGTTAAGGCTATGCATACTTATTGGTATATAGATATGCAGGCCAGCTCCTGTGTGCATTATTTTTAGTGCATTAGTCCCTACAGTTTTTACTCCCCAGCAATATATCAGACACAAAGTTCACCTGATGCTATGCTCTTTTTTTGTTCATTTGATCTGGCATTACCATCAATGAATACATATAAATGGATAATTTTAGGTGTTATGAGATTCAGTAATAAGTAATATTATCATACGTGCTATTTCTGGTCTGTAATCTTCATGTACCAGCTAGTTTCAGGAGTAATTTTTCATAAAAGCATAAGATTTTTCAGGAAATTGATGCATGTTATATAGATATATGTGTTCCTCAAGCTTATGACAATTCAGTGAATAGCACTTACCTCGTTTAAAAGGCAGTTTGGTTTGTTTCAATGCCCAGTCCATCAGCTAGGGATGCTGCACCTTTAGTGGATGTACATGCTGATCTGGGACAGGCAGGATATATCATACCTGTGCCAGGTTGTGAGGTATGATATGTTACTCTTGGTTTGTCCATTAGGAACTTTACACACAGAAGTATCGAGCAGGTTTGATGACGCTTGGATGAGTATCTATTATACTTTGAAGGTACTCTAGATCTTCATAATATATATCTTTAGTTCTTTGTGACACACCTTTGTCCTTGGTAGAGGCTGCCTATTCATAGGTATCAGGGATGGAGTTTTTTCTCACCAGGTTAACCCATACGTGACACTTTAAAAATACTACTGATAAGCAGATTTTGGTAGAGGTTAGTTGGCTCCAACTTGCTACAGATAAATGCCAAGTCCAGTTGAGGTGTCACTTAACATCTATCTTTGTTGTCCTAACATCTCTGCCAGTAATGTGGTTTGGCTTTTATCCCAACCGTGACAGAAGATTTCTTGCATGTATAATAATTGGTTTAATCATGAAAATGGAACCTTCATGAAACACTGAAAATGGTAAAAATATAGTAAGGTTGTAAATATGAAGCAAATAGAAATATTTTGTAGTGGACCTGGCACATGATCCAGATTCAGGAATGTAATCAAGGAATATTCACAAATGTAGAGTCACTTTTGCATGAAAAAATCTGGGATAAGGGGAAATAAGTGAATGCAGACTGGGGTTGGGAAGCATGCCATAATAATACCCACTTGATGGAAGCTTGCATCCCTTAGAATGCAGATTACTAGTTATCTTTTGTTGTCCATATCATGACCTCAGCTCTTAGCAAGAGAGAGAGAGAGAGAGGGAGAAAAAAGTGAGACAGAACCACTAAGAGAGAACATTGGGAATGATTAACAAGGTTAACGCCCAGTGAGCACCTAACTGTACCTAAAATGTAGGATAAAAAGGGGTATTTCATCAGAATGTCCTGCTGTAAAATTGTCATGCCCCCTGACTGTGGACAGGGCAAGCTCAACACTAACCCTTTGTGGGGGTGACAGAAATTGAGCTTTTATGACTTAATGAGACACTACAGCTGTACCCACAAGGCTCAGAGTATTTGGTCCTAAAGAAAGTTACTCTGGTAATATTATCATAAATATTACTTGCAACTTGGACTTTGTGTCATATAATACATATTGTGATATTTTCTTTTGATAAATTTGACTTTGTAGTGTGGAATTAGAGTAAAACATTAATAATTTAAATGTTTTCTTTTAAAATAATCGACTTTGTGTCATGGAAGTTGTGTCATAGCATTAATAATTTTATTATTTTCTTTTCATAAATTTGACTATGTTGTAATATAATAAGTTTAATATTTTGCTCTTAGATAGCTTGGATGTTTAATTTGTTGCTCTCTTGTGTCACCCACACTCAGACTGCTTGACCCTATTGTCCTGAGGTCTGAGGAGGCATAAAAATCCTCCGGGATTCCATGTCAGATGACTGTCATCTGTAACTGTTAACCCTATAATTTGTAGCAACTTGAGCTGTGACTTGGACAGAAGCAGCCTTATTGTCCGTTATTTTCCACCCACTGGCCCGCCCTGGTTTTTCCTAAGGGTACTTGCTATTATATACCATAATTAGGTCATATTTCTCTGCATGAGAATTGAATAGCAAGGGAAACAAATTATATACATCAGGATGTGGGATGTAATGAAGTGGTCAAGACATCATACCTTGAAAATTAAAATCGCTGACTGGAATTCCTACTTGTAAGCATCCGAGGAAAAATAGTGTATACAACAGTATCACATTCAGATGTCTTTATCAATGGAAAAATCCTTTCCCCATCCCCCTCCCCCCCCAAAAAATGAATATAAATGATATCCTTATAATTCTTATAATTAAATCATATTCATACTCTTTCTGTAGACAGTACTGACAAGAAGCTTATTAAGAACACATCTAAAAAACTTATAAGACATAGAGAGGAATTAGATAATCTGATTTTACTCATTTGGAGGAAAATTGCATAGATTAAGGTAATTTGGTAGTACATGCAACACACTTGAGTAAGCTGGTACACAACCACATTGGTGTTATAACAGAACAATAGTACAATCTGGAAAAAATAGTACAAAACTGGAAAAAAAATTGTTTTTTTTTAAAAGGAATTCCATCATGTGTTTCATAGTCAAATATATATATGCTTTATCACTTTAAAATTTCATGTTTTTTGGCGCTTCTGTTTATTTTATGTCCTCGAAAGTAACTCACTTTGGGGATGTTATTGGACTGTTTTTGTAAGAAAAAATATACTCCTTTTCCAAATATGTTGAAGAAACCAGAACTTATTGTATCCGCCAAAACAGAGTTTTGCGGATACTATGTTTTCAGCTGCACGCCGCCGCCGCCGCGTAGGTTTCCGGAGAACTCCTCTGTAACCGCTGGGCGGAATTTTATGAAACCCGGGATTATGTTTGGGTCACATGTGAACTGCTGCGCCCCGATTTTGTTTTGACCTCTGACCTTTCCTCTGCGCTCTGCGTCCGTTTGTGCGTCTGTTTCCACACATAAAACCACATATCTCGGGAACCGTTTGACCGATCAGGAAAATTTTTTTGCACAAATGTAGCCCTTGGAGAGCTTTATAACATACACAAAAAATGGTGGCGCCACCTGCAACCATGTTTGCACAGTGTCCATCTGTTCGTCTGCCTTGGGTTAAAATCACTCATATCTCTGCAGTGACTTGACTAATTCACCTGAAATTTGGCATGCGTATACATCCTGGATAGCTTTTCTGATTTTGTGACAGGTGGCGCCACCTACATTCACGTTTATGCTGCAGACATCCAAGCTCATATCTCTGGAACCGTTTGACCGATCAGGAAAATTTTTTTGCACAAATGTAGCCCTTGGAGAGCTTTATAACATACACAAAAAATGGTGGCGCCACCTGCAACCATGTTTGCACAGTGTCCATCTGTTTGTCTGCCTTGGGTTAAAATCACTCATATCTCTGCAGTGACTTGACTAATTCACCTGAAATTCGGCATGCTTATACATCCTGGATAGCTTTTCTGATTTTGTGACAGGTGGTGCCACCTACATTCACGTTTACGCTGCAGACATCCAAGCTCATATCTCGGGAACCGTTTGACCGATCAGGAAAATTCTTTTGCACAAATGTAGCCCTTGGAGAGCTTTATAACATACGCAAAACTGGTGGCGCCACCTGCAGCCATTTTTGCACAGCTCCTGTCTGTTTGTCTGCCATGGGATAAAATCACTCATATCTCGGCAGTGGTTTGACATATCTGGCTAAAATTTTGCAGGTTTTTACATCCCCGACAGCTCTCTTGATTTTATGACAGGTGGAGCCACCTGCATTCTAGTTTATGCAGCAGACATCCAAGCTCATATCTTGGGAACCGTTTGGGCCAAAGTTTTGCATGTGTATAGTTCTCACATAGCTCTTTATCATATGCAAAACTGGTGCCGTCACCTGCAACCATTTTTGCTCAGCGTCCATCTGATTGTCTGCCACGGGCTAAAATCACTCATATACATGTAGTGGTTTGACTTATCTGCCTTAAATTTTGCATATGTATACAACTGGGACGGCTTTCTGGATTTTGTGGTAGGGGGGGGCAACCTTCATACACAATTTGGCTGCAGACATCCATGCTAATATGCAACACTTCACTCTATTTCCCCTTGCCACTTAATCCATGCCTCACTTCACCCATTCCACTCTGATTTAGGCGGATACACGTAGTCGCTTGTCGGCTACCCGTATTCTAGTTCACTTTTGTTTGAAGTGAGAAATCTGCAGATCGTCTTGAAACATGATGTAAGCGCCCAGATGTGCTATGTTTATTGAGTAAATGGACTGAAAAGGTTACTGCTGGTTTTCAGGAGGAGTATACTCCTTTTTGTGCAGGGAATATGTAAAAGCCTGGTTCTGCTGTTGCTTTTATATGTTCCCTTGTTAGAAATAACAGCTGGAACAGTTTCACAGGATAAAACGCAGTCAAGGTTTAAATGTGTCCTGTTGTTGGGCATATATTTTCAATATTCTTTCAGTTGCAGATAATGTATTTTAAATTAAATTCATTTCCTGATTATGATCCATATGATTTATTGTACTGTCATCAAGTATCCACTCAATATTGGTGCTTAATGCCAATTCATATAAAAGCCCAGGAATTTAATTTCTTGCATGTGGCCTCTCTCACTCCCGTGATCTCACTTCACAACTGTACTCAAGTTCAGTTTTCAGAGATATATGGACCCGTTAAAACAAGCATATTATAACCTATTTAGGCCTATTAAAACACCAAGCAGGGTTCACTAATGGCCTGTGTTGCATATTTTTGTCACTATTCACCCTGTAGCCTGTTAGACCAGCCATGGGGGAGGTGTTTGCACTCAGTTAAGTGCTTTCTAGTAAGGGATGTCTTTTGAATGGTATTCTGCTGTGTAGCTACATGGTCAGCCTTCTAACTGCTTGCTGCGGATCAAGTACCCATTAATATTCTATGGATCATACACAAGATTCCCTGGTCATACCCTACAGTGTGCCTTCTAGGATTTTTTAGGTATATAAGCTCCAGTTCAGTGGAAGTTTTTATCTCTCAGTTCCTCAAATAATCTGCCACATAATACCAAGATATATGTGAAAACTGCACAGTGCTTTGATGTTTACACTGTGGACAACATGCTTAGTGTCTCTCATTAAGGACTGGAAAAGAGATCTGTGGCTGTGGATGGTAGCAGTGACGAGCTGAAGAGCTGTAAGGAAAGCTGACGCAGCAATCTACAGACCATGACAAGAATACAATGAACGCTATGCTGCAGAGTCGTATAGAACAGACTTGTCTTTTATTAACCCTCCATGACAGGAAGCAGAAGCATAGTCTGCACAGTATTGTGTATGTATATGTGTGTCAAATTCACAAGATGTCATATCTTCTAATTAAGTGTACCTTATCATTTACAAGGTATTTTAAATAAGTAGGAAATATAGCGTTTTCACCTTTAAATTAATATGGTATCAGAAAATGTTTCACTCTGAAAAGTTACTTACTCATGTACACAAGTAAAAGTAAATGTGCCCTGGGTACAATCAGTGGCACTAACCAAAACCATACTGGGCATGCCACCTGGTGGCTGTACCTCGCAAATCACAACTTTACCTCCTTGTATGGGAGTAGTAGTGCCTGTATAATGAGAACTCCTGTCACACAGTCATGTTATGGTTAACAGACAAACATGAACTGTGTTTACTCACACAGAAATATAACAAGGTAAAAAGGGTGAATTTGAGGTAGCCAGTCTGTTTGCTGGGGTGATTTTGCTTTTGAAACCTTTGTATTCAGCCAAAATTAATTGATAACATAAAATAATACATTTATTAAATTGCAAATGTTTATTTAATGAGTAGATCTGTTTAATGAATATTCAGAAGTTATTCCTTTTTGGTGTCAGTCTTTTTACCTTAGGATGGTTGTCTAGGTCTTTATGGGTTATGTATATGTACCAGGAACTTTACCTAGGTCAGTCTGGTAACTATTTGTATATATAATGTTAGGAATCAAAACCAATGACAAGGCATAAGAAACAAGTTCAACTTTAATATATTAGACTCTCCATTCCAGAAAGAATAGAATGATATTGCAAAATGACATTAAGCCAGTACCATTTCAGACCTCTTGCTGTTCAAAATTTTTCACAATTTTCATGGCTGTATTTGATGCATAAGCATTCATTTGGGTGTTAATTTTAAAACATCAAGGTTAAAATGTTCACTAACACGATATCACAGGACAGTATATCCAGAGAAAAAATACCATAGATAGTTTAATTCAGTATTTAATTACTTTAGCTATCAAGATATACCACTTTGGTGTCCTCATTATTCATGTGGGTTATAAAGACTTTTATCCAGATGGTCGTTAGTGTTTGACCAGTCACCTGGACATCGGTTCTGTCCAGTGTTGTGTGTGTAATGTGGATTAAATGGTGCCTTCCTGTCCCTGCTTGTGTCATTGATGAGTAAGTACAGCCACCTGGTCAGGAACATTCATAAGCGGCCATGAAGGACAAGTACAGGGGATACATTACTGTGTCATAGACCTGTGTGTGACCCCGCCACCTGCCCAATGGTTTATTATGGAAGAGTATTTGTGATGGAGACTAGCTGGAAGAAGAATTACATCCTGGAGAAAGATCCTTTGAGAAATGTGTCTGCTGTGATTCCTTTTTAAAGTGCACTGAGTCACAAACCTACAAAATATGATAACTGTAAAGTAACTAGAGGGCTGTCAGTAGAGCACAATTACCTCCAACAAGGCTTCATATCAAATCCTGATCAAAGAATTTAAGAAGAGGGTATTTTAAAGAAAGCTTCCCAGAAGGGGATAGGATATCTTGTGTCTACTTGGAGGGCTTTCTGTTTGAATTTTACCAAAGTTTTCTGGGAAGAAGGATAGAATAATTCTCAATAGAAACTCAGAGAATTACCATAATGACTATTACTAATGGCTATTACTAATGCGATTTTTTATTTAAGTACATTTAAAAGAGATTCAGAAGGGTTTATAAATATTATTGGATTTTTCTATTTGATTATATTTATCTTCATACAATAGAAAGTGTCATGTCACAGAAAAAGTAATATAAAGGAGGAAATACAGGTAGTGATATAAAGGGAAAAACATGACAGGAAATAAACTCACTAAGTGTCATCTCATCTAGACATCAACCAATCATAAAACACGTATAATAAAAAAAAATACCTGCACCAGGATTTGGTGACTTTTATTGTTAGCCAAACATCCATTGGCCAGCCAGATAACTGGAAAAACCCCCAGGATGGGTAAGATCATTGGGATGTGGTTATAAGGAGCGGAGAAAACTGAAGTGTCAGCAGCAAAAAAAAATTCCTGATACAAGTTGGAATCAAATTCAACTGCTGTTACCCAGGCTAGTCATCCCACCAAATTTCACAATGATACATTGATAACTTATTGAGTAATCCTGCCCAATCTACAGGTCCTAATGAAAATATCACCTCTTTAGAGGAGTTAATAACCTTCCTAATGGGCACTGATGAGGATATCTGTGTCTGTGAACTCAACAGCATTAGTGCAGAGAGGTCTGTGAGCCTGTAATTAGGAATATTAATTTTCATATCTGAAGTGGCAACAGACTGATAGCCCCAGGGGAGAGTCATATTATCACAGATGATTATAGAGAAGTAATGCTTGTATAATGTAATAAGGTGGGGATGGAAGATTAAGCACTGGCATACACCTTACCTGGTCAAATTGTAAATATATATAAGAAATGATTTTAATAGATGAATCCCATCCCAGATTTAGAGGAACTGATTCAGGACTGCTATAGTAGACCAAAATATGTCAACTGTGTCTTTGGCATTATGCTACCTGACTTGAGCCCTTAATTAATTATTAATAAATTTTAACTGCCCAAAATCATCAGTGGTTATTAACTTCAGGAAGAGTTCTCATCTTCCTCTTAACTTTGTTTGGGAAACTTCTAGAACACAGATTCCATTGTACAATATCTTCTGCTTCAATGCCTTGAAATGAATAATTTTATTTCATATTCCATTTCAAAATCACTTTTGAATGTCTGACAAATCCAGATCCCCAGTGATGTCAAGTTCAGATCTTGTATTCATGGTCTTCATTAATGCAATAATGTGACTGATATGATAATCTATGTATAAAAGGAATAGGGACTCAGAATTGATAGCAATAAACAGGTATGAACCTTAAAATCATGGGTGAAATAACACAGCACAGTCATTTCATGTAAGGAACACCAGAGCCACCAGGTGGCAGAAAGTTAAAATAAAAACTTTATATCCCATTTGTAAATTGAGTTAAAGGGTTACGGTGGACAAAAGATAGATTTACAGAAGGGTGAGACTCACAAAGGCCAAGGCTGTTATTCCTAATATATTGAATATCATCTTGGTCTTTATGGACACAGAGACACATTCTGTAATGTAATAGCTTCAGGTGGGGAGGGCCTTTGTTGCAGGGGTAAAGGTGAGAAAGAGGAATACAGGGTCTGTGAGGCAGGGATGATGACTGCATTGTAATGGGGCATTGACAAAGAATTGGATTTGTCAGACCTCCTCAGGGGCACTTCATTTGATAGCTCAATCACTGATTGCTGGGTCATTGTAAGGACATAGACTAGGAATCTGAGGTATTTGTATGAGAACACCTGTTTTTCTGATAAGGAGCAGGTAACTTTTGACATATTTCCTGTTTATCTTTCATACAGGTGTGATAAGGTAACAGGTGTTCCCAGTCCACCGTATATAAGTATATACAGTCTCTGAATTTTATATATTATTTGATATTTTCATAGATTTAGTTTTAATACATAAAGACTGCACTTGAGGTCTTCAGTGCAGAAATTTCAGGTTCAGATAATTTTTCATCACCAGATCTTTCCATCTCAATCAGAGGATTGTATTTAAGTGGAAGCCATGATACCCCGTGTCTTGTTGTCATCAGTTTGTGTCCTTTCTACTCTCTGTGGTTATTAAAGTAAGAAAATCACTCTTGCTAAAAAATTTTTCTCAAAATTTCTTCTCAAACTACTGATATCATATCATTTATGTATTTGATGCAGTACCAGGACTTTAATTTTGCTGAATTCCTGTGGAGTTACATTTTAATTGTATTTTTCAGTTTTAAATAGTTAACATGTTACAGTGAAACCTGTGTTAGGAGACCACCCATGGAACTGGCCTGGTGTGGTCCAATCACAAGACAGATCAGCTGAAACCAATGTGAATGATGTCACTTTACCCGAGGGTGCATGGTCTCAATAGTCAGATGGTCTTATGAGATAGGCAGTCTTTCAGACAGGTTAAGTTTACTGATAATAAAAATTCATATACTATTTTCTTGACTTCAGATACTTCTTGTTACTGGCAGTTAATTTACATACCTGTATGCTAACTGTACATTGTACAGCACACCATGCTGACTTTTGTCTTTAAATTACTCATAAAAAAAAACAAACAAACATTTTGTGATATATTACACAAATTTAATATTATAATTATACTCCATTTTAATATTCTTTCTTTCTGAAAAGATTTTACAGTTTCTCATCAATGCAGTAGCCACAAGGAGGTGCAGTATATATGTCTCTACACTAGGTGTATGTGTCACCATGCCAGTCATACATATCTATTCTTGATGTTTATGCGTCTCCGTGCCGCTCTTCCTTGAAATGCTTTAAATGGGGCATGGTAAAACCTCAATATACGTAAGAATACAGGAAATTGCATTCCGCCGTTTGGTTCTGTCGTGATCTCTTGGGGGAGTCGTGGTTTGATTACTCGGATTATTGGGTACACGGCACAGACTATTTCATGCCTGTAATGAATACAGCCTCAGTGCTTTATTGGGCATCTTTGCACAAGAGTGTTGTGCAATACTCAACTGCTGGAAGCTGTTGTCTATAGAGATATCTGTCTGTATAAAAGCATTAGCAATGCATTGAGTTATTCTGATCTCTATCTGTCCATTTATAAAGTGACATTGATTATGCCATGTCTGTCTGTCTGTATCTCTCTTTAAATGTCCTCCGTTCTGTCATATTTTGGTTCTTTATGATAATTGACTTCCCTAAATACTATTTTATTTAAATTTGGTACATTTTGGTGTAAGTACCATGAATTAGCTTTATTTTTTCTTCACAGAACTCCTTTGGATGGTGTCTTCATCGATACAATGTTACACTATTAGAATGACTTCACTACTTATTGCAGCATTAACAGATTTAAATTAATAAAAAATTATAGTATAAGATAAAACAAAAGCCTTTGTCTGGCCGGTACTCTGGCTCAATCTGTGTATTATAAACAGTGTTTTAATGTTGAATTATACATTGTGCTGGTTCCATTTTGATAAATCCCTCCCTAAAATACTGGATCCACCTCTCATACATTTTTTCCCGATGAGAGATGGAAAACTTCATCTTCATCAAGTTGTTATGACAACAGTATTAAAACTTAACCTTGTGCAATGAATAAGTGTCAACAACCCAGCCATTACCTTGACATCTGGGAGTGATAAACAAGTTAGACTGAATTTATATGCCATATGATAGGTCAATATTTTAGGTATAATCCTATGCAGCAGATTTCATGATAATATAGATGGTACATAAAATATTCACTTAATAATCAATTAAGGTCTTGTTTTATCTTTCAATCATAAAAATTGATTTTACAAACGATTCCTACCACTACTGCATGGTCTGACTGGGATTACCCTGATCGATGAGCTGTCAGATATGTTCCATTAACCTGAATATTGAATCATTCTTTAATTAATATGTGTTTTATGTTTGCTGTATGAAAGGAATCTTATAGATGTGAAGGTTCTGTGCTTTAACACTGGCTGCAGATATAACTCAACATGAAGTATAGATTCCTCTTGCTTGCAACTACAATTGACAAATTAATATACCTGCCTTTTCTGGATGAAGCTGTCTTTAGTGAAAAGTACATTTCAGATGGTCTGATATCCTGTTGACTTAATTGAGAATGCTCACAGAAAACAAAGGGGAATCCCCATCCAATCAACCTAACAGGCAAACAGAAGAAAAAGTTAAAAACATATACTCTTTGGCAGAAGTACAATAAACTTGCTTTCATCATGGAGGATTTATATAAAGACACTTTTATATTATCAAAAAAGGTACCAAATATCAAATGTATTTTTTTTAAACATAAGTAAATATTAGTGAAAAAGTACACTGTATCCTTCTTATATCCATAATATTGTTCCTTCTTTGTTTCAATAAAAGTAGATTTTTTTACAGAGAACATTGATATTTTACATGTACCATTAAAGAGGGCAGTGATACAGAAATGATGGCATCATAAGCAGATGAGTGGTTGACTACAGATTCCAAATTGGTCAATTAGGTGGTAAATTAGGCAGTAAAGGCATCAAATAAGGGACTGATGGTTTAAGACAGATAATGCTTCAAAGAGTTTTTTTCATCTTCACTTTACAGAAGCCTCACGCAAATAAGATTCAGACAAAAATTTTGCAAGCAGGATTGAAAGAGAATTAATCCTTGGCGTGGTATTTCATGCCTGTTTAGATCATGTACAAAGGATGCAGAAAGGCTCATCAGCAAACAGCTCAAAGGATCACTTTATCTTAATTTTGAGAGCGAATTGTTGTAAAGTGCTGTGATCTTGTAATATAATATTAAAGGAATGGAAGAGATGGTGCTTGATTTTGCGACTTTGCACATGCTTTGAATTCTTGTTAGTGGATGATACAGCATATCAACAATAGTAATTGACAATCCAAAGACAAATAACAGAAAACTAGTAAGGAAAATAAAGACAAATTGGAGAAACAAAGTGTAAAATTGTAATGCAAATGAGATAAGTAGTATTTGGTTATGATTAAATGGAAGTGATCTGCAGTGTTTTTACAGTTATATTACAACCAGTAGTACACAAATTAACTGGAGGTTAGCAAACATCTGAAGTAGGATAATGGCACAAACTGTGACTATTACCGGAGGTTGGTCACTCTGGAGATGGCTAGATGATGGGAATGGATGTGTATGGAGACTCGTTGGATAAATATACGAAGCGGTCGAGAGTTGCCCATTTAAATATTTACTGCTGGAAATAGCCCAATTACCATAGGATTATACACAAGATGAAAGAAGCTATGATGGACTGATGGGGAGTGATCCATTTAGATAAGACACTTCAACATACATACATTTTGTTCCCAGGTGGAAACTGACCTATCCACACTCACTATATAATGTGTGCTTCTACAGTACATATATGTAACAGTGTTCCCAACCTCCATCAGTTTTACCAAGCTCCAGTAAGTTGCAGTTTTTCATCAGCTCATTAGTGACATCCATAATTTAGGAGGGTACCAGTTGTCTACCAGTGTTTGTTAGTAGAATAACTCAGAAGATGTGAACAGATCTTATCAGATCATTATGGGATGATCACTGTAGGTAATTACTAATCAGGGGGACCTCGTTAATGTCAGCATTGATCCAGATCAAGATGGGGTCTGGGATCAGGTTTGCTTTGATGGTTGTCTCTTTTTCAGTAATACTGTTTGTGTATGGGGACATCAGCTAGAACTAAAAGGACAAACAACATAAAAAGTGATAGCTGAAAATTGCATGTTTTATTTATTTGTATAAAAATGCACTGGGTAACCTGCAGAGATCTCAGATCTGGAAATGGGACTTTTCTCTTGAAAGACATTTTATTTTTCATCAATGCAATACATTGACAACAATGAGAAAATGCACTATAAAGTGACCTGCTTATGAAGCAGAGCCCTTGTGTCATTGTGAGGGAATCTCTCTCATTGAAAATTATATATCTTCATCTCACAGTGTTATAGCTGTTCATTAAAGACCTGAGCAAACACAATGTAGCAGCAAAAATGTTTTTTTTTTTCGTATTAAAAAAAATATAATGCACCAGGTGACCTCTTGATGATATCTCAGGACAGTAAAGTTTTGCTGGGACAGTTCGGCAACAGCTGCTGCTTACAGACTTGTTGTCCAATAAATATTAACATATCAAGTGGTCTGAGACTGAGGCCCATTCAGCTCCAGCACAGTTGGCTGTGTGTACTACAGGAATGTACTGCCAGCAAGCTGATAAGTGCCAGCCCTTGAGGCTGTCAGTGCCTATCTGGACAGACAGTAGTCCACTGAGTCCCTGCAGCAGGAGCTTTAGAGAGGACCTGTCAGCAGACAGGGCTGTGCTGCTGTGCTGAGGCTAGGCTGTATGAACACACTACTTTATTTGAAAAAAATAGTGCCTTTTGCTGTTACATTAACAGAACACATTTTAAAGAAATCTTTACAGAGAAAAATTTGTATATATAATTTATCACTACTTCTGATGGTTATGGAAATTTACATAAAAAGTACTTAGTGCAGATAAGACCTCAGGTTTACTTTCAACAGTGTAAGGATATGTAATTTTTGTTAATCAGATGTGTTTAATATATTGACAAATTTATTAACATTTTTATTATACCAATTTAGATACTAAAGAACCATGTTTATATTTTCTTTCACAAACCACTGCATGAATAATCCCTTCTTTGATTTTTTTATATTAGAATTTAAAAGAAAAAGTCTAAAGTCGAAAATGGTAATATTCCATAAACAGATAAAATATACCGGTAGCCTGCATGGGTATTCCTGTTGGCAACATTAAATGAATCTGTTATTATATGATACTTGAAGAATTCTATATGTATCCTATCCTCATCTAGTAAAAATACCAACTACCTTGACTAATCATAAAATAAAAGGAAATGACCTGATTTTGATTGCACTTCAAATACTGGTATAGAGACATGTAGGGATATTCTAAAGCCTTTGTAGAGATTGTGACCTTGGTCGTCACAGGAAACTGTGGTCCATAGAGGGTTGTCCAAGGACAGTGTGTTCACTATAGTACTATTAGCAGAAGTCTCACTGCCCATTGATAGGACCTGCAGGGTAATATGGCCATCAGGTTCAACGTCAACAGGTATGGAAGTGTCATTTTGAAATATAGATGTTTACTGGAGTGTAAAATGATCGGACTCTGTACCCTTTGATCCAACCAGCATAACCTACAGGTTTTATTCAGCTTTTGAACCACAAGGTTAGTGAGGCAAATGACTCCTACCAGTTTATCAGACAACGTGTAAATGCTCATGACCCCTCATGCAATGCTCAAAAACCTGATCCCTACCTATATGAAAGTGTAAATGATAATGGCTAGATACTTAATTCTTACTGTAGCCATGCATTTTAACCAAATATATGGGTTTCTGTATATCTTGTTGTTTTGATATTTGATGATTTTTTTCATGTGTCCAAGTTATATAATTATCATCAAGTATTTCTGTGTAGTTTTTATCACATATCATTTAATCAAGTCTGGTGGGTGGATTCCCAGTTAGACAATTCCAGTTGGATGTGTTATGTATGGATTATCCCAGTTGGATGATTCTTGTATGGATGAATCAGTTAGAAAGTTCACTAAGGCCAGACTTTTTTAATTCTTTGGTTTACGAACATGTTTGACAAAAGTGATAGGTAGGAGGTAGGAAAAAAAAAAAATTGAAAAACCTGGATACTGGTGTTCGTGAATCTTGTATTGTACAGTTGGGTTATAAAATCCATTTTTAAATGGCACTATATAAACCTATATAAAATATATAAAATAATATATAAAAATTAAAATATTATCATCATCCTCTTGAGTTTTCCACATGAATCATACATGTGCCATGTTATTTCAAGCCATTCAAATGTCATCGAAGGTAAAATAATGACAATTAAAAGTTTAAACAGTAAAACTTATAATTGATTTCATACACACCTGAAATTAAACTTCAGTCACTGTTCCTGCCAAGTGAACTGCCTATTTTATAAAGTTTTTACAAATTAAAGACCAGTCAAAAACTTATACAAATACAAAATAATATATTTTTGTCAGATATGCAAGGAGAAAACTTAATTATATTCACTGCTAGCATGATAGACTGCAGGTTTTATTTTTTCAGTCGTGAATGACAATAACAATGACAATATGCAACTTGCAGTTTTTCGCCTATTGTTTATCAAATGTTAACAACATGGAACTCGGAGTTGTTTGATTCATGACCATGACCTTTCCTTTTTTCTGTGTTGCACATGTTTGATAGTCCTTTGAATATACAACAACTGCTAATAAAGTGAGGTTTCCATTGGAGATCACATTAAATAATTCAACTATTTTAAAAGTTTAAAAAGTATTAATAATCTTTATTTATAAATAAAGATCTGCATTTCTTACCACGGCCATGACAGTACGTACCGTACTCAGTTTAATATGCCGTCACTTGGCCACTGTCAGTCCGGTATTGCTTTTCGGCATCCATACACATCAAAGCTTCCATCACATCCGTTTGGAACAATTAAATGAATCCTTTCAAAGTTTCTGCATTTTAAATGGCTTTCATTTTACCTTGCTTTTGTTTTAACTTTAAAAATACCCGCAAAGACTACGCTTCACATAAACTCGCGCTACTAAGACTACAGATAGTCGGAAATCCTGCAGAAACCCTGAGAATTCCTCGAGTTTTCAAAGAATACATGATGACCTCATACAGGATATAATTTCATCTGTTCAGTAATTTTCTTTGATACGTTACAAGACTACGTTTTTAAGTTTTGACAAGTTATAATGTTTTTTAAGAGTAAACTTGTGAAACTTAGCCAATTTGCAGTAATAAATAGCGTCTGACTTTGAGTGCAATAATTTGTCTTAAGAAGTAAATTTGTTTGTATATCCAGTAAGTTATTAACAATGGCAAGCTGGTAAAGCCGCTATGCAACCAAACTAATTTTTTCTTTTCTTATTCACATCTATCTAAAACAAATATGTTTAAAGAGGAAAATATGACATAAACGCTGGTTTAAAAATGTACTGTAGTGCAGAAAACGAACTTTGAAAACTCTCCAAGAATTCTCAATTTCCCTGCTGAATCTTTTGACTACTTGATGGCCAATCAATTGCATTTATGGCCCAAGGATACCCTATTGTGATTGGCTTAAACCCTCCTTCTAACCTGACCTTCTAAGCCAATCATAAGAGTTCTAACGTTTGAGGTGATCTGATACACACGGTCACTGAACATTTCATTTGTCAACAACCGTGTTGGATTCGGCGACGAAATATAAAAGGAAAAAAAGTCAAAATGCCACTTTTATTTTTTTTCTTAAATGAGGATATCGGAGGTCGGCGGGTTTGTAAACCGAAAAATTAAAAAAGTCTGGCCTAATGAACAATGATCTTTTATGAATATGTGTGTATTCTTCTTAACCAATTTGTTTGCTTTATAAGGAAGATTGATTGAATTTCGATATATGTATTAAAAATATGTAACTCTAGTGTCTATTAGTTTAACATCAGTGTGAGAATCTTTAAAGTGAACTCATCCATCTTAGAATTTTGACAAGCTGGCACAAAATCATCAGAATTTGAACATCATCAGACGGGGTTGATGCTGTCCTGTTGGCCAATGTCTTTGATGCAAGAGGAAACTCTACTGGTGACCAGTCCCCCTGCCATCCTGTGACACTTTGAAGTATATCAGAAAGCTATGGCCCTGTTGACAGCTGCTAGAGGAAAACAACCATTTATTCCTTGGATGACACAGATACTTGTGAATTTCTGGGTGACCTCAGGCAGGGGTGGAAGGCTTTGTCCTATGCGTGTGTAAATAATCTGGGAGTCCAGGGCTGCTCCACTTGACCAGACCCTTGTTAATGGGCTTAATGTTTATACACAAGTGGACACCATGCTGATAACACATTAGTGAGATTTTCTGTAAGGTCAGCCCACCTGTAGGTCATTGATCATTAAGTTTTCATGTATTTCTGATTTATAATTATTCAGCTCGTTGCTAGGACTGAATTGATTTTATGTTTAATTTATTTTTCAAGATTCTTAAATGGATTATGTTAAGTTATGATCATGATCAGTCTGTGCATGAAAAATTAGGTCACTGTGACATGATTTGTTTAACAGAAATTCCTTTTATACATTATTACACAATTCCTCTTTTTTAACCACCAGTCCACTTGCTATAACTGCATAGTTCTGAGTATCAACAGATGTTGGCAGCTACTCATGGCAAACACAGCGTCACATTTTGAATAGAAGGTAATTCCATATGCACCTTTGCCTGGTAATTTTAAAGCATTACTTTCCTTTTCTATAGGTAACACAGGATTTCTCTTCTGGAGAATGTAATGTGATCATTTATAAATTCTATGGCTACCTTTTTCTCTCTTAAAAACAAATTTGAATATGCTGGAAAACCATCTGATAGCAATGACTGGGTATAAACATGAGATACAAGGAGTTTGCTGTTAAGTTTTATGAATGGTTCTATATTTAACAGCATTCTAGTGCAGAAAAAACATTGATCAAATTACTAAGGTTTTAACCCTCATTTGTACATAAAAGGAATGTGGAATGTTATTTTCAGCATGAGTGGACAGGACTTATCCATAATTTGCCATACAATCTTATCACAGGGTGATTTTCCCTACTTGGGACCTTACCACTTGTAAAGGGACATCCTGTTGCAGTATGGAATGCAGATTTGATTTATTTCCCTTGTGGTATTTGATATGTTCCATAGCAACTGGACCCCATTCTTTGCCTGCTGTTTCGATATCTTCTGTTACATGCCAGCACTTTGATATGTAATCTGTAGCATTATTAGGGGAGATATAGCAGTGGTATTCCAGCAGCAGTTACAGCTGGAGATAAATTGATCCAAAGAAAACAGTAACACACTCTTGAAGACTGGTCATTTTATAGATCAACACACTTTCCAGTCGTGGTGA
Organism: Sipunculus nudus; assembly: GCA_026874595.1. NCBI lineage: Eukaryota > Metazoa > Annelida > Sipuncula > Golfingiida > Sipunculidae > Sipunculus > Sipunculus nudus. Next base: position 84,967,911 of record CM049311.1, on the reverse strand, counting down.
GAATTGGTTGTTAAATCATATTTGATAATTTAAAGAAATAAACTGACTGATGGTTGATTATTAGTTGATTGTTTTATGCAACCTCTTTGTAACGGTGAAATGTGCTATACAGAATTATATCTAAAATATTCACGAAATATATTCAGTCAGACCTGTACACCACTTAACAAGATTTAAATGTTTTGTGCTACGTACTTTGTGTACCATCTTTCTTTAATTAAGTATTACAGGATTAGAATTTTCCCCCTGGATAATATATGACTTCCTTGCATGTGCTTACATAATAGTTTATGATCAATTATGCAAACATAGAACCAATTTTATCAATTAAGAAAGAAAACAACCAGTCATCAGTACAATGGATTAACTGACACATGTGCACTACTACTTTCCCGTAATATGTACATGTAGGTATTTGATTTCCAGTGCCATATTTTTAAACTTCACAAATTATGTCACCCGATTTCAAGAAGGCTCATGGTCATAGAGTAATTATGTTACATAATTTCAGAGACATATTTTCAGGGACACATTTAGTCACCTAGTTTTCAGAAAGTTTATTTTCATTAGGAAATGGATCGAAGCACATGCATATGTTTTCCAGATAGCATATTTTCCCATGAAAATGCACCATACCATTTTTATGTACCTGATTCCAGTATTAACTCTATACTGGTAGATGTTATGTCAGTTGATATCCAGAAGACTTGAAGCTGTCCTGTTATAATTTTTCCTCCTGTGTAACATCCAAAATATATGGTTCTGTTTGGATTTTGACTTTCATATATCAGAGTATTTCTTTCTTTCCTGTTATTACAGTATAATCACATTCACTCTCTCATTGTTATAAACGTCTTTCTTGTATAAATTATATATGGAGGAGACTCAAATATCTATCTAGGTATGCTTGGTCAGTTAATCAGAACAAACATTTTATTTCTTAAAGAAAAATGTTTCCAAGTTATTACTAAATTACTAATATACATGTAGATAGCCAGGTTTTACCCTTTCGGGGGATAGATCGAAAATGCTATTCATAAATAGATTATAGGAAATCTAAAGTTAAAGCTGTATTTATTATATATGTATTCTGTATTATAGTTTCCTATCAGTTAAAGATTTATTGAATGAGGTTAATCATTAATTTTACCTGAAAGGAACAAGTGTTTGGTCAGATCAATATTGGTCTGAACTCCACAGCAGACTGTAGTTTACTTTGAGTGTAGTGTTACTGGCAAGTTAAATATTTAGAATCAGAGTAACATTGACTGTACTAAAATGAGTAGATATATAGTCTCAGGAAAACTAGAACAAGACCACTGTGGCTTGTTACGAGGCATTAACCTGCCAAGGTGTGCATAAAAGATTAACCTTTGTCGATTTTTGTTACAGAAATCACAGGAGTTTTTCAGTCAGGAGTTATTGGGAGTTGACTCTTTTCTTTGTAATGTCAGGAATAGGTCAAAATAGTGATTATTTATTTATATATAGGTGGCCTTGTGTTGGCTGTATACCATGCAGACAGTGAAGAAACCAGGGAAATCACATAATCTACCAAATCCTTACTTAACTCCCGCTTGGGGTCATGCAGGTACCTTGATTTACCAGGCTGAAGCATTTGCTTTTGAATATAGCTTTAATGGAATATTCTTGTATGAATAAGAAAACTAGTTTTTAGCTGGCCTTACATTTATAAGAAGTAGCAAGTGACATTATACCATTATGTTTTCAGTTATTCTACAAAAAAATACAGAACAAATTTGAAATAAAAAAATTCAGACGTGTTTATGGTGAAAAAAAAACCCACATAAAATTTAGAGTTTATCTTCATGGTTTCTCATATAGATCAACACTTTTTTTGTTCCTGCAGATCACCTCTCCAGATCCCATGTTATCACTTCACCTCCACTTTAGAAACCAGTTGACTTATTGTATCTGCCAAAACAGAGTTTTGCGGATACTATGTTTTCAGCTGCACGCCGCCGCCGCCACCGCCTCCGCCGCCGCCGCGGCGTAGGTGTCCAGAGAACTCCTCTGTAACCGCTGGGCGGAGTTTTCCGAAATCCGGGATTATGTTCGGGTCACATGTGAACTGCTGCGCCCCGATTTTGTTTTGACCTCTGACCTTTCCTCTGCGCTCTGCGTGCGTTTGTGCGTCTGTTTCCACACATAAACCCACATATCTCGGGAACCATTTGACCGATCAGGAAAATTTTTTTGCACATATGTAGCCCTCGGAGAGCTTTATAACATACACCAAAAATGGTGGCGCCACCTGCAACCATGTTTGCACAGTGTCCATCTGTTCGTCTGCCTTGGGTTAAAATCACTCATATCTCTGCAGTGACTTGACTAATTCACCTGAAATTCGGCATGCGTAAACATCCTGGATAGCTTTTCTGATTTTATGACAGGTGGCGCCACCTACATTCACGTTTACGCTGCAGACATCCGAGCTCATATCTTGGGAACCGTTTGACCGATCAGGAAAATTCTTTTGCACAAATGTAGCCCTTGGAGAGCTTTATAACATACACCAAAAATGGTGGCGCCACCTGCAACCATGTTTGCACAGTGTCAATCTGTTCGTCTGCCTTGGGTTAAAATCACTCATATCTCTGCAGTGACTTGACTAATTCACCTGAAATTTGGCATGCGTATACATCCTGGATAGCTTTTCTGATTTTATGACAGGTCACGCCACCTACATTCACGTTTACGCTGCAGACATCCAAGCTCATATCTCGGGAACCGTTTGACCGATCAGGAAAATTCTTTTGCACAAATGTAGCCCTTGGAGAGCTTTATAACATATACCAAAAATGGTGGCGCTACCTGCAACCATGTTTGCACAGTGTCCATCTGTTTGTCTGCCTTGGGTTAAAATCACTCATATCTCTGCAGTGACTTGACTAATTCACCTGAAATTTGGCATGCGTGTACATCCTGGATAGCTTTTCTGATTTTATGACAGGTGGCACCACCTACATTCACGTTTACGCTGCAGACATCCAAGCTCATATCTCAGGAACCGTTTGACCGATCAGGAAAATTTTTTTGCACAAATGTAGCCCTTGGAGAGCTTTATAACATACACAAAAAATGGTGGCGCCACCTGCAACCATGTTTGCACAGTGTCCATCTGTTCGTCTGCCTTGGGTTAAAATCACTAATATTTCTGCAGTGGTTTGACTAATTCACCTGAAATTCGGCATGCTTATACATCCTGGATAGCTTTTCTGATTTTATGACAGGTGGCGCCACCAACAATCAAGTTTACGCTGCAGACATCCAAGCTCATATCTAGGGAACCGTTTGACCGATTGGGCCAAAATTTTGCATGTGTATAAATCTCATATAGCTCTTTATCATACGCAAAACTGGTGGCACCACCTGCAGCCATGTTTGCACAGCTCCCGTCTGTTTGTCTGCCATGGGATAAAATCACTCATATCTCGGCAGTGGTTTGACATATCTGCCTAAAATTTTGCAAGTTTATACATCCCCGACAGCTCTCTTGATTTTATGACAGGTGGCGCCACCTGCATTCTAGTTTATGCAGCAGATATCCAAGCTCATATCTTGGGAACCGTTTGACCGATTGGGCCAAAGTTTTGCATGTGTATAGTTCTCACAAAGCTCTTTATCATACGCTAAACTGGTGGCGCCACCTGCAACCCTTTTTTGCACAGCGTCCATCTGTTTGTCTGCCAAGGGCAAAAATCACTCATATACAATATAGTGGTTTGACTTATCTGCCCTAAATTTTGCATATGTATACAACTTGGACGGCTTTCTGGATTTTTTGGTAGGTAGCGCAACCTACATACACAATTTCGCTGCAGACATCCATGCTAATATGCAACACTTCACCCGTTCCACTCTGATTTAGGCGGATACAAGTAGTCGCTTGTCGACTACCCGTATTCTTGTTGTCAAGTGCAAAGAGCAATTATCTCCCAGAATACTATAGAAGTCATTCTTTGCATTCCAGTACATGCAAATGAGGTTCATTATAATAAGTATGTCTTATAATTGATTAAATATTAATATTTTCACATGACAGAATTGTCAGAATCTGGATTGAACCAGAGCACAGATTAGGTCATGGTTCATAGTGAAACAAAGCTTAAGTAAATTGACAGATCTTACAATCCATTTTTTCTTAGACTCTAAGATTACTCAACTTGTACAGAATCAGTCTTTCCCAAGTCTTGCAATTGTATGCTCTTTGGGGATACAACAGTTACATGAGCATGCTGATAAAGCAGGTGTCGAAATAACACCTTTCCACTTGTCTCAGACAGGCAAACATGTGCACAGAAAGTAATTTTCATTTTGTACCAACCTGTTGGAAAGGTGATCATGCACCCAGATGTTTTCCATGTATGAAGCTTATAAGTACCGGTAGTAACAAACATGACACAAAACAAAATATTTTACAGGTGTTGTTCCACCGACACCTATATTTCCCTATAAAAATTGTCTATAATTTCTTTTTCTTTCCGCTGTTAGGCCCTTATCTTTTATATTATTTTCCTATATTTTTTTCACTGCACAATCATGTTTCTGATAACAGTGTTACTATTGAAAACATTCAGTTATTTGTACATACAAGTATACATGTTAGATGGCATGTTAGATGGGAGAATCTGGTTTACACTGAGTGAACTGTGACTGAAAGTTTGATATGATGGTAGGATGCATCTTTAGTGGAAAGATAAATTTTTTCTAAGGAAAGGCAAACCTGCATTAATGCCTTTCCATCGGAGAGGTGGAAATTTTGAGTATCACAACCCCTGTTTAGTGTACTGTGTATTTGACTGGAGAGCTCCACATTTAAGTGAAGTGATAACTTGTTGTGCACAGCAAATGTAAAGTCGTCATGATTTCTCTTAACAGGGAGTATTCCTTTTCGGGGCTATTGTACCTCTTTACTATAAAGTCTTTATGGTAAAAATTACCATAATCCTGATTATAAATCACTTATTTAGCTGGGTGTATTAAAACTGTGTATAGCTTGTACTATTGAGTGCACTTCTTTATGTGACATTATGTTTACAACTGCAGTAATAATATAAAAAAATACAACCACAAATGAAATGAGAATATAATGACAGTTTGTCCTTGGATATAGTTTCCATTACTGATACACCCATTCATAAAATATTGAAACATGACAGTGTAAAGCAGTACAGTCATTTATTATGTTGGTATATATATATATTTATATTCTGTGGTTTACATCTTGTTGGTGAAGCTTTCAAATTTATAATATTTGTGAAAGGGAATTATAAGAAAAATTAAACCTTTGTAAATAAAACACCACACAGTTGAATGGTCATTTACAATATAGCCTCATTTGCATTTGATGTATGTTATAAATGCATCCATGTTTTAAGCCTAAAGTCTTTAGGTTTATTATAATAGGCTTTAGGTTTTTAGTTGAAAGACGAAAGATTTTTAGCTCAGCTGACTTTCAGTCATGCTAGGCTATAGCGATGGGTCTTTGTCCGTCGTCCTTCTGTCTGTCCATCCGGCCGGCCGGCCAGCCATTAGCAGGGCACAAATCATAACCGTAGGGGCTAGGGCCATGAACCCTATACAGTCTTAGAGGTTCTAAAAAGATCTCCTTGCAAACCTGAAATTAGGTCACTGCGACCTATATTCTCAAAGTTATGGGGTGTGTTTGCATCCCCCAGAAATAATTCTTTTAGCCAAAATTTTTATCCCAAACCTTCCATCTTTGACATACAGCTCACCTACCAACAGGGGAAGAACCATAATTATTTTGAGGTCACAAGGTCAAAGGTCAAGGTCACAGAACCAACTTATTTGAAAAGCCTGTGGATGCATTTTAAGCCAAACCTTTCATCCCAATTCTTTGATCTTTCACATATAGCTCACCTATTAAGTGGGAGAAGAATCCTATAGATGTTGAGGTTACAAGGTCAAAGGTCAGGGTCACAGGATCCACTTCTTTGAAAAGGTTGTGGACACATTTCAAGCTAGACCTTTCATTCCAAACCTTTCAGCACTGATATCGCTTCTCTGCCAACAGGGAAAAAGACCTGTTGATTTTGAGGTCAAAGGTCAAGTTCACAGCACCCTCTTCTTGCGTGGTCATTTTCAGGCAAACTTTTCAATCTAGATACTTTCCATCTGTCATATATGGCTTACCTCCCAATAGGGGAAGAAAACTTTTGATGTTGAGTTCAAAAGGTCAAAGGTCAAGGTCACAGTATTGTTCTAAATGCTTGTGAACATATTTCAAGTGAAACTGTTCAACCCAAACCTTCAGTCTTTCACATATGCCACATCTATGCATCACTGCATGTGATTCAAACTTCATATTTATGGGTCTTTTTGCATGAAGAAATAACTAATTGATTTTGAGGTCAGCTGGTCAGGAGGTTAAAGGTTGCAGGTCTAAGTTATTCACTCATTGGTTGCCAAGTAATTACACCCGGCCAGATGTAAGTGGTTAGTAGTTACCCATCATTTAGAAAGAATCCAGTTGATATATGGGCAAAAGGCCAAGGTTATAGGTCAGGGATGTTCACAATAACATCTCTATTTTTCTTGTTTTCTTGTATATATAACCATGGCACTCACAACTGGTACATCTCACTGTGTGCCCATAATTGTCAGTGACACTAGTGATATATGACTCCCTTTTGTATCAGCTCATGGAGTGATAAGGATATATCATTAGTGCATGACAAAAACACTGTTGCTGGAATGCTTTGGCCAGGCATTAAGACTATGAGAGTTAAGTGTTAAGGTTTAGCTACTGATTTATAAAATGATGGGAATATTTTGCAGTTTATATAATGGAATCATAGCAATAAACTTAGTTTTCTGGATATCTGAATATTATTATACAAATCATCAGATATACCAGCAAGTGTTTGTTCTGATAATAAGTGGGTCTGTACCTGGATTTAGGATGGCTTTATTTGATTACAAGACTCTTAGTGATGCTTTATGCATTTCTTTTCTTTTAGGTTTTGCAGTTTACCTACCCTGCTGACCCCATTGAATAGCAAGCTGATAATTAAAAAAAATTGGACTTGCACTTTTTACATATGCATGTTCATAAATCTGATATGCCTTTTGAATTGTTTTGGACATTCATACCTGTTACATTCTTTGGAGCAATTGCTACAAGTATAGTGTCTTATTGGAGGATGTGTGATATCAAATGTCAGACTTGTCAGAAAACCATTATGTCTGCCAGGTAGCCATTTTAGAAATCCTTTTGCCAGAGCAGTTTCTGTGATTTTTTTATGATGTTTGGTCCCTTTTAGAGGATGTTTGTTGTTCAATTTCCGACCTGTCAGAAATTCAATATGGCCACCAGGAAGCCATCTTTAAATTCCTTTAGAACATATTATCTCAAGAACTATTAAAGTGAATGCAGTGGGATGTATATTAATGTAATCTTGCGTTGGGTCAAAGATATCTTAATAAATATGACCATCATTTATGAAAGCTCAGTATAGTTAGCTTGTATTGAATAAAAATTAATATGGAAGCACCCGTTTCACAATAATTCTTGCATGGATTTCCTTGATCTTTTTCTATATTTTGATCTTATATGTGGCCTGTGTGGTATTCCTTTTGAGACTGACAGGTATCGAGCATGCTGTGGGATTAGTTCCTGATAGCTCAACAACCATACATTTTGCCTCAGACCATCATTCACTATGTTTTAACCAGACATATGTGATAAGAATTTATTGCAACATAGAAAGTTTAAACAAAATTGGCATATAGGTTCTGCAACAATTTTACTAGAAGTTGTTAATCGCAGCCCATGATGTCGCAGGTCATGCTTGGCAGCTGAGCGTCATGACCCATGGGTCACTTGTTAATATTAGCAGTAAATAATATAAGATTGTTAAAGTATGTGGACATATTAAATTAAATAATTATTGTGATAATGGATACATTATATGTGTGTCACTGCATGGGAAGTTCAAGAAAATGAAACCCTGACAAAACAATGCCTGCTGGGGCCTGGGCTGATAGTTACTTGTAACTTTCCTCTTTGTAATACCCTGATGTTTCTTTAAGGAAAAAACTAGCTGTTAGTATTTTGTAAGTTTAATAGTTCAGCTGACATTAAGAGGAAATGGTATGTGGTTGAAGCAAATCAATATGTGCAGTAACTGGGGTTATGAATTTGACTTCAGCTAAAATATTGGTTGGAGTATAACCATACGGAGGAATTTAACAGATGAGGTGTAAGTATATGAATGGTATGCAGTTTATTGCTTTATTCTCAATAAATCATACACTGATGACACTCAAAATAAATATTGTCAATTTGATCAGCAGCTGATACAATCTTAGACGTGCTGCAACCATGAACGGTATGCATTCAGTTTTTGGGCAAAAATCTGTTCCTGAAGTCATGTTTTCTTATGAAAACAGGACTGTTCATTTCCTGTAGGTTTTAATCATCAAACTTCTTTAATGGAGGCTAACATTTTCATCTGTGTTTGTTTGCTTGTCCAAGAATCACCATATAACCTGAAGGATTTAGAAATTTGGAGGGACAGAAGAAGTAGCAATTAAGAGGGAAGCATTAGATTTTAAAATAAATGTTGACCTGAATATCGGTACAGAATAATTTTAACCTGCTGGTCCCCTTTCACCCATCTTGTTTTTAAAATAAAATTTACAAACATACTGAAATAGGTACTTGTAAAGTGATGCGGTATTTTTTATGAACTGAGTGGTCCTACGGCATAGTGCCACATTAGTGAACAATGTTCAGATTCCAGTACACAAAGGCCAGTTACAATACTTTCATTCCCATTTTCTTTTTAGTAAATTATTTTTTTTCTGTTGGAGACATGTGCACACTTCTCAGGCACTTCTAAATTTAGATGCATGATATATATTCCTGTCTCTTTTACTCAGTTATATAATTACACAAACGGCCTCTCAGAGCAAATGTGATTTCTCCTTAGGGCATGCTAAATTTGTTAACCGTTAGTGTTGTTGTATCAGGCATTTTTTGGATATAGATTAAGACTCCAGTGCACAGGAATAAGAATATAATAGCTCTTTTTAGTGCACTCAAGTTGCACTGTTTTACATTACACACTTAAATAGCTAATGAGATGACAGTTTGTCACAATAGCTAAGTTTAGTCTGTTGATCTTCTCTTGTTCAGCATAATGGGTGGAGTCAACAGGGCTTGAAATTCACAAAAATAGCCCATGTTTCCTGTAAAGTGAGATAAATGCTTATACTTACAGGAAACGTAGGTCCTTTGAATTTGTATTGTTATTTTGATTTTTTATTTTGTAGCAGGATAAGTCTATAAACCTCATGTATAAATCAATGAACTATTGGTGGCGGTCTTTTGAATGTGGATGATGGCACTGATATTAATCATATTTTTTGTAATATATGTATGACTTTTATATCAGTTTTTATAATGTGCGGAGTGTCATTGGTGTTAAGAATATCCCAAACATCCCATAATTTAGACATCAGTGACTGAGTAAAGCAGCGTGTCCACTTGTACGGGTGCGTGTACGGTGCGGGTACCTATGCAGTTATTTTGTGCGTGTGTGTCCATTAGATATGTTTTTCAGTGCGTTTTTAGGGTCTTTCACTCTCTGTCACCTCTGCGAAATGGCACTTTCCGCATGCGTTTTTGCATGCATTTCCGTACCCACGGCTACATGGTCCGGTTTTCAAAAAACGTATCCGTTTCCGCATACCGCACGCACACTCCTTCTTTATTCCAAATGTGTGATTTTAAATGCATCCGCATCCTCATCCATATCTGTATCTGTACCCCATCAGTGGACACGCAGCTTAAAAATTCGGAGGTTTTATACAGAGATCTTAACTTAGTTTCCATTTGGAATACTGGTTGGATTCTAGGGAAGTCAGCTCCCAAGTCAGAATGTCTGAGCCAGTGTAAGTTTTTTTCCATTCCTTTTAGGTTGCTCTAATGTAAAATGTATGTACTAAATTAAATCTTTTGGACACCAGATAAATTTCAGGGACTAAGGCTGTTCATCCCTGCCATCTTTAGTGAACATTAATTTTAAACCCTGTCATCCTTGATGAGTGTTAATATCAGACCTTATCTAGCTTGGCGAGTGTTAATGTGAAGCCCTGCTTTATATGGACCACATGTTAAGATTCTTCACAGATGTCTGAGTTCATGTGATTTACATTCCGGCCCATTAGCTACCTAGCCCTTGTTAGCGTGAGATGCTGTACATGTTACTGCAGCAACCCAAGGTCTCTTAAGGCTTCTTTATTGGTAACAAAATCTTTTTTGAGATCTGGTAACCCCCCATTGATGTTAGTTAGTCTGGTGATTGGATAGATGCCTGCGTTTAGTGGTCCGCAGATTCAGGGTGTAATGACCTGACCTGGGTTTAAACGGGTAGAACCATATCGACTCCTGAACTTGATAGCAAATCAGTGACCGCATTCAAGAGTACTTGTTATATATAAGACACTTTACCACAATATTTTGCAAAATCAAACCTGCTAACAGAAGGATCTGTGATGGCCTTTTCCCAAGAAAAATCTGTGATGTAATTATATGCATGCATGTATAAAAGGATAAGAATCCAGGTGCTGTCAAGAAATTAAGATTATTTTTAATATCTCAAATTCAGGCTAATTTATCTGGATTTCTAACCCCAAGCATGAAAACCAAAAAAAACTATGAGCCTCAATTATAATTTGTCATCCATTATTTGTTCACTAGCATGTTACCAGTTTTTGCATTGAGACAGGTCCATGTGACTTTGGCCAGGTTCATTCTGGACAAGTTATCTACTACCCATGATGAACACTGGTGTTGTGTCTGAAACACAGCTTTGTGATAATGCCTCAAAATTTCCTTGAGATTGTCAGATTCCTTAGAATTTATGGGAAAATATGAAAAAAGACCCCCTTAGGACAAACTTGTCACTTCAGGACCAAAATTTTTCATTGCTTAGGCATTGCCATTGACTATTTATGTGACAGTGTTTTAGTATTATTTTGTCAGTTATGAAATAGATCGTCTTCATTTGTATTAAACACACTGTGCAAGGTATACAGATCATAGTCCATAGAGTTAATCTTTATAAAATAAAGCTGAGTTGCTTTCCAGTAGAAATTCTGCTATAATACACAGAATGTCATATGGATACATTCATGTGTATTTCTATACCCTTATCAAACCCTGACTGGTTCATTCCATGCAAGCATTTCCGAAGTGGTAATGTGCTGCTGTCTCGTGTACTCAGTGAAACTTAGATTTGGCTAGCTTGATGTCAGAAATCAAATGTAGAGGCTTAAAACATGGGCACAGTTCTGCTTGTAAAAAAAGTCCAACTCCCACTTTGAACTTCCACAGCCATAACAGATATTGACAGGACTACAATAACTAAAGAAAACCAGTTATGTTGCCTTCCATTTAGTTTAAATCAGTGAGCAAGAAGTATAGAGAGTGAGGAAGAAGTATATCAGCTTTCTTGTTCAGTCCCAGTCACGTAAATAAGAATTTATTTGATGTAAAGTATTCTGACATATTAACTGCATTATCGATACTGGCTGGTCAGTAATTTACAGTGTAAAAATAGAACCAGTGATTAGGCCCTCAGCTTTGAGAAGTCACTGCGTGTATAGCTTATTTAAATTATTGTCACAGAGAGTCAAAACCAATCTCAAATTCCTATCCAGTTGTATTTACGCTTTCAGTCTTATCTATTATGCCATTATTTTCCTTTGTAGGTTACTGAAATAATGGGAATAGAAAATTACGGTTACCCATATATACTCCACTTTCAGGAGAAACATGTCAACATTAAAGTGAATATTATTTTCATTCAGGAGTAACTCAGATTACTAATGCATAGTTAAATTTATGTTCTTTAAATATAAGTATGAAGAAAAATGCAAGATATCACATAAGAATTGTAAATATGCCTAAATTTTGCACTATATAAGCACACAAGTAATAAACATACCCATAGAGTCAAAATAAAGGAATGTTAGTTGCCAGGCAACAAGACCAAGAAGATTCTAGGATGTTTTACTTAAAGTATAAATTTTGGTTCTATATTACAGTATTTTACCAGTAATTTTACATAGTTTTATATCATATTTTATATGACTGTGAAAGTATAAATGTTTTAGAGAAATGAACAAGTCTCAGTGGGGCATCCCTGGTTAATGGATTGATTATAATATATACCACAGATTCTGTGCTGGGTTATAATCATGTAGCATATTCCCAAAGTAACCTCTCATGCACAGTTTAAATCATGCCTATTAATTGGCTCTGCTTGCCGGAAAATTCTTGCTGGAAAACACATGGCACATTGTGACAGGACGCACTGTAAACAATATTTTATTGAATCCATTCACTCAAGATTGGGAAGCAGGGCGTTGCCTTTAAATAGATCTTGTGGTAAATTGTTTTTGTGTACAGAAGAAAGTACCAGAAACACATGTTTGTTATATACAACTTTTAAATCTTATTGTATATCTTCTGATAAATTCATACAGCCCTCTGTTAGATGTTAAAGAGAAAAATGCTTATGTCAGGGGTGGCCTGTTTTAAACTTTATGCTGCAGCAACAACAGAGAGAAAGTGTAATAGATTTAAAAGTGCACATAATCTGACTAAACACTATTTTCCAGCTTAATAAGGAAAAAATATTATAAAAAATATAAAAAGATGTTGTCATAGACATTAACCCCCACCAGAAAAACACAGTGTCAGTGTTCAACAACCCTACCCCAGGCCACCTGCAGAATGAAGGCACCATGCACTACCTGTCAATAGCCCTATTATAATGAAACAGCTGTATGGCACAATGTGATTGTATCCTTTGAACTAAATAGTTTCATTGTTAATCAGGTTACCTCCAAAATTTTACAGGTTGTTCCTTGTATGTTATCTGAAACCTCTTTAAAAATTTACTTTTTGTTTACAACTGCTGACAGACAAACCGACAGACAAACCAAGCGTAAGGTATAATACCTCTCACTACCTAGCGAAGAACAATAAGATAAAACACTTAAGACTCTGGATAACATTCAGCTTATGTTTTTTTTTGCTGGTATCTTATCTTATTTTCACTATGGTTTGTTCTGTATTATTTTTCTGAGATTACCAGTCTTCAGAAACAGGATCAACATTTGCATCATAACTATGAAGGTTTGCTTTTATCTATCTCTTAATTTTCATATATTTACATTTACTTGCATTTTTTTAAACATTTTATTTTTATCTCAATGAACTTATTGTTCCATTTACTGGAGACTGTATCTCATTAAAAGATCAAATGTGGGCGAGTGACACTACTGCTGCCATCTGTCAGGCAGTACCTGTACCAATTTGCATTATATTTTTACTTTTTAAATGCTTTTTTTCAAAACGTTTGTCTTGTTGTGTTCTGTGTAAGTCTTTGTTGCACAAATCCAAAATCTAATTTATACAGTCTTTTGAAGTCCGTAAAATGTATACTCAGGTTTTCAGGGGGAGCCATGTTAAGGTAGGTATTGAAAAATAGAAATAGTTAAAGGTGATCCAGGGTAAAAAAAAATCCAGGGCAATCAGAGGGGTATCCACTCATCAAGTGTCTACTTAACCAGTTTAAGATCTACATCTTTGCCAGGTTAAGTATTTAATTTAGGTACAAATACAACCACAGCCTTAAATCTGTAGTGTAAGCACTGTATACTGGCCATAACGGTAGGCATTGATCAGATCAGACAGGTATTTTATATTGTGTGGACTACTGGGGAATGTCTGAGGTGGAATACCTGTGAGACATGGCGTGTGGACAGGTACCGGGCAGCTTATTAAAGTGGACACTTGACCGAGGCCACACCAGGTCTCATATTGATCTGAGGTCACAATTCTCTTCTCAAGCAGTCATTTCTATTAGCTGCTCTGGCATGAAGAACTCTACCAGGTCAGGGCGCCATGGTTGTCAGTATGGACACTGGTGGAATTTCAGTTCTTGTTAATTCATTTCACTTATAACTATAAATAGGCATGGTTATTTTTCCAGGTTAAATTGGTATGTCCCTGTCTTGGAATTTAAATTGTATGTTTTGATGGGTTGACTATTTTTTATGGCATCTATACGGTAAGCAGTAATCCATTGATGCATATTTGACACAATTTATATCTCACAGTTTACATTTGCATGAAGTTCTCAGCTAGTTTGCTATTCATTTAGACTTTGAGAAGAAAAACTGACTTTCTTTATCTCTTTAATCATAACTTGAAATATTAAATATTAATTTTCATGTATCACTTTATGACCAGGTGTTGCAGCCCCATGCAGTCTATAGCTTCATCATTGTGGTCAGTTTGGGAAATATTCATGCAAGGCCCCACCTGTAGTGTGTTTATATTGCAGGGATCTGTGATTGGGTAAATAAGTAAGGCTGGTATAAAAACATCATTATTCTTTCACCAATAGACTGATGCAGCTAAAGATAAACATCTTGGAGGCGCCTGCTGAAAATCCCTTACACTACACCTAAGCCCAAGGCTACTTCTCTTTAATATTACACAGTACATCTTAAATGAACAGGTATTCCCAGGTAAAGCCTCACAGAGCACTAGGCTGGTGTGTTTACTGACCCCTGCAGTGTCCACTTAAATGCAGACACCAGAGGAAATGCTCACAAGATCACCAGATATACAGATAGCCATAACCTGTGACTTTGTGACCCGTATGTCAAAGGTCACGGAAGTGTGCATTCCTTCCAACCTTCACAGAAAGAGCCATTTGACGTTTATTAAATACAGGGCAAACTGATGTTGGTTTGAACATTATAAATCATTTCACCTGTGGGTGACTTGAAGTGTTATAGGAATGATGCTTGGGTGCGTGTACACAGGTTTGGTTGTCTTTCATTTATTGTATGCAGTTAATCATGTATTCACCCACCAGTTTTATGGTTCTCACTCACCTGTGATATGTGGGGTTTTCTCTATTATCTCTTAAATTCTCTTTTTCTCTCTATATTTATCTCTCTCCTTTTCTCTATCTGTGTGTGGGTCTTACAGTTTACCTGTCTCTTTTTTCTTCTCTCTCTCTTTCACTCTCTGTGTCTATCTGTCTTTCCTCTGTCTATCTCTGTCTGTCTTACAGTTTACCTGTCTCTTTTTTCTTCTCTCTCTTTCACTCTCTGTGTCTATCTGTCTTTCCTCTGTCTATCTCTCTCTGTTTGTCTTACAGTTTACCTGTCTCTTTTTTCTTCTGGGCACTTTCACACTAAAGGTTGGATATGAAAAATTGATAAACAATGGTTCACAGGTAAGTTTTGTGGCTGAAAATATGATACATATTATCATATTTGTAAAGGCCACACCAACCTCTATAAACACAGAAAATTTTATAACTCTAAGCCAATTTTTTAAGAAGTTCTGGCCATTTAAGTGTAATTTTCATCAAATTTTGGAGTCTCACTCACAAAAATGGAAAAATTTAATGTAAATATGACTGAAATTTGTTCACCAGAACAGAAATATTCTAATCACAGCACATGCTGTAACATGTAAACTACATGTGCTCCAAGTTTCATGACTTTCATAGTGGTGGTTAAAAATTATCCAATCAATATCCTTCAGTATCATAATTGGTTAAAAAATTTTGCTGGGACCTGTCCTCTCCAGTACATTGCATCCTCACAAGAAATGTAATTCTCATGTCACAAAACAAAATCCTGCTTTAAACAGCCAGTATTATATCTAATCATGTTTTGGTAACTAAGGGCTGGGTATGTGTGTCCTGACCGGGATGATTTGGCACTTGTTTACCTGGTATATGCCTGTTAAAAAAATTGTCCTCTCCAGTACATACAAATAAAATTCACTTTAATGTAGAAATTAAAAGCCTATTTTAGTTTATATATAACAGGTAGCTAGGAAGATAAATTCCCTGGTGTTTGCATTGTATATCATCTAATATTTTGTGGCCAGTTTAGCAATGAGTGTATCTGTTAAAATGTCCTCTCCAGTACAATCATTTTTAACATGAGGCAGGCTAGAGGAATACTTCTCCAAGTAAGCTTAATATTTACTTCAAGTTTGTCCTAATGATAAATATAAATAGACTGACTGGTTTAGGGAGGTAGTTTGGCTCATTATATATATAAATTAGCATGTAACTCCATTCATTGTCATACCAATGTTTAGAGTGATGAATCTTCATTGATGAATTCATGATAAAGCCTTTCTTTTACATGTTCCTTCTTTGTACAGAAGTGAGAAGCAGACAAAAAGCATACCTGCAATAACTGCATGTAAATTGTGACAGTAGCAGACTTTAATTTTGGGTTACTTAAATGTACTGGAGAGGACATTTTTTTAACACGGGATAAAAGTGTCAAATGTACAACCCTACAGTCTTTCAGATTTGCACGGTAGTTCTTGAAGCTTTCAATCACTGTGGATACCTAACCTGCTTACTTTTAATTTTAATAAATACCATGCAGTTTACTACATAGACCCCTTCATCTAATTCTTTGGGTATTATAAAAAAATGTGTAATTGTATCTGTTTTTAACTAGAACCACATACATATTAAGATTCTTTACCAAATTAGACCGGTAGAAATAGTCGAACAGCCCAAATTTTCATTTTTACCAAAATCTAACATTTCATTATATGGATCATTAACTCTCTTCATGTCACATATTTTATGTAACTGTGCCATATTGATGATTTTATTGCTGACGAATCAACCCAAATTGTTTTGGCCAAAGATAATTCTTATGAAAATACCAGTGCTTTTTGTTTCCTTGCCATCTCACCAGCTATGAATCATTACTTCATGAGAGCAACTACAATCATATTTGCCGATACTTTTGCCTCATGAAAAAGTCAACAACTTGTGAAACCAAAGAGTTTGGTAAAACAGCTTTTGAAACTATGGTCTTCCAAATTGCTGGTAAACATTTTAAATGACACAGTTATCAGTGTTGGGGCTGGGGGTGGTTAGTGTGAAGGCATCATGTGAACTTGGTCTTTGACAACGTGCTTTTATTTTTCCATCCATTTTACCAAGTCTCATAGCAAAGTCTATGAAAACAATGATATCAACATTGTCTTCTTGCAAAAGCTTAATTTTCTGGTTCCAGTTTATCTAAGTCTCAGAAAAGTTGTTTTTATATTTTAAATTCAAATTTAATGGTAAAATCCTCACAAGTAAAAAGCCAAAAGCAACTGAAATGTCCATTTCCACAACTGTTGTGTAACAATGTAAAATACTACTAGCAGGACCCATATCTGTAGTTATCACATGATACAAAAATGTATGTCCCAAATTTTGAATAAATTAATATATATATATATATATGGATATTTTCCCCAGGTCTACAATAAACATTTTGTTTATATTTCATTCAGGAGAGCTATGTTGTCTATGAACCAATTGTTTAATGTATGTTGTAAAATAAGTTGATAGATGTTGATATTCAAAGTAAATGTGTTGGAAATAAAGCATGAGTGCAAAAAAACAAATTATATTTGCATTACAGATTGTGAACAAAACTGCTTCTGATTAAAAATCTGTGAAATATTTAATTTTTAAGATGACCATTTCTCCAAATTTTTGTTAAAAATATTTTGTCTGGATTTAATTTTTTTCAACAAAGCAAAAGGTACAAGCCATTCAATATTTATAATCTCGCTTTAAGTGTCATTAAATATCATGGAGTCACAATTGACTTACATTATACTTAATAACTGATACTTGGGTATGTCTATTTTGTGCTCCTTTAACCACAAGGTCCAAATAGTTGCAGATGAACTTGCCTCTGGAAAATGAGGTGGACACTGATTCACTTTATGTTCAAGAGGTCCATGAACAATACAAGAGAGAGAGGAAACAAAAATATTCCTTTTGAATTCTTCCATAGTGCATGTTAAAATAATGTCCTCTCCAGTACAAATGTTGGTAAAAACCGTTATCATATAAATCAAGTGACAACAGACTAAGGCATCAACATATTTCCTGATTTCTTGAACTCTGTACAGCTGAACAACTTCTCTCACCATTTCTGTTACTAATTGACCAGAGCAGTGTCAGAATAAAGACTGACAGCATACTTCCTTTAATCATAATTAAAATGCACTGTTAAATTTTTATAAAAATATGAAAATTTCATAAAACAAACAAATGTGATTGCAGATTTTTTTTACCATGCACTAAGGGCATGATCAAATACATCAGATAAAGACATTAGAACAAACCAATGAGCAAAAATTTAAATTATGTAGGGCTGTGAAGAGAAAAAGATTATTGTAAAAATATGGAATGTTTGAATTTCTGAATTCAATGTAACTTTTATTAGTTCATAGGTAAAATGGTATACTAAACAGTTTCCTTTAGCTAAGATATATACCTTTTCAGGGGTAAACTTAATATTGCTCTGTTAGGTATTCAGTTTTTACTCCCCAGTGAGACTAATCACGCAACCTTTTGTGTGAAAGTGCCCTTCTCTCTCTTTCACTCTCTGTGTCTATCAATCTTTCCTCTGTCTATCTCTGTCTGTTTGTCTAACAGTTTACCTGTCTGTTTTTTCTTCTCTCTCTTTCACTCTCTGTGTCTATCAATCTTTCCTCTGTCTATCTCTGTCTGTTTGTCTTACAGTTTTTCTCTGTCTTTTATTTCTTCTTTCTCTCTTTGTATCTATTGCTGTCCTCTCTGTCTCTCTCTGTTCTGTCTATTTCTCTCTGTTCATCTCACTTTCTTTTTCTGTGTCTCTTTTTTTTTTCTCTATTTGGATATATCACTTTATCAGTCTATTTCTCTGTAGACTTTCTCTCTTTCTGTTTCTTTCTCTCCTGTCTGCTTTTGTCTCCTCTCTCTCTCTTTCTTTTTCTCTTTCCTTTCTCTGTACCTTTTTCTTCCTGTTTCTTTCTTTCTTAAATAAATAAATTTATAAATAAAATAATAAATAAAAATGGAAAGGCCAATAAGATGTCATCATATAAAAATTTGGCAAAAGATGGGATACAAAGAGAGTTCATGGAGAGACGTGATGTTGATATAGACCTGGGTTGACAGTGTAATTCATATATAGCATTGATATGATACAGGCCAGATGGCTGTGCTGCAGATGTAGATAAATCACAGATGAGAATCTTGGGATAGAAATCTGGGACTGCATGCCACACCCTGGTTTATACACTCCTTGACATGATCTGTGCAGGTCCTGTCATGGAGCTGGTCAATATTACATATGAAACACTCTATATCATTTGGTGGACTTGTTAGTCATTCATAGAACCAGAAGGCTTTTGAGGTCTGGACTTTTTATTGGCGTTGAGACAGTCCACCTGTTAGGGTAATACAGTACGGTTACAGACAGAGCAGAAACAGAGATCTAAGCTGTTCTGCCAAGACCTCTTCCAGCTTGAGTGCTACTGTGTCACAAAAGCCCAACTGAACAAGAGTCCATCCAAGTAGTCTAAGACCACAAACACACCTCCACTAGGATCCTATAACCAGGGGAATCGCCTGGCAGTGATTTAATTAATGTGAGCTGCTGCGAGCGGCCAGCACTGTTACATTCAATTGTTTAATGTTTGAATAATGGGCAATTGTAACATTTAATCACTTGGAAAATTATTCTTTGCAAAAATAAAGAGCTCTGGCAATTGCCAGGATATCTAATTGTTATTCATTACAACCTGTGTGTGGTCCGTTCCACCAAGGGGTGCCCATAGATCAACATCTGCATGTAAGAAAGTGCTGGTATCCAGGCACGGCAAAAAGTTAGAACGGAGCATGGCAACTATGGCTAGCATTATTATATGTTGCTAATACTAAAGAAATATTTTTGATCAGTATGTTACACTGTGAGCACTCCAGCAGAAGAGAATTAATTATATCAGATTCAGATTAGTAACTGCTTATACTTTGCAACTTGTGTAATGCTTCAACCTGAAGTGGTCTTAAAGCTGATGATATACTCAGCATATTAAACATAATAAAGGGTAAACTTAAACAGTCATAATCATTTTAGCTTTTGTCAGTAATAACTTTGAATAAAAAGGTGTTTTATTTGGACAAGTTGGAATCAACTGCAGACAACCACTTTATTGCATTACAATCGTCCGCGGACAAGCAAAGAAATTTTATATATCCAGACCTCTGCTATAACCAAAGGTTGACTGTGTTCTCAGGAAAATGTGTGTCACAATTCACCAACCCGTTGTTTAGATCAAAGGTGGGCTCTGCAGCCTTGAACAGAGGTGGTCCCTAGTACCTGTGAATGGCTCTTTCCTTCTTTGGGGATAAAGAAATTGCCTATCTGACAATGGTATAGATTCCTTCACAAAACAAATATGGATTGGTCCTTAGTTATTTCTTTATCCCTCTGACAATTTCATAAAATCTGTTCATATCTTTTTGAGTAAAATTTGAAACAGACAAATCAATGAAATAAGTTATAAATAAATTACTCAAAAACTTATTCACCATCAGTATCAAAAAGATTTTATTTATTTTTCTCAGGAAGCTATTGGCCATATCACATAGGTGTCCCCTGTTTTCATTTCACATCTGGTGATCAAGTCAATGTTGTTTACATCTGGTTCTTGCTTATAAAATTCAGAGAAAAAGTTTATCAGATGAATGTAATTGGCCATTAACATTTTATAGGTTCAAAAGTTGCTGCCAGACCTAATAATCAGGATTAATTGAAACTGCCGGGTATTCATGGTATGTGCCCTATTTCATTGGTTATCACTGTTTTATGTAATAACAGTGTACTTGACTGCAGGCAGGAGAAATACCAAAAACAGATCCAGGGGTCTGGACCCCCCCCCCCCCCTTTTTTTATCCACGGCAAGCTTTTTTAAGGGTTTCAGACAATATTTTGTGGCCTTTTCTGGACCTGGTGATCTTTTTTCAAGGTTTTTCATTAGTCTTCCTTGGTTAGAGCTCCCCTTTTCCTAAATCCTGGATCTGCCCCTGTACACTGCTGTTAACTGGAAATCATTTAGTCCCAACAGTTTTGTTTGAGTTGCACAAGAATGGCATATGAAAGATTGATGAAAAATATATTTTTTGTTTATATAATGTGTCACGATAGTACAATTGAACATATTTTACTCTCGGTCCCACCATCTATAAGTGGGCCACTAAACATTGTGTTTTATTTGATACACTTACTAAGAATGCCATTGCTCAAGTTCTTTATTATGCTTACTGAATGTAGCACAGAAATGGGGATTAAAAATGAAAAGAAACAGTGTTACCATTGTGCAAACTTCATAGATATCAAATGAACATGACAAATTCCTAGTGATGCTTGTCAATTTGTGAAGTGCAAAACCTTCTAATTCCATATCCTTAAAGACTTCATGGACTGGTATAGAGTTGCTTGGTAACTGTGTTTTATGAGCTGATTATGACTCTGATAACGTTTTGTAAGTGGATTGAACTTGACAGGTATGTATTGGGGTAACATGCCCTCCACTTAACCCCAGTTGGGCGCCCACCCTGGAGCTTGGGGAGTAATAATAGTGGGGTTTAACTGGGGCTGGTTTGTGTATGAATTGGTACACTACCCCCTAGGGTTATGTGACTGATCTTAAGGTATTAAGGATTATTGGGGGTGGGACATGAGTTACCCCAGTCAGGTCACCTAGAACCTGACCAATCATGTCAAACTCTTTTGCACCTAGTGACATGTAGTTATGACAGGACATGTTATATTCTATCTTTTATGGACTTAGAAATTAATTTATGTGAATATATGTTCTCTGTTTCATTGATCTAGGTTTGTAATGACTATGATTAAAGATAATGAAATGATAAGTGAATGTTTGTGAAAGGATTATTTCATGTATTTAATAAGAATATTAATGATAATTGTAATTAAGATCATGATGATGCTAGTGCTTAATATAATGTTTTTATTATTATTATTTTTTATTATTATTAGTAGTAGTAGTATTAGTATTTTTTATATTTTACTCCACATTTGTCACAGTTACACTTGGAAATTCTCCCATCTCTACTGTGACATCTTGTCTACAGAGAAGTGGGAGATTAATCTTAAATAAAATACATATTCATTTAAATAACAGATAATTTCTATTGATAAATCTGCTTAAACAGGAGAAACCATAATTTACTTCACACTGGAAATAATTATATATTTAATCTCTAAAATCACAATGATATATATGGTTTTATATTTCATTTAAAGTTGGTGGTTAGCATTGCCAACTGACGTGTAAGCATGTCCAACTATCATATACCTCATGAGTCAATATTTTCTCTGAAAGCAAAGTCTACCCTAATCTTTATATCAATGCCATTCACCTGTAAAGGAAAGTTGGAAATCTATGCCTCAAGCTCCAGTATGTAATTATGGAGCAGCGAGGTGAAATAATTAATCAGGTAATGCTACCTTTGTCAGCTCCAGGTATACACTTATACACCCTCAGGTGTAATAATACAAAGGTTTTCTCATTCACAGACACCTGTGCCTTTAAAGTGTGAAGCTCTGAGGGTTAGAAAATAAATGGGAGCTGTCAGCGGAGGTGAACGGAGTGGGAGGAGGTTTTTGATATGGAGGATACTTAATTATACACTCACAGCCAGGGATCATGGATTTGTGACAGTTTCACTTCATCATTTACTGATAAATTGTTTGTGATGAATGGTAAACTATAAATATTGTTAACAACCCACTTTGTAAGGTTAAAATGAATTTTGTATCTTTTGTAGTTTCACAGGTATACTGTGTGTTAGTTTTATAAAGCATGACAGACATTTTATTCATCTTGTCCAAAATTCAGTGAATCCTTCAAAACAAGGATACATGACTGAATACAGCTGCCCTGTCAGTGGAAAACGGCTGGGCACGTGTATTTATTTATTAAAAGTTTTGGCTAATGCAGATTTATTTTTATGCCCCCGCCACAAAGTGGCCGGGGCATATAGTTTTACCCATGTCCGTCATTCCGTCCTTCCGTCATTCCGTCATTCCGAAATCAAACAGTTGTACAGACTTTTTTTCGCAATGCCTGCAGATATTGGCCTGATTTTTGGTGTGTGGGCAGATATAGACCAGTTACAGATCGAGTTCGCGTTTCGTCCCGGTTGACTTACTTTTGACCGTTTTATGGCTCTTAAACTTAGAAAATTTCATGATAATAGAAATATTCATGACAGATACACATATACGGACTTTTTTTCGCAATGCCTGCAGATATTGGCCTGATTTTTGGTGTGTGAGCAGATATAGACCAGTTACAGATCGAGTTCGCATTTCGTCCCGGTTGAAGTACTTTTGACTGTTTAACGGCTCCTAAACTTAGAAATTTTCATTAAAAATATGAAATTTCATGACAAATACACATGTACGGACTTTTTTTCGCAGTGCCTGCCGATGTTGGCCTGATTTTTGGTGTGTGGACAGATATAGACCAGTTACAGATCGAGTTCACGTTTCGTCCCGGTTGACCTACTTTTGACCCTTTTACGACTCCTAAACTTAGAAAATTTCATGAAAAATATGAAATTTCATGACAAATACACATGTACGGACCTTTTTTGGCAATGCCTGCAGATATTGGTCTGATTTTTGGTGTTGGCAGATATTGACCAGTTACAGATGGAGTTCGCATTTCGTCCCGGTTGACCTACTTTTGACTGTTTTACGGCTCCTGAACATAGAAAATTTCATGTAAAATATATATTTTCATGACAAATACACTTTTACAGACTTTTCTTCACAATACCTGCAGATATTGGCCTGATTTTTGGTGTGTGGGCAGATAATGACCAGTTACAGATCAAGTTCACGTTTTGTCCCAGTTGACCTATTTTTTACTGTTAGACGGTGCTCTAACATAGAAAATTTCATAAAAAGGTGCACATGTATGGACTTTTTTTTGCAGTGCCTGCAGATTCAGGCCTGATTTTTGGTGTGTAGGCAGATAATGACCAGTTACAGATCGAGTTCTTGTTTTGTCTCAGTTGACCTACTTTTGACCATTTGACTGCTCCTGAACATAGAAAGTTTCATGAAAAATATAAATTTTCATAACAAATGCATATGTACTGACTTTTTTGTACTGATAATGACAGTTACAGATCGAGTTTGCGTTTAATCCCGGTTGACCTACTTTTGATTGTTTTATGGCTCCTAAACATAGAAAATTTCATGAAAGACAGAAATTTTTATGGAAAATGCACATGTATGGACTTTTTTTCACAATGCCTGCATATACTGGCATAATTTTTGGTGTGTTGCTTGATAATGACCCGTTACAGATCGAGTTTGCATTTTGCCCTTGTTGACCTACTTTTGACCATACGACACCTCCTGAACTTAAAAAATTTTCCAAATTTTACAAATGTTTCTAATTTGCCCAAGGGGGGGGGGCATTCGTGTCGTTCCGACACGTCTAGTTTTTTATAAAACTTATCAGTTAACAATTATTATTTTCTTCAAGTGTGGAGTAAATGCTCCTTGTTATGATTTAATTGTTTGGAAGTTTTAAGATTAACTTATTGAATTCTTTGACATCAAAAGAGGACTCACTGAAAAATGAGCAGCTCTCACCACCATAGTTAATTATACCATTCTTTGAATTTATGATGAGTTATAAAACATGATAATCCATTAATTGTCATTTGTAAGGTTTATATGATGTGTGGCTTTTCAATCAAGTTCTGCCATCCAGTCGTATTTCTGAAATCATGTGTATGACTGCCATCTGTTGAGCAGGATGATAACTAAAACTTGGTCAACCAGACTGTGTCAGCCAGCTCTTGTTTTCCGTGATGATGATCTCAATACTTTGATTTGTTACACAAAGTTGGCAGCTGAGAATTTGTGTGACTGCCATCTGGTGAGGTTGAAGAGAACTATGTTCAGTTTTAGCATCGACTGTCAGTCAGCATTACGTTTAGTGATGATGGTCTCAGAAATTTTGATCTGTTGTTAAGGTTTGGCAAGTAACAATTATTTCAGCATTGTGTTCAAGATTAGATAAGATACAGAGCTTAATATCCTTTGATCAGAGTAGTGGATGACAGATAATGCACTTAATGACCACAGAAATATAATTACCAGACAGTCCCATGGTTTTACAGCTAGTATCAAGTGCAAAGAATGCATCATCCTAAAATTTTGGCTGCTTGCCCATGTCACAGGACTGATCAGCATTAAAGATGCAACAAATGCAGCCTTTGAAATACGTATTAAGTGATAATGATGATGCTAGTTCAGACATATGTATCATCATATGTGCACGTGTTCTTTTTAGTCATATGATGATATGTACTTGTACTTAATGGCTGTGATTGGAGTGTTTTATAATGTGACTGATATCTCATGATATGCATAATGGGAAACTGATTAATAGATGCGTTTAAGATCAGTATGGGAGATAATTGTATCCCCAGACAAAGTCAGGGAACTATGGTTTAGGCACGGTTGCACCGCTGCCGCAGAGATTTCTTTAAGACGAGATAACTCAAAAAATATCTCATGGATCCTTATGAAACTTGACATGTGCATAGATATAGGTGAGAGGACGAAGCCTATTAAATATCTCAAGTAATCTTGCATGGATTTATAAAAATCAAGTTGACTGTAGATCTTGGATTGTGTTGTCATGTACTGGAAACTGGTGGCGCCACCTATTTCCTTTTCTTGTTTTTGTGCTGTTTAATATCCCCATCATTGCCATTTGACAGTGCTGTGAGCATTATTAGTCAAAAACTAATGGACAGATAGGGCTGAAATTGTGCATGTATTTTGATTTTTGATATCTCCATCTTGTATTCAAGACTGGTGGGGCCATCTTCAGTTGTTTTATGTGGCGCCCATCTTTGTTTGCTTCAGCCAAAAATTGCTTTCATAAATATCACAATAAGTGATGCATGGATTGGTCCAAAAATCAAGTTGACCAAAGATCATTGATAGTGTTGTCTTTTGCTTTGGGTAAAAATTGCTCATATCTGAAGAGTGGATGGATGTATCAGCCTGAAATTTTGGTATGTTTATCCGTCTTGGATAGCATTGTTGTAGACCAGACAGGTAGTGCCACCTGCTGTTCTGTTTTTATAGAATACATTGATGCACTTTTTCTTAGTAGTGGATTGGTGTCTTGGCCTGAATTCTTGCATGGTATGGTCATTTTCCAAGTGTCAATAAATGCTGCTGAAGCTGGGGGCCTAATCTTAAGGGGGGGGGGGGGGTTATTGTCTGGAGATACTAAAAAGAAATTCTGGTTCATGAATGTGATTAAGTCTTTTTTTT
Organism: Sipunculus nudus; assembly: GCA_026874595.1. Taxonomy (NCBI): domain Eukaryota; kingdom Metazoa; phylum Annelida; class Sipuncula; order Golfingiida; family Sipunculidae; genus Sipunculus; species Sipunculus nudus. The sequence continues at coordinate 84,941,613 of CM049311.1, read as the reverse complement.
AACAAATATCAGGTTAAGATGCCTGTCATATGATGTGTATGATTAAGATCACAAACTATACATTGTTTTATCAGAAAAATAATTGTTTCAATTTTGTCATATAGAAAACTGTGGGTAAATACTATTATGATCTGTAATAACCTTGAGTGCCTTTATATGCCATAAAGAATAAATTTAAAAACTAGCATACCAAAGCTCAGAGAGCCCAGAACTCCGCCAAAGCAGCTCATTACCCCTGTATGGCTTCGTGAGAAATGCAGCATTTTTCCTTAAAAAAAATCCTGGATACAGATGGAGATCTAGATCATTCCACAAAATTTAATCATTTGTTCCTTGTATCACTGCAGAGCTATCCTGAAAATTTCATTGAAATCTGTTTATAACCTTTTGAGTAATATTGCTAATAGTCAAACAAACCAACGCTGACAAAAACATAACCTCTGCCCCTTGGAGGTGGTTACTAGAGGCTGCAGTTTGGGCCTACACGAATACCTCCCCCTGGATCTCTATCCAGCTCTCATGGTTATTCTATATAGTTTCCCACTTGACCAAGCAGAACTTTGAAGCAAAGCGGCTCCTCATCCTAAAAAACCAGGACAAAGTTAATATGTCACAAAGGGATATAATCCTATAAATTAAAATTATATTATGGTGAAACCAATTACTTAAAAAAATTTATGATTTTTATCCATTATATCAAAATCCAGTTTGTTATGTCACTGCTATTTCATATCCATGTAATACTAAATTCAATTGAATAAGGATGATTGATGAAGTTCTTAAAAATTTAAATGCTGTTATTCCTTTTATTTGATTTTAGTGCTTAATGTTTTATTTATAAAATAATTGAGATCTTGTGAGCAGTTTCAAATGATAACCACACTAATTAATTTGGCAAGTTTTACCAAATAATTCTTTTAAATATTTTTATAAATAAAAATTGTGGTTCTGTTGGTGGCATGTCAAGAGAAACTAACATAATAACAAATAACAAATTCTAATTTTTGATGCCATATGTAAATATGTCTGTTTAATAATAAAACAACATTTTTATATAAGCGTATCTGATTAAAGTGTTATCTATGATAGTTCTTGCTTATCTATTTTATATCTACTTCAATGACACAATAAAAGCACATCAGCTTTACATAACAGCACATCTAAGGGGAAGGGATACCATTTAGTATGTCTTCTTGTCACCAGATGTCAGCACATGTACTGAACTTCTTCTTTGTTGCTTTCAGGCTTGCTGTCCAGTACCCTGTTCACATTCCAAGATTTTGCGTGCCATGGAGAACTTTTAAAGTTACACTGCCCCCAGGGTTCAACCATCAGCATACAGTGGGCACAATATGGCCGCCTGCTCCCAAGTACCGAAATGTGCCCATACAGTGGAAATTCATTCATGCAACAAAATACTGATAACGAGAACACAAACTGCCTTGCAACTACGTCATTAGCGGTAAGTTATGAATGATATTTAATTAATTATATTTTAAAAGTGATTTAAAGCCATCTACTCATCTCCCTTTTCTATAGAATTAATGTGCTTTCTGACTTTGTCTGCATATACTTGGATATCAGTTAACTCCAGGGCAATACCAGTTCTTATAAGGCCTCTGTAATGAATGCATGAGGTAGTTTATCCACAATCTGTCAGTTAATCTGTCATGGGACCTGCACCTATGTTGACTAACAGAAAAACCATGTAACCTACGGTTGTTATGTTGCATATTTGCAAAAGCTTCATATTTTATTCACATATTTCTATTTTGTGTGAGTTAACTATTTATTTCTTTTTTTAACACTTGAACAGTTCAGAATTAATGTGAAAGAAAGATGATCAAAGTTTCTTTCTGAAAAAGAGAAATAAGTATGAAAAAAAATTAAAAGAGTTAAGTTGGCATCTTCCTATATATATATATATATATATATATATATATATATATATATATATATATATATATATATATATATATATATATATATATATATATATATATATATGCTTGCTTTAAGGGCTTTTCAGCAGATTTTCATTATGAAATGGCCAATTCAAAAACAGCATACTGATTTCATTAGCAAGCATAGGTAACTGGTATATGGACAAAAATCACTTAACACAGTGAAAATTTGTGAAAGGTCTGTTTGTGAACTGGGTTGTGATAAATAGAGCCCCACATACCTTGTAAACTAGTGTAACGTCAAATCATGTTAGATCTAAAGCTCCAGTATCATGTTTAGGTTTTTAAAAAACAGATATCTTTGTATGGATAAAATTGTGCATAAAATATGGTTGACTTTCCAGCTATTCAAATAACAGTGCTGTTATAAAAGGCTGGTATATTCAATCCTATCAAAACAAATCTGCTTAAGCCAGAAAAGTTCTAGTTTGATGATATTCTGTTTAAAATATGTTCCATGTCTAGGCACTATTTTACTACTGACAAAAAAGCTTGTGTTTTTTATGTAAAGTATTGATTCATTTTATACCAAGGTATAATATAATTTGTAGGGGTTAAAAAATGCATGGAATAATCGATGCATTGAATTGCAACCCCTTGATTAAATTGTAATTGATTCATAAAATTTTAATTGATTCCTTATGATTATTTTGTTTTGCATATACCACATTTAAGCCCTCTGTGAGCTGTCAAATTGACAGCTAGAGCATACTGCCATGTTGAGACTCTTTATCATATATATGTGCACTAGGATAAGTTTCAATACTCACCTTAAGGAGGTATCACTTGCATATAAAAAACGTTGACGATAAAGTCAGGGAGAACTACATATTTCCTAACTAGATTTTATATTTTGAAAATTTCTTTCAATATCTCACTCTCTAATACCTAATATTTACTAACTGCTGAATGGCTGTGGATAAATCAATGCTAATATTCTAGCGGTGATATTATTGTAGGCTGTAAATATTCAAACGTGTACCAATATATCGCGATACAAGGCAGATATCACACCAGTATTGTCAGGTATTCTTGTATCTAAACATTGACAGTGTTTAATTATCTAATGGAAAGTGAGTCATTTAAAAAATAGTCTCCAGGCACCATCTAAGCTCGCCGTGGCAACCCGACTCAGTACGCAATCAGATAATTGGGCTGGTAAACCTACTCAAGTCTTGATACAAGTTATATCTAGGAATGTATTGCAGTGGTCTTGCATCAGGTTGCCATCATATCATGGTAAACGGCCCTTAATCTCAATATTATGCTAAAAATAATGAATTTACACAATAGTATTCATGTGAGCTCACAACCCAAACTGAAACACAGGTCATTTCCTGTGTTGCCTGCAAGCTGCCTGTGTCCAGTAACCGTGTGAGCCATGCTTGTGTTCATGCGGTCATAATTTCAACAAACACGCCAAAGGGTTTTTCTATGTGCTTGGTTAAAACAGAACTTTTCTCACTCATGTTTGGTATTATTAGAAAGTACACAAAAAATGCTAATGATTGGTCTGGTTGATGTTGATTGACAGTTTACCTGTAAGCCATGAAGCATTGTAAGAAATGACAAAAATATTTGCATCTTCATTAATGTGTTCCTCAGACATAGATGTAATGACACTCTGGTGCTGGTATCTGGTCGTAATGCCAGAGGGTCGATATGACACTACATCTAAGCTTGGTCACACAGCATTAGAAAGATGTGAAGTGAATGTATAAATGGCATCACATATGCTGTTTTCAATTCAATCTTTTTTATGGTATGGAAATAAATATTTTGAGAATAAGTTTATCTTAATTTTTATGAACATGAGAAAATTCGGCTTTAAGTTGTAATATATCATTGGTATAGTTTCATAGGCAAAGTAGCATGATACATATCGAAATGTAAGAATATGTATCGTTATGGCCTTAAATTTCAGCTTTAATACATGGTTTTTGGTAAACACACATGACAGTCAGTGGGATTTCAGACACTTACTCTCCACTCTCATAGAGCACATGAATGCTTTCAGGTAGGGTCATGATATGACCCCTATCTGTGTAATTTGGGGTAATTAAGCCCTTGAAGGGAGTACACTTGAGCTTGATACAATATTTGTGTTAGCTCAGCACTTGAGGTAAGTCATGTGAACAGGATTAATCATACGAGTTCATTCATCCAGAGGTATCCAGAACGCTCAGAGCCCTTACTGCACAAATTAGACAGGGAACTTTGTCTCTGCATTTGATGTAGGCTAATCTCACTGATAAGATTTCACATTTTTCAAAAGATAGGACCATTGCCTGTATGTAGCATCGTCTGTTGAATGAGGATTAAGATAAAAAGATGATAAGAATAATATGTAACTCCCGGGGCTTCTAGATTTATGTTTTCTTTGCATGAGGCCAAAAGTAACCCAGGCATCATACTTTATTCATAGAATGAGATTTCACCAAGGCTCACCATTTATTTCTCAGGTATCAGTAGAGATCACTCAGTAAACCTATATAGAGCTCCAGCATCCAGTACCACAACCACTATGCCACCTCCTGAGTCTTGTCACTAGGACTAGACTCTTAAATGTGTTCTTATAACCAAAAAAGATTCTCCTCAGAACCATAGATTATTCTCACTAAAGCCATTGATAATTGTATCATTACATGTCAAGAGCCATTGGTGAGTATATAAGTTCTTGACAGAGGCATCAGTGTGAATATCAATTCTTTGTCAGACCCATTGATAATCATTTCAATTCTTGACAGAGCCATAGGTAATCATTTCAAATCTTTGTCAGACCCATTGATAATCATTTCAGTTCTTTGTAAGATCCATTGATAATAATTTCAGTTCTTTGTAAGATCCATTGATAATAATTTCGATTCTTGACAGAGCCACTGATAACCATTACAATTCTTTTCAGACCTATTTATAATCATTTCAAATCTTTGTCAGACCCATTGAAAATCATTTCAAATCTTTGTCAGACCCATTGATAATCATTTCATTTCTTTGCAAGACCCATTGATAATCATTTCAGTTCTTTACAAAGCCACTGATAATCATTTCAGTTCTTTTCAGACCTATTGATAATCATTTCAATTCATTTTCAGACCCATTGATAATCATTTCAGTACTTGACAGAACCACAGATAATCATTTCAATTCTTTTCAGACCCATTGATAATCATTTCAAATTTTTGTAAGACCCTTTGATAATCATTTCAGTTCGTGTCAGATCCACTGATATTCATATTTGTCACTTTCCATGAATTTTAATTATCCCATATTGCACCTCCTTTGGTAGTTTTATGTTCATTCTATCAGTTTTAAATTACCTGATGACATGGGAGTGTTATGTATATTGTGATCATTCAGGCAGATGACATTTTACGCTCATCCATGACCCCCCCAAACAAAGAATATTGTGATATCATCTTGTACATCATCGTTCACATCAGTCAGTTACAGCCATCCAAGTCAGCGTCATAGCTCTGCAGTTATCATTTAAATATATATGATGCTATCCTGCTTGCCTGCATTGGTAGGAAAATCCGTGGAGCTTAGAATGTGAGGAGCCCACAGCAGTGGTCATGAAATAACAGACAAAAATTTTAATTAAAAAATTTAATAAAGTATAAGGACTGATGAATGATGCATCACAGGCTACAGGGAGGCCAGTCAGCTGCTACTTGCTGTGGCATGTTCATGGACAGTCCACACAAAAATCATTATAGTATGTGACATCGTGGAACAACAGTGTACACATTTTGATAATATTAACATTTTTGTTGTTGGTCCCAGTAATTTCATATATTTTACTCTGTATTAATATACTTCATCTTATGAAATATATTGTGAATATACCTAGGCCCTGGTGCACCAAAAATTAATTTTTTCGGCAAATTTTGTTTTACCCTAATAACTGTAAGGACCATAAGTACTGCTGAAACTTTTATCATGTTAGAATGGCTCATCCCTTCTGTATTCTCAATGAACTCCCTAAAAAATCCAGGGGGGGGGGGGAGCACTTATTACAGTAGGGGCACTTATTACATCAAATCAGGTATATGTTTTGTTGTAACTGCAAAAGGCTTTGTGAACTTCATAACATAGCATATCTCATATCTTATCTGCACTGTTATCACATACATTTCTCTTTCTTTTATCTCATCTGGTATCTCGTTTCCAGGACTTACAGGCACATTCATCATACTGTAAATGTCTAGTAAAAATTATATGAGGAACAAATCTGTTCTGCGTGCTTGGATAACAATAAGGATGATGTCACGGGTGATGTCATTCCTGCTGAATCCATCAATCAACTTGACAGGCAAAAATGGTAATTGTACATTCATTAGTGAAGCCATCGTCAATTACCAGCGATCTTTTTGGTGAGCCAGTTTTTTAGGGGGAGAATTCCAAATAGTAATTTACCACCAAACGAATTGGATTAGCTCTTTTTCCAGTTACCTTGTTGACTTTTTGACTGATATGCACATTTTGGTGCATGTTTGTAGTGGGTCACACGTATGGACTGTGTGTTTGTGAGTCACTATGTACTTTATAAAGATTTTTATTCTTAAATAATTCATAAACTTTATATTAAACTTAGCACTTCATCAAGGAGGAAACAAAATTAAACAATTTGCAAAATGGGAAAGAGTGCCATGTTAAAGCAAAATAAAGACAGTGTTTTTTGTTTTCACTTTGGCCTTATAAGTTATTGTACAAGCAGTTGTAAATAACTATTAAAATATTTCAATCCTCTTCTTCCCCTGAATTACTGTTACATTAAATCATCCTTTAGAGTTTACTACCTGAGTATAAGGCAGTTTACTCAAATAAAAAAAATGTTGATTTGGGATATATAGAAAGTCAACGATTCTGTTTGGAACAACACATTTTATGCCAACACATTAAACAGACATTTCCCTGTATCAGTAAGACATCACAAGTTTTGGTCTCCTTTGAGGAAACTTGGCAATGAAATAACAGTAAATCTCTCGGCACAGCCGTGAACATCTCAGAATTACTCCATGCCTATTATCATTCCTGCCAGCACCATTCATTATAAACTAGGCCCATAGTTCACAAGAAGCAGCTTCTCACACTTTATAGCCCCCTGTAGTTTTATGCCTGAGCTTTTGTAAGATAGCCCTGTATGCCCTGACCCTACTAGGGTACCTACTTGGGGTATATTTGCTCTCTTTATCAATGAGCTGCTGTTAGGAACAGGACAACTGGAGTGAAAACATATAATTGTCTACTATTGGACCTCTTATCTTATCTGATCTTAGGCACAAGTCAGGGGTAATTTTACCTGACACCTCACCTTTAAATGTAGCATCAACTGAGTGATCACACCTCAAGTAATATGGGATAAAACAGAACCCAGATGTAAAGTCAAGTAACAGATAAAGGATAATTTTCATTTTGTAAATATTCAACTGTCAATCATTTCAGCCAAGCGAGTATATATGATATGATATATGATATTTGATAAATAATCAGTTGTTGACTTATGGATTTGTGCTTTATGTCAAAACAGTTATAGGGTTGATGGTTTTGCATCTTCCGCATTGTGTAAGACACAGAAGAAAAAAAAACCAGATTTTTTTTTCCTGAAATATTCTGTATATGTAAATTAAATTATGTCAGCTATAAGCATTCTAAAGAAGGGTAATGTATGATTTTCATAATAGTTTTATTGCAGTGGATATAAGTGGATCTCAATGAAAATCTATTTTTTTAACAGATATTTGTTAGGTTCTTAAATTTGATGAAAATTGTTTCATAATTTTACAAACATCTCAAACATTTATGAATCTACAGGACATAACTCAGGACAGCTTTATATGACATGGTATACTAAATTTGCAAGATGATCCAATGTCAGAATTTTATAGTAGCATAATAGTAGCTATTATGTAATGTACCAAATATTATTCTCACATATTAACACTGATATAGTGTAGTATGGAGGAACCGTTGTAATTTTTTTAGCGTAATAATATCCACATGAGTCATAATTTGGATCACTGAGAACCAATATGGATTTATTGTATATTGAATGATGGGAGACTGCCTCATTTGTAAGCACTAATACAGTATGCTCTTGAAGTCCTTGTAGTGTATGAGCCTGTGGGTTTTTGTGTGATAAAGGTCTAGTTGTATTTGCATTGTCTGGGCTGGTGGTTCTTCTTCCACACAAACAGAAGTTGATGGCAAAAATGATCTCCGTGCACTGGCCAGTGGTGATAAAGCTGCCAGCAGCTGTTTTTTAATTTGCCTCTGCCTGGAGGCTAACGTCCTCCCTGCACCCCCCTCATTTAATATCTTCTGGAATACAGCATTCATATGCATGTGGTAGGCCTGCATTCTTATGCAGATCGCTAATTTTTAGTTACCTGTCAGTGAGCTGGTAGGGCTGAATTATTCAGTGGGCCCTCAGTGCGCTGACTGCTTTATGGCACTGATGGTGACATATCGTCAAATGAATCATGTTAGTTCATGGAGCCTTTGTTGAATGATGAAGAATGGTACCACGTAGGTGTCTCATAATATGATATGTATGTCATAATACTTCCCTCATAATATGGTATATATATATGATATTTTAATCATGATCAGACCAATGACAGCAGGTGTCGCATGTTTAAAATTTGGAGCTGGATGCACAATGTGATACCACATTCTCATTGGTCTGATTACAGTTCTTTGCTTTGTTCCCACCCTGGTGGTCATGCCTAGAGAATCTTGCTATACAAAGCAGCGGTTAAAACGAAGGAGGCCTGGGAAGACTGCAGTGTATAACCACTACTAGAGGAGCATATGTTAACTAGGCCTTAAGTGCAACAGTACATAAAATGACTTCTATACAGAGTCAAACATTGTCACTGTAACTTCAGATGGCCCTGCATTGATACATGTCTGTCTTCGCTCCATATGCAGTGGTTACACTATGCTCAACTATTCGCTCCGCAGTAGCCGTTGCACGAAACCGCGGTTGTCCATCAGGTTTGACAACCAGGTGGTGCTGCCTCTGAAATTTCCTCCTGGATAATATTTAACTAATCACTGGTCAATTTGCACTTGAGTCGAAAGTGCTTGGTAGTACAGACACCCCCGCCCCCCACCCCCCTTGAACACACACAATGCAATCGTCACCTTTCAGAACAGTCTATATGCTAACTTGCTGGTGTGGCCTGAGATCAGTTATTCCCCACTGTTTGCAAATTTTTGCTTACAATTCTGCACAATGAGCTCTACATGGGCATAGCCATCTTTGTTAACACGCTTAGCTAATCAGATTTTGTTTTACAGAGCGTTCAGTTTGCTGGGCGTTTCCCGATAAGCCCTTGGTGGCCAGACCTGTAGAATCCTTCCATTCCTCACAGCGTGTGACTGGAAGGTCTCAGGAGGTCACAAGCTGAGTTCAGAGTGTAATGTCTGTCCAGCAGAAAGTTTGATATTTACCCAGAGACATCTGACACTAAATAATAGTCAGCGGCCCAGCATACTGGTGAAAACATTATTGGCCAGAGATCAGTAAATCTGCATCTAGATGGCTGACTGCTTCATGATCAGACTTATTAAAGGGGTTGTACATTTCATTTAGATAATTCATCATGGAGGCATTTGGATGGTGAATTTAATAAAGATGAGCAATGACTTGGAATCTCAACTCTGACACTGTTTATAGGCATCTATCATGTGTCATGGTGAAGTATCACAACACATATCATATCATCAGATAGTGTATCACTGCAGCCCTACTGTTAACAGAGGTGGAAAGAAAATGTGTCTCAGCAGCCACTGCAGCCCAACTGTTAACAGAGGTGGAAAGAAAATGTGTCTCAGCAGCCACTGCAGTCCTACTGCTAACAGAGGAATTAGGTCTCTGTTACCCATGTTCTTCAAGCTATGAGGCTCTGAAGTACCCCCCCCCCCCCCCCCCCAGAATAATTGAAAATTTGATACAAAAGCTCAAATATCTGAACAACTAATGTGTTGATCACCATGATTCAGTGCATGGATATTGATCATAGAGTGTTTCATCAGTTTCTGCTGACTGGAGGCACCAGCTGTATTTTTTCGATTTTTTACGATTTTTTCTCTCTATTTTTTAGACCACAAAAGATGCCGTCATCTGTTAACAGGGCACAAATCTTAATGACTGGACTTAGAATCTTCTGTCTTGACATTCAGGGAGGTCCATGAAAAGTTTTCTTGGAAACCTTGAATTAGGTCTCTGTTACTCATATTCTTCAAGAAGCTATGGGGCTCCGAAGTGACCCCCCAGATTAATGAAAAATTTGATACAAAAGCTCAAATATCTGAACAACTAATGCATTGATTACCATGATTCTTTGCATGGATATTGATCATGGAGTGTTTCATCAGTTTCTGCAGACTGGTGGCACCATCTGTATTTTATCTATTTTTTACGATTTTTTTCTCTATTATTGAGACCTCAAAAGATGCCGTCATCTGTTAATTGGGCACAAATCGTAAACACGTGACCTGGAATCTTCTCACTTTACACCCAGAGAGGTCAATGAAAAGCCTTCTTGGAAACCTGGAATTAGGTCTCTGTTACCCATAGTCTTCAAGCTATGGGGCTCCGAAGTACCCCCCCAGATTAATGAAAGATTTGATATTGATCATAGAGTGTTTCATCAGTTTCTGCAGACTGGTTTTCCAATCTGTATTTTTCTTTTTTAACGATTTTTTTTTCTCTATTTTGAGACCTTAAAAGATGCTGTAATCTGTAAACAGGGCACAAATCGTAAACACTGTACCTTGAATCTTCTTACTTCACATCCAGTTAGGTCCATGAACAGTCTCCTTGGAAACCTGGAATTAGGTTTCTGTTACCCATATCCTTCAAGCTATGGGGCTCCGAAGTACCCCCCCAGATTAATGAAAGATTTGATATTGATCATGGAGTGTTTCATCAGTTTCTGCAGACTGGTGGCACCACCTGTATTTTTTAGCGAACCTGTGAACGTCCTGCGTCGTACATTGTGCGTCGTCTGTATGTTAACCATAGCTATCTCAAAAACGGCAGGAGCTAGTATCACCAAATTTTTTGCAAATAATCAGTCATCCAAAAAACTATATCAGATTTTGTTTATTTTTTTCTAACTGCATTTCTTAGATTTTATAGGGAAAAAGCGAAAATGCTTTAAAAATCTTCTTCTCTGAAACAGTCCAGCCAAATTGTCCAGTATTTCACAGAAATGATCCTTGGAACAATCTTTCTGAAGTTTGTTCGAATGGTTCCAGTTTGGAGATTTTTGATCGAGTTACAGGAGGTTGAACTTTGTTAATTGTGCAAAAAAAGCATATTAAAATTTAAATCTCAGAAACGGCTGGAGCAATCATCACCAAATTTTATGCCAATGTTGGTCACATAGGTCATATCTGAAATTGAGGTATTGGTGGCGCCACCTGCATCGGCCTTTTTTGTACAGGGTCATCAGTGCCTGTATTACACTGAGGGCTACAAAAAACTTCTTCTCTGAAACCATATGGCCAAAATGTTTTATATCGCACAGAAATGATCCTAGGGTAGTGCTTTCTGAAATTTGTTCAAATGGTCTCTTTTCAGTGACTTTTGGCTAAGTTATGGGAAGCTGAATTTAGTCATATGCCATAACAGCCCATTTTAGCTCAGTGGCTACAAAGATCTTCTTCTCAAAAACCACCAGGCCAAATTCCTAAATCTCACAAATTAATTATCCTCAGATGTTGATAATTCAAGTTTGTTCAAATGGTTTTGGTTCAATGCTTTTCAGCTGAGTTACGGGAAGCTGAACTTAGCCAGTTTCTTGCATCTTCCTATATGAGTTATAAACCTGTGAAACATTTTTCAACTGATGCCACTGAAGCCAGTTTGTTAAATATTTTACAAGAATAATTCCTACAATAATTCTTATAATAATTGTCATTAATGGTTCCACATGAATGATTTTTTTCTGATTATGGAGATTGAATTGAGTCATTTTACCATATATGTTAGCTGTGTTATGCTGTTACATCTAGCCTGGCACCAGTTCATCAGCATCTATTACATCATGCCACTAAACATTTAGGTTTCAGGTTATCTTTGGTAAATATAGACAAGAAAGTTTTTTTAAAAGCTTTTAAAAAATTTAAAATTATGATTTAAGTTATTCATCATACCAGGTAATGTTACAATCATGGATATTAAGCCATCTGTGGCTATATAAAGACAACTGTACGTGGATTATAAATTATTGGTATCCCTACTCAACTTATTTCAAGAATTTGCCATCAGTGAGATACATCTGTATTTTAATTTTGCATTTAGTATGCATCTGTAATAATTTTACATATATTCCTGATTTCTTTTTTATAAAAAGTCAGCTGAAAAGCATTTTGTGTTGGGAAATAAATTTCAAAGTTATTTCAAGTAGGGACCACTTTTGTGTACAGATGGCAGCACTTGGTTTACCATTGGCAGATTGCCAGTGCCTTGATGTTGGCCATTAGACAAGATGATGTCAGCTCTATAAATAGTTTTGACACAGTGCCAGGATTGGAAGAAGTGCAGCCAGGTAAAGGTCAAGAGTTCACTCAGTGCAGTAGCTGCATTCTAGCGTCCGTCTGTTCATCTGCCTTGGGATAAAAACACTCATATCTCTGCATTGGTTTGACTTATCAACCTGAAATTTTGCATGTGTATACATCATGGACAGCTTTCTTGATTTTATGACAGGTGGTGCAACCTACATTCATGTCTAAGCTGCAGACATCCAAGCTCATATCTCGGAACCATTTGCATGTGTAAAGATTTCCAATAGCTCTTTTTCATATACAAATCTGGTGGCGCCACCTGCAACCATTTTTGCACAGCCTCCATCTGTTCATCTGCCTTAGGAAAAAATCACTCATATCTGTGCTGGGTTTGACTTATCCACCTGAAATTTTGCAGGTTTATACATCCTTGACAGCTTTCTTGTTTTATGACAGGTGGCGCCACCTACATTCAAATTTACGCTGCAGACATTCAGGCTTATATCTCAGGACTGGTTTGACATATCCCCCTGAAATTTTGCATGTGTATAGATCTTACATAGCTCTTAATCATACACACAAAATTGGTGGTGCCACCTGCCACCATTTTTGCACAGCTTCTGTTTAGTGTTTAGTACTTGCATTGTTCATATACATGTTACACATGTTCTTGAAAGTAATGGTCCAGCATTGAAGCATTATACCTGGTGTAATCTCATTGCACAGGTTCGCATTAGGCCTGTAGGCCTTGTTTCAAATTTTTACTGTTTTTTTTATCAATTTTTGAGACCTTAAAAGATGCAGACATCTGTTAACAGGGCACAAATTGTAATGACTAGACCTAGAATCTCCTTTCTTGACATGTTGGGAGGCCTATGAAAAGTCTCCTTGGAAACATGAAATTAGGTCTCTGTCGCCCATATTGTCCGAGCTATGGGGCTCAGAAGTACCCCCCAGAATAACTAAAAATTTAATATAAAAGCTCTGGTATCTGAACCACTAGTACATTGGCATAGATTGGCATTATTCATTGCTTGCATATGCATCATTGAGTGTTTCATCAGTTCCTGCAAACTGTTGGTGCCACCTGGACCTCTTTGAATTTTTACGCATTTTTATCTTTATTTTTTGAGACCTTCAAACAGGGCACAAATCATAAATATTAGAGCTTGAATCTTCTCACTTGACATCTTGAGGTCCATTAAAAAATCCATGGAAACCTGAAATTAGGTCTCTGTTACCCATATCTTCTGAGCTATGGGTCTTAGAAGTACCTCCCAGAATAGCTAAAAATTTGATACAAAAGCTTCAGTATATGAACAACTATTGCATTAATCAGCCTTATAAGCACCCCTAAGAATAATTTAAAATTTGATACCAAAGTAGGGCACAAATCATAACCATCAGGCCCAGAATCTTTAAACTTGACATCCTGAGAATTCCTCAAAAGTTCTCCCCAGAAACCTGAAATTGGGTCACAGTAAGCTATATTCTCAGAGTTTTGGGTATGTTTGAGCACCCCAGAAATAATGCAAATTACACACAAACTGCCAGATTCCTCATGAAAGGCTGGTTGGATTGTTATCAAATTTGTTTTTTTTTTCATGGGTCTTGATGAACTTAAGCTAATATGCATGAACAATGATGCCACCTATATTATCTTAATTAGTTGTCTGTGCAAGGACATATTATCAACATGTCAGTTAGCTGAGCGTCATGACTCACAGGTCATTTGTTTATATATCATTAGCTCAGCTGACTATAAGTCATCTGAGCTATAGTCATGGTCCATTGTCCGTCGTCCGTCCGTCTGTCGGGCCGTACGTCCGTCCGTCTGGATGTCCGTCCGTAAGACTGGCACGTTTCGACACCGTTGGACCTACGAATTTGAATTTCGGCATACAGTTAGATGTCCCCATAATCTCCTACCATGCCAAAAATTGGGTCAATAGGACTTCGTTCCCCTGAGATATTAAGGAAAAACCTCAATTTTTTATTAAAAATCTATTTTCACACTTCAGGACTGCCTAAAATCAAAACCACTCATCTGGTTTTCTTCATATTTACCATAAATATTCCTCTATATAGTTCCTATCTACATGCCAGATATTAAGTCAGTATTATATAATTTAAAAAAGTTATGGGCCCAAACATAATGGACTTTGTAAAAAAATCAGGAAGATATTTGGTCACTTAAGACCAAAAGTGTTAAAGGTAGGGACTTTTTTCCAGTAATACAACTTATATTAATCAAAATTTAATTGTATACCAAAAATTAGATCAAAATTTGTTAAATTTTTTTAAATATTGGCAAAAATATAAAATTGGTACCTTAAATTTTGCCCAACTTTGGCCATGGCACGTTTTTTTCCTGTAAGTACTGTGGATTTAATTTTCACACCATGTATACATAAGGATTAAATCTGTTAAAATCTGAAATTTAAAAATAAAAGCTGCAAAATTAGGCTAGTTATTGAATTTTTTTGGAGGCTCTTGTTGTATTCCCTTACATTGTCAAGCAGTCCACTTTGATGACTGTAGGTCATTCAGTGCACATCTCTATGCTCCCCAGGCTGTTGACATAACTTTAGATGTCCCCAAAATCTCCTACCATACCGAAAATTGGGTCATTAGGACTTTGTTCAGGACTTCGAGATATTAAGGAAAAAAAACTCCGTTTTCCATAAAAAAAGCCATTGTTACACTTCAGGGCTGCCTAATATCAAAACCACTGATCTGTTTTTGATCGTATTTAGGATTCACATTCTTTTATACATTTTCTATGAACATACCAAAAATTAGGTTAGTATTGGGTATTATTTTGAAGTTATGGGCCAAAACATAATGCAATTTGTTTAAAAAATCAGGAAATATATTTACTCACATGAGAATCGCTGAACCTAGAGACTTTTTTTCAGGAATATAACTTTATTTAATCAAGATTCAATTGTTTACCCAAAATTAGATCTGAATTTTGCAAATTTTTCAAGTTATTAGCATAAATAAAAAATCAATACCTTAAATTTTGTCCAACTTTGGCACTGTTGATTTAATTTTCACAGCATATATATACATAAGGATTTAATCTTTTAAAATCTGAAATTTCAAAGAAATTGATTGGAAAGAATAGCTTTTATTCATGTTTTCATACACCATGTCAAGTGTTGTTTACATCTAGCCCACCTAGTAGTACAGCCTTCACTTGCATTATGTAACCCACCCCAGGCAGCTTGCCTTGGGTCAGCTTGGCCACTACCAGCAGGCTTCCTCTCTGCTCTGCACTCCCCCCCCCCCCCCCCCCCAGATGGTGCATAAACTAGATGAATGTTATTATTTTCTGTATGTGATTCATTCTTATCCTAGGCTATGCTACATTTTAGAGATTTTGTATTGTACCACCAGGGTTACAATGATTAAAGTGTACATTTAATTGTGTCCACAAAGTGGTGTATTGCTATGAAAGTGTGGATGTTCATGAGATAAGTAATTCCTTACTTCAGAGGAGTAAAAACTTCACCAGGTGTGAAATTGACTATTAATTTCAGTAATTAATTAAAACTTGGATAGTAATTTGCACAATGATATTGTTTGTTTCTCATTCAACCAACAGTGTGTATACTTTATTTGAAAAGATGTTTTATTTTATCAAATTTACTGAATCTTTTATTTTATTTTGGTGAATAAAATTAAGCAGGTACTGAAAACTCCAATGTGCAAAACTTTTTAATAGTGATTCAAGGAATATTCTTGTAGATGCCATGTTGTGGCATTATTTTCTTTTAAATTCAGTTTAAACATTTATGATTTAAAAATAATTAAATATATGTGTATGCATAATATGACCCAATATGAGCTACACTCTGGATATATGATGATTGCAACTTTTGCAACAATTCTAATATTTTAACTTATAGTTTCAGTTTTTTACTCTGTATATATAATGATTGCAACTTTTGCAACAATTCTAATATTTTAACTTATATTTTCAGGTTTTTTCATTTAAAATTTATAAAACCTGTAAATAAAAAAAATGATTCAGATAAAAACTTCTTAATGGAAAAAGTGGATATGCTTAAAAAAAAATAGGCTTATATATAAACTTAAATGCATTATTCCCTTGAAAGTGAAATAAAGGTATTAGTCCATTCTGTCCACTTGCCTGTCCATCTGTAAATTTTCCATCTGTAAATTTTCATACATTACAGTATCTCAAAACTTTTACTGTTTTTCTTCATGACAGTCTTGTCAGAGTATTAGTTTGCAATCATATATTTAGAACTTTACTATAACCAAGTAGGAGGGCCCCTTTCCTCTTAGCTTTTCATATTCTTATATAAATGAAAAACATTACAATAGAATATTTCTACATCCACCTTCGTGCTGCCCTCACTTTTCCCTTCTCCGAACCCCATCCCAAAGTCAGCCTCAGTAAGCAAGAACAAGATGAATCAGATATATTCATACTTTAATATTTTGTATAACTATTCGTCCATAGGTACCTATGTACATGCCAGAAATTATGTCAATATTGTGTAATATGTAGACATAGTGGGAATCACAATAATGTACCTTGTCAAGACTAAAGAGATATTGTGTCATACAGTCACAAATTCATAAATCACTTCATCAGCATAGTTAATCATAACATCATATCTGTCAAATTGAAAGCTTGCAGACTACCATACACTTTAGATCCTTCAACAAATAGCCTTATCATCATTCTACTACTGCTTATTACTGCTGTCATTGCATTCATATTTGCTCAAATATATCACAATTTTCTACACCTCTTTAATAAATAAAAAATAAACCACTATATATGACTCTATTAATCCATCAGTCAGGTTATTTCATTTATCATTTACTCACATATTACATTACATTCCTTTATAATAGCCCAACATGTCCATGATATTCATAAGCTTTATCGACTCGATATAGTATCACAGTGGAGAAACATTTATGGTCCAATCACGATCAGCTGAGCGCCGTGACCCATGGGTCCCTTGTTTTATATTATATTATAAAGAAATGAGTCTTCTCACCAGTGGCATGAGTGGGATATTAATCACACGAGACCAGCACAGAGGATCACGTTTCTGGTCCTGGCAGGGACTGATGGTAGTGGTGAGCATTCCAAAGTTATAAAAAAAAGTAACTTCTTAACCGTAAAAAATTCAAGATGCTGAATTTGTTTTTGTCCTGGACGGGAGATGGCCAGTCTAATGATGAAGAGTTTATGGTAATGTGTGGCGGGCCAAGGTGGGAACCCATTAGTTCTCTCACCCTGGAGCAAACTGAAAAAGTGGTTGAAAGAGCGTAATCATTCAAAATGGCCACCTGCATGTACAGCCAGTGTCTTTTTTAAACAAAAGTCACGTCATTATCCCTCTTTTTGGTATAACCCTTACCCAGTTAAACTTATATGTCACAAATATGGATTTGTTTTGAAAATGGATACATGAATGATGATATATGTTAATAAAGGTTAGGAAAAATGATGAAACAGAAGCTTGAATTATAAAGATAAATAGGGACTGAACCTCGCATTTTGGCTATTTTCATGTGTGCATTACCAAATCAACTTGGATGTAAGAAATCTATGAAAATTTGGCTAAAAACAGGTTCTTAAAATATCCTGATCATTTATTTTTAACAAGATCAGAAATTTTTTTGGCTTTTTCTTTTAATTCCACAGATGTGATTATCATCCTTTTCTTTAATTTGTACAAGGTTTCCTGGATAATCATAATCACCCAAGGTGAGAGCTCTGCAGGCTTAATGAGAAGGCCATGCCCAATGGCCATGGTTCACACACAAACGAGAGCTTCTTTTGGGGATTGCTTGGTGGTATGACCACGCCATGAGGATTATCACCTACCCAGGGCCCGCAGGTGCAGTAGTCACCGGGCCTGGGTAACACCAGGATATAAAATGGGAGGAAGCATGTGATACTGCATGGGCATGTAGTCCGAAACCTGAATGTGATACTGCAGATGTACATATACTCAGTAATGCTAGAATTTAAATAATTTAGGTGGTTACCTCCAACAAAAAATATTTAAAAAATAATTTATTGGTCGTTTTCTTTCATAATTGTTTAAATTGATTGCATTTTTGCATAATCACAAACAATTTTGTTTGCACATCCAAAGAAGTCTTATTATCCCAATTAAGTATTCTTATTTTGTTAGAGATATAAGAATGATTGATCACTAAATAGCGAATAGCATTAAAACTTGTGCAACGCATAAGTATTAGCAACATGGCTCCTACCTGTATGTAATATAACTATGTATGAGCTGCACTGAATTTACTCGGTCAACATTTTAGTTAAATTCCACAGTATATTTCACAGTAACAGAGATGGTATGTAAAAATATCTATGAATAATTCATCATCGGTCATTTTTATCTTTTGATCACTGATTTGATTTTACAACCAATTCCTACCATTATAACATGTGGTTCAGTTAAGAAATCAGTGAAAACATGATTTATTTCTTCCAATGCAAGGAAGGGTTTTAAATTATACAGATAATTAATACAATTTAAAAAATACTGATACATAACATTACATGAAAACTTTTTTTAGATGATTGATAAACAAATCACTGAGTAAAAAAAAAGTTACACAAGAAACAAAGTGGTTCTGTGGTAGCCCATTGTTTTCCTGTCCTTTAAAAAAACATCACTAATTGATGCTTGTGATCATGTTGTGCACTTATTGACCTCCAAGGAAATTGGTAACTTGTCCATTAGCAGTGTTTTTATGGATTTCTCTCTCTTTTGAAGACATCTCCACTCTTTAGGTATGATGAGTCAGACTCGTAGCTATCAGCTTCTGAAGGACACGTGGCTGTATTTATTTTCCCTATATAACATCTATAAAACACCTGAGGTTTGGGCCTCTTTTAAATAATTTTCAAAATAAATTCTTATATTAAACTTTTTTTTACCTGAGAATTTGTTGTTTCTTCAGTCAAACTAGACCAAGAAAAAGGGGGCTTGTGTATCTCCTTTTTTAACAATCCTGGCCCGAATGCAGTGAAGCCCAAAATACCCCACCAAGCAGTCCCAAACAAGCATTTGGACAACATCTCTTTGATTGGCCATAGATTTTAAAAAAAATGACCAATACTGTCAATTTTATTGGAAATTATGCTTAACATACTTAAAAATCAAACAATGGGGTGTTTTTGATGCTCCAGCACATGATGGCTAGAGCCAACCAGAGAAAGCCAGACCATTTACTACTCTCCTTCAGGTTCAGGGCTTGGTGACCCCAGGTCATGTAAACAAATAGGACCACGTGACCTTAAGATACACAATTTTATTTGCCCCCTATTTACATGAAAGCAAACTATAATGGCATGAAAGCACTATCAGAATTCAAAGTTACAGGACCCTATCACTAAAAAATAATATTTCAGAGCCCTATAACTATCCTATTATCTAGTGCGGTATACCTGACAGTGGCCACTGTGAAAAATCAAATATCATTCTGCAATTATTCTAAACTTATCTCACTTTTCTATATGTGAGGCACTATTTACTTAGTGCTAATATCTAATACCCCTGATATGTTATTAAAGACCAAATTGTGTGGGAGACATATCTGATATGCTCTGATTATGTCAGACTTAGAAAAAAAGCATGATTTTCAATATAGTTTTGGTGTCTGGGACTCCATCCAACCTGGACAGTCAGGTTTATAATAAAATATGCTGAAAAGTACTCTGGAAGTACAGTGTCATGGATACCTGACTCTAAGAAATTGATGAAACAAGAGTCTGTAGTGAATTTTGTTGCCTGATGACTGTCTTCATTTCCAATGCCTGTATGCATGGTGTCTGGGCAAAACAGCAATTCTGAATTCAGTCACTGTTGATCTTCACCCAACATTTAGAAAATGAGTTTCTGGATCTGAAAATACATCAGATTATTTCACATTATTAATAAAAGATGAAAATATAATGATGTGTCAGTGTTATTACTGTTATAAGTATAACTTTACATATAAGTATATATATATATATATATATATATATATATATATATATTACAAACAATATACATATGAACATATATATATGCATATATTTATATCTATATATATATATATAAATTTATATATACACACACACACACACACACACACACACACACAATTACTGGTGACAGTTGATCCATGCTGTCAAATAGGGAAAATGCTAATCATGGGAAATTATTCGAGCCTGCTGTTATACAATAATGCACATACTGGCCATATACCATTGCTTTTTTATTCATTGAGGCCATAAAATTCACCAAATGACACATTTTAACTAAACCTTTTTTTTTTGCAATGAGTCAACATGCACAAAATCCATGTAAAAATAAAACATGATATACAGAAACATGGTATGTCAAGATATTGTGCAACCTCAAATTTGGCAAATGAATGGGGCGCAAACAAATGGGGGTTTATAAATAAATAAATAAATAATTTTATATTTACATATATATGTGTGTGTGTGTGTGTGTGTGTGAGAATACCCAGTCATGAACCAAAAGTAGAAAAAAAGCAATTCCTCTCTTCTACCCCCCCCCCCCTGTTCTCCTGTTCCCTTATCATTCTGCCCCCCCCCCCCCCCCAAATACGGCCATTCACCCTAAAAGTCATCCACACCACTCCCAGTGAAATGCCGACACAAATCTGGCACCAAAAAGTGTTGTTTACCTGTTGAAATCAGCCCTAGAATTGTAATCCAGTCTTGTTATGGTATGAAGATAGAGTGACAGTTCATGTTTCTTACCTGTCAGGAATCCGCTTCCCAAAACCAAGTTTTTCTCATAAAAACAGCCTGGAAATAAAGAATATAGTACTTGAATAAGCTGAAAAGACTCTGAACATCAGTTCAGGCACAATTTTGTGGCAGCGATCAGCCTGTATTATCACCCACATTGTAAAGACAGGTTTTTGTGAAGGACACGTGGCTGTATTTATTTTCCCTATATAACATCTATAAAACACTTGAGGTTTGGGCCTCTTTTAAATAATTTTCAAAATAAATTCTGATATTAAACTTTTTTTTACCTGAGAATTTGTTGTTTCTTCAGTCAAACTAGACCAAGAAAAAGGGGGCTTGTGTATCTCCTTTTTTAACAATCCTGGCCCGAATGCAGTGAAGCCCAAAATACCCCACCAAGCAGTCCCAAACAAGCATTTGGACAACATCTCTTTGATTGGCCATAGATTTTAAAAAAAATGACCAATACTGTCAATTTTATTGGAAATTATGCTTAACATACTTAAAAATCAAACAATGGGGTGTTTTTGATGCTCCAGCACATGATGGCTAGAGCCAACCAGAGAAAGCCAGACCATTTACTACTCTCCTTCAGGTTCAGGGCTTGGTAGCCCTGACCCCAGGTCATGTAAACAAATAGGACCACGTGACCATAAACAAAAGAGTCAGTATGGGGGAGTAAATTCTGACCTAGGTCACACTCAAGGAGCTCTTCTCCACCTCTAATATTAGAGATCTGATGACTAGTACATGGGTTAACCTAATTAGTTGTCAGCTTTGGTCTTGTCTTTGTCATGCAGGGGTGTGCTGTTTGAATAAGTCACTAAACCAATGTGGGCCTTACTGGTAATATCTATCACAGTTTAAGTGTATTAAATGCAAAAAAAAATCACATTTGATACTTTAAATTACAATCCAGGCAGAATTTAATTATATTTAAAAGTGTAATAATTATTACTGGAAAAATATCCCTGCAATCGATGCGTTGACTTTCAGTTATTAATTTCCAGCATTTTATAATACTGGTAGTCTGAGGCCCATCATGTCTAGGGCAAAATATTATTGATCAGAAATCAGTTAATCAGCATTTGATTAGCTCACAACTACAAGATCAAACCAGTAGAAAGTGCTGTTTCATTATCCATTAATTATGAAGCATGGAGGCAACAGGATGGTGTATTTGAACAAAGAAAATGGATCACTTTGAATCAGAAATCTGATACTACATGTATTGTATGGTGTAAATTCTTGGGAAACACTGAAGTATCATGAAACATGAGATAATGTATCATAACAGTACCCTAATGTATTATTAAAGGATCATTTAAGCAGTACCAAATCCTAAATCGGTACATATGTATATATCGTTATAAACCGTACTACTTCAACCATCAGAAAGTCTTAACTGATGAGTGCAATAACGTGTTGTAGTTGGTAAACATGTCTGACAAAAATGGATGCCTCTATACTTGCACAACTATCAATATATATATATGTATATATTGTTATGCCATATGTGCCAGCCCAAACTTTTGAAATGTTTGAGTGTGCATGAATCATGTGTGTGAGAAAATAAAAAGGTTTTGAGTTAAACACTGCTCAACCACACGTGTAGTGTTCCACGTGGGCCGCACCACCTCCTGGTGAAATATTCATGCCGTTTCTTGTAATAGTGGCCCAGCACAGAGCGAGTAATCAATAGCGATCCAGCGAGAGAGACGGTAACTCACCCTGCATCCCATCCACCTCAAATCTGTGGCCTGTCAACTGTTTCACATTTCAAACCGCTGTGCCACCCTGGCCATTCCTGTAATATCAGACTTTGGACTCTACAATAGGCATTTGTTTAGTAGTGAGCAACGGCTACCTCAGCTTCATAATACCAGTGCTGTTTGTATATTTTTTTCATTAAAGGTTGGCTTTTGTGGCTTGCCTGGCTCGTATATGTTAATGCCAGGTTTATGGAAATTTTTTCTTCAGTTTTTGTCTGATCATGCCTGAGTCATACAGGGGAATGGTTTACTGGGCATCAATAATAAAATAAAGCAGTCTCTATACGGGGCATAAACACATAACATGCATTCCAGAGCCAGTTTTGTGTTCTCCTAGACATTTTCTGTATATTTAGGGTTTACAAGGTGTGGCATGCCTCTTTTGTTTATCTTTGCCTCTGCCTGGATGGTATGTGTTCATCCTTGTCCTTGTGTTATTTGTGTGTTTGTCCACAACATAACTCTCGCAGTCATGAACAGAATCTCATGAAATTGTCACAGCAGTTTGGGGAAACTGACAATGAATAATTGATTAGATTTTGGTGTGGATCTGGCACATGATCCAGATTCAGGAATGTCTTCAAGGAATATTTACAAATGTCAGTCATTTATGCCTGAATGAACCTGGGGAAAAAATAAATGCAAATGTAACAGGGACCCCTGACCCCCTCCCCCTCTGCACACACACACATGACAGAGGCTTGCATTCCTGAGTAAGCAGATATCTAGAATCCATCTCTTTCAAAATATCCTGTTGTTTAATTAATCAACCACTAAAGCACATTAGACAATTGCACCCTGACCTCCCTCATGTTGCCAGATTCTCATAGGTAAAACATTTGCATATTTTCTTTTAGTCCTAAAGAATTCCATAAATGTAAAGCAATGTAAACCCTCACTGTGGGAACTGATGATAATTGGTAGAGATACAACAAATGCTGAGCAAAATATTACATGTAGTGTGAATGGTTAGAGTGTCAGAATTTGTCTGAATTCTAAAATATGTGTAAACTGTCGGGGATGGGTGATGTTTTAAATATTTCACAGAAGCTAAATATGATGTAAAAAGGAAAATTATGGTGACCTGTAGTGATGGCAGTTAAGTGTGACAGAGGTAAGAAATAATGCTACTACTTGCTGCAAAGTAAAAACTAGCTAAACCTGCTATCTTGAAATATAAATAAAGTGGAAACTGCCAGTTATAATTATAAACAGTTACAGACTGATGCTTTGTCTTAATGGACTCATGTTTTATCTATAATAGAGAGATGCCCATATGCCCAGGTTACATTCAATCTAGCAGTACTATACTGCATTCACCATACTAGAATATCTCTATTGTATTATTTTCTACTTGAACTTTGAAGATCTGTTTTATTTATTTCCAAATATCATAGATAGAGCTGCAAATTCACCCCTGGATACACTGGTGTAGGTTCTGGTATGTGGCACTGCAAAAGCCCCTTCACAAAATAATGTAAACTTTCTCAGGATTTCTGAATAAATACAGAAAATGATACCCTTAGGACACACTTGGCATCATAACTGACATTACAAATAAAAAACAGACATTTCAAAGGCATGACCACAGATTAGTAATAAAACAACGGTTTGAGTTCCATCTCTGTCAGTTATAATACAGACATCAGGAAGGGTCTTTATAGTTGATTCTTAGAGCTAGGTGTATCGTAAACAGCACCATAACAAACTTCATATGTGTGAATACAATTAATGTATTTAAAGGGACCTTATCACATAAAAAGCATGATGAATTAACATAAAAATAGGGTCTTCTTTTAAAATTAAAAGGGTATCTGCCCAAAAAATTGCCCTGAAGCCGTTAGCTTACTCCTAACCATGTGTTGAAAAATTTGGACTGGGAGAGATCACTGCTGCCAACATAAACATAGCTCAAACTCCACCTGCATTGTCCGTTTAGTTTTCATGCTGATGACCATGCAACATTAATGTTCTGGCCACAACAACTATCAAGATATGCCCTTGACTGATTTTGCCGAGAAAATATAATACATGTTCCAGCTGGCTGAAACGTGGCGTGTTGCAGTGGCTCAGGGACCTAGCCTTATATACACTGTGCTGAGCTTGTCATTTCATGTCCCTAGTTCTATTTCACAAATCTGTTGTAATGGGTTCTACAATGAATTCACATTAGGTCCATGGACCATAATAGCCATTCAGCAGAGATATATCAGAGGACATGAAGGGCCATGTATGGACTAGTTTGGACTACTCCTTGTTAAGGGGTTTGCCGCGCATAGACAAATCAGACCTCTTATCATACCGCCATGTTATGGTAAACAGATACACATGTACCGGTTTACTCACACACAGAACCATAACAAGCTGAAGGGGAGGCACTGACACCATTTGCTGGGATGATTATGCTGAGAAACTTTTGTGTAAAGCAAATCTGAACTAATAGCGTAAAAGAATAAGCATAAAATTGCTTCTGAATATGTCCAATAATGAAACACAGATGCATAGATGTACTACCTGATGATGACATTAACTTTAATCATCTGGAAATAGCAACAACAGGAAAACCAGCTGGGATGGTCATCACATGATTTTATGAACAGTGTGCTCTGTTCATCTCATCATCTGGGATGTACATAAAAGATCATAAGGATCAGCCAGTGCTGTGGGTGTATGTATGAGCAACTGTTGATTAAATCTCACTGTGGCCTTCACCCTTTGGCGTGTGTCTGATGAGAACAAAGGATTAACATAATAGATACAACGTTTTTAGCTCTGCTGACTGATTGTCTTGCTGAGATGAAGCAATAGGTATTTTCTGTCATCTCTATTTGATATACGTTTTGATCGTTGAAACCTTATATAGTGGGGTCACGTAAAGTTCCTTCCATTTTATGCAAATGTAATGGTCACTGAGATGGTGGCAAATATGGGTATATATTGCAAAATTCAAATAAGATGGGCCTATCAAAGCAGGAAATAAGGAATTTTTAGTAAAATGCCAAACAATTGTGAAGTTACATATTGTCCAATGTTTCAACTTGATGTTATGTAAAAGAGTCACAGATCATTCTGATCAGCAGAGCACCATGACCCTTGGGTCACTTGTATTTCTTCAGAAGTTATGAACAGATTCAAACAAAGGACCTTCAGTTAAGAAGTATACTGCCCTATAAACCACTACAGGCTACTAGTAACCCAGGTTTATTGTTTTCATCTCCATATGTAGTTTATAAAGTTATTTATTTTATGGTGTACACTTTAAATTGTACCAGTGTAGATAGTGTTTCTGGTCCATTTTACCAATTCTAAATGTTTGTTACATGCCCAGTGTATATACTACTTGTACAGATTGTCACATTAAATAAAGAAAAGCTAAGAAATAGATCACATTGCTTTGGCTTGTGCCATCTTAGAGGAGGCAGATTGAGCGTAAAGTCATACCTTAAGTGTACTAAAGTTTGCCAAGCATCAGAATTTGTTGTTAAGCAGCACATCACAAGAAATTTCGAATGTCCACATATTTTTCAGCATCCACATAACAATACTTATATTACATTCTTGATATTTGTTTCATTTGACCATAAACTATAAAGCAGCCTCCCCCACCCCCAACTCTAACCCACCTCATGCAGAAGGGTGTTTCATTTCCAAAAGTTTCCATTGTTATCTCAAGCTTATACTTATCAAGATGTCAGAATTTAAATCCAAATTCATGCATGTGGAACATAAAATATTCCAACCTAAAAATAAGTTTCATTTCCAAAAGTTTCCATTGTTATCTCCAGCTTATACATATCAAGATGTTAGAATTTAAATCCAAATTCATGCATGTGGAACATAAAATATTCCAACCTAAAAATAAGTTTCATTTCCAAAAGTTTCCATTGTTATCTCCAGCTTATACATATCAAGATGGTAGAATTTAAATCCAAATTCATGCATGTGGAACATAAAATATTCCAACCTAAAAATTAGTTTATTATTCTCTACTTGTATATAGGTTTATACAGTGGTTACTGATTCAGCATTATCCAACTTTTTGGAGAAATGTTACAAATGTTTCTGTGCATGCATTATTCAGTGTCTCTTATCATACCTGATATAATCTTATCTATTCTTACTGAGTGCATGTATTTGGCTCACCTGAAGCTATTTTATCTTATCTAATAGATTTATCAAATAAGTGTATTTTTATGTGTACATTTGTCTGGTTGACTTACAGGAGTGGCATTTGGACATATTTGCTAGCTGTTTAGTACCGGACACTCAAAATAAAATGTTTCTAAAAATAAAGCCATCAGTAAATTATGGTGGTGAGTCTTACAAAATGCTAATAAAATAACCATTTGCTGTAGGGCTATCATTTTTATTACCACAGATAAGACAGATTTTTTTATTTATAATGTTCAGTTGGAAAATGCTTTCATTAGTTTATGTCTAATTTGATTCACATCATCGAGAACTTAATTACATTACTGTCTTTTATAGACTACAAAAATCAATGATAGTGTCATAGAAATCCATTCTCCTATCAGAGTGAAAACAGAGTCACCAAGAGTGATTCAGATTAAAGGTGATGACTGGTGGGAGATTGGCTAATGAGGCAGCACTAAACATGACAGTGTTTTGAGATTATAGTGGTTTGAGATTATTTGTGTGACAAATAAATGGTGGCAGAAACATGAAGCAGAGATGCCCCTCAGGGGTCTGTGTTGGCAGAAGGTCTGGACTGATTACCAGCTGGGCAGACCTTCATTGCCAGCAGCAAAATAATGTATATTTAACTGCTGGTCCATTGCTTCAGACTACAGACAGTGCTGAGAGGGACAATAGGGTCACTTAAAGCAGGCCTCACACATGACACAGCTTACTTCAACTTGACCAGCCTTTGGTGTTTTAGGGAATGCAGGAGGGTATTTCTCTAGGATTCCTGCTGCTCGGGGCTGAAAATCCAGCCTGTCATAGGCTGCCAGATCATACTGATGGCCGCATTGATTGATGTGTGATATTGGTGATACTGCATGGTCTCACGTGTTCAGTCCTGGCACAGGCTGCTATAGCTCAAGTCCAATGCAGTGGTTCCTTATAGGGAAGGTCCAGCTGTAGGGGGTCCGTACACTAGTACAGGCCCAGATTGAATATACATGGGCTCCTCGACCAGTGTCTGGCACAGCTGATTAATTCACTCTTATCGGCTGCAGGGATTTTTACTCGACATCAGCACCAGTGCTTCCTCTCACCAGGTAGAGCCATACATGCTGCTGTTAGAGAAGAGAGAGACTTCTGAGTGATTATCACAGTGTTCTACCACCACAGCACTAGCAACTGGAGATGCTTACACACCCCACTGCCAGGCATGGCTGGAATCGGCACTAGGATAATTTTACCAAAACAGACACAATGCGTTACTTAAAGAGTCATTGGTACTCATGCTTACTGGAAACCCTCCCCCAAATCCCTTGGAGACGCAGTTATGTGATTCAGGGCCATTGACTCAGGACACTGATGATTACGCAAAGAGTGACTTGTGATTTGGGAAAATTTTTTACCAAATATGGACTACAAGCTTCTCCAGGTTGACCCCTAGCAAACAGAGCAGTGAACAGTCATTTAAAAGGATTTATAATTGATATGGTTGGAAAATTACCATAATTGTAAATATATCTATATATATTTCAATGTATGTTTACCAACAGGATAGAATTTCTGGATTTTGTGTGATGCTTAGAGAAAAACATCATAGTGTGACCTCATGAAATGCTCTGTACATTGTGATCTATGTGGTCCACAAAAAGGCGTCACCATTGAACTTATCTCTACTGACATTTTATCAACTGTGATGATGACAATGGCTCACTGTCACATGTGTCATATGTAAGAGGAATTCATCTGTTATTTCATAGCAGAAAGACCATATATCCATCAACTGAAGATTTGATAATTTTTTTTTCTTGCCATTTATATCTTTTGCTGTACCTACCATTAACTACTTACATATCATATCTCAATCATATCGGTACTGTGCCAGGTTGAATAAACATTACCATACTCCATATCATTGTCAAGAGAACCAGTTTATTTCTGTGGGGACACCAATGCTGCATTAACCGTGGAAGTATTATGGCATGCGTGACTGTGCCCCATGAAACTGACAAGTTCTAATCGCACACACTGTTGGTTTCTATAATTGTGGCCTGCCTTTGGGAAATACAGCCTGCCAGTGTTACTGTGGTATTACAGAACAACGGAGTCCTTGTCCACAAAAAGCTTTTTTACAATCAAGTCTTGACGGGTTCTACAGGACCTGCATTTTACTTGCCAGCATTCATTGACTAACAGTCAGAGTTTTCTTTCCCCCTGGCCTTTTTTACTAACTGCCTGATAGGACGGTAAAAAGAGCCTGATAAAACAGGGGTGTCAGATATATATACGCGTGTTGACTATTGGGAGTTGTTACATGTGGGCGTGTTGTATGGACAGCTGGAAGCATTGTACAGAGCTGATGTCTCAGGAGTCCCACAAAATGATATCACTGTGGAAGAGGATTACGATTGGGAATATGCTACACCTGTATCTCCTCTTGGTAAGACTTTTATTTAAAGATAGGTCTGTGGCCTGTTGATGGCACTGTTTGTTGAGAGGGTATAAGGATATATAAATGTATGATAAGAATTAACTTTTTCAGTTACATGTTATTATTCAGCTTTCTACATTTCAGGGTTTAAAATTCATCTGAGTTAGGAATAATCAGGAACTCAGGGCAAACGTCTTAGGTTTTATCGATATCTCACCATTTTCCCTGCTTGTGAGATCTTGTAGAGCTCAAATCATTACCTCCAACTAATTATTCTCGAGCTTATTAAGCATTAAGTGGCCAAGTTAAAACTATGATGACATTTCCTGATTTGCCACAAGATAATGATTCTCACATGGCACATGTGCAATTTTGGTTGATCTGAATGAATGTTGGATAAGTTTGTGGAAATAAGCATCACGGTTACATCATACCCCTCTACTTAAGTAAGACTCCTGTTCCTGTAATATTACCTCCATAACCTGGAAGGGGTCACTGTCTAAATTGAATGAGGATGAAGAAGATCTTATGATAATGATGACATGTTATTTTTAACTTTTTTAAATATAAGGTTTCTGTACATTGGGTTTGGAAAAAAATCAAAAGTCATTATTTGTGAGTATTAAATGGAGTAAATAAAAAATATGTTATGGTGCCACTGATTTCCTATCTAAGCACTGATTTGAAATTTAATACTGATTTCAAAGCAGGTGTTACTTTATTGTAAAAGTGCAGATTATTGCCTGAATTTAGTATTCTGTTTAATGGAAGATATTTAATATGATAATGTATGTTGTGTTTTATACCTCATGCATTTCATACTTGATATCATACTATGATTCACGGGAATCTGTTTGTTGTCTGTCTGTCTGTCCAGATTCATTCGCACGCTAGGGATCACACAGTCGTCAAACTTCGTGGGAGGGTGCATCTTGGTCCGGGGAAGAACGAGTTTATATTTTTTAGGCGTTTGGTAAAGAAATGGCCTCAAAATCGATAAAAATATTATGGGTTTAATACCTGCGCTGTGCCATGGCCATTCTCACATAGTGCGCCCACGTCGTCCTGAATCTCCTCTCGCTAACCAATCAAATCAAACCTGACATAGTCTGCCAAACATTCACTACGCGTCGGCCTTTTCTAAGCAGTCCGCTAGGTCAACACAAATGAATGTTGTTGTGGGTTGACCGCGGGGACGAATTTAGACCGGGAACATCTCACCACTGCCCATATCGGCAATTTTGCCACAAGTGAATCATGTTGCGGATTAATCGTTGGGACGATTTTGGACGCGGAACATCTCACCCCTCGCCAAATTTGTGTCAGTGCATTTCAAACGCACACGCCATGTCAGTGCTTACTCTTAATTTAAGAAAAGTGTGGATGCAGCTACTGAAATGGGTATATTCTAGTATAAGATAATTAAACCTTAGGTTTCTTCATGTACAACTACATGTTACAATAATGACAGCTATTGGCAATTTGTCCTTTTACAATCTCCACCTAATTGAATACAAACACACAGACCAGAGAAAATTGTGTCTGTGTCTAGTCCTGCTTAATGGTAACTAAACTAAAACTCCCTTTATATATTTGATTACAATTGAATAGCAGTGTATTCTAAGGACACCACTTTCTCATTAGAATAAAAACGTTTAAAAATGGCGAGTTAGCCAAAGTGCCTGTTACATATATCTATATCCAAAGGCAAGCTCTACTGCTGAAAGGGAATGGAAATAATTGTTAACTCAAGTAATGGAGAGGTATTGCTCAACCTGGGCTGCAGTAACCATTGCTATGACAACACTTGTGTAGATAAAAATGGGCCTCCGTTTATGATTTAAGCCTTATAAAATGTATATATATTATCATATTTGTTGCTGCTTATTACTTCAATATAACTGACCCAAAATGTTACCAGTATATCGTAATTACATAGAGAATGCCTTTAAGTTGTCAATAGTGTTGGGATGATAACTGAGACCTGGGATTACCACGATATCTAACTGTGATTAATCATATGTTTAGCACCCCTATTATAGTGATATCCTGATATGCACTCGACCATAGTTTTGGTTCACAAACATTCCTTTATAAGATTATTATACTTCAAGATAATGGCATTACCAGGGTCCTGTCAGCACTAGTTAACTCACTTTTATTGGCCATAGCATTCATTATATACACCAGCAGTATATTCATAATTTTGACATGTGAGGTCTGGTTTATTTTGTATGCAAAATGGCAGATTTCATGAGTATTTTCGAGAAAGTGGGAGAAATAAATCTGTCAGGGTTTGAAGGACAGCACCCATTTAAAATATCTGCAGAGAGAGTTTGGTGGCAGGGGGATATGGATCAGCAAAGTTTAGAGCTGAATAACACTTTTCTTTTACCATGCCTAGAGCCTCACATTACAGTAGAATAAAACTACATTTAAATATGCAAGCATACTGGAGTACAGACACCTGACAGCACAGTAGAACGTCGAATATCCGCACACCATTTATCCAAAAAATCGTTCATCCGAAATAAAATACGGAGAACTGAAATTTTAACCATTCATCCGAAATCTTAACAATTACAATAAAAATCCAGAATTAAAATGGTGTATAGGATTGTCTGATTCAAAATAAAAGTAGCCACATCAGCAGTGATACATATTGCCGACTGATTAACGTAGGCAGTAGGTGTGAAAACACCGCAACGTCAGGCGTGGTTGTCCTCCCTTTAATCAGAATGCCCCGGCTGGAGTAATTGACCTGTACAAACAAAATGTTACAACAGACCATTATAGGTTGTAGGTGTGATAAACTCAGCCTCGCCAATCTGTGTAGTCCTCGGCTCAGCTTTGATTAGGGTGGCTTTAAAGGATAGCCATGATCCTCGTTCCCGTAATCGCCAAGGCCTTGACTACAACAGTGAGCATTATTTGAGTTTATGCGCCCCGCCTTTATAAACCATTGTGATAATCTATGTCAACACGATTTACTGCTCATCCTGGTTATTCTCAATGTGAATTTTTACATACTTTTAACTTGTACTCGTCAATGGAGTCACGTAAGCGCCATGTCCTGTCAGTTGATGACAAGTTGTCGATCCTTGCAAGACTTGACATGTGTACCAAGCGAACTGTACCCGCAAGAGAATTCAATGTCGAAAGATCTACAATCAGCAACATTTACATTTTGTTTGATTTATTTGAAATTAAACAGTGTACATAAACATGTTAACTTGTGCGTTATCGATCATCTCACTTGTCATTTCAATAAAAATACAGTACAAATATAAAGGTTCCCATATTTAACCTATCTGCTGAGAGATGGCAGCACGTTTGAGGTCATGGCAGGTCATTCCAGTTATCATGGCAGCCACGCATGACATGATGTAGGTACGATACCGATTGTTCACCAATAATAATATTTATTATATAATAATGTGTTCTATATGATAAATTTATTAAATCGATCGAACATGTTATAATATATTGTCACATATTTATCAGGGGATAGCTTAATCAATTTTGGTCAGTCAGTATCTGGTAAGGTCCCAAACTCAGAGGTAGGCCTTATCAGTGTCATGGTGATTCCCAGAGCAATTTCATGCGAAATCGTTCATCCGAATGATTGTTCATCCGAACAAAAAGTTTGTCCCCAAACGCTTTCAGATAAATGATGCTCTACCGTAACTGGTTTGAAGTACTCAGACTCTTAGTACTTACATCATTAACAATTAATCTGCTCATCTTATACAATGCAGTTGCAGTCAGAACTCTTCCAATACAGCCGTGTATGCAGAAACCTCATATGAACCAAGATTACATAAATAGAAAATACAAAAAGTCTCAAGTGTAAGGGCTCCAAATTAAATTAGTTGTTATACACAGGCATCCTGCACTGGACGATTTACATGAAATCATATGGTATCTGAACCTGGCTCTTTGGTTGCCTGGCAACTGCTTCACCAAATCTCCAAGTAAATGCAACACTGCACATGTTTGTCTAAATATGGTTTCTACCTGGTGTATAAAAAAATATGAATTACAGCTTATGTTTATGAATGACTTGTTATCTTCATTTATGTTTATCATTAATTGGTCTATATATTGAAACAGCTGATAGCATGAATAACTTATTATCATCATTTATGGTCATCAGTATTTGATCTATATATTGAAACAAATAAATTCTTATAATTGATAGCACACAATCATGAATAACTTTTTAACTGTTAATCTTTTCTAAACACTGCAATACATTCATGTTTAAGGTAAGGGAATTTCACTCTTGGTGAGTTGCACATGGTTATACAGATACCGGTGTCCAGGGAGGGTTTTTTTTTTGTGAGACAAGTACACGCCTCAGGGGGGGGGGGGTTCATTTTGTTAATGTCATAGTGGACTCCCTGTAGGCCAATAGCCTTGTCCAGGTGATACTTGAGTTTGACATTGTAGGTCCTTCACTTTGAATTTATTGGCAGCCTTGCGCTGGCTGAACAGCAGCTGCAGCAGAAGGAACACACAGTCACAGGCAGCAAAAGTCAATTTGACAAGCGTCTGCACACAAACATCAATGGGTTTTCTGTGTTTTTGCACTCGAAGCACGCTGTGACCTAAGCCAGAGGTCATGACCTTGACCACACCAAACCACTGAAACCATGGCACCAGTTGCCCAGAGAAACCAGTGGGCCATAAGAAATATAGGTCCATATCTCAGGGGCAGGGTTTGGGGGCATAGAGGGAGGTACTTGGAAGCTAGAATTGTTTAAGAAATAGATGTTTGGTTAGTTTTGGTACATCTGGCATTACTTCCTTCCAGAGGTTTATTATGACTGAACTATTTCTTTGTAACTTTATCTTCAGCTGTTGCTCAGAACTGATATTGGTTTCACAAGGGTGCAACAAGAAATATAATATTTGTGAAAATAAATATGCCATGTAGGTCAATCACCATATATCTTTATGATAAGAAATGTTTTATTTATGAAATTTGAAAATGCTTGGGCATCAGGTTTTATACATTATGATCAAAATGACTCTGTATTATCTGTATAATTTATATGTCACCAGTGCTTATTGCAAAGATAACTTACTTCCAATTTCAATGAGGTTTCTGTGTAGATGAATGTTTAAATGACCTGAAGGAGCAACTTATTCACTTTTATGGAAATTTTCCTTGTTGGGAATTTCACAAATTCAAAAGGCTCAGCCTATACATAAAGCCAAGCCCAGTACATGTGATATATGACTGTGAGAGGGATGTCCTGGATGAAGGAGGCTTCTAGGCCCAGTACCAGGTTATAGTCACCCAGATGATATTCTAGATGAATGAAATGATCCAGATGCTTATAAACATACTTATGACTGATATGTTCCAGATGTTTTACATGATCATACAAGACAAGTGCTCATCATTGAGGATTTAGTGAGTCACACAGCTCCGGAATACATACAGATCCAGTTACAGGCTGTTAGATAGGTTGTAGTAGATATTTGTAATGCTGTAGACATGAATAGTGTGGGAAATAAGGGGTAGGGTTCAACCTGATACAGAAAGGGAACTGGTGTTCTGGGAACTGTGTACATTATCATACCTCTTCAAGGTGGTGGTGTTTTATATTTTCCATTAAGTTGGGTTTGTCTGTTAGCAATTTTTGTTCAAAATGCTCAGAACAGATTTTGAGGACGTTTTAAGGAGAATTAGGGTTGCAAACCTAGGAGCAACCCATGAAATTGTTAAGGTATCTGAATCACTGTAATATATTTTAATTGAATGATTCTTTTCCATTGGCAGGCCATTCATAGGTATTAGGGCCTGGCTGTGTTTCAGGGCTCACCTGTGAACTAGGCAGGTTTACCATTACATTGTGTACACAGGAGAGTTTTAGTTAACAACCTGGTGCAGGTGGCTCTAACGTACAATTTTATTTCAGTGTGCATTTTCAAGGTTAGGTCCATTGTCAGTAGATGAGCTATTGTCTATTGAATGAAAAATTAGCACATTTGATGATAATTCAGTAAAAAAAAACAAAAAACTGTGAATGTCAGCTAGGTTTCTTTTGTTTTTGGTAACTTTTTTTGCTGGTAATTGTAATGTATCAGTATTACTTATCTGCACATTTAGTTATCTGTTTCATAACTTCATACAAACAATGTTGTCCCAAGTACTAACAGTCTCTTGCAGTCTCTGCTGCAAATTAAATATATTAAACCAAGATTATACATTTTGTAAATTGACACAAATTTGTCAGAATTGTGAATAACTAGTTTATACAGCTAACTAAGCGGGAAGGAGGAGGAGCTAGGCAGCACAAAATTATAATATCTACAAATGGAAATTCATTCCAAATGAATGAAAATACAGCTTTACATAACTTAGAAACAAAATTATTATATATTTCAGTGGGTGAAACAGGATGTTAATTGTCAGTAAGTGAATGATAATGCAGTGCAGAAATTTAATTATGTTTGTGACATGTTTGTGTGTGATAAGCTCAAGGACTCCAGGGCAGCTGATAAGTGGGTTATACAGTAAAAACCAATCAGAAGAATATCTTTTCAAGCAGATTTCTCAGTAAGGGAGTCAAACTGAGCACAGTGCTCTACAGATAAACTGAGCGAGGCTCACATTTCACAAGCATTCGTTGGGGTTGACATAATGATGGATTATTACAAACCCTACTGCACTCGGAGCCCCCTGATGATGCAGAGTTTGGTGGGTTGCCATAGCAACAGACAAAGACATTATGGGAACACCAGAGATGGTGCTTCTAGTCAGAACTCTAGATCTTTTGTATACTTTTGTTCTTTCTTCTGTAGACCTGCTCCAGAAAAGATGTTCACTTATAAGTTAATATAAGCCTGCCCACTGTATCAGTCTCTGTCACACATGGCTGTATAATGATAAATGTACATTCTTATGTAGATAAAACATGTGACTTTTTACTTTGGCATTCCATTGCTTGTATTTATAGCATTCCTGGAAAGATTTCTGTGGTTTTATATCAATGAAAGTGATATAATCAGCTGTAATGATTTGATAAGTGTCAGCAATGCAATGCAGCAGCTGCTTCCCACTTCATTGTTCTTAGGCATAATGCTTTGACCATCTTTAAGCATTGCAAGTGTAATGATTTTTAACATAAAGAGGCACAATGACACATGTAAATCTCTTTTCAAGTATCACCATTTCTCTTTTCAAAAACCATTGTAAAGTAAGTCTTTTATAAACCAACTGTTGTCAGATTTTTTCTAATGAAAGATAAAGTTACCATACAATCAGTACAAAATGTTACTATTAAGCCTTCTTGATTAATAAACTGGCCTATTCTGAAATTTGATGTCACTTAAATAACAAAAATCCCTTAAATGTTTTGTAAAGATAGGAAGAAAGCACCTATCCCCAACACACAGGAAGTTTGTTATTATCTCTGTATTTATAAAGTGGGGGGCCCGTTAAAATAATCCAAACACATTTGACAAGGACATCTGGCAGCATATCACACACCAAATTATTGCAAATAATAACCTTCCATCTTCTGCACATATGTAACCAACTCTCTTAGAATACATGAATTTCTAACAATTCTGTGTTTACTAACATCTTGTAGATAGATAAGCTTATACATCCGTCACAGATGCCTTATTATAAGAACTTTCCTTCACGGGAATTACCCAGAGATCATTAATACTGTGGTTGGCTTCATATTCGCGAGGCTGAAATTTCGCGATTTTTCCATTTTGAATGTTTCGCGAGGGTTTCATTTTCGCGATCTCACCAGAATCTATATCAAATTTTTTGGTAAAGCCATACCTGTGTGTATTATAAATTATAATAAGTCATGAGTTTTGTGATATTCTCCTCATATAACAATGGTCCCGTACACACAGCACAGGTAGTTTAGTTCAAATTTAAGGTAACGTTTTCCCTACACCTGCATGGATGTAATTTATTATAAATTTCTCACTGTTCTAACCTATTAACATACAAATATTGGTTTCACTGAATAAGATGGACATACTGAATTGGCCAATTTTTCTTGAGGATTTCATTTTCGCGATTATTTCCCATTCACGAATATTGCGAAATTAAAACCCTCGCGAACAAAAAGGCAACCACAGTATGTAGTTATGTATACAGAGTGAGTAAAAAGTCATCTACATTTGACAGAAAAGTAGATGAATAGCAAGCTTTATGATTTATGCGTGGAGATTGGAATAATCCGGAAGTCCTGGCCTGTTGGAAGTACAGAGTAAATCCCAAGATACCATCATTTGGATTTAAACCAGTGACCATCCACTCAGTAGTGCGGTGCCTTGACCACTTAGCCACGTGCCTTGACCACTTAGCCACGCCACCCCTTGTCAATTGTCAATTTATTTTTCCTTGCCAACTCAGTTGATGACTCAATCTGTATCTTCTCCAGCTGTTTTATCTCCCCACATATTACAATAAGTAACACTATTATTAAGTGGTACACAATCAGATAAATTGTGTTTAGTTGTCAACTAAATTTCTCAAGGGATAATTATCTCTTTTCCAAGCCTTCTTATTATTCTCTTGGGTTCAAGGAGATAGTCTATCCCTCCTTTACTTTTAAAAACAAATGTATTCAAAATGTGAATTTCTTTATTTAGATCCTTTGTTGTGGATAGGTTGAAAATTTTACATAAGAACTTGAAATCTTTGATCAGTGAATGTATAAATGGTCTCATGGAAAAATATATATTCACAATATATACTAGTGAAGTTGTTCAGTGTCATTTATCATTATATTGAGATTACAGATGAAACAAGATCAATATTCTATGGGAGAATTATCTTAAAAATAGACGAACTTACGAGGTGCTATGATCGATGATACTATCATTAGATTCATGGTGTGTTTGATATTTATCATGATGTCTCAGCATTGCTCCATAAAATAATTTCAAAACAAACAAGTGACATTTGTAAAGACATATTTTTCATACCTGCAACATTTCAAAATAAGATTGAAGACCAGTGTGATGTGATAAAATCATTACTCTGCTCATGGCGTGCAACAGCCTGGATCAATCATCTTACTAAGACTACATCAGCAATAACATACACAATTAAGTTGTCAATCAGGCTTCAGTATTATTAGGGACTGTTCTCTTGTTTAGATTTTGTGTTTTGTTCACAAAGGTTTTTTGGTCACTATAATTTCCCTATTTGCTTATTAAATTTCCCTTTTAACGAATATTGCAAGTTTAAAACCATCATGAACAGCGGTTTCTCGTAGTTTCAGTGATTTTGATTGGAGAACGCATGAGTCAGTGCCCTTGGTTATCTAGATTTGTCAGTGCCAGCTCTCTAATTAGTTCATTGTGACACCAGAAATGGGAGGCAGCATGCTGATGTTCTTAATCATTCCAGGGAATACTTAAATGTAATTAATGGTTTTAGGATTAGCTGTGGTTCAGGATGGGGCTGGTAATTAGATATAGCATTTGTTTAGCGCCGTAGGTCAGTAGGACCAGCCTCTGCTGTGTCCACTTGATTTGTTGTGATCAGTTGTCTACACAGACTCTTCCGGGTTCTCTGAAGGTATCTGTGTACTCCAAATACAACACATATGTTGTCAATCATTCCTGAAGCAAAACAGACCGTACAAGCTCCAGATGGGCTGTAACTACAATACCTTATAGATTGCAGGTGTTCTCTTGTACAGGCTCAGACAACATGTCTGTTGTTGTATACATTATTTGTGTCGTACCATCTGTAAGCATATATCTTCACAATATTCATACACACCAGACTGTAAATACTGTTCAGTGTACATCACAGTAAAAGTGTATTACATTAATTTATGCAGGAAAAACTCAACCAGGAGAAAACCCCTTTGCACAAAATCATGCTGCTGAAAATATACTGTCTTTCCCAATAGATAATCTACTACTGTAGACAAACCACATCCTGAAAATTAAACAAATTTATACACTTTGTTAACATGAGTTCACTTTCTTTACATAAAAATACTTTATTATCCCTCAACATCGACTGATTTTTCGGCCAACTGTATGGTGTTCAGTGCAGCAGAAAAGTTTGAAAATCATGCTTCTGTGTATAATACCCACCTAGTGGTAGGTTTTTTGTTTCAATTTCATGAAGAAAATATAGTATCTGTGGAGAAAACATTTGAACAAACACATTTAAAAAAAATTCTATGAAGCATGAGCCTTATTTATAAAGTTCAGCTTGGCTATTCTTACCATATAACCCCTTATTCCTAGAAAAGGAAAGAAATTTAACAATGATATACTAAACAAATTGCAACTGAACCTCATTTGATAGTTCTTTTGAAGTATTTGCTCAATATAAATGAGAATTATGGCCAAACGTCAGTCTGCATCAGTATATATGAAATTGATTGCAGATTATTGAAACAATGCATCTCAGAACGCATGACAAAATGTCAATGAATGAAATACCCCAAGACATATTTTCCATAGACTGAATGTCCAGTGCTCCCTCCTTGTAATAGTATAGCTTCTGTTGTGCCAGATCAATGAAAACAAAATATAGGTACATCAGTAATGATGTTGTTAAGTTTCCTTGAAACTGCTGTGATATTCTGTTACCTGTGTACCTGGATGTACTTTGGTTGTGGAGAGTGTTTTCTTGTAGTTTTTGCCTTCAACTGGTGAAGCTCACTGTCAGGAATGTAAACAGATCTTATAAAATCTCCAAATACTTGTGAGCCTGGTTGAGGGTATCCATACCAGATGTTTGTATTAAATCTCAAGTTGCTATGCACATGGTGCCATACTGTTTCTGTAGTCTAGGGGCAAGGCACAGGACTCACAGCTGCGAGATCATCATTGAATCTAAGCTGAGGAATGGTTTGAATTTTCATAGTCAGCCCCCACCAATGGTGAGCACTCAGTGGGCGCGATGGGAAGGCCATGCCCCATGGCCATGTTGGTGTTAGGGTGATAATGTGATTACCAGCCAAGGACCCAAAAGGTGTTAGACACCAGGCCTGGTTAACTCCAGGAGGCAAATAAAAGGGAAACATGTCACATATTCCTTAACAAAATTTATGAAATTCTGTTTATATACAAACTTAGGTAAAGATTTGGGTGATATACTTTCACACATACAAAAAAAAGGAGTTCCTTGTTTGAGTCTGGACCAGTGTAGGATATTTCACACACTTTCCAGGGACTAACATTTTCTGTTTTGGTAAGATTCAAATGGCACTGCCTTATACTGCATTATTTTTTTTAATGTAACCTTCTGAAAAGGGCAAAATAAATGTATCATATATTTTCATCATAAAATTCCATGGTAACCTTTACTTTGAATCTACTGGTTATTGCTGCAGAACATTTTGAGGCCACTATCCAGTATCCAACCAAAAAAAAGAAGGAATTTGCTTTTTCTTCTTTAAGACCAAGTGACTACAGAAATTTTCTGTAAAATCCACCAGAAACTTTTGAGATACTTGGTAAATGCACAGAAGATAGACTTGTAAGTCTGAATTTTTACCGGAGTTTAGCTGGAAGTTGGGAGAGAAGTTAAACTCAAGTAAGAACCCTATTGTTTAAGGGTCACAAGATCAAAGGTGAAAGTTACAGGACACGTGTAAAAAGAGGGTGGATAGATTTTTGAGCCAAATTTTTCATCCCAAACCTCCAATCTTTAACAAATGACTAACCTTTCAATAGGAGAAGAAATCTTTCGATTTTGAGGTCACAGGTCAAAGGTCAAGGTCACTGCACCCACTGTTTTAGAAAGCTGGTAGACACATTCAAACCTAACTGTTTGACCAAAATCTCCCATCTTTCACATATTGCT
This sequence comes from Sipunculus nudus, assembly GCA_026874595.1. NCBI lineage: Eukaryota > Metazoa > Annelida > Sipuncula > Golfingiida > Sipunculidae > Sipunculus > Sipunculus nudus. Next base: position 84,900,164 of record CM049311.1, on the reverse strand, counting down.
CACCTGTAAATAGGAGAAGATTTCTGTTGATTTTGATGCCCCAAGATCAAAGGTCAATGTCACTACATCCATTGCAGTGTCACTTCTCTTAACAGCTTGTGGACACATTTTAAACCAAAGTTTTCCCAAATCTTCCATCTTTCACATATAGCTTCCCTTAAAGGAGTAGGAAACTTTTAATTTTGAGGCTGCAAGGTAAAAGGTCATGGTCCCACCACCCAGTTCATGAAGAAACATTTAGATGCATTTTCATCGCAAACCTTCTATCTTTCACTTATGGCTCATAAAATAATAGGGGAAACACCATGTTGAGTTTGATATCACATGGTCAAAATTCAAGGTTATAGGACCATCCTGTTGATTATACAGGCTGACCAGGCTTATTATTTAATACATCTGATGTAATTATGCCTCTGTTGCTATGGATGCTCCTCTTTACAGTGGCTACATGTACATACACAACTCTCAGTGATTCAGATGTTCAAATCTTTGTTCACCTATTTAAATTGTTCACCTGTTTAATCACTGTTTTGAGTAAGTTCCGTCTGTCTCAACATGTAATCAGAAACTTTATCATATTTTTTTTCGAGCATCACTCATCCTGCACTGGAAGGCTATGGGCCTTAGGGGGGCCCTTCCTGATGTGTCAGTGATCTAGTTTTTACTGTTAATGGCTATTTTCCATAATTATTTTATATTCATATTTTAACAACAAAAATTATTGAAAATGAAAGTACAAAAATTACTAAAGATATATAATTTCTAGTGTGTAAATCATAATCATTAACTAATTGTTTATAGAAGGATATTTTTATACAGTAAACCTGTGTTATGTTGATATGGTTATGGGGTGCACATAAAAGCGGACAGAACTTGGCTAGCAAAGCGGTTGGTAAATTGGACTTGTGCGCCACCAACATGGGTTCAAATCCCGGATTGGCCCAATGTTTTCCCCTGAGTTATTTGTATTCGTAACAAAATGGGGGCTCGTCCAATGTGACGGATAACTTTGTGGCCCAGGGAATGAGCTCACCAAAAAGTGACTCCTGGGATAATTAATCTTGTTCTGATAGCAGAACGCTCTTAAGAGGGGGTGTGTTACGGGGTGCACATAAAAGCGGACTGAACTGTCTCGCTAGTGAAGCTTGCTGTGCTAGCAAAGCGGTTGGTATGCCAGACTTGTGCGCCACCAACGTGGGTTAGAATCGGGGATCAGCCTCTTGTTTTCCCCTGAGCAATTTGTCTTTGTAACAATATAATGATCACATCATCTGAAGACAGTAAATTGTTATTGTGGCCAGCTGTTATCGTGGCCAGCTGCCCTAATGAGCAGCCTATTCCTGGCATGCAACAACAAGACAGTAATTTCTCTCTGCATATAATATTGGCTTTTAATTTAATTTAATTATTTGCTTAATGAGATTCTTATATTTTTTTATGCAAGATACAAATTTTTGATTTAACTGAAAATGAAATCCCATATTAAAGCTAGAGATATAAATTCCTGAAAGTTCAAATTGACCAGCCTACAAGTTCCAGTAATCAAATAGTTAGGCGGTGAAGCTGGAAATCTAATAAAAGTGTGTTTTGGCTAATACAAATGCCGACTTTCTAATCATTCATTTAAATTTGAATTGCGACATTTATTAATGCAAATACATTTGCAGACTATAAAGAATGCCACCGTCAGAACCATGGAGATTGCCTTGCATTAGTTATAACTAGTTGTACAATCCATGTAAAATAAATAAATTAATATTAAAATTTGAATACTTGTATGTCTGGTTCAAACCAAGGTTGTCAGTGCTTGGTTAAAACTTTTGATGACCATGCTGTTAGTTACACTGATAGATAGACATCATAATATGATCTCTAGGTAAGATTTTGAGTTTATCATGTAAAAAAAATGTCATCTGCCTATTTGTTCTACTATAAAACCAACCACAGTATGTAATCCAAACATATGTTCAGCAGGTCAGGCTTTTGTGGTGTGCCAGTGCTGTTAATCAGTGGCTGGGGAGTTTCATATCAAACCTGTCACAATAAACAGTTATAATTGGCTGGCCTCAGGTGAATTTGCAGTATGATGAGCCATGAACTGGTAAAGCTGAACCAATTAGCGGGAGGTTTCAGTGAAGGTCCAGCAAGATATCACATTAAATCACCTGGGAACTAGAAATATGATTTGTCCTAATTGATTGCAGTTTGGTAAATAAAAAAGGAGTAAAGTTTCCTATAGACAGAGGAAATCCATATGTATCATGATCATAGACATAAAATGGAACCATTTTGGTAGGGGTTTCAGCACATTGTTGATGACATTACACTTCTGAGCAGAGAGAATCCCATCTCAGACTAATTAAGGGAAGTGGAAACAATTTAGAAACCTTGAAGAATTACTGAGGTATCCTCAGTACTATCACTGCTTTCTGGATAATAACTAACATCTGTAGAAAGCATCTAGACCTGAGAAGGTCCCTACAATTTAGTAAGATTCTGATACAAGATTAATATAACCAAGCACAAGCAACCACAACTATACTGGGACTGTTGACTTTTATATCTGTCTGGTTGCTCCCTTGGGCAGGAATAGCAATTTACAGCCATCATTGCAGGTGGCATATGTGTGCTTAATTGCATTAGTGGAACCTGTCTGAAAGACTACTTGTCTTATAAGACCACTTATCAATTAAGACCCCTATTGGCCAGTCCCATGCATGGTCTCATAACTCAGGTTTCACAGTATTCTACTGCAGTCCTTCCTTTGATGACAGTGGGGCCTGCATCATCTGACCAAATGAACAAGCTTGCAAGTTCTCAGTGGCTGAAATCAAAACTGCAAATCAAATCAAACAAACAAAAGATACCTTAACAATACACCATTCACAGGCCGTCAGAACAAGAACATGTGGACCAGAATGAGACAGGTTTATAAGACTTTATTTGATTGGTCAAATTCTTGCTTTGATGGTAATCCAAAACATTTGTTCTAGAACTAGCACCAGCAGCCATGTAAAATTAACATGAGTAATTTGATTGGTTCAGTTGCCTTGTTCATTATTCATGGATAGAAGCCAGATCGGCTCCCTTAATCCAGGTCTGTGAAAGTGTAGCCTTCATAGACTTGGTAGTATGAAGATGTGCAGAAGGAGAGAATTAAAAAAATACATAGACTCTACAAGACAGGAACACCCCCTCCCACCTCCCCTCCATGAAAACTGGATGAAACCAAAATTTACATTTGTTTTTGTATCCACCAAAACAGAGTTTTGCGGACACTATGTTTTCAGCCGGACGCCACAGCCGCCGCCACTGTGGCCACATAGGTGTCTGGAGAACTCCTCCGTAACCGCTGAGCAGAATTTTATGAAACCCGGGATTATGTTCGGGTCACATGTGAACTGCTGCTCCTTGATTTTTGTTTTGACCTCTGACCTTTCCTCTGCGCTCTTTGCCATCTGTGAATCTGTTATGACACATTAACCCACATATCTCTGGAACCGTTTGACCAATCCAGACAAAAATTTTTGCACAAATGTAGCCCTTGGATAGCTTTATAACATACATAAAAAATGGTGGCGCCACATGCAACCATTTTTGCACGGTGTTCATCTGTTTATCTGCCTTGGGATAAAATCACCCATATCTCTGCATTGGTTGGACTTATCCACCTGAAATTTTGCATGTGTATACATCTTTGACAGCTTTCTTGATTTTATGACAGGTGGCGCCAACTACATTCACGTTAACACTGCAGACATCAAGGCTTATATCTTGGGAACCCTTTGACGATTGGGCCAAAATTTTGCATGTGTACAGATCTTACATAGCTCTTTATCATACACAAAACTGGTGGCGCCACCTGCAGCCATTTTTTCACAGCGTCCGTGTGTTTGTCTGCCGTGGGATAAAATCACTCATATCTCTGCACTGGTTTGACTTATCTGCCTAAAAGTTTGGAGGTTTATACATTTTGGATAGCTTTCTTGATTTTATGACAGGTGGCGCCACCTACATTCACATTTATGCTGCAGACATCCAAGCTCATATCTCTGGAATTATTTGGCTGATTGGGCCAAAATTTTGCATGTGTATAGATCTCATATAGCTTTTTTATCATACACATAACTGGTGGCGCCACCTGCAACCATTTTTGCACAAGGTCAGTTTGTTTTTCTGCTGTGGGATAAAATAACTCATATCTGGGCAGTGGTTTGACTTTTTGCATTTGTACACCAATTTGATAGCTTTCTGGATTTTGTGGTAGGTGGCACAACCTACATACACATTTCAGCTGCAGACATCCATGCTAATATGCAACACACCTCACTCTATTTCCCCTTGTTACTCAATCCATGCCTCACTTCACCCGTCTCACTCTGATTTCGGCAGATACACTTAGTCACTTGTCAATTACCCGTATTCTAGTTTTTATATGAATCTAATCCATTCCTCAACCCATGGCAGGTCTACTGAATGCTTATCAAATTCCCTAGTTGTTAAAATGTTGGACTGCAGGTGCCTGGTATGATAATTGTCAGGCTCTGAGGTAAAAGTGAGGAATTACAATAAAACTTGAGATATTTCTTTAATAAGTAATGTCTTAATTATGCTTTATAATTAATCCCACCTTAAGGAGGGAAGACTATTTAAATGGTCTTTGTCTGTCGATCTCACCCCATTCTTTGACTGGTAAACATGGCTTGATTGAATAAAACAACTGTTTTGGGCTTTTGAAAAATGCTTAATGTAGCTTGAAAGCTATCTTCTGTCTAACACTGCATAATTGTAATTAAGTTGATCAGTTTCATGGCACAGTGCCATTCACTGTCACAGATGATGGTCCTAGCCTGAATAAAAAAATATACATTGAAGTGAAAGGAGTTTTTCACAGAATATGGCAATTTGTACTATGGAGTCTGTGTGTGATGGCTCTAATGTTTTTGAGTACTACACAACCAGGGAGAAGGATATATAGACAATAGAGGGGCAAGGAACTTTGATTATTTATGTTTAACCCCATTATTTTATTTCAAGAAAACTTGAAATTTTTATGGGAAAAAAACTAAAGTTTGTAGTGGCTTTGGATCAGTTTAGATTTGCTTCTTTCAGTGGCCTGTCTGATTCTTTTATTTGTTCTGGAGACAACTTGGAAGGTTCAGATTACTCTGCTGCGGTGAATACACTTTAACAAACCTTGGTAGGCACTGGTTGTTTATCGTGCTTTACCATTCATAGAGAAGTTGGTGGAGTGTCGTCACATCTTTCAGGATGTAGATGAGGATTCAGCATCCTTCTGTTGGGATAACCTCTCCCAATCCCTCTTTATCACTCAACAGCAACAAAAGAATGTAATAAGCAACTTTATGTTATCTACTTCTCTTGCTTGATTGAAGAATATTAGAGTGTATTATGACTGTACTTCAGGTACTGTAGTTTGAGATAAATAGTTTCAGAGTTTATTTTGAACGTACTATAGGTAGTGGGTGTTTAATAATGTATCTCGCAATGTACTTTGAAAGTACTTCATGTTGTGGGTGTTGAAGTATCTCTTAATGTAATTTTGATTTACTTCTGGTACAGGCTGGGAGATTGAAGTATCTCACAATGTTTTTACTTCAGCTGACTATAAGTCATCTGAGCTATAGTCATTGTCCTTTGTCCTTCGGGCTATCCAGCCTCCTGGACGTCCCTTTACAGGGCATGTGTTGAAACTGTTAGACATACAAATCCAAAATTCCACATAGAGTTAGATATCTCAAATTTTAGTAGTATACAAGAAATTAGATAAAAATTTTGTGATTCTTTTAAGTTATGTAATAAGTATATTTTGCATTTGCTAACATTTTCCAAAATTCAGCTGAATGATGTCACCCATGGGACCCTTGTTTACATATTGCATCATCAAATGGTTTTTGGCCACAATTTTCATATCTTGCACAGTGTAAATGTAGATTATTCCTAATGGGCTTTGTTTATATAAATGCTCATTTGAATATTTTTACAGAATTTTATTTCAGTTATAAATTAATGTTTATTATTCTTTGGCTCATGTCTATTATTCTTTTATTTACAGGGTTTCATTTAAGCAGGGCCATTGCCTCATAGCTTTTCAAATGAAAAAATCAAAAGAAATAATTATATTTTGCATTTGCTAAAATTTTCCAAAATTCAGCTGAGTGACGTGACCCATTGGTCCCTTGTTTAATGTACTTCAGGTAATTAGTGTCTGATAGAAGAATCTCACGCTATATTTAATTGTGCTTCATGTGTATTAATGTGACATTGAAGAATCCCACAGTGAATTTAAATTTACTTAAGGTAGTGGGTGTCTGAAAGAAGTACCTCACAGTGTATTTTAAAAGTACATAAACACAGTGGATGTCTGATAGAAGTATCTTAGTGTATTTGAATGTACATAACACAGTGTGTCCCTGTCTCATAGTGTATTTGAATGTGCATAACACAGTGGGTCCCTTATATATGTATCTCAAGGTGTATTTTGAATGTACATAAAACAGTGGGTGTCTTTTAGTAGTATCTCACACTGACAGTGTATTTGAATGTACATAACACAGTGGGCCCCTGATAGAAGTATCTCACAGTGTATTTGAATGTGCATAAGACAGTGGGTCTCTGATAGAAGTATCTCACAGTGTATTTGAATGTGCATAACACAATGGGTCCCTGATAGAAGTATCTCACAGTGTATTTAAATGTACATAACATAGTGGGTCCCTGACAGAAGTATCCCACAGTGTATTTAAATGTACATAACATAGTGAGTCCCTGACAGAAGTATCCCACAGTGTATTTGAATGTACATAACACAATGGGTCCCTGATAGAAGTATCTCACAGTGTATTTGAATGTACATAACACAATTGGTCCCCGATAGAAGTATATCACAGTGTATTTTAAATATGCTTCAGGTGGTGCTGGAAATATGTCAAGACCAGAGATCATGCAAAGTACAGGCCAGCACGGAAACCTTCCGTTCCGACCCATGCAAAAACACCAGTAAATACTTGGAAGTTGCCTTCAAATGTCGACCCAGTAAGTACATTTTATCACAAAAATGCCAGTTAATACTTGGAAGTGTCCTTTAAATGTTTACCCAGTAAGTATACCCTACCACAAAAATACCAGTAAATACTTGAAAGTGGCCTTCAAATGTTGACACAGTAAGTATACCCTACCAAAAAAATACAGTAAATACTTGAGGTGGCCTTCAAATGTTGACACAGGAAGTATACCCTACCAAAAAAATACAGTAAATTCTTGAGATGGCCTTCAAATGTTGACACAGGAAGTATACCCTACCAAAAAAATACAGTAAATACTTGAGGTGGCCTTCAAATGTTGACACAGGAAGTATACCCTACCAAAAAAATACAGTAAATTCTTGAGATGGCCTTCAAATGTTGACACAGTAAGTATACCCTACCAAAAAATACAGTAAATACTTGAGGTGGCCTTCAAATGTTGACACAGGAAGTATACCCTACCAAAAAAATACAGTAAATACTTGAGGTGGCCTTCAAATGTTGACACAGTAAGTATACCCTACCAAAAAATACAGTAAATACTTGAGGTGGCCTTCAAATGTTGACACAGTAAGTATACCCTACCAAAAAATACAGTAAATACTTGAGGTGGCCTTCAAATGTTGACACAGTAAGTACATTTTATCACAAAAATGCCAGTTAATACTTGGAAGTGTCCTTTAAATGTTGACACAGTAAGTATACCCTACCAAAAAAATACAGTAAATACTTGAGGTGTCCTTCAAATGTTGACACAGTAAGTATACCCTACCAAAAAAATACAGTAAATACTTGAGGTGGCCTTCAAATGTTGACACAGGAAGTATACCCTACCAAAAAATACAGTAAATACTTGAGGTGGCCTTCAAATGTTGACACAGTAAGTATACCCTACCAAAAAATACAGTAAATACTTGAGGTGGCCTTCAAATGTTGACACAGTAAGTATACCCTACCAAAAAAATACAGTAAATACTTGAGGTGGCCTTCAAATGTTGACACAGGAAGTATACCCTACCAAAAAAATACAGTAAATACTTGAGGTGGCCTTCAAATGTTGACACAGTAAGTATACCCTACCAAAAAAATACAGTAAATTCTTGAGATGGCCTTCAAATGTTGACACAGTAAGTATACCCTACCAAAAAAATACAGTAAATACTTGAGGTGGCCTTCAAATGTTGACACAGGAAGTATACCCTACCAAAAAAATACAGTAAATACTTGAGGTGGCCTTCAAATGTTGACACAGTAAGTATACCCTACCAAAAAAATACAGTAAATTCTTGAGGTGGCCTTCAAATGTTGACACAGTAAGTATACCCTACCAAAAAATACAGTAAATTCTTGAGATGGCCTTCAAATGTTGACACAGGAAGTATACCCTACCAAAAAAATACAGTAAATACTTGAGGTGGCCTTCAAATGTTGACACAGGAAGTATACCCTACCAAAAAAATACAGTAAATTCTTGAGATGGCCTTCAAATGTTGACACAGTAAGTATACCCTACCAAAAAATACAGTAAATACTTGAGGTGGCCTTCAAATGTTGACACAGTAAGTATACCCTACCAAAAAAATACAGTAAATTCTTGAGATGGCCTTCAAATGTTGACACAGTAAGTATACCCTACCAAAAAAATACAGTAAATACTGGAGGTGGCCTTCAAATGTTGACACAGTAAGTATACCCTACCAAAAAAATACAGTAAATACTTGAGGTGGCCTTCAAATGTTGACACAGGAAGTATACCCTACCAAAAAAATACAGTAAATTCTTGAGATGGCCTTCAAATGTTGACACAGTAAGTATACCCTACCAAAAAAATACAGTAAATTCTTGAGATGGCCTTCAAATGTTGACACAGTAAGTATACCCTACCAAAAAAATACAGTAAATTCTTGAGATGGCCTTCAAATGTTGACACAGTAAGTATACCCTACCAAAAAAATACAGTTAATACTTGAGGTGGCCTTCAAATGTTGACACAGGAAGTATACCCTACCAAAAAAATACAGTAAATACTTGAGGTGGCCTTCAAATGTTGACACAGTAAGTATACCCTACCAAAAAAATACAGTAAATACTTGAGGTGGCCTTCAAATGTTGACACAGGAAGTATACCCTACCAAAAAAATACAGTAAATTCTTGAGATGGCCTTTAAATGTTGACACAGGAAGTATACCCTACCAAAAAAATACAGTAAATACTTGAGGTGGCCTTCAAATGTTGACACAGGAAGTATACCCTACCAAAAAAATACAGTAAATACTTGAGGTGGCCTTCAAATGTTGACACAGTAAGTATACCCTACCAAAAAAATACAGTAAATTCTTGAGGTGGCCTTCAAATGTTGACACAGTAAGTATACCCTACCAAAAAATACAGTAAATTCTTGAGATGGCCTTCAAATGTTGACACAGGAAGTATACCCTACCAAAAAAATACAGTAAATACTTGAGGTGGCCTTCAAATGTTGACACAGTAAGTATACCCTACCAAAAAAATACAGTAAATACTTGAGGTGGCCTTCAAATGTTGACACAGTAAGTATACCCTACCAAAAACATACAGTAAATACTTGAGGTGGCCTTCAAATGTTGACACAGTAAGTATACCCTACCAAAAAAATACAGTAAATACTTGAGGTGGCCTTCAAATGACGACACAGTAAGTATACCCTACCAAAAAAATACAGTAAATACTTGAGGTGGCCTTCAAATGTTGACACAGTAAGTATACCCTACCAAAAAAATACAGTAAATACTTGAGGTGGCCTTCAAATGACGACACAGTAAGTATACCCTACCAAAAAAATACAGTAAATACTTGAGGTGGCCTTCAAATGTTGACACAGTAAGTATACCCTACCAAAAAAATACAGTAAATACTTGAGGTGGCCTTCAAATGACGACACAGTAAGTATACCCTACCAAAAAAATACAGTAAATACTTGAGGTGGCCTTCAAATGTTGACACAGTAAGTATACCCTACCAAAAAAATACAGTAAATACTTGAGGTGGCCTTCAAATGACGACACAGGAAGTATACCCTACCAAAAAAATACAGTAAATACTTGAGGTGGCCTTCAAATGTTGACACAGGAAGTATACCCTACCAAAAAAATACAAGTAAATACTTGAAAGTGGCCTTCAAATGACGACACAGTAAGTATACCCTACCAAAAAAATACAGTAAATACTTGAGATGGCCTTCAAATGTTGACACAGGAAGTATACCCTACCAAAAAAATACAGTAAATACTTGAGATGGCCTTCAAATGTTGACACAGGAAGTATACCCTACCAAAAAAATACAGTAAATACTTGAGATGGCCTTCAAATGTTGACACAGGAAGTATACCCTACCAAAAAAATACAGTAAATACTTGAGATGACCTTCAAATGTTGACACAGGAAGTATACCCTACCAAAAAAATACAGTAAATACTTGAGATGGCCTTCAAATGTTGACACAGTAAGTATACCCTACCAAAAAAATACAGTAAATACTTGAAAGTGGCCTTCAAATGACGACACAGTAAGTATACCCTACCAAAAAAATACAGTAAATACTTGAGATGGCCTTCAAATGTTGACACAGGAAGTATACCCTACCAAAAAAATACAGTAAATACTTGAGATGGCCTTCAAATGTTGACACAGGAAGTATACCCTACCAAAAAAATACAGTAAATACTTGAGATGGCCTTCAAATGTTGACACAGTAAGTATACCCTACCAAAAAAATACAAGTAAATACTTGAAAGTGGCCTTCAAATGACGACACAGTAAGTATACCCTACCAAAAAAATACAGTAAATACTTGAGATGGCCTTCAAATGTTGACACAGGAAGTATACCCTACCAAAAAAATACAGTAAATACTTGAGGTGGCCTTCAAATGTTGACACAGGAAGTATACCCTACCAAAAAAATACAGTAAATACTTGAGATGGCCTTCAAATGTTGACACAGGAAGTATACCCTACCAAAAAAATACAGTAAATTCTTGAGGTGGCCTTCAAATGTTGACACAGTAAGTATACCCTACCAAAAAAATACAGTAAATACTTGAGATGGCCTTCAAATGTTGACACAGGAAGTATACCCTACCAAAAAAAAACAGTAAATTCTTGAGGTGGCCTTCAAATGTTGACACAGTAAGTATACCCTACCAAAAAAATACAGTAAATTCTTGAGATGGCCTTCAAATGTTGACACAGTAAGTATACCCTACCAAAAAAATACAGTAAATACTTGAGGTGGCCTTCAAATGTTGACACAGTAAGTATACCCTACCAAAGAAATACAGTAAATACTTGAGGTGGCCTTCAAATGTTGACACAGTAAGTATACCCTACCAAAAAATACAGTAAATTCTTGAGATGGCCTTCAAATGTTGACACAGTAAGTATACCCTACCAAAAAAATACAGTAAATTCTTGAGATGGCCTTCAAATGTTGACACAGTAAGTATACCCTACCAAAAAAATACAGTAAATACTTGAGGTGGCCTTCAAATGTTGACACAGTAAGTATACCCTACCAAAGAAATACAGTAAATACTTGAGGTGGCCTTCAAATGTTGACACAGTAAGTATACCCTACCAAAAAACTACAGTAAATTCTTGAGATGGCCTTCAAATGTTGACACAGTAAGTATACCCTACCAAAAAAATACAGTAAATACTGGAGGTGGCCTTCAAATGTTGACACAGTAAGTATACCCTACCAAAAAAATACGGTAAATACTGGAGGTGGCCTTCAAATGTTGACACAGTAAGTATACCCTACCAAAAAAATACAGTAAATACTGGAGGTGGCCTTCAAATGTTGACACAGTAAGTATACCCTACCAAAAAAATACAGTAAATTCTTGAGGTGGCCTTCAAATGTTGACACAGTAAGTATACCCTACCAAAAAAATACGGTAAATACTGGAGGTGGCCTTCAAATGTTGACACAGTAAGTATACCCTACCAAAAAAATACGGTAAATACTGGAGGTGGCCTTCAAATGTTGACACAGTAAGTATACCCTACCAAAAAAATACAGTAAATACTGGAGGTGGCCTTCAAATGTTGACACAGTAAGTATACCCTACCAAAAAAATACGGTAAATACTTGAGGTGGCCTTCAAATGTTGACACAGTAAGTATACCCTACCAAAAAAATACAGTAAATTCTTGAGATGGCCTTCAAATGTTGACACAGTAAGTATACCCTACCAAAAAAATACAGTAAATACTTGAGGTGGCCTTCAAATGTTGACACAGTAAGTATACCCTACCAAAAAAATACGGTAAATACTGGAGGTGGCCTTCAAATGTTGACACAGTAAGTATACCCTACCAAAAAAATACAGTAAATACTGGAGGTGGCCTTCAAATGTTGACACAGTAAGTATACCCTACCAAAAAAATACAGTAAATTCTTGAGGTGGCCTTCAAATGTTGACACAGTAAGTATACCCTACCAAAAAAATACGGTAAATACTGGAGGTGGCCTTCAAATGTTGACACAGTAAGTATACCCTACCAAAAAAATACGGTAAATACTGGAGGTGGCCTTCAAATGTTGACACAGTAAGTATACCCTACCAAAAAAATACAGTAAATACTGGAGGTGGCCTTCAAATGTTGACACAGTAAGTATACCCTACCAAAAAAATACGGTAAATACTTGAGGTGGCCTTCAAATGTTGACACAGTAAGTATACCCTACCAAAGAAATACAGTAAATTCTTGAGATGGCCTTCAAATGTTGACACAGTAAGTATACCCTACCAAAAAAATACAGTAAATACTTGAGGTGGCCTTCAAATGTTGACACAGTAAGTATACCCTACCAAAAAAATACAGTAAATACTTGAGGTGGCCTTCAAATGACGACACAGTAAGTATACCCTACCAAAAAAATACAGTAAATACTTGAGGTGGCCTTCAAATGACGACACAGTAAGTATACCCTACCAAAAAAATACAGTAAATACTTGAGGTGGCCTTCAAATGTTGACACAGGAAGTATACCCTACCAAAAAAATACAGTAAATACTTGAGGTGGCCTTCAAATGACGACACAGTAAGTATACCCTACCAAAAAAATACAGTAAATACTTGAGGTGGCCTTCAAATGTTGACACAGTAAGTATACCCTACCAAAAAAGTACAGTAAATACTTGAGGTGGCCTTCAAATGACGACACAGGAAGTATACCCTACCAAAAAAATACAGTAAATACTTGAGGTGGCCTTCAAATGACGACACAGTAAGTATACCCTACCAAAAAAATACAGTAAATACTTGAGGTGGCCTTCAAATGTTGACACAGTAAGTATACCCTACCAAAAAAATACAGTAAATACTTGAGGTGGCCTTCAAATGACGACACAGTAAGTATACCCTACCAAAAAAATACAGTAAATACTTGAGGTGGCCTTCAAATGTTGACACAGTAAGTATACCCTACCAAAAAAATACGGTAAATACTTGAGGTGGCCTTCAAATGTTGACACAGTAAGTATACCCTACCAAAAAAATACGGTAAATACTTGAGGTGGCCTTCAAATGTTGACACAGGAAGTATACCCTACCAAAAAAATACGGTAAATACTTGAGGTGGCCTTCAAATGTTGACACAGGAAGTATACCCTACCAAAAAAATACAGTAAATACTGGAGGTGGCCTTCAAATGTTGACACAGAAAGTATACCCTACCAAAAAAATACAGTAAATACTTGAGGTGGCCTTCAAATGTTGACACAGTAAGTATACCCTACCAAAAAAATACAGTAAATACTGGAGGTGGCCTTCAAATGTTGACACAGTAAGTATACCCTACCAAAAAAATACAGTAAATACTGGAGGTGGCCTTCAAATGTTGACACAGTAAGTATACCCTACCAAAAAAATACAGTAAATACTTGAGGTGGCCTTCAAATGTTGACACAGTAAGTATACCCTACCAAAAAAATACAGTGAATACTGGAGGTGGCCTTCAAATGATGACACAGTAAGTATACCCTACCAAAAAATACAGTAAATACTGGAGGTGGCCTTCAAATGATGACACAGTAAGTATACCCTACCAAAAAAATACAGTAAATACTGGAGGTGGCCTTCAAATGTTGACACAGTAAGTATACCCTACCAAAAAAATACAGTAAATACTTGAGGTGGCCTTCAAATGTTGACACAGTAAGTATACCCTACCAAAAAAATACAGTAAATACTTGAGGTGGCCTTCAAATGACGACACAGGAAGTATACCCTACCAAAAAAATACAGTAAATTCTTGAGATGGCCTTCAAATGGTGACACAGTATGTATACCCTACCAAAAAAAATACAGTAAATACTTGAGGTGGCCTTCAAATGTTGACACAGTAAGTATACCCTACCAAAAAAATACAGTAAATACTTGAGATGGCCTTCAAATGGTGACACAGTATGTATACCCTACCAAAAAAAATACAGTAAATACTTGAGGTGGCCTTCAAATGTTGACACAGTAAGTATACCCTACCAAAAAAATACAGTAAATACTTGAGATGGCCTTCAAATGTTGACACAGTATGTATACCCTACCAAAAAAATACAGTAAATACTTGAGGTGGCCTTCAAATGTTGACACAGGAAGTATACCCTACCAAAAAAATACAGTAAATTCTTGAGATGGCCTTCAAATGGTGACACAGTATGTATACCCTGCCAAAAAAATACAGTAAATACTTGAGGTGGCCTTCAAATGTTGACACAGTAAGTATACCCTACCAAAAAAATACAGTAAATACTTGAGATGGCCTTCAAATGTTGACACAGTAAGTATACCCTACCACAAAAATACCAGTAAATACTTGAAAGTGGCCTTCAAATGTTGACACAGTAAGTATACCCTACCAAAAAAATACAGTAAATACTTGAGGTGGCCTTCAAATGTTGACACAGGAAGTATACCCTACCAAAAAAATACAGTAAATTCTTGAGATGGCCTTCAAATGGTGACACAGTATGTATACCCTACCAAAAAAAATACAGTAAATACTTGAGGTGGCCTTCAAATGTTGACACAGTAAGTATACCCTACCAAAAAAATACAGTAAATACTTGAGATGGCCTTCAAATGGTGACACAGTATGTATACCCTACCAAAAAAAATACAGTAAATACTTGAGGTGGCCTTCAAATGTTGACACAGTAAGTATACCCTACCAAAAAAATACAGTAAATACTTGAGATGGCCTTCAAATGTTGACACAGTATGTATACCCTACCAAAAAAATACAGTAAATACTTGAGGTGGCCTTCAAATGTTGACACAGTAAGTATACCCTACCAAAAAAAAACAGTAAATACTTGAGGTGGCCTTCAAATGTTGACACAGTAAGTATACCCTACCAAAAAAATACAGTAAATACTTGAGGTGGCCTTCAAATGACGACACAGTAAGTATACCCTACCAAAAAATACAGTAAATACTGGAGGTGGCCTTCAAATGTTGACCTAGCTAGTGCATGTATATTCTATTATTCTTCTACCAAAAAACCCCCAGTGAATACTAGAAGTTTTCAAATGTTGATCTAGTAAGCATACCCTGCCACTAAAACACCAGTATATAGATGGAAGTGACTTTCAAATCTTAACCCAGATAGTAAATTTTATCAGTTTTATAATAATAAAGCATCTTTGATGATGTGTTCTCCCTCCTAGGTCTCTGCTGCTACGGGTCCAATCATTGGGAAACTGATTCACACATTGGTACTGTCCTCTTGGTGTCTTTGTGTCATATTTCTGTACCAATATCAAACCCTGACTGATTCATTTTAAGAAAGTATATCTTTATTTCATGTGAAGTAAAACCTATTTATCACAAGTTGGATGTATGTCAGTACAGACTAAATCTGGTCAGATGTCAGATTGGTAAACTTCTGAAAGAGGACACTGAAAAACCCATAGCTGTCACAAGTGGACTTCTCTGAACCCAAAAAATATCTATGGTGTTGAATTGCATAAGTTTTATTTTCATTTATATGGGTAATATACCTTTATGTACATATATCCTGAAACATGTATGGATACACTTCGTTCCTATGAGCTAACGTTTTTAGCTGATATTTTTTTGCTTGCACTTTGAGTATGTAGTATGTCGAGTCTGATTTGACAAATGTAAATGTATGTATCTTTGCTGTTGCAGCATTTAAATATCTAATATATATATATATCAAAATGATTACATTAAATAAATTAACAGAATTAAGGGAACTTGAACAAATTGGCTGAGCTATAGCAATTGCTCAGCAAAATCATTTTTCATTGTGATATTTTGCAGTTATGACATTTTTGTCAAAGTTTTAATGATTTACTTGAATCAGCATCTTGAAAAATATTGCCAGTAACATACATGTACAGAAATTTCCAGTGATTTTAAACTGATATGATATATGATAGGCTGTGTTATATGCTTTAAGATATGATAAAATAAAATATATTTCAATATATTAATGTGATGTTTTGTGAGCTATGAAAGATGATGTTGCATAATGTGATACATGTATATGTTATAAGAGATCTGCTATAGCATGTGCATGAAAGAGCAAATTTTAATTAAAGATATTACTGTTTATGTGCCATGTTGGGTTTAAGAAGTCTGGTTAAGATGTGTCTGAGTAAAGCAAAGTTCATCTAGGTCATTGATATTCAAGGGATCTTATGTATCTCCCATTTAACATCTGGATCTAGTCTATATAGGGAAACCTTTAGATAAATCTTCTTGAGTGTCAGGGGTTTATGGATTGAATGTGATTTATTTATCCAGACGAGTTCCGCAGCCGTGTGTCATGTGAAGGTGAAACCATGCACCTGCAGTGTCAACCAGGACGGCGAATCGCAATCTATTCCTCCATGTTTGGTTGGACTAAACAAGGCAGTGTGCAGTGCCCGCAGGGGACACAACCCTTAACAGGTCGGCCATGATGTCTGTGTGCATGCTCTTCTGCTGTCTGGATTATGGCATCCATCTTGTTTAATTTCTTTGCCATATATTTAAAAAAAAAAAAAAAATGTCACAACTTATTACCAGGAGAGCTAGCCTGATATATAATGCATGACTAGGTTATAGAATCTGAGGATTATATTTAGTGATCCTCTGTTTCTTCATATGAGTGGCTTGCCATATTTTGCTCAGCTGAGTTAGTCAGCTGAGCAACATGACCCATTGGTCACTTGTTCTTTTATCTGCATGATTACTTTTTGTGTGTTTACAAGAAAGCATGGAGTCAGTGCTGGCCATATATGGTTGACTGTGCATGTGATTGTGCTCTTTTACTTGCAGTTGTAACATGCATTCATGATCATTCAGCTAAATATAGGTTAATGATCTTGCGGCTCAGCCCAAGTGACTTTCAGATCCAGGATGTCTTCATATCAGCTGGCCATTGTAACTTTGTTGGTTTAGGCAGGTTTTTCATAAAAGCAGGTGTGCCATACATCCGATTGGTGGAAATGAATCCTGAAATAAAAAACCTGGTGATATTGGAAGATGAATGCCAGCACCACCTGTACCCTTCACCCATTTTGTGGATTCAAGTGCTGTAGCCATCCAGTTTATTGTCAGCCACAGCTTGTCCATGGTTCATAGTGGAAGTTATATTACAAATAAATACAGATCAGGTTATTTGTTTTAATAAAAAAAAAATAACGCAAGAAAGATCAGTTAGATGTCAACATAATCTATAAAATTATGAATCATGAAAAAAGATTGATGCAGGTGTAATTAGCTGAGCATTTAAGACTCATGGTCTGTCAGTAAGGTAAAGTGCATGGTGTGTCAATATGGTAGAATTACTAATGCTAATATAAATCAGTAAGAGGAACGTCAGCTGAAAAAATATACTGGTTACATGAGTATTTGCATGTGGTTCTGTAATATAAATTTCAAATTGATTTTTAAGATGACATTGATTTATTCTTATACTAAATCCATACTAAATGATGAATCAGTCTAGCTACAGTAACAGAGAGTTAGTTATCCATCCAGGGAACACATTCATTTTTGTTCAGATTGAGGTATATTATATGATACATGTCAGTAGTACCAAGTTGAGATTCCACACCATCGTTCCCCATACCTTTGCCTGTACACTTCACGCATAATGAAAAATAAAACAGACGCCTCAGTTGTTTGATCATGTGACAGTTAGCCAATAAGTTACAAATTAACTTATTTCTGACCATTTGTATTTCATTTTGCATGTGCTGAACTGCTAACTTTTACGAAATGCCAGAGGTGACTTGTAAAAGAACTGACTTGCTTTGGATTGATAGTTATAACATCAGCATATCAATACAGGGACAACTGACAATACTGATATGTTATTTTATTGTATTTGATATGTTATTTATTGATTCTGATATGTTATTTTATTTTCTGATATGTTATTCTATTGTCTGAGTTATGTTATTGTATCTATGCACCAGTGAATCTCTAATGACCTTGATTGTGAGGGGCAAAACACAGCATCAAGACCTACATGGGTGTCTTTCCAAGATAAAATGTGTGCTTTGTTTAAAGGAGTTATAGCTGTATTCTCATCACAAGCCATACATAAATGACCATGACAGTTATGTTTCCCAGGGTTATTTAGATTTGTTTAAACTTAATGCTTGCTTTCCATCTTGATAAAGCAGTTTTCATGCCTCTGTTTATCAACAGCTGTGTCTCCCTATCCTCAGAAGAGACACTTTGACACCCATGTTTATCAACAGTCAGTGCAATGGTATCCACTTTAATTTACACTTTTCTCCCTCCCCTGACAATTGATTTGGACTTAAATGTGAGCAGTATGTTGTCATGGTGCCTGGATGTCAAGGTACTCCACTGACATTTCCTGAATGACATGGTAAAATGGTTGAATCAACAGTTATTTTATTTGACATCTTAACAACTTAACTCTGGTATGAAAGTGTTTTTTTTAAGAGTTTGTCTTTTGAAAAAGAGGCAAGTATAGACTTGAGTGATTCATTTAACCTTGATAGAGTGACTCAAAGCTGGCCAGACAGGTCCCTCTACAGACCAAAATTCTTGGCTTTTGACACCAGGAATATTCATAAGACCCTGTACCACAAGTGACAACACATTTTTATTGTGTTTGCCTGACAGATCAATCAGGGATGGATTTAAACAGAGCTTTTTTATGAGATTTTATAGAGAGCAATGTTTAAGTAAAGCCTTGGGGAGGTGATCAACAACTGAAAGCACTGTGGTGTTCTGTGGCCTGGACCAAGGACAAACACATTAACGCTGTATATCATATACAGTTTCAGACCGTTGCTCCAAGCTGTTTCCTCTCAGTGTTTATGTAAGGGCTAAAACTGGCCACAAATTTCATACTCAAACACTCGTTGTAAGCTGTTGCATCATGAAATAACGAAATAACTATTGAAGGGCTGCACATTTTATCCCGAAATTTGAAACAAATTGTTTCTACCAAAAATCTCAGACATGTTCAAAAATGATGACCTTGACGTTCATCTCCAAGGTCAAATCTGCTGAAATATAACATTTTGGTGAACCTGATAATTTTTTAAGTATTTCACATTTTGTTATCAAATTTGGTACACAACTTGTTTCAATGAATTTCTTGGACTAGTTCAAAAACTGGTGACCTTGACCAGGATCTTCATGGTCAAATAAGACAAATTATAGTGATTGTCTTGTGCACTAAAAAAACTTATTTACCAAGTATTGCATATTTTCCCCTCAGATTCAACACAAAAGTTGTTTCCACTGAGTTCTCGGAATAGTATAGGTACTGGTGATCTTGATCTTCAAGGTCAAAACTGAGCATTTTAGGATTATTGTGACCCCCAAAACTTTGAAAATTCTGAAGATTTTTTTTTCAAATTTGACACACCAGTTCTTTTTGTCAAAATCTTTAGGGATTTAGAAAACTGGTGGCCATAATTTGAAGGTCATAACTGCTGACAATTAATTAGAATCATTGTTTTGAGATAGTGCATATTTTTGCCCCATATGTTTTGGGATGGCCCACAGGGGGAGACGTATCTGTTTATGCAGCGCAAAAACAAAGCCATTCTTGGTATTTTTTTTCAGTATAAGACATGTTTTGTGTTTTTTTAGATATGACATTTAAGAATTTATTGTCTGGACCAAATCATGAGCTTCAACCTCCAAACTCAGGTGTAATATATGCACATGTGTATAGCACAAGTGTGAAAATTGGAAAATATTGCTTCTGTCATAGATGACAATAATAGTAATGCTTGGTGGACAATCATATTGTCTTACCAATAAGAATTTTCCTTGATTGACAGCACAATAGTTTGAATTAAGATGTACAAGTCATACAGTGTAGCTAGTGAAGTTGGAAAGAACCTAATGTATAATTTCATAGGAATGTCTTTATAAAAAACAGTGAAACTTATTGTAGTATAAAAAATTAACACATGAAAGTGTTCAGGTGAAACATCATTGTCATTTATGTGATTAACTGTTCCTGGACTGATTATAACAAAAAACACTGTAATCATATATATTAATATCAAGTTATCAATCTCCCAAACAGGTTAAACAGACTAGACTTTACTGCATTACACATACGCAAGTTTCTGACTTCATTGCACATGGTCTGCCACCTGGAGTTACTGCCCTGATGTATTATTATTGTTTTTAGTTTAATTGTGTCAGTGGCTTTTTTATTGTCACATGGATTACTATCAGAGTGGTATTCTGGACATAAACTTCCAAGCTTTTTCGGTTTATTTGCATTTTATTTCCAGAAACCACTGTGATAATGAGGTTTCCGCTCTAATGCACCACGCCACCTGTTTTAAAAGTTGGTTCAGAAGAAGGGAGACATACTCACATGGGTTCTGTGACCTAGTTCCTGCATTTGTATGTGATACCATGTCACCACAACTGAAGATTAAGTAAAATCCATGTATAAAAAAGGCCATGGACTGGCAGTTCCTGGTTTCTTGTTAGCAACTGAAATATAAGGAGTAAGGCCAGAACTTAAAAATATTTTGTTCACAGTCCTCCAGTCTTAAATGTCTTTAATTATAATTATTTTTACTATTTTCACCAACAGCTACTGATTGGATGGTGTTATGTAAACACTCTAAAAATATTACCAACCAAAACAAAGATGGCTACTCACGCTAAAAGGACACATCTGTTCTGTCAGATCATTGGAAAGAGTGAAAAAAATTGTAAAAAATAAACTGGAGATTAATTTTTAAATTCTGTGTTTCCATATTGGGTTGTCACTTGCATATGCAGCTTTATAGGGAATTTTTTGATAATATAACATTTCAAGAAAATTATAAAAAAAAAAACAGGGGGACACAAGTTGGAGGAACAGAGTATAATAAGGTAAAAAACAGTCTTGACGATTGTCATAAAATGTTGTACACTGGAAGTTTGCCTTCTGTTCACATTGACTGTAAGAAAGGTGTCTGAGGACAGTCGTCACTGCCTCTTTTATCAATAGTACCCTGATGCAGTCTTCCTCTTATATCCAGCCATGATCAATAATGAGTGCTAACATTTCTGTCACTAAGATACACCTGAATGTGGTTTTACATTGTTACCTGTATTCCACACATGCAGTTTAGGAAGTACCTGGTGAGTGCCACGGTCTCAGTCAAACACATTTTGATCAGGTTAACAATAGCAAAACTGGGAATAACAAGCAAATTCATGGAAATTATGTCCCCCACTTCCGACTCTTGCTGTCCCCTGCTTGCCTTCACAATATGTTTAAGTCTTTTAGCTCAGCTGACTGTAAGTCATCTGAGCTATAGCGATCACTCTTTGTCTGTCGTCCGTCTGTCTTGTCGTCTAGCCGTCTGTCTGTCTGTCCGTCTGTCTGTTAACCTGGCACAAATCGTAACCACTGGACCTAGAATCTTGTAACTTGACATTCTGAGAGGTCCATGAAAAATCTCCTGGAAACCAGAAATTAGGTCTCTGTTAGCCATATCCTTCGATCGGGGACCCCAAAGTACCCCCCAGAATAGTCAAAAATTTCATGCAAAAACTTCAATATCTCATTAATTACATCACTGATGGTCATGATTTTTTGCATACATATTGATCATGAGATGTTCAATCAGTTCCTGCAGACTGGTGGCGCCACCTGTATTTTTCGATTTTTAAGGAATTTTTTTCTCTATTTTTGAGACCTTTAAAGATATGAACATCTGTTAACAGGGCACAAATCATAACAACTGGATCTAGAATCTTCATTCTTTACACACTGGGAGACCCATGAAAAGTCTCCATAGAAACCTGAAATTAGGTCTCTGTTACCCATATCCTTCAAGCTAAAAGACTCTGAAGTATCCCTCAGAATAATGGACAATTTGATACAAAAGCTGAATTATCTGAACAACTAATGCAGAGATCACTATGATTCTTTGCATGGATATTGATTATGGAGTGTTTCATCAGTTTCTGCAGACTGGTGGTGCCACCTATATTTTATTCAATTTTTTTAATTTTTTTCTCTATTTTTGAGACCTTTAAGGATGCTGTCATCTGTTAACCTGGCACAAATTGTTACAACAGGACCTAGAATCTTCATTCTTGTCATGCAGGGAGGCCCATGAAAAGTGTCTGTGGAAACCTGAAATTAGGTCTCTGTTACCCATATCCTTCAAGCTATAGGACTCCGAAGTATCCCTCAGAATAATGGAAAATTTGATACAAAAGCTGAAGTATCTGAACAACTTATGCAGAGATCACCATGATTCTTTGCATGGATATTGAGCATTAAGTGTTTTTATTAGTTTCTGCACGCTGGTGGAACCACCTGTATTTTTTTTTAAAGTTTACGCATTTTTTTTCTCTAATTTTGTGATATATGAATACAGTCACAATCTTGACCTGTTGGTTAATCTGTTTGATGCTTCAGTTGAACAGGTATATACTACCAATCTCTTCCTAGTCAGCTGAGCGTCATGACCCATGGGTCACTTGTATTTTTTTCCCATAAGATGTCTTCACATGTCATAGTGGCTGTGTTTTAGTTTTCATTGTCCACTGAAGATGTCTCCACATGTCATAAGTTTTGTTGTGAATTTGGGACAAAAGGGGAATTTTTTTTTTTATTTTGGAGCTGGAGATAAGAAATTTTCAGACAGACACACCAAAACTATCCCAACCAAGGTATGCATGAGAGCAATCACTGATCCAAATTTGAATGAAATCATATAATATTTAGGAAAGTGATCGCACAGAAATTAAAACCTCAAAGACAGACGGATGGATAGACTGACAGACAAACCCAAATCAATGTCCCCCATTCCGCGTGTCCCTGGACACTCATTTATATTGTAATACCTTGAAATTATGACGACCCATGGAAACTCAGTTTTGAAAGTGGTTGCATTTTGGAGGTTGTCATCTAAGTGAGATCTTATATAAAGATCAAGAAAGAATCAGGAAAATGAAAAAGTTCACTGATCACTAAACTCGAAGTTGATGTAAGCAAGGTTTAACTGTATAAAAATGGTCTATGAAAGAGTGAATTTATGTATTATGTAACCTAGATAACAGATTCAAATGTCACATGTGTTATGTAACCTAGCTAACAGATTTAAATGTCATATGTATTATGAAACCTAGCTAACAGATTCAAATGTCATATGTATTATGTTTCCTAGCTAACAGATATAAATACAAAAGCAAGTGTGTTTGAATTTGATATTTGTTTTTTAAATATGCATTTGATAAAATTTAATTTGCATTTGTATTTTATTTATTTGAAACATTTGCCATTAAATGTCCTGAATCACATTTGAACCCAACCCTGATACACATCAACACACAAACAAATAGAGACAAATAAAGTAATAGTACACTCTCAATCTATATATATTATATCTCCAACTTTATCAAACTATCCTCAAATTCTTTATGAAAGATCAGTATAATTAATTTTTCATGCATAAAGGGACAGAAGAAAAAAGAACTGCTGACAGCAGCCCATGGGTGCTAGGTAGTGATCCATATTTGTGAAACCTGTTGCTGTAATATTAGGACTGACCCTGCAGGCCAGGGGGACCCAGACAGCCTATATTGGTCTGATTTAGGGGATTCAGACATAGCCAATAGCAGGGTGGCTGAGACCGGCCTGGTCTGGCCACAAGTTGACTCCCTGAGGAGATTTTAAGGACAAGTTCACAAAGATCATCAGTTAGGTTTATGGTTATGTATCTACTCGGCCTGCACTATGGTGTAAGGGTTGTATTATGAGGCATGCATATCCAGATATCAGAACATGAAGGGACTTGTTACAGTAACTTGATGCTCTTATTAGACTTATTTTTCGTACAAATTGGTTTTATAGGATAGGAATATAACATGTCATTTTCTTTAACAGCTATTTCCAGTAAATTGAAGTCCAATAAAAGAATTATATTATCATTTTACATAGATAGATCTTGTTAAATTTAAATTTAAAATTTCAGTTTTTTTTTCAGGCCAAGACTGAGTCTCAAGACCTCCAACACTGACTAGCACCTATTGAACCTATTGGAATGAGCTTAGTGAGGCTCTAGAATTCATTTCAGTAATGCTGGAAATTTCAGTTCAGAGAGTACTGTAACTAGAATTCAGTTTAGTGAGGCACTGGATTAAAGCCCTGTGAGGCATGAGACTTTATTTCAGTGAGATATTAGATTTTAGCTCACAGGACCCTAAGCCAGTGAAACCCCAGATGTGTTGTGAGAAACTAGGGCTTGCCTTTATGAGACACCAGAATTTAGCTCAGTTTTAGGCACTAAGTTTTAGCTCAGTGAAGCTCTAGATTTTTATACTAAGTGAGACACAAGAGGTGTATATGGTTATAAGTAGTTGTGGGAGTTGGTTCCTTTTTCATAATCGATCATCGGTTTGAGCAAACCGACTGATGATTGATTATTAATCGGTTCAGACAAATGTATGCAATTATCAAAGAAATATGCAATTATCTGTGAAACTGTACCTGCATTTCCCCGGCAGGTATTCTCCTCTCGCGCACAAGTCTAACGATCCTTCCAGGTATAAAGACACAATCAGACTAATTTTAAGGATCAAATTTAACGATCGACAACGTCGGGTAATATCTTTCATAATGGAATTTAAGAGCATGTAAGAATGTTAGGCCTATAAATTGGCTGTTTTTCTAGCACATGAAGGCAGATTTTACGGGCCCAGGTGTGCTTGGGGCAGATCATACCAAAAAAAAAATTGCAGACTAGTCCAAAAGAAATTGCAGCTGAAATCCAAATACGCGACCGGCCAGGTTAGCCCCAACAAAGAAATTTTAAGGACAATGTACATTACGTTAGAAAAACTCCCTGCTAATTCTGCAGCTCCCTGCGAGTTCACAGATAATAAGTTGAATAAGTCCTCTGTTCACGCATCTATAGGCCTACCGTGTCATACTCAGTTACATATGGAAGTTATTTGGGAACACAGACTGTAGTAAAAATTGGAAGAATCATTTTTACCTATAACATAAGGGCATTCTGGAAAAAAAAAACAATCATTATTATGATGTAAACCATAGTTGCCTTTGGTAATCGAGCGCTTGAAAGTGGCAGCAAACCGACTGACTTTCGATAAAACTCAATGATCGGCCCACCACTAGTTATAAGTTTCCCAAATTTCATACTAATATTCCATAGACTATTCTATGGGTTGTTAACCTAAATCCAAATTTCTTTAAATTAACAATATCATATGGTCATCTTCATTCTCATTCAGTAGACAGAGCCATCTACAGGCATTGGAACAAACCTAAAGTAAAAAAAAATGTCAAGGAAAATTCATGATTTTGGTGTATACCTATAGCTCCTGTTACTGATTTGCAGCTGCTACACTGAAATATTTTCCTAGTTCATCAATAAGTGGTGCAAAAATATTAGTTAATTCTGTGTCATCAAGTATTAATGAGAAAGCAGAATGCAATATTGACAAAATTTGACAAACAAATAAACAAAAAGTTTTTGACTGAAATATGTTTTATGAAGCCTGAATTTTTTTATTTGAGATGGTTTATTCATTATGCTTCTGTAGGGCTTATTAAATGGCTATGTTCTGTGTTTTTTGAAGCCTGAACTTTTTTATTTGAGATGGTTTATTCATTATGTCTCTGTCAGGCTTATTGAATGGCTACCTCCTGTGTTTTATGAAGCCTGAACTTTTTATTTGAGATGGTTGATTCATTATGTTACTGTTGTGCTTATTGAATGGCTACCTCCTGTGTTTTATGAAGCCTGAACTTTTTTATTTGAGAGGGTTTATTCATTATGTTTCTGTTGGGCTTATTTAATGGCAACCTCCTGTGTTTTATGAAGCCTGAACTTTTTTATTTGAGAGGGTTTATTCATTATGTTACTGTTGGGCTTACTGAATGGCTACCTTCTGTGTTTTATGAAGCCTGAACTTTTTTATTTGAGAGGGTTTATTCATTATGTTTCTGTTGGGCTTACTGAATGGCTACCTCCTGTGTTTTATGAAGCCTGAACTTTTTTTATTTGAGATGGTTTATTCATTATGTTTCTGTCGGGCTTATTTAATGGCTACTTC
Organism: Sipunculus nudus; assembly: GCA_026874595.1. Lineage (NCBI taxonomy): Eukaryota > Metazoa > Annelida > Sipuncula > Golfingiida > Sipunculidae > Sipunculus > Sipunculus nudus. Next base: position 84,873,516 of record CM049311.1, on the reverse strand, counting down.
CTGTGCATGTATCAATTGGCATCTCATTCATTCATGTACTCTTCTTAAATGTCTGTTGATCCTTCAAGGGTCAGATGACCTCAATAATATAAAATAAAAATCTAAAAATTAAGATGTAGATCATGAGATTTCCTTCATTGTATCCCCAGACACAGTTGGGATACTATGGTTTCACGACGGTCCTGCCGCCGCCGCCGCAGAAAAACCTTGTGAGCGGGATAACTAAAAAAATATTTCACTGATCTTTTTCAAACTTTACATTTGTATAGATAAAGGTAAGGGGACGAAGCCTATTCAAATAGGGGTAATGACCTATGCGAGGAGAGTGACCTTGACCTTGAATAGGTCCATTTTTGCTGAAAATAACACAAATTCTTAAATATCTCAAGTAAGCTTGTATGGACTGGTCCAAAAATCAAGGTAATCGAAGATCTTGGATAGCCTTGTGATATACCGGAAACTTGTGGTGCCACCTATTATCCTTTTCTTTTTTTTACGCCTTTTAATACCCCTATAATTGCCACTTGACAGTACTGTAAGCATTATAAGTCAAAAACTTATGGAGAGATTTCTTTCATATTATGCACATGTAGAGAGATGGGTTATAGGATGAGGTCTATTTACATTTGGGTCATGACCTTTACCATGAGAGTGGCCTTGACCTTTAATGTGTCCATATTTGGTGAAAATCACACACCTCTTATGATATCTCCAGTGTTGATAGGCATATGGATTTCAAACGTGACATATGTATGGCCCACCATTAAAGTAAGAACCCAATAGGTTGTAGGTTCATGAGGTGAAAGGTCAAGGTCACTGGACTCGCATCTTAAAAGATATTGTGGATGCGTTTTCAGCCAAACTTTCATCCTAGGTCTTGAATATAAAGCTCACTTGCCAATAGTGAATGATCCATATCAATTTTGAGGTCACAAGGTCAAAGGTCAAGGCCACAGGAGCCATCTGTCCAAAAATTATTTTCTAGATGATAATTTCTGCTTTTATTGATGTATGGATTTCAAACTTGACTTATATATGACCCATTGAAAAAGCAAGACTCCAATTGATTTTGGGGTCATGAGGTCAAAAGTCAAGGTCACAGGACACATCTTTAAAAAGATGTGGATGCATTTTCAGCCAAACATTTCATCTCAGATCTTTCATCTTGCACATATAGTTCACCTGCCAAGAGAGGAAGAACCCTATCAATTTTGAGGTCACAAGGTCAAAGGTGAAGGTAACAGGAGCCATCTGTTCAAAAATTAGTTTCTGGATGATAATTCCTGCTTTTATTGATGTATAGATTTCAAACTTGACTTGTATATGTCCGATTGGAAATGCAAGACCCAAATTGATTTTTGGGTCATGAGGTCAAAGGTCAAGGTCACAGGACACATCTTTAAAAAGATTGTGGATACATTTTCAGCCAAACATTTACTCTCAGACATTTCATCTTGCACATACAGTTCCCCTGCCAATAGAGGAAGACGCCTGTCAATTGTGAGGTCACAAGGTCAAAGGTGAAGGTCACAGAAGCCATCTATCCAAAAATTAGTTCCCGAGATGATAATTCAAGCTTGGATTAATATATGGATTTCAAACCTGACTTTTATATGGCCCATCAATAAATCAAGACCTCTATTGATTAATATATAAGTTTGTATATAAGTGGATGATCATTATCAATTTTGGGGTCACAAGGTCAAAGGTCAAGGCCACAGGAGCCATCTGTCAAAAAATTAGTTTCTGGATGATAATTCCTGCTTTTATTGATGTATAGATTTCAAACTGGACTTATATCTGTCCCATTGAAAAAGCAAGACCACAGTTGATTTTGGGGTCATGAGGTTAAAGGTCAAGGTCACAGAACCAACATCTTCAAAAAGATTGTGGATTGATAGATGGAAGAAACAATAATTGCTTGCCAAGTGTCAGTATATGTTGCTAAAAATGGGGGCCTATTCTTAAAGGGGGGGGGGGGGGCCCTGCGGTGCCAAGAAATGTCTAGTTTCAATGGAAGTTTTGTGGAGTGTGGTGACATTGTGATCAGACTTGTGACTGTGTGGAGTGTGGTGAAATAGTGATCAGACTTTTTACTGTGTGGATTGTGGTGATATTGTGATCAGACGTGTGACTGAGTGGAGTGTGGTGACATTGTGATCAGACTTGTGACTGTGTTGTGTGTGGTGACAAAGTGATCAGACTTGTGACTGTGTGGAGTGTGGTGACAAAGTGATCAGACTTGTGACTGTGTGGAGTGTGGTGACAGAGTGATCAGACTTGTGACTGTGTGGAGTGTGGTGACAAAGTGATCAGACTTGTGACTGTGTGGAGTGTGGTGACAAAGTGATCAGACTTGTGACTGTGTGGAGTGTGGTGACAAAGTGATCAGACTTGTGACTGTGTGGAGTGTGGTGACAAAGTGATCAGACTTGTGACTGTGTGGAGTGTGGTGACAAAGTGATCAGACTTGTGACTGAGTGGAGTGTGGTGACATTGTGATCAGACTTGTGACTGTGTGTAGTGTGGTGACAGAGTGATCAGACTTGTGACTGTGTGGAGTGTGGTGACAAAGTGATCAGACTTGTGACTGTGTGGAGTGTGGTGACAAAGTGATCAGACTTGTGACTGTGTGGAGTGTGGTGACAAAGTGATCAGACTTGTGACTGTGTGGAGTGTGGTGACAAAGTGATCAGACTTGTGACTGTGTGGAGTGTGGTGACAAAGTGATCAGACTTGATACTGTGTGGAGTGTGGTGACAAAGTGATCAGACTTGTGACTGTGTGGAGTGTGGTGACAAAGTGATCAGACTTGTGACTGTGTTGAGTGTGGTGACAAAGTGATCAGACTTGTGACTGTGTGGAGTGTGGTGACAAAGTGATCAGACATGTGACTGTGTGGAGTGTGGTGACAAAGTGATCAGACTTGTGACTGTGTGGAGTGTGGTGACAAAGTGATCAGACTTGTGACTGTGTGGAGTGTGGTGACAAAGTGATCAGACTTGTGACTGTGTGGAGTGTGGTGACAAAGTGATCAGACTTGTGACTGTGTGGAGTGTGGTGACATAGTGATCAGACTTGTGACTGTGTGGAGTGTGGTGACAAAGTGATCGGACTTGTGACTGTGTGGAGTGTGGTGACAAAGTGATCAGACTTGTGACTGTGTGGAGTGTGGTGACATAGTGATCAGACTTGTGACTGTGTGGAGTGTGGTGACAAAGTGATCAGACTTGTGACTGTGTGGAGTGTGGTGACAAAGTGATCAGACTTGTGACTGTGTTGTGTGTGGTGACAAAGTGATCAGACTTGTGACTGTGTGGAGGGTGGTGACAAAGTGATCAGACTTGTGACTGTGTGGAGTGTGGTGACAAAGTGATCAGACTTGTGACTGTGTGGAGTGTGGTGACAAAGTGATCAGACTTGTGACTGTGTGGAGTGTGGTGACATAGTGATCAGACTTGTGACTGTGTGGAGTGTGGTGACAAAGTGATCAGACTTGTGACTGTGTGGAGTGTGGTGACATAGCAATAAGAATTGTGACTGTGTGTAGTGTGGTGACAGAGTGATCAGACTTGTGACTGTGTGTAGTGTGGTGACAGAGTGATCAGACTTGTGACTGTGTGGATTGTGGTGACAAAGTGATCAGACTTGTGACTGTGTGGAGTGTGGTGACATAGCAATAAAACTTGTGACTGTGTGGAGTGTGGTGACATAGCAATAAGACTTTTGACTGTGTGGTGTGTGGTGACAAAATGATCAGACTTGTGACTGTGTGGAGTGTGGTGACAAAGTGATTAGACTTGTGACTGTGTGGAGTGTGGTGACATAGTGATCAGACTTGTGACTGTGTGGAGTGTGGTGACAAAGTGATCAGACTTGTGACTGTGTGGAGTGTGGTGACATAGCAATAAGAATTGTGACTGTGTGTAGTGTGGTGACAGAGTGATCAGACTTGTGACTGTGTGTAGTGTGGTGACAGAGTGATCAGACTTGTGACTGTGTGGATTGTGGTGACAAAGTGATCAGACTTGTGACTGTGTGGAGTGTGGTGACATAGCAATAAAACTTGTGACTGTGTGGAGTGTGGTGACATAGCAATAAGACTTTTGACTGTGTGGTGTGTGGTGACATAGTGATCAGACTTGTGACTGTGCGGAGTGTGGTGACATAGCAATAAGACTTGTGACTGTGTGGTGTGTAGATTTGAGTTTGATTTTTGTCTTACCTTGGTATTTTATACTCAGGAGAAATATTTAAATAATTTCTTCCTTTCTAAATTACCTGGATTCATTCTGGTTCATGGATGTATCCTTTGCCCATCAGTCTAAGTCATTTTAAAAGTTTCAAATTTATTATTGGTTTACATTATTTTTAATTTTTTTTCACACTACATCTTAAGGGTATTAACTGTGTTGTGTATGTTGCAGAAATAAGACAATTTTCCTTAAAATGTAATGATTGGAAAGATGCCTAAGGTTTTGATTTAGATTCCCCAGTGAACATTTTGTCAGATGCATCTACAGAAATGGTATATGTGTCTCCACAGCAAGCACTGTAAATCAGTCCTCCAAGGAGATAGCTAAAATATGATTCTCCGAGGCAAAATGCAGGATATATTTTCAGACCTTCAGTCGTGTCAGTTCTGTTCAGAGACCACATATATAAAACAACTTGTTTATTCTCAATATTGATTGTTTCTTCTGCTTGGAGAGTGAAACTGTCTGCCTGAGATGCACTCTGTACTCATTGCGCGTCTTGCGATCGGTCGTAACTGACCTGAAGACCCAATAACAGAGTGAATAAACGATCCCCCTGTCCTCCAAGGTGCTGTTTGGAAGGAAGATATTTGACAAGGAAGCTGTTTTGTCTGAAAATGTTCATTGAACATGATGGAGAATCTCTTTTTAAGAAAACATGAACTTGCCTTGAAGGTTGGAGGATATGAGATAATTGTTAAAAACAGGTTTTTTACTGATTCCATGTCAGCTGTTAGGGCCTGTAGATCTGTTTGATTGGCTGAAGTTTCATGTAAACATTTAACTAAGCACTGTCTTCTTGGCAGTGAAGGCCAAAGTTATCATTGAAAACCCTGTGTGTGTTAAGGAATTCACTAAGGAGGGGGGACGGGTTTTATTCAGTGAGTAAAAATTTATATAAATAGGATGTTTATTTTTCCACTGGAGTTAATAAACAAGAAGAGAGATTATCCAGTATGAAGCATAGATTATTAAATTAAGCAGCATGGGCATGGTGCTTAGCCTTGTGGTTCAAGTATAGTTTCTACCTTGGTATTGCTGAAAATTACATTTTGTGACAGAAATTTATTCTTGTTATTTAGACTTGCTGTAACTTCCTCTGGAATTACACTTGTGAATTTTTTTGTTTTGTGACTTGATTTCAGTGCTAGCTTTTTGTGTAGTCATATGTCAGTTGTCATGCTTCAGTAACATAGGTTCACCTAGCAGGTCAGCTGTTTAGCAAAATCTATGAATGGAACAGTGTCCCAGGGACAAAGGAATCAGCCATTGTCATAACAGGGGATCATCCCGAGGGCATTCCTTCAACTTCTACTTACAGTAGAGTGCATATATCCGAAGACAATTTATCTGAAAATTTGTTCATCTGAAATAAAAAAACTGAAAACCAAAAATTTATCCTAAATCTGAACAGTGACTAAATTCCAGAAAAATGATTGGTGTAAAAGATCGTCTATTTAAAAAAAAATGTAGCCAAATCAGCGATGATACATTTTGCCAAAGAAATAGGGCACCCGAGCGCAGGCAGTAGGTGTGAAAAACACCAAACCGCCGGTTGATGTTGTCCTCAGCTCGCTTTAATCAGAATGCCTAGGCCGGGTTATAAACCTATACAAACGAAATGTTACCACAGACCATAACTGAGCACCCCAGGTTGTAGGTCTGAAAAACTCCTCCCCGTCTGTGCAGTCCTAAGCTCAGCTTTGATCATGGTGGCTTTAGAGGGGCCCAATTACCTATAAAGCATGTTGAATTAACGCGAAAAATAGCTTCTTACTTTTAAATAAACCTGTACCTGCAAAAATATATCCTTGAAACTATTTGATTATTCTAGTAAAGTGTTTAAAACAGCGGACCAGTCGCAATCAAAGGTGTCAACATTAACACAGCAGGTAGAGCTGTGTGCATTGTCGAGCCACAAAACGTGTCAATCCAGAGATGCCTGGACTGACGTAGCCCGAGGAAAATGTAATTTAATACATGTTCCCACTGGCTGTAACACCAGGTGATGAGGCTCACGATTGGACTTCCGGTCACACGGCTTGTATGGTAACAGACACACATGGACATGCATGTTTACCAACACTCAGAGCCATAACAAGGTGTAAAACAGCTGTAAGCAAGTACTAAGACTGTGTGCTGGGATGGTTTTGCTGGGAAACTTTTGTATAAAGCAAAAACTGAACTAATAGTGTGAAAGAATAAGCATAAGCTTGCTCCTAAAGGATAGTTTTGATCTTTGTTCTGCTATTAGTCCAGGCTTTGAGTACTACTGTATGCAGATGTTGAGTTTATGTATGCCTTTGTTATTTCCTCAAAAATTCTTTTGGCCAGATTATTACGCCAAGCCCTCTTGCTAGGAATTTCAATAATAATACAGTATTGTAAAATGGGTCCTGTAGTCAATCTATTCATCAAAAGATGGTAGCACTTTCTAGGTCATGGCAGGTCAATCAAGTTATCATGGCGGCAACGTGCGACATTATGTAGGTATGATACCAGTTTATCACATATGAAAATTTTGATGTGGTCTGAATGATTAAATAATTAAAATTATAAAAATGTGGCAGTATATTTTCACACATTATTATGGACTACCTCATTATTTTTGGTAACAATGTAACAATGATAATGTCTGGAACTCAGTGGTTATCACTGTGGTTCCTGGTGCAGTTTCTTGCAAAATCTTATATCCGAACAATGGTTTATTAGAACGAAAAGCTTGTCCCCTGAGATTTTCGGATAAACGACTCTTTACTGTACATAGAATATAAGGGTCTAATGGCCACCAAACTCTCTGTACAGATAGGTTCCCACCTTGTGTCTGTCTGTAGAGTACTTTTCTATTGTTTTCATGCTCTTATTAACCCTGACTTCTCAAACATTTTGAAACTGCTCATGGCGGCTGCCATATTGTGTATAGGCAAAAATCTGGATGTCACAAGTCACATGTCAGAATTAAGGGTAAACGGCTAGTGGTGTATAATCCCCTGTTATATATATATATTATGGTGATCTGTATCACCACCAGATTTCAATGGATTGTTGTTCGATCCCTTGGTGGTACCCTAACTCTCCACAAAATTTCATCAAATTTGGTTTATAACTGTTTGCATAAAAATAGTAACAGACAAACCAACCAACAAACCAAGGAGAAAACATAAACACCCTCTTGGTGGAGGTATAACTATTTTCTTGTCAGCAGTGAGTAATTGGGTGGTTCTTTCTCTAGGGGTTTCATCAGGTGAGGTTCTAATTAAACAGAACAGGTTTACCTGGTGTGAGCCTTATATTGCATAGAACATCCTGACCTACCATTGTGCAGGCATTCTGCAATTGTCAGAATAGCACATGAATAATGGTGGTGGTTGTGCTGCCTGATCAATAGTTAATTACAATGGTAGTAATGACAGAGGTAGTACAACGCAGCAGATACAGCTTCATTTGGTATGAGAGTGCAGGGTGGGGTCAGTATACGTACAATACAGGTAATTAGATTGATGTGTATCTCAATAATAGTTGGTGAACCAATCTTCGAGTTCCTAGAAATTCCTGGAAGTTAAAGAAACAAGTCAGTTGAAGCATTGTTTATATGCTAGAGTGTGTGTTACCCCTTTTTACCCACAGCTGAAATGAGTACAACACAGGGTTATCATTTTGTTCAGTTCTGTGTGTCCGCAAGATTTATAACAAACTGCTTCATAAATCTCAGTGAAAACTTCACACCTAAGTTAGTCATGGACACATGCAGAAGTGATTAGATTTTTGTTTTTGAAGTTTTTACCATTCTTGGAAATGGAAAATATTGAAGCACATTAAAGGCTAATTCACCACAGAAAATTTTTTTTCAGGTTCAGACATAGCTTACCATTGGTTGTGTACGAGTGATGTTGCCCCTTCAAAGATACAGACATGACTTGTAACAGGAGTGGTTTATACACAAAAGGTCTGCATGAACTAGGGGATTCATGGAAAAAGGATGCATCCTTTTATATGCCCATCATATGACGGGAGTATTATGGTATACCCACTGTCCGTCTGTCCGTCCGGCAACTTTTAGTGTCACCGTGATTACTTAAAGGGTCTTTGATGGTGTTTCACAAAACTTACCATAACTATTTACCAACAGTAAATACAAGCCACTTTGTGGAGTCGCCTTGATAAATTACGAAGAATATAAAGGATTTTGATTAAACTCATCATAAATGTTAATAAAATATCTCACTTAAGTTCTATTTCCAGCAAATTCCATGCACATTCAGTGAGGTCAGCACAGTGTAGTTACAAGATAAATTTATCTACTGCTTAGTGTATCCATGGTAATGGGTCCCTAAATCTAAGCAAGATACTCCCTAGTTTAAATTTTGCTTCCTGTTTCAGCCCCCATAAAGGTCCTCCTGATCATCAGGTTCTGGATTTCTTCAATTAGATCAAAGATAAAAAGTGACTCTTACAGATGTCAAAAAAAGCTTACTATCAAGCCACTGGGTTGCCCCAGTGAATATAGAATATCTGAATGCTACCAGTCTAATACTTCTTATTCATCATAATTTAAAGGTCTTAAATATAAATCAAATATAATAAATAAAAGCTGTAATTAAGCCTTTACTTCTACACATTGGTAACTATTAGACCATTAAACACTATTTTAAGCTCAGCTGACTGTAAGTCTGGTCGTCCGGCCATCCGGCCTTCTGTCCGTTAACAGGGCACAAATTGAATCCACTAGACCTGGAATCTTCTAACTTTACACCCAAAGAGGTCCATAATAAATCTCCTTGGAAACCCTATATTATGTCTCTTTTACCCATATTCTTCAAGCTATGGTTCTCGGAGGTACCCCTGACAATAATGAAAAATTTAATACAAAAGCTCAAGTATCTTAACAACTAATGCATTGATCACCATGATTCTTTGCATGGATATCGATCATGGAGTGTTTCATCAGTTTCTGCAAACTGGTGGCCCCACCTGTATTTTAAAAAAATTTTACGAATTTTTTCTTCTATTTTTAGACCTTAAAAGATGGGGTCATCTGTTAACAGGGCACAAATCGTAACGTCTGGAACTAGAATCTTCTGTCATGATGTGCAGGGAGGCCCAAGAGGTCTCTGTTACCCAAAACTTATGAGCTATGAATTACTCCCCAGAATAATAGAAAATTTGATACAAAAGCTCAAGTATCTGAACAACTAGTGCATTGATTGACATGATTCTTTGCATGCATATGCATCATGGAGTGTTTCATCAGTTCCTGCAGACTGTATTTTTCTAATTTTTACAAATTTTTTTTTCTATAATTTTGATATTTTCAAAGAAGCTGTCATATGTTAACGGGGCACAAATCATTACCATTGGACCTGGAATCTTCTAACTTGACCTCCCTGGAGGTCCATGAAAACTCTTCATGGAAACCTGAAATTATGTCTCTGTTGCCCATACCCTTCGAGCTATGGGGCCCAGAAGTACCCCCAAGAATGACTAAAAATGTGATACAAAAGCTCCAGTATCTGTACAACTAATGCATTGATCACCCTGATTCTTTGCATGCATATTCATCATGGAGTGTTTCATCAGTTTCTTATAGACTGGTCACATCACCTTGATTTTCCAAATTTTTACGCAATTTCTCTATTTTTGAGACCTTCAAAGATGCAGTTAACAGGGTACAAATTGTAAACATTTTTCTCCTGGAACCTTTTCATCCAAGTTGTCCATTAAAAGCCACCCTGGAAACCTTAATTCGGTCTCTATTACCTATATTGTCCGAGCTATGGGGCTCAGAAATACCCCCAGCATAATTGAAATTTTGATACCAAAGCAGGGCACAAATCATAACCATTGGACCTTGAATCTTCTAACTTAAAATCCAGGGAGGTCCATGAAAAGCCTCCTTGGAAATGTGAAATTAGGTCTCTGTTACCAACATTCTCTGAGCTATGGGGCTAATAAGCACCCTCTCAGAATCATTGGAAATTTGATACAAAAGTAGGGCACAAATCATAACCATATTACCCAGAACTTCTTACTTGATATCCTGAGATTTCCTTAAAAGTTCTCCCCAGAAAGCTGAAATCGGGTCACTGTGACCTATATTCTCAGAGTTTTGGGGTATGTTAGTGCACCCCATAAATAATGCAATATACACACAAATTGCCAGATTCCTCAGGAAAGGCTGGTTTGATTGTCATCAAATTTGGTGTGTTTATGGTCTTGATGAACTTAAGCTAATATGCATAAACAATGATGCCACCTTCATTATCTTATTTATTTGCAGGTGCAAGAATATATTGTCAGCATGTCAGTCTGCTGAGCTTCATGACCCATGGGTTACTTGTTATTATATATAATTTTCAAAATCAGAATTCAAGTTGATTTTTATTATTTTATATTATTTCAGACTGTCGGTCAAAATGCTCCCTTGATGTGGTTATGAACCTTTGCCATGGCAGACGGAAATGTGAGATAGCTGCAGCAGAAAATATTTTTACAAATCCATGTCCAGAAGGAACGAACAATTTTCTTAGTGTTGTTTATACATGTGGTAAGTATTTTTGCAGCTGGGGTGGTAAATGAAGCAGCCAGAGTGCTGCCATCTGTTGTCAAGAATTTGTACTAAATAATTTCACTGTGATTAACACAGTTCAGAGTTGTTACCTTTATTCTGTATGTTATTGTATGTGTACATTATATTCTTAGTAATGGTGATAAAATGTTGTGGAATTTAAAACATATCAATATTAATAACATATATCATTTAGATTCACACATCTTTGTGTGTTTTGTTTTAATGAGGGTCCATTCTTTACTTTTACCTTTTTTCAAACCTCATAAAAAGATGTACCACTGATTAGAAAGATCTGCATTTGGGGTACTATATGTATTTTGAGCAATGTTTTGATCACTGAAAAACTTCAAAATAATGTTATTTGATGTTAAATGTATCATATGTTATTCCCATGACAGCCGTCATATTCTTATATGATGTAAGCCACTAAAAGAAAGATGGAAGCAAGTTGAAATATATATATATATGTATACATATATATATAAAAATTGTGTATATATATATATATATATATTGTTACGAAGAAAAAGTGCTCAGGAGTTAATATTGAGCCGATCTTGGAATCAGAACCCATGATTGTGGCGCACATGTCTGGACAGTTTGGTCCGCTTTTATTTCACCCCATAACACACCCCCTATTAAGAGCGTTCTGCTATCAGAACAAGACTGACTATCCCAGGAGTCACTTTTGTTGAACTAGGTGGTAGTTATTACTCAATAACTTCAAGTTAAGTCAACCATTAGGTATAAAAACATACCACAAATTATATCATAGTTCTGACAGTATGTGATGCATATTACAGTATTTTTTAATTGGAATCAACCCATATACCCATTGAAATACTGTAATCTTAATTGTAATCTTATGTGTAAAATCATGATTCAAGATGAACTGAATTCATTTTTATTATTTGTGAATTTTAGACATAATTAAGCATAAAATATATGAGGTAATATCAACATGCTCCTGAAAATATTGTTCCATGTTCTATTTTATCTTCAACTATCTTAAGAATATTGGATGGGAAAATTGTGTGACGGTAAAATGACAGAATATTTTGGTATTCACTATCTTTAATAATCATTATCTTTTTTAAATACCCTGATATATCATTTTATCTATGATACAGATATAACCTTACTGAAATTGTATGGAAAGCTCTGATTGGCTGATCAGTCATCATTGTGACAAAGGGTGTAACTATACATTATCTTTTAATGTTATACAAATGGCAATAATTAATTCATGTGATACATAAAAGGAGTATCAGAGTTCAAATTCCAAGTCATTTCTCTTCCCTGTTTCTGGAGTTAAATCTTATTTCAAGTTCATTATGCCATTGGCTGCACTCTTCAGGAATACAGCCCTTTCTATTGGTTGTTTCATGCAGGCTTTAGCCAGTCAGGTGCTGATTAACTGATTTCTGGCTAATGATGTGTTGTTTGCCTTACGTGTGCTGAGCCTCTGGTAATTGTTAAAATATGCATGACGCTATTAAGTGTTGGACTATCTGTTAGATTGTAATACGTGTGTATCGTCAGTGTGTTGATAAATGATATTTGACTTTGTCTTGCAATGTATTGGTGTACTGGTGAATCGTTATAGCCCTAATAGAGACATTCCTAAACAATATCAGTCTATTTATGTTGTTTGATTTTAATATGTAATTAATCTGCAACCTTAATTCTCTTTCATTTTGCAGTGCCAAAGAGGATATTAAAAATGGTGAAGAAAAAAAGACCGAGAAGATTGAAAAACTACTTCTGTGGCAAACAAGACAAGACAAGTAGTAAAAATGGCAGGGATAACAAAAACTCAGGTCCGGGACAGAATGGTGCTAATAAGAATATTTCTGGTAGTGAGATAAACGGACAAGCCGGACACAAACCAAAGCCTTCAACATACCTTACTCCCCTCACACCACCAGGGTTAAGTAAGTACAATTCATCTTAAATTTTCATTACAATTTCATATGATTAGAGGAGAACATGATCGCATAAGAATTATTTTTACATAACAGGTAAAATGAAAGTTTATAAAAATTTTATTATTTTTTTAAAGATATGTCGTAGCAGCTGTAGCTAAAATTTGGTCAAATCCTACCAAAAATCAGAACAATTTTTTATTTTGGGGATCAGAATTTACAAGCACAGTGTCTGAGAAGCCAACCTTCTTGGTAGACATATTGGTCATATGCTGTTATCAACATTTTCAGAGGTATACAGGGTGGACAGTCACCATATATTCTTTTTTAAATTGATTAAAATGTTGAGAAAACTTCATATTTCTGGTTTCATCTGCATACTGGAGAGGCATCATTGTTCCCCTCCTGTATCTGTTCTTGTTTACTTCAATCTCATGGATTAGTGTTTGGTGTGCATACAATCATCTTAATTGAGACTGCTCATTGGTCAAAACTTGTTGACATTCAAAGGAAATGATTGCCCACTGCTTTGTCACCAAAGATCTCCCTGTTTATTCAGTGAAAAGTTTGCTTTCTATAATTAACAACAGATAAGTGTCTTTACATTCAAAGGACATTCTCTGCTGTTTCTTTCACCTCAAGTTCCCTTTCTTTAGTCTGTAATGCCACACAAAAATTCTTTGTACACTGTAGAGGGAGGGAGGGGCCTATAAATTGTACTCTATGTACACTGTAGAGGGAGGGAGGGGCCTATAAATTGTACTCTTTGTACACTGTAGGGGGAGGGAGGGGCCTATAAATTGAACTCTTTGTACACTGTAGAGGGAGGGAGGGGCCTATAAATTGTACTCTATGTACACTGTAGGGGGAGGGAGGGGCCTATAAATTGTACTCTTTGTACACTGTAGGGGGAGGGAGGGGCCTATAAATTGTACTCTTTGTACACTGTAGGGGGAGGGAGGGGCCTATAAATTGAACTCTTTGTACACTGTAGGGGGAGGGAGGGGCCTATAAATTGTACTCTATGTACACTGTAGGGGGAGGGAGGGGCCTATAAATTGTACTCTATGTACACTGTAGGGGGAGGGAGGGGCCTATAAATTGTACTCTTTGTACACTGTAGGGGGAGGGAGGGGCCTATAAATTGTACTCTTTGTACACTGTAGGGGGAGGGAGGGGCCTATAAATTGAACTCTTTGTACACTGTAGAGGGAGGGAGGGGCCTATAAATTGTACTCTATGTACACTGTAGGGGGAGGGAGGGGCCTATAAATTGTACTCTTTGTACACTGTAGGGGGAGGGAGGGGCCTATAAATTGTACTCTTTGTACACTGTAGGGGGAGGGAGGGGCCTATAAATTGTACTCTTTGTACACTGTAGGGGGAGGGAGGGGCCTATAAATTGTACTCTTTGTACACTGTAGAGGGAGGGAGGGGCCTATAAATTGTACTCTTTGTACACTGTAGGGGGAGGGAGGGGCCTATAAATTGTACTCTTTGTACACTGTAGGGGGAGGGAGGGGCCTATAAATTGAACTCTTTGTACACTGTAGGGGAGGGAGGGGCCTATAAATTGTACTCTTTGTACACTGTAGAGGGAGGGAGGGGCCTATAAATTGAACTCTTTGTACACTGTAGAGGGAGGGAGGGGCCTATAAATTGTACTCTTTGTACACTGTAGGGGGAGGGAGGGGCCTATAAATTGTACTCTTTGTACACTGTAGAGGGAGGGAGGGGCCTATAAATTGAACTCTTTGTACACTGTAGAGGGAGGGAGGGGCCTATAAATTGTACTCTTTGTACACTGTAGGGGGAGGGAGGGGCCTATAAATTGAACTCTTTGTACACTGTAGAGGGAGGGAGGGGCCTATAAATTGTACTCTATGTACACTGTAGGGGGAGGGAGGGGCCTATAAATTGTACTCTTTGTACACTGTAGGGGGAGGGAGGGGCCTATAAATTGAACTCTTTGTACACTGTAGAGGGAGGGAGGGGCCTATAAATTGTACTCTTTGTACACTGTAGGGGGAGGGAGGGGCCTATAAATTGTACTCTTTGTACAGTGTAGGGGGAGGGAGGGGCCTATAAATTGTACTCTTTGTACAGTGTAGGGGGAGGGAGGGGCCTATAAATTGTACTCTTTGTACAGTGTAGGGGGAGGGAGGGGCCTATAAATTGTACTCTTTGTACACTGTAGGGGGAGGGAGGGGCCTATAAATTGAACTCTTTGTACACTGTAGGGGGAGGGAGGGGCCTATAAATTGAACTCTTTGTACACTGTAGAGGGAGGGAGGGGCCTATAAATTGTACTCTTTGTACACTGTAGAGGGAGGGAGGGGCCTATAAATTGTACTCTTTGTACACTGTAGGGGGAGGGAGGGGCCTATAAATTGTACTCTATGTACACTGTAGGGGGAGGGAGGGGCCTATAAATTGTACTCTATGTACACTGTAGGGGGAGGGAGGGGCCTATAAATTGTACTCTTTGTACACTGTAGGGGGAGGGAGGGGCCTATAAATTGTACTCTTTGTACACTGTAGAGGGAGGGAGGGGCCTATAAATTGAACTCTTTGTACACTGTAGAGGGAGGGAGGGGCCTATAAATTGTACTCTATGTACACTGTAGGGGGAGGGAGGGGCCTATAAATTGTACTCTTTGTACACTGTAGGGGGAGGGAGGGGCCTATAAATTGTACTCTATGTACACTGTAGAGGGAGGGAGGGGCCTATAAATTGAACTCTTTGTACACTGTAGAGGGAGGGAGGGGCCTATAAATTGTACTCTATGTACACTGTAGGGGGAGGGAGGGGCCTATAAATTGAACTCTTTGTACACTGTAGGGGGAGGGAGGGGCCTATAAATTGTACTCTATGTACACTGTAGGGGGAGGGAGGGGCCTATAAATTGTACTCTTTGTACACTGTAGGGGGAGGGAGGGGCCTATAAATTGTACTCTTTGTACACTGTAGAGGTAGGGAGGGGCCTATAAATTGTACTCTTTGTACACTGTAGAGGGAGGGAGGGGCCTATAAATTGTACTCTTTGTACACTGTAGGGGGAGGGAGGGGCCTATAAATTGTACTCTTTGTACACTGTAGGGGGAGGGAGGGGCCTATAAATTGTACTCTTTGTACACTGTAGGGGGAGGGAGGGGCCTATAAATTGTACTCTTTGTACACTGTAGGGGGAGGGAGGGGCCTATAAATTGTACTCTTTGTACACTGTAGGGTGAGGGAGGGGCCTATAAATTGTACTCTTTGTACACTGTAGGGTGAGGGAGGGGCCTATAAATTGTACTCTTTGTACACTGTAGAGGGAGGGAGGGGCCTATAAATTGTACTCTTTGTACACTGTAGAGGGAGGGAGGGGCCTATAAATTGAACTCTTTGTACACTGTAGGGTGAGGGAGGGGCCTATAAATTGAACTCTTTGTACACTGTAGAGGGAGGGAGGGGCCTATAAATTGTACTCTTTGTACACTGTAGAGGGAGGGAGGGGCCTATAAATTGAACTCTTTGTACACTGTAGAGGGAGGGAGGGGCCTATAAATTGAACTCTTTGTACACTGTAGAGGGAGGGAGGGGCCTATAAATTGTACTCTTTGTACACTGTAGAGGGAGGGAGGGGCCTATAAATTGTACTCTTTGTACACTGTAGGGGGAGGGAGGGGCCTATAAATTGAACTCTTTGTACACTGTAGAGGGAGGGAGGGGCCTATAAATTGTACTCTATGTACACTGTAGGGGGAGGGAGGGGCCTATAAATTGTACTCTTTGTACACTGTAGAGGGAGGGAGGGGCCTATAAATTGAACTCTTTGTACACTGAAATGTGTTAATAATTGTGAATAACCTCTTAGGTAGTTATGAGAACTGGGGAGAAATAAAAATCTGGATTATTTGTGGAGGTTCAGTTGTTGATTATTGATTTAATATCAACATTTGTGTATTCAGATTTTTAGATTTGTGACCTTTGCAAGGGTGTTTATAATGTGTCTTACTCATTTCTGTTAGCAGGATGGATATTACAGATTGGGTTTAAAGGTGCCAATTTTAGGGGTATTAGGGATATATGAAATACTGTATTCTCTCCAGGAAATCAAGTATCTGCCATGATGTTGTTTTGAGCCCAACCCCATATGCCTATACCCACTAGAAATAGACTTGCATCAGGTGCAGTTAGCACGAAAGAAAACAAAAAATACTATCATAAAGCAAGATGATGACAAACAGTTAAACAGTTTTCACGCATGGACAATGTCGTACCTGTAGCCATGCAGTCTTGTTGTATCAAGTACAGACATACTTGGACAGTATTTATCAACACGCTGAGTCAAATCATTATGTAAAACAGGTGAAAATGAGGCACTGAGCCTGAAGGCTGGCTGGTTTAACTTGGAAACTTACGTATTCAGTGAAAATGAACCTATAGCAGTAGATAATACACATCATGGCACATTAGGAACCTTAAAGTGGTTACAGACAAAGGAAAATACTGGTAGGTCACGAGAAGAAATCATTAATATTATACACAGATTTACATGCAGGTGATAACCACAAAAGAGCTTGGAGACAGCTGTACTGCAGCACCATTCTTCCAATTAGCTTGTAGGCAGTTGTTCATTATGTGACATCCTGGTAAAGTCAATAATTCATTATGTTACACAGGCATCATCAATACCATATGATGTTAGAGGCAGGCAGTCTGACACTTCTAATTTAAGTTAAATTTTTTAAATGACTAAACCAGGATAGAGGGTTGGGATCCACCCTGAGCTGAGGTATATAAAAGGCCCTAGATAGAAGGGGTATGATCCCCCCAGGACAGAAGGGGTATGAACCACACAGGACAGAAGGGTTATGAACCACCCAGGACAGAAGGGTTATGAACCACCAAGGATAAAAGGGTTATGAACCACCCAGTACAGAAGTGGTATGAACCACCAGGACAGAGGGGGTATGAACCACCCTGGACAGAAGGGGTGTGAACCACCAAGGACAGAAGGGGTATGAACCATCCTGGACAAAAGGGTTATGAACCACCAAGGACAGAAGGGGTATAAACCACCATGGACAGAAGGGTTATGAACCACCAAGGACAGAAGGGTTATGAACCACCCAGGACAGAAGGGGTATGAACCACCCTGGCAAAAGGGTTATGAACCATCCAGGACAGAAGGGGTATGAACCACCCTGGACAGAAGGGTTATGAACCACCAGGACAGAAAGGGTATGAACCACCCTGGACAGAAAGGGGGTGAACCACCAAGGTCTGAAGGGTTATGAACCACCATGGACAGAATGGTTATGAACCACCAAGGACAGAAGGGTTATGAACCACCCAGGACAGAAGGGGTATGAACCACCCTGGCAAAAGGGTTATGAACCATCCAGGACAGAAGGGGTATGAACCACCCTGGACAGAAGGGTTATGAACCACCAGGACAGAAGGGGTATGAACCACCCAGGACAGAAGGGGTATGAACCACCCTGGACAGAAGGGTTATGGACCACCAAGACAGAAGGGGTATGAACCACCCTGGACAGAAGGGGTGTGAACCACCAAGGACAGAAGGGGTATGAACCACCATGGACAGAATGGTTATGAACCACCAAGGACAAATGGGTTTTGAACCACCCAGGACAGAATGGTTATGAACCACCATGGACAGAATGGTTATGAACCACCAAGGACAAATGGGTTTTGAACCACCAGGACAGAGGGGGTATGAACCACCATGGACAGAAGGGGTGTGAACCACCAAGGACAGAAGGGGTATGAACCACCATGGACAGAATGGTTATGAACCACCAAGGACTGAAGGGTTATGAACCACCCAGGACAGAAGGGGTATGAACCACCCAGGACAGAAGGGTTATGAACCACCCTGGACAGAAGGGTTATGAACCACCAGGACAGAAGGGGTATAAACCACCATGGACAGAAGGGTTATGAACAACCAAGGACAGAAGGGTTATGAACCACTGAGGACAGAAGGGTTATGAACCACCCTGGACAGAAGGGGTATGAACCACCCTGGCAAAAGGGGTTATGAACCAACCAGGACAGAAGGGGTATGAACTACCCTGGACAGAAGGGTTATGAACCACCAGGACAGAAAGGGTATGAACCACCTTGGACAGAAGGGGTGTGAACCACCAAGGAGTGAAGGGGTATGAACCACCATGGACAGAATGGTTATGAACCACCAAGGACAGAAGGGTTATGAACCACCCAGGACAGAAGGGGTATGAACCACCCTGGCAAAAGGGTTATGAACCACCAAGGACAGAATGGTTATGAACCACCAAAGACAGAAGGGGTATGAACCACCAGGACAGAGGGGGTATGAACCACCCTGGACAGAAGGGGTGTGAACCACCAAGGACAGAAGGGGTATGAACCATCCTGGACAGAAGGGTTATGAACCACCAAGGACAGAAGGGGTATAAACCACCATGGACAGAAGGGTTATGAACCACCCAGGACAGAAGGGGTATGAACCACCCTGGCAAAAGGGTCATGAACCATCCAGGACAGAAGGGGTATGAACCACCCTGGACAGAAGGGTTATGAACCACCAGGACAGAAAGGGTATGAACCACCCTGGACAGAAAGGGGGTGAACCACCAAGGTCTGAAGGGTTATGAACCACCATGGACAGAATGGTTATGAACCACCAAGGACAGAAGGGTTATGAACCACCCAGGACAGAAGGGGTATGAACCACCCTGGCAAAAGGGTTATGAACCATCCAGGACAGAAGGGGTATGAACCACCCTGGACAGAAGGGTTATGAACCACCAGGACAGAAAGGGTATGAACCACCCTGGCAAAAGGGTTATGAACCATCCAGGACAGAAGGGGTATGAACCACCCTGGACAAAAGGGTTATGAACCACCAGGGCAGAAGGGGTATGAACCACCCAGGACAGAAGGGGTATGAACCACCCTGGACAGAAGGGTTATGAACCAACCAGGACAGAAGGGGTATGAACCACCCTGGACAGAAGGGGTGTGAACCACAAAGGACAGAAGGGGTATGAACCGCTATGGAACCACCAAGGACAAATGAGTTTTGAACCACCCAGGACAGAAGGGGTATGAACCACCCAAGACAGAAGGGGTATGAACCACCCTGGACAGAAGGGGGTGTGAACCACCAAGGACAGAAGGGGTATGAACCACCATGGACAGAATGGTTATGAACCACCAAGGACAAATGGGTTTTGAACCACCCAGGACAGAATGGTTATGAACCACCATGGACAGAATGGTTATGAACCACCAAGGACAAATGGGTTTTGAACCACCAGGACAGAGGGGGTATGAACCACCATGGACAGAAGGGGTGTGAACCACCAAGGACAGAAGGGGTTTGAACCACCATGGACAGAATGGTTATGAACCACCAAGGACTGAAGGGTTATGAACCACCCAGGACAGAAGGGGTATGAACCACCCAGGACAGAAGGGTTATGAACCACCCTGGACAGAAGGGTTATGAACCTCCAAGGACAGAAGGGGTATAAACCACCATGGACAGAAGGGTTATGAACCACCAAGGACAGAAGGGTTATGAACCACCGAGGACAGAAGGGTTATGAACCACCCTGGACAGAAGGGGTATGAACCACCCTGGCAAAAGGGTTATGAACCAACCAGGACAGAAGGGGTATGAACTACCCTGGACAGAAGGGTTATGAACCACCAGGACAGAAAGGGTATGAACCACCCTGGACAGAAGGGGTGTGAACCACCAAGGACTGAAGGGGTATGAACCACCATGGACAGAATGGTTATGAACCACCAAGGACAGAAGGGTTATGAACCACCCAGGACAGAAGGGGTATGAACCACCCTGGCAAAAGGGTTATGAACCATCCAGGACAGAAGGGGTATGAACCACCCTGGACAGAAGGGTTGTGAACCAACCAGGACAGAAGGGGCATGAACCACCCAGGACAGAAGGGGTGTGAACCACCAAAGACAGAAGGGGTATGAACCCCTATGGACAGATTGGTTATGAACCACCAAGGACAAATGGGTTTTGAACCACCCAGGACAGAAGGGGTATGAACCACCCAGGACAGAAGGGGTATAAACCACCCTGGCAAAAGGGTTATGAACCATCCAGGAAAGAAGGGGTATGAACCACCCTGGACAGGGGGGTTATGAACCACCAGGACAGAGGGGGTATGAACCACCCTGGCAAAAGGGTTATGAACCATCCAGGACAGAAGGGGTATGAACCACCCTGGACAGAAGGGTTATGAACCACCAGGACAGAAGGGGTATGAACCACCCAGGACAGAAGGGGTATGAACCACCCTGGACAGAAGGGTTATGAACAAACCAGGACAGAAGGGATATGAACCACCCTGGACAGAAGGGTTATGGACCACCAAGACAGAAGGGGTATGAACCACCCTGGACAGAAGGGGTGTGAACCACCAAGGACAGAAAGGGTATGAACCACCATGGACTGAATGGTTATGAACCACCAAGGACAAATGGGTTTTGAACCACCCAGGACAGAATGGTTATGAACCACCATGGACAGAATGGTTATGAACCACCAAGGACAAATGGGTTTTGAACCACCAGGACAGAGGGGGGATGAACCACCATGGACAGAAGGGGTATAACCACCAAG
The DNA here is from genome assembly GCA_026874595.1 of Sipunculus nudus. Taxonomy (NCBI): domain Eukaryota; kingdom Metazoa; phylum Annelida; class Sipuncula; order Golfingiida; family Sipunculidae; genus Sipunculus; species Sipunculus nudus. The sequence continues at coordinate 84,852,110 of CM049311.1, read as the reverse complement.
GACAGAAGGGGTATGAACCACCATGGACAGAATGGTTATGAACCACCAAGGACTGAAGGGTTATGAACCATACAGGACAGAAGGGGTATGAACCACCCAGGACAGAAGGGTTATGAACCACCCTGGACAGAAGGGTTATGAACCACCAAGGACAGAAGGGGTATAAACCACCATGGACAGAAGGGTTATGAACCACCAAGGACAGAAGGGGTATGAACCACCATGGACAGAATGGTTATGAACCACCAAGGACTGAAGGGTTATGAACCACCCAGGACAGAAGGGGTATGAACCACCCAGGACAGAAGGGTTATGAACCACCCTGGACAGAAGGGTTATGAACCACCAAGGACAGAAGGGGTATAAACCACCATGGACAGAAGGGTTATGAACCACCAAGGACAGAAGGGTTATGAACCACCGAGGACAGAAGGGTTATGAACCACCCTGGACAGAAGGGGTATGAACCACCCTGGCAAAAGGGTTATGCACCAACCAGGACAGAAGGGGTATGAACTACCCTGGACAGAAGGGTTATGAACCACCAGGACAGAAAGGGTATGAACCACCCTGGACAGAAGGGGTGTGAACCACCAAGGACTGAAGGGGTATGAACCGCCATGGACAGAATGGTTATGAACCACCAAGGACAGAAGGGTTATGAACAACCCAGGACAGAAGGGGTATGAACCACCCTGGCAAAAGGGTTATGAACCATCCAGGACAGAAGGGGTATGAACCACCCTGGACAGAAGGGTTATGAACCAACCAGGACAGAAGGGGCATGAACCAACCTGGACAGAAGGGGTGTGAACCACCAAGGACAGAAGGGGTATGAACCCCTATGGACAGATTCGTTATGAACCACCAAGGACAAATGGGTTTTGAACCACCCAGGACAGAAGGGGTATGAACCACCCAGGACAGAAGGGGTATAAACCACCCTGGCAAAAGGGTTATGAACCATCCAGGACAGAAGGGGTATGAACCACCCTGGACAGGAGGGTTATGAACCACCAGGACAGAGGGGGTATGAACCACCCTGGACAGAATGGTTATGAACCACCAAGGACAGAAGGGGTATAAACCACCATGGACAGAAGGGTTATGAATCACCAAGGACAGAAGGGGTATGAACCACCCAGGACAGAAGGGTTATGAACCACCCTGGACAGAAGGGTTATGAACCACCAAGGACAGAAGGGGTATAAACCACCATGGACAGAAGGGTTATGAACCACCAAGGACAGAAGGGTTATGAACCACCGAGGACAGAAGGGTTATGAACCACCCTTGACAGAAGGGGTATTAACCACCCTGGCAAAAGGGTTATGAACCAACCAGGACAGAAGGGGTATGAACTACCCTGGACAGAAGGGTTATGAACCACCAGGACAGAAAGGGTATGAACCACCCTGGACAGAAGGGGTGTGAACCACCAAGGACTGAAGGGGTATGAACCACCATGGACAGAATGGTTATGAACCACCAAGGACAGAAGGGTTATGACCCACCCAGGACAGAAGGGGTATGAACCACCCTGGCAAAAGGGTTATGAACCATCCAGGACAGAAGGGGTATGAACCACCCTGGACAGAAGGGTTATGAACCACCAGGGCAGAAGGGGTATGAACCACCCAGGACAGAAGGGGTATGAACCACCCTGGACAGAAGGGTTATGAACCAACCAGGACAGAAAGGGTATGAACCACCCTGGACAGAAGGGGTGTGAACCACAAAGGACAGAAGGGGTATGAACCGCTATGGAACCACCAAGGACAAATGAGTTTTGAACCACCCAGGACAGAAGGGGTATGAACCACCCAGGACAGAAGGGGTATAAACTACCCTGGCAAAAGGGTTATGAACCATCCAGGACAGAAGGGGTATGAACCACCCTGGACAGGAGGGTTATGAACCACCAGGACAGAGGGGGTATGAACCACCCTGGACAGAATGGTTATGAACCACCAAGGACAGAAGGGGTATGAACCACCCAGGACAGAAGGGGTATGAACCACCCTGGGCAGAAGGGTTATGAACCAACAAGGACAGAAGGGTTATGAACCACCCAGGACAGAAGGGGTATAAACCTCCCTGGCAAAAGGGTTATGAACCATCCAGGACAGAAGGGGTATGAACCACCCTGGACAGAAGGGTTATGAACCACTGTTACAATTGTATCATCATAAATGTATTTTTAAGTACTCTTTTTGGAAAAGAGCAAAGATTATTATTAATAATGGGTACAAATTATATTAGGTAAGCATGATGAATTACTACCATATGTCATAAAATTCACGAGTAAAATACATAGTGTGTGACTACCTTTTTTTCTGCAGCAATATAGTAAATTCCAGCAGAAAATACACATTTATTAGATTAATTCCTTGTTTACAAGTAAGATTACTGATATCTGCTTTCAGTCAAGAACGACAGCAGGTCCAGCAGTCACAACATCAGTGAAGAAGATTGTCTGACTGTCGACCCTCCCGTCCCTGTCCTGGAGGGAGAGCCAGTGGGCGTGGTCCAGGACTGGATGTGGACCATCAATTTTTTAAAAAGTAAATTATTCCTCGGTGAAAGCGGATTTATTACTTATAAATTTATTCACTCTACATCTACTTTTCACCAACATTTTTAAGACAGTTATGGACCATTTGTTTTACTTGAAATAAAATAAATATTGTGGTTTCTGGTAGTTATGATCTCAAATTAAGTACATACATTTTAAATTCATTTAAAATTTTAGAAACCTTTGTATTATAATTGTTACTGAAAAGCAGGAAATTTTGGCAGCTTAAAGAGGACATAATGATCATGAGAATTTGTTTATGTTTTAATTGTCTTTAGAGCTGCAGAAACCATGGCACATTAAATTTCTTACCAAGACAATACACATAATAAAATGGTTCTAAATAAACCAGGGAGAGATAGATATTATTCAGAATGTGCAGTGCTAATGTATTTCCTGATATATAAATGTAATGATTAGCATTAATCATTTCATCTGATGTTATAATCAGTCTGTAAAGATTTTTCCAAATATTTCTCATATTAGTAAACAAACAATGACAATATATAGATCTGTTAGTAGTAATATGGCAGTTTTATAATTAAATGCTCATCTTTCCAGAAAACCGTGAGCGTTTCATCCTTTACGCTGTGATCGGCGGGTTAACCGGCCTGGTGCTAGTTCTGGTTGCCATGGTATTCCAGCTTATGTGGGTAAGACGTCGTCAAGGGCGCAGGGCAAAATTGGATATATCGGAACCAGTGCCCAACCAATCAACTTTAGTCCAAAGTCAGGATTTGACCACACTTGACAGTAGCCCTGACCAGATGAATGGAGTCGAAATATTACGGTACAACCACAGCACACTAGGTGGCAGGACGTCCACCTTCCGTGCTGAAACTCCCACACGGAGACCTAATAGTTTATATGATAATGACTTCATTGATGCTTATGGATGAGGTACTGCGTGTCAGTAGGTTATTGATTTATACAGCTATAATATGTACAGGCCAATGTCCAGTGTGAAATTGTTATTGCGATGAGTATGTGTGATGCTTAATGACGGAGTGGGTGATATTACAGAAGCAAGAATCCTAGGTATTCAAATATACTCACACAACAATACTACATATTCAACTCTGCAAGCATGGATATATAGGTTATATGCATGTATCATATGATCAAGTTGCTATGGTAACCATAGTACAATACTGAAGTCCTGAGTGTGCACAAAAATGATGACTCGTAAGTTGGCCAGTATCGCCCTGTTCCTGCCAGATGATGCACATTGTATATCTGTAACATGTGATATATAATTTGTTCAGCATGCCTTCCTATAGGAAAAACAAAGGGGTGCTTTCATCTGTGGCGGACTGAATTATACCCCTTTCCTACACAAATTGGTTTTAAAATGTTTTGGGCAATAGAAAACAGTTTCAATACAATTTGAAATTAAAAAACTAATTCTGCTGTGACAGTCTCTGTTTGACAGTCTACTAAACAGGGAGCAAGTTGCCGACTTGGGTGCACCGGGTATCATGCTTTTAAAGGTATGCCAAAACATTTTGAAATATTCAGAGCATTAGAACAAAATGATACATTTCATATGTGTAGCAAGATGCGGACACACCTTGGGGAAAATCTTGCACACTGACTGTTATGCTTCTGTATACATGCCAAAATGTTTTGTCTCAATCATACTGTAAAGTACAAAACATTTTGACTCCATGCCCAATTATACCATTTTAGAACCTCTTTCTTATAAGGTTTCTTGCTATTTTGGCCTTTTTGAATATTACATGTTTATTATGTTGCATGGACACTCAGTTAAAATTGGACAACAGTTTCACATCATTTTGTATTTAACACTTTTAAAAAACAAAAGCAGCTGAAACTTACTGTATGGAACTCATTTAGGTTGAAACTCTGCTGGTGTTGAGATAATAAGCTATAATGCCTTGAAAGTTGAAACATTATGTTCAATTATTACTACCTGGTAAAACCTGCTTGGTCATCCTGTATAGTCAGTATTTAAAAAAAAATAAAGCCTACAGTTGCCAGTATAGTTTGTATTTTTATATATGCTGACCACAGGAGACACGGCATGAGTTATTGGTCTGTGTTCCACTACCGTGTACCCAATAAAATTTGGAAATGCTGTACAGCTGTAATAGTTCATTCATAAAAAAACATGTTACAAATGAAAATAATGAAAATTTTACCTCACAGCAATCTAGAGTTGCATTTCTGATGATTTTTCCTATAAGTTCAAGTTTAAAAAAAAACATCAAGGATGAAACATATTTCATTGCCAAATTCAGTAATAAGGAACCTTTAACAGAACAATATTAAATATTTTAGTTATACAAATAATTCAGTATCTGAGAAAACAGTTTATTTATTTTTCATGTCCTGTTTACAGTTTTAATTATGATGATTACTTTTATCACAGACCTAAACAATTAGGTGAAAAAAGGTGCTTAATTACCTGGTTGAAAATAACATAAAAGAATCCGTAAGTTTGTTAAATAAAAAAAATGTTTATTGTTTACACACACAATTTTTCTCCAGAATCGTGGTTTTTATTAGGCTTATTAACTTTACTTTCTAATTGTGAAAAAAATTATGAAAGTTTGAGATAAAACAGTTGACAAATATCTGTGGGTATCCAGGATGGAACAGATTAAAGGGACATAATCAGGAGCAATATTATACCTATTCTTTCACACTATCAGTTCCGTTTTGCTTAATACAAAAGTTTCCAAGCAAATCCATCCCAGCACACATCCCAGTCTCAGTAACTCGCATACGGCTGTTTAACATCTTGTTATGACTCTGCATGTTGGTAAACACTGCCCACATGTGTCTGTTTACCATAACAAGGCTGCGTGGCATGGAGGTCCGATTGTGAGCGGCAACATGCGATGTTTCAACCAGGGGGAACATGTATAACATTTGTTGGGCCAAATCAGTCAGGGCATCTCATGATTGAAACGTGTTGTGGCCCTGTGATGCACGCGCTATGTTTAAGTTGACACCTGTGACCGCGCCAAGTCCATTGTTTTAAACACTTGTTTACCGGAGTAAGCAAACGGTTTCAGGGCAATATTCTTGCAAGTACAAATTTATTTTAAAGGGAAAAAGCTATTTTTCGTGTTAATACAATATGCATTAGGCCACAAAAAAAATAAGGCACCGCCCGTGTCATTTTTAAACCCCTGCATTAAAATTTTTATTTTGATTTTCAATAGAATCTTACCAATTTTGAGCTCCAGCCGCTCGGACATTTCTCTCAAGAAGATAAAAACATACAATTTTGATAAAATTTCCTTTGTTATGTAGTGCTTTAATTTATTTAGCACAATAAATCTGTTATTATCATGCTTTTCCCTTATCATTTGACATTTTTATCGAAACATACCAAAAAAAATAAAAATAAAAAAAACACTTTCCCACATTGATTTCTTAAAAAAAAGTGCATGAGAACCAAACATTTTTTTTTGCCTCATAGGTGATTGGGTCCCTTTAAAGTTAAGAGAGATTCTTATTTTGAGGGTGCAGCAGCAGAGTGAGTCATGTGATCCATATTGGAATTATATAAAAAAATAGTGTCAATAGATTCATATTGAACTTATCATATATAAGTATTGTATGTGTGAAAGTTGAATCTATTGTTATGTACATATATATTTGTATTCCTGTATATTTGAATAACTTTTTAACTTATTTTATATCAATTAAAGGTGCCTTGTTTTTATATATAATTTGCTAGCAATGTTTTATTCGATATACGTGTTGCGTGAATTATATTTGAATGATTTATCTATGATATAATTGGTCACTGGAGGCATTTTGACTGGTCAAGGAGTAACGATTTGTTCAAGGGCATTGCACTCTATGTTGTGCAGCTATTGCATTTTCTTTGTACAAAACTTGTATTTCTTAACTATGCATTTGCATGAAGTCAGCTCATATGTTTTACCATTTTTTGTTTTTCTCTCGTCTTTATATTGGTTGTTAGAAAATGTCTTGGTTCCTTTGTTATGTTCATACTCTGTTTCACCACTCCATGTCCACTTGTTTCCACATACTTTCTACAGCAGGAAAGTCTATTTTGAATAGAAGTTAAAAGGGAAACTTTAGACAGAACCTGAATTACTGACAAAAATTAGGGTTTGTATTTGTGACTGCAAAAACAGATAAATGTGTTTCCTTCCCTATGCCCCCCCCCCCTTCTCAGATTTGAGGAAAAATATATGGACTACTTCAAAAGTTGTGGGGTTCACAAAAATAGAGAATGCTGAAGATTTATCATTGAAGCTCAAGGTCAACAGTTTTCAAACACATCAGAGAACTTGGTAGAAACAATTCACATGTTAGATTTCATGAAACTATAGTGATTCAAAAGTTATCACATTCACAAGCAATAATACAGACACAACTACAGACACCAATGTCATACCAAACAAAATATGTCTCCCCCCCCCCCCCCTTATGTAAAGAGAGACATAATATGGAAATATAATTATAGTCATAATAAGCACTCTTGTTAACAAGTGAAAGCTCTCAGAATCATACTGTCCAGCTGTGCTGGGAAAATGCCATCCATAACCCATCCACGTTAACCACACAGCGGAGGCTTTTTACTTAATACTATATTAATATACACAAAATTAGTGGAACATCTGCATATATATATATAAGGCCAAAGTTATGTGGAAAAACATTCTTTGAAAAATTATTGCTAAAAATCATGAACAATGGTCCTGGGATGGACTGTTCATTCAAAATATTTTAGAAGTACAATTACTGAGATGTTTTCATTCAAATCTTTTTTTTTTTTTTTACATTTTAACCTCTTTGATAACATTCTACCACAACTGATTGGATGATGGAAACACTAAAACAAAACTAAAACAAAGATGGCTACACCTGTAGAAAGACGTGATCTATCAGATAGCTGGAAAAAGTCCAAAAAGTACCAATTATAAACTCTTGCTTTAATTATCAAAATTTTTAATATCATATTATGTTGTCATCTACAGGTTGTTTTATATCATTTGTACACAAGATGTGCAGGAGCTCTCACATATAATACAGGTTTACATGGAGTGATGAAACAGTGTGATGACTCTGCTGTTATTGAAAATATAATGTTATTGAATGATTTTACACATCACTGTGCTAATATATACATTGTTGGTAGAACTTTGGGCATTACAGACTGTACTTATGTAAGGGTTGTGCTACAGTTGGTAAGTTCCTAAATATTGCACCCTTATTGGGCACAAAAAGTTGTCATAATTTGGGGTCATACTTTTGAAATGCAGAATTTTTCGCACAGTGTAAAGTATAGTAAAGAGAAGAAATAATAGTAAGAGCAAGAGAACAATAGTAAGAGCAAGAGAACAATAGTAAGAGCAAGAGAACAATTGTAAGAGCAAGAGAACAATAGTAAGAGCAAGAGAACAATAGTAAGAGCAAGAGAACAATAGTAAGAGCAAGAGAACAATAGTAAGAGCAAGAGAACAATAGTAAGAGCAAGAGAACAATAGTAAGAGCAAGAGAACAATAGTAAGAGCAAGAGAACAATAGTAAGAGCAAGAGAACAATAGTAAGAGCAAGAGAACAAGAGTAAGAGCAAGAGAACAAGAGTAAGAGCAAGAGAACAATAGTAAGAGCAAGAGAACAATAGTAAGAGCAAGAGAACAAGAGTAAGAGCAAGAGAACAAGAGTAAGAGCAAGAGAACGATTGTTTTGTGAGAACAAAATGGTATTATTAAGAGAAAAACCTTAATTTTATGAAGCGCTAGAGAACAGATTTTTTTGTCAGTGATTGGGTCAAATTAAAGTTGCTCTCTTGGTCTTTTATACTATTGTACGCCAGTCTGTTGGTTTGCCTTATTCTCTGATTAGCTCATTTTAAGTACAAGTTGCACACTGTACGCTGATGTTAAACTGGTGATCTAAAAATAGCCACATAATCAACATAAACCATGATTGTTATACAATTTATAGATACCTTGAAGACCTGGCCAAGCTTTGTGGGGATCCTGTTAGAGATATTTGGAGATCCCATAGACCTGGCAACTGTATTTATCCAAAAACAGGCATTTTGCAAACAGTTTAGCATAACATACACCTCAGTCCCAGGGTAAAGTGTGATAAAACCAACTCTGAGAGCGACTTGGACATAGACTAGATTAGTGCAAATCAGGAATAAAAGGCCAGATTTTAACTCAAATACTGTTACAGGGGCAACTCCTGACAGAGATTATGCCTGATTCTGACTCAATTAAGGCAAAATTCTGGATAAGGCAAGGGTCAGGCCCTTATTTTAAGCTTCTGATTTAAACAGGTCCTTTCTGGCTTGAATAAGGTCAACTCCTGGCCAAGATAAGTCAAATTCAGGCCTAAATACAGTCAAATCCTGACCCAGATAAGTCAAATTCTGGCCTAAATAGTCAAATCCTGACCTTGATCTTGCTAGAACTTGAGCTTGATTGATTCAGATCCTAACCTTACCAAGATCTGATCCTTTCTTAGTCATATCTTTAATTACATAAGGTCCATCCCATAATGAACGGTGATGTAGAAGAGGTTGTAGACTGTTTGTTCTTATTGCTCCACTTAATCCACAAACCTGACGTTTGTGATACACCAACATATCCTGTGCATTGCTCATTTGTACACAGCTGTACAAGACCTGGTAACACTATGAGCCATAACAGTCATTCAGGTCAGGAATGAAAACATATCTCACAACAAGACAAGTCACAGAATGTATTTTTCATTTTATTGCTGAATTTTTTGGCATACACAGTTGTTACTTGTTATATAAATTAAGTGACTATTTCCAAGATTTTCTTACTATTCAGTTATTAGGCACTTGGGCACATAATATAGCTGCTGGTGACAGATGTCAAGAATTGACCATTGAGGAACTGAAAAATTCTCACAAATATGTTTCCCCAGCAGTAAAAGAATGGTTGTTAAAGGGTGCAATGGTTGCTGTCAAATTTGAATTAGATTTCAGCACCTTAGGATTTGCATGTAATGAGAGAGCTTGATAAGAGATTGGGAAAGGCAGCTGAATAAACTGCAGTAGTTACCTGTGACAAACACACTTTTCCCGCCTTAGATCTGTGCATGTGATACCAGAGATAATTCCATATTTTCTCCTCTCTTTATGTTGCATGTTTTTTTTTTTGGGAGGGGGTATTTTGTTTTGTCTTTTCTTTTTGAGAAAATAAATGTTATACCACAAAAACAACATGACAGACAACCAACACCAGCCAGAACCGCACTCGTTAGAATAAGAAATATTATAAGGTCAGAAAAAGACTTTTAACCTTATCAGAGTTGAGTAACACTAATGTTACCCATAACACTGACAGAAATATGTACCATAACATGTGCTTGTAATGTGCAATATATTAAAAATATAATGCACAAACGTATAAGTAGGTGGCAGAAATGTGCATCAGTTTACTGCATGCAGAAGAAAAGCTCTTTTAATGGGTGAAAATTGCCTGAGTGGTGATTTGCACACTTTTGGAAATTCTCTGTGTTTTGACAAATCATGGGTTATATATTCTCCTGATGATTTTTTTTTATATTTTACATTTAACCTTCTCATGCAGCAAGTTTAGGGATGGTTGTACCGTAGATCCCTTTTTTTATTGCTGCAGCCATAAAATGAAACTTAAATTTGAAAATCTGGACTTTCAGGGCGGGGCTTTAAATAGATGTGAGGCCATAATATGGGGATCTATGGTAATTTAATTTGCTATTTCTCATATATGCCAAGCTCACATGGAAACTGATTATATATGTTGCACAAGCACATGATCTGTTTTATATGATCTGTTTGTTGTGAACTCTGTCAATATTGTCAATGGCCATTGAGCATTTGTGGAACAGCCATTTTGAATTTGTATATTACCTCATATACCAAAATGTTTACTACCGTGACTGATATTTATGATACAATAAATTGTTATTTTCTTATTAAAGTCTTTTGTATTATCTGGCTTAGTTAATTATTATTGGTCATTTAACCACTTATTTAGGTTCATTCTAAAGTCAGAAGTCCTGTGAACCTTGCATAGAGTTTTAAATCAACTTTAGCTAAGAAGCTTTAACAAAGTCTGTAACAATTATTAAGGAATAAGAATGCACATTTCACTTCCCGCTCTGTTTTGAAAAAAGTGCCCCTTGATATTTGGCTATATGTCTTAATAAATTTGCAGATAAATTAAAAAAAAAAGTAATCCTAAAGGAATAAAGCAAGGAATTATTGAAAAGAACAAAACAAAACAAGGGACCCATGGGTCACTGTGCTCAGCTGAAGTTGACCTTGAAAGGTAAAAAACCTTAAATAATATCATTTGGAGATAAAGTCTAGGAGGAAAAGGTACTATAGGCCATGGCTGGTTGACATGATTGGTTTATATTGATAAGTCAGAAATTGTTTCAAATAATATTTTGTGACCAAACCATGCATTTCCTAAAGTTAAAATTGAAGCATTTGAGCAGTTTGTGACCATAAGATGAATATTAATACCATGATCATTGGTTGGCTTTGTGATAAACTGTTGACAGTTCAGTAGTTTACACATTTGTTATATTGGACCTATTTTTTTAAATATATATATCATAAAATATATGTTTTTTTTCTATTTTATAAAATGTATACAGTTGAAATATAACTAACATCCCCAGTCCATAGCTGGAAGGACTTGGTTGTGGTGGACAGGGGGGGGGGGGGGTTAATGGAATGATGGGATAAAAGTTTAACATATGCAATATTACTCAACTGAATATAGTTGCTTTCAAATTTCAGACTTTAATAGCTTAAATCCATACATATACAGCATATAAAAGTTATTTCAACAGTGCTTATAGGAGAAATTTCATAAAAAATATATATTTAAGGATAACAGAAAGATGATGGACAGAGCTGATCACTTTATGTTCCATTCTCCTGAGTAAAGAATATGTTTCAATCAGATCTCAATTTTTTCTTTTCCAATTATTTTTTTTTCCAATAAATTTTACACATTTTCAATTAAAAACTAATGTCCCAGTGCACAGGTGCAAAGGAATCAATTGTAGCTGGAGGTGGGAGGAGGGGGGGGGGGGGGTCGGGATAGCCATGACAACATGACACTCAGGCCTTCGGAAATAAACTGATAGGGCATCGTCTTCAGTTCATCTAAAATCGACGTTTGGGGTGACAAGGGTCGGGAAGGGTTGGATTAACAACACTTCTGCATATACATACAGGGCAAACAAAGCCTGATCTCCTATTCTGCTGAGGCAGGAAAATAATGAACAAATGTTTGTATTAGATCCTCATTTTATTATCAAATCATTTTTTTAAATTTTAAATTCATATTTATATACATTTCCAATATACCGGTAATCTATATATCTTTATAAAAGTTTATTCATAATTCTAAATTGCATCATCATAAATCTCAAAAAGATAACACCACATCATGCATACAAATGTATATTTATTTTTTACAACAAAAATATATCTTTTAAATTTCCGAAACAATAAATATATAAAAAACAATACTTGATTTAGATTTTACCATTTTAAATTGGGCCTTTATTTTTCCATAATTTGCTTCATATTTTATAAATTTATGCAAACTGATAGGTTTAATTATATTTTAATTTGTTAAAATCATTTAAAAGAAAATTGATTTCTTTAAAAATGCTACATTACCACAACATGGCATCTTCTGGATTGCACCTTGAATTACATTTTCAAGGAAAGTTTTGTATATTGCAGTGGAAAGAGCATTACAATTAAGGAAATACAGTGAAAACAATAACAATTAGTGCATAACACTTGGTTTGCGGGGAGGGGGAGTGGTAACAGTACAGGGGGGTGATATGAGAATATCTGTACAAGAAAAGAGCCTCAAGAAAAAATTCAATAAATAGCCTATTTTTCATGCTTTTATTTTCAAATTTCTGATTTAAACAAATTAAATACTTATGTTTACATGGGTAATTAATTTAATCAATAGTACTCACAGAAAAAAAAATGTGCCAAGGTCAAATTTGGGTAAAATTTAAGGTACTGATTTTATTTTTATGGTAAAAACATGAAAAAATTTACAAAATTCAGATCTAATTTTGGGTATAAAATTGAATCTTAATTAAACAAGTGATTTACTTGGGGGGAAAAAAGTCTCTACTTTCAAAATTTTTCCAGGTTAAGTGAGTGAATATTTTTCCTGATTTTTTAAAAAGTCATTATGTTCAGGCCCATAACTTACAGAAATTACACTTAATAGACATAATTTCTGGCATGTATATAGGAAATATATAGGGGAATACTTTGGTAAATATTAAGAAAAACAGATTTGTGGTTTTGATATTAAGCAGTCCTGAAGTGTGATAATAGGTTTTTAATGGAAATTTGAGGGTTTTTCTTAATATCTTGAAGGAACAAAGTCATATTGACCCAATTTTCGGTATGGTAGGAGATTTTTGGGACATCTAATGGTATGCCAAATTTTGGATTCATAGGTCTAACGGTTTCAAAATGTGCCAGTCTAACGGACAGACAGACGGATGGAAAATGGGCCAAGACTATAGCTCAGATGACTTGCAGTTAGCTGAGTTAAAAAAACATTCCTGGAAAGTCTTTTAAAAATGCAATAAAATCAATATCTTAGAAAGGGGTCTTTCTTTTACAGCAAGTTATCTGAGTTAAAGTCCTGGTCCTTTGTCCGCTGTCTGTCCTTCCGTTAACAGGGCACATTTAAAACCCTTGGCCCTACAAATCCAAAATATTGCATACAGTTAGATGTCCCCAAAATCTCCTACCATACCGTAACTGGGTCACTAGGACTTTGTTCCTTCTAGATATTAAGGAAAAACCTCTGTTTTCCATTAAAAATCCACTGTTACACTTCAAGACTGTCTAATATCAAAACCACTGATCTGTTTTTGATCATATTTAGTATGCATATTCTTCCACACATTTCTCATGTATATACCAAAAATTAGGTCAGTGTTGGGTAATTTGTAGAAGTTATTGGCCCAAACATAATGTTCCTTGTAAAAAATGGAAATACATTTACTCACTTAACATAAGAATTGCTGAAGCTAGAGACTTTTTTTTCAGGGAAATAACTTCATTTAATAAAGATTCAATTAAATACTGAAAATAAGAAAAAAATATAAAATGAATACCTTAAATTTTGCTCAATTTTGGCCATGGCACATTTTTTCCCTGTAAGCACTGTTGATTTAATTTTCATATCATGCACATGTAAGGATTTCAGCTTCTAAATTCTGAAATCTGAAAGGAATTGATCAACTAGGGACCCATTAGACTTAGTCTCAAAGCTCAGCTGAATTTGTCTATAAATATATTTATATTTAGAAATTATATAGAAATATATAGAAATTTTTCAGAATGACAGTCCTGTAAGTTAACCAATGACCTTGTGACCAAAAAATCTGAGAACTTATTATCCTTGAACTTGCAGCATTTAGATTATTGAAACAATCTTAAAAAAAAAAGTTGGTCCAGTGACCTTGACATCTGACCAGGTACCTCAAAATCTACGGATTTCCTCACTATGGGCAAGTTAGCCAAAGCAAAATTATCATCCATAAACTTATTTGTGAATGGATGGGCCCTGTGACCTTGACCTTTGACCCTATGATCCCCAAATCGAAAAAGAATCTTCACCTATTGGCAGCAATATCTGGAAGACTAAAGGTTTATGATGAAAAGTTTGGCATGAGATGCATACACATTCTTTTTAAAGAAATGGGTCCTGTGACCTTGACCTTTGACTCCAAAATTTACAGGGTTCTTGATTTAGTGGTGAGCCATATATAAGTTAAGATTGATACTATAGGGCATCCACTTGTGGTGAATAAACACACCAGGTTTTGGGACACTAGATGGAATCACAGCTGAGAAACTGACATGATTGTTGTCCTTTTATAGAAAAATATAGGAATATATTTAAAAATAAGAACAAGGCCTACAGGCCTAATGTGAACCTGTGCAATGAGATTACACCAGGTATAATGCTTCAATGCTGGACCATTACTTTTTAAGAACATGTGTAACATGTATATGAACAATGCAAGTACTAAACACATAGAACAAGAAACAATTAAACAAACATCACTGCTGAAATTCTAGCATGGGTGACCACAACACAAAAACTAGAATACAGGTAGTCAACAAGCGACTACTTGTATTCGCCTAAATCAGAGAGGGACTGGTGAAGTGAGGCATGGATTGAGTGGCATGGGGAATAGAGTGAGGTGTGTTGCATGATAGCCTGGATGTCTGCAGCAGAAATGTGTATGTCAGTTGTGCCATAGAGATATGAGTGATTTTAGCCCATGGCAGACAAACATAAGGACACTTTGCAAAAATGGTGGCAGGTGGCGCCACAAATTTTGTGTATGATTAAGACCTATGCAAGATCTATACACATACAAAATTTCAGGGGGATATGTCAATCCAGTCCTGAGATATAAGCCTGAATGTTTGCAGCGTATACTTAAATGTAGGTGGCGCCATCTGCCACAAAATTGAGAAAGCTATCCAAGATGTATTAACCTGCAAAATTTTAGGCAGATAAGGCAGACCACTGCTGAGATATGAGTGATTTTATCCCATGGCAAACAAACAGACTGACACTGTGCAAAAATGATATGAACTAGGATGTCTCCAGCATAAATTTGAATGTAGGTGGCGCCACCTGCCATAAAATCAAGAAAGCTGTCCAGGATGTATACACATGCAAAATTTCAGGCCGATAAGTCCAACCAATGCAGAGTTATGAGTGTTTTTATCAAAAGGCAGATGAACAGATGGACGCTGTGCAAAAATTAAAGAATATGCAGTTAGAAAAAAATAAATGATGACTGAAGACTGATTATTTGCAAAAAATTTGGTGATGCTAGCTCCTGCCATTTTTGAGATTGCGATGGTTAACTAGAGACGACTCACAATGCCCTGACACATGATGGCAGTGCAGCAACATTGCAAAAGCTCACAGGTTCGCTAAAAATCCAATAATATTTTGCAAAAAAAATGGTGATGCTAGCTCCTGCCCTTTTTGAGATAGCTATGACGCATGACAGACGACGGAAGATAGACGACGGACGACGCCAC
This sequence comes from Sipunculus nudus, assembly GCA_026874595.1. Classification (NCBI taxonomy): domain Eukaryota; kingdom Metazoa; phylum Annelida; class Sipuncula; order Golfingiida; family Sipunculidae; genus Sipunculus; species Sipunculus nudus. The sequence goes on along the minus strand of CM049311.1, from coordinate 84,836,421 downwards.
ACCATTGCATAAGCTCACAGATTTGCTAATAATGCAAACCAAGTTTTTCAAACAGCTGAAAGATATAGTTCCAATAATCTGGGAATTTTGTGTCTAGACAGTGTCAAGATGTCTAGACGCTTTGTCTAGACACCCACCAGAGCCAGGTCAGTTGTCATGTTGATGTCTGGACCCCACCTGGTTGTATTGAGTGACCTCTTGACTTGGCTGCTGAAACTCAGCATGTTGTCAAATCTGTTTTCAAACACAGAAAGCCTTTTTCTATTGGCTACAATGCTTTTTAAAGCTATATTTACCAAACCTATTCTTATAAAACTGGCAGAACCCTACCATAGAATAATTCTTGTAAAGTTTAAACCAATCAGCTTAACAGTTTCATCATAAATCAGTGTATAACCTAGAAGAGTTTAAAATTACATTTTCGCTTGTAAAAAACAGATCTAACAGACCTCAATTTCAGATATGACATATGTGACAAACATTGGTATAAAATGTTGTGATTATAGCTCTAGCTGTTTCTGAGATTTTAATTTTAGTGTGCTTTTTTGGACAGATGACTAAGTTCAACCTCATGTAACTTGGCTAAAAATCTCCGAAATGGAACCATTCGAACAAACTTGAGAGAGATTGTTCCAGGGATCATTTCTGTGAAATATTGGACAATTTGGCTGGACAGTTTAGGAGAAGAAGATTTTTAAAGCTTTTTTTAGCATTTTCCCTATAAAATCCAAGAAAATGGAGTTAGAAAAAAAATAATAAACAAAATCCAATAGAAGTTTTCAGATGACTGATTATTTGCAAAAACATTTGGTGATGCTAGCTCCTGCTGTTTTTGAGATAGCTATGGTTAACATACAGACGAGGCACGACGTACAACGCACGACATACAACGGGAGACACACCATCACATAAGCTCACAGATTCGTTAAAAAATACTGGTGGGGCCTGTATTTTTCAGGATCTGACAAAACTAGTCAAGGTCAATATTCAAGGCAAGTTTCCTGACAATCCATGCATCCACAATCTTTTTAAAAATGTGGCTCCTGTGACCTCCAACTTTGATCTCTGGACCCTGAAAATCAAAATGAATTTACTTAAGTGGTGGGTCATTATTAAATCAAGTTTGAAGCCAATCTTTCTATCCAAAGCAGAATTATCATACATAAACTAATTTGTGAATGGATGGGCCCTGTGACCTTGACCCCAAAATCAACAGAATCTTCCCCTATTGGCAGGTTAGCAATATCTTGAAGTTGGAAGGTTTGCGATGAAAGTTTGGCTTCAAATGCATACACATTCTTTTTAAAAAAAGGGGTTCTGTGACCTTGACCCTTGACTGATGGACCCCAAATCGACACAATTCTAACTTCAGTGGTGAGCCATATAAAAGGTAAGTTTGAAACCAATATGTCAAACCAAACTGGAGTTACCATCTGGAAACTAAATTGTGGACAGATGGCCCCTGTGACCTTGACCTTTGACCTTCTGACCCCAAATTCATTTATGAATCTCCCCTTATAGCAAGTCAGCATATTGCGCTAGATGGAAAGTTTGGGATGAAAAGCTTGGCTTTAAATGCAGCCATAATCTTTTTTATAAATAAGCGAGTCCTGTGACCTTGACCTTGTAACCTTAAAATCATATAGGTTCTTGTTTTAGTGGTGGGTCATATGTAAGTCAAGTTTTAAATCCATGGGTCAACCCAACCTGGAGTTATCATCTGGAAATAAATTTGTGTGGATGGACGGTTGGATAGACGTATTTACCACATTTTTACACAGCTCTTCACTTGTACATCCATTAACACACTGTAGTTATAGAAATGTGTGTCATTTGATTATTCATTGAGGGAATTCCCTTAATGACTTCAAATGGTGTCAGTTTTAATTAATGTGCTATCAAATGACACCAATTTATGTAACCCAAGATTTGAAGAAACTGTTGTTAAAGAAATGCGTGTCATTAGATTATTCATTGTGGGAATCCCTGGGAATTCCCAAAATGACCAGTTTCATCAAACAGTGTCTGACAGTCAGTTTTCATTTATGTGCTAGTTTTCAATTATTTACTTTAATTTAATATGACAGGTATTTTTCATTTTTTAAATGTGAGTTTCACCATGAGGTTGTACTGTTTAAGAAATGACACATCATTTTATGTGATGTAAGTTTTTTAAAGAAATCATTATTAAGTAGCCACTCAACCCTGGGCGAAGAGTGTGCGCCTTTGTGGTTTTGACCATGGCCAGGATTCTTGGTACACATGGTACACAAGTGTGTTTAACCCAGGGTTGGCTGGATCTGGGCTTCATGTGGTACATATACTCAAAAAATAGCCTGAAGCTCTAGCCTGAAGCTCTAGCAGTTGCATTATGGAGACACATCCGACTTGCCTCGTGGATTTTAAATATACTTTACTATAATTAGAATAACCTTTCTATATTTTAGTGTTCATCTAGACAGTACAAAAATGTACTTTTTATTTTTTTCCCCAATCATGTGTAATTGCTTTAGCACATCTGGCCTGTAAAATGTGATCTAAAGCATAACTTAACATTGCAGGTGCCATAGTATCCCAAGAAAATCCCCCCCCCCCTTAAGAATAGCCCCCCCCCCCCCCCCATTTTCAGCATATACTGACACTTGGCAACCGATCATGGTTACTTCCATCTATCAACTTTAGAAACAATATTTTTCATGAAATACGGGAATATTCAAGGTAAAGGCCACTCTCATAGGAGTGGTCATGATCCCAATTTAAATATACCTCATCCTATATCTATGTATATACATAATATGAAAGAAATCAGTCCATTAGTTTTTGACTTATAATGCTCAGGCTCACTGTACTGTCAAGAAGCAATGATGTGGGTATTAAAGGGCATAAAAACAAGAAAAGGTTAACAGGTGGCGCCAACAGTTTCCAGTACATGACAACACTATCCAGGATTTTCCGCTATCTTGTTTTTAGGATCAATCCATGCAAGATTTCTTGAGATATTTATGCACTGGTGTGATTTTCTCCAAAAATGGACCAATTCAAGGTCAAGGTCTCTCTCCTAGTAAAGGTCATGACCCCATTTTAAATACGCTTCATCCTCTCACCCATATCTATGCACATGTCAAGTTTGGTAAAGATCTGTGAAATATTTTTCGAGTTATCTGGCCTGAAAGAAATCTCTGCGATGGCGTTGGGACTGTGCCTATACCATAGTATCCAGACTTTGCCTGGGGATACAAATATATAACAGAGACTCAGACTCAATTATATACACATTTAATGTGAATACTCTCTCTGGTACAAATGATTTGTTTCTTCCAAATGAGGCACAACACAAATGAAAACTTAACAATGGTTGATGTTAACACACAAATATAGCCAAACATTCCCCATCTTGATACACAGCTGAATTAAAATGATATAAACCCACTGGACCACAACTGTCCCCACAGCTTGTAAAAAGTAATATCTTTTGATTTATACCATTTGACCTTTTACAAAATTTTCTGTACACTTACACACTGCAGCACTTGCACAGACTGCACAGTGCAAATGTAATTAGAAAAGTGGTTAAAAATGCAGGAATTACAGCAGTGAAGATATACTCCCCCTCCCCACCCCCCCCACCCCACCCCCCACCGCTCAGCTAGAGCATGTCATTAAACCCAAAAATATTATATTCCAGGGGTCTGCTACAATAAAGTGACTTAAATTATGGTGATTATTTGAGAAAATGGCCCTTTGTGTGTCAAAATGGCAATCATTATTACAATTGTATATATATATATATATATATGTATATTGGTAGGCCTTCTACAGGGGTCACTGCAACAGGCACCTGGTAATAATGCTGTAAAAAGGTTACAAAGCTGGGGAAAACTACACCAAATCCTTACTGTGTTAATTTTTTAAATTAATGACAACAATACTAGATGGCACAGTTTCCGAGGTGAAGGTGAATATAAATGTTCCAGTATGATAATGGATGTGTGTGTACATGTCAACATGGCTTAATCTAAGTTAATTTAATGATGATCTCTGAGGCTTTATGCAACAGAAGCTGCAGCCCTAGTAAAATACAGTAAAAGAACTGTTCGGATGTTTAAATCAGCAGCCCCACATCTTTAGCAACACTATCATAACGGTCTCCACTTTATGTTGTTCAGACCCTGGAACTGTCGCTTTAACTGGTTGCTGTCTGCCCAGTCTGAATCTAAATGTGAATCATCTTCACTGTCTGCAAGTTTCTGGAACAGAAAGAAAAATATCAATGTAATATATATACCATTAGCATGAATGTGACAGGCACACTGAAAGACTGTAGGCTGGACAACTAAATATCAACCCAGTTTAAAACCACCGTGAACCCCTCTGAGACAATCCAGCCAAAAAGATCACCTTATGACTCTTGAATATCAGTAGAATGAATAATAAAAAGAGGACAATGAAAAGGGACTTTGAGGTCCTGGACTTGGATTTGTACTCAAGACATAGAGATAAGGACTTGTGAAATCAGACTAAGTCCATTTCAAGTCCAATAGAAAAATAAAACTGTCACATATAGACATGTGCATGTCCAAACTACTATAGTCCTTTCATCCCCTCATGTCCACCTGTATTTTGCTGTGAAAAATTGTATATGTTACATTTCAAGGGACAATATTTTAGTGCAGGGTATAGGATTAACTAACCTAATTCTTAACAAGGTAAATAAATACCTACCTTGTAGCTTATTTAAGAGCTTAATAAAGAAACCAAATTAAAAATAAATATGAGAAATCAGGTTATATTTTACAACATATCAGACCAACTTCTGGCAATAAAGGTCATTGGTCACATGCAAAAGTCACCTAAATTGACAGCTGCTGATTGGATGATATCATGTAAACACTATATAAAATATAAGCAGCTAAAACAAAGATGGCTACTCATGCAAGGACCCATCTGATCTAACAGATCATCGGGAAGAGATCAAACAGTTGTGAAACGTAAACTGGAACTTTATTGCAAAATTCTTAATTGCCATGTTAGGTAGTCACTTCCATGTGTAGTTTATATAAAAATTTAAAGTTTTATGAAAATTATTTGCAAAAAACGAGTGGACAGCAGGTGGTAAAATGGAGTATATTAGAATATTATAGTATGATTACGCTATACATAAACCAAGCTTTGCTCAGCTTGAGATGCTATAAATGTAATAAACCATTATAAAAGAGGTAACAGAGTACATGGTAATCTGAAATTTCCATTTTGAATTGTTCTTTATGGATACTTGTAATGGACTCAAGTTCCAAAAGACTCAGACTTGAAGAAGGTGGACTAGGACTATATCCTCAGATCTTGGACTAGGATTCAAGTGGACTGACTCGGACTTGGATGGTGTGGATTCATTCAAACATATTTTCATATAAACATGAACTTTACAGAGAATCAAAGGATAATTTGACTATTTTAACCCACCTTCATTTCTTCCTGCTTGCGGTAGTAGTAAGCCATCATTTTTTTCTGCTCCTCTTCAGATACCACTGGTTCACGACCTGGTGCCCCTGCCCCTCGCTGTTGTTAAAGAGAACAGAAAAGGTCGTGTATTAGAAAACTTTTCAATAAACACTGTCCTAACAGGTAGAACTAACTTGAAAATAGAGGGTGCTCAGTACCACAGCGATGCACTTGTCGAACCATTCCCCTAGCTGAGCGCCATCACCCATGGGTCCCTTGTTTTTTCTGATGTGGCATACATAGAAACAACAGATAAAACAGCATTTCTTTCTATGCTGTATTAATTAATATAGTCTTTTCTATTAACAATTGCTATTCAATGTAGTATGCTATATTTAGCAAAATTACCTACTTTTTGCAATTTGGCAATTATTTTTGTCTTCTCATTTTTCCCAATGTAATCACACAGTTTTTTCCCTCTCATCATCTCTTTCCCAGAAAACCAGATTGACGAGTCAGCAAGTTCCATCACATCCTTGGATGCCTGAAAAGAAAAAACATCACTATTATTCTCTCTGTATTTCACCTGTACACAAAAAAGCACACTTGGCAACATTTTATTCTGTATCTGTGGTACTATTTGCTCCATCCCCTTCCAAATTGAAACTGACAATTGTAATGATAATAAACATGTTTTGCAGGTAAAAAAATAAGCCTGAATATACATTTTTTAAACTGCAACAATCAGTGAAAATCTTATATTGTCTTTGGCAAAAAGCTTATGAGCACTTTTTATACTAGTAATGCATATATTAATAACTGGTAAAATAACCTTAAAATATTTTGTGTCACATTTAAGTATACCAGGTATTTTAGGTTTAAGATTACAAGGTTACCCAGGGCCTTTAATTCTGAAGACATAATTAAAACTTTATTTTCACACTCTGCACTTACAGAATATTTTCACTGAGACAGATCAAGCAGCATAAATTGTAACTTGTGTTTCAGTGGTATGTAAGTTGAATGGCACAATAACTACTCAGAAAGCAAAACAAAAATACTGTTAATTAAAAAGATAACATCTCTCATCAAGTAATTATCCTTGTTAATAAATTGTTCTCACCTGTGTACCTGTAAGATCTTCGTTATTTTCAAATTCCTGTCTAATTGGATCATGTGGAGGTAAGCCCATAGGATACACAATGGTCACTGCACCCCTCAGGATATCAATGGCCTCTTTTACTTTCTCAAATGTCATTGTAATATTAGCTACTGCTTGTTTCTGAAACAGACACCAGATGTCAGCATTGATCTGGACATTTTCCAAACTTGCATCATGAATAAGAAAATCACAGAGGGGACAGCTTTCATACTGATTAATCCAGAACTTTGTTGCTGCTTCAATCTAAATTTAACAAAATTTTGAAACAATACATGACATGCCGAGCGTGGTTTATACAGTGCTTCATATTCAAGGGGTTAAAATTTGCTATTTCCATTTTTTTCAGCGTTTTGCGAAGGTCCCATTTTCATGATCTCACCATATACTCAAAATCTACATATTTATCAATTAGTATATGAATTAATTATGTCAAATTATATGTGCACAAAACCTTAATAACTGGAGAGGATCCCAAGGCAATATCCAATGATACTGTTTTAAATGGCATATAATTTTGAAATTTCTAGTATCATTTAAATAGCAATCTTTGAACATACAAGATCTATCATTATTTGAATTAAATACCTATGTTCTACCTTATAACTTGAATTCCAGGATGGGCTCTCTTATTCACAAAGGTTTCATTTTTGTAAAAATTCTTATTCTTTGTAAATTGAAAGCCCTCATGACAAAGAAGCAACCACAGTATTTAATTAAGATCTTTATCTTAACTGACTGATATAAAGATGTCAAAACTTTCCGATTCTAGTAGTTTTTAGGATATTCATCCACAACCTGATTTTGTATTCAGTATTGAACAATGTTGGCAAACTGAGAACTTTTGTGAACATGAAATTTCATAATTCTTAACACCTAGAACTTTGTGGCAATCTATCAGGAATAAATTCAAAATAAAATACCAGATTCAGTCTCAGATTTATACATAAACAATTGTAAAGTCACAGCCTACACTTCATTCTGCGCACATGCAGTAGTTTTTGCTTAACTTGTTTTTTTCATATCTTGCTAAAGTTAACACTGTGCACAATTCATGGAAAATCAAATAATATATGTATACTTACTTTAGTTATTAAGTCTTTGGCCTCTTTTGCGGTTTTTCTCAGGACCTCTGCCATTTTGTCTGTGGGTGCTATGTAAAGATAGATTTAAAGATGTTTTAACATTCAAGATTACAAAAAAAAAAACCTCCATCTTCACCTTATACTGAAAAATCATCACTCTCAATTCTCAAAGTCTTCAAAAGTGAAGAGAAATGACCTACAAACCAATACACTGTGATGAAACACTCACATTTTACAAAGATATTAACCTCATCTTTCACTGAACAATATAAAAATCTCAAACTTGACACCAACTGAAAGATAATTTTTTGGTCACTGCTTTTGTTTCCCTTCAATAACATGAACATAAGTCTCAAAAGGGCATGTATGTGTGAGTGTACAAAGATATTTCAGATACATATATACACACATATACAGTGAAACTCCTACATGCGGACAACTCAGTAAGGTGGACAACTCACCAATGCGAACACTAAATCTCAGTCTATTCAATTTTGACTCTATATTACGTTTAACAAAAACTCAGTAAAGCAGACAACTCACTATCCCGGACAACGGACAAACTTTCCTGTCCCGCCAGCGTATCCAGTACATATTCCGACCCTCTAAACTGGACAAACATTGCAAGTTCTATTTTTGTTCAAATATTTGCCAGGATATGGGGCTCTAAGGGACAAGCATAATCGGTAAACCATTGGAATGTTATATGTAAATATACAGTCAAAAACTTTTGTTTATTTCTATAAATGTGTAGATAACACAATTATGAAATTAAGACTGGTTGGTCAGTCAGGAAACAAGTGACCCATGGGTCATGAAGCTCAGCCGACTGACATGTTGATAATATGTCCTTGCACAGGCAACTAACTAAGATAGGTGGCATCACTGTTCATGCATATTAGCTTAAGTTCATCAAGACCCATAAGCACAACAAATTTGATGACAATCCAACCAGCCTTTCATGAGGAATCTGGCAATTTGTGTGTATTTTGTATTATTTCTGGGGTGCTCAAATGTACCCAAAAACTCTGAGAATTTAGGTCACTGTGACCCAATTTTAGGTTTCTGGGGAGAACTTTGGAGGAACTCTCAGGATGTCAAGCTAGAAGATTCTGGGCCCAATGGTTATGATTTGTGCCCTAATTTGGTATCAAATTTTCAATTATTCTGAGGGGTGCTTATAAGCCCCATAGCTCAGAAAATATGGGTAACAGAGACCTTAATTCACATTACCTAGGAGACTTTTCACAGATATCCCTGGATGTCATGTTAGAAGATTCTAGGACCAATGGTTAAAATTTGAGACCTATTAAGGGAAGACCGCATCTTTGAAGGTCTCATAAATAGAGAAAAAAATGTTTTTAATTAAAAAAAAAATTTAGGTGGTGCCACCAGTCCGAAAGAACTGATGAAACCCTTCATGATGAATATGCATGCAAAGAATCAGGGTGATAATGCAAAAGTTGTTCAGATACTGGAGTTTTTGTATCAAATTTTAGTTAATCTGGGAGGTACTTCTAAGCCCCATAGTTGGAGGATATGGGTAACAGAGACTTAATTTCAGGTTTCATTGGAATTCAGTTTTTTCCTCAGTTTTTTTATGGACTTCCCAGGATGTCAAGAAAGAAGATTCCAGGTCAAATAGTTATGATTTGTGCCCAGACGACCACATCTTTGAAGATCTCAAAAATAAAGATAAAAATGCGTACAAATTCAAAAAAGTCCAGGTGGCACCACCAGTCTGCAGGAACTGATGAAACACTCCATGATGTATATGCATGCAGAAAATAATGCTGATCAATGCACTAGTTGTTCAGATACCGGAGCTTTTGTATCAAATTTTTAATCATTCTGGGGGGTACTTCTAAGCCCGATAGCTCGGACAATATGGGTGATAGAGACCTAATTTCAGGTTTCCAAAAAGACTTATTATGGGCCTCCCAGCATGTAAAAAAAAAAAAGATTCTAGGTCTAGTCGTTACGATTTGTGCCCTGTTAACAGATGATGGCATCTTTGAAGGTATCAAAAATAGATTAAAAAAAATAGTAATAAATAAAAAAATACAGATGGCGCCACCAGTCTGCAGAAACTGATGAAACAATCCATGATCAATATCCATGCAAAGAATCGCGGTGATCAATGCATTAGTTGTTCAGATACTTTAGCTTTTGTATCAAATTTTCTATTATTGGGGGGGGGGGGGACTTGGTAGTCCCACAGCTCACGGGTTTTGGGTAACAGAGACCTAATTCCAGGTTTCCAAGGAGACTTTTTATGGGCCTCCCTGCATATTGAGATAGAAGATACTAAGTCCAGTCATTAAGATTTGTGCCCTGTTAACATCTATGATGGCATCTTTTTAGGTCTCAAAATAGAGAAGAAAAAAAACTAGATGTGGTAGGACAATGGTCCTCAGAGGGCCCCGCGTTTCAGCTAGTGCTGGACTTGTTTACATATGGGTGAAAAATTAAGTTAAATTAGAAAAATATCACAAACAAAAACAGGTTTTTATCAATATGCATGAGGGAAAAAAAATCATACTGGATTAAAGAAGATATGTCTGAAATAATGTGTGCAATAGAAAATCACCAAATGTAACCTGTTAGCCATATTTGAATTTGAGCAAGTCTGTAATTTAATAGGTCTGGAGACCTCATAGGGACCAGTGATCCCTGTAAATTTGGAAAAGCTGAAGTATGTTGTTGTTTCGTTATCACGCACGAAAGAAAATCAGCAATTGGGCAGTGGTGGCCATATTGAAATTCCAACAGGTCTGTAATTAAAATGGTCTGGAGCCCTTACAGGTACCAATCATCCCTGTGAATTTGGAAAAGCTGCAGGAGGTTGTTGTTGAGTTATTGCACACGAAAGAAAATCAGCCATTGGGCTGTGGCGGCCACATTGGAATTCCGACAGGTCTGTAATTCAATAGGTTTGGAGCCCGCATAGGTACCAATCATCCCTGTGAATTCAGGAAAGCTGCAGTAGGTTGTTGTTGAGTTATCCGACATGAAAGAAAAATCAGCGATTGGGCTGTGGCGGCTATATTGGAATTCCAACAGGTCTGTGTTTCAATAGGTCTGGAGCCCTCATAGGTACCAATCATCCCTGTGAATTTGGGAAAGCTGCAGTAGGTTGTTAAATTATCCTGTGCGAAAGAAAATCAGCCATCGGGCTGTGGCCGCCATATTTGAATCCCAACAGGTCTGTATTTTAATAGGTTTGGAGCCCTCACAGGTACCAACCATCCCTGTGAATTTCGGATAGCTGCAGTATGATGTTGTTGAGTTATCGCGTGTGAAAGAAAATCAGCGGTTTGGCTGTGGCGGCCATATTTGAATTTCGACAAGTCTGGTATTCGATAGGTCTGGAGCCGTTATAGGTACCAATCATCCCTGTGAATTTGGGAAAGCTGCAGTATATTGTTGTTGAGTTATCGCACACAAAAGAAAATCAGTGATTGTCCGGTGGCGGCCATATTTGAATTCCAACAAGTCTGTAATTCGATAGGTCTGGAGCCCTCATAGGTACCAATCATCCCTGTGAATTTGGGAAAGCTGCAGTATGTTGTTGTTGAGTTATCGCATGCGAAAGAAAGTGTCACTGACGGAAGGACGGATGGACGGACTGACACGGTGATCACTATAGTCACCGCTTGTCAAGCAGGCCCTAATAAAAAATACAGGTGATGCTACCATTCTGCAAAAACTGATGTAACACCCCATGATCAATATACATGAAAAGAATAATGGTGATCAATGCAGTAGTTGTTCAGATATTTGAGCTCTTGTATCAAATTTTTCATTATTCTGGGGGTACTTCCAAGCTCCATAGCTTGAAGAATATGGGTAACAGAGACCTAAAAACCTACCTAACTATAGGTTTTTAAGGAGACTTTTCATGGGCCTCCCTGCATATTGAGATAGAAGATACTAAGTCCAGTCATTAAGATTTGTGCCCTGTTAACAGATGATGGCATCTTTTTAAGTCTCAAAATAATCGTAAAAAATGGAAAAAATACAGGCGCCGCCACCAGTCTGCAGAAACTGATGAAACACTCCATGATTGTTATCCATGCACAAAATCATATTGATCAATGCATTAGTAGTTCAGATACTTGAACTTTTGTATCAAATATTTTATTATTTTGGGGGGGTACTTTGGAGCCCCATATCTTGAAGAAAATAGGTAACAGAGACCTTATTCCAGGTTTCCAAGAAAACTTTTCATGGACCTCTCTGGATGTAAAGTGAGAAGATTCCAGTTCCAGGTTTTCTGATTTGTGCCCTGTCAACAGATGACGGCATCTTTTGAGGTCTCAAAAATAGAGAAAAAAATCGTAAAAAAATCATAAAAATACAGGTGGCGCCACCAATCTGAATAAACTGATGAAACACTCCATGATCAATACCCATGCAAAGAATCATGGTGATCAATGAATTAGTTGTTCAGATATTTGAGCTTTTGTATAGAATTTTTCATTATTCTGGGGGGTACTTCGGAGCCCCATAGCTTGAAGAATATGGGAAAACAGAGACCTAATTCCAGGTTTCTAAGGAGATTTTTCATGGACCTCTCTGGATGTAAAGTAAGAAGATTCCAGGTCCAGTGGTTACAATTGTGCCTTGTTAACGGACAGACGGCCAGATGGCCTGACGGACAACAGACAAAGAGTGATCGCTATGGCTCAGATGACTTACAGTCAGCTGAGCTAAAAATAGGCTTTCAAACTGAGATAGCTTTTCATTCAACAACACCACCATCAAAGACTGCTGTCCATGCTTTGTGATCTGCGCCCAGTCCAGGGAGCAGTAATAAATTTGCGACAGTATGCTCTCTGTTATGGTGAATGTGTAATGACTATAATCTTTAACAAGTAATCATGCTGTCCAAATGCTGTCAATAATCAATCTTCAATATGCCTAGTGCTACCATCCACAAACTGCCGATTGCGTAGAAGATGAAGCATGGTATGTAGAAGTTAAACTGCCAAGATAACTGTAAAAAGACTAACTGAGGTCGGTCTTTCTCTTTTTAATAATTATATTTTATAAACTGCAAGTGCATATTTAAGCTATTTTGAATATGATTTAAATTATATGTAGCCTATTTCAAATTAGGTCTTCATTTAATCAAAACATATAATATCAGAAACACTGATTTAGAGGAGTTTCACTGTACATACATTTATATATGTCTGCCGAATTGTACATTAAGGATTTTTACACAGAACCTCTGAAAGGTTCTTACAGAAATCATAATAATATTAATAACAAAGGCTCCACAAAGTACCAATAAAAACCCTTACCAATGCCATTTCTTCTGCCAATTTCATCTTTCTTTATGACAGATCCACCACTCGGAGAACACTTATCTGCCCACTCATCCACTAGTTTCAGCTCGTCAATCTGTTCATCAGCGAGACCCTGCATGTTTGGGGGTAGTGTGATGCCATGGTCAGCTAACTCATTTATCTCTGAAGACAACACATAACATTTACTACATAAAGGCAATAAAAAGTAAATAATTTTTTGCCATTTTAAATTCATCACAACCGATCAGTGTTACTTATCACTGCTTGCTTAGGTAGGACAGTAAGGACACATTTTGACAGAGAAGTAAAGATTTGTTACAAACAATGTTTCTGATGTCATGGATTGTTTGTTTCCATTCAATTGTCACATGAAGGCATACCAATGTAAATATAATGTCTATGTTTAATGGTAGGTCTCCGGTTAAAGCAACAGTCCCACTGAAGCAGGCAGTACTATGGATAGGCAAGGATTACCACGGATCACCCCAGATACGGTTCGGGATGGACTGTGGTGATCCGGGGTTTTTTTTGGCAGAAATTATCCCGGTAGAGCCCAGGATTAACTCGGCAGAGCTACGTCTCACCTTGGTCCACCAAGATAGCGCTACAGATTCCTGTTTTTCTTTGCCGTGCTAGTCCAGGTTGATTCGCAGCTCCGACGGGGCACTGCTGTGGAAGTCCTGGGCTCTGCCGTAGTGGTCCGTCGCTCTGCCAGGATAGTTTTCATTGTCCCAGCCTGTCACGGCAGTGCACTGGACTTTCACGGCAGTGGCATGGACACCCACGGCAAAATCCCATCAGAGCTATGGATCACCCCGGATTACATTCCACCCCAGATCACCACGAATTGCCCTGGCAGTTTTTGACATCCAAAAACTGCCGGCTCACCCTCCCCGACCGTCTCGGACAATTCCGGACCGCCCTGGACTATCCCGGAAGTGCTATGGCTTACACCCCGGATCACCCCGGACCTATCCGCGGCACTGCCGTAGCTCTGCCAGGTCCTCTATGGGACTTATACTTTAGCTTTGAACATGTTGCCAGGACAACCAGGGGGAAGGAGTTGTATGCTGATCAGAATAAACCATGTGCATTCCTTGTTTGGAAACTGTCTTGCATGTAAAACTTACACAACTGCTAGCTGTCCTGCAAGTGCATTTGAACGTTCACACAGAACAAAGGAAATACATGCCACAGCTGGGATAATAATGCTGATAGGATGACAGTTAGCTTGGCTGTAATAATATCACTTATATCTATTACCTTTACACTTAACTATAATCTTAAATGCTTTAACCTGGTAGATAATAATAATATAAATTTAACATACCTGAGCATATTCTGTCAACCTTCAATCGGCCATTATAAATTGGCATCACATCCTTCAATAGATCATCAATTGGCATTTGAGTTGTGGTTTCATAAAGGAACTGACTTTCATCACCCTTCTTAATGTGTAGGACCACCATCTTGCTCTGAAAGTAATATTTGTCTTTTTCAGTGATTCACAAGTAAAAACATCACTTAATCTTGTTGGTTCACCTTATTATATTCTCAGTACTGGACAGGCCCCAAACATTACAGCTTAGTATGTTTCTTATTAAGATATCATTTGTTTATTTAAACCCAAGTGAAACATTACTTATATAATGTATTAATATATGTCACAGTGTATATGGGAATCCAGTTGAATTGGGAACTGATTGAGATGGGAATTCCCTATTCAACTGGATAACATCCAGTTCACATGGGAATTCCCATCTCAACAGTTGACATTTATAATTCCAATCTCAACTAGTTGAGTTTGGAATATTCTGTAGTCAACTGGTTGACATTTTGATATACAATTTTAACATCAATTTTAACACCTAAATCAACAATTTTTTATTCTGATTATCATCTTTCAAGAAGATAAAACAAGTGACCCATGGGTCATGGCGCTCAGCTAACTGGGAAGAGATTTGCAAAAGGAAATTTTATCATCTGAATGGTAGTATATAACCATTCAACTGAAGCATCAAACAGATTAACCAACAGGCTGAGATTGTGTCTGTATTAATATATCTTAATTATAGAGAAAAAATGCATAAACTTTAAAAAAAAAATACAGGTGGCTCCACCAGTCTGCAGAAACTAATAAAAACACTTAATGGTCAATATCAATGCAAAGAAGCATGGTGGTCTCTGGATTAGTTGTTCAGATACTTCAGCTTTTGTATCAAATTTTCCATTATTCTGAGGGATACTTCGGAGTCCTATAGCTTGAAGGATATGGGTAACAGAGACCTAGTTTCAGGTTTCCACAGACACTTTTCATGGACCTCCTTGCATGACAAGAATGAAGATTCTAGGTCCAGTTGTTACAATTTGTACCCTGTTGACAGATAACCACATCTTTAAAGGTCTCAAAAATAGAGAAAATAATTCGTTAAAATTTGAAAAAAATAGAGGTGGCGCCACCAGTCTGCAGAAACTGATGAAACACTCCATGATCAATATGTATGCCAAAAATCATGAGCATCAGTGTTGTAGTTATTGAGATACTGGAGTTTTTGTATCAATTTTTTCATTATTCTGGGGGGTATTTTGGAGCCATACAGCTTAATGGATATGGGTAACAGAGACCTAATTTCAGGTTTCCATGGAGATTTTTCATGGGTCTCCCTGTGTGTTAAGAATGAAGATTTTAGGTCCAGTTGTTATGATTTGTGCCCTGTTAACAGATGTTCATATCTTTAAAGGTCTCGAAAATAGAGAAAAAAATTCGAAAAAAGCCTGAAGAAACACATGTGGTGCCACCAGGCTGCAGAAACTGATGAAACACTTCATGATTAACATTCATAGAAACAATTATGGTGATCTCTGCATTAGTTGTTCAGATACTTCAGCTTTTGTATCAAATTTTCCATTATTCTAAACTTTACTTTGGATTGCCATAGCTCAAAGGATATGGGTAACAGAGACCTAATTTCAGGTTTCCATGGACATTTTTCATGGGTCTCCCTGTGTGTCAAGAATGAAGATTCTAGGTCCAGTCGTTACAATTTGAACCCTGTTGACAGATAACTACATCATTAAAGGTCTCAAAAATTGAGAAAAAAAACTGTAAAAATTTGAAAAATACAGGTGGCGCCACCAGTCTGCAGGAACTGATGGAACATCTCATGATCAATATGTATGCCAAAAATCATGACCATCAGTGATGTAGTTAATCAGATATTGAAGTTTTTTTTAATGAAATTTTTTACTATTCTGGGGGGTATTTTGGGGCCCCATAGCTCAAAGGATATGGGTAACAGAGACCTAATTTCTGGTTTCCATGGAGACTTTTCATAGGTCTCTCAGAATGTCAAGAATGAAGATTCTAGGTCCAGTCTTTACGATTTGTGCCTTGTTAACAGATGTTCACATTTTTAAAGGTCTCAAAAATAGAGAAAACAATTCGTAAAAAATTGAAAAATACAGGTGGCGCCACCAGTCTGCAGGAACTGATGGAACATCTCATGATCAAAATGTATGCCAAATATCATGACCATCAGTGATGTAGTTGATCAGATATTGAAGTATTTGTATGAAATTTTTCACTATTCTGGGGGGTACTTTAGGGTCCCATAGCTCGAAGGATATGGGTAACAGAGACCTAATTCCAGGTTTCCAAGGAGATTTTTCATGGACCTCTCTGGATTTAAAGTAAGAAGATTCCAGGTCCAGCAGTTACGATTTGTGCCTTGTTAACGGACAGACAACCGGATGGCCGGACGCATGATGGACAAAGGGTGATTGCTATAACTCAGATGACTTACAGTCAGCTGAGCTAATAATACAATAATGATTAGATTTTCTTTGTTTTGTTGTGTTTTTAACTGTTTAGCAAATAATTATGTTATTTTCTATAATCATATGACACTTTAATTGATACACACAAAAAAGGCCTAAATACATTATTTTACTTTGGAATATCGAGATGATTTATCTATTTATTGCTTTACTCCTTATAATAAATGTGAAACACTTGTGTTTCACTAATAGGGGAATAGTTTCATATATTTTTTTGTTATAGAAACATTGGAAATACATTCTCAAATCTAATCTATGCAAACTCTCATCGAGGTGAATAGTTTGCAAGTCAATGTCCTAATTAGGTTGGGTCCTGTATTGTGAACATGTCACTTAATCCACACTTATTCAGATATTCTAATGCATATTTAATAACAGGAGGAGAAAGTTGAATCTACAATAAAATGATGACACAACATTGATAATTAATAATGGTTCTTCCTACTCATGACCGCAGGTACAGTTACAGGTACCCTGAAATGTGTACCTAGGTAAAGGTACATGTACAAGTACCTGGCTCCAACCCTGCAATGTTTCAATTAACAACAATTTATAGCTCAATATTATAACTGTTACCAAGCAGTTACACATGAAACTAGGGACCCATGGGTCTCCAAACTTTGCTGAATTTGCCTATAAGGATACAAAATCAACAGATTTCTTCCACTATGGGTAGGTAAGCCATATGTGAAAGATGGAAGGTTTAGGATGAAAAGACTGATTTACAATGCATCACAATCTTGTTGTGTCCTGTGACCTTCACCTTTGACTTCCAGACCCTGAAATCAAAATGGCTCTTACTTTTAGTAGTGGGTCATAAATAAATCAAGTTTGAAGCCAATCTGTCAATCAAAACCAGAGTTATCATCCATAAACTAATTTATCAATGGATGGACCTTGTGACCTTGACCTTTCATCCTTCGAGCCCGATTTAAAAAAGACTCTTCCACCTTGGCAAGTGAACAATTTCTGAGAGATTGAAGGTTTGTGATGAAAAGTTTGGCTTAAAATGCATCCAAAATCTTTTCAAAGAAATGGGTCCTGTGACCTTGACAGCTCATGACCCCAAAAATAAATAGGGTTCTTACTAAGTGGTGGGTAATATATAATTCCAGTTTGAAACCAATATGTCAACCCAAGCTAGAGTTATCTTCTTGAAACTAATTTGAGGACAGATGTCTTGAAAAAAGAAGAAATATTGTAAAAATTAGAAAAAAATGCAGGTGACTCCACCAGTTTTGGGAACTGATAAAACTAGCCATGTTCATTATTCAAGGCAAGATTCATGACAATCCATGCATAATTATCAAGACTAGCAATTACCCGTGCTACGCACGGTTTGGAGCGAACACGACGATCCGTACAGTGGTATCGGAAATCCATCGAAAATCCGGAGATACGGAAAATCACACAAATCGCCTTACGCTATTAATATATAGTTCCATTATATGTATAGTGTTGTGGGTAAACATTTTTCGGGATTGTTTAGGATCAGCGTACAGTGGCACACGGTCTCTCGAATTAAGCCAGTCCCTAAAATGTGGTCGGGGTCTTTGACAAATAGTCACCTACACATATACCATATGACATGAGAAACTGATCTATAATATCACATATACATACAAAAGAAACCGTCCAAGAAAAAGACCTTATAGACGAAAATGCAAAGAAAAACAGCTTTATTTGTGGAAATAGTAACAGTGATGGCCATGACTTATACGCAGTAAGCATACATATACTGAATGAAAGAAAAAGTCTTTCAAAACAAAGAGTATTACATAAACGTAATTGAAAATGAAATGCCATGGCACCTGCATGTAAAAGGAACTAATATCAGCACAAACTTATTAAATTTACAATTTTACAAGAGATTTACATTTGTAACTGTTGTAATGAGGAAAAATCTCCATTTCAAAACAATTTAAGTCAATATTATATATATATATATATATACAACTTTGGTAATGTATAATGGCACTCAACACGTGTACACATCACACTGTACCAACCAAGATGTGAATTTGATTAACATTTTCTTTACATCTGTCACATGGTAGGCCTACATGTGTTGGTGAATATTTGTCAAGGACCTCAATCTCATGCAAGGCCCTGGACTACGTGCGACCGGTGATTATATAAGGCCAAATGAAAAAAGTATTGGTTCTTAGACACCGCATTCGTCAATTTTACACCCCCCCCCCCGCATGTTTCAAAATTGTTATTTTGAATTTCATCTTTAAAGAAGATAAAATAATACAATTTTGATCAGATTTCTTTTGTTATAGAGTGCTTTTGCCTGCTTAGCAAAACAAATCTGTTATTGTAATACTTTTCCCTGATCATATGACATTTTTATGGAAACATACAAAACAAAGGTAAAATATCGCCCACCCGCACATGTTCTGAAAAAAAAAATGCCTGAGAATCAAACCTTTTTTTTTTGCCTAACCATCACGATTTTCCTGTTACACGGTAGTTGTGCACTCAAGCATATCAGGTCATGTGAAGGAGCCCTCTTTTTGCAACCCCCTGGTCGCAGGAAGGCCTGCAAAACAATTCTTTCAAAGATCCCCCTTTTGAGAAAGGATCGCCGATGGGGATTATTTCGGGCTGGTGACCGCAAATATAAGAAAACCCCAAATGAGGCCCCCGGAGTAAAACCCTGTCCCGCCATTGCACACGCTGTGGCCATTGTGTAACCGGGCCTGAAGACACAAAGAAAAGAGGCGCCCGCTGGGGAGCAAATATTAAAATTATTAATTATGCAGGTATTACGCAAATATTGCAAATAAAAGGGGGCGGAATCTCTTCGGACAAATACAGAGCATATGTATGTCGAAAATCACGGCAATCCGTATGGCGGTATCAGAGGAGATACGGAAAATCACAAAAATCGCCTTACGCTATTAATATATAGATACTGTTGGTTTTGTATCAAACTTTTAATCATTCTGTGGTTACTTGCAAGCCCCATAGATTTGAGGATATAGGTTGAAGTGACTTAATTTCATGTGCCCAAGGAGATTTTTTTATTGACCTCAATGGATGTTTACTTAGAAGCTTCTAAGGTCAGTGGTTACAATTTGTGCCCTGTTAACAGACAGACAGACAAACCGACAGGCAAACAGATGACAGACAAAGAGTGATCGTTATAGCTCAGATGACTTTCAGTTTTATCAGAAACATAATTGTGCAGTGAAAAAACAGGAAAATTTAGGAGATGAAGGAACACCGGTAAATGCAGGAAAGTATAAGAAATCATAATTATTTTTTTTAGGAAAATAAAGGAAGTTAGTGGAACACTACTTATAAAATATTTTGTTTTTGCATCATGTTTGTTACTACTTATCAGCTAATCAAGCAAATCATTTAATAACTCCAATGTAATGTTGTATTCTGCCTTTCAGTATAACAAATATAACATGGTTAAAACTCAGTATTTCAATAATTTTCTCAATATCTCAATTAGAAAATGATGCCTTCAAATGGCAAATTAATAATTGTGAAAAAAAGCTTGAAAGTATGATTTCAGTTTAATACATGTTTATTAAAAAGCAAATCCATTTTTAATAAATTATCTAATTATTCCTATCATTCAAAAATACAGCAAAGTGCCATACTGGCGTCGAATTACAGAGTCTACTTCGGTCCAAGTATGGTCAGAAATGGGTGACTTAGAAGTCATATGAAACACAAAAGGCGATAGAATTTTTTTGATGACCCATTGTTGATAATGCAAGCTTTATATCTGATGCATCGTTTCAATCCTAAGTGTCACTAGTGTTTATAACACGATACAACAGATTCCTTGGATGTGGATCTATGAGTGCCACGTATCTTAACCGGAAACACCCCAACAATGCCCTCATGGATGTCTGGTAGACCTATCTATATATTGTCTTGTATGATTAGCCGGCACCAAGGTATTCCATGGCTTAGTGTGCCAATTATCAGTAATTATTCAATATTTCACAAAATTTTCCTTGTCAGTCACATCATTCTTCTATCCAAGTACAGGTGTACCTAAAATGCAATGTGTACCTCAATGGAAGGGCATAAGACTACTATATATAGTACTACAATCTGGGGTCGTCCGGCCTGAATTTGATACATCAACTAACTCCTCTTTCCTCTCGGTAACGGGCAGCCCTCTCTATCTCTCTGAAAATATTTCTCTAGTCTGTCACTGTTCCATGATCGAAATACGTCCAAAATGGACATAATCGCACTGATAGCAGCAGACAACTAGGAATGACACTCGGAACTACGAACAGGCTTATACTTGTGTTGAGACTTGAAAAATAACTCAAAGTCAAATAAGGGTTTTTTCTGTGTATAACTTGTTCTGGACACCTACAATAAAGCCTTATGATTGGTTACCGTGAATAAAATTATACCCTCATTTAATTATGACATGTAAACTATTTGGGGCCCGAGTATAGAATATGGTCTTCATTCCCAAGGTGGGTCTAAACTCACTTGACCATTTCATATTAGTAGTAATCAGCTTAAGCCAAGAAATGCCTGAAGATATAGTAATGGCGTAGTTTAGGGTTTTTTTTTATAAAAGGCCTAAAAGCTATAAGCAATTTATAAACAAAAGTTATATTCTATAATAAAGAGGAGATGTATAGTCTTAGATAAATAAGGGTTATATTATGAAAGGTGGTGTTGTTCCAGAGTCATTTTGGCTTGAAAGTCGACTATATTGGCTCCAATTTTGATCTTTCGCCATGACGTTATGCATGATGTTTATGCCGTCACCAGGAAACAAGCTATATTTGAGCAAGTTATGTCATTCTATATAATATATATTGGTTATTACACTATATATGCCTTATTCTTATATAATCATACATTTCTTCTTATTATAGAACCACACAAATTTGGAAATGATGTGTTAACAATCAGTGATATAGGCCTTTTATAAAAAAACCATAACTACACCATTACTGATGATATGACATCGATTACGCTCTTTACACAGCGCTTTAACTATAGGTCTACCTCCTATATGGTAAGCGCTATTTGTTATGACCTCGTATCCTGAATTGCTACACCAGAGGGTAGCACTGTATTTTTGTCCAATCAGATGAGACCTTGTGCTGGAAGACACGGCCAAGCGAGGAATACACGGAGCCAATCATGCTCATTTCGTTTTGAGTGACAGCTCATCGCCCCGGTAACCGTATGAACAGGCCACAGGCTCAGAGAGAACTGCCACAGAAGTTGTTTACTTAAGGCCTTGGGCACATAGGATGCCTGGTCGGTGAGCTGTAATTCAAACGAAACGTAACAACTAAGGCTGCATGCACACCTCGCTGGCTAGTTTCAGTTCTGCAGACACCAGACACATGGCTACGCTAACACAGTCATACTGTCAGAATCAAATCGGTCGATGATGCCAGAATGCAGAGGGAGCAATTAAAATTCGAACATAAACTTGCCTTCAAACGGTGCTTGAAGCGCAGCTATGGGCTGAGTCAGGATGCCTGTCGTGTGTTTGGCATCTGGTTGGCTGCTTGTCACATCATACGCACGTTTTATTCAGCAGACAACGAACCGCCATTTGGTGTCTAACAATATCATAAACGGTCAAAGCTGGCAGCGTGAAAATCAGTTGCTTCTTTAGAAGCGCAAGATTTCCGCTGCCTCGGGAGCGTAGACATCGATATGCCTCTTACTTTTCCATTACATGAATCCTAAGGAGCCACTATAGAAAGGGCTGTCAAGGTGAGCTTCAGAGCGACTGTAGGATCACTCAAGCACTGTCTCAACATGGTTACGAGTGTATATGGACAGACGTAATGATGTTTAGGATTTATGTAATGGAGGAGAGTGTAAAGTGACAGATAAAAATAAGTGGCAAAATTAAGATGCAAGCAGCAGTATGACTTCATGCATATCCTATGGTTGTTGGGCTGAAGCCCACGTTCTATAGTAGTACCAATCCGAAATATCATTACGTCCGTCCTTATACACCCATAACCTCGTCCATGAAGACCAGATTCTATACTCGCTCCAGTCTCCTATCAGCCATAAACAAGGCTCCGGTTTTAATTGATGCTTTACTTGGTTCAGAAATGCCATTTGTCAGGCAAAAAAAACTGTTCTTATTTGTTTTTAATTTATAAACATAACACAGTGTGCTTCTTTTTTTTTAACTGGTGATTAATTTATGTCAGTTATGTCATTTATAGCCTTTTGGCCTCTCAGCATTGATATTGATATCAATGCAAACAGAGCTGACAGGGTCTTAAAGGCCTACTTCCACCCTCTGGGTGTTTTTGCATATATGAAAGGCATGAACCTACAAGTAGAATTGATGTAAAAATTACTGACATTTGGGAGCTACCATCCATGATAGGAACGAATATGTGAACAGAGTCCTGGGAGTCCCCTGAAAAAGTTGAGACAGCCCTTGGGACGTGTGTGACGTCATAACCAGAACCCTGGTTGCGCGTCCACGTGGTTTCAGCAAGGCCGACGGGTCGATCTGATCAAGCTAGATGGAGGAATCATCGTAAGATGACAATGTCTGAGACACGTTAAAGGAGAATAAAGCGGCAAATTTAGATCTGTAGATTTATGGCAACTTCGACATGAGCCTCATGTTATTTTGGGCCATGTATACGTTGTTAGAAACAGAACTCGGTGACACAGCAGCCGCTGCAAGCCAACACGCCAACAGGTTTGATTCCAGTGACGAAGTGACAGGCTGTACAAAATCGAGGATGGAGTCTGTGGGAATGTTAAGGGATATTCTCATTCTGGTGATTATTATCTAAATAACGAGATTTTTCAGTAATATAATATTTATAGCAAGAAAATGTAGAGTAGTACAAAATGCCAATGGTGATTCTTTAATTGGACGAGTTTGTTCAATATCACTCGCGACCAGGGTTGGGTTTTAGGCTGCCCAAAACCTGTTTTTGGCAGGGCAGAGCCTAAAACCCACCTAAAATAGGTTATAACCTGCCTAAAACTGCCTTTAACTGCCTAAAACCTTACATACCATCATCTATGGCTTGCAGTTTAGCTATGTTTTATTGTTACACAGCTAAATTTATTAAAGAAATATGCCCAACAAATTAAAAAGTGAGGAACACTTTATTTAAACTAAATAAATTAAACCATGATACAAAAAAAGCATCAAATGAATACAACACTACTTCAGGTTTTCCTTATGAACACAGTTCTTTGACAGTTTCAGTTTATATCTCCAAATAATGGTATGAGGTCTCCCACCTCCATTACTGCCATGACTGCTAATTTATAAAAGAATGCTCATACTGTAAGCTTATAACCAGATACTTCCACTGGATTTTTGATCAAAATGGATTAAATTTTGTTATATATGCAAAAGAAGTTTTCCTAAATTTAAAAAGTTGTTCCATTTACACTGATAAATAGCCCTGTATACTGTAGTCTCACTAATATATCATGTATGTTTTGTATGCCTGTAGCTTCAAATGGCAAAAAGGAAAAGACTGATGTTTTAAATTATAACAAATCTTTTATGCTAGCTATCAACTAAAAATATTATAATATCGTTTCATTATCTGATAATGAACAAGGTTATATATTCCCTTAGCTAGGTCATCCTTTGTCAAATTTTAAGATTTTGTGCACATACTTATTGTCTATATAATGATGGATATGCTCTGTTAACAGTATGATGAGATTGTGAAAGGTTTACCTTGTGAAAATGGAACCCTCTTGAAACACTATAATTAGAATAAAACTGAAAACTTTGAAAATATATTGCAGTGAATATATTGCAAACCATAGAATATTCATAATCACTTTTGGACCTAAAGGCCTGAGAAACTTACATGTCATGGTCAGGGACCCTGACTGCATCACTCAGTAAAAACTTTGACTCAAGAACGGTTTTCAGGGCAATGGCTTTGATTGCATCATCCTAGGTATGTATGAAAGTTCACATGAACATCCTCTAGGACACAGCAGTGGGACTTATGACCATTGATTGAGTCTTATGTTTTGACCCCATCGCCCTGACAAATAGTAATTAACTGGTCTAATCAAGCATGGGTTCCCCCTCTGATACCCTGCCTTACAAGAGGCATACTGGAAGCAATATTACATCATTCCTGCTAGCAGGGCACTCATCAGCAAACCCAAAGGGTCCTAATAATGACATTACCTTGGCACATGAAACATGGTTTCATGCTCAAGAAACCTATACGGGCTCTTTGAAGACTGCATGATACCAGCCAACAGGAAATCATGCATTCCTAACTCCTGAAACCTTCCAGAAGCCAAGCAAAGCCTTGTGACTGTAGCACCCTAGCCTGTTTGTTAGTTTTATAGATCTTTGAGTCAAAATTTACACAAATAGAGGTTTTAGGCACTTGAGGTGCCCAAAACATGCCTAAAACCTGTTTTAGGCGGGGCAGTTTTAACCAGGTTATAACCTATGGTTAAAACCTTCCTACCTAAAACTTGCCAACCCTGCTCGCGATGCTTTGCAACAAAGTTTGTTGTTGTGATATAACATTAACAATGTTGTGACTGGTGCCGTGGTGGCATATTCTGATTCTGCAAAAATCAGCTGCTTGAAATCCTGATACGGCGTCAGTGCAGACTGTGTGGTGCCAGCTCCCAACGTGTCAAGGCTGAGTCGGGGAATAACAGGTGCAAAGTTGAAGACTAAGAGATACAGGAGTCGTAAAGATGAAAAGCAGCATCATTTCCTACTTAGCAGCCTACGCATGTAAGGGATATAGAGTGGCAACAAAAGTGACTAAATGTCAGGAAAAGTCTGTCCGCACCCTCATGTCAGTGGCCAAACCTGGGGAATCCCCTTCCCAGATCATGCCCGGTCGGGTCCAGTTCGGCCTCTTCTGTAAAGGAAATCCTGTCCATTTGGCACGAACATGTGGCTTATACGTACACATGTTAAAATATGATTAAGCTCACACCATCACCCTTGATGTTACTGCTCAACCCAACGACGAAATACTTTGGCATATTTTCCCCAGATCATGTTAAACTCAACTGATGCCATTACAATACCGCCCGGTGTGTTCTGGTTGTGACGTCACAATCACCTTGGCCAGGACGCTTCTGTTTGGCTTGGGGCCCCTGAGTGGGGTGGATTACGGGTCTTCCGATTTAAATTTCAACGGTTAAGTGCGCAGAGCTTGATTTTATTATACCATAATTTATACATATACATGTAAATGAATAAACCTTCAGTAGTATTTCATTTTATTTTTTTCATGGAAGTAGGCCTTTAATTTAAAGAGTACTTGAGTCTGAGATAATAACTCATATAAATTATAAGGATTTGTCTGTATGTAACTTGATTGATTGGATACCGTGAATAAAATTATATCCTTATTTGAATATGACAAGTTAACTATTTGGTTCCCACAACGAACGATACTTACCACGGTGTATTTTCTCGGGAAAGCACAGTACACATGCACATGTATGACTATGAGATCACCTGCACAGGCAAGCATGTAAACAACAATGGCCACCGGAAGTTTCTAGAACTCCGGCAGACGACGCGCTCCACAGTCACCATGGTAACCACGGTAAAGTTACCATTTAATTCTGTTAATTCTGAATGACTTACCTTTGAGATAAATGAAAACAATAGTCCATAAAATGGGTTAAATCAAGTGTTACATCAAAATATAAACAACCTTGTACCTACCATGTACCGGGGTTCACCCTAACGCGGTCCTGCATGCGGGTCCGAGCGCGGACTGCCTCGAAGAGCGCGGAACACCTCTCCCCAACCGAGGACCGACGCGGACCATGCAGTGCCCTCCTGAACCATGTGCCGGCGCCTTCAAATGTCTCTTTGACACATAAAATCTCACAGGCGATCGAGTCAGAACTGCATTAGCATTTAAAAAGAAAAAGAAGAAAAAAAAAGAGAACACTACATTTAAAAATAAGATGATCGTCACATTATGTTTATTAAGACATATAAAAATGAAGAATGAGAATGAGACATATTTAAATAGCAAGTTTTTTGCTCAGTTTGTCATGTTTTTTTTAATGTCAACTTTAAACTAACAGGTTTGCACTTTATCACCGTGTCTATATATGTAGCACTTTGTCAGAATAATTAATGAATGAACAATTTCCTGTCCCCTTATAAAACATAAAAGGTCTGCCTTGCCAAAGATAGGACTTATAGAGCCTTACTGTATACAATAGATATATCAACGATAATCTCACATAACAACCATTCAACCTAAAAAATAAATATAAACTAAGAACCCTGCTTTATCTCTATACAATTAGTTCATGCGGCATATATACCCTTTACTGTTAAGGGATACACTCAAATTAACATATTAATGTTTCGGTTTATAAATCAAAATACTGGTAGTAGGCCTATGTACCTGTGTCAATGAGTACAATACATTAGCACGTGGGCCAGTGGCCAACGTCTGGATCATTCAAGGACCAGCAGAGGAGTGGTATATCTTTGCGCCCGGCACTCAGGGCCAGCCTACTTTACAAAAAGGTGGCCTATTCATGGGTCATTTCAAATATAGATAAGAGGGGTGCCATGAATAAAAGGATGACTCAAAGAAAGAATGGACGAATGTAAGAAAAAGACATAAGTATGAAACGCGATCGAATGAGGAAAATTGGAGGCCTGATCCACGCTACAAGGAAGTTGTGTGTAATGGAATAACTTAATAGACGTGACACTCAACAGGGCCGGGAGATGGTCCCTGCTTGCCTTCTTTGCAAAGTTTTTATTTAAATCATGTCTATAAATTTGTTTTCAGATATTAGCTTATCAGGTTTGTATGAAGGTATATATATATATATATATATATATTATATACCCTGCCGTATCGTGAGAGGGATCAAGTCTGAACATTTACTCTTACCTTTAGGAATTAACAGTAACAAAACAAAGTGCATGGATTATTTTATCTTGCTACCTAAAGTATAGGACTCTTATTTCATGGATGATCTTTATAAAATGATGGAACAGATCACACAAAAATATGACAACTGTGTGATAATCGGTGATATGAACTGCAATAGATATTGTAGTGGGCATCCTGAACCGCTGTGAGCCGACGGTCTTACCCTCGGTTGTGACCGGCGGTAGTGGGGCGGTCAGGGCCTATATAAGGGAGAAACCGGGGGTTTCCCGGGAGTTAGCGGCTCGGAGCTAGACCGGATGGTCGTGTGCTGTGTATAGTTAAGTGGAATAAACGTTTTATATATTTATACCTGTGTTGTTGAGCCACAAAAGAAACTGGAACCTAAGAGAACGTTACAGTGGTGGCAGCGGTGACTCCTTTGCTGGATAACACATGGGACTGTATTGGTGGGGACAGATATACAGTGTATCATGGCGAGCATGACATATCTGGAAAGATTGGAGGAATTGGAAAATTCCGTGTATGAGGATATTTTGAAGACCCAGAATGATATTGAAAGTTTAAGAATTTCTTTGGAGACAAAAAGGCAGCGCAAATGTATACGCAGAAGGGCTAAAAGAACTACAACATGTGGGTCAGTTGAGGTTGATCATGTGTTGACGAAAATTCATGGAAATGGTCAAGTGAGTGAACATTTTACGGCTATAAAAGCTCCACAGTCTACCCCGTCATTTGTGTTTGAAACCGTCCCAGAGACTCCTAGTGATTCTACGGTTCTAGTCCCTGTTCATAGAAATGTGCTACATTCGGTTTCATTGTCAAGATCTCGTCATAGACTCCATGATGTGCCTGTGCAATTTGGCGAACTGGATGGGTCCTCATTACCGCAAACAGGAACATGGCCGCCGATGGAACCGTCAAAACCGCCGGCTTTTGTCAAACAACCGCCGGAGTCAACTCCATGTACGGGGGAACCGTTAGTGGTTCAGTCGGACCTACTAGGACCACAACGACGAGTTGCCTCCAAGACGGACCTTATGCAGCAGCTGATGGATCCTGTTCGTGTGAGTCATGACCTACAGGAGGACTTGTCAGCGCATATTAGTCCAGAGCGCTGGCATTGCAGGACCGCTGAACCACCGCTGGGAGATGCAGGCCGACCGCTGGAGCATTGCCAGGCTTGCACAACTGAACCGCCTCTGGTGGAAGCCGTTAAACCGCCAGAGTATCGTCCTGTGAGGGCCATGGGACCGCCACCGGTGACTGTCAATCAACCGCCGGAACGATTGCTGGGACAACCACCGCCGGCTGAACCGTCAGCGGTCTTGGAACCGCGTGGCCTTGCACTACCATCCAATGTCAATGAACCAAGTCGAACTGGGATGGGGAAGGATGTCCTTTCAAACCAGCTACGATCAGATCGAACTCAGTTTGACAGGTTGGATGATCCATTACCTTCAACTGAGCTTCGCAGACAGGGACACCACGCTATTGTTCACATACTTCAGGACAAGGGAGCATGAAGTTGAAAGTCAAAGTTCGCGATTATGATGGTTCTACGCCATTAGAGGAGTACTTAATTCATTTCAACAGAGTGGCACGACTAAATGAATGGAATGATCAACAACTGGCGGATTATCTTTTTGTTTCGCTCAAAGGCCCCGCCTTAGGGGTTGCTTCTGCACTGACAGCTAGCGAACAAATGGACTACGGTTGCCTTGTAAAAGCGTTGACTAGGAGGTTTAGCACAAGTAACCGTTACACCTCCGCTCGGGCTGAACTTAAAGGTTACAAGAGACAACCTGGTCAATCTATCGCTGAGCTGGGACAAAACATCAGATAGTTGGTCCGTCAGGCATACCCAGACAGTTCAGTCTCGTTTCAAGAGGAATTTGCAGTGGAATCTTTCAAGTGTTCTTTGTATGATTTAGACCTCCAGAAAGCGTTAGTCAAGGGTAAACCAAAGACACTGGATGAGGCAATGGATATTGTTGTTGAGTTGGACTCTTGGTTGAATGTGGAAAAGTCTCACAAGAACAGAGGGATTCATTTTACGAACGAGAAAACCCTTTTGTGGGAAAACTTGTATAAAGACTTTATGGATTATCTGGCGATCAGACATGAGACTGGACAGACAAAGGGGAATCAGTCTGTCGGATCAAAGGAGAGAAACAAACGGCAGTTATGTTTTCAGTGTAGTTCCCCTGATCATTTCATCGCAAACTGTCCGGATAAACCCAAGAAACGGTCTTTAAACGGGGAATGGCTGAGCCCAGGGACCGGGGGTCAGCCATTGGCATCGTAAAGACTGATGATAGGTCCGCTAATGTGACTGACTGCCGTTCTGGAACTAGGACTGAACTGAAATTACCCATGACCCAAACGGGTTTAGTAAGGGAGCCAGATCAGCATGACCCCAAGCCGGTCGAGGTGAGGGAAAATTCTCTTCTGTCTAAGGGATATAGCAGGGTCCCCATGATGGTGGTACCTGACGTAATGAAATTTTCTGGACTCTATACGGAGGGGGAGGTCCTTGGCCAGAAATTGCAGTTTTTGCTAGATACCGGGGCAGCTCAGTCATTTATCAGTAGCAGAGTGTGGCAGAGACTTTCTTCGGTCGATAAGCCTGAAGTTCACCGACCCGATAAAGAGTTCCGACTGGCAGACGGAAGTTGTCTCAATGTTTTGGGGCATACAAGCCTGAAGATTGTATTGGGTGATAAGCTCATTGCGCACAAGATTTGGATCGGAGATATTGAAGATGATGCAATTCTCGGACCAGATTTCTTGAGAGCCCACAAATGTGAATGGGACTGGGAAAACGATGTGCTTGTGGTGCGAGCGCCAGGAGAACAGGGTGCAAAGCTGGCGTGCTGTCGGGTTAAATTAAAGGAAACTATCGTTTCGGGGAACACCGAACTAACGGCTCCTGCACAACTGGTGTTAAGCGACAGTTAACATACTCCACCAGAAGGCATGATTTACAGCAACTCAGAGGCTCTCGCGAGGAAGGGAGTTGCTTTGGCGAATAGCCTGGGGCGTACTGGCCCCGATGCTGTTCCAGTTCGATTGCTGAACCCTACTTCTGACTCCGTCACAGTGTATAAAGATACTGCTATAGGGTACTTTGAACCAGTATGTGTGCTTGAAGATAGCAAAGTTGAACATCAGTGTCGGGCAGAGGGGCCTGATTTTCCTAATCATCTCCAGGAGATTTATGCGGATGTTGAGGCAAGCCTCACGACGGGACAAGGAAAGGAATTTGGAAGACTCTTGTGTCGGTTTTCGCATGTCTTTTCCGAAACCGACGAGGATATTGGGAGGACTGACCTCATCAAACACAACATCCCAACAGGTGACGCTACTCCGGTGAAACAACGGCCAAGAAGAGTTCCTCTAAGTCAGAGAGAGGAGGTAGAGGCGCAGATTGACAAGATGCAAAAGCGGGGCATAATTGAACCATGCAATAGTCCTTGGGCATCTCCCCTGGTCATTGTCAAGAAGAAAAATTGTTCCCCAAGGATTTGTGTGGATTATCGAGCCTTGAATAACATTACAGTTAAAGACGCCCATCCCTTGCCTTGCATGGAGGACAGTTTGGACGCTTTGAGTGGCTCACATTTGTTCTCGACATTGGATCTGACGTCAGGATACTGGCAGGTAGAGGTAGAAGAGAGTGATTGCGATTAAACGGCATTCGTGACCGGAAGAGGTGGCCATTACAGGTTCGTTACAATGCCATTCGGACTCTGCAACGCCC
The DNA here is from genome assembly GCA_026874595.1 of Sipunculus nudus. NCBI lineage: Eukaryota > Metazoa > Annelida > Sipuncula > Golfingiida > Sipunculidae > Sipunculus > Sipunculus nudus. The sequence continues at coordinate 84,804,934 of CM049311.1, read as the reverse complement.
CATCGACCTGTCAGAAGTTAGTGGAGAAGGTCCTGGCAGGTTTGCAGTGGCATATTGCTGTTGTTTACTTAGATGATGTCATTGTGTACGCCAAGTCGGTGGAAGAACATCTAAATCGGCTGTCTCTTGTATTAGCACGGTTTGAGCAAGCAGGACAAAAGCTGAACACAAGTAAATGTAAGTTGCTCCTAACAGAGGTCACTTTTTTGGGTCACACTGTTTCCGCTGATGGTATTGGAACTAATCCGGAATTAGTGAAAAAGGTGACCGAATGGCCACAACCTCAGAATCCGAGGGAAGTACGGACATTCCTTGGATAAGCTGGATACTATCGGAAATTTATACCAAACTATACCGAAATTGTGAGACCTTTGCAACGTCTTTCAGAGAAAAAAAAATTATTTAAGTGGACTGATGAATGTGAAGTTTCAATGGAAAATCTCAAACAGATGTTAGTCACTGCACCTATCCTGGCTTATCCAGACCAAGAATCCCCGTTTATTCTAGACACTGACAGCAGTGCAAGCGCGATTGGTTGTGTGTTGTCTCAGGTGGTCGATGGAGACGAAAGAGTCATTGCGTATGGGAGCCGAGCATTGACAAAGGCAGAAAGGAATTACTGTGTTACAAGACGAGAGTTATTGGCTGTCGTGCACTTCATTGACTACTACAGGTATTACCTGTACGGAAAGAAGTTTCTTGTGAGGACAGATCACGCTCCGCTAAAATGGTTGTATCGTATGAAGGAACCACAAGGTCAGTTAGCAAGATGGTTTCAGAAATTGAGCTCTTTCCAGTTAGAAATTGAGCACCGTCCAGGACACAGACATTGCAATGCTGACGCCCTCTCCCGCAGGTGCTTCAAAGAGTGTTTCCATGAAGAGGACTCGGGTGATGTTCCAGAAGGGGTTCATTCCGAAGTACCTAGCTTCAAGACGATTGCCTCAGATCCCGTTCGCGCTCTTAATGATAGACCAGGCAAGGGTAACGGGGACAGTTGGATATCTCACTCGATTCAGAGGATCTGTTGCGGTTTCAAAAGAGTGATAAAGAGATTGGCATTGTGTTAAGCTGGAAGGAGCAGAATCTCTCTCGACCGATATGGGAGGAAGTGTCACATCTTATTCCCGATGTAAAGTTTTGGTGGGCTCGTTTGGACCAATTGGAGTTGAATGATGGCTTAGTGTATATCAGATGGGAGCCTGAGAAGCCTACAGAGAAAGTTCGGCTGAGACTGCTGACGCCATTGTCACTGAGAGTAGAAGTGCTGGAATTGTGTCACGAATCAAAAATGGCGGGCCACCTTGGTGTCCACAAAACATGGTCGCTGGTCAGGCGGTCTCAATTCTACTGGCCAGGTATGAGGAAGGACACAGTGAGATGGGTAATGCGATGAGAGACGTGTCAGCGCAGGAAACCGCCAGCATTTTCTAAGAGGGCTAAACTTTGCTGGTAATACAGGACTATTTCACGAAATGGGCAGAATGTTTCGCTCTTCCGAACCAGCAGGCGGAGACTATTGCTAAAGATTTTGTGGACAATATTGTTGCGAGATTTGGGGTTCCTATGGAACTTCATTCTGACCAAGGCACTAGTTTTGGGGCACAGGTGTTCCAGGAAATGTGCCGACTACTCGGTATACGGAAAACACGCACAACTGCATATCATCCTAGGTCAGATGGCATGGTGGAACGTTTAAACCATACCATAGAAGCTATGTTGAGTGCATGGGTATCAAACAGGCAAGATGACTGGGATGAACATGTGAGCTTACTCATGACAGCATATCGGTCCACTGAACACGAAACAACTCATGAAACTCCCAACATGATGTCGCTTGGGAGGGATATTGCAATTCCGGTGGATCTGTGGCACTGTCCACAGTCTGAAGAGGGAGCAGATAATCCGAATCCCTCTAACTTCGCACAAGATCTGCAAATAAGGATGCGCATATGCCATGACATAACTAGAGACGTGATACAGAGGGACATGCAGACTCAGAAGAGACATTATGATAGAAATGTACATCCGTGCCTGTACACTGTCGGTGATGTCGTATGGCTACACCTAACTGCTCGAAAGAAAGGGGTCTCACCAAAGTTGTCTCTTTCCTGGAAAGGACCGTATGTGGTACTGGAGAAAATATTTGATGTCGTGTATAAGATTCAGGCCAGTCCTCGATCAAATCCAAAGATAGTTCATGCTGACAGGTTGAAGAAATGTATCGGAAAGGCCCCAGAAGATTTGGGATTTAAGTCTAAGCCTCTTACAAGTAAATTCAGTGGAAGTCCACCGGACGTAGCTGAGCAGGCGAATGGCACGCTTGACAGTACAGAAGCGGAAGCGAAGCTTAACCTGTCAGGAGTGCCGTCACCTGCTCCAACACGGGAATCAGATGGATCACGTGACAGGCCAGTAGAAGCGGCGGGAAGTGAGCCATCAAACCAGCTTTCAAAACCGCCAGTTGAACCGTCGACGGACCCGCGGTCAAATAGTGCACGACCAAAACCACTAAAACCGCCGGGGGAACCGTCGACAGAACCGCAGCCAAACGGTGCACTATTTAAACCGCCGAAACCGCCAATGAAACCGTCGCAGGAACCGCCGGTAGAAGTGTCACATGATAGAAGCGAACCGCCAGAACCGACCCTAAAACCCCTGGCTGGGTCGCCTGGCAAACTGCTAGCTACGGGGTCAGACACGTGTCTCACAGTACCGAGCGGAAGTCAACCGTCTAAACCGCCGGATTCCAGTTTAAAGGTGGTTACACGAAGTGGTCGACAAGTCCGCCCGCCAAATAAATATAGCCCAGTCAAAGTCGTGAAGAAAATGTGTTACAGGTGTGATGTCTGCGGAAAAACTTATAACTGTCGAAACTCACTGGTACGGCATATCAAAGTAACCCATACTGGGGAAAGATGGACATGTCACGCGTGCAAGGCGGAATACAGAAGGCCTGAGTATTTAAGGAGACATTGAAAGAAGGGCAAATGTCGCCCAAAGATGGAAACGAGATGTGAAAACGGTGAACGTCATATGCAAACCGGGAGTGTTAGTACAGCAACTACTTCTTCAATGGGTGATGGCGGTAGCGTACGGCGTGTGACTATGCATGAATTGGACAATAAACCCTATGTGTACATTAAAAGGGAATGGTATAAGGCCTGTAAAGTTGACTGTCTGCACCCATGTCTGGCGCCGCCAGATGTTAACAAGCCGAATCGGTCAGCGACGGCGACTGCAGCAAGCCAGACTGACCTTCAACCGGTGGAAAGGATGGAGGCGGACATATATGAGACAACAGAAGATGACGTCAGAGCAGTCCGAACACAGAAAACGATAGCAGTGCGTGGCTACCGGTGCTGGAACTATGAGCAATGGAAGACGGAGCAGGCAGAGTCGAGATGTTCTCCTGGAGGTCGTGGGACTCAGGCTGATAGAGACTTTGATGCCACGAACTACGAGTACCCTGATGGACAGTATTTTTATATGAATACCGAGGATGGGGTCTATACCGACGACCCACTTATTTAAATGTGTTTCACCTTGTGTAGTAACTTGGGAAGTGGCAAATCCGCCAATGATTTAATTTTTCGCAATGTTCACAATCGTTATTATCATATAATAGATCCACTCCTGTAATTTGATTATACGTTCTTTAAGTTAAGACGATTCTCAAAGGAACTACTCAGCTTCGATTCCGAACTCGGTAGCTTCCTCAGTGAACGTCTCGTATGTAACTGCAAAGTCATTAAGTAATTTTATATTTTTAGTTATTTAAGGGGGGGGGGGGGTAGTGTAGTGGGCATCCTGAACCGCTGTGAGCCGACGGTCTTACCCTCGGTTGTGACCGGCGGTAGTGGAGCGGTCAGGGACTATATAAGGGAGAAACCGGGGGTTTACCGGGAGTTAGCGGCTCGGAGCTAGACCGGATGGTCGTGTGCTGTGTATAGTTAAGTGGAATAAACGTTTTATATATTTATACCTGTGTTGTTGAGCCACAAAAGAAACTGGAATCTAAGAGAAGTTACAATATGTTTAATGTACCTCATGTTCTGACTGATGTTGTGGACTTAATTAAAGATCCAGCGTACTTCCAAAAGGGAGCTAAACTCAGGTATTCACAAATCAAAAGTCTTTCAGTCATTCTTATACGTATGTATGTATATATGTACAATTCTTTTCTAGAGCGCAATTATCATATTCATTTCACTGCGCTTTACAAGTCAACCTTGAAACAGGTAAGTTTTCAGGCTCTTCTTGAAAGATGCAAGAGAGTCTCTATTCCCATAAGCATTATGCTATCAAGGAACAAAAGGCTGTCATGTGTCTCCTGAACGTAGTGTCCAAGTAGGCCTATATTCCTGAATATATTGGGGAAAAGAGTCACTTTGGAGTGATCTGAACACCTGAATTAACAACTTGAACTGGATACGCCTTTCGACCGGCAACCAATGTTGCAGAGCATCAAATGCTGCAGATAGGTCAAGCAAAAGTAGGAGCACACGCTGTCCTCTGTCTGGTGCCGAGTCGATATCACTCTTTATACGCAAGAGTGCCGTCTCAGTACTGTGACCTGCTTATTAGGCAGACTGAAGTGGATCATGTAGATAGTGACTGGACATGTTCTTGCTACAGCTGCGTAGCTACAACCCGTTCTAAGACTTTTTCAAGAAAAGCCAGATTAGAGACAGGCCGGTTCCCAATATCCTCCAAGTCCAACCCTTGATTCTTCAAAAGTGGCCTGATATTGGCCAGCTTGAAACATTCAGGAACAGCTGATGACGAGAGTGAGGAATTTATCACAGTTGTCATAGTTTGGTCCGTCAAGGAGGCTTGTAGGAAGTGGATCAAGACCATATGATTTGGTAGGACTGCGTTTGATGATCTTAGCAAAATCTTCCAATGTCGGTGGTGGTGGATGATCAATCTCTTGAAGAAGCTGTTGGTCAACTGGTGTGTCATCCAGGAAAGCGCGGATGTTAAGCATCTTAGTGTTGAAATAGCTCACAAAGTCATTTGCAAGTGACTGTGTACTCCCAGAAGAAGGTAATAATTTACCAGGACTAGGATTAAGTAGTTCATCCACCACCTGGATAGTTTCTTGGGATATGGACTCTCTTGGCCTCTTCGATCATTCTCACTACTTCCTTTCATTGTTCTAGGAACAACTGCCTGTTAATTTCTGTTGGAGCGTTTATTAGCTTTCGTTCCAGCTGTCTCCGTCTTCTCCTAGCTGAATATTTTTTTCATTCATTTACTTTTCATCTATTTAATTATTTCGTTCCGAGATTATCTCGTTCTATATCGCATTGTTTCTTTCATTCATTCAGTCTCTTTGTAATATTGATTGAAACCGTCATTCATTCATGGTTTATTTCTTTGTTTAATCTTTCCTTCTTTCTTTTATATTTGTTCATTCATGCATTCTTTATTCCTATTGCGTTATATTCAATCCTATATTCCTATTCGTACGTTTCATTGGTTACTATTTTACTCATATTTTTCCATTGATATCCGGCAACTAGTACATATAATAATGATGATGATGATACTTATAATAATAATAATAATATAATGATAATAAAAGAGTTCGAACATTCAATGCATGTGGTGGGTTTCACGATTCATACAGTCACCCTAATAAGTGTGCTACTTATGTAAGGGAGAAATTCATTTGCATATAGATTGCACACCTAATTAGTATGGGATTCGGTTTCCTATCTCATATTTCTAAAGACAGCAACATTTTAAATGCGATTAAGACAGATGAAAAATTAACCACACGTGTAGAGACCACTTTAAGTCCTGATTTAGATGTACACAAGGTATTTCTCCTTTGTGACTGCACTTGTGATTCGTTTGGGTCAGTATGCTATGTTTATGAAGATGTCCTTGAGAGTATGCAGCATGTGTTCCATTAGCTCGATGTCAGCCCTTCGCTTTGCTAAGATGACCATGATGATCATGGATTTTGTAGTTGATCTAGGTTTGTGTGCCCTGAGATGATTTGTCAGGCCAATCCAGGCACGGAAGAACCTCCCACATATTTGACACGTGATCAGTGGTTACTGTTGTGGTTGTTGCAATCCTCGCCTGGGGACCTCAAGTTTCCTCCTCGACTCCGACAGTGTGCATTCTCACCGTCGTCTACACCTTTGTGTGAAGCTGCACGCCACGCTGTTCGATCCTGGGTTAGGCTTTTCTACGTATCTGTGTTGACAGATATTTTTTTTCAGCGATGCTTTGAGACTGTTGTTGTTGCGCCTCCGCTGACCTCAAATGGATCTTTTTTTTCCAGATACCAGTTCTGCATGCAAAAGTTGTTCTGGCATTCCTGAATCTGGAAAACATCATGCTGAAAAGTGTTGGAGCTAGAACGCAACCTTGTTTAACGCCGTAGGTTACTGGGAAGTCGGAAGATGCCTCACCATCATTGAGGACGCACCCTATCCTGCCATCGTGAAACGGGCGGAGGATGGTAATAAACCGGTCAGGACATCTAAACTTGGCCATGATCTTCCAATGTCCGTCACGGCTGACAGTGTCGAATGCCTTTGTTTGGTCGACAAATGTGGTGTTCAGCTCCTGGTATTTTTCTTGGCATTTCTCCTGGAATTGACAAGCGGTAAAGGTCACAGTCATTGGTCAAAGCCATGCTGGAGGGCACGCTATCAGTTACAGCAGGCCAGCTGGAGGCCAGGCTCGTGCTGTCCAGTGTGTCCTTTTATGTACAAAGCTGTATATACTATTTGTTAAATTATTACCAGGACCAATGGGGGGGGGGGGGGGGTCAGTCGGTACATCATATACCGGGGCCCGAAGGCAAAGATCGGACCCGGGTCGGCCAAGAATTTACTTTAGAACACCAAAAAAAATTTAAAATGTAGAAGTTTCATATTTTGTTTTTATATAATTTTGTCAAGGGAGCCTGAGAGGGCCCGGGCCGCCCAGATAAACGTCTGTAAAATTACGGTATTCTCATTTAATATTTGCATTTACTAACATATAGATTTTAATAGGAAGTTTCTTGATATAGTATTGGGCCTGCTTGGGCCGGCTAAGTGCTTCCTTTAGGTAACAAGAATTTGTTTAAACATTAGGACGCCTCTTTGGACTTTTGTTTTAAATTACAGTAGCTTTTCACCCGGGGGTAGTGGGCCCAGGTCGACTATAGGGTTTCCAATAGCACAATTAAATCCTTGAAAATGTTGAATTAGAGGTTTCTTTTTTTTTATTTTATAGATTTAATCATGAGTGCTTAGAAGGGACTTAAGGGGCTCAAGCCGTGAAGATTCCAAAGGTACAAGAAAATGCAGGAAAAAAAAAAAGAAATTTAATTTGTTCGTTAAAGCATATGTATGGGTTTTATTCCGGTGGGTAATATGCATTGGGCCTGGGCGGGCAAAGAGTATCACATGACCTAATAAAATTCTTGAAATTGTGGAAATTGCAGTGATTGAAAAGCTTTGAGATTTTTTTTTAATATTAAGTATGCGGTGAGATACATCCATGCAAGAAATTAGCCTTATAAATCATATATATCTATTTGCAATTATCTTACAGGGCCCAGAAAGCCGTAGAAAACGTACCGGCCTTTCTGATTGGGGCGCGTAGTCTATTCCGTTGGTCTTTTAATATTTTATTATTTTCATTTTCTCTTTTTTAAGTTAATATAAAATAATATATATATTAACGTTTTAATATATATATCATGTTAATATATAAATAACTTAAATATTAATATCACATTTATGTTGTAAGAAAATTACATTTTTAAAGTAACGTCTTTTACAATAGAATTGTTAATGATGCGTGCTGAATATAAATTATTATGTGGGGAAGTGACTGAGACCCCTTTTACATTTGTGTATGCCGGCTGGAGAATTCTTTAAGGGAGACTCACTTTATATCTGTTTTATAAACCCTGTATTCCTTTACATACTATATTGTCGACTTTCAACTTTTCATTAACGCATGTAACTTATTTGTTTGACCATTATACGGATGCGTATTATATATGACAAATTTTCAACATAAAGCTTATATATACTCGGTCTTTTTATTTTAAACTTTTCCCGCACATGGTGGATGTCCTTGGTAAGCAAACAAATAAGTTTAATGGTAGGTTTGATCGGTAAAACCGTTACTGCTACATGTACCAGGCGGCAAACTGACACACTCTATATCAAACTGCTGTTGTTAACCCGTATTTCTAAATCCTTGAAAGTTCCGGTTCCGATTGGTTTTGTCGTTTTTTGTTGCTGTGAAAACGACGTTTGTTGATAGTGTAGATAGCATAAGAGTCGAAAACTGTTTTGTGGGAACCTCTTTCACCTTGCTTGCTTTGAGGCCGTAGTTATGCTTGCTTAATTAGTTATGATTACAATTTAAGTTGTTCTTATAAACTTTGTCTAACCATTAGGCCTTAATCTGTCATGTGTTTTAAGGTTTGGTCTACATGAATAATATAATTGAATTATATTATTTTTATATATAATAAAATATTATAGTCAAAATAGCTTTCATTCATGAAATGTGCATTCTTGTGTATTAATATAAGGCTTCTATAATGACATGGAGTTTATCATGGCAGAGAGAGTATATGCATGAGAACACCCTATACTCGGTCTAAAATGCAGAAAAAAAATTAAGCATTCCTGAGCACCCCTCTCCTATAGTCCATTGCCTGTTACCCAATCCATAGATAAGGCAGCCTGCCACCAAAACGTCGATTTTAGCTCAGCTGGCTGTAAGTCATCTGAGCTATAGCGATCACCCTTCCGTCCAGCCGTCCGTTAACAGGGCACAAATCGTAACCGTTGAACCTAGAAATTTCTACCTGTACATCCAGGAAGGTCATGGAAAAAATCTCCTTGGAAACCTAAAATTAGGTCTCTGTTACCCAAATCCTCCCAGCTATGGGGTTCGTAAGTAACACCAAGAATAATTAAAATGTTTATACAAAAGCTCTAGTATCTGAGTAACTATTGCATTGATCGCCATGATCCTTTGCTTGCATATTGGTCATGGAGTGTTTCATCAGTTCCTGCAGACTGGTGGCGCCACCTGTTTTTTTCTCGAATTTTTACATATTTTTTTTCCTCTCTATTTTTGAGACCTTCATATAAAGCGGTAATCTGTTAATATGGCACAAATCGTCACTGTTGGACCTAGAATCTTCAAACTTGATATTCAGAGAGGTCCATGAAAAATCTCCTTGAAAACCTGAAAACAGGTCTCTTTTACCCATATCCTTCTAGCTATGGGGCTTATAAGTACCCTCAAGAATAATAAAAAAAATTGATACAAAAGCTCCAGTATCTGTATAACCAATGCTTTGATCGCCATGATTCTTTGCATGCATATTGATAATGCAGTGTTTCATCAGTTCCCGCAAACCGGTGGTGCCATCTGTGTTTATTTTTAATTTATACGCAATTTAATTCAGCTGACTGAAAGTCATCTGAACTATAGCGATCACCCTTTGTCCGTCATCCGTCCGTCCGTTAACAGGGCACAAATCGTAACCATAGAGCCTAGAATCATGATTCTCTTCATCCTTAGAGGTCTTCAAAGTTCTCTTCACAAACCTGAAATTAGGTCACTGTGATCTATGTTCTGCAAGTTACGGGGGTGTTTGAGCACCCCAGACATAATGTAAAATACATACAAATAACCAGATTCGTCAGGAAAGTCTAGATGGATTTTCATCAAATTTTGTGTGCTTATGTGTCTTGATGAATATTAGCTACTGGGCATGAATGGTGGCGCCACCTGCATTATCCCAATTTTAACCTGTATTTTTAGAACACTAGGTATGTTAAAAAGTCACAAATCGTACCCTTAATTCTAGAATCATGAACCTCTGCATCCTCAGAAACTGGAATTAGCTCACTGTGACCTATATTCTCCGAGTTACGGGGAGCGTTTGAGCACCTCAGAAATAATGTAAAATTCCTCAGATTCCTCAGGAACGCCTATATGGATTTTCATCAAATTTGGTGTTCTTATGGGTCTTAATGAACCTTATAACTACTGGGCATGAATGGTGGTGCCAGATGCATTATCTGAAATTTTACGAATTTTTATCTGTAATTTTTAAATATTTAGGTCTGTTATCTAGGCACAAATTTTAATCGTAAAGGCTAGAAAAATGAACCTCTGTCTCCTAAGAGTTCCCCAATTGTACTCCTCAGAAACCTGAAATTAGGTCACTGTGACCTATATTCCCTTGAATTACAAGGTGTTTTTTAGCACCCCTAAAATAATGTAAAATAAATACAAATTGCCAGAATCCTTATGCAGGAACGGCTAGTTGGATAGTTACATTTACTGAGCTTATGGGTCTTGATGAAATTAAGCTGATATGCATGAATGATGATGCCATCCACATTATCTTAATTAGTTGCCTGTGCAAGGACATTTTGTCAACATGTTAGTCGGCTGAGCGTCATGACACATGGGTAATTCGCTAAAAGACTGAAGACGTTGGGGTGGCAAAACAAGCTATTAGGTTTGCATCAATTCTAGTACGGGCAGATGTGTACACTATTTCTAACAGTGCTTTTTCCTTTTCATCTGCTTGTCGAACTTTCAATTTTCCACGGTAAGACATAAAGTGATGTTATTCTGTTAGGAAAAATAACAAATATTACATTCACGGTTGACTTGCGTGAATTCATGCAGCAGTTATTAATAACGAGGTTGGTTTAACTCGGAAAGTTTGTCTCGGCGTCCGTCATGACGGCTTGACAGCTTTGTGTGGATCGGTGAAATAGAGAGGAAAGGAGGTAACTTATGTAATTAATTTTGTGTAACAATTTTTTCATTATTTAGCAAATACAACACGACCATATAAGTCTATGATGTCAAATACTACCACACAGCAAATATTTTGATCCGACCCTGAGAATTGGTGTTCTGTTGTGACTTGTATCAAGACTCGCAGGCCCATATATCAATTATTTTAGGAGGCCTGAGTGTCATGTTGTCATGGCTAGACTCAAGCCGATAAGGCACAATTCTCTCTAACAGCTTTGATATGAAAGCTATATTTGAAACCGGACTGTAATTAGAAAATTTTTCTCAATATCTAGTCCCTCTTTTTTTCACCAGGGGAGTGATTGATATGTGCTAATTTTAACGAGGATGGGACGTCAGATGTCGACATTGAATTCTTGCGGTGGCTAAAGGCTCAATCTGTTCAGCACACTCTTTAAGAAGCGTCGTTGGTATGGGGCCTAGCCTGCAAGATTTTGATGGGGAGCTCTTTATTGATTTAAATATTTCAAATTGTTGATGCTGGTGAAAATACTCTGAAATATATCTAGCATGTTATGTGTATCATCAGGCGGACGATATAGTGCACAGATGTAACGAGGATTTAAATAATAGACTAACATTTATAAATTCAGCGGTTACCTGATCCTAGCTGTGCTTGTGCTTCATCGTCTACTACTAGTCTGTTACTTACTGTTAAGAGCACGTACGCCACCTCCATGTATAGTCCGGTCCTTTCTGTAATTAAGGGGTGGACATTCTGGGAAAATACAAAGAACTGTCAATGTTTTATTTAGTTATCAGGATAACATCTGTGTTGCTTTTATAGCATATACTTGCTAACTCTGCTCTTTTTGGCTTTGACGCAGTTTACACTGACAACTGCAACTCCATTCTAAGGTTACTACTGTTTTAAGTGCCAAGTGTGGAAGCATTTGAAGAATGAGATTTAATGAATTTTAATAGGAAGGTAGTTTATCTGTGTTAGGGCTACTTTGACTCGTAGGCTTAAAGTCAGTGGTGGGTGAACAAACACTTTTTATTAATCCTGGATCGACTCCCCTCTCACACTCACACTCATATGTCTGGAATATATAGGGCCAAAGGTGATACGTTCACATTGTAAGCGTGAAAAATAAATGAGCTACAGTTCGCAGACCACATGTAAAATATTTCCATAATTGAGATTCAATAAGCTTATACATAAACTGTGTACATAAACTGACAAGTCTTCAGCTTACTACCCACAGGTGACCAATTAACCCCAAATTCGCATAGCCAACATGGGTACGTAGATGACACGGCTGGCCCTTGAATACACTCATTACCTCCACTGAGCAACAACACAAAGTGATGAGGTGGTATATCTTAGTGGTGTGCCAATTAATCGATTATATCGATGATTGGTCGTTTTCTTTTATTATTGATTATATCCATTGCATAAATGAACACAAACGAAAAAGTATGCACATCCGCCAAATTTATATTAACCAGATAAAATGTTCTTATTCTGTCAGAGATACAAGAATGACACGAAAAAGCGAACAGCATTACTTAACCTTGTGCAAAGAATAAATGTTAACACCTCGGCCATTACCTTGACCTTTCAGCGCCACCTACAAGTTTATACAAGAATTTACTCAGTCAATATTTTAGGTATAATACTATTCAGCATATTTCACGGTAAAATACAGATGGTACGTAAAATATTGGATTAATAATCGATCATCGGTCATTTTTATGCCCCCGCCACAAAGTGGCCGGGGCATATAGTTTTACTCATGTCCGTCATTCCGTCCTTCCGTCATTCCGAAATCAAACAGTTGTACGGACTTTTTTTCGCAATGCCTGCAGATATTGGCCTGATTTTTGGTGTGTAGGCAGATAATGACCAGTTACAGATCGAGTTCGCATTTCGTCCCAGTTGACCTACTTTTGACCGTTTTACGGCTCCTAAACTTAGAAAATTTCATGAAAAATAGAAATTTTCATGACAAATACACATGTACGGACTTTTTTCGCAATGCCTGCAGATATTGGCCTGATTTTTGGTGTGTTGGCAGATAATGACCAGTTACAGATCAAGTTCGCATTTCGTCCCAGTTGACCTACTTTTGACCGTTTTACGGCTCCTAAACTTAGAAACTTTCATGAAAAATAGAAATTTTCATGACAAATACACATGTACGGACTTTTTTTTGCAATGCCTGCAGATATTTGCCTGATTTTTGGTGTGTTGGCAGATAATGACCAGTTACAGATCGAGTTCGCGTTTCGTCCCGGTTGACCTACTTTTGATTGTTTTGCGGCTCCTAAACAGAGAAAATTTCATGAAAGACAGAAATTTTTATGGAAAATGCACATGTATGGATTTTTTTTTCACAATGCCTGCAGATATTGGCCTGATTTTTGGTGTATGGGCAGATAATGACCAGTTACAGATCGAGTTCGCGTTTCGTCCCAGTTGACCTACTTTTGAACGTTTTACGGCTCCTGAACATAGAACATTTCATGAAAAATAGAAATTTTCATAACAAATGCATATGTACGGACTTTTTTCACAATGCCTGCAGATATTGGTCTGATTTTTGGTGTGTAGGCAAATATAGACCAGTAACCGATCGAGTTCGCGTTTTGTCCCGGTTGACCTACATTTGACCGTTTTACGGCTCCTGAACATCGAAAATTTCATGAAAAATATGAACTTTCATGACAAATACACATGTACGGACTTTTTTTCGCAATGCCTGAAGATATTGGCCTGATTTTTGGTGTATGGGCAGATATTGACCAGTTACAGATCGAGTTCGCGTTTCGTCCCAGTTGACCTACTTTTGACCGTTTTACGGCTCCTGAACATAGAAAATTTCATGAAAAATAGAAATTTTCATAACAAATGCATATGTACCGACTTTTTCTCCTCAATGCCTGCAGATTTCAACCTGATTTTTGGTGTGTTGGCAGATAATGACCAGTTACAGATCGAGTTCGCATTTCGTCCCAGTTGACCTACTTTTGATTGTTTTGCGGCTCCTGAACATAGAAAATTTCATGAAATATATAAATTTTCATGACAAATACACATGTACGGACTTTTTTTTGCAATGCCTGCAGATATTGGCCCGATTTTTGGTGTGTTGGCAGATAATGACCAGTTACAGATCGAGTTCGCTTTTCGTCTCAGTTGACCTACTTTTGACCGTTTTACGGCTCCTAAACTTAGAAACTTTCATGAAAAATAGAATTTTTCATAACAAATGCATATGTACCGACTTTTCCTTCTCAATGCCTGCAGATCCCAACCTGATTTTTGGTGTGTGGGCAGATATTGACCAGTTACAGATCGAGTTCGCGTTTAGAGAGGAAAGGAGGTAACTTATGTAATTAATTTTGTGTAACAATTTTTTCATTATTTAGCAAATAGAACACGACCATATAAGTCTCTGATGTCAAATACTACCACACAGCAAATATTTTGATCCGACCCTGAGAATTGGTGTTCTGTTGTGACTTGTATCAAGACTCGCAGGCCCATATATCAATTATTTTAGGAGGCCTGAGTGTCATGTTGTCATGGCTAGACTCAAGCCGATAAGGCACAATTCTCTCTAACAGCTTTGATATGAAAGCTATATTTGAAACCGGACTGTAATTAGAAAATTTTTCTCAACATCTAGTCCCTCTTTTTTTCACCAGGGGAGTGATTGATATGTGCTAATTTTAACGAGGATGGGACGTCAGATGTCGACATTGAATTATTGCGGTGGCTAAAGGCTCAATCTGTTCAGCACACTCTTTAAGAAGCGTCGTTGGTATGGGGCCTAGCCTGCAAGATTTTGATGGGGAGCTCTTTATTGATTTAAATATTTCAAATTGTTGATGCTGGTGAAAATACTCTGAAATATATCTAGCATGTTATGTGTATCATCAGGCGGACGATATAGTGCACAGATGTAACGAGGATTTAAATAATAGACTAACATTTATAAATTCAGCGGTTACCTGATCCTAGCTGTGCTTGTGCTTCATCGTCTACTACTAGTCTGTTACTTACTGTTAAGAGCACGTACGCCACCTCCATGTATAGTCCGGTCCTTTCTGTAATTAAGGGGTGGACATTCTGGGAAAATACAAAGAACTGTCAATGTTTTATTTAGTTATCAGGATAACATCTGTGTTGCTTTTATAGCATATACTTGCTAACTCTGCTCTTTTTGGCTTTGACGCAGTTTACACTGACAACTGCAACTCCATTCTAAGGTTACTACTGTTCTAAGTGCCAAGTTTGGAAGCATTTGAAGAATGAGTTTTAATAGGAACGTAGTTAATCTGTGTTAGGGCTACTTTGACTCGTAGGCTTAAAGTCAGTGGTGGGTGAACAAACACTTTTTATTAATACTGGATCGACTCCCCTCTCACACTCACACTCATATGTCTGGAATATATAGGGCCAAAGGTGATACGTTCACAATGTAAGCGTGAAAAATAAATGAGCTACAGATCGCAGACCACATGTAAAATATTTCCATAATTGAGATTCAATAAACTTACACATAAACTGTGTACATAAACTGACAAGTCTTCAGCTTACTACCCACAGGTGACCAATTAACCCCAAATTCGCATAGCCAACATGGGTACGTAGATGACACGGCTGGCCCTTGAATACACTCATTACCTCCACTGAGCAACAACACAAAGTGATGAGGTGGTATATCTTAGTGGTGTGCCAATTAATCGATTATATCGATGATTGGTCGTTTTCTTTCAAAATCGATTAAATCGATTGCATAATCGAACACAAACGAAAAAGTATGCACATCCGCCAAATTCATATTAACCAGATAAAATGTTCATATTCTGTCAGAGATACAAGAATGACACGAAAAAGCGAACAGCATTACTTAACCTTGTGCAAAGAATAAATGTTAACACCTAGGCCATTACCTTGACCTTTCAGCGCCACCTACAAGTTTATACAAGAATTTACTCAGTCAATATTTTAGGTATAATACTATTCAGCATATTTCACGGTAAAATACAGATGGTACGTAAAATAATGGATTAATAATCGATCATCGGTCATTTTTATGCCCCCGCCACAAAGTGGCCGGGGCATATAGTTTTACTCATGTCCGTCATTCCGTCCTTCCGTCATTCCGAAATCAAACAGTTGTACGGACTTTTTTTCGCAATGCCTGCAGATATTGGCCTGATTTTTGGTGTGTAGGCAGATAATGACCAGTTACAGATCGAGTTCGCATTTCGTCCCAGTTGACCTACTTTTGACCGTTTTACGGCTCCTAAACTTAGAAAATTTCATGAAAAATAGAAATTTTCATGACAAATACACATGTACGGACTTTTTTCGCAATGCCTGCAGATATTGGCCTGATTTTTGGTGTGTTGGCAGATAATGACCAGTTACAGATCAAGTTCGCATTTCGTCCCAGTTGACCTACTTTTGACCGTTTTACGGCTCCTAAACTTAGAAACTTTCATGAAAAATAGAAATTTTCATGACAAATACACATGTACGGACTTTTTTTTGCAATGCCTGCAGATATTTGCCTGATTTTTGGTGTGTTGGCAGATAATGACCAGTTACAGATCGAGTTCGCGTTACGTCCCGGTTGACCTACTTTTGAACGTTTTACGCCTTCTTAACATAGAAAATTTCATGAAAAATAGAAATTTTCATGACAAATACACATGTACGGACTTTTTTCACAATGCCTGCAGATATTGGTCTGATTTTTGGTGTGTAGGCAAATATAGACCAGTAACCGATCGAGTTCGCGTTTTGTCCCGGTTGACCTACATTTGACCGTTTTACGGCTCCTGAACATCGAAAATTTCATGAAAAATATGAACTTTCATGACAAATACACATGTACGGACTTTTTTTCGCAATGCCTGAAGATATTGGCCTGATTTTTGGTGTATAGGCAGATATTGACCAGTTACAGATCGAGTTCGCGTTTCGTCCCGGTTGACCTACTTTTAACCGTTTTACGGCTCCTGAACATAGAAAATTTCATGAAAAATAGAAATTTTCATAACAAATGCATATGTACCGACTTTTTCTCCTCAATGCCTGCAGATTTCAACCTGATTTTTGGTGTGTTGGCAGATAATGACCAGTTACAGATCGAGTTCGCATTTCGTCCCAGTTGACCTACTTTTGATTGTTTTGCGGCTCCTGAACATAGAAAATTTCATGAAATATATAAATTTTCATGACAAATACACATGTACGGACTTTTTTTTGCAATGCCTGCAGATATTGGCCTGATTTTTGGTGTGTTGGCAGATAATGACCAGTTACAGATCGAGTTCGCTTTTCGTCTCAGTTGACCTACTTTTGACCGTTTTACGGCTCCTAAACTTAGAAAATTTCATGAAAAATAGAAATTTTCATAACAAATGCATATGTACCGACTTTTTCTTCTCAATGCCTGCAGATCCCAACCTGATTTTTGGTGTGTGGGCAGATATTGACCAGTTACAGATCGAGTTCGCGTTTCGTCCTGGTTGACCTACTTTTGAACGTTTTACGCCTGCTTAACTTAGAAAATTTCATGAAAAATAGAAATTTTCATGACAAATACACATGTACGGACTTTTTTCGCAATGCCTGCAGATATTGGTCTGATTTTTGGTGTGTAGGCAAATACAGACCAGTAACCGATCGAGTTCGCGTTTTGTCCCGGTTGACCCACATTTGACCGTTTTACGGCTCCTGAACATCGAAAATTTCATGAAAAATATGAACTTTCATAACAAATACACATGTACGGACTTTTTTTCGCAATGCCTGCAGATATTAGCCTGATTTTTGGTGTGTAGGCAAATAATGACCAGTTACAGATCGAGTTCGCGTTTCATCCTGGTTGACCTACTTTTGATTGTTTTGCGGCTCCTAAACAGAGAAAATTTCATGAAAGACAGAAATTTTTATGGAAAATGCACATGTATGGATTTTTTTTTCACAATGCCTGCAGATATTGGCCTGATTTTTGGTGTATGGGCAGATAATGACCAGTTACAGATCGAGTTCGCGTTTCGTCCCAGTTGACCTACTTTTGAACGTTTTACGGCTCCTGAACATAGAACATTTCATGAAAAATAGAAATTTTCATAACAAATGCATATGTACGGACTTTTTTCACAATGCCTGCAGATATTGGTCTGATTTTTGGTGTGTAGGCAGATAATGACCAGTTACAGATCGAGTTCGCTTTTCGTCTCAGTTGACCTACTTTTGACCGTTTTACGGCTCCTAAACTTAGAAAATTTCATGAAAAATAGAAATTTTAATGACAAATACACATGTAAGGACTTTATTTGGCAATGCCTTCAGATATGTGCCCGATTTTTGGTGTGTTGGCAGATAATGACCAGTTACAGATCGAGTTCGCGTTTCGTCCCGGTTGACCTACTTTTGAACGTTTTACGCCTCCTTAACTTAGAAAATTTCATGAAAAATAGAAATTTTCATGACAAATACACATGTACGGACTTTTTTTCGCAATGCCTGCAGATATTGGTCTGATTTTTGGTGTGTAGGCAAATACAGACCAGTAACCGATCGAGTTCGCGTTTTGTCCCGGTTGACCTACTTTTGAACGTTTTACGCCTCCTTAACTTAGAAAATTTCTTGAAAAATAGAAATTTTCATGGAAAATGCACATGTATGGATTTTTTTCGCAATGCCTGTAGATATTGGTCTGATTTTTGTTGTGTTGGCAGGTAATGACAGTTACAGATCGAGTTCGCGTTTCGTCCCGGTTTATCTACTTTTGATTGTTTTGCGGCTCCTTAACATAGAAAATTTCATGAAAGACTGAAATTTTTATGGAAAATGTACATGTATGGATTTTTTTTCACAATGCCTGCAGATACTGGCCTGATTTTTTGGTGTGTTGCTTGATAATGACAGGTTACAGATCGAGTTTGCATTTGGCCCTTGGTGACCTACTTTTGACCATACGACACCTCCTGAACTTAAAAAAAATTCAAAATTTAACAAATGTTTCTAGTTTACCCCAGGCAGGGGCATTCGTGTCGTTCTGACACATCTAGTTTATCATGATTTTACAAGCGATTCCTACCATAATTACTTATTCATGTGAGATTTTCAATTAGCAATGCAGTGTTAATACACAGTCTGTAAATATGCAGTTTCACCTTGGCCGATAAGGACAGACTGCTTAATTTCACATTTTTTAAGATCAGTATCTTCTCGTCTATTCATAAGGTTTTTGACACGACGTGCTGACACCCAAAAGACAAGAAGTATCAGTACAAGGCGACTATCTCCATGGAGGCCATGCCGGTGTATACATTTTTCTTGATAGCCGTAGTTATAGATAGTCAGATTAAGGCAATCAGCATAAACATAAGTAAATACATGATATCACATATATCCCGACATGCACCTTGGTTAGCACTCCACAGTTTAAATTAAACTTATAATGGTTTATAATGGTCCATATAGCTGCATGCCAAGATGATATACAAGGAGCAAATTAAAAATTACAAAGATAAATAATCCACCAATGTAGACCATACAAATTTACCCTTGATAGATAGGTCCCTAAAATTGCATGAATATTTGAAGACATGTCACAGTTGTTGTCATATATAATATGATAAGCAAAAGTATAAAAACTATAAAATTTATATTCATAAATACTTAATAGTTGATTACTGACAGGACAAAAAAATCACAATTTATAATACAAAATCTCCCAATCTCCCAATTAATTATACTGACTACGAATATTCAAATTAAAAATGATAATATACTGAAAGAAGTTGAGCTAATACTTAAGAGTATATTAAGAAGTACATGAGTATTTTTTATTAAAAATAAATTTTTAACTAGTTATTTTTACTGACTAGAAAAAAAAATGATTACATTCTGTAATACAAAATCTCCAGTATGACAATTTGACTAGAAATCACACTGATCACAAATGCAATTCGTTTAAACTAGTTACAAAAATAAACTATAATTAAAGGTGAGCAAATACTAAGAAAACATATTTAGAAGAACGTGGGAATATAATGTAAATTTATAAAAAAAAAATAATTACTATCCTGAAAAGTGCATATAACAGCCTTAACTTTATTATTAAAAACTGGACAGATTGGTATAGCCATATTATAATTGTTGTCTTTATAAAGTTAAAACTTTCTTTTGCCTGAATATTCTCATTGGGTATCGTTTTGCCGCTTTCTTAAAACCTGCACTGATATTTTTTGACTGAATGTCAACAGGCAAAAAATTCATAGTTTAATATCTGAGAAAAAGAAAGAGAAAAAAGTTAATATAAATGCATTTTGTGATGATCTTGTTGTATGTGTATGTGATAATGTTACATTATCAAATTGATCTTGGAGAAAACATTGGTGCATTCCCATGAACAATTTTATCATGTGATTTAATTTAAGCTGAGTGACCTGATTTTCCACATTCTACCACCCGACTTAACCAAATTCGTCAAATCAAACCAATCTGATCATTTTGTGTTGGCATATCTGTAATATTTTTAAAAAACTATTTGTTAGTGATGAGTACCAGCTGCTACATGCATAATCAAAATGAAGCTGCATGTATTAGAGAATAAAATAGTATTTTTATAGTTTGTTTATCAAGTACAACATGTGGCCTATCTGTACATAAATTATAACCTTGTATTACACTTTGATATAATATCCTTTGCAATATTATTTCCTGACAAAGAAGTGTCAAGGGTTTGTCCAAGATATTTAACCGAATATTTTATTAAGTTATTTTCTAATCATTACAATTAACATTAAGAATTACATCACGGACCTTTATTTTACTGCCAAATAAAATACTCCATTTTAACTAAGTGTAAATAATAATTTATTATCAATTTACCATTTATGTGTGACAAGGTCAAGTGGAAGATGTAAGGAGTAAACAACGAGATCCATATAGGTCTCAGGATGGTTCATTATATCTGAAAATATGACAGTGAGAACATTTGAGTCCCCATGTTACATGTTCGAAAGACGGAGATGCATTTTTTAAAAATTGCTGACAATGTACTAGACATTTTGATCTAGTCACATTCATTGTTTAGCAACTTTACAAATGTTACAGATGTGAATTGAAGGCTTTAAGCTCAAATATATAGTAAAGCAGGTATATGTACCACTTGTCCATTAACGTATTCTCACTCAGGTGTACAAGGAGAATAAATCCTTCACGAGGAAAAATGAGAAGATAAGCGCAGGTACCGACAGTCCCTTCCTTGATTGGCATCCGAAGACAGAGTGGCAAACCCGGACCCTAAGTTGCTGCAAAATGAGTCCGACGTCCAAACTTTAGGTCTCAAGAATCGAGAGATGGAAAAGGATGAATCCGTCCTCATGAAACCAATGATAATTGCATCCTGCAGGCTGCGCCAATTGTGACAAGGTCAAGTGGAAGGCGTAAGGAGCAATCAACGAGGATCCCAATAAGTCTCAAGATGGTTCATTATATCTGAAATATATATATATATATATATATATATATATATATATATATATATATATATATATATATATATATATATATATATATGCAATATTGTGTTTCACATCATATCTGAGTAACCCTAAATAGTCAATCTTATTCTACACTGATATCGAATTACCTGTATTACCTTACGGTACTCCTAACACAAATAGTGGAAGACTTTTGGGAGGTTATATCCAAGACGTATACTATGGTTGTCCATTGTTCGCGACGGTTTGAAATTTGCAATACTGGCGAAAGGGAAACATCGCGAAAATGAAACCTTCGTGAATAAGACGCCCAATGGTTAGCTCAGTTGTGTCTTCATATAAAAAGGTATGTTATCTATGCACCTAGCATCACAAATCAAAGGTTGGTAAGCCTATTATAAATAATATGAAACAGTTTCTATTATTTGCCTATAATGGAGAAGAATTTCCACTTGTTTGATATGGTTTGGTATCGTTCCAAAATTATTGACTTTGAGCGCTCATCAAATGATTCATTTATATATATATATATATATATATATATATATATATATATATACATATATATATATATATATATATATATATAAAATAATAATAATAATACCGTATTTGACGTAATAACCGCCCCGGGCGCTCTCAAAATTAATTTTCCCCCCCAAATTTTTTATAAGCGCCCCCCCCCCAACATCTGCCAACTTCCCAAGTGCATTACGATCCTCCAATTCAACACTGCGGCTTGTACACGTGTTTGACTTCACAGCACATTCAGGACAATTCAGAAAAAAAAAATGATCATTTAACAATGGTTGTGTAAGGCCAAAAAAATATAAAGGTATGGTTCTCAGGCACCGCCCGCATCAATTTTAGACCCCCGCATCAAAAAAATTTATTTTGATTTTCAATAGAAATTTTACCATTTTGAGCTGCAGCCGCTTGGACATCTCTTTCAAGAAGATATAAATCTTACAATTTCCTTTGTTATGTAGTGCTTTTACTTGTTTAGCAAAATAAATATTTAATTATCATGCTTTTCACTTATCATTTGATATTTTAATCGAAACATACCAAAAAATTAAAAAACCGCCCGCCCGCATTGATTTCTGGAAAAAAGTGCCTGAGAACCATACTTTTTTTTTATTTTGGCCTAATCCAAGTGATACCGATTTGCAACGCCTAATAAGGTAGCAGAATATATAAAATGTTCATATAAAAATATTTAAAACAGTATTTATTTGAACGATGAAAAAAAATTTACGGGACATCGGTATCCCGATTATGTCAGTCACCTTGCGCAAATACCAAATACAAAATCCGGGGTTTTGTTTTAAAATTGTTAGGAAATTTGTCATATTTATATCCCACGGAAACAAGGTTCCTTTCTTGAACTTTGTTGACCCGTTATAATACATTCATTTCTCGACGTAGTCCAATAATACAAGCTTGACAAACATTGTCATCTGAGGAAAGGCCGCTTCATATTTATAATTATAATGCGCTACTGGTTGTCTTGTAATTGAAGTGCCATGAGCGAGTCTCCGTGTATGTCAGTGTGCAAGCCAGCTGGCAGCGTCCGCATTCACTGGACTCGTGAACATTTTACGCAGTAAATACGGCATTATATGAAAAATTCATCCTTGTTTTAACATGCATATTACGTGCTACTGGATGGCACTTGGTTAGGCAAGTTCCCAGCATCCCTTGCGCAAGCGCTGTATACACACAGATTTAACCCAGGGCACTGGGATCTTGAGTACACGGGTAAGCCCTGCACGCTGTCAGCGGCATCGACAATTATATCACTGTGTACATGTTTCTAAGTGCATTGCCAAGATATTTTTGGCAAAAAATACATTAAAACCTATATTTTATCAGGATTGGGAATTCCGTTTTGGTTTGTCAATTCCG
Organism: Sipunculus nudus; assembly: GCA_026874595.1. NCBI lineage: Eukaryota > Metazoa > Annelida > Sipuncula > Golfingiida > Sipunculidae > Sipunculus > Sipunculus nudus. The sequence goes on along the minus strand of CM049311.1, from coordinate 84,781,717 downwards.
CAATTCCGTCCGCGATCGCGTAAATTCACTGGCTCAACTGTCAGAAGGGCTTTCATAAATTGATTCAGTTAAAATCCCTGTGTCAATGCGGCAAGGGCAAACCTTTTCTTACCAATTATTTAGCTATGTGCACATGGAAATCTGATGTAAAAACGATAAATTCAAACAAAAGCAAAGCATTGTAATGTTCTTTATTGAGTGTATATCACCACCATACGGACATGATCACTGATATTCACGGCGTCAGGTTCGGCCGACGTAATAATTCAAATTGCCGTAAATTTTCCTTGGCGGCCCTGAGGACGCTGAGAAACTTGTACCAGCGTATAAGACGGCCGCCCTTCTTTGCCAATATTTTAGGATATAATTTATCGTCCTGTACACTAGCAAATAAGGTAAGTAATATATATTTCATTGCATAATACATCCACATACGTACCTGAATTCAGGTCAACCGATCAGCATGGCCACCTGCAGGGTCTGCCTTCACGGACACATTCATTCAGTGTTATCTATGATACACTTGACCACTGATTCTGTTATGTGTAATTTATATTATTATTATATTAGATGATAAAGCTTAACGGAGATTGAATAAAAACTGGTGGTAACTTTTAAGCTTGGCGGGGAGAAATGAAAGCATTACGTTGTCCTGTGTTATATTGGCTAGGGAGAAAAGTGAGGTTAGGATGACTCATCCTTTAGTTTCATAAAGTGATCTCCCATTTCCGGTGGGGGGGGGGGGGGGGGGGGGGCTTATTACGTCGAATACGGTAATAATAATAATAATAATAATAATGGATACCCTCTGTGTAGTAAACTATATGGTGAGATCGCGAAACACAGGAGATGGGGAAAATTGCTAAAATTTAACCTCGTAAATATGAAGTCAACCACAGTATATGGGTACAAGTATGTTTATCTTGATTTACCAAAGATAAAGCTATATATATATATACATAGGTCTTATTACAATTCATATACAATACACAGTTTTGTATATCAATTAATTACTAAATGAAAAGCGGAGAACAGGAATTATATATTTGTTATACTGAATGGAGGTTAATGTAAACATGAAGCGTATGAAAACGTTCTTTTTCCTTTTTGCTTGAGCAGGTGAATGGAAAGGAAATGGTGCCTCGGAATCATATATAGCTGAATTTTGGTTGTAATCCTTAGATAAGATTATTCAACAAATACCGGATTCATTACAAGTTTACCTGGCTGGTTTCCAACACTTAATAGTTTATGGTCAGCAAATTACCTGTACTGTTTTAAATAGGAAATATGAATCCTTTTGGCTCCAACTGATTTTTACGCCACCATTTCCGCCTCCAGTTGAAATGAAACTAGACTAGATCCAGGGAAATATAGGTAAGTATATAATAACTGTTTAAATAAAATGATAATATTACAAACATACTCGTGCAAAATATAAAAAAGTTTGCAATGAAATTTATTTCGTTCGTTGAGGCGCGGTTTGCCATATTGAGTTCTGAACAAAATGTCTATCTATGCATTAAAAAGGAAGAATATGTTCAGAATACTATCACAGTAATAAACGTAGCAGCAAATTTAAAATTGAGCCTTACACAACAGGTACATTCACTTGAAATTAGGAGCCTCGTTATCTACCGCCGTGATACAGCTTGGCTGAGAAAACTAAACAAGCAGCGGTAAATTTTATGTTTTAAAGCGATATGAAACTAGTACATTTATCACAATATTCTATAATACTGTTAATACATGATAGCATGATAACGAAGTCCTAGTGTTTTATGAGGAAGCAGGTCTTAATTTTAACAGAAAAGCGAATAATTATACAATAAGAACTGAGAAAATGAACCTGTTTTACCAGAACCTACTTGACGTTACTTCACATATTGTTTTCAGGTAGGCACTGAAGTTTCTTGAAACTTTACCATATAAAAGCTTTGCCCAAATCGGTTCCAGTTTGAAAAGTTTCTGTGTGAAAGCTAGGGTATTTAGCAAATCATATATAACTATTCACATTCAAAACGGTTTAAAACCATGCACCTCCTGAGCTGGATTCAAACCGTTTGCCCCAAAAACGCTTTGGATTGCCGTGTGAACGCTCTAATGCGCATTCAAAACGGTTTTAAACCTGTTTACATTGGCGATTGAAAGCAGTTTAAGCGTTCTGGCCTAGAAGATCTTCTGTTCTTGAGAGAGCTCATCGGGGTCGTCGATATCTTCATCTTATTGCTTAGACGACCGGCTCGGTGAAGTTTGCGGACTGTATATCGATGGCAAATCTGGAACCGGGTGTCGGGGTCGCGATGTAAAGGCGGGGTCTGTAATAGGAAAAGAGGATTTGGCCGAAAAGTATGGAGTGCAGTTAAATGTCCTTAGAATGAAGGTGTCAACATAGAGGCTTTTTTCATGTAACAAACTTGATTGAGACATTGATGTTGTTTTGGCCGTCACGCCAATTGACATCCTCCTTTTCGATTTTTTCCACTACTGGACCACTGCCTGTCACTCTGCATTTACCACCATGAGGTATTTCCTTTTAATATAAGATGTGTTTAAAGTTAAGTTCAATAATCTTTTCTGTGTATGATCTGATAAACACGATTGTGTTTTACCATTCCTGAAGGCTCTAACCTTGTCGTCACAGCTTGCTGGTTCAGGTTTAACAATACCTGGTCATTCATATGTGGATTTCAGACGTAAGGCATGAATAACTAGCATCTCAGCTTCACGAAGTTCCTCGTGGTGCCCAGCAATACCAAATGATACAACACTTACTTTGGGGTCAGACGTTTCTTTTACAAATGTGCAACATTTTTATACGCCCGTCATACGACAGGAGTATTATGGTATACCCATGCACTGTCCGTCCGGGCACATATGTATTCCTTAGGGTCTATATTATTTGTCCATCCATAACCTAGGGGTTTACCTAAGTATTTTCAGAAGTGTGTTCAAACGATCCTTGAGGGGGTTTTATTGTCATTGAAAGCATATCTTAAAATACCCCTCAAGGTATGGACATGGCCATTTTGTCCGTTGTCCAATTTTTTGCAATGCCATGTTGTACAGTTATGCCTCTTGGTGTGTCTCATGGTTTTTAGCTCAGCTGACTGTAAGTCATCTGAGCTTTAGCAATCACTCTTTGTCCGTCGTCCGTCCGGTCGTCCGGCCGTCCTGTCGTCTGTCCGTTAACAGGGCAGAAATCGTAACCGCTGGACCTTGAATCTTCTGACTTGACATCCAGAGAGGTCCATGAAAAATCTTCCTGGAAACCTAGAATTAGGTCTCTGTTACCCATATTCTTCCAGCTATAGCGCTCTGAAGTACCCTCCACCCCGAATAATGGAAATTTTCATACAAAAGCTCAAGTATCTGAACAACTAATGCATGGATCACCATGATTATTTTTGCATGGATATTGATCATGCAGTGTTTTATCAGTTTCTGTAGACTGGTGGCGCCACCTGTATTTTTTTTAGATTTTTTACGATTTTTTTCTCTATTTTTGAAACCTTTAAAGATGCGGTCACCTGTTATAAGGGCATAAATCGTAACCGCTAGACCTAGAATCTTTCCACTTGACATCCAGAGAGGTCCATGAAAAATCTTCTTGGAAACCTGAAATTAGGTCTCTGTTACCCATATTCTTATGCCATGGGGCTCCAAAGTACCCCCCAGAATAATAAAAAAATTATTACAAAGCTCAAGTATTTGAATAACTAATGCATTGATCACCATTATTTTTTTGCATGGATATTGATCATGAGTGTTTAATCAGTTTCTGCGGACTGGTGGCGCCACCTGTATTTTTTCGAATTTTTACAAGTTTTTTTTCTGTATTTTTGATTCCTTCAAAGATGCGGTCATCTGTTAACAGGACACACATTGTAACCGCTGGATCTAGAATCTTTCAACCAAATATCCAGAAAGGTCCATGAAAAATTTCTTTGGAAACCTGAAATTAGGTCGGTGTTACCCATTTTGTTCCAGCTATGGTGCTCAGAAGTACCCCCCAGAATAACTGAAAGTTTGATACAAAAGCTCAAGTATCTGAACAATTAATACATTGATCACCACGATTCTTTGCATGGATATTGATCGTGGAGTGTTTAACTAGTTTCTGCGGACTGGTGGCGCCACCTGCAATTTTTATTTTTATTCAATTGTTTTCTCTCTTTTATTAAGACATTTAAAGATGTGGTCATCTGTTTACAGGGCACAAATCGCAACCGCTAGACTTATAATCTTTTAACTTGACATTTAGAGAGGTCCATGAAAAATCTTCTTGGAAACCTGAAATAAGGTCTCTGTTACCCATATTCTTCCAGCCATGGGGCTCTTAAGTACCCCCCAGAGTAATGGAAAAATTGATATAAAAGCACAAGTATCTGAACAATTAATGCATTCTTTGCATGGATATTGGTCATGGAATGTTTCATCAGTCTGCAGACTGGTGGTGCCACCTGTATATTTTTTTAAAGGTTTTTTTCGTTGTTTTTGAGACTTTAAAGATGTGGTCATCTGTTAACAGGGCATATATTGTAATGACTTCACCTAGAATCTAGTATGTTGACATGCAGGGAGGCCCATGAAAAGTCTCATAGAATCTTTCAACTTGACATCCTGGAAGATTCATGAAAAGTCTCCAAGGAAACATGAAATTAGGTCTCTCATACCATTTGAGCTATGGCGCTCAAAAGTGCCCTCAGAACAATTAAAAGTTTTAAACAAAGGCAGAGCACAAATCATGAACATTGGAGCTAGAATCTTCCAATTTTACATCCAGGGAGGTCCATAAAATGTCTCCTTGCACCCCAAAATAATGCAAAATACATACAAATTGGGAGATTCCTCAGGAATTGGTGAAAGGGTTGTCTTAAAATTTGGTGTGCTTATGGGTCTTAATGAACTTAAGCTAACTTGCATGAATGATGGTGACACCTAAATAATCTTAATTAGTTCCCTATGCAAGGACATATTGTCAACATGTCAGTCGGCTGAGCGTCATGACCCATGGGTCACTTGTTAGTTGGTAAACATGTCTTCTGTCCTTGGCGCCATTTGTTACATAAACACATCGTAAGTACTTTGGGGCTAATTTTTAGGACATAAACACATCTTTAGATGTGCTTTTGTGGACGGTATCCAAACGCGCCAATAGTCCCGGGGGGGGGATCTTTATTTTTAACCTTTCCTCCTTATTTTTAACCTATCCTCTTACTCTAACTAAAGTATTTGATTCAAACTCATATTTGTAAGTATTTAAAGAAAGGTAGTTCTATATTTTGAAGTCCGCTGTGCCAGTGGACAATATATTTGTTATAGTCTTACGACTGCTCTCAGTGTCACGTGTCAAATCGTTTTCGGTTTTAAATGACTCCTGATATTTTCATGAAACCTTTTTGTCTGCAGATTCTAGAAGTTCATTTTTTCTGTGATCTTAATGTTTACCTGAAAATAAAACTAGACGACCAGAGGTCGAGCGCTTGCCGGAAGTTGAAATGACAGAGAGACGAAATAAACTGTTGGTTTTCCATCAATTGAGTGACTTTCAGAGCAATAGCTGAGGAATTGTAGCCTGTAGAATGACAATGACATGTATGACATATAAGAACATGAAAGCAGACAAAGCTGACAACAACCGACAAACTGACAGACATACTGACACACTGATACAATTGAGATAATAGCTGGCTAGATAATCATATGGAGAAAGTATTTAGAAAACAATGAGTTATAGTTTGTGCAGATAAGGTTCTTTGTTTTGCAGGTATGGCTAAAAAATTATATGTTGCGGTGGTTCGAGTGCAGCGCCCCCTAGCGACCATTTCCCGAAAAATGAAAATTACTTTTGAGACATTAGTTGAAGACATAAGATGTTCCAGTTTGAAAAGGATCCCCTTAAAACTGTGGCCTGTAGAATGCTATATGTCAGACAAAAAAAAAACCCAGCAAGCAGGCGAATTTGAGAACTGACAAACAGACAGACATACTGACAAAATAAAACAAGATTGAGACCAGATGACATACTCAGGGTATGGAAAAGATCCAAGGAAAGAAAATAAGCTATAGTTTTTGTAATTGAGGTTTATAGCTTTTGAAATATGGCCAAAATATTATATGTTTGAGAGGTTCGAGTGCAGCGCCCCCTAGTGGCCATATCTGGAAAATGAAAAATTTGTTTCGAGATATCAGTGTAAGACATATGATATATCAGTTTCAAAATGATTCCTTCATACTTGTAGGCTCTAGGCTTTCACAGAGCGATTTCTCGAAAAATCTCCTTTGACGACATATTGTACGAGATATTGCAAAACTTGTAACATAATCAAATGACACTCTTTTTATGTTACCTGATGCAGAAAGCTAGGCCTCTCTAGCTTTAAAACTGACAAAGTTAGAAAAATCAGACCCTGATTTTCGAATATTATGATTTTTCCCCAAAATGCGTGACCATGGTTACAGCAAATTTGAAGCAGCTACACACCAGAAGAAAGGCCTTGGAATGACGATTAAAATGAGCTAATGTTGAAGTAGATACTACCAATGGTGACAAAGATATGAAAAAAAAAACTGTTTTGTATACTTTTGATGACCTTGACCTTGACCTTTAACCTATATTGACCAAAAACAATAGGCTTCCTGGAAATTTTGTTTTTCGACCAGCTGTGTGAGTTTGAAGGCAGAGGTCACGCGCTTGCCGGAAATGGCAGTAAATACGGACAGACAGAGAGACAGACGGACAGGGGATGTGGAAACAGTCGTATGAATGAGCAATGTTGTGGGGAGCAAACATAAATTACATGTAGATGTGCTGACATTGAATAGCTGCAGACTTTCTAGTGTAAAAGTGACTAAGTTTAACATTTCCGAGAAATCTCGTTACTTCTCGTTTGACAAGAAATAGTAAGAGGTTTGCAGATTTTGTCTTGTCTAGCATGCAAAATGTTACCGAATACCGAAAACTAGACCTGTCTAGGTTTAGTTATAAGCATTTCTGTGAAATCTCGCTTGTTCTCGTTTGACGTTATATAATGCGAGATTTTGCCAGACTGACAGATTTATCTTATCAAGCTGGTCATATGTTACGACATGCCAAAAACCAGACTTGTTGTTCAGTGGTAAAAATCACCGAGTTATAAATATTTCCGTGAAATCCCGTTTTTTTCTCGTTTGACGAGATATAGTGCGAGATTTGGCCACACTGACAGATTTATCTTATCAAGCTGGTCATTTGTTACGACATGCCGAAAACCAGACTTGTGTTACTGTAAAAGTCACCGAGTTATAAGGATTTCCGTAAAATCTCGATTTTTCTCGTTTGACAAAATATGGTGCGAGATTTGGCGAAACTTTCAGATTTTTTTCATGTCTAGCTGGTCATAAGCTACGGAACGACGAAAACTAGATCTCTGTAGCTTAAAAATTGACAACGAAACAAAATATAGCATGAATATTTTCAAATTATCACGTTTTAACCCCAAAATGCGTAACCATGGTAACTGCAGACCAGGCTAGCTACATATCATATGAAAGCCTATGAAATGTCCAACAAAATGAGCTAAGTTTATGTTGGTAACTTATAAAGTTTTGAAGATATGGCCCAGAAAGTATATTAAAAAAAATGAAAGACAATTTAGAGATATTGGTGTGTGATATAAGATATTTCAGTTTCAAAATGATTCCTAAAAACCTGTGGCTTCCAAGGTATCTTAAAGTACAATCACGACTTATTACGTTTTCGATTACCTTGACCTTGACCATCGGCCGATGTTGACCAAAAACAATAGGGTTCCAGACTTTGGGTTGTCAATCAACCCTGTAAGTTTCAAGTCGATCGCTGCAAAAAAAAAGACTCGTATATTCATGATTATCATGGCAAGCACTGTCACCAGAAATTGCCAACCCTTCCTGACAAATCAATCCACAACTCGAAAAAATAAACAATTTCAAGCATGCTGAAGCCGTAGTTTGTTTATTGAAGAGTGATTCTCTCAACGCAGACACAACAACACATTGAATTGGATCTGGTTTCTATAAAAAATAGCAGTGTTCCCATCAAAATATGCGCTATCGCGGCTGCATGGTCTCTGAAAAATTGGAGAAAAAAGGTTGTTTACGTTTTTCGATGGTGTATTCTGAAGTAATTTAGATCTTAATCTTGAGTAAATGTAGATTCTACCAGAGACCTGTGTTTTTAAGTTAGATTACTGCCAAAGACCCGTCATTGGCACTATAATTTTGTTGTCTGTGTGGGTTAAAAATTTGCAAATATAAATATATATATATATATATAGAATATATATATATATATATATTATATATGTGCACTTGTATTTTGTAGACTTTGATATGAGTATAACCTTGAAAACAGTAATTTTATATTGCGAGAGAATAAACGGATGGCGTTTTTAATCTACAAATGTTTATAAAGGTTGGTCGTCTGTTATTTATTTAAATAGATATATTGTTGAAAATTAAGGAGTTTTTAAGAAGATTGCTCCATTGAGTATTTTTGTTCTAAACGTTATATAAATTATATACCAGGCTTTCAGGAACTTTTATTTGTTTTAATCATTTGGAAATCGGGCACTGGCCGTTACAACAGATTTAATGGATTTATACTGTACTTTGATATTATCCCGAACACGATTCGGTACGGAAATCAAAAGGTGAGAAAATTATTCCATGTTTATATATTAAGAGTTTATATTAGTTCTTGCGTCAATTCAAATCTTGATGCTGGGATTATTCGAACCAGTGCACAATATACATATTACAATATACAGTAAAATAAATAAAAAAATGACAGTGGTAGTTGTTAGATATTCTTTTTTACTTTTCTTGATATACATATCTTACCTTGTATTCGTATGTAGGGTCACATGGTGTTGTCATATGAACTTGATTATTGATATGTAGCCTCGCAGGTTGTTTTCAGGTGTTCATGCTGATGCAATGATATATTTTTATTTTTGGATTGATACTGCTTGTGAGCTATGGGCAGCCAGCTGTAGTTAATTGTATTTATATATATATATATAGTTTGACATAACCGAGTGTAAAATTGTGTCACAAATTAGATCTGTAATTAATAGACTTGCTATTGTGCACCGATGGGATCAGGGTATTCGAAAAATGAGTGGAGTGTATATTGTGTCGAATGATTGAAATACCTGGACTGTACGAATAAAGTATCAATACCTTGTAGTACTGAATAAACGTTGAGCATGAAACATCTCAATTTTACACGGAAGTTGATAATTTGTATTAAAAGTAAATACACTTCTTAGAAAACTATCATAACGCGTGTGCTTTCAAGTTCTCACATGATGTATGGATTGAGGCTCCCAAGTTTTCAGATCAGAATTTTAACGCTTGGTATATTGTTACGGGGTGACATAAAAGCGGACCGAACTGTCTCACTAGAGAAGCTTGCTTTTCTAGCGAAACGGTTGGGACGCCGGACTTGTGCGCCACCGACATGGGTTCGACTCCGGGATCGGCCCAATGTTTTCCCCAGAACAATGTCTTCGTAACAAAATTGGCGAGCGTGCCAGGAGGTTCTGATAGCAGAACGCGCTTAAGAGGGGGTGTGTTACGGGGTGACATAAAAACGGACCGAAATGTCTCTCTAGTGAAGCTTGCTTTGCTGGCGAGGCGGTTGGTACGCCGGACTTGTACGCTACCGACCTGGGTTCGACTCCCGAATCGGCACAGGATTTTCCCCTCATTTATCTTTCTTCGTAACAAAATGGGGGCTTGTCCGGCGTGATGGTAAAACTTTGTGGCCCAGGGAATAAGCTCACCAAAGTGTGACTCCTGGGATAATTAGTCTTGTTCTGATAGCAGAACGCTCTTAAGAGGGGGTGTGTTACGGGGTGACAGCGAAGCTGTTGGTTCGCCGGACTTGTGCGCCACCGACCTGGGTTCGACTCCCGGATCGGCCTAGGATTTTCCCCCTCAACAATTTGTCTTCGTAACAATATACATTAAATTAAGCCTTTTTGCTGATGATTCGTTGTGAAGTAGTTTACTACGAGAATATGTTGTTTGCCACTGTTGACGATTTGATAGCATAGTCTATCATATATCAGGTATTTTTAGTTATTTTTGTTAAAGATTCATAGACTTAAGGGGTGAACCCACCAAAGCCGAAACGCGTCCCGACACGTCTCTCGACACGCTTTATGACACAAATGACGTCCAGTGTGTCGCGACGTCCGCCTGTGTCGTGGCAGTGGACCAGCTCACACGACACATCGTGGAGAAGCACACGACACAAGAATCGTGTCGGCTTTGCATCGCGGGCCTTACGACACGAACGAACATGTTCGATTTATCGTGCGATGAAAACGCGTGTCGGGTTGCGTCGGTTTCATCTCGACACAACTCGACACGGATCGTGCAGTGGAACTGGACGTGCGACGCACTTTTCACGGCACAAACCGACACGCAGCACTACGTGGAGTGAGTGGGTCAATGTCAAGGTCACTTCCAGCCAAACAAGAGACAATTTTCTGTTGTCTTGCATCGGTCCTGCCTAGGACTGGGTATCGGTCTGCCTATTTAGGTACAATACGTATTGCGATACACTCAATTCGATATCCGATATGTATGGACGATACGCTCCATTTTTCTTTGTTTATCATTTCTGCATAAAAGTTCTGAATATATAATTTTTCTTATTTTTTAAAAAACAACATATTCACTGCATTTATACTTGATACTGAATGAATAAAAAACACCAAATCAGTTGATAAAAAAACTGATAAAAAGCTTAATTTTATGTATCAGGTCCTTTACAGCAGGTCCTTTAAAACAAAACACAAACCTGAGCAAAACCGCAGGGGCTGCTCTTCCTCTTTAAGGTGAATATAATCTCATGCCACGGGATGAGCCAAGTTTGTCGTGTAATAGAAGGCTTGAAATACGTAATATGTGGTGTACAAACTTTTCCAGACCCCGTTGCCTTAACCTCATTTACTGGATAGACTACTGAAAATTGAAACAACGATCTTGTTTAAGCCCTTTGCACTCCCCCTTTCCCACCATTTAATTATATTCGGTCTGGAATATCATACGCTTTTTCCATGTCATGATAGTATACAGTTGTTGAACATTTACCCCTACCTCAAGGCATTGATCATTCAAAGAATATTAGTCAATCGGAGCTTTGGCTGGTATACAAGCACTTGGGGAAATAGTTGCGCTAACACATGATTCAAGTAAAGGTAAAATGGTGAAATTATAAACCCATATACATGCCCTACTATGACCCTTAAATTATAAAATAAATAAATATTTAATTGAATGGTAGCAACATTTAATATAAAGTATCAATGTCATCGACGTCAGGAACATCAGTAATCATGGGCCTTGTGGTTGGGGGGGGGGGGGGGGGGGCAGCATGTTCCCCTCCCTTTTTTTTAGGAAAATGGACAAAGTATAACGGGGACAAAGTTTCATGTGTCCCCTTCTCTTTTTAGGGAAATAAAACGCGTACTGTTGTACTTAACGATTTCGAGATCATATTTTCAGTTTCTTGTTTCTTAATATTTATATCAATTTTTTTTCAATTGCGCATCTCATAACAAGAAATTTAGGATATCGTGAATGTTCAAACAAATAACGAAAACTAAGCAAAAATAACTTTTATTCTCAAATTATACATACCGTATTATGTCTTGGAAAATGATATTGAGAAAGTTTTTATATTCTGGCTGGTGGCTATACTGTCCTCATTATCATGAACGGGGATTTTGCCAGAACTCGGTGGATTGCCCCCCCCCCCCCCCCCCCTCATATTTCCTGAAAAACAGGGCTCATGTGAGTATCGCTCAAACGCGCCCCATTGTCATCGGAGCCATTTGACTTGTTTAAGTCTTAAAATTCCAAATATAAAATATATCGTGGCTATAGCTTTATTGCTAAACACTTGCAACAGATAATCTAAAAAAGTCAACTTTCGGCCAACACGCGATAATCTCCATGTCATGAACCCCAATGTGTGTCGCGGGTGTGTCGGTCGATTGGTTTGTTATTTTGGCTGCACGACGCACTTCACGACACGCTAAGCAACGCAAACCGACACAGCCAATTAAGTGTCGGTGTGTGTCGCCTGATTTCTGTGTCGGACTGCGTCGCGCTGTGTCGAGATGCGTGTCGGCCTTGGTGGGTTCACCCCTTTTATTGTTTGGGCAGAAGAACTGTGTAGTGTGTCGCTGTATATTGCATAATATAATTTACATAACTGTACGAATAAAGTATGAATATCGTGTTGTCTTGTTTTCTTGAAGACACGGTAAGCACGACAGTTATTTTAATTAATTGGTCTGGATTAAAATTTAGTTTTATTAAAAGTAGGTACGTCTTGGAAAACCTGAGAAAAAAATGAAAGAAAATCTGTTGACATTGGTTTCGTTTTAAGTTGTCATTGATATTCGAATTCAGTCTGCCAAATGATTATAAGATGAAAGTTTTGATGCATTGTAAATGCATTAAATCCAGCTTTGTTTGCTGATGATTCGTTTTGAAGGAGTGTATAGCACTATAGTTACTTATTCTAATTCATAGATTTAAAAAAAAATCTAACAATTGTCAGATATATTTTAGTTATATTATTCTGGATTCATATACTGGTTGTTGTATTCTGACATTATTTAGGCGAAAGAAATGTATGTAGTATCGCTGTAGATTGCATTGTATTATTGAAATAACTGTCTGAATGAAATATGAATATTTTTGTTTTTTGTATTAATGAACACACGGTAAGCACGACAGTTATTTTAATTAATCATAGATACATAGTAGCATCGTTTTTAAACTGAGTACGTCTTAGAAAACGTAGATATGTAAGAAAATCAGTTTGGTTTTAGGTCAAAAGTGATGTTCAGATTTAGGCTGCCAGGTTTTTGTCAGATGACAGTTTTAATGTATTGTACATGCATTAAGTTTAACCTTTCATATAATATTCAGTTGTAAAGTAGTTTATTACGACAGTACTGTATTTGCTTATTCTATTCGATAACAAGTGACCCATGGGTCATGACCAGGGGCGTCAATATAGGGGGGGATGGGGGGTATATATACCCCCACCTATTGGCAAGGGGGGGATGGCCAATGTTATCATCCCCCCCCACTTTTAGAGAATAATATTATAATATTGCAAATCAAATAAATTGGTAAATAGAATTAAAGACTTTTCATCCATTTACTCAAAAATATTATATCCAAACCTTGCTTTAAATTACAAAATAACTTATTTTCTATTACAATATTATAATTATATTATAATTATTTGAAATATGATTAAATATATAACATATAATTTATAAGTATATATATATAACATATATATATAGATTTAGATATATATATAGATTTAGATTTATATATATAAATATATATATATAGTTGAATATGTCACTCGGAAACGCTGAAAAAGGTATATGTGTGTGTGTGTATTTAAATATACAAAGTCATCCCCCCCCCACCCTGGAAGAAAAATTGACGCCACTGGTCATGACGCTCAGCCGACTGCCATGTTGACAATATGTACTTGCACAGACAATTTATTAAAGTAATGTAGGTGGCATCATTGTTCATGCATATTACCTTAAGTTCATCAAGACCCATAAGCACATCAAATCTGATGACAAACCAACCGGCCTTTCATGAGGAATCTGGCAATTTGTGTGTATTTTGCATTATTTCTAGGGTGCTCAAACATACCCCAAAACTCTGTGAATATAGTTCACTGTGACCCAATTTCAGGTCTCTGGGGAGAACATTTGAGGCACTCTCAGGATGTCAAGTTAGAAGATTCTTGGCCCAAAGGGTTATGATTTGTGCCCTACTTAGGTATTAAATTTTCAATTATTCTGAGGGGTTCTTATATTTATAAGCCCCATAGCTCAGAAAATATGGGTAACAGAGACCTAAATACACGTTTCCAAGGGGTTTTTATAGACCTCCCTGGATTTTAGGTTGGAAGATTCCAGGTCCAATGTGTATGATTTGTGCCCTGCTTTGGTAACAAATTTTTAATTATGATGGGGGTGCTCATAAGCCCAATAGCTCAGAGAATATGGGTAACAGAGACCTAATTTCAGGTTTCCATGGAGACTTTTCATGTACCTCTCTGGATGTAAAGTGGGAAGATTCTGTCTAGTATTACGATTTGAGCCCTGTTAACAGATGACGGCATCTTTTAAGATTTCAAAAATGGTGACAAAAAAATCATAAAAAAATCGAAAAAAAATATAGGTGGCGCCACCAGTCTGCAAACACTGATGAAACATTCCATGATGAATATCCATGCTAAGAACCATGGTGATCAATGCATTAGTTGTTCAGATACCTGAGCTTTTGTATCAAATCTTCATTATTCTGGGGGGTACTTCAGGCCCAATAGCTTGAAGAATATGGACACAAGAGACCTAATTCCAGGTTACCAAGGAGACTTTTCATGGACCTATCTGGATGTAAAGTTAGAAGATTCCAGGTCCAGCCTTTACGATTTGTGCCCTGTTAACAGATGACCACATCTTTTATGGTCTTTAAAATAGAGAACAAAAATTGTAAAAAAAAAATCGAAAAAGTACAGGTGGCGCCACCAGTTTACAGAAACTGATAAAACACTCCATGATTAATATCCATGCAAAAAATCATGGTGATCGATGCATCAGTTCTTCAGATACTTGAGCTTTTTTATCACATTTTTCATTTTTCTGGGGGGTACTTCGGAGCCCCATAGCTCAAAGAATACGTGTAACAGAGACCTAATTCAAGGATTCCAAGTATAACTTTCATGGACCTCTCTGGATGTACAGAGAGAACATTCCAGGTCCAGTGATTACAATGTGTGCCCTGTTAACAGATACGGCATCATTTGAGATCTCAAAAATAGAGAAAAAAATCGTATGAAATTAAAAAAATACAGGTGGCACCACCAGTCTACAGAAACTGATGAAACACTATATGATCAATATCCATGCTAAGATTCATGGTGATCAATGCATTAGTTGCTCAGATACTTGAGTTTTTGTATCAAATTTTTCATTATTCTGGGGGGGGGGGGGGGTACTTCAGAGCCCCATAGCTCAAAGAATATGGGTAACAGAGACCTAATTCCAGGTTTCTAAGGAGATTTTTCATGGACCTCTCTGGATGTAAAGTGAGAAGATTCCAGGTCCACCGGTTACAATTTGTGCCCTGTTAACAGATGACGGCATCATTTGAGATCTCAAAAATAGAGAAAAAAATCGTAGAAATTCGAAAAAATACAGGTGGCGCCACCAGTCTGCAGAAACTGATGAAACATTCTATGATCAATATCCATGCAAAGAATCATGGTGATCAATGCATTAGTTCTACAGATACTTGAGCTTTTGTATCAAATTTTTCTATTTTTCTGGGGGGTACTTCGGAGCCCTATAGCTCAAAGAATATGGGTAACAGAGACCTAATTCTAGGTTTCAAAAGAGATTTTTCATGGACCTTTCAGGATGTAAAGTTAAAAGATTCTAGGTCCAGCGGTTACGATTTGTGCCCTGTTTACGGACAGACGGCCGGACGGCCAGCGGACGACGGACAAAGAGTGATTGCTAAAGCTCAGATGACTTACAGTCAGCTGAGCTAAAAAATGAATTTGGATGCAAGATGTTCTTTTTTTGTGGTTATATTCTGGGATATAGAAAAAAGGGTTTAAAGATAAGTACTAAATTTCATCTTGAATGCTGTATAGCGAAGAATTTTGAGCAACATTTGAAGTTAATTAAAGATGAACTACATTTAATGTGACAGATCTATTGGTATAAAAAAAATAAAGTACACCAGTAACTAGTGGATCGTTTGATACAAAAGAAGGCTTTTATAATACATGATTGTCAATAATTTCTGCATAGTCGGAAAATGAATATAATATTATGTATAATTTTTGTTTTCAATCGCTGACCATAGGCTTATATGTACATGAAAGTTTTAACTGTAGACTTGAGCACCGCTGTATTTATATTGTAAATATAGCTGTATACATATTTAAAATATCATGAAGGTTATACAATATGTAATAAAAAACGTGTGAGAAACAGTTGGATTTCCAAAGTGGAGCGAGCTGAACGATTTCATTTCGGAGCGAATTTTAAAATGATGCAAGCTTTTCTTTTGTTTCTGGCAAGTGGGTGTATTTAAAGGATTTTAACCTAGGTATTTCATTACATTTGTGATAACGTAAAGCAAGGAGGTTTTTCATTTGCTGAAAAGAATCTGCATATTACGTGTGCTGCTGTTGTCACCGCTTGATGTTTAGAACCTCCGTCTTGCATTTTAAAGAAGAGAAGTACAATAAAATTTCAGAATCTATGTTGGTAGATATATTAGCATTTCGTCAAATCTCTTACAACAACAAAGGATGGATCTGCCGAACATGTCACTTGACACGGAAAAGAGGAAAATTGCCCGCACAGTCAAAAGCTAATAATTTGTCTTTGGTTGATCCGCTAAATGAACTGAGAGATCTAAATGCTCTTGAATTGAGACTTGTTTGTCAGAGGATAGCTGTCATGAAAATGGTCGGCTTACCACGAGGCAAACAACACTGAATTCACGGACCATTAGTTAACGTTCTATCTAAACTGGATGCGGTATAGTCCTGGGGCTGAGGGGGGCCCTGTGTGCAATCATATGTCCCCTAATTTTGACTTCTGATTCACCCTTATGGCAGCGAAAAAAACTTGGGTAGACAAAGTTGATCGTGGGCAGAAAGGGTGAAATTCAAGATGGCGTCCAAGATGGCCGCCGAACCATTGAATCATATATAACTCGAAAAGTAATTGAGGTAGGGAAATGATTTTGGATTTAAGGAATCAAGGTAGGGGGTTGATTTTGGTGTTATCGTCTATGTTTTTAGGGCCCGGGAGTCTCTTTTAATTTTTTTTTAAAGACTATACTGTTTCTGGTTAAGGGGATATTTAATATTGCTGCAAAGAGAGCAACCAATGAACCATTGGATCATGTATGACAATCCAAGGAATTAAAGTAGGGGTTGATATTTTAATGACTTTGCCTAGGTTTTCGGGGTCAAAGAATCTATTTGAACCTTTTATCAAGAAAATACCGGATTTGGTTTTCGTGACATTCAATATGGCTGCCATTACGGCCCCAGTACCATTGCACCATGTCTGACTATCCGAGGAATTAAGGTAGGGGATGATATTTCGATGTCTGCCTATGTTTTAAGGGTTAAAGGATCTATTGAAACTTTTTTTAAGACAATACCGTATTGGGTTATGGTAAAATTCAACATGTTTACCATTATGGCTAACAATACAGCAGCTGCACAATTGAATCATGAGTAACTCACCAAAGAATCGAGACAAGATTGATTTTGTTGTCTTTTGTTAAATTTTCAATGGTAAAAAAAAATACCAAAATCATCATCAGGCAGGTATCTTTTGTGGTATCTAAAGTGGAATTCAATATGGCTCCGATATGGCGGCCATGTCATTGAATCATCCAAAATGCATCAAGGAATGCAGCTTGGTGATTGATTTGGGGGTCTTCAAGGTCAAGGTATCTCTTGAAATTATTTGGTCGATAAAGTATTTGATAATGACGAAATTTATTATGGCTGCCAATATGCCAGAGTGTCTTAACATTTAACGTAACATCCTTAGAACTCAAGCTACATTGACAAATAGTTGATTATAAGTGTTTGATGTAAAGAAATTGATGAAATCAACATATATCAAAGAACAATACATATCTCTTTGCATGCAAGTTTCATATATAATGGGTACCAAGTCCATCATGACTTATTCAGGTTTATTGTGTGCACCTTTCCACATTTCGATTTTACATGGGTGCGTTTTACTTGCTTGAAATTTGCAGAATATGAAGCAGGGAAGTCTCTGCTTCCTGCAACACCATACACACTAGAGAAACTAGTTTATGGCTTATAGAATGCTTTATGGTACGGCCCTGGTTAGAATTGTTTGTTGGTGGTAGATCATGAAGTGAAGTTCCTGTTCGTTGATGCTACATTTTGTACCGCAAATGATCGACAGTTGCTATGATTTCCACGGGTTAGTACCTGAACAAAGTATTTTTCTGCATTGCACAGTCTTGTATATTTCCATTCATCCGTCTGAAATCTCTAAGAAAGGATATTGGAGACAATTGTTTTATTGTTGTTGGTTTGGTACATTAGTCCAAATTTGCTAGTAACGCCATTTCCAGTCAAGACATGAATGGCTGGAAGAACATAAATATAAGCTGGCCGACTCTTCTGTGGGATAATGAATTGGAATATACCTCTATTTTGTCTCCAGTTCTCCCTCTGCGCCACAGTTCATTAAGTCCACTTGACACTAACAGATGTGAAAAACACAATGCAAGTACAATCACATCTGTTTTACCAGCGATGATAACGATCTGTTTTATCTCATTTCTTACCCCAAAAGAGGAAAAGAGGAATGATTGGGACATCCGCCTCTTTATGTTCAGAGACTTATTCAGGATGATGTGTGAGCGATCCATTTTCTGATTGACTGTGTCTTAAGGGAAATATTAACCAACCTGCACTATTGTAGTGTACACTCAGGTCTTTCTGAGTAAAACAATATTTCACTGGACACTTTCTGAGGAAAGCTTCAAGTTTAATTTTATCATTTGATGATGGAGAGAAACTGTCCAGATCCCTTAGTTGTTTGGTGTCCAGAGAAATATTCCTAACAAGAACAGGAGTTTTCAATGTGCGCCTTTGTCTTTCACAGATACCTTAATATAAGACTAAATATGAAACCTATACGTTGTGCAATTTGACACATATCCGAGCACCAAGCCCAGGAACTGTTCAAATAGTTCCCTAAAGGTGGTAACACTGATTTTTATAATTTATGTCATGACACCAACAACACAGCCTGTTGGCATATGCGATTGTTCCACTGGCAGAACATCTTTTGCTCTGGATTTGTCTCAAGTTTTGTCATTTTTCATGTTTTTTGTTTTTTTAGCTCAGCAGACTGTACATCATTTGCCTAGGCAAATATAAAAAAAAACAAGAAAATTAGGTCACTGTGATTTATATTCTACCGGTTATAGGAACAAAAAAATGATTTGTGCACCCTGAATATCAGATTGGCACTTATAGTATCTAATAGGCCCAGAATCCTCTAACGCAACATAGGAGCTTCTGGAAATATCTTCAAGGAAATCTAAAGTTAATTCATCGTGACATATATTCTGCAAGCTACAGGACTAAAAGATGATCTTGAATACCCAGACAGTCTGACTGGGTTTAAATGGTGTCCGTAAACCCTAGAATATTTTAACCTAACATCCAGGGAAGTTCTGGGCTTCTCTCCTTTGAAACCTGAAATTAGGTTCTAATATAACATCCAGAGAGGTCTTTGAAAAGTTTTTGTCGAATCCCTAGACTAGATCACTGTAATCTTAATGCTGTGAGCTAAAGGAAACACACAAATTTAACACTGAAAGTCAGATTGGTACAAATCATCACAGTTTGACCTAGAATCTTCTCACATGAAATTTTAGGTCCACCCTAAATCTCCACCAACAATTGAAACTGGGTCATGGTGATCTGTATTTTGTGGGCTACAAGCAGCAAATCTAATTTTGAGCACCCAGAAAGTCAGATAGGGCATCAGTCTTAAACGTTTGATATAAAAAAATGTCTTAGCTAAAGAAAAGGATGTCATTGTAATGTCTCCTTGGACATAAGAAAATAAAGTCAATGGGACCTATGTTCTCCAAGACTTGTGAAAGAACATGATTTGAGCACACAATATGTTAGATGAACATGAATTTTAGCAGTTATCAAAGAAACTTATATTGGCAGCTAATGTTAACAAACACCAAAACCAAAAAAAAAAAAAACAAAAAAACAATTTTCTTGAAAATAATTTCAAGAATCCCCGACATTGAAAACATAGGCAAAGATACCAAACTGAATCCCCAACTTTAATTCCTTGGCTTGTCAGACATGACTCAACTGTTAAGAAGCCATATTTGCAACCATATTGAATATCACCATAATCAAATACGGTATAGTCTTGGAGTTGGTTTATGTAGATTCTTTGACCCTGACAACATAGGCAAAGATACCAAAATCAGACCCCTACCTCTATTCCATGGAGTGTGATACATGTTCAAATGTACAATGGCCATATTGACAGCCATATTAAATATCACCAGAAACTAAAACAGTAAAGTCTTGAAGATAAATTAAATAGTCTCCTGGGCCCTGAAAAACATAGACGATAACACCAAAATCAACCCCCTAACTTGATTCCTTGGCTTGTCAATTGCGATTCAATGGTACAGCGGCCATATTGGCAGCCATATTGAATATCACGGAAACCAAATACGGTACTGTCTTGGAAATGCTTTCAATAGATTTCTTGACCCTGAAAACATAGGCAAAGACACCAAAATCATTCCCCTACCTCAATTACTTTTTTAGTTATGTATGATTTTATGGTACGGCGGCCATATTGGCAGCCATATTGAATATCACCGTAACTAAACACAGTACTGTCTTTGAAATGGTTTCAATAGATTTCTTGACCCTGAAAACATAGGCAAAGACACCAAAATCATTCACCTACCTCAAATACTTTTCGAGTTATGTATTTTTATGGTACGGCAGCCATATTGGCAGCCATATTAAATATCACCGAAACCAAATACGGTATTGTCTTGGAAATGGTTTTAATAGAGTCCTTGACCCTGAAAACATAGGCAAAGACACCAAAATCAATCCTCTACCCCAATTACTTTTCGAGTTATGTATGATTCAATGGTTCGGCGGCCATCTTGGACGCCATCTTGAATTTCACCCTTTCTGCCCGCGATCCAGGATGTCTACCCAAGTTTTTTTCACTCCTCTAAAGGTGTCATACCTGGATTAGAAGTCAAAATTAGGGGACATTCGATTGCACACAGGACCCCCTTCAGCCCCCTGACTAGTATGTGGTGTACTGCCAAGACTAGCCCCCTAGTCGCAAGTTGTTGGAATGAAATTGAAGGGAAGTTTGACACACAGTTCGCACTATATGTATGATTCTATTAGACCCGATGTAGTGATGAATGCTCTCAGATGGTTAAAAAAAGAAAACCCCCATTATTAAAATATTGAAATAAAATGAAAAGTTGGTACATGATCCAAGAAATTATGATTTTGATCTTTGGCAAGCTGTTTCACGGACAGATGAAAATGACAATTCAACTATGGAAATTATCATGGAAAAACAGGATGAAAGTGCAGAAGAAAGGCATAGACAACGACGTTTGATTGAACAAATGGAGCAGCCTTTAAAAGATATTCACGTGGCCGGTGTTAGCAACTGTCCAAATGACCATGAGAAACTGAGTATCATTGCTAGACAGAGTGGACGTTCCAGGAGATAGGAATTGTATGTTCTATGCCTTTGGTATCATCTTAAGAGATCGGGTATAATGGACACGAACGCAATTCAATTGTGCCAAAAGTAGCTGATTATATGGGGAAAAACAAGGAAAATTACATCGACTTCATAGCTGCAAGACTTAAAAGTGAAGACGTGGCAAATGCTGACACGGAACAACCAACTGCTGAAGATTTGTTCGTTAATCAGATACCAGATAGAGATACACAAAGAGAAATCAAGTGGATAAGATACATAGATGACTTGGGAAATTACAGTTGGGGTGATCATTTAGTCCTGCAGGCTTTGTCAGTTATGTATTCTGTGAAAGTTCATGTTCACTCGACGAGTGCTTTAATGGTTCACACGATAATTCCGAGAGTTGACTGAAATGAAATGAATGAATTTGACGTCGGCCTTTTGGGACAGTCGCATTATGTGATATTTGAGCCGAACGCCGAAACAGGTGAAAGATTGGATGCTCAGGATGTTTGCCAAGTCGATCCTGAAAATTCCCAGTCCATTCAAATTGACATGAACGATACGAACTTTTCATGTTCCGAAGAAGACGAAGACTTGACAGACCAAGATGAATATGCATTTGAAGAAGCATCTAAAGTGCATGGCCGACCCTATGAAACAAGTATGATGAATGAAGACCCTGCATTACTTAACAAAATAATCAGTGTAGCACCAGCTGATGGAGAAACACCGATGGCACTTTTGAGTGATCCTAACTTTGAGGAATTATCAAATCCTGACAAGTATCCTCCTGGAGCAAATGCTTGAGGGACCTGTCAAGTTAAATCCTCGGAAATATTTCAACCAAAGATTGCTTGATGTTGATGGCAGCTTTTCAAGATCTATTGAGTAAATTTTCAGTGCACAGTACACCAAGAAATGTAACCAAGGCACGAGTGATATTAATCACTTCATTTTCAGACGAGTGAGCGGGAAACGGTTTCATGGGAAACGTATTACTGCAGAGGTTGCAAAAAATGTAGAACAAATGAAACATTTGATCAAATCAGACCAGGCCTATAGAATATTGAAAAAAAAATCAGGGGACAACTGCTCATTTCCAAACTGTGTTTTATGATGTCTTGAGCATGGTACTACAGCTAGGAATACCAAGTTGATTTTTTACGGTTTCTGCTGCTGACATGCAATGGCCTGACGTGATTCAAACGATAGCAAGACAGTATGGGACAATATTGACTGATGATGAAGTGAAACGTTTATCTTTCGTTGAGAGGTCACATTGGCTGACAAGAAATCCAGTTACTGCTGCACGGCAGTTTCAGTACAGATTAGAACTGTTGTTCAGAGATGTTCTCAAATCAAAAGCGCAGCCATTAGGAGAGATAGTTGACTACGTAATTCGAATCGAATTTCAGGACCGTGGTTCTTCTCATGCACACACACTTAAATGGGTAAAAGATGCCCCGAAAGTTGACTCTGATCCAGATAAGGTAGTTGCATTATTTGTTAACAAATACCTTTCTTGTGCTATACCTGGTGATAAAGATGAAACTCTCAATAGGCTTGTGAAAGAATTGCAAACGCACAGCCACTCGAGTTATTGCAAGAAAGAAGGATCGTGTAGATTAAGCTTTCCTAGACCACCTAGTCCTGTAAAAGTGCATGCAAAAGAACCAGATGATGAAATGGCCAAACTGAAAAAAGATTGTGCATCCCGTGTACTCCAGAAAGTGAAAGATGTAATGACTGACTATGATACACTGAAAGACACCACAGTGGAGCAATTCTAGACAAAGCCAACATCTCTCTGCATGAATACCTTCAACACTTATTGGTGTCACAAAGAGGGAAAACAATAGTTTTAAAGAGATCACCTGCTGAATGTTGCATCAATCCATACAATCCAGTGATATTCAAAGCTTGGCAGGCAAACACTGATATACAGTACATCATAGATGCGTACATAGCTGCGTATATGACGAAAAGGCAGTCCGATATGCTGCTGGACATTCACAAGCGTCTGCAGAAAATCCAAGGTATTTCAGGCTATTCAATTTTGTTTGGAAATGTTTCAGTACTGGTAGTTGGAGATATGTATCAACTTCCGTTATTATAACAATCACATATCTACCAGCCGGTGAAAGATCCTGTCGAAAGACTGCAAGGTAATCTTTGGAAAGGTAATTTCCATTTACATATAAGTGAATTATATTGTATTTTATTCTGTCATTTTTATTACAGTCACAATATTATATTTGTGATCATTAAGATATATATATATATATATATATATATATATATATATATATATATATATTTACTTTAGCTCTGATTTGATTATATTGTCTATTGATACATTTTCAATTTCCGATAGTGAACTTTGGAACAGTTAACTAATGACATGCAATGATTTTTACTATATTTTCTCTCTAATGATATATTGTGTTTCGAGAAAGAAATTTACTGATAAGCATGTTTTATGTGAGTTTATAAATTTAATATATTACATATTTAAGCGGCATAGAAACTGACGGGCGGTCCTAGATGTGTTCCATATGTGAATCACTAAAACAAAATAAAAAAAGTCGGAAAAAATTAGGGACATGGCCAGTTACGTCACTTGGGGTCAGGAGGTGGCAAGCTGTGTGATAAGCACGGTCGATCTCTCCTGGAAGAACCAGTGGCGCACCATCAATCAATCGGGACTATGCTACTTGGGTCATTTGGGGTCAGGAGGTGGCAGGTTGTATGATAAGCACAGTCGGTCTCTCCGAGAAGAACCAGTATGTTTAAAAGAAATCCATTGAAAACGCTTGCAACTTTGATACATGCAAAATGCCTATCGGACAGGTAATTTCAGACTGTCACATCTTGCAAGAGTGGTCGCATGAGAACTGTGAAGCCCAGGCCAGACAAGTGTGCAAATGTTGCTACACACGAACCTAAACTTCACAGATGTCAGTAATAAAAGCTTTATTGATCATACTACTTTACAGTGTTACAAGAACCGAATATATTAATATATATACATACATGTATATACATATATCATTTTTGTAACGTGCCACCATTGTGCTTTTCTATACAATAAAATATGATATTACTTTGAATTCATTGTTGTTATTCATTATGCTGTGCATCGTATGGAAGCTGAATGACCGTCTGGAATGAATGTGTTAATTATCTTATATGCTTGAGAAAAGAGAATTAATCATGAAAAAATAGCGATAGAAACACACAACTCGGATAACATCCATGTTAAAGGGAACGGTAAGAGGTCTAAAATGACAACGATTCGTGATACGACCATATGTGACTAAATTATGAGAAATATACAATTTTCAGATTTGTTTTAACCTTGACCTTTGACCGATTGTGACCGGGACTTTTTGTGTTCTGTCCACTGGATAACTTAAAAAGCGACTGCTTAAAATTGGCTTATAGAATAAAATAACGCATAAGCATGATAACAGCAGATTCAGAAAGCTACTTTTCTAAACAAAAAGGCCACTGAATGATGGGTAAAATGACCTACAGATTATGCCTTTGTGGTGAATAATGACGAAGATATGAGGGGAAAAACTTGGTGGTTTTACATGACTAGACCTTGAAAAATGACCTATTAATACTTAAAGACCTTTTAACTGGGTAACATTCAGAGTATCTGAGCTACAATTGTTGCCTCTAGAATTCCATATATTAGACAAAGGATCAAGGAAATGAGGCGAATTCTACGACAATGGACGAACAGACATGCAAACTGACACATCTAAGACAACAGACCACCAGATCATGTTATTGCGAACGTATAGAGGAACAGAATAAGTAATATCTTATGAATGTAGGGTGTATAGTTATAGAGATATTGCCCATAAATGATATTTTGTAGTGTTCACCATTTAGTGCCCCCCAGTGGCCATATCTGTATGGATTCCTGCAAAACTGTAGCCTGTAGAGTGCTATATGTGAGACGCAAGAACCAGCAAGCAGACAAATTTGAGGACACCTGACAAACAGACATACATACTGACAAAGTGACACAATACTGAGACTAGATGACTTAACCAGTTTATGGAAAAGACCTAGAGGAAGAAAATAAGCTAAAGTTTCTGTAATTAGGATTTATAGTTTTGGAGATATTGCTAAAAAAATGATATGTTGGGGAGGTTCGTGTGCAGCGCCCCCTAGGGGCCATATCTGGAAAAAGAAAAATCTGTTTAGTGGTAATAGTGTGAGACATAAGATATATAAGTTCCAAAATGATTCCTGCATACTTGTAGACTCTAGGCTTTCACTAAGCGATATCTCGAAATATCTCGATTGACGAGATATTGTACGAGATATTGCAAGACTTGTAATATAATCAAATAACTCTACTTGTACTGATGCAGAAAACTAAAACTCTGTATCTTTAAAACTTACTAAGTTAGAAAAATAATACCCCTTATTTTTGAATATTATGAATCTTTCCCCAAAATGCGTTACCATGGTAATAGCAGATTTCAAACATATACACATAAGAAAAAAGGTTTTGGAATGACGATTAGAATGAGATATATATATATATAGCTTAAGTTGCTACGACCATTCGTGACGAAGAAATCTATTTTAAGATGTTTGATAACCTTGACCTTGACCTTTGACATTTTTTGACCAAAAACAAAAGGCTTCCAGGACATCTGTTTATATACTAAGTGTGTAAGATTGAAAGCGATTGGTGCAACATTGCGACCTGTAGAGCGCACGCAGACAAACACACAAACACACAAATGAAAAATCTGTTTCGAGATATTAGTGTTTGACATCTTAAGATGTACCAATTTCAAAAGGAATCCTGCAACACTGTGCAATCGGAGATTTCCGGCAAGCAACAAACAGACATACGCGACTGACCAACCTGCTTGCCGAAATTGGAGATTTCCGGAAAGCAATAAACTAGATGACCAGAGGTCACGCGCTTGCCGGAAATGACACAAAGTTAGACAGATGAATAGGCAATGCCAAAGTGGAAGAAAATAAACCATAGTGTGAAGATGGGACCAATACTAACAAGTTATGAATAAAATAAAATGTTGGTATGTTTTGATCACCTTGACTTTGACCTTTGACCTATTTGAAAAATACAGATAGAACTGTTAAGGATAGAGTGTAGCGCCCCCTAGGGACTATTTTCCAAACATGAAAAATGACGTTCGAGATATTAGTGTAAGACATAAGATGTACTAGACTCAAAAGGATTGCTGCAAAACTGTGGCCTCTAGGGTATCAATAATTGAGATCACCCGCTTGCCGGAAATGACGTAAAGTTAGATGAATGAGCAATGCCATAGTGGAAGAACATAAGCCATAGATTGTGAAGAAAGGACCAATATTAATAAAGTTATGAAGAAAATAAGATTTTGATATGTTTTGATCTTCTTGACCTTGACCTTTGACCTATTTGAATAATACACATAGGACTTCCAAATAACTTTCCGATATATGACAAATATAAGTTACAAAGGGATTCCTGTAAAACTATGTTCTGTAGAATACTAATATTTAAGACGGAAGTACCAGCAAGCAGGCGAAACTCAGGACAACTGACAATCAGACAAACATACTAATAGAGTGACACAAGGTGGAGACCAGATGACTTGACTAGGTTATGAAGAAAAGGCCAAGAGGAAGAACATAAGCTATAGTTTATGTAATTGTGGTTTATAGTTTTGGAGATATGGCCAACAAATTATATGTTGTAGAGGTTTGAGTGCAGAGCCCCCTAGGGGCCATATCCGCAAAATGAAAAATTACTTTCGAGATATTAGTGTAAGACATTAGATGTACCAGTTTCAAAAGGTTTCCTGTAAAACTGTGTCCTGTAGAATGCTACATGTCAGACGCAAGAACCAGCAAGCAGGCGAAATCGAGGACAACTGACAAACAGACAGACACATTGACAAAGTGACACAATATTGAGACTAGTTGACTAGTCCAGATTATGGAGAAGATCCACATGAAGAAATTGAGTCAAAGTTTGTGAAGATAGGACCAATATTAACGGAGTTCTTACGAAAACATTATTTCGAGAACCAAACATACGGAACAGACAAACATGTATATATAGAAATATAGACTTACATATACAAACACTCAACACGCACAAATATACACGCACAGGACTTTGACGCGAGCGAATAAGGCGTCCTCACACCAATACCAGAAACACAATCCTGAAGTACACATTCTCATCACAAACGAATACATAACAACAAAACCTTATATGTTTATATATTCATGTTTATTGCAAATAAAGAAACTACTTACATTATCTGACGAACTATTTTTTATGCCCCCCCCCTTAAGTACACACAGCCTCTGTATATAGAGAGAATCCCGATTTACCTGCGATCATATTTGAGACCGCGGCATTTCATTTCAGGAGCCTGGCCCAAAACGAAAGAAAATTTCGAGGTGAACCAACTGGCCATAAAGGAGCCCCCCCCTGATAATATCAACAAAGACAGCTTTATTAAATATGTACCATATATTCAATCCACCTGCAGAGGCACGCAACATTCAGTTCATATATTCCAAAAATTTCAGTAAATTCAGAAATTATCCTACCGCCCTAGTACAGGAAAAGACTCGTGAATAATTCCTTTATACCATGGCAACTACTGTGACCGATAGACGCCCACCCCACCCCCACAAATCGATCCAGAGCTTTAAAAATGATTTCAAGGCTGTTTAAGCTATAGTTTATATTATTGAAGACCTATCTGTCAACGCAGACACAAAACACATTAAATTCGATCTGGTTTCCCTTTAAACGTACCTATCAATGTTTGCGCTATTGCGGCTCTATGAATTTCGGCCAAATTTGAGAGAAATAAGGTGTTTACGTTTTTCGATGGTGTATTCTGAAGTAGTTTAGATTTAAATCTTGAGTAATATAGATTTTATCAGGGACCTGCATGATGTAGTTTAAATTGAAATCTTTTATATTTCATTGAAATGATTTCAAGCCTGCTAAAGCCATAGTTTATATTATTGAAGACCTATCTGTCAACGCAGACACAACAACACATTAAATTCGATCTGGTTTCCCTATAAAAGTACCTATCAATGTTTGGGCTATTGCGGCTCCATGAATTTCGGCCAAATTTGAGAGAAATAGGGCGTTTACGTTTTTCGATGGTGTATTCTGAAGTAGGTTAGATTGAAATCTTGAGTAATATAGATTTTATCAGGGACGTGCATGATGTAGTTCAGATTGAAATCTTGAGTATATATAGATTTTATCAGGGACCTGCATTGTGTTTTTTAAGTTAGATTACTGACGAAGACCCGCCAGAACTGCTTTAATTTTGTTGCATGCGCTGGTTAAAATTTGTATTTGTTGTGAAGGTGTTTCAAACGTGTCTGACCATGCCGTGGCAACAGATCACTGGTGCAACCAGTGAAGTGTGACGGTGGATACACTTCGCGCCTTGGAACAAGTCCCCTTGAGCTTTATGAAAGGTACTTGGTAAAACACGGACCCCGACTTTTAGTATTTTTACAATAATTATTACAGTAATAATCGCCGGACCCGACACAACAGTTAATTTATGGACTTTTGTTTCTTAACAATATTACGTGTGTAAGTAGGTTTACTCATGCCATAATCATTATCCGGCGATTGTTACTGTGGAGTCCGGAGTTGGAGTTCGGATGTTTCCAAGTATACGTTAACATGACGACAAGGCGTGAGTTGGATTCATATTTTTGGGATTCTTTAATTGTTTAATGTGTTCAATTCAGATAAAGGTCTTCTAAACAGAATAAAAATGTGACTGCTTACTATGAATATTTTTGGCTATTGTCCTCTTCTATGTGAGGCAGTGAGTTTACAGAGACCTGTATATATGGGGAGTAAAACTTATTATTTTGCGTGGAGACTCCAAGATCTAGTAAGTATACAGATTTTGTATTTGGTGGGAAAAAGTGATCGCTACGTTAACCTGGCTAATAGGAATTAGGCTACGGATGGTTTTATAGTATGTTCTCAAAGTCATCGTAACTAGGGCCATTATTTTTAGTGATATTTTTTTTTCTTATTTGAAGGCCTATATTTGTTTAGTATTTTGAATAGTGTTGTATTGTTTATGTACGGGTTTGTATGGCTACAAGCATATGTAATTGTTTTAATTTCAGAGAGCAGGGTTTCTTTATCATTAGTATCACGGATGCAATTGAATTGATTTTAGTTCTAGGGTTTATAGATGATTGCATTTTAAATATGTAGTTGAGCAAATTTAGTTGTTTAAATCAGGGTTGATTCATTTACAGTTTGTAGTTTCAGATGTTTCTGATCAGAAAGTTTAAGTGTTTGGTCCGTATGTTAAGTTGGTTTATTTACCTTCTATTTTTGTTATTTCGATTAGAGGTAATCACTTTAAAGGCTATAATATGTGCGGCAGAGGTTTTAGAATTGATTGGGTGCACGCATCTCTCTCACACTCTTGCTCTCTCTCTCTCTCTCTCTCTCTCTGTGCAAGTAATTGTGTACAGGTGGGAGATAATTTGTTTTGTGTGTGTGTGGGGGGGGGGGGGGGGTGTATTCAAATATTAGATTCATGTTTTATAATCAGTTGCGTTTATCTCATGATCAGAATATTTAATTTGGTAGTTTAAATTTTTTTGTAGGTGTATGTATATTGTGTGCAGATATTTCTATTTGTATATCTGTCGTGGTTTTGTATTCGTGTACCTTCACATAGATTCGAACCGGGTCGCCAACGGAGAGAACTGAGCTTGTTACCGCTGGGCTGTCATGACCCACCATGTATTTATATGTACAGGGTGTTAGTTTCTTTTTATATTCATTTACATGTTATATGGCAGTTCTGGTTGTCTCGATTACATATAATTATTTACAGAAAATATTTAGATATTTAGATTATTCAAACATGTGCATATTTATTATTTCGGATGGATGTATATATACATATATACCGTGTATTTGTGTATATGTATATATATATATATATTTATATATGGAAAGTCGTATTTGTTGATTTGCAGGTCGATGTATCAAGTTATTCTTTTTACTGTTACAATAAAGGAATTTTGTTTGTATATATGTTTGAATATGGATATTTGTATGAAGATGTGATTGATTATATACTGTTTGTATATTCATATACGATTGTAAAATGTTGATTTTAATAAACGATATTGAAAAAAATTGCATATATATTAGAATAGGCGAATTTGTTGGTTTCCAGGTCGATGTATTAAGTTCGTTTTTATGGTTTTAATAAAGGAATTTTGTATTTATATATTTATTTGAACATCTGTATTTGTATGTACCTTGTATATTGTTTACATATATACGATTGTTAAATTTTTATTGTAATAAACAATATAGATAAAACCTTTTATGTATACCAGCAACATTTGAAGCACAACGATGAATCAGGTTCAAATCTAAAGTATGCGTTACGAATCAAAGATTTTAACGGAATGGCTGATTGAATTGTCTTATGAAATTATTTTCGGAAAATGTATTTTAAACTTAGTCTGTAATGCAAATTGTAAAAAAAGGCAAAAACCTATGTTTGTATGAATCTGTTGAAGGGGTCCGCCAAAGTAAATGTTGTTCTAAGATGTGTTAAGAACGGGTTTGCTGATTTTAAAAACTGTGGGTGTCCTAACTAGGTTTTATGTAAGATTGATAATGAGTTGAAAGTTTGGATTATGATATAGTTTCTTTCTGGGGCAGAAATTTTGTTTTGCAGTTACTCTTTGTACATGTTAGTGTTTTTATATTTTGTTGATTCGGTTTATTTATTGGTATAATATATATATATATATATATAATTATATTCATGTTTTACAAATGTTGGAATATTTTGGTAGAAGTACGAAATACAAGAGTTTTATAACAGTTATAAAGCAGAAAGGATGTGTTTGTCAACCAAATATTATGTGTGTGAACATAATCAGTTCCATTCTAGAACATGCTAGGTGCAACATTAATCAGAAGTGGGGAAATAGGGAATGTGTTTTGTTTACTAAATATTATGTTTGAATATACATCAAGTATATGATCAGAGATCATGATGAGAGAGCCCAACTCAAAATATTTGTAGTTGAAATGATATGATTTTGTAATATGTAAATTTTTCTGTTTTGTTTTAGAGTTGTTTTAGTATGTAGAGTTCTGGGTTTACCTTTCTAAGTAATAAGTATATACAATTATTATAAAAATAAATAGTTTAATCATTATTTAATTGGATTATAATTGTTGGTCGTCTGTGAACTACTTGGTTAAGTAATATTGTTAGTAATAATAATAGCTCATAATCATAAAATATACTGATGCAACATGGATAATATAGAGATAGTTGTCAATGGAAATTCCCAGTAATTCATGGACAAATGGTTATACAAATTACTCCATGTTTTTTTTATTCTAAGACACCAGTGATATAAAAAAAGACAGCATTGATGACAAGTATCATTTATTTCATGGTATAAGCTATTATTCCCTAATGAATGTTATTATGAACAAGCAATATGCTTTAAGCAGACATGTTTTTGTAATTCTATAAAATTTAGACAAACGAAGTGCTTCAAAATGTGACTTTATATATTGTGATGGTTAGCTGAGCGCCATGAACCATGGGTCACTTTTTAGCTCAGCTGACTGAAAGTCATCTGAGCTATAGCGATCACTCTTTGTCCGTCGTCCGTCCGTTCGTCCGGCCGTCTGTCCGGCCGTCCGTCCGTTAACAGGGCACAAATCAGAGTTGGGTCCAAGTACTTTTAAAGTACTCGAGTACGAGTACTGAGTAATTTAAAAGTACTCGAGTACAAGGATGAGTACTTTTGCACTTTTTTCAAAAGTACTCGAGTACGAGTACCGAGTACTCAAAATGTACTCATGAGTACTTAAATGAGTACTTTTTGTAACCAAACTTGTTTAATGATGTTATTAAATTGAATATATTCTCAGAAAGTTAAAATTATTTTCATTAATGAAAACCCAGTACAAAATAAAAATATATACAATGTTGTGTTATGCTTAATCAAAATACTGAGGCAAAATGTAAACTCTAGGGCATATAAACAGGCTATATACAGTTGAAATACATCAACGCATTAACTTTAAAGTAGGCGGTTTGCATTGAAGAAACATCTGGTCTCGTAGTTTTTCAAAAATATACTTCTAGCCAGGACAAGATAAACAATTAACTAAATGTTGTATTATGAAAATTCAAAACAGTGGTGGGAATGTTCAGAAACTACAACATAAAAAGTAACATAAAAGTTAATAAATAAAAGTTATATTGTTAAAGGAAATCTCACTGACATTGTATAAAGCATATAACCATATGTTAACAATATGTAATCATATAATAATAACAATTATAACAATTATAACAATTATAATAATAATAACAACCATATATTATTATTTATATGATATTAACTTATGAATAATATGTGGCTGTAGCCAAATGAAGATATTTAATGACAACCGGCATATGTGAAAATAGTATAAAACAACACATCTGACAGACTGACCATGCCATTCATCATGTGTAATAATTTATGAGTATTAGAAACAGTTACGTCAGTGATTATAAACAACAAGGAATGTGGCGATAGTAATGTGTATTATAAATAATTAAGGGTTTTCAAAGTTAGTAACAGTAATATTACAATTGATAGAAAAGAAATTTGAACTAGTAATGGTTATAGTACCCCTAGTAATCGAATAATAGCTATTACTTTTCTATTACAACCCTAGGGTAACACATCTGATGAATTGAGCGTTTGTTTGGTTAGGTTGATAGAGCACAATGAAGGGCCAGAGTGTGATTAGTTAATGCTGGGTGCTTTCATGGTCCAGTGGGCACTCGACAGAAGGCTTTGGCTTGAGGTTAACCGCTGGTTCTCATTGATTCATTAAGTAGGCTTGGTCATTAAACATTTGAGAAGTCCTTTGTGAGCATACACAGTATGTTGGGAAGTTATTGTCAGCTGATAGTAGAATGTGATGGTGCAGCCTATGTTGTAGCAGCTACAGGGTGTATGGTCTGATAGTCACAGCTTTTTATGGGTCAATCAGTTGACATTCAACAGCTGACTCTTAGTTGTGCCACAGACTGTGTACAGAGCTCATCAAAGACTGCAATTCCCACTGAAAATCTGCTAAACCTACACTCACATTTAGTTTCATATATAAATCAATTCAAGCTTGATTAGCCCAAGCCCCAGAGCACTGCTGAATTTATGTTATGATGAACAGGTTCTGAGTATATTTATTTGTAATGAATTTTGGCAAGTCTTAACTTTTTTATTTTGGGATCTTTCAAAAATTAGAATTTTTTCTCTTAAATTTTACTCAGTATGAATTTGCATTTTAATGTTTTATTGAACACTATGTACTTATCTTGCTGGAAATATATAATGCTGTACACATGTACATATGAAATGTATGAATGTATTAATAATAAAATAGTTCAATTTATTTATATTTTATATTAAATAAAAGTGTTAGTTTTAGTAAAAGAAGTAAAGTAATAGTAGTAGTTATCAATGCTGTAATAGTTTCAGTTATAGTAACAGATGGTTTACTTTAAGTGCTATTATATATGATATTATATCTGTGATATATTATATATATCTTACTATAATATTCTATAATAAACTATAACTAATATAATAAATTGAGATTAAAGTTTATTTAGAAAAATATGAAATACCCAAAAGTGCTCATGAAGTACTCATATGAGTACCGATTACTTTCAAAGTACTCAAGTACGAGTACTTTTGTGATTTTTAAAAAGTACTCAAGTACACGTACTTTTCGACCCAACTCTGACACAAATCGTAACCGCTGGACCTGGAATCTTCTAACTTGGCATCCTGGGAGGTCCATAAAAATCTCCTTGGAAACCTGAAATTAGGTCTCTGTTACCCATATTCTTCGAGCTATGGGGATCCGAAGTACCCCCCAGAATAATGGAAAATCTGATTCAAAAGCTCAAGTATCTGAACAACTAATGCATTGATCACCATGATATTTAGCTCAGCTCACTGAAAGTCATCTGAGCTATAGCGATCACTCTTTGTCCGTCGTCCATATGTCTGTCCGTCTTTCCGTCCGTTAACCAGGCACAAATCGTAACCGCTGGACCTAGAATCTTGTAACTTGGCATTCTGAGAGGTCCATGAAAAATCTCCTTGGAAACCAGAAATTAGGTCTCTGTTACTCATATCCTTCGAGCTATGGGGCCCCAAAGTACCCCCCAGAATAGTAAAAAATTCATACAAAACTTCAATATCTCATTAACTACATCACTGATGGTCATGGTTTTTGGCATACATATTGATCATGAAATGTTCCATCAGTTCCTACAGACTGGTGGCGCCACCTGTATTTTTTGATTTTTTACGATTTTTTCCTCTATTTTTGAGACCTTTAAGGATACTGTCATCTGTTAACGTGGCACAAATCGTAAAGACTGGACCTAGAATCTTCATTCTTGTCACAGTGAGAGACCTACGAAAAGTATATATGGAAACTTTAAATAAGGTCTCTTTTACCCATATCCTTTGAGCTGGCGGGCTCCGAAGTACCCCCCAGAATAATCAAAAGTTTGATAGAAAAGCCCAAGTATCTGATTAACTACTGCATTGATCACAATGATTATTTGCATAAATATTGACCAAGGGATGTTCCATCACTTCTTGTAGACTGGTGGCCCCACCTGTATTTTTTTTCCAATTTTCACGAATTGTTTTCTTTTTTTAGACCTTTAATGAAACTGTCATCTGTTAACAGGGCACAAATCGTAATTGCTGGACCTGGAATCATCTTACTTCAAATCTAGAAAGGTCCATGAATAATATTCTTGGAAATCAGTAATTAGGTCTCTGTTACCAATATTCTTTGAGCTATGGGGCTGTGGAGTACCCCCTAGAATAATAAAACAATTGATACAAAAGCTCCAGTATCTGAATAACTACCGCATTGATCACCATGATTATGTTCATGAACATTGATCATGGGGTGTTCCATTACCTGCAGACTGGTGGTGCCACCTGTATTTTTTGTTTATTTTTTATGATTTTTTGGGGTTTTTTTTGTTTGTTTTTTTTAGACCTGCAATGAAACTGTCAACTGTTAACATGGCAAAATTCCTAGCCGCTGGACCTGGAATCTTCTAACTTGACATCAAAGGAGGTTCATGAATGTATCTCTGTGGAAACCTAAAACTAGGTCTCTGTTACCCATATTCTCCGAGCTATGGGGCGAAGAAGTACCCCTCAGAATAATTAAAAATTGGATACAAAAGCTCCAGTAGGTGAATAACTAATGCATTGATCAGCATGATTCTTTGCATGCATATTGATCATGGACTCTTTCTTCAGTTTCCACAGAAGTGGTGGCACTACCTGTATTTTTTTCCCAATTTTTACGAATTTTCTTCTCTATTTTGAGACCCTCAAAGATGTGGTTGTCTATTACCAGACAAATCATAACGGTTGGACTGAGAAAATTTTTTATACTGACGAAATTAGTTTCTTAATTAACTGTGGTGTCATCTAGTTGTGTATTTTTACATGTATTTATGAGTATGACATATTACACCTCTGCGAAAGCTGGTATTTCGAAACTCTTGCCACACTTTGCCATCTGCGATGCCAGCAGATTTGAGGGCCGACAGATCAGCAGACATTCCATGCCTCAGCCCATGCTCCTGTGATTTGACAGACTGCCTGTATTATAGTTTTTATGCATTTTTTTCTCTATTTTTAGACTGACAAAATTAGTTTCTTAGCTGCGGTGTCATCTAGTTAAGCACTCAGTGGGTCATATGGGGCACAAATTGTATCCACTTGGCCTAGAATCCTCATACATTAATTTCAGGGAGGTCCATACAAAATCTCCTTGGAAACCTAAAATAATTTCACCTTCACCAATATTCTGCAAGCTGTGTGAAACAACATGATTTTAACACTCTATTTGTCAGTTTGGCAAAAATGGTAACAGTTTGATGTGGATTAAGGTCACTGTAACCTATACCTAAGGTATATTGGTAAACTGCATGATTTTGAGCTTTCTGGGAGTCATTTCACTCGTTGTTCAAGGCTCCTTGAATTCAGCTGAGCGTCATGACCCATGGGCCCCTTGTTGTAATATTTTAGGTCAGAGGTTTAAATAAAATAATAATATATCACTTAATAAAATGAATATATGACTTTTTTCGTCGACGAGAGAAATGCAAGGTCGCTGTTTTTTTTTTTTACATAATTATCCCTGATACAATGCACAAATTGTTAAAAATCGGGAAATTTCACCGTTTCCCCTAATTTTTGCTTAAACATTTTATTGAACCCTATTTGTCAGGAAATGATATATTGACTGAACCAAAATTTGAATTTTGTTATTCCTGTAATGCTGTTGAGAAAATAACGGGTTCCTACCTTAAACAAGACTCAGTAAATTTCACTGGATCTTGACTTCTAGGTCCAGGGTAAATATTACATATAAAACGGTTTAAGCCAATTAAACTTTCAGAAAATTCCTTTTCTAGGAGTAATAATCTGTAAGCCAATTTCTCTTTTACCTTTTTTAATAAAGTTTCGACTTTTTTTAAACTCAAACATTTAATATCATTAAACTGAATTATAATATTATATAAGGTGACATATTTTTTACATAAACTTGTTATGGGGATGTTCACATCATTCCACACTTTCTCATTCTGCATTCACGCCTACATGTTTTAGAAATATGTTTTGGAATGATATGAGAAAGCGATTGTGATACTAAATTAATACTGGCTATACTTTAATTTTCAGACAAATCTTTGCGTCAAGGCAAAAGATCAAGCGAAAGATCAGTTTGCCCGAATCTGGGTTTGAGATTACCCGAATCTGGGTCAGTTTGCCCAAATCTAGGTGTGAGTTTGCCCGAATCTGGGTGTTGAGTTTGCCCGAATCTGGGTGTGAGTTTGCACGAATCTGGGAGCGAAATTGCCCGAATCTAAGTGCGAGTTTACCCGAATCTAGGTATTGAGTTTGCCCGAATTTTGGTCTAGTTGCCGACTCTGTGGTGAGTTGCCCGATTTGGGTCTAGTTGCCGAATTTGTGGCGAGTTGCCCGATCTGGGACTAGTTGCCGAATTTGTGCTGAGTTGCCCGATCTGGGTCAAGTTGCCGAATCTGTGCTACATGGCCCGAGCTGGGTTTAGTAGCCAAATCAAAGCAATAGTTTCCGAATCTGGGTATAGATGCCGAATCCGTGCTTGGTTTCCCGGTCTAGGGACAAAATATATACTTAAGTTGAATATATAGTACCAGTTAATTGTATTGTAAGCAAGTAACGATTGAAACAAAAGACAGGAAAAGACACTTTATGCAACGTGAACTTGAAACCCCCGAGGAAAAGCAAGGAAGACACTGTTACCAAAAAAAAAGTAACAGGAGAGTTTACGTAATTGGGAAACGCCAGGGAAAAGCAAGAAAGACTCTGTTACCAAAGGAAGCGACAGCAGAGTTTACGTGATTATGAAACGCCAGGGAAAAGCAAGAAAGACTCTGTTACCAAAGGAAGGGACAGGAGAGTTTACGTAATTCTGAAACGCCAGAGAAAAAGCAAGAGTGACTTTCCAAAGATCACAAAAAACACTTAATGGAACGTGAACTTGAAACCCCTGAGAAAAAGCAAGAAAGACTCGGTTACCAAAGAAAACGATAGGAGGGTTTACGTGATTGTGAAACGCAAGAGAAAAAGCAAGAGAGACTTTCCAAAGATAAAAAAAGGACTTAATGGAACGTGAACTTGAAACCCTGAGAAAAAGCAAAGAAGGCTCTCTTACCAAAATGAGCGACAAAATAAATCACGTCAAGCAGAAACAATTGACGAAAAAAGAGAAAGACTTGGTCTAGAATTAAGATGTAAAAACGAATTAAGAGCGAAAGAAACGGAACAAGAAACCCAACAAAGATTGAGCGAAGCGGCATGTTATTAAAAAAAGCACCGACAGGAATGCCGTCATATTGTTCCTGAAAATAAAAATATTATTTCAGAATTCTTAGAAGAAGTACTACATTCTGAAAATTACGTGTGCTGTAGTTGTCATCGCTTAATGTTTAGGATGTCAGTTGTGCATCTGAAAGAAGAGAAGTAAAATAAGGTGTCACAGTCTCTCTTCCAAAATGTACTGGCATTTCTTCAAACCTCTTACAAAAATATAGGAAGGATATGTAGAACATGCCACTTGACATTAAAAAAAAGGAAAATTGCCCGCACAGTCCGAAGCAAATAATTTGTCTGTAGTAGATCCACCAAAAGAACTTGCAGATCTGAATACGCTTGAACTTAGACTTGTTTGCCAAAGAATCGCTTTCATGAAAATGGTAGGCTTACCTAGAGGGAAACAACATGGAATTCATGAACCAAAATGTCCCAGCAAAACTTGACGCGGTATGCGAGGTACTTCCGAGACTACCTTCTGAGTCGCAAGTTGTTGGAATGAAATTAAAGCGAAGTTTGAAAGTGAAGGTTCACTCAACAAGTGCTCTTATGGTTCACTCAATACACCCAAGGCTTGCAAGTAGTGAAACACAGGAAATTGATCTCGAACTTCTGTGATATTTGAGCCATTCACCGAAACTGCTGTAGAAATGAATGAATACGATGTTTGCCAGGACGATAGTAAAAGCGCTCAGAGCATACGAACTGCCTATGACAAAGTTGATGGAAACATGTCATTTCTGAAGACGACGAAGACCTAACAGAACAGGATGAATATGCATTTGAAGAAGCATCTAAAGTACGAGGGCTGCCATATGAAACAAGTATGATGATTGAAGATCCTGAATTACTGAACAAAATAATGTGTTGCATCAGCTGATGGGGCAAAACCAATGCCACTTCTGAGTGATCCTAACTTTGAGGAAATATCTAATCCTGAAAAGTTAAGTATCCTGATGGAACAAATGCACTAACAGCTGAACGACCTGTGCACTTGAATCCTCGAAAATATTTCAACCAAAAATTGCTTGATCTTGATAGCAGATTTTCAAGATCTATTGAATACATATTCAGTGCACAATATGCAACGGAAGGTAACCAAGTTACAGGTGACATTAATCACTACATTTTCAGACCGGCTAGTGGAAGACACTTTCAAGGAAAAGGGCTGACTGCAGGCATGGTAAAAAATGTCAAACAGATGACAAGTTTTGTAAAATTAGTTAAAGCCTACAGAATGTTGAAAAACGTCAGGGGAACCCCGGCCTATTTCCAAACTGTATTTTATGACTTTTAGGCATGGTTCGACTGGTGGGAATACCAACGTGTTTTTTCACAGTTTCTGCTGGTGATATGCAATTGCCTGATGTGATTCGAACAATAGCGAGACAGTATGGGACAATATTGACCGATGATGATATGAAACAATTATCTTTTACTGAGAGATCACAATGAGAAGAAACTCAGTCACTGCTGCACGCCAGTTCCAGTACAGATTAGAACTGTTGTTCAGAGATGTCCTGAAATCAAAAGCTTAATCATTAGGGGAAATAGTTGACTACGTTATTCGAATAGAATTTCAAGCTCGTGGTTTTCTTCATGCACATACACTCTTATGGGTGAAAGATGTAGGCATTACATGTACAGTACCTGGTGATGAAGACGAAACTCTGAAAAAATAGTCAAGGAATTGCAAACTCACATTCAAAATATTGCAAGAAAAAAGGACCGTGTAGATTCAGCTTCCCTAGACCACCAAGCCCCGTAACACTGATTGCAAAAGAACCAGATGATGAAATGGCAAAACTGAAGAAACATTGTGCATCCCGTAACTCCAAAGAGTGAAAGATGTAATGTCTGATGAGGATACGTCAGAAGACGCCACACTGGAACATATTTTAGACAAAGCCTGTGTTTCCCTGCAAGACTACATTCAACAGTTTTTGGTTTCACGAAGAGGCAAAACAATAGTGTTAAAGAGGTCCCCAACAGAAAGCTTTATCAATCCATACAACCCAGTCATACTGAAAGCCTGGCAGGCAAACATGAACATACAGAACATCATAGATCCGTACGCATGTGTAATAACATTGCTGCCCATATGACTAAAAATGAAAAAGGCATTGGGGAGCTGTTAAACAAGTATATAAAGAGTATAAAGACCAAGAGATCAAATGCATGCTTCGACGTGTAGGCTCGGTTTTTCTAAATCAGCGTGAAGTCAATGCTCAAGAAGCTGTTTACAGAATATTATCGATGCCCATGAAACAATTCAGCAGAGAAGTCATATTTGTTAATACAGATGCCGAAGATGTGCGAGCAGCTGTTCTGAAACCACAGAAAGAACTGAACGGTTTATGAGATCAAGAGGAAAAAATTTTCCTGAGCAATGTCATTGAACGATTCTATGAGACCTAGCTGCATCAAAAATATGTGTCTAGCAGAGTTCGCAGCTAACTATAAAGTGAGATATGGAAACATGAATGATGAGAAAAATGACTCTGTACCAGTTGTATTATATACCGACAGTGTACAAGAGGATGTTCCAGCACAACTGCCAAAAGAGATCAAACTGAATAATAATGCCGGTATGAAGTACAAACGTAGACGTCCAGCAGTAATAAGACTTCCAAGTTTAGTATTGAAAAAGTTCCAAGTGACTTCTATCGAGCAAAGCTGATACTACATCTACCAAGGCGCAACGAAAATGTTGATCTGTTAGGTGGTTTTCCTGATTTTGCGTCCTATTACCCTAACAAACAGGACTGAAAATGAAGCAAATTACACAGAGAATTCAGACCTCGTCGAACAAGCAATCTAAAATAATGCTGAGTTTGGACCGCCTGAACATGCGTGGGCAAACGTTGCACCTGGTGCTGAACATAACGATTTGCAAGATGAAAATGAAGGTGTAGAGGTAAAAAGAGACATTGATCAGCAAGATCTTGACGCCAATGCAGAACTTATTGAAAACCCCAAGTCCGATTATACTTCAGAAATTATTGCGCGATATGAAACTGAGGCCGAGAGACAAATTTTACCTGATGATGAATACCGTAAGATGGTACGCAGTTTGAATAAGAAACAAACACAAATCGTATCCTTCAACAGGAAATGGTGTAAGCAAGCTGTTAGCTTTGAAACAAAAGAAAGTTGTGAAACCTTATCATGTGTTCTTGAGTGGACCGGGTGATGTTGGAAAATCACGTCATCAACTTTGTACACTCCGATGTAAGAAAACTATTTCGCATGTCAAACGCTATAAGCATTTAAGACATTACTGTGCTTTAAACTGCGCCCACTTGAGTCGCTGCTTTTAATATTGGTGGTATGACAATGCATTCTGCTTTATCTCTGCAGACTAGAAAGTATGGTGGTGATCATTATTCTTTTGACAAATTGAACCCACTGAGGGCAAAACTAGAAAAACTGCGGTTGTTAATTATTGACGAGATCTCTATTGTTGGATCTGATATTTTACTGGACATTCACAAACGTTTGCAGAAAATAAATAGACTTTCAGATGATTCAGTTTTGTTCGGAAATGTTTCAATCTTGGCAGTTGGAGACATGTATCAACTCCCCCCAGTATTACAGTCACAGATCTATCAACCAGTGAAAAATCCTGTCGAAAGATTACAAGGTAACCTTTGGAAAGACAAATTTCAACTACATGAATTGCATGAGGTGATGTGTCAAAAAGACGACTGTTCCTTTGCTGAAATGCTTTGTCGCATTAGAACGGGAGACCATACTGATGCTGATATCTTATTATTACACGACAGACGGCGGAAGATAATCCAAATTATCCACATGACGCTTTGCACGTTTTTGCATACAATTGTGACGTTGGTGAAAGGAATTTGATAAAATTGAAAGAACTTCAGCCAAATGCAGACCATCTGATATACATCCATGCATCAGATAATAACACTGACAGCGCTGGGTAGGTCAATTTAGAAAAGATGAACACTTCACAGAAGCGATCTGAAACTGCGGGTTTACCTACGATTCTTGTGTTGACAGTTGGTGCCAGAGTCATACTTACATACAACATCGATATAGCTGATGGTATTGTCAATGGTGTTATAGGAACAGTACAAAAGATATTAAAAATGTCAGTAGAACAGTTCAAGTTATTTTGGTGAAGTTTGACGATCAGTCTATTGGAAAGGGTGCAGTATCTGCTAGTCAGTTGAAAACGGAATATCCCTATGGAGTGCCTATAAAGAGACATAAAACAAGATACGAAAAATGAAACAGAAAGGGAGCTCGGATAGCAAGACGACAATTTCCATTAACATAAGAATGGGCAGTAACCATCCACAAGTACCTGGGTCTCACCGTAGACAAAATTGTTGTGAACATAAAAAAGGCAAAGCGCTTTGGGGAAAGGACAGGCTTATGTTGCATTTAGTCGTTTGAAGACATTGGAAGGTTAATATATCGTAGACTTTGATGCGGCTGGAATTAAGGCTAACAAGAAAATCGGAAGGTAAAATAGAAGAAATGCGGCAAAATACAATACCAGCTGAAGACCTGAATCTGATGGAACGAAACCCTGAATGGACAATCATTTGGACATTTGAATGTACGTTATTTGCTCAACAAAATGCCGGACCTGTTAACTACTAGACAAGCCCGCATTTTCAATCGAACAGATATGGTGTGTTACACCGAAACATATTTGACAGATGACCCCTATTTGGATATTTTTTTCGGAAAAGTACCAGTATCGCATATTTGTGGTACACTGTACCATCGAAACAGAACCACGGTGGATTGCACGGTATCATGGTATGTGTAAAGCAGAAATTAAAATCAGAGGAGATAACTGTCGAGAGTGAGGCACTGAAATGTAAAATTGTACAGGTCAAAGTTCAGGAATCAAAAATGATTGTTGTTGTTGCAAACAGAAAACCGTTTTACCCTCTTGAGCACTTTTGAAGATTTCGTTCTGTCATCTCCTCTTTACCCTTGGATTTGCCAGTGTTTGTGTTTGGCGACTTTAATGATGACTTGAATGAAAAGCAAGAAAGCAAATTAGTTGTATTAATGAAGGAATTCGGGTTTGAACAATTTGTAAGAATTCCTACAACTGACAGAGGGACGCTGATAGACCGTATATACCACAACAATGTTGGTACACTGGGAGTTGGTTCAAAAATGCATGACACATACTTCTCAGATCGTGAGATAACATTTTGTAGCTTTAAGAACAAATTAATTATTTT
Source organism: Sipunculus nudus (assembly GCA_026874595.1). Taxonomy (NCBI): domain Eukaryota; kingdom Metazoa; phylum Annelida; class Sipuncula; order Golfingiida; family Sipunculidae; genus Sipunculus; species Sipunculus nudus. Next base: position 84,738,051 of record CM049311.1, on the reverse strand, counting down.
ACATTGTATTCATACGGTATCCATTTTTATTATACTGTCCTCTCATCAGTATTATAATATATTTTTATTCGTTCACACTTTAATATTTTTGTATTTTTTTTTAATATATTGGTTATTGATATTAATGAGATTTTGAATATTTTAATAAATAAAAACAATGAAATAATATGATCTAAATAATTTACCTAACACTTTACATTTTCAAAAATAAATTGTCACATTATCTCTATACTGTTATTACTTTACTATTGTCATATTATCATTATTATTATGATGGTTTATAGAAGTTTATGATTGAAATGTTTTGTTGTTAATTCTTTATTGATAGATTGATAATTCCCAATTGTCATTATTTTCAAAATAATAATGAAAAGAAATAATGTTTAGTATATTGTCTCCATCAAACGCTTTCTGCAAAAAGAAATTCGGTCAGAGAGATGATTCTTGGTACTCAAACGCCGTTCCATACCATAATGACCGGCAGAGTATATTGTTCCATATGAGGTGCTGCCATGTGTAAATCAAAGTAGAACAATGATGAAGAAATGGTTGCTCTTTATCTGCACGAATCCATCGTACCTTCTTGTAACAATGTACCATAAGATTTCGTTTTTATACATATGAAATTACAGTTACTGATTTATATATTCAAGACATTAAATAAGACTAGATTAATTAAGATTATCTAGATTAATTAAAAAATATCACAAGTCTGGACAAGGTTGCGGTATTACGGAATAACTATGATTCCTAGTTTCTAAATTGTCCTGGTTTCATTTGGAATTTGGATGGATACGTCACTTGGGGACAGGAGGTGGCAGGCTGTGTGATAATCACGGTCGGGCTCTCCGGGAATAACCAGTGGCGCACCATCGCTCATTCGCGACATGGGTGGTTACGTCACTAGGGGACTGGAAGCGACAGGCTATGTGATAAGCACGGTCGGTCTCTCCTTGAACAACCAGTGGCGCACCATCGCCTATTTGGGACATGCATGGTTACGTGACTTAGAGACAGGAGGCGACAGGCTGTGTGATAAGCACGGTCGGTCTCTCCGGGAACAACCAGTATGGCGTACCAGTTTATCAAAACCAGTGCTGGATGAACCAAATTACTTTCTGCGATACATGCAATGAACAAGTCTCATTGGAGACAAAGGTGGTTACATCATTTGGTCACAGTAGGTGGCAGGCTGTGTGATAAGCAGGCTGTAGCAATGTCACAATAACTGAAATAACTTAATAGATTCATGTATATGTCTTCCGTATATACCACAAAAACGTTGGTACCGAAGAACTTGCATCATGCAGCTGTCAGTGATAAAAACTATGTTATTATATATATATATATATATATATATATATATATATATATATATATATATATTTCATTATATATTATTCTATGTAATAAAATATGTTGTTTGAATTTATCTTTTGTTATTCCTGATGTTATGCAAGAAGTGACGAACAATCTGGAACGAATGTCTTCTCAATTATACGCGTGAAGAAAATTGAATACTAAGAGACGTGGTCCATAAATAAGAACTGCCGGACGAACAAACTGACAGACAGAAATACCAAGTTCATGACTTGCTCAATGATGCATCTTATTCCTGAATAAGTAGAAATGACCAGCCCCCAGAACTCATCCCAAAACATATTATGTATAAGTTACAAAGTGATTGCTGCAAAACTGTGGCCTGCATAATGTTATAAGTAAGAAGCAAGAACCAGCAAAAAGGCGAAATTGATGACAACTGATAGACTAGAGACAAACATACTGACAAAGTGTAGGGCAATTCAGTAGACTGCGTCTTGAAAAAATCCAGGAGGGAGTAAAGGCAAAGTTTGTGAAGATAGGACCAATATTTACAAAATTATTTTTCATGATCTTGACGTTGACCTTTGAACGATATAAATAATATACTTACTTGTCCCCCGCTTCGCGGATGCGGGGGACATTGCTTTGTGTTTGTCTGTCTGTCTGTCTGTCTGTCACGTTGTCTGTCAGGTTTTCGTTTCCGTGCGATAACTTTCCTAAATATTATCCGATTTCATCCAAATTTGGGTCAGTGATTGCTCTCATGCATACCTTGGTTAGGATTGGCTTCGGAGTATCTGGCTTCTGCCTGTCTGTCTGTCACTATGTCTATCCATCCGTCAGGTTTCGTTTCCGTGCGATAACTTTCCAAAATATTATCCGATTTCATCTAAATTTGAGTCAGTGATTGCTCTCATGCATACCTTGGTTGGGATTGGTTTAGGAGTGTCTGGCTTCTGTCTGTCTGTCTGTCACTTTGTCTGTCTGTCTGTCAGGTTTTCGTTCTCCTGCGATACCTTTCCTAAATATTATCCGATTTCATTCAAATTTTGGTCAGTGATTGCTCTCATGCTTGCCTTGGTTGGGATTGGTTTTTGAGTGTCAGGCTTCTGTCTGTCTGTCTGTCACTTTGTCTGTCTGTCTGTCAGGTTTTCGTTTCCGAGGGATAACGTTCTTAAATATTATGCGATTTCTTTCAAATTTTTGGCACTAATTGCTCTTATGCTTACCTTGGTTGGGATTGGTTTTGGAGTGTCTGACTTCTGTCTGTCTGTCTGCCTGTCACTTTGTCTGTGTGTCTGTCAAGCTTTCGTTTCTGTGCGATACCTTTTCTCAATATTATCCGCTTTTATTCAAATTTTGGTCAGTGATTGCTCTCATGGATACCTTGGATGGGTTGGGTATTGAAGTGTCATGCTTCTGTCTGTCTGTCTTTCTGTCACTTTGTCTGTCTGTCTGTCAGGTTTTCGTTCCCGTGCCATACCTTTCCTAAATATTATCCGATTTCATTCAAATTTTGGTCAGTGATTGCTCTCATGCATACCTTGGTTGGGTTGGATATTGGAGTGTCATGATTCTGTCTATCTGTCTGTCTGTCACTTTGTCTGTCTGTCTGTCTGTCAGGTTTTCGTTCCCGTGCCGTACCTTTCCTAAATACTATCCGATTTCATTTAAATTTTGGTCAGTGATTGCTCTCATGCTTGCCTTGGTTAGGATTGTTTTTGGAGCTTCTGTCTGTCACTTTGTCTGTCTGTCTGTCTGTCAGGTTTTCGTTTCCGTGCGATAACTTTCTTAAATATTATGCGATTTCATTCAAATTTTGGTCAGTGATTGATTTCATGCATACTTTGGTTGGGTTGGGTATTAGAGTGTCATGCTTCTATCTGTCTGTCTGTCTGTCTGTCACATTGTCTTTCTGTCTGTCAGGTTTTCGTTCCCGTGCCATACCTTTCCTAAATATAATCCGATTTCATTCAAATTTTGGGCAGTGATTGCTCTCATGCATACCTTGGTTGGGATTTGTTTTGGAATGTCTGGCTTCTGTCTGTCTGTCTGTCACTTTCTCTGTCTGTCAGGTTTTCGTTTCCGTGCGATAACTTTCCTAAATATTATCCGATTTCATTAAAATTTTTGGCATTAATTGCTCTCATGCTTACCTTGGTTGGGATTGGTTTTGGAGTGTCTGGCTTCTGTCTGTCTGTCTGTGACTTTGTCTGTCCATCTGTCAGGTTTTTGTTTCCGTACAATAACTTTCTTAAATATTATCCGATTTCATTCAAATTTTGGTCAGTGATTGCTCTCATGCTTACCTTGGTTGGGTTAGGTATTAGAGTGTCATGCTTCTATCTGTCTGTCTGTCTGTCACTTTGTCTTTCTGTCTGTCAGGTTTTCGTTCCCGTGCCATACCTTTCCAAAATATAATCCGATTTCATTCAAATTTTGGGCAGTGATTGCTCTCATGCATACCTTGGTTGGGATTTGTTTTGGAGTGTCTGGCTTCTGTCTGTCTGTCACTTTCTCTGTCTGTCTGTCAGGTTTTCGTTTCCGTGCGATAACTTTCCTAAATATTATCCGATTTCATTAAAATTTTTGGCATTAATTGCTCTCATGCTTACCTTGATTGGGATTGGTTTTGGAGTGTCTGGCTTCTGTCTGTCTGTCTGTGACTTTGTCTGTCCGTCTGTCAGGTTTTTGTTTCCATACAATAACTTTCCAAAATATTATCCTATTTCATTCAAATTTAGGTTAGTCATTGCCCTTATGCTTACCTTATTTGGTATTGGTTTTGGAGTGCCAATCTTCTGTATGTCTGTCTGTCTGTCACTCAAGCTGTCCGTCTCTCAGGTTTTCGTGTCTGTTCCATTCCTTTCCTAAATACTATCCGATGTCATTCAAATTTTGGTCAGTGATTGCTCTCATGCTGACTATGGTTGGGATTGGTTTTGGAGTGTCTGGCATCTGTCTGTCTGTCTGTCTGTCACCCTGCCTGTCAGTCCGTCAGATTTTCATTTCCGTGCGATAACTTTCCAAAATATTATCTGATTTCATTCAAATTTTGGTCAGACATGGCTCTCATGCATACCTTGGTTGGGATTAGTTTTGGAGTGTCTGGCTTTCTCTGCCTGTCTGTCACTTTGTCTGTTCCTCTGTCAGATTTTCGTTTCCCTGCTATAACTTTCCTAAATATTATCCGATGTCATTCAAATTTTGGTCAGTGATTGCTCTCATGCTAACCTTGGTTTTGATTCGTTTTGAAGTGTCTGGCTTGTGTCCGTCGGTCTGTCTGTCAGTTTGCCAGGTTTTCGTTTCTATGGGATACTATATTATGGAATAATTAAAAGAAATTTTATTATGAAATTATTTATCGTCTTGTGAATTAAAGATAAAATTACAGATTATGTATATTTATTTCCAAACAAAGCCACTTTGGAGAAACAAAATACTTTAGCGCAGGTAAAAATTCTGAAATTAGCGCAGCTGACGCGTTCCCCAAAGCCATGTCGTTCCAAAGGCAGTCCAGCTGTACGTGACGTCACCACCAGTACACGCTGCCATTCTCATACAACTACTTTTACAGTAGGCCTATTGAGTAGATAAAATCCTGATATTTCTTTGTGCTTTCTGCAATTTGCTAAAACTTGATAATATATTATAAGAGCCGCCGACGTTACAGTCCGTGATTTACAGATTATGATATGTTATACATATCATAATCTGTAAATCACGAACGGTGGCATCGCCGTCGGCCGCTAATATATTGTTAAGAGTAACTTGCTTAGGAGTAAAATGTGTCCATTGTTGTTGTTGTGGTTTGTGGTACTTCAATCCCTTTAGTCTCGGTTTATAAAACAAGAAAAAATAGACGCCACATGCTGCAACTCCGTGCAAGTAACAAACAAAATCGTGGGGAATATGTTATCATCTTAACCATCCGCTTCAGTAATAACTTGAAAAATATTAGAAAACTCCTTCCTATTGTTCTCAATGTAGTATAAAATTAAAACGCGAAAGCTGTACTTGAAGAAAATCATTCGTAGGTCTATATCATGGCGGATTGCGCATGATTACCATGCAGTTGTATTAACGACAGAATACACAAACCTGGTGTTCGGTCATTTTCTGTATTTATTCAATTAAACAGTAACTGAAGCCACTAGTGAATTATCTTAAAACTGAAACGGTTATGTTTCGTACCTGCGGGAACAGATATGTAAGTTAACCACGGGATTAATTGTACAAGTCGCAAAAATATAGTCTGTTATTTCTTGCATTTGGTTTTCATCTTTTCTTAAAAACTTCGATACAAGTAATTATACGCATTTTACTTGTACAAAGTTGCTTGTATAAAATATAAACGTGAAAAACACAGCAGGTGGACAGGGTTGGTGGAACAGACTACTAGTATATTTAGGTCAAGCGGGTCGTCTAGAAGAAGTGTACATACACAGGACCAAACCACATCAGGTGGTCCATTTGGAAATACGGTGGCCATCAAATATACACGTTTACAGCAACGGTGATCTGCTACATATTATATATGTTTTTGAGTAAATATTTATTTATAATTGTACAATATCAATTTATTTATTAGGTTATTCTTGGTTTCAACAACTCCAACATATTGAGTTATTATTTATTAAATGATAAGTTTACAATATCAATTTATTTATTAGGTTTTTCTTGACTTCAACTAAACCTATCACGGGACTACAAATCATTCTGTAAAGTAACCTTACAAAATGACTTGAACCTTCAAAGGTACTTTCATGAAATCTTCCACCTCGTGTTCGTCCTTTATACTAAAAACAATTTCTGTTTATAGAATGTGGGATTGCCCAAAACTAGAAGTGCCTTGTAAATTTTAGTGGAATTTTTAAATATGAGATAAACTAAAATATATTAAAGCATGAACCTGTGAAGCGATCAAATTAGCATCAGCACACACGTGTGTCCAAAAAAAAAAACAACCACTGATAATGATATATGCCTAATCTATATAATTGATACGCAGTTGGTTTTCTTCTACACAAATATTTACATACTTCCGCTCTGATTTGGCGTCTGAAATTCGGCAAACGTATCGGCAGTGCGCTCTTCTAGGACAAGTTTGTTTAATTTTGCGGGATTATGCCTTATTAAGTTGCATAATCAATAACCTTAATATTCCCCTTATAAGTACCCCTATTTCTTGTGTGCTTTAAGGTCCTCCACGCCTGTAACTTTTTTCAGGAGGCGCCTTGTAGATTTTCCTGCATTTTGAGCTCACTGGCCACTGAGCGTATTTTGCAATTCGCGATGAAAGGTCTACTCTAATCCCCATTGATCCAAATACCTCCCTCAACAGGAAGTAAAGCTTTTTTTTTATTCTAAACAAAGACCACATGACTCCGCTTTCAATGCTAGGGCTTCTCAGATGGGTTAACGGTAAGGCCATTAACCGACCAGGTTTGGACTTTTTATGAGTTTACAGGTATGTTGATTTCTATACATTCATAAATATCTTTGCATTATAACCATGGTTTCAATGGGATGATTGAAAAAAGCTAGTTCAAAGCCCTATACAACTTAAACACAGTTCGGGGGACGGGAAGGATAGGGATGCACACTATTTTTTTTATCCGCAATCTCCAGGGACTTTAAAACATCAAATTATATTTTAAAAAAACTAGATTCTGCAATTGGAGCCTAAAAAGCTCAACCACAATCTCCTTATCAGTCATATGTTCAAATGTTCACTTTTCATGTGTAAACACTGGCACGCTTCAGTGACGCGGTTTCGCCTGGGGAGTGGCAGAACAAATGCAAACGTATTGGCGGCTTCTACATGGGGATAAAGGAATTCTTATTTTATCATAATGTTGTATAAGGGATAAAAATTAATTTTCTGAAAAAAAAACCCGGATATCCCTTTCTCTAATTTAACCAAAATCAACGAACCAAGTTATTTCTATGCAACGGAGTTGCACCGAAAGATGTAAACCTGCAGTTCATCTTGGAGCATCATCAATTTTCATGTAACCTGAAGACAATCAACAAAGCTCAGGACAAGCATTTAATACTGTAGGAGTCTATTTGCCTGTATTTCCACATTGGCAGCTTTTAGTTACATTTTCGCGTGCAATACACCAGTGACATATGTGTTGGTTATCATACCCAAGACTTCCCTCAATTGACAACCTATAAAAATCGTTTTCGTGATGTTCTTTTAGCTTCAGTTTTAAATTATTCGAAATATCTTTCATAAACTTTCACTTTTTTTTATATACAGCCATATATTTTTTTTTTTTCATTTTTTTCTCACAGTATTTCAGTAAGCGTTTCAAAGCTTTTTCCTGCCAAACGGTATTGTTATTTGAAACACACTGAATTTTACATTTTGGTATTGAAACATGTTTTCCATCAAAACACGTTTAAAATACTAATAAACCTGTTTTAACTTGAAACTTCTATAAATCTTGAAACGCCTTTAAGTCTCATTTTTTTACACACGTTTTCAATGGTAAAACATGTTTTACCATTATACTAGTTGCTTTGTAATTCAGTTTATACTGAACACAATGAGAAACATTACTAGTTGGTTTAACTGTTTCTAGTATTTTCTAGATCTTGTTCTTGGAGTGTTCTGCATGTGGGATTACACATATAAGGAATATTTCGATTACACAATATAAGCAATATTTCGAAGTTACGAAGTTATGATTTTTTATTCAATCTGAAACTTTGAATATCAGTATCAAACATTATTTAAACAATACAATTAAAGTTTCTTTCAATCTATAACGCTGTAGCCTCTTTGACTTCACCTGCAACACCACACTCGCTTAGAATTGAAATAAAAACTTAAAGGTAGGAACACTATTTGAAACCCCTATATTTAAATTCAATTCAAAGTCGGTTATATTCTTAAAGGACCCCATAAGGCATAAATTACTTTAAACCTGGCACAGTAATCATTCTTATGGTATATATATATATTTTAAGTTTTCGTTCATTTTCACATAATTTTGAATTATTTAAAAAAATATTTGAAGGTACACAATTTTAAGCTCTCAGTAATTGTGATCCACTTTTTAATGAACTAATATAATACTGCGTGACAATATCTTAGTGTTTTTTTTTTTCTCTATCATGATTCTATCCATACAGAAACTGAAATTTTAAGTTTTTATTCAACAATTTATAACAATTGTTACTGGGGGCTAAAAATGGTGTACCTCTTAAAAAATTATTACACACACACACATAAATATATATATATATATATATATATATATATATATATATATATATATATGTTACAGGCAATTTGTGAAACCAGGCATTTCGTGAAATGACTGAAATTTTAAGGCATTTCGTGAAATGACTGTTTCACTCAGGCATTTCATGAAATGACTAAAATTTCCAGGCATTACACGTAATGACTGAAATTTGGGCCCAGTCATTTCACGTAATGCCTGAATGCTATTTCTTGCTGAATGAGAACACCCATGGTCGGTTGAAAATCAGTTTATTTTATTTTTCGCTCTTGTAACACAGAATATTGTTTTAAAACAAAGCTTTAATGCAGGAGCACTTTGAAGTGCAATATATAACCGCTTTTTACTTATTACTGCATGACTGTTGTGGCAACGACTGTTACACTTCAGATTGGCCTTGAAACACTGACACCTCCTGGAACTACACTTCTTTGACCCAGAACTTGCACAACTGCTACGCAGAAATCCTTGGCCTCCTAAAGCGCTCTTTTTCAGTGCTTCTCTGACAGATATCCTCTCTTCTGTGTTGATATCAATGTAGGTCAGTAAACGTTGTGGGCAAAGGGAAAACTCATTTCTGGTGAACTTTGACTTCAGTATCCCAGCTTTCACGCCAATGGTGTACAGGTCGTTTTCATTACGGTCTACGATGACACCAAAAATGTTTCTAGGATCCCCTCTTCCTCTATCCACAGTTGGTATGGGCACCGCCACATTGTCCCCTACTTCTCCTGCTTTTAAGTCTACACGGCTTCTCTTCACCATACGTTCTGCTTGTGAGAGCTGTGCTTCTCTTGCCCTCTTGCGCTGTTTGTTGATATTTTCTTGCCGAGAAGCTAACGCGGTCCGAGGAGCTGGGCTTTGTGTTTGATCAGCGGAGGCGACAGAAGGCGGCTCAGAGGAGGCGACAGAAGGCGGCTCAGGGGAGGCGACAGAAGGCGACTCGGGAGAGGCGACAGAAGGCGGGCTCAGGGGAGGCGACAGGCGGCTCAGCGGAGGTGTCAGCTGGTGGCGCAGCGGAGGTGTCAGCTGATGGCGCAGCGGAGGTGTCAGCTGATGGCGCAGCGGAGGCGATAGAAGGCTGCTCAGGGGAGGCGACAGGCAGCTCAGTGGAGGCAGCAGGCAATGGTTGGAGAGTAACGAGAAGGTCCTCTTCAGTCTCAAGGCGCACAATAATCTCCTGTGGCAGACTTGTTGATGCCAGTCCAACCTTGATGCCAGAACCAAACATGGCTGCATAAGGTAACACTTAATCCCAGAATGGTACGCACTGTTCTTTTGATTCTGTACAAAACGAAGTCCTAGAGACCGTCCTGTGTTTTGTTGTCTGAGAGCCAAGCAGCTAGCATATCCTTAATATCAGAACTGGCTCTTTCCACAGAACCCTGACTCTGGGGATGGCGGGGCTTGCCATGGACAAGATGAAGCTGGGACCACATACCTTTCAACTCACGTATGACTTCGGCAGTAAACTCAGATCCATTGACCGACTGGAGAACGCACGGAGCACCGAATAGCAGAAATATATCATGCAGCTGGAAGGCAACCTTACTCGCCCTTTTCGATGTCAGTGGGCTTAGAATGCAGAACTTGGTTAGATGACACTGGTACACCATTATCCACCTATACTGGGATTTTGGGCAGGACTGCATATCTATCAAATCTACTTGGCTACGGGAACCAAAGTCCTGAGATAATATTGGTCTAACAACAACCCCTGTGGTTTTTGGTCTCTTCGTCTTTTCCTGGCAAGGCACACAGTAAGATATGAACAAGTCTACACACTCTCTTGTTATGTTTGCATACTTCTGACATAGGTGTTTGAGCATGCGGTCGCGGCCACCATGCCCGGTTGCAATGTGCGCTCTCTGGATAACTTCATAGGTTTCTTCTATACATACATAGTACAAGGGGGGATCCTCCGGGGACGATCTTTTCCGTATGAGCTTTTCAATATCTCCACACTTGAGGACCTCGTATCTGCAATTAAAGTGAATAATAATGTTCGATTAATTCCTAAGATTGAAAAAAAATATATACTATACTTACAATATATTCTATACTTAAGACAAACTGGTGACAAACTGTCTATTGTTAATACACAAGGTTTATCAATATCAATTAGATGACCCGCATTTTTTTAATGTGATGCTAGTGATAATTTGAGCAATTAAATAAACGAAATTAATTTTTTAAATATTTCACAACATAAATCAATTATATATAATATATAATATATAAAATATATATAAATATATAAAATATATAATAAATAAAAAGTATAGATAAATAAAAATAAATAACTAATAATCAGGAATTTGGCATTGTTCTCAATTATTTCAGAATTGGAACAAGCAATGTGTGATAATGCTAACTTCTAATAAAGTAAATCAAATGTAGATAATGATATCTGACTTACTTCTTCCGTATATAATAGACATGCCTTGATTTGGTAGAAGTGCTCTGGGAGTCATTCTTCAGCTGATCAATTGTAGAGTAATATTCATCTCTAGGAATCAGATACTTCTGGCACTTTGCGTACTTTTCAAACAATTCTTCTCTAAATTTAAGTTCATTAGCCATATTCAATGAGTGAACAAATGACAGCAGTTCAGTTGTCATCAACAAGTGACAAGTGATGAACAAAATTCTGGTCACCTCTTATACCCCCCCCCCCCCCCCAATCTCAACAGTAAATCACTGGAGGATGTGAGCAGATCAAGGTAATTAATTGCTGGCAGACCCGTACTGTGGTTTTGACAGATTGAGCAGATCAGCGATTCATTATGGCATGTGACCATAGCATTCAGCCCTAATAAGCAGATCCCTGGAGAGCATGTCTGTTACCAAACTGACCTGTGACTATGGGCTGCAGAGATCTGAGTAGGTCAGTTGATTTAGCAAACAGTCATACTTGATAAAATATCATGATGTAAGCAGATCAGTGGTGAATAAGCGTCATTGACAATGTACACAGCCAAAATGCATGCATGGACCACTTGTGGTGACTGTTTTGAAAAATAAAACACAAGAAATGAAGATTCGGTTGTTACACTAATTGCCTAAAACACCCTCAGGCAAAGTGTGTAAAAATGATCACCAAATTTCAGTCATTACGTGTAATGCCTGGAAATTTTAGTCATTTCATGAAATGCCTGAGTGAAACAGTCATTTCACGAAATGCCTAAAAATTTCAGTCATTTCACGAAATGCCTGGTTTCACAAATTGCCTGTAACATATATACCGGCCTTCATGCCATACCTGTATGGCACGAATGTCAGCACTCCTGACATACCGCATGTGAGTGCGCATGCGCTTGATCCAGCCATACCACTTTGATTAGTGACCGATGGACAGGAAGACTAAGAACAATACCTTTCAACTTGGGGAGCCATATTAATAATTAATTTAAAATTAAAATTAATATAATTTTATTTATATTAATAGTAAAAGTATTATAGAAAATATGTGAAATGTGTCAACATAAGTAAGACATTTCCAGACATGTAACGAACAAAAATCTTCACCAAAACTTGTTCATATTTAAGTATTAAAGGTGGAATTGTCTGTAGCCCGGTCAGGGCCATGAGGTGGCAGTTGACATTCTGGCCAACTAACAAATTTTGAAATACTATATAATTACTAATTTTTAAAGGAAAACAGAAATGAATACATGTATAACTCTCAGAAAATTTGAGGTGGAAAAGTACAAAAGTATTCAGGTTGAACCATTCAGGTGGTTTCAAGAAAGCACGATGACCCTAAAACAATAAAATGATTATAAAAGCACATTCTTGCAAACAGATATAATAAATAATGTGTACATTTTCAAGATTTTGTCAAATCTACATATATTCCTGTTTGTAAAAATGGGTAGTCAAAGGTAAAAATAAGAGCAATCAACTGCTCAGACCAAATCAATATCTAGTGTAAAGAACTGAGGAATGTAACCGGCTGTAGACATGAATACACAATCAGCTTACCCAGCGTAGTACGGTTTAGTACGATTTCGTTCGTACTCAGGGTGACCGCCGCTAAGGCATGTTGAGGATCAGCCCTGGACTGATATCGTTTCATCATGTTCACATGAAAGGTTTTGACCTTGTTATCGACCTTGACCAGATTGTCTAGGTCACCTTTTTACCTACAACGCTGTAGGGGCCTTTCCACTGGGCTAACAGCTTGTTTCTATCCGTTGGTAGGATCAACATCACTCCATCCCCGATTATGAATTACCTACGTCATAGACCTGTTTATATCTATCTGCGGATTTTCTCAAAGCTTTGGAAGCTAACACGCACGTATCGCTTAACTTGTCCTTGAGATCGAGCATGTATTGATACATAGAATTGGTTTCCGTTTGGTCCACAGATCGCGTAGAATGCGCATGGGACCTCTCAGAACTCGACTGTAGAGCAACTCAAAAAGAGAGAAACCTGTGATCAAATGTGGCGTCTCTTAACAAAATGAACCCGTTGTCATCCGTTTTCGTTCCGCTCCGCTGCACGACGGTCTTACGCTAGTTTCACCTTTGCCACCTTTCGGACCTCAACTAAACTACACGGCGGATCCCAGCCATCCCGTACAATCACGCGTACGATCGGTGCTAGAATTCTTCAGGAACAACCTTCCCGAAATATCAACATAAAAAAATGTTCTATTCCAGAAATTAAACAAAAATAAGTTTTGGAAAGAGACGTGAGGCATATACAGGGTGTACGAATTTTTAAGTGTTTTTTTAAGTTTTTCTCCGATAAACAACATTAGTCCGACAGCTTAATTGCTTGGGAAATATCGTAGATATAAAGAAGCATTCTACCGTAAAATTATATGGAAGACGCATGGTATTAGTTGAAGCTCAGGCGACATCATGAAACACAATGTTTATTCAGTGTAGTCAGTTGAAGGTATAGTCTAAGGCATGTTAATAGACACAAGCGTTATTTGTATACACATGCAAATGTCGTTGAAGTCTCTTGTACGCGAAACGTATAGCTGCCAATGTAAAAAAGATAGACCCAGAAAAATATATTCCAACAGTATTAAAATTTTGGTTTAAGTACTGTAAATTGTCATGGAATAAGCAGGTCTGATGCAAAATTGACAACTCTCCCGAAAAAAAAAGAAAGCAGGTTGATATATTTCATGTAGCAAAGAAACCACTTCAGCCTTGTTCCGCTGCATTGTCTTTCAGCAAATTAACGCAAAATGTAATATACAGATTTTGCTGAAAATTTATAGAGGGGTAGAGTAAAACTGCATCCGTAATCCATTAAATTCAGGGAGGTAATCGGAATCATCATAATATATTTTTTTCTTAAGTGCTATAATCACGATTCAACAAAGGAATAATTATAAGGGGCTATTCCTTTGTCCCCGGGCAGAACACGCCCATTCGCATGCAGTTGTTCTGCCACTCGCCTGGTGAACCCGTGTTTCTGAACCATGGCAATGTTTTACATTAAGCGTGCACGTTTGAACGAACGACTGATTAGTTAATTCGGGGGGGGGGGGGGGGGTTCAAAGTCCCCAAGAGAGTGATGACACTTATAGAAGTGTGTGAAACAACCCCCCGGGCTTCCTTTTGATAAACAAAACTTTTTTTCAAATAACCCATAAATCTGCCGCACTATTAAAACCATGGTTATCATATAAAGATACTTCTGAATGTATCAAAAATGAACATACCTGTAAACTTATAAAACGGTGTTCGTGTAAAGGGTCTCACCTCTTTGTGTCTACTCAACGGAAAAGTGCTAAGTGCTATTAAAAGACTCATGTGAACATGTGTTCCGCGCTTGAATTTATAATCTTTACTTCCATCTTAGCAGGCGATATAATGAAAATGGGATTCAGTTGGGATTATAGGTCGACTCCTGAAAAAGCGTGACAGGCGAAAATGTTTTGCTGAACATTTGTAGAGGGTTAGGGAAAAGACATTTCAATAGTCCATTTAATTTTGGAGGTAATAAAAATCACCACAATATATATTTTTTAATAAACCATGATGACAAAGGACCATTCTTTGTCCCCGTGTGGAAGCCACCCATTCGTATTTATTTGTTCTGCCACTCGCAAGGTGAACTCGTGTTATTAAAGTATAAGTGTTCACACATGAAACCCATACACGTGAACACTTGATTGATATTAAAGGAGATTCTGTTGGAGGTCTGTACGCCCTGACTACAGATTCTAGTTTGTTATCAATTTAAAGATGTACTGGTGATATTTTTTTCATGTTTCACCATCTCCATAGAAAACGGATCTTAACAAATATATGTGAACCCCCCTCCCCCAGACCCCACTCCCACCCAACCCGAATGATAATTAAGTTGTTGGGCTACTTTTCGAAAAAAAAAACTATTAAAACACATGACTTGGCCGAACTTTTGAAACCATGGTTATCATGGAAAGAAATTTATGAATGTATAAAAATCATCATGCCTGTAACCAATAAAAAAATTGTCAAATGGTGGTCAAATCACTGGACTAAGGGCCCAATGTTGACCAAACTGAAAAGCCCCCGCATTGAAAGCGGAGTCATGTGATCTTTGGATTAAAAACCTTTACTTCCTTTTGAGAGAGAATATTCTTTTAGAGGCGTTACAATGTATATGGGAGATAAATGGGGATAATAGTGGACCCGCGTGACCGCGTATTGCACGAAAATGCCTTTTGGGCAGGACATGCGCTCTCGCCACGGCCTAAAGCCTCTGTCACAACTGGGATACGGTCGCCGTACGGCGAGTGTTTTGGGCTATTCCGTGCGGTACACGCACGGCAACCGTGCGTTTTTCAAAGGCCGCAGGGACTCCGCAACGATCGTAACTGACATTAGCGCAAGCGCTTAAGTTGATGCGGCGGCCCTGCGTCAGGCAGCCCCCTACGGGCTCCGTATACGGGCACCGTACAGTAGTCGTACGGAGGTCATAGGATACCCGTGCGATTTTTAACGCCAACTCAGCTACCCGAGAGACGTACGGCGTACCTGCGGCTGTCGTAAGGGGTCTTTGCGGATTCCGCAAGGTCAGCTTGCGGCGTCCGCACGTTCCCACACGTCGGCCTTATAAGCATTCCTGCGGTTTCAAAAACCGAACGGTGATCCACGGTGTGCGGTGGCCGCAGTGGGTTGTGACCGACGCTAAAGTATTCCTGCGGTCCCAAAAACCGTGCGGTACTCTACGGTGTGCGGTGACTGCAGCGAGTTGTGACCGAGGCTTTAACAGGCCAGTAAATATCTGTGTGGCACCTCCTGAAAAAGCGTTACAGGCGTGGCAGGACCTTGCAGCACAACAAAAATAGGGGCACCTAATGGGGAAATATTAAATGTATTAATTATTCTGCTTTATAGGGCATAATCCCGCAAAATAAAACAAACTTGTGGTAGAAGAGCACACCACCGATATGTCTGCCGAATTTGGAGAGTCAAATAAGAACGGAAGCAGGTAAACCGTAGTCTAGAAAAAAAAACTCCGTATTAATTACATAGATATGAGCATGTGGCTCTCTTTTATTTCTGATTCAGTATTTCAGTATTAAATGAGATAGGATGTGCATATTTAAAAAAAATGTCTTAAAAAAGTTGTTGGTTCAATTGTTTAGTAGTTCAATTTGGCACACCGAGTTTCAGCGACCAATATGGCCAATATTAAGAAATCTGAGTATCTAAATAAAATTTGCTGTCACAGAAACCTTTCCTAGAATTGCCTGGCTGCTTAGGCAGGACTTTCAAGGTCATATTGTTTTGATAATTATTGATCCCTGAAAACGACCGGTATAAGGGACAACGGACAAAGAGTGATCGTTATAACTTAGCATTATTGAAAGTCAGCTGAGTTAACAAATACAACAAAACAAACTCACAATCAGTCACGATATTTTAAAGCCCACAGTACATCATTTTCAATCAATATGGCTTACTCTTTATGTAAGATCATTAACTCTTTATAACAATTTATTTAATTCATTTACAGTCGTACTTTCAAGAAATCTAAACTAGGGACCCTCGGGCCTCAACGCTCATCTAAATTTGGCTGTAAGGATATTTCATGAGCTTTCTCAAAATGTTGGTCCTGTGCCTCTGACCCTTGACCTTGTGACATAAAAATCTGAGAACTTGCTATCCTTGAACTTATACCATTCTTATTTTCATAACATTCCATCCACCCATTCTTGACATAACTAGAACACTTGCAGGTCAGGAGGGGCCCCGCAAAAGGCCCACAAGGCTTCAAGTGCGGGATGAGTGATCCTTGAAAAAAATATAATAAAGGAACTAATTACATGCAGAGACAGAGGGAACTGAATCTGAACAGTATTGAAACAACTGAACAATGATGTTAAGGTTTCAACTAGTGGTAATTGTGTGTAAAGATATAGGAGAGGAGCATCCCAAGCACCAGAGGCATAATTACATCTGATTTATAAAACTTAAGGCTGTTCAGCATATAAATCAGCAGCATGGCCCTGTGACCGTGACCTTTGACCTTGTGATGTCAAAATCAATACGGTTCTTGCTCTGTTATTAGGTCAGCCAAATATGAAAGATGGAGGGTTTGGGATGAAAAGTTTGGTTTACAATGCATTCACAAGCTTTTTTAAGATGCGAGTCCAGTGACTTTCTACGACCCCGGAATAAAAAAAAAATTCTTACTTTAGTGGTGGGCCATTAATAGATAACCTCTGACATTGCGAGCGGGTGCTTCTCCGGAAGGTGAGCTATATCTGCAGGGGGGAAGGTTTTTGGGTGAAAAGTTTGGCTTAAAATGCTTCCATACACTTTAAAAAAAGTGGACCTTGAAACTTAACCTCAAGATCCCAAAATCAATAGGGTCATATATAAGTCGAGTTTGATTTCCATATTTCAATCCAAACTGGAGGTGTGGGGCTCGTAAGTACCCCGAATAATTATAAAATATTTGATACAAAATCTCCAATATCTGAATACCTAATGCATGGATTGCCATGATTCTTTCAATACATATTGATCATAGATTGTTCCATCATTTCCTGAAGACTAGTTGCGTCTTCTGTACTTTTTTCTAATGTCTACTCAATGTTTCTCTATTTTTGAGACCTTCAAATGATGCAGTCTGGACGATAACAGGGCAAAATCCATTATCGTTAGACACTGAAGATTTGAAACATGATTTTTTAAAACATGATAAAAAACATGATTTTGAACACCCAGACTTTGCCAGGCAGGGCACAAATAATATCCATTTGGCCGAAAATCTTCTATTGTGACATTCAAGGAGCTCCTAGAAACATGAAATTTGGCCACCATGACCTATATTCTGCTAGCTATATAGGGATAAAAAAACCATAATTTGAGCACCCTGAACGTCATATGGGGTCAAATTGTATCATTAAGGCCTGAAATCTTCTAAACAGAAATATACAGAAGTTTCCGGGAACATTTTTTCAAAAACCTTAAACTAGGTTATGATGACCTATATTCTGCGAGTAAATGGCCAAAAAGCATGACTCTGAGCACCCTGACTGTAAGAAAGGGCACAAATTGTTTCCGTTAGAGCTAGACACTCAGGCATGGCACCAAACTTTACTGTTGGATCTAGAACCTTCTAATATGATATCCATGGAGGTCCTTGCAAATCTTTTTCGAATCCAGAAATTATGTAACTGTGATCTTTAATCACTTAGCTATGAGCAGAAAACCTAATTTTTAGCACCCAGAAAGTCAGACAGGTCATTAATTATAACTGTTGCCTCTAGAAATGTTAATTGTTAATATAAAGGGAGATCATCGTAGTTTGTCCTCTGACATACAAAATAAGGTCACTGTGGCCTATATTCTGTGAGCTGTGTGAAACATCATGATTTGAGTACCCTACAAGTCAGGTGGACACAAGTCATAGCAGTTTGACGTAGAAAGTTCTAAGTTAGCACCGGGGGGGGGGGGGGGTTGCTGTTACCTATTTTTCAAGGGACTGGAGGGCATGATTTTGAGCATTCTGGAAGTCATTCTACTCTGACACAATTGTATTACCAGGTCAGGTTATGTTAATTGTGAGCACCATGGGAGAATAAGATATAGTCAGGAAACGTTGTTAATCATATTTAATAATATTATGTTTATCTGAATCATAAGTGGTGTTGATAGGTATTGTTTATGTACCGAGCGTGGGACTTACTAGACTGTAGTTTACAATGATTAGCTGAAGGAAGATTCTGGATGCTTCTTTGAGGCTTAGCTAGTAATTTCCATATAGAGAAGGTTTTCTGGGGCAGGATTATATAGAAGCCGGCTCCGCGGCCGGGACGGAGAATCAGTCGAGAGGCCTTTGTAGCCAGACACGTTGTGCAGATTTGCACCCGACGGGGTGTGTTGTCGAATATTGACTCTACGAGTATAAAATTGGAAGTCTTGTGGACTATGTATTTGTGAAGTTAGAGCCAGTTAGCGGCGGGAACTGTTGAAGAATTGTATTATAAGATTGGAGCTAGTCTACGGTGATGGAGGCCAATTGTTAGACGTTACCGGAATAAACTGGTGTTTGTTACCTCTTGACAAGCGTGATTATTTGGACTTTTGCGTGAAAATTCCCGGGAAATATATGTCCGCTGCCAGTAAGTTGAGACATACCCATTGTTCAAGGTTCCTTAACAACTATTTTACCAGACCATAACAACAAAAAACAATACATGCATCACCTTTATACATGTCAAATTCAGTTGGGAGTCAGGACCCACGGGTAAATTTTCTCCTCTCTATCTTGAGCGCTTATCTCTGACGACCTCCATTAAAGCAACCAAGGTGTTCTCCCCCGCTCTGTTATCACCGGGTTGTCTTTGATCGGCCTCTCCCTGTTCATATCAAATTATCACTGAATTTTAATTTAAAAAATATTTTTTTTTGGTTGAGATTTTCAATTTTAAATGTTTGTTGGATAAAGTTCGTTTAAAGAAATTAAAATATAAAGGGTCAAATGTTTTAAAGCGAGGGAATATTTCATTGTGCAGTGTTAAATGGAAATCTGTAATTGTAATTCATATTTTGTGCGTCTCTAAAATTAAAAGTTTGTAAAAACACTTCTGTTACAGATTAGTAATGGGTGAATGTGGGTGCTTAAGGTGTGTGTGTGTGTGTGTATGTGCCTACATGCATGATTAGATTCGAGTCCACAAAATCCGAGTCCGAGTGCAAATCCAAGTCAAAGCCACTCAAGTCCGTGTCCAATTCCGAGTCCTAGAGGTTCGAGTCCAAGTCCACCTTCTCGAGGTGCCCGAGTCATATGGAAAATCAGTCAAAGTTCGAGTCCAGTGTATATGTCTTATCATAAATTTGAGATTTTCATGTGTATTGTTGCTTGTTAACATGTTTTTTTTTTCAGATCATGATGCAGAGATGAATTTTGGTACCTGAAGTGTTTTTTATATTTTTTTTGTGTTCACCTCAAATCCTCAAGGCGCTGAATACAACCCATTCAAAAAGAAGGGGGGGGGGGGGGGAGGCTATAGTCACTTATAAATCACAGCGATGCTTTGGGCAAGGTCAGGGACTGTTTGATCTGATGTAATATCGTCAGCGTTGAACTCAGAAAACAATAAAGTGTCAACGGGATCTCATTTATCTCTGGCTCCGTCCCAGACGTCATCAACTACCTTTTATACTTACCCTTCCCTAACCGGCACGCCAACATGATCATCTCTAACATCAGTGACTCTTACTTCTGAAAACGTCGCCTATTCACAGACACCTAGCAGTATCCCTCAATTTCCTAGAATTGCCCTACCGGGCTCCATCAGTTTTGTCATCAGTGGCGTCAATTTTTCTTCTAGGGTGGGGGGGGGGGGGGGGATGACTTTGTATATATATATATATATATGTATATATACAACTTTATATTATTTCAAATAATTATAATGTTTTAGAAAATAGGTTATTTTGTGAATTCTAAGCAAGGTTTAGATATGAAATTTTTTAGTAAATAGATCCAAAATCTAATTTCTATTTATTAATATATTTCGTTTGCAATATTATAATATTTTTCTCTGAAAAGTGGGGGGGGGGGATGATAACATTGATCATCCCCCCTTGCCAAAAAGTGGGGGGTATATATACCCCCCATTCCCCCCTATATTGACGCCCCTGTTTGTCATTCATTTTATTCATTGTCACGTCAAACGGGAAGAAGGCCAAAATCTGCAGTCAGTCTGTCACATGATTTTAAACTCCTCCAATACAGTGTAATCTTCTCCTGTTTAGACCTCTGCGTTAGACAAACAAATGAAATCACCTGCACCTGAAGGAAGTAGAGTGCCCGATCAGATAGTGAACGAGTAAAGGTATACAGATTCTTATAAGGACACGAGAAACACTACAGTGTTTGACTAAGAACAGTCACGTCAGATCAACAATCAGGAATAGTCCGGTCGCCACTAGAGTCATCCTTGTCTTAAGTTTTTACATTGTGGATTTTGTTGGCCCTCATATCAGGTGGGAAAAATATGTTTGATGGCCCGCTGTCAGCCTTGGAAAATTTTGCTAATTAGCATAAACAAAATGGCCGCCAAAAAATGCAAAAATGGCAAAAATGCCATAATAACCCTAACATTTGACATAAACGGTCATCCAGTACATAGATTCTTGGGAATTATGATCCAGAAATTTAAATTTTGGTATTGTTTTAGACATCATGGTCACCATTTTCAATGCAGCTGTTCCCCCATTTGAATGAAAAACTGTAAATATACAGAACGCAGAATTTGGTTAGTGTGTATGTTCCAACGGATTCTTCAGATCGAGGGTAGTGATTAAACTAAGTAAAAAGCTGGCATACATTATAAGAAGTATAATCCCTTTAGTAACCTATGTATGACCTTCATAATGAAACCATTAATAGAAACTGCCGTTATCCACACATTTTAATTTTCATTCTTGTGTATCAACGAGGCTCGATATTTACAACTTAAACGAGATTTAATTTAGTTTTAGGGGGAATAAACGGGCACAATTTAAGTCCAATTAAATCAAAATGGCACCTTTATAAAAATTCATCTTTGTTTGATCGTAAATATAACAGTTGTATGTGTTTGCATATAATATGTCGTCTTATCCCAGATATTGCAACACTTTCTGAAGCTAACCAAGAAAAGACTAATGCTTAAGATTTTATATTAAATGAACAGATGTTCAGAGAAAGGTGACCCACATGAGCATAAATTTAATTGGAGTTTTTAATGGTATTATGGAAACCAGATTCAATTTAGTCAATAGCAATATATGAAAACTTGTGTAAATGAACACATGGTTCTGACGTCATTTCTATTATCAAATATCTCAGAAAGACCTGAAACCTTCATCGCCAAAACTCATGTGAAACAAACGACGATGACCATACGTTATGATAGTAGGGTGAATAAAATGCCCCGCCCCGAAATATTTTGCCGTCGGTGTTATGCATCATAATTAGGGAAAAATGTCTTTCGGAAACTTGAACCTAAAACATGCAAAGGCGCAAAACGGCAACATATATGTATTCAAATATATGCCCACAGAAACACGATTATGTAAGTTTTTCGTAAATACCATGAGATTACTCTATCCCAAAGGGTCATCAGGGATTAACTTGTATCTAAGAGTCCTTATAAAAAGTTAGATAAAATACAAATACAGACAACAAAAGATTTACCGTGAACCCCTATGGCTAAAGAATCGCTAATTAATAACTCATATGTCTTTAATAAGCCTTCAATTAATTCATGAGTATGACTATGATACATTTCCCAAGAAAATACAAAAAAAAAGATGATGACCTTGGAGTGTAGCAGGTAACTATACATACAAATGGTCAAATGGGGAAGGGGGCTCTGATCACAAGGACTAGCTGACTATCGGTTGCGACACTGATATTAAGAGTATCTCAGTTAATCTCATGTTTCGTTAAAGTCAACTGTATAGATTAACGTATAGCCGGCTCTCGGTCGCATGCATAAAAAAGAAAAAATTATAGAATTTCAACATACACATTCTTTTCCTTATTGCTATATGAAACGGAACTAAAATGTATTGTCGTACTACCTTATTGAAAAATGACACCAAACTCATATGTCAACTGTACAATCTTATTTCAATGCACACATTCTGGTTTGCAATAATATTCTTTTTATGCAGTATTCCTCTTTGTTTGCGCTTCTAGTTCTGAATTTGAATAAGGTGCCTGCATATAAAGATGCAAGTTAAAGATTTCAATAACTATAAAGAACTAATATGTTTTATAAATGAAATTTATGGCACCAAAACAGTGCATATCACCAGAAAAATTACAGGTCCTGGGGCTTCTCTAGTCCATCCTGCTTTCGATTCTTGACTTGGCCAAGACATTATTTCTAATGAAAATTTTTGTCAGGAAACCCGCATAAAATCATACATGCTTCAGCTAAACCCTGGGGGGGGGGGGGGGGGGGGGGGGACGAGGGCATGTCAGTCGGGTTGAGAGTATACTGGTTGATTCCGAAATCCACCTGTCTGAGCTGTGTGGCGGTGTCCCTACCTTACCCATAGGCATTTTTTTTTCCTATTTACTAAGAGAGGCTTGTGTCTCAAAAGATATGTATCGATGTATTGGTGGCATAGTGCCCTTTTACTTTTACAAAAGCCTTTGAAGAGGTTTGAACGTATTTATGATCTGGGCCGAACAGCTAAATTACTAAGATATCATCAAAAAATAAAAAAAAGTAGTCAAATACCACTGATTCCGCAAGGATTATCATCAAACTGTGCTCTCTTTTTCATAGAAAATATGTTACATGGTATACCAACTCCTTGGTTTGATCTCGGATCAGCTTTAGAAAAAAAGGGCCCTCAAAAATATTACCTTTGGCCTCCGTTGGGATAGAGTAATCTAATGGTAGTGATCAGGATCGTCTTCAGAATTTAAAGGATTTTTTCTTGTGTATCACCCTATTCCTCTACAAAATTGCAGGTAGATAACTTTTGACAAAATATGTAAAGTCTGCAGGAAAGGTCATGGAGAAAAGGGGGGGGGGGATTTAAAGGATGACCCAGCTGTATGTAATGCTTTCGACCCCGTACTAATAATTAATAAATATTTCTGAGAGGCCAGTTAATTTTTCATGTGACAGCTTTGTCCGTAAGAATCTATAACCTTCATAATACAATTTACGAAAAACTTGCATAATCTTTCATCATGCAAGTCCCTTTAATATTATATGCAAATACATACAAATGTTACATTTGCAATTGAAAAAAAAGATAAATTTCCGTAAAGGTGCCATTTTAATTTTTTAATTAGACTCAAATAATGCTCATTCAATCCCCCTCCAACTAAATTAAATCTCGTTAAATTGTAAATATCGATCCTCGTCGTGGAACAAGGGTGAAAATCAAAAGTGTGGAAAACGGCAGTTTCGCTCTTATTGTTTCATAATGAAGGTCATACATAGGTAACGAAAAAGGATATTATTCTTATAATATATAACAGCTGTTTTCCAGAATGTTTGATCATCTTCATCTATACTTAAGTGTTTACTTAATTAAATTCATTACCCTCGATCTGCAGAATGCGTTGGAACATACATACTAAACAAATCCTGCGTTGTGTATGTTTACAGTTTTTTTATTCAAATGCGAGAACAGCTGGATTAAAAATGGTGGTCATGATGTCTAAAACAATACCAAAATTGAATTCACTGGCTCATTATACCCCGGAATCCATGTTCTGGATGACTGTCTATGTCAAATGTTTAGGTTATTATGACATTATTACTATTATGCATTATTATGCGGCAATTTTCTTTTATGCTGATTAGAAAAATTGCCAAAGGCTGACAGCGGGCCAACCAACATAATTTTCACACCTGTTATGTGGGCAAACAAAATCAACAAGGAAAAAAAACTTAAGACCATAAAATACGGTTAGCAAAAAATTGACCTTTTGCTGCCGGACTAGAAGGGAAGCTTAACAAAAATGCTTGGACAATGATCTCGCACGACGAGACCACCACCAGAAAGCGGTTAGCTCGACTTGTCAGGCAGGAGCCCGCGCCTAGCCCCGACAACTCAGCAGGTGCGACATAATAATAAGCAAGTCTCCGGAGGACGTCAGGTCCATAACGTAGCTAATATACTTGTACTGATATAAAGCTTTTTTTAATACTGAGAACGTCTGTAAATTATATGTAAGGAATAACTTTTAAATAGCTTAATTCTGGTGTAAATATCCTAGTTTTAACCAGGCCCAATTAAGGATCTCTTAATAAGTATTATGCGATTTGTAATTGTTTTCATAATTAAATTTCACCGCTCTCTTATTTAATACCTTAAAGCGATACATTGTGAATGGTTGTGAGTGAACTAGTGTAAGTGATCTCAAGCATAATTGGTGATTTTGATAGGATCTCTGATCTGTAGGGTCAGAGCTACGTTACATTTTTTTTTATATGACCTTGTAAATGTGTATTGGTGATAGTCTAGTAATATTGGTACATTCAACCATCACCTACTGAAACAGAACATATTTCACTGAAATACATTTAAGTAAGGTCCAGACTAATAGTCCTAAGAAGTCTTACCAAGGGTAAATCTTAGTATCTGCAGAAAAATGTTTGTTACCCCGAATCAATCAATTACTTCTATGACTATGTTTTAACCCTTTTTTCTACCCGCGTGACATAAATAATGAGCCACAAATTGATACATAATACACAACAAGACGTTTCAATTTATGCATGACATTAAACTAATAACTTACCAATAATTCTTTTATATGTTCAACCTTTTATGACTTGAGTATCAATTTGTGGTAACTCTATTATATCACTATTGAAGAGAAGGGTGCAACCAGATTTGTTGTAATGAGAGCTCCCATCACCCCTCACGTACCTCTGAGACAGTCCCTTTTCAGCTCAGCTGACTGAAAGTCATCTGAGTTATAGCGATCACCCTTCGTCCTTGCTCCCGTCTGGTTGCCAGGCCGTCTTTGCGTCCGGCCGTTTACAGGGCACAAATCGAAACCGTTAGACCTAGAAGCTTCTTACTGTTCATGCCGGGAGTACCTAGGCAAATCTCCTTGGAAAACTGAAATTAAGTCATGGTGACCAATATTTTGTAACCTACAGGCCGAAAACGATTTTGAGCTTCCAGACAGCGAGATGTGGCACAAAATTTATCAATAAGGCCTAAAATCCTCTAACGTAATATTAAGCGAGGACCCAGGCAAATGTTCTTGAAAACCTGAAATTAGGTCACTGTGGCCTATATTCTGCGACATATAGGAAAAAGATGTCATAAGAATACCCTGAATTCAGATTGGGACAAATCGTATCTGTTAGGCCTGAAATCTTCTAACACAATATCCTGGGAAGTTCTAGGCTAATCTCCTTTGAAACCTGCAATTATGTAATGGTGAACTCCATTTTGCGACCTACAGGCCAAAAACAGGATTTGAGCACCGAGAAAGTCAGACAGGGTACAAATTGTATCTGGTAGGCATAGAATCGTCTAATGTAACATTCTGAGTCGTCCTTTGCAAATTTCCTTGGAAACCTGAAATTAGGTAACTATGACCTGTATTTTGCGACCTATAGTTAAAGATGTCATATAAGCACCAAAACAGACATACGGGGCACAAATTGTATCCATTAGGCCTAGAACTTCCATCATGAAATCAAGGTTGGTCCTAAGCAAATGTCTTTGGAAACATGAAGTTTGACCATGGTGCCCTATATATTCTGCAACCTATAGGAAAAAGATGTCATATGAGCACCACGAATGTCAGATAGGCACAAATCGTGTCTGTTAAGTCCAAAATATTCTAACACAAACGCCATGGAGTTTCTAGGCACATCTCTTTGGGAATCTGAAATTAAGTCATGGTGACCTATATTTTCCAACTTGGGAAGAAAAAAACACATTTGAGCACCAAGACAGACGGGGCACGAATTGCCATTAGGCCAAGAATATTCTAACATAATATTCAGGGAGGTCCCATGCAAATGTCCTAAAACATATGAAATTAGGTCAATGTGACCTATATTCTGAAACCTGCAGGGGAAAATGTCATATGAAACCCTGAATGTAAGATGGGCACAAATTGTATGCATTAGGCCTAGAATCTTGTAAAGCAACATCCAGGGAGGTTAAAGGCAAATCTCTTTGGAATCCAGAAATTATGTCATGATGCACAGGCTATATTGTATGCGCTATTAGCCATAACAATATGAATTTGAGCATCTGGACAAGGTACAAATTGTAGCTATTTTCCTTTGAACCATATAAAGAAAAGTCTAGGGAGGTCTTTGGCAAGCCTTCTTTCAATCCTGAAATTAGGTAACTTAATTTTTATAACACATGTCAAATACTGTCAGATAGGGCACAAATGTATCCTTAAGCCCTAAAATCTTCCAACACAACATCCAGGGAGATATTGGCAAATCCCACTGGAAACCTTCACATGACAGGCCAAAAACATGATCTAAGTACATTTAACGTCAGATGGGTACAAATTGTATACATTAGACCTAGGTCCTAGGCAAATCTCCTTTGAAATATAGAATTAGGTCATGGTGACCTATAATATGCAAGCTTCTGGCCAGAAGCATGATTAAGAGCAGTCAGACTGCTGCAGGGCACACATGTTATCCATAAGCCCTGGACTCTTCTAACATGACATTCAGGGAAATCCTTGGCTATTCTCCTTGGCAACCTGAAATGGGGTCATGGTGACCTATATTCTGCGAGTTATGGACTTGAAACATGATTTTTGGCACCCAGTCAGACAGTACAAATTGTTTCATCTTCCGTGGAACTCTCTTTTGTGAAATCCAGGGGGGTCCTTGGCAGGTGTCCTATGATTACTGATTTTTTTTATTTTCTGGCTATTTTTCGGGAGAGTAACATTTGCCATAGGGTTTTCTCATAATCAATATATAACATTAATAAAAGAGAGGAGCACCCTGTCAAATTTAGATGACCGTCTTCGATCCTGGGCCACTTATTTATGGGAAGAGATTTTGAAAGGTGTCAAAATTATTATGAAGTCGCTTTATGTCGCTGAAACATCTCCTTTAGGGTGAGGGTGCAATCACAAGAAGTAGCCCCAGTAATGAAAAGTTATAGTGAATCTCATTTGTAAAATATCATATAATTTTTCGAAATAATTACCCGCAATTTTCTATGAATCACAAACTATAGGTTTGCACTCTTAATTTTTATTGGGATACACGAATGCCAAGATGGTGGGTCCTAAGTTAAATATTATACCGATTACATTAAATCATTCAAAATACTCTAAAAAATCAAAATATCACAATGTGTCTTGAATGTTCATTTACTTTGAAAACACAGGTTTTGACACTTGTTATGTGTAGATTGCATTTACTTAGATGGAAAATTATGGCTAATATGCTTTTTCTGAAAGAGCGGATGCCAATTTGCATTTCATACATATTAGATTCAAAAATATCAATTTGATATTGTGTCTGTTTTAGTCCCTGATCATGAAAACATTGATTATATACTTCATTCATTGCCTATGACGAAATTGGCGGTCGCTCGTTAGAGTCTTCTATGATCAAGTTCAACTCTTTGGATTTGCTGGCCTCTGCTGCTAGGGCCGGTGCCGGTGTGTTGCCCGCTGGGGGCTTTGTGGTTGTGGATGCCGTTACTTTTCTCGGTCACCGGTGCGGGTAAAACGGTGGCGGCTCTTCGCGACTCCCTGCTTGGCTTGTTGGCATCACGTCTATTAGATCATCAAAATTGCGCTTAAGAAGCGCGCAAGACTGTAGTCTTGACTACAGCAACCTGTGGCTGCTCGACAAAGCAAAATCGTCTTCAGTCAATCATTCAGCCATTACTTCATTCATCTAGTATGTCCACTGACGCCTTGTTAAGTTGGTGTTTCGTCATATGCTCTGTTTCTGTATTTTTGTTATTGGCTTTAATCAGTTAACTTATCTTACAGATCACCATGCCGATGCGACAGTGGATTGTAATATGGGCGTTAACTTTCATACCACTTCTGCTGTTGATGGTACATTTGAAAAGTGAAATGATGGACCTGTTCGCTCAAACCATGAAGAAAGACTCAAATAATCAAAAACTTGCAAGTGGAAGTCCTGCGAAGTGTAATTCCGGTTACCTTCAAGGGTTCCCGCCAATTTGTGGAGCAGATGGATGCCTGCCAATCCTTTCAAAGCCCATTTCTCCCGTTAAAGTTTCACCAATGGACACACATTACGTGTCAGCTATAGATAAAATGCGGGGTTGGATGTCTATGCGCCATGTTGATATGATTCAGTTCATTACCCAGGGACAGAGAGAATTTGGAATATTCGGCAGTGTTGGTGAAATCGGCGTGTACCATGGTCGCTACACTGCTATTCTGTCCTACTGGTTAGACAGACCAGCTGGGGAGCGACTATTTGTTTGTGATATTTTTGGTAAGAAACCACAGGCTGATTTAAAAACAGAAGATACGAATTTGCCAGGTTTTGAAAAGAACATGAATAAAATGGGATATTCTGTCTTCTCTAATGAGGAGGACACTTTAATCCGAACCTGGAATGATAGTTCGTTGTATCTTAGCAAATATTACTTTCTGACGCAGAACTTGCATGCTTTCCGACTATTCAGTGTGGACGGAAACCACAATAAACCATTTCCTCTTCAAGATATGCTCCTTGTGAGTTGTCTTCTTCGTCCGGGAGGTATCATCGCAGTTGATGATTTTCCGAACACTCGTTGGCCGGACGTTGCATGGTCGGTCCATATGTATATGAAACTTTACGGAAGCGAAGACAAGATGAAACCGTTAGCACTAGTTTCCAACAAATTGTATTTAGTTACCGGCGAATACCATGAAAAGTATATGAAGTGGTTTGGAAACAACTTGCACCTGTCTAAACTGAAGCTTCAGAAAACGAACGGCCACGGATTTAGCAAAGACCTAGAATTCTTTGTGGGTTAGGGTACGAACAATATAAAGACATACTGGTAAAGGGATACACTGTAGGTGTATTAAATATATCGTAAATTTGTATAAGATTGAAATGTACAACATGGCATGGACATTGTTATAAAAAGCTTATATAACAGAAAATGAATAAAACAAATGGTGTTGGAGCTTCCAGATATTGTTATAGGGTACAGTCTGACAAAATATGAAGTAAACGCTTCACACAGGATACAATAATACAACAGATTTATTCTGTTCTATACAAGAAGCGTATTGGTAAATAACACAATTTCAGTTCTCAAAGAATATAGGGACTTCAGGGGTCAATTTCCTGTAATGTTAGAGTTTGCGAACGTGTCATGTCTGCTTTCAGGCATTATCTCCCGTGATTTTTAACAGTTAACATCTTTGCCATGGCTGCTATGACTGTTGAATTTCATATATGTATTCCTTGTCAGATCAAAAGTAATAATTTGAATGACTTCATTCCTATACATATGCATGATGACAAAGCTCACGTAATGTTTTCGTTAATTGAAGTGTCTCCAGTTGCTAAAACCTTCTAGGACATTTCTAGGACTAACAAAGTGGAGGGCACTGGACCTAGATTTAAAAATTCTATCGCAATTTCTTGTCTTGTTGGATAGTAGCGGATAGAGCTGTAATAATAAGAAGCTTATGTAAAGAAAATGTTTCCATTCTAAAGTATTGGCGGCTAACTGGGTTAATGGTGGTTTCACATAGAGCACAAGTAAAGAATGGTAGCCCGGAGAATGATTAAATGTAAGACAGGGCGACAGCAATAAGCAAATATCTAACACCTGGCAGTGAGTGCGCCCGATCTATATCATCTGACTACTGTGTGGAGCGTTTTTGACACCGCCTTGCTATGCTGCATGCATTGCCCGTTTAACAGTTTAAGTTTATGCTGTTTTGCGTTTACTCTGGGCCACGTTTATGTTAATCTGATGCGAACCAAGGATCGTAGTAGATCTTCATGATCGTGAAACATTTTTTTTTAATATTTCCACTTTTTTACACTTTTTTTTCAAACGCTTAATAAGGAATAATACGATTTGTTAGGAATCTGGGCAAGATCTACCGCGATTAAGTTACCGATCTCTTATCATTCGGTGAAGGTCTTTTACGATTCTATGGCGATCCGTTGCGATCTTATAAGACCATTACGATTTGGATGTCTCATGGTCAAACGATCACCACAATTTTGATCTTAGATCTGTCACGCTCTGTCAAAAGGCAGGAGTAGAGACAAATGGACGAAGCTTACAATAATCATCTGAAGACACGGTTTTGGCGGGGACGCCTTTATATAGACGGCTCCGAGGTTCCAATCCTAAACACTGATAGAAATGGCACTGTTGCGTAACAATTTTGTGCACTCGGTTAACCCGGTCCACGCATAACAAACAGAGTTGGACTTGTTTTATATAAATAGCCACTGCCTGGACCCATACTAGACATGTGTGCCTTTTCTGCATGTTACACACGCAGCTTGCTGAGGTGTACTGGGGGTGCAGAGTTTATTTGTATTTATGTGAACTGGTGTTATGTGTGATCCTGTTTGATTATCTAAATTATTTAGGTTACTTTGCTATAAAGAGAAAATATTTTTTTATTATACTTAGACTTTTACCTGATTTCCCAAATAGAACAAATGTATTAATATACCTGGACAATTTAGACTGTTGTAAAGCGTATAGAAAAAGAGTATTCATATTCATATGTCAGATATAAGAATACTTACTCTAACTGTTAGAGGGATTGCAAAAGAAGAGAGCTTTTTTATTGGTTAAATAACAAAACTGATCAGCTGATATTCCTACAAGAAACCCCCAGGATGAAGCATTATGGCGAGCTGAGTGGGGAGGAAAAATTGTGTTTGCTCACGGGGAATCAAATGTCAGAGGAGTATGTCTATTAAATAAAAATTTGTTAGGTGCAGAAATTCATGAAACTATAGCAGATGAAAATGGACGTTTTATTGTATGCGATATAACGTTAGGGGATCATAGATTAACTTTGTCTGTCATATATGGTCCGAGTAGTGATGCTCCAATCTTCTATAAAAATGTGATAAAAAATTAAAGTAATATCAAATGATAAATGTATCATGGGAGGCGATTTTAATTTAGTTATTGAAAACGAAAAGGATAAGTTTGGAAGTCAGAATATAACCCATTAAAAGTCTAGAGCCATATTAAATGGTGTAATGGGTTCGATACGATAGATATTTGGAGGCATTATCATCCTGATAAAAGAGAATTTACATGGAGCAGAAATAAACCCTATATTATTTCAAGTAGACTTGATTACTTTCTAGTTTCAAAATGTTTGACAAATTATATAGAACAAGCACAGATTCAAAATAGTTATAAAAACCTGATTTACTCTGGGATACCTTAAAATGTGTAATTAGGGGTGTTTCAGGGGTTTTTATAAATGAAATAACATTAATAACATCACCAAACAAACAAAAAAACCTGCATACTTAATGACAGTCGACTTTGAAAAGGCTTTTGATTTTTTAGATATTAGATACAATAAACAAGTTTAACACTCTCCTATTTTGGCCCTAAAATTAACAGTTGGATAAATACTCTATATACAGATATAAGTTGTGTGTTATAAATAATGGTTATTTTTCAACTTTCTTCAAATTATAAAGAGGTGTCAGGCAAGGTTGCCCCTTGTCGCCCTACCTCTTTATTATTGCAACTGAAATATTAGCTATGAAAATTAGGAAAAACGGAAATATAAAAGGGTTTAGATAATTTGATAAGGAGTATAAAATCCCACAATACGCCGATGACATGTGTTAATTCTTATCCGATTGGGAAACCTCGGTTAGTGCACCATTACAGAACTTTGAAGAATTTCAGAACATATCTGGATTAAAAATAAATAAAGAAAAAACTTTGATTTAACCTCTTTCAAAAATGTGTCTCTATGAAAAAGATAAAATTAATCAGCTAGGACTAAAAGTAGCCTGGATAAAAAGAACCTTCGTTGGACAGGAGTTAGAGCTAAAAATATGGAGTGATCTGGCCTTAACGAATTTAAGAAAAAATATAAAATATAAGTGCAGTCCGTTTGGGTACGATGCTGGGAGAGATACAAGTACAAACATGTAAATAATATTGAAGTTATTTTTTTCTCTCTCTCTCTCTCTCTCTTTTTCTTCCACCTTAGGGGGTAGTCTCAAAGAGTGAAGCTGTTGTTTTTCTTTTATTTTAGTTTGCTTATACTTCATCATCGACTCCCCCATAGAAGAAAAAAACACCAAGTTTTTCTTAACTTACAATACAACATTTGATCTACGTATAAAGAAAATATTCATTATCTATCGTGCGTCATGCTCTATAACATACCAGTTATTTTGCCCCATTTTTCTATATGCAGATACGAAGACTTATTTTTTTCAGCTACATTTCGTTCTAGCTTTTCTTTATCTGCAACAAAATTTATATATGTTTGTAGTGATGGGACTTTACCTGTGTCTTGATATTTAAATATTATAAAACAGCAACAGAGCATCCAGTAGGCTTTTGTTAGGAGTGTCTTGTGGACACCCGGCATAAATATATTCTGCCGGCCGCTAATACCGGCATGTCAACTCTAGCAACTTTTGTCCAGATAACAATATTAAAATACAATGATCTTACCATGTATAACATTCACAAAACAATTGTAATACAGTTTCTTTTTAAACAAAACAATAGGAACACCTGAAAGAATTATTTATACTCCATATGTATAATGTCTCATTTGTGTATAAAATATTATGGAGAATCCTAAACTGGAACTGCCTTAAAAACATATCAATTGTTGTTTTATATATATATATATATATATATATATATACTGTACGGCATCCTTCCAGCTCAAGTTTGGTATATTTGCTTGACGAATTGTTATTTTATTGATAGGTTCTTCGACCTTTGAACTTAGTAATTTACCATACACATTTTTAAAACCAATCGTCGCTATATTCATATTACTGGTCCATATAGGTATCTCCATTTCCTTACAGATATATATATATATATGTTCTGATATTTTTTAATCTCTTTTAATCAAATCTTTCCAATCATAAGGGATCGCCTCCTGCAGCCCCTAAATAGAATTAACATAAATTGTACTTTTTACAAGTGGGATCTATTATTTGTGAGATTGGCTTTTTAGAAGCATCCTCTTGAAGTATATGGTAGACATATTTTATTCCTAAAGTATGGAGATATTTATAGTATACAGATTTGCCTCCCATTAGAATATATTTATTATTCCAAAGTTGTTGACGAAATACCATTTGCTTGGTGTTTGGCTCACCTAAAACATATGAGCTCCATGCCTTTAAACATTGATAATAGAAAGTTGGCAGTTCTCTATTTTTTCATCCTAATTATCCACCTTATCCTCTGACTTTCTATAATTGTCCCCAGGTCTGGCAAAACAATACCACCCTCTTCTCGTCCACGTATCAATACTTCATATTTTATTTTTTGGCTTCCTTCCATTCCAAATGAAATCAGTCATACAACTCTTTATTTTCCTTATAAAATCTTTCGGTCGATCAAGTATATTTAAAGCATAAATCAACTTTGAAATACCTAACGTTTTCAATATTGTGTTCTTGCCATATATTGTAAGAGCTCTCTGTCTCCATATATTTAGAAGAATATGTAACTTACCACACTTGTGTTCAAAATTAAGATCATTGGACAGATTGTCATTGTAGGTATACCATATTCCCAAAATCTTTATGGCTTCTTTTTGTAGACTGACCTATTTAATATCTTGGCTATGTGCTCTGTTTGTTTTTTTTTTACCAAGCCATTCCGCTTCACATTTATTGTAATTTATCTCCAGAGACGAAACTTTTGCAAATCTTTCTAAAATTAATCTGACTTCTTTCATTGAGCTTTCGTCCTTAAGAAAAAATGTTGTATCATCTGCGTACATGCATTGTTTTAATTCTATACCAATGATAAAAATACCTTTGACACTGTCTGACTGACGAACAATTATTGCCAAGATTTCTATTACCATAAAAAAAAGGTAGGGTGCTAATGGATCACCTTGACGTGTGCCCCTCTATAATTGAAAATAACCTGTAGTGTAGCTGTTGTTTATGACACAGCTCTCTAAATCTGTATGCATTTTACGAATCCACTTTCGAAATGTTTCAGCAAAGCCAAACTTTTGGCTTTCTTTGATCAGCAGGTAGACAAATACAAGAAGGCAGCATATGCAGAGGCGACTAGAACCACATATCGCTGCCAAGTTCAAGCTTATCTACAGTTTTTTTCAGGACTAACAGTATGCACTAGTTCCTGTATCACCTGTTAACTTAGACAGATATATAGCATATATATGGATATCCAAATCCCTCAACTCTGACACAGCAAACACAACATTCAGTGAAATGTCTTCTCAATGGTGTAAAACGTGTAAAAGGGGCACCGGTTAATCGTAAGTTACCAATTACCACGGCCATCCTTCACAAATAGCGGGTTTGCTTCCATTAAATTCTTCCTTTCATGCCACATTTTGGGCAGCATGTCTTGTGGCCTTTTTTGGCATGCTGAGGAAAAGCGGTCTATTTCCTAAAACAAAGCACCACAAGACGATCGTTACCCTTGGTGATTGCAAGCTTCAAGACTGGGGTTTCATTATATATTTTACATACTCAAAAACAATACAATATAAAGAACGTAGAACATACGTTGTGCTACCATGGAACACGGATTGTGCTACGTTATGTCCCGGCCGAGCTCACATCGAGCTGTCAAACTTGCTGGCACAAACCAAGCGGATGACTCAATCTTTGCTTATAGGAATGGTAAGTTGAAATCTCAACTTACAATTCTTTCACCACAACTCTGCAATCTGGGCTAAAACAATTGGGTTTGTCCAGCGAACAGTACTCAGGTCATTCATTACGTCGAGGGGGCGCCACTCTCGGACTTTGTTCGCAGGTCCCGCCAGAGATAATAAAAGCACAAGGAGACTGGCGTTCCCTGGCTTACCTTGATTATGTTAATATCACTACTTGTGAGGATAGAGCAAAATTTATAAAGCTCATGTATGCCAATTCCTAATTAATCATGATTGAAAAAAAAACAGTCATTTGTGTGGTTTGGGGTTTTGGACGGTTCGGTGCGTGTACACATTTATATGATTTATTGAATAATAAATCAAGTGTCCAAACCACCCTTGTCTTCGTATGTTCTTTAAGTAACACATAACTAGTTATGTGGTTTTAAAGAAGAGAAACAAGTACAGCCGCCTTGCCACTTTTCGAACATAATTCCATTCAGTCTTACCTGCCCCATTGTCAACATGCATGTCACGGCTCAGTGACCAGGATCCACATGTAACAGTACACAGTACATTACACGGCTCACACATTTGGGCCTTGCACCTAGCAGCACCCGCCCGTCCCTCCCATAGAACGTATTTTGTGTTTACCTATTCAGCATATATCTATTTATTTGTACGCAAAGCATTGTTTTGACACACATTATATTATTTGTTTGTACGATTCACATAGTTTGTCTGATATTTGACATGCAGATCAGATCGCTACGAGCGAATGTTGCACGTTTGTGCTTTGTTACTGTAGTTTTCTAAATATCAACAGATGTATTGACGGTTCGGTGCGTGTACACATTTATATGATTTACTGAATAATAAAATTAAGGGTCCAAACCACACTTGTCTTCGTATGTTCTTTAA
This sequence comes from Sipunculus nudus, assembly GCA_026874595.1. Taxonomy (NCBI): domain Eukaryota; kingdom Metazoa; phylum Annelida; class Sipuncula; order Golfingiida; family Sipunculidae; genus Sipunculus; species Sipunculus nudus. The sequence continues at coordinate 84,701,776 of CM049311.1, read as the reverse complement.
TCCAATTATTAACTTTTGTTAAACCATCATTTCCGGGACTTTTGTTGTTTTTCATCTGTTGTTATACTTTCAGAATTTCTGACTTTGTAATTTCTCTGTCGCATCCACCGGCTTCATAATCAGATAATACTGGAATATCGAACGTGTCAAATAGACTATGACAGTTACTCTCACATATATTTAATTTTCGATTTTTGATTTCCTTCATAATACCTCGTGGGTTTATAACTTCCTTTTCATCAACTATCAATTTCCTAAGAGTAGATTTTATTTTATTTCTTTTTTCCATATTTAAAAAGTATTTTGTACTTCTTTCCCCTTGCTCACACCACTGAACCATTGATCTTATAATTAATCCCTCTGTGAGTTTTTCATGATACTCCTCCAAATCTTTTCGACATTTTACATACATTGATATTGAGGCAGTATTATTCTCTGATAAAACTCTTTCCGCTATTTCCATATTCTTTTCCAAGTTGTTTACAGTCTTTCTTTCTTCCTTTTGTTTTTGTTTACAGTATTTAATGGTAGTATTTCTAATTTTATATTTTGAATATTCCCATCATCGTAGATCATCCATCTTTCCTTTTTCAGTTCTCCTCCAATCTGCAATACTATTTGATATAAGCTCTTTATAAATGCAATCGTTCACTAAAGAATTATTGAACTTCCACAAATATGGATCACATTTATTTTTTTATAAATCATATTCCATCATTATATTTTTATCCATTTTATCAAGTGAAGCCATAAGCAAATTTTATCCTTTATCGTTCTTATGAATGTATTGGTGTTGACGTCAACTGGGGGCTGGTGACATCAGAGAACAGTCTTGGCGGGTCGTTTTTCACTTGTTCCATCCAGGTGTTAAACAACCGCTGAGTGGAGAACCTGTGGACTTTGTCCAATCTGTCTCGCACAAATACAATACCGTGGTTTGTCAAGCAGTCATTGATACAGTACTCTTGTTTCATGGTCAAAGCAAAACGGAACATTGCGAGCCTTACGCGAGTCAAGTCCTCGTTAATAAACAGGCCCCTGGACTCTTCGTCGGCCATTCTAAGCCACGATTTGTTACGCATAAACATGGTCTTTGTTCTATGCGAAGACAGTTTAACAAGTATTGATCTCGGCTTGCCCGAGGCAAGTGGTTTTCCAACACGATGCGATCTGTCAATATCGGTCTGAGTAATATCAATGTCCATCATTCGCTTAGCCATTTCGATGACCATTGTACCAGTATTTTCATCTTTGTTCTCCGGCCAGTTGTTAAATATCCGCACAGATGTCCGTCTTGAGTACTGCTGCTGGCTATCCAGCTCCTCCTGAAGCTCAGTTACCGTATTCTCCAACTGGACCACCCCCTCAGTCAGATTCTCAATCTTAAATTCATATTGGTGCAGCCTCTCCTTTACCGCTTTATCTACAATATCTTTTAAGGCTAGATGTATACATTCAGCTTGAAGAGCTTTAGCGAGTAGACCTGTGAATACCTGTGAATTTTCTATAATAATTTCCGAACCTTTTTCAGGCATTTTTCCATACTAACTGGCCAGGGGATTTTCTTCAGATGTTTCAGTTTCACTTAGTTTAGTATTCATTCTTTTTTGTCGTGATACAGAGCTGACTGTGTGCCTTAAGAATCACTTAAATCTCTTTTCTTATCTACTGTGCTTTGAATTCCCCCGTACTTTGTTGCCCTTTGCTTTCTATAAATATCCATCCCTACCGACTACGGACAACCTTGACCCTTGTTCGCAGGTTGTAATATTTTCTCAAGGCGTCAGAGACAAGTATTAATAAATCAATTATCTTCACGTAAATACCCTGACACTTCACCTGGATATTGATTATATATCAGAGTAACTACATGAAAAATACCGAGTGCATATTCAGCTTACAGCTAAAAATAAATTCCATAATTTATAGAGCCAGTCTCACCTGTGTCTTTGTCGAAAAGCGCCACCTATCGGTCCCCTATTGAAGACATACTTGAGGAACCATTATGGTTTAATTCAAATATTGTATTGATGAAAGAGTGGTATGTAAAAAAAGTTTGATACAGAGAGGAGTAAGGTTTGTCACCCCGAAAAATCAATTACTTCTAGACTATGTTGTAATCCTCTTTTACCCCAGTAACATAAATAATGAACCTCATATTGATACGAAATTCATAACAAGACGTTACAATTCATGGATGGCATTAAACTGAGGTGGGGCTAAGGTGGGGCTGAAACCACAACGAGTAACCCCTGTAAAGAAAGGGTAATAGTGAATGTTATTTGTGAATAATTATATAATTTAGTTCTCTAAATAATTTTCCGTAATATTCAATGTACAAGGAACCATAGGTTTGCACTCTTAATTTTTTTTGGATTACACGGATACAGAGATGGTGGGTGCTAATTTAAATATCATACAGATTATATTAGACCATTCAAATTATCATAAAAAAATCAAAATATCAAAATGTATTTACATGTTCACCTTCCTTAAAAACAAGTTTTGACACTTGTTGTGTGTAGATTGGATATACTTAGATGCAGAATTATGGTGAAGTATATGTTTTTTTTCTCAAATAGCGGATGCGAATTGGCAATACATACAAATTATGTTCAAAATATCAATTTGTGATTGTGTCTGTTATATTCCCTGATCATGAAAACATAGGTTTATACAATTCATTCATCTAATTTGTGTACTGATATCAGTAGATACCGGGACAAAATGAATATTGGCATAAGTTAATTTGCATATTATTTTTAAGACTTTTACGACGTTTAATATGGCCTTTTTAAATACGGGGACCTAACTGAAAACTATTACAGTTGAAAAATTAATTGCGAACTGCCCCCTCACTTTTTCTAGACTGACTGGACAATGAGAATCGTAATCAATAACACGTAAAACGATTGATTGTCTTGAATTAAATGACTTACCGTACATATGTATTCTGTTGATATTTTACAGACGTTGCCATGTCCAATCCATTCAGATCCCTGTTTGCGTTTCCGGTTATAATGAAAGAATTACCTTACCACTCGATCCTGAGCTTAGGTGTATCGTCAGTTTTGTCCGTGTGGTGGCTACAGGTACCATAATTCAAGTCAGATATAATGTCTAATCCCCTACAAGATCAGCCGAAAAAAGAATTTATATAATATTAATAAAAAAAATAACCACCCAGTCAAATTAGCTGAGCGTCATTACCCATGGGCCACTTGTTTTGTCGGATGACAGGTCGGATACATATTGCAAACGCGACCTTGTTAAAGCAATCAAAGAACATACGTAAAGGGCTGTAGTCTGGATAATAAGTAAATGCCAGACAGAGCGTCAGCAATAAGCAAATGTCAAATGCCTGCTAGCGAGTGTTCACCGGGTGCATATTATTTGTTGCCTGACTGGAGCGTGGTTGACTCCGCCTCACTTTGCCTGCATATGGTGCCCGTTTACGTTTAAGGGACTGGAATGCCGTCCCTGTTTGAAAAATCAATGTAAAGTGCAATATATGGCCATGCGTTAAAATGACCCTGATGAATTGCTAATAAAAAAATTGTGAAAGAATGTCTGACAACAAAAAGTTTTGGAATTTTTTTTTTAAAAATAAAGAAAAAAAAAAAAAAAAAGAAAAAGGGAGAAAGGAGTGGGACGTTTTGGTGAATTCAATGTTACTATCATACATAAAATGTCCGTTTTGTGACCTTATTTGACCCTGTTGGTTTTTAAAATAATCAGGTTTTATAAAATTTGCATGAACTCGGTGTGCTCATGTCTGCCCATCATTCCGAATTCGAAAAACCTCCATGCAGGACTGTGACTACACGTGAGAACATTTTGTTTCTGTATATTTCTTGTTTGTACATTCTGGTATATATGTCTTAATGGTATTTGGTATGTTTGTTACAATTTACGAGCTACTTCATATCAAGTTCGAGCCCAAATTATGTACGAATGGGCCATTTCGACGTACTTTATCTATAAAACTATCTTTTTGTTGTATATGTTATAGGCAAATAGATGTAATAATATAAACTTAGATGTAATAATATAAACCTAACTCAATCACATATAAAGTGTTAATTTAGAAACGCACCCATGTCAATACGTGTTCGACATATGATCAGGTCGTGTGTACTTCATATACGCTCAGACAACCATAAGCTCGATCATCGTGATTTAATATCAAACGCCCATTACATACATATGTGCAGCATAATACAAGTCAATGGCTCCACCACAGAGACCAGCATCCATATACAAGGAGGTGTCCTCCCGCTGAGACGAAGACTGGTAAAGACGAACCCGAAAATCGACGACCCCTTGAGACGATAGGTGCTTCAGACGGATGGCTTAAAATAGGGAAACCCCCAGCCCAGTGGTGTCCCGGTGATGGCGCTCCGAGTCGTCAAAATGAAACAACTTTCAAACTTGATTTACATTACTATATTGTAACGAATTTAGGGTTTGTAGGGTTAACCTGTGGTAAGATGTCTTGGTCGTACCATGTCTATTCTTTTTTTTTTTGGTAAATGTTCAGCCGGCCGGGTCAAAGGTCGGGCGTACCCGCACTGGCCCGCGCTAGACCCGCTTTTGAACCTTGACCTATGAGGTGACAGGTGATCCTAGCTTTTTAATTGGCTGAGAGGGCTGAAGGAAAACTGATTGTCTTGCGCTTGCTGAAACGACTTGGGACTTGTTGCGGCAACTCTGAGAGGTAAGGATGTCTAACCGGGTTCCGGTCTTCTGGTAGTTAGGCGTGGGTTTAACTTTGGAACTGCGGCCATAGACATAGGGAAACGTAAGGTAAGGCTGTAGTAGCCATAGTCTGGTGAGTGAAACAATGCAGCCTCGGTTAAGTTTTACGTATTAAATCACAGTATCGTTTATATCTCATTGCCTGCAACTTTGTATGTCGGAACAGGCGTGTATGACTTGTAATGTCTCTCAAGTTTGTACAAACAGACGTTTTGATTATTAAATATATTTGTTGTTTATAAGCGAGTTGCTTGTTTTGTAGTAAGGTAAAACACAACGAGAAGTCTCCACACACAGGGATTTACCCCCTGTGATAATTTTAACACTTCCCCAGTCTTAAATATTTAACAAGACTAAGTGACGCGTAGCGGGGACCAGCAAACCTGCTTAGTTACTCCCTTGCCCGGATTAATTTTATAACGGCCAGGGTTCGGGTTTATAGTGAAAAGGGGTAAAAACGTTACAATGGTGCCGTGACCAGGATTTGTCTGACGAAAGCATAGGTGCTGTTGTATTTAGCGACCTGTGTTGACAGAAGACAAATCATAGGATATTGCTGGAGGGGTTGCCTGATTTAATTTTGTTATAGGGAATAAAGCAGGGATTGAAATATATATTAGCTGAGGTATTTCAGGGTTATTGTTCTGTAATTGTTGACTGAAGTCGAGCTGCTGTAGCTAACGCACAGTGACAATGCTTTTCAGCGATTGTTGCTAATTGTTGAGCTTCCGCTGCTGTCTTCATGCTGATTATTTTTTTTAATTGTTTACAATATACATAGGCGGGATATAACGTATTCTTTTTAACTTTTTTTTATGCTTCATTGTACACGTTGTTGTTCAGAGAGAATTGTACTGCTGCATAGCGAGTATAATTTCTCTACATTTTTATTCCTTGTCTATTTATTTCACTTTTATTTCAGCTGTGTGAAACTGTTGCGCTGCTTAGCGACATTCAGTTGGTATGTTTGTGCGTGTGTACTGTGACGGAAAATTGTAGCGCTGTATTGCGACTATAATTTTCAATTGTATTGTACTTTTTGTTTTAGTTGTGTTACTTATTTCTGTCTGTGTTTTGCGAGCTTGTCTGTGCTATTTAGCGGCATTCAGGTTTGCTTTTGTTTGTAGTGTTTGCTTGTTATTGAAAATTGTAGCGCTGTGTTGCGACTATAATTTTCTATTGTGTTGTACTTTTTGTTTCAGTGTGTTACTTATTTCTGTCTGTGTTTTGCGAGCTTGTCTGTGCTATTTAGCGGCATTCAGGTTTTCTTTTGTTTGTAGTGTTTTTTTTTTGTTATTGAAAACTGTAGCGCTGTGTTGCGACTATAATTCTCAATTGCATTGTACTTTTTGTTCCAGTTTTGTTACTTATTTTTGTCTCTGTTTTGCGGGCTTGTTTGCGCTATCTAGCGGCATTCAAGTTTGCTTTCGTTGTAGTGTTTGTTTGTTATTGCAAATTGTAGCGCTGTGTTGCGACTATAATTTTCTATTGCATCGTATTTTTGGTTTGTTTCAGTTAGGTTACTTGTTTCTGTTGCTTTGTGGACTTGTCTGTGCTATCTAGCGACATTCAAGTTTGTTCTTGTTTGTAATATTTGTTTGTTATTGAAAGTTGTAGCGCTGTGTGGCGAATATATGTTTCAGTTGCGGTAAACTGTTGCGCTGCTTAGCACTTGGCATTCAGCTGATGCATATCTGTGTGCTGATTTGTGTTGTTACTGAGGGTGGCGGCGCTGAACGGCGGCTGTAACTTTGCGGTGTTTTGCTTGGCCTTGCTTTATTTGACTCGAGCTGATCGTGCTAAGTGGCGACGATCAGCCGATAATCGTTGTTCGTCTGTGTGCCTGTCAGTGACATCGCTGTCTAGCGACTGTTACTGGAAATTTTGTGCTTTTGCTGTTAACTGTTAATAACAGGATTTGTTACCGGGACACACACACACACACACACACCCGAGTCTACGCATGCTGTGTATAGCGGTGCGGATACTTGCAAACAAAGGTCAAGAATTTAATATTATGGTAAATCATAGCGCTGTAAAGCGACTGTAATTTTCGAGGTTGTGTATTTCTTTCTCTTCCCACCTGTATTAGTCTGTCTGTGCTGTTTAGCAACGTTCAGGCGACACTTATCTTGCTGCCGAAGAGTGAGGCTGCAAAGAACGTATATAAGAAGGATTTTCCAGTGACTACTGTTAGAGATTGGCTGCAGTTCGGGCGAAGGAGCCGTTAAACGAAGTACTCGTGCTGTATAGCGACGTATACTCGTCAAGAAGAACACTGATTGCTGGAAGCTGTAATGGTGGACAAGAGAAGCGCCGAAGAGGTATTTTGATTTCACGTGCGCGAAACTGACTTCGCTGGACGGCGACTATCAGTTCACGCTTTACCGCGACCAAGATGGATGCAGCACGCTTGGCCGAACGCTCCGGGCTCAGGCCAGAGACGGGGCCATATTCTCGGAGACCGCCTGTTACAGAGAACAGTATTCGCACGTTGGACACTCCCAGGACGGCTCGTCTGACATTGGATGGCGAATCGATGTACACAGTGGACGAGACCGTTTGTAGTCGCAGCGGGTCTGCTGTGATTTCTTATGGAGAAAACAGGCATAGAGGCGAGTTGGAGGTGGAGACACCTAGCGTCGAAGCCGACGCTTACCGAGGTAGCAGTCTAATTCAACATGGTCCGGTACGTGCTAAGCCGGATGCAGAATGTTTCGACGGTACTGTGCCATGGCAAGCAGGAGTGATGCAGAGTACGGAGTTTTCGTCGAGAATCAATCGTGGAACAAGCGGAAAAGTTCGGGACCCCATCGGAGATCCGCATAGGTCGGCATACATGCCGAATGAGATTAATGTCAGTACACCTCGACTGTATGGTGCTGAACAGCGTGCTTACAGTGAGCCTGACAATCAGGGACGACCAATGCGTAGAAATACGCAACGGGATTGCTATAACGACCACTACCGGGAACGTGAACAGGGCAACTTCAGCCGATGCGGAGCACCAGATACCGGAAGGTGCCTACAGCGGGGCTATTCTATCGACTTCAACCCGGAAATTGAGCCGCATCGGATTTGGTCTCGTGGAGCCCCAGAAATGAGGCATGATCCGCAGATCCGTATGCCTAGGCCAGCGTCACGTCAGCCAAAAGATGCCGATAAGTTTGATGGTGAGCGAGTTGAGTGGCAAGATTACCTCGCCCACTTTGAGATGATTGCTAAATGGAACGGATGGGACGAGGCAGAGAAGGGTTTACAGCTGGCGGCGAGCCTGAGAGGGAGAGCTCAAAGGGTTTTGAGTCAGCTACCTAAAGGACAACGGCAGGACTTCCGATCGTTAACCAGTTTACTCGGAAAACGTTTTGATCCCCCTAACCGACAGAACAGTTTTCGTTTCACCATGAGGACGAGGAAGAAACAACCCAATGAGACCTTGATGGAATTTGGCTGTGACCTTCTCCGGCTGTCGCAGAAGGCGTACCCGAAATCCGAGATGGACGCTCAAGAGTATAGCCATCGATCAATTTATACGAGGGTTACCCGAAGAAGAGATGAGAAAACATGTAGATTTGAGGGTGCCAGACACGCTGGATGAAGCGATTGGCTTGGCTACCCAATACGAGTCTTTCGAGAAAAGCGAGGGTCACGTAACGACAAGACTCGGTAGGCAGAGGTCTATGCAAGATGGCCCTCAGGATAACCCGTCTGGAAAAAGAGCAGAGAAAGAAGTTGATATTTTAAAACAACAGATACAAGGCCTTCTCAAGCAGTTGGAAGAGAAATGTCGTGAAGATGAAAAGAAGGATCAGCTTCTGCAGGGTATGCACAAAGAAATGATCTCTTTGAGGCGTACGGTGCAGGAAATGAATGATTCCCGCCTACACCGAGAAGGGGAAGCCCCGACCCATGCGGGATGGTGAACAAACAATTCAACCAGCCCACCGGTCGACGCCGGGACGAGAAACTGTGCTATAACTGCCAGAAGCCAGGGCATTCCAGTCGAGATTGTCCTTAGAACAGACACCAAGCGAACCGAGAAGGGAATACGGCGGCGGCAAACTCGAGTAAGAACTCTCCTGCGAGGAATCTAAACAATAAGCAAGGTGGAGGATGGGTAGTCGAAGCCAAAATCAATGGGACATCTGTGAAGTTTCTCATTGATACGGGCTCAGACTTCACCGTGATTAGCCGAACAGTATATCAAAACATGACAGCACAGAGGCCAAACCTGCAAACTGCTAATGACAGCTTGTTTGCAGTGGATGGTACTCCTGTTGCTGTTGATGGAGAAGCAGAGTTTGAGTTAAAACTTGGGGAGACGTGCATGAAATTCCCCGTGCAAGTCGCTAAGATTAGCGAGGACGGTATACTTGGAATGGATTTCCTAAGGCGTTGCCGGGGTAAAATTGATTTGACATCGGGGTACTTACAATTGAAGGAGAGGAATTGCTCTGTAAGTCGGAGGGAACAAGCTACTGCTGCCGAGTGCGTCTGGCAGAGCCTGTGGACATTCCTCCTCTTCACGAAATGCAGGTACCGGTCATCATTGACAAGTCTCACCCGGGCAGAACTTTTACAGCAGGGCTGGTTGAGCCAGCCATGGATTTGTTGATGATACGGGATTAATTGTTGGTGCTACTCTTATTGACGTCGCGGCAAGGGAAGCGCCTGTTTGCCTGATCAATTTGGGGGACCAGCCAGTGCGTGTGAACGCAGGAACTATAGTGGGGAGGCTGACTCCTGTTGATAAAGTGGACGACACGGCAAGCGCCAGACCAGACGCGGCACATGCTAGGGCGGTGGGGAGTGAGCGTGGTGGGTCTCTCCCAGATCACCTTAGGCAGTTATTTGAAGAAGCATCCCGGGGACTAGATGAGGATCAGAGGAGCGATGTTGAAAGCTAATTTGCGAGTATGCAGATGTGTTTGCTACGCCGGATGGCTGGTTAGGCAAAACACAGCTGATACAGCACACCATAGATACTGGCGACAACCGACCGATAAAGCAGCATCCCCGTAGGTTACCAGCAAAGCAGAGGGAGATCGTTGACATGGAAGTCGACAAACTATTAGAAAAAGCTGAACCGAGCGACAGTCCCTGGGCTGCACCCGTGGTTCTAGCTAAAAAGAAAGATGGATCAACGCGATTTTGTATCGACTACCGACGTCTTGACAGTGTTACCAGGAAGGACGCTTATCCGCTGCCACGAATTGATGATACGATGGACGAACTGTCGGGATCGAGCTGGTTCAGTACCCTTGACCTCGCGAGTGGATGCTGGCAGGTCATGGTGGCCCCTGAAGACCGTCCGAAGACGGCCTTCGCAATGAGAAGAGGCCTGTTTCAGTGGAAAGTGATGCCGTTCGGGCTCAGCAATGCCCCAGCTTCCTTTTCTCGAATGATGGAACTCGTGTTGGAGGCCTACAGTGGGAAAGGTGTTTGATCTACCTCGACGATATTATTTTGTTTGGGTCAGACTTCCCTTGAGCTGTGCAGAACTTGAAGTTTGTTTTCGATCGGTTGAGACAAGCGGGACTGAAACTAAAACCAGAGAAATGTGGCCTTTTCAAAGAAAGTGTTGCCTTTCTGGGGCATGTTGTCTCTCGGGAAGGGGTACACTGTGACCCAGATAAGGTAGCAGCCGTCAGGGACTGGAAGGTACCGCGGTGCAAGACTGGAGTGCGTAGTTTTGTGGGATTTACCTCCTATTAGCGGCGCTTTATCCCACATTACGCAACAGTCGCAGAACCGCTGACTAACCTGACTCGGAAAAATGTCAAGTTCAAATTGGACAAGGCTTGCGGCGAAGCTTTCATCACTTTGAAAGAGAGGCTGATTCGTGCACCAGTACTCTCACAACAGGAGGGGCTGCTGATACTTGACACTGATGCAAGTAGTGTTGGTATATCAGGAGTTCTTTCTCAGATACAGGATGGCCTGGAGCGTCCTATTGCTTATGGCAGTCGCACATTGAATAAAGCTCAACGGCGCTACTGCACGACAAAACGCGAGCTGTTAGCGGTCGTTAAGTCCGTAAAACATTTTCACACATACCTCTGGGGGAGACGTTTCCTGTTGCGAACAGATCATGCTTCGTTGCGATGGCTGTTACGCTTCAAAGACCCAGAGGGTATGATCGCTAGATGGATATCTGTTATCGATACTTACGACTTTGAAGTGCAACACCGGCCTGGGCGCCAGCATGGTAATGCTGACGGCCTGTCGAGGGTCGAATGTACGCAGTGCAAGGGGAGATCGGAATGTGTAGCTGAGACTAACACTTCAGACCAATGTGGGCAGGCCGGCAAGAGCAGTTGTATGAGAGAAAAAGAAAACATGCCTGATCAAAAGAGAGGGGACGGCACGACAGGTTCAAATCAGTCATGTGACGCATCCGACTGGTTAGATTCGTGGACACCGGATAAGTTAAAGGAATGGCAAGCATATGATTCCTTCATAGCCGAGGCTATTAGATGGAAAGCCAGTTCTGCTCACAGACCTACATGGAAAGAAATATCCGGTTCGGATAACGAGGTAAAAGCGCTGTGGAGTCAGTGGTCCGTTTTGGAGATCAAAGATGGGCTCTTGTATCGCAAGTGGTATCCAGAATCCCACCAAGGGATAAAATACCAGCTTGTGGCACCAAAGCGCCTCAGACGGCAGACACTTGGACATCTACATGACCACCGAATGGCCGGACATTTGGGCGTGACAAAAACGCTACAGAATGTGAGACGCCGCTTTTATTGGCCTGGCCACCGGAGAGATGTTGAACGATGGTGCCGGAAGTGCAAGATATGTGGAAGTAGAAAACCAAAGACAGGTTCAAAGAAGGCGCCCCTAAAACAAGAACTTGTTGGTAACCCCCTAGAGCGCATTGCCATAGACGTGTTGGGGCCGGTTACTACCTCGGAAAAAGGGAATCGGTATGTTCTGGTCATCGGCGACTATTTTACGAAATGGAACGAAGCATACGCTATGCCCAACCAGACTGCGGAAACTGTGGCGGAAGTATTGGTGAAAGAGTGGATATGTAGGCTTGGAGTTCCAAGAACTATACACACCGATCAGGGCAGAGATTTCGAATCGCACTTGTTCCAGGATACCTGTCGCTTGCTTGGGATCCAGAAAACCAGAACGACTACGTACCATCCACAATCCGATGGAATGATCGAACGTTTCAACAGGACAGTGGCCAAAATGCTATCCGCCTTCACGAAACAACATCGGAGAGACTGGGATGAACACTTACCGTTTGTCATGCTGGCCTATAGGAGTACCATGCATGAAAGTACGCGATGCACCCCTAATAGTATGATGCTGGGCCGTGACGTACAACTGCCCATTGACGTTATGGTCGGGGCCCCACCGAATTGTGATGAGGTGCCGAACTGTCCCGTCCAGTATGTGGAATGGGTGAGAGATTCCATGCAGAATGCATTTGAATATGCAAGGGGTAATCTGCAAAAAGCAGCCGTGAGGCAAAATTATGACCGCAGTGCCGAAGAGCATGGATTTCAGTTGGGAAGTTGGGTGTACAGGTACTATCCTCCTGCAGCCAGAGAGAAATTTGGACTAGGATGGACTGGTCCATATTTGGTCACAGAAAGAATTAGTGATCTAGTCTACAAGGTGCAACAAAGCCAAAGATCAAAACCCAAAGTGGTCCATGTGAACGACTTAAAGCAAGCTCAGTTCGATGAAGAAGACGAGAAACCACAGAGTTGGCTTGAAACACACGAAGAACAAAATGATATCACGGAGACAAACTCTGAGGCACCAGATGCAGCAGCTGAAGATAGCGATATAAACCAGAAACAAGTTGACATGACCAGTCCGGGTGGTAATCATAGTGAATCGTATCGGCGCTCTGGGCGAAAGCGAAAGCCGCCAAAGCGTCTTATAGAATCTTAGAAGGAAACATGGGAAATTAGCTTTAAGAGTATATAGGGTCTCACCTTAAGTTAATTTTACCAAATATTTTGTTTTTCTTTGAAGTACCAAGATGGCCGAGCCACTTGATGATTTCGTCCTGGACCTGTTCGACGAGATGCCGACCGACGGAGACGGAGCAGCGCCTACAGATGATGTGATCGACTTGCTTGAGAGTGCGATCAGCTCCAGCCTGTCTGGCGTGGAGCCGACGCAGGAACCAACCCCTGAGCAGGAGGGTTTGGGTGACACGGCTACGAACAAGAAGGCAGAGACGCTACGCAGCGTCGTGACGAAGGTGGACAGGTCGAGCCCAACGTGGAAGACCGTCGAGGGCAGGTGGCGCTGTGAAGTCCCCAACTGTCCTGCCCCAGGTAGCAAGACCTACGCCAGGTTGAAGGGGCTGATCCAACACCTTCGGCAGTACCATGTTCCGCACATGGTCCTGTACTGTTGCACGGAATGCCCCTACCGCCATGCTCGTGCGGACATGGCCAGACGCCATTTACGGAATGTCCACAGCAGGACGCTACCCACTTCGATGCTGCGGCGAGTAAGGGAGGTCAATCGGTTTTTCTGTGACCCGAGAGGGTTGCCATTCCCTGTCAACCCGCAGACGGGGTTACCCGTGGCTTTAGAGGTCGAAACCAGCGATGACTCAAGCATTGGTGGCGACAGCCAGACGAGTCTTGAGGATCCATCTGAGAAGCCCCAATCCGAAGTACTCATGTCCTGGAGTCACCAGGGCTGCCTACACCCACCATGGAGGATACGTCGTCCCTGCCGCCAGGCCGTCCGGGGCCTACGGAGCCACCAGTGACAGACCGTGCTGCCAGTCGCGCCTCGCTTTTGCAAGAGTTGGCGGAGGCCAGACGGCAAATGGAACGTTGGACTGCCTAAGAGAATAGAATAAAACAGAATTTGAAAGCGCTCGAGAACGAAAGCTGGCAAGAAAAGGTGGACGCACAGCGTAACTTGCGTAAGCGACTGGAGAGGGAAAATGATGCGCTGAAGAGAGAGAACGATTGCCTAAAGAAGATCATGAAGGAGGCGTGCGGAACCAGCCTGACCGGAGAGAAGGATGAGAAGACAGGCGACCCAGTATAGATAGAAGGAAGACAGAAGAAAGAAGTGATTATTACTCGGTGTCTAAACTATTGTTTAATGCATTTATTTCTTATTTTCAGGGACTAGGTGTTTATATTTTTTTTTTACTTAATTGGGATTATACCGGGTGACAGCTCGAGGACGAGCATTAATTTAAGCAGGGGGGAGTGTAACGAATTTAGGGTTTGTAGGGTTAAGCTGTGGTAAGATGTCTTGGTCGTACCATGTCTATTTTTTTTTTTTTTTTGGTAAATGTACAGCCGGCCGGGTCAAAGGTCGGGCGTACCCGCGCTGGCCCGCGCTAGACCCGCTTTTGAACCTTGACCTATGAGGTGACAGGTGATCCTAGCTTTTTAATTGGCTGAGAGGGCTGAAGGAAAACTGATTGTCTTGCGCTTGCTGAAACGACTTGGGACTTGTTGCGGCAACTCTGAGAGGTAAGGATGTCTAATCGGGTTCCGGTCTTCTGGTAGTTAGGCGTGGGTTTAACTTTGAAACTGCGGCCATAGACATAGGGAAACGTAAGGTAAGGCTGTAGTAGCCATAGTCTGGTGAGTGAAACAATGCAGCCTCGGTTAAGTTTTACGTATTAAATCACAGTATCGTTTATATCTCATTGCCTGCAACTTTTTATGTCGGAACAGGCGTGTATGACTTGTAATGTCTCTCAAGTTTGTACGAACAGACGTTTTGATTATTAAATATATTTGTTGTTTATAAGCGAGTAAGGTAAAACACAACGAGAAGTCTCCACACACAGGGATTTACCCCCTGTGATAATTTTAACACTTCCCCAGTCTTAAATATTTAACAAGACTAAGTGACGCGTAGCGGGGACCAGCAAACCTGCTTAGTTACTCCCTTGCCCGGATTAATTTTATAACGGCCAGGGTTCGGGTTTATAGTGAAAAGGGGTAAAAACGTTACAATATATATATATATATATATATATATATATATATATATATATAGTAATGTAAATCAAGTTTGAAAGTTGTTCCGTTTTATATATATATATATATACATATATATATATAATATAATATAATATATATAAACATATTTGTTTAATTTTTTCTAATAAATAACTCATCTTGTTTGATTTTAACTTTTGCTGACACAATTCGGCATATAACTCGACATAGAAATCCCTTGAATGACGCCTGTCGAGTATGTTAAAAAAAAGATAACTCATTCCGATATTTTTATAATATATCTCTGTGCGTTTTCCAATGAAAAGGCATAAAAACTAAATGGGCGTGTCAGATGAAAATCATATAAGCAAAAAAAATTGTAAATAAGTTAAACGGCCCAATTTTTAGCCGTTTCGGACATTTCCTCGACATGGGAGCTATCTGCGGTATTCCGTATTCAACGTGTTTTCCAATGTATGTGAAGTGAAAAAAGGTTAATAAAAATTATAATATTTACTTAATATCTTTTTGACAT
This sequence comes from Sipunculus nudus, assembly GCA_026874595.1. Classification (NCBI taxonomy): domain Eukaryota; kingdom Metazoa; phylum Annelida; class Sipuncula; order Golfingiida; family Sipunculidae; genus Sipunculus; species Sipunculus nudus. The sequence goes on along the minus strand of CM049311.1, from coordinate 84,686,527 downwards.
ATTTTTTTGTGTTTGGGTGAAATTATAATCTGAATTTATCTGGGTCACTGATACTGAGCGAAATACAGGTATCAGCTCATCCGGAACAAAGCCGAAAGAAATCCCGCCCTGACAAGGAAACCCGCTCAGCAAGTGACAAAGCAAATATGGGTTGATCATTAGTCACAGGTCACTGATGTTAAGATTTATTTATACTGAAGAGAGAGAGAGAGAGAGAGAGAGAGAGAGAGAGAGAGAGAGAGAGAGAGAGAATGAATGAATGAATGAATGAATGAATGAATGAATGAATGATTGATTGATTGATTGATTGATTGATTGATTGATTGATTGATAGATCGTCACTCAGAGAGAGAGAGAGAGAGAGAGAGGGAGAGAAGGAATATTTAAGAGAAAAACTGAGAGGGAGAGTGGGAGAATATGTTAGAGAATGACTGAGAGATGGAGGGGTGGGGAGGGGAGGGGGGAGAGAGAAGAAAGATACATTGTGAAGGAAGTAATCATTGATTGACTGAATGATAGGATAGATTGATTGAGAGAGAGAAAATGAATACATGAATGAATAAGATATTATCGTGTCTTGATTATTGTTATTGTGAACACGCATTAATAAATTAACTATAATTTTAAAAATAAGAAAACACAACCGAACGAGTGAATGAATAAATATTTATTGCATTAATTAATGCTGTGTATATACAGGATGGCGGCATACAGGCCTAAAGTGATTTCATTGCAGGAACAAAACAGAACACGAAATATACATACAACCAAATATCAACAGCCAAGAGTATTCCTTTAAACTATACAAGTGAACATCTGTTTTCATAAATTCTTTCTCCTCAAATCTGCTGAAACAATCTTGAATTCTTATGCAACAATACCCAGTTTATATATATATATATATATATATATATATATATATATATATAGAGAGAGAGAGAGAGAGAGAGAGAGAGAGAGAGAGAGAGAGAGAGAGAGAAAACACCCTGTCTTCAACAGTCTATAATCAACGCATTTCTGTCATGCATTTAAAGATTCCCACACATACTTCTAAAAACGGTGGACTGCATGCCTGATCGATGTGAGAAAGTCAAACACAGTCATGTCTCCTTCCCGAAAGGTGGTGGTCAGACGTTGGACGCGGTCATCCAGTTCCTTGTCAGATCTCTTTTGGTGCTTCGATGCACCTCCAAACCGTGCTCTTGCTTATGTTATATTAGTTTTGTAGCGTTTTGTTCTTTCAGAAGGTGTTGTACCAGCACAAATACGTTAGGATGCACCTGACGAAGTCCCCTATTCAATCGACTGTGCCAGCCTTTATTCTGTTATTGGTACGAACAGTATGCTTGAAGACGAACCACATCGGAACCGGGAAAAGTCCGTTCATCCAAGTAACTTCGAAATATGTGAAGAGTGGCATAGTCGCGGGTGTTCTCTGGCGATATCTTTTACTTGTCCGTAAGCTGGCATGATGGCATTAACCGACAAAAAAGTTACAACCATTTCACATTCAGGATTCTGCCGATAATCCCGCACAAGTCCTAGCTGCTGAACGTGCTTCCGGATGGCCTGGCACAAACAGTACAGTCATTAAAATTATCTCACACAAATTGAAACAAAAGCTATCCCATTTGTTATGTAACCCAGAATTTATCCTTTTGAACATATAAAAAGTCCTAAGATATACTCTTGGGGTAAAGTAGTAAAATGTTGGAATATCCAAAATGGCCGCGAGAAGGCCTAGAATCCATGAAGTGTTATTAATCAAAAGGGTCAACTATATGCAATACAACATTTTCAGGGTTTTTCTTTTTTTTTTGGGGGGGGGGGGGGGGGGGTCGCAGAATACAATTCTGGTCTATGTATGCTAATTTGAGGACACCGAAGGCCAATATATTTGGGTTGATCTGAACCATGGGGTGCGATGGGGATTGGGGTATATAGCACGACTCAGTAGGCATTTATATTGAGCAGGTAACCCTTATTTGGTAATGTGCAGCGCTCACCTATACTGTTGCACTGATATCGTAGTAAATAGATATTCAACAAACATGCAGAGGGACTGACTGATATGCTGGGTTAAAACGGAATTATTTTCGTGCATGGTAAGGGTTGTTAGAAAGTATACTAAAACAGCAAGATTGGTCTGGTTTATGTCAAGTGAAGAGACGCCTGCTTCTGAAAGGTTCAAACAGGTTACTAGATGCAACTGTCAGACTAACTGCAGCACCTTCCGATGCAAGTGAAAAAAAATCACATAGCGTGCAGCCTTGCCTGTTAAAACTGCGGGGGCTCTATCTGCGTACAGGGTTTCCAACGGTCAGGGAAAATATAATGTTTTTTTCAAGGACAGGGAAAAGTCAGGGAATTTCATCAAAAAACCATAGAATTTTATGATGATTATGTAAGTCAGGGATTTTTTAATGGCCATTGCGACTGTAGTTGATTATCAGGTAGGAATTGTTTTTCATCTCATGAGCCAGCATTCAATAATTTCATACTAAATTTTCAGTTTCGTTTCAATTAGAGTTGTGTTGTATCTGAAGGTATAATCTTATTTCCCTTTTATTTTTATACATACATGTTAGTTGATGATGCATAGCATTGATACACAAAATGTACACATGTAGCACCAACCATTAATGAAAGGCCACCTGTTTCTTAGCAGTAATAAACATCTATGTATAGGACTAGTAAAACATTTTACACAAGGACAAAGTACAAAGACAGGACAGTGTGCATTTACCATGATCCACTGAAGTCATTTGTTATTATTGTGTGATAAATTATACACATAATAAAAGCTTGATAACAGAGTGTATGGTTATTTGAATATTACATTATCAATTCCAAATTTCATTTTGCTTTTCTTTTAACAAATAAAAATTTGGTTTGCAGTATAATGACGTTGAAGAGAAGAAATTTAATTTATGTTGGTTATTTTTTCCTAGAAAACCAGCTAAAAGTCCGGGAATAGTCTAATCTAACGTGTGCTGTTCGTTTATATTTTTCGACTAAGTTTGAATTCAATTTTAACTCTTGTGTCATAATGTGTTTTTCTATTTTTGTAAAGCGCAAATGAATATATTATATATATATATATATATATATATATATATATATATATATATATATATATATATATATGTTTAAGTTAAAAAGTCAGAGATTTTTTTTCTGAGTTGACTTTAGGAAACCCTGTGCGTAACTCACAAAAGACATTTTGTGATAAGGATGGAAAAGATGACGTCATGTGGTCATTATCTATCTACATAATTTTTTGATATGGTGATTAAAACAAGGGACCCGTGGTCATAGAGCTCATATGAAGTTGATCTTGAAGCTAAAATTCTAAAATATAAACTAATGAATATAACGTCTGAGAAGAAAAGATAGTATTAGCTATATTGTTGCAAATGATACATTGTGATCTAACCATGTGTTTTTCAATGATGAAACTGAAGCATGTGAGCAATTTGTAAACATTAGATCTATACTATTACCATGATCTGTGGTTAACATCTTGATAAGTTGTTGACAGCTCAGCAGTTGACACGTTTGTTCAATAAAATCTTAATCTTTTATTATACCATATTTTTCAATTTTATAAATCTTATACAGTTGTCATATAATAAACTTCCCCAGTCGTCAGGTGAAAGGACTTTTTGGTGGTGGTGGGGTTTAGGAGGCGCTGAATGGTGGGAGTTTCAACATCTCAGCATATATATGCATGCATCTACTGTTTTTCCTGTGCGAACCTTTGAATTAAATTTCATATCCCATATTTATAATTACTTAATATTTAGAAATGGACAGATAGACAGGTAGACAAACAAGGCTAATCCCTTTAATTCCCATTATAATAAGGCAGCAATATAATAAAAAATGTTTGCATTAGATCCTCACTTTTATGGTTTTTTTTTATTTATAATTTTCATACATTTGCAATAAAACATATATATCTGTATGAACATGGAAAAGTCAATTCAAAATTTTTAAATATCATCATCATTTATCGCTTATTTTGCTCATATAACATCACATTATGCACACTGATTGATTTAATCTTATTTCGAATCATAACTTGATTAAAATCATTCAAAAGGAAAGTTTCTTCAAAAGCGCACAATACAGCTACATGCATGGCTTTTTGTATAATACATTGGAGATAAAACATCTTTTCAGTTTTGGGAATACAGTTCATGGGCACATTGGCATAAGTCGTATCTGTTAGGCCTAGAATCTTCTTAGACAATATCCTGGGATTCTAGAAAAATCTCCTGGAAACCTCGAATAAGGTCATGGTGACATAAGGCAATTTTTTTTAATATGAAATTAGGTCATGGTGGTCAATATTCTGCTAACTATAGGGAAAAGATGTCAAATGAGCACCATGAATGTCAGCAATGCACAAATCATGTCTGTTAAGTCAAGAACCTTCTTGAACCTATGGTAAATCTCTTTGAAAACCTGAAATTAGGTTATGGTGATCTATCTATTGCAACTTAGGCAGAAACATTATTTTGAGCACCCAGACTGACATGGTACAATTTGGATTCATTTTCCATGGAACCTTCCATTGTGAAATTCAGTGGGGTCCCTGGCAGGGCTCCTATGAATCCTGGAATTTTTTTCCGTCCATTTTGTTTACATAGTAACATTTGCCACAGGCTATTCTCAGAGACTTTATATAAAAAGAAATAAGCACCCAGTCAAATTTAGCTGACCGTCATTGCCCATTAGCCACTTGTTTTGTCGGATGGGTCACCACATTATCCAACAGGTCGGATACTAGTATATACTGCAAAGTTGCTGCTATCTCGTAAAATGAATCATTGCTTTATGATTATTTTACCATAGGACATACATAAAGGACTGTAGTTTGGCAAATTTGAAAATGCCGGACAGGGCGACAGCAATGAGCAAATGTCATAAGCCTGATATTGAGTGGCGCCGGGTGCATTTTATTGGTGAACTCACCTGACTGAAGCGTGTTTCACATCGCCTGGCTATGCCTGCATGTGGTGCCAGTTTAAGTTTAAGATCAGGAATGCCTTCCCAGTTTGAAAAATCTATGTAAGTATATGGCCATTCGTTAAAATGGCCCTGATGCATTGCTAATAAGAAATTGTAAAGGAATTGTAACTGTCATACATAAAATGTCCGTTTTTGTGACCTTATTTCACCCTGTAGGTTTAAAAATAATCAGATTTTATGAAATGTGCATGGTGTGCTCATGTCTGCCCATCATTCAGAATTCTAAAACCTCCATGCAGGACTGTGACTACACGTGAGACTTATATTTTGTTTCTGTATATTTCTTGTTAGTACATTATATGTCTTAAGGTATTTGTTATATTTGTTACAATTTTACGAGCCACTTCATATCAACTTCGAGCCCAAATTATGTAAGAATGGGACATTTCGGCCTACTTTATCTATGAAACTATCTTTTTGTTGTATACGTAATAGGAAAATAGATGTAATAATATAATTTTAGTTTTCCTGACTCAATCACATATTAAGTGTTAATTTAGAAACGCATCCATGTCAATACGTTTTCGACAAATTATCAGGTCGTGTGTACTTTATATACGCTCAGACAACCATAAGCTCGATCACCGTGATTTAATATCAAACGCCCTTTACATAAATATGTGCAGCATAATACAAGTCAGTGTGTTTAATTTTTCAAATAAATAACTCCACTTGTTTGATTTTAACTTTTGCTGACACAACTTGCATATAAGTTGTTCTGTATATTTCTTTGGTACATATGTGTTAAGGTATTTGTAATGTTTGTTACAAAGTATTCAATATTAAGTTCGAGCCTACATTATGTAAGAGTGGGCCATTTCCTTGTACATTATCTATAAAACAATCTTTTGGTTGTGTTTGTTATGGGCAAGTTGTTGTAATCATATAAAATTAGTTTTATTCTTAATCACATATTAAATGTTGATTTAGAAACGTACCCATTTCAATACGTGTCCGACAAAATATCAGGTTGTGTGCGCTTCATTTAAGCTCAGATTACCATAAGCTCACAGTGATTTTAATAACAAACGCCATAAAACGCCAACTGCCATATATAAACGTGTGCAGTGTAAATCAGGTCAACAGCTCCACCTCAGAGTAAGCAAACAGGAAAAAAAAAAGGTAAGGGTGTTGTTCTCAATTTTAAACCCCGCGTCATAAATTTTCAGTTTTATTTTCAATAGAACTTGCCAATTTTGAGCTCCAGACGCTCGGACATTTCTTTCAAAAAGATAAAATCACAAAAAAATGATAAATTTCCATTGTTATGAAGTGCTTTTACTTGTTTATCAACATAAATCTGTTTTTGTCATGCTTTTCCCTTATCATTTGTCATTTTTATCGAAACAATTAAAATAATTATAAATAAATAACCGCCCGCCTGCATTGATTTCTGAAAAAAAGTGCCTGAGAACCAAACATTTTTTTTTGTTGGCCTTAGCAAACACTAATTATTCATACTGAAGGCACACCGTACAGAACAAAGTATACAAGCCGCTGCTCCCTTGACGTGGTGCGTTCTGTATCTGGTGACAGGGCCGGCAGGAGAATATGAAACAAGGGAGGTCTAGTGTCATTTAAGTATAGGAAACGACGTGTCTTCCTTGACACTGCTTGACATAGGTTCAAGAGCCAATAAGACCGGGATACTTAGGTGAGTTATATATATTTATATAAATATATATATATATTTTATTATTACCTTTCCCATTTAGATATTCAACAGACTACTCCCGCGTTGGCTTTGAGGTCGTGTACAGGGGCGAAGCCAGGATTGAGGTAGGGGAGGGGGCTTATTATATATTTTAGTGTATGGAAATACAGATTTTTTTATTTTCAATTATGAAGCATGGTTTTATTAACGTTAGTTACAGGTACGTGGGGAGGGTATGGGTATCCCCCTGCCGAACTGGGAATTATTTTGAATATGCAATGCAAAGAGGACATTTGAGGCAATTTTCACCAAAAGGCTTATTTGTTCCTAAAAAAAACCCCGGTTCCCTTATGTCTTTGCGTTATGTAGTCAAAATGAAGAGGGGTTCAATATTTGATATTTATATTTCTACAAAGATTAGGATATAAAATTCCAATCGTTTTCAACATGTCAAAGCCAATCGCACAGAAGCCCGTTTACGTTTATAACTTGAAAAATATTATCTTATAAATGTAAAGCCCGGAGTAAAATACTGATAATTTAAATTCTTATGTTAAACTTTGTATTTCACCGGGGCCGAAATCAGTTTGAAAACCTTTCCAAACATTTCAACAAACATATTATGATTTATATTATATACATATTTTTTTATTTAATCAGATCGTTTTTATAATTAACATTTGCTTAAATCTCACAAGACGAGATCTGTATATTAAATTGTATAATAAACAACCCTAATTGACCACTTTATAGCAACCTCAAGAACATGACCCCGTCGGTAATACTTGCATTTTTAGCATAAATTAGAATATACAAATACGTATGCATATGATATAACGCATAAATTAGAATATACAAATACGTATGCATTTGATATAACGCATAAATTAGAATATACAAATATGTATGCATATGATCGAAGATGTTCTGGAATATGACAGGTCTACTCTCATCGGAGGTACCAGAGTCTCATGTACTCTTACATGTTACTGTAAGAATTTAACATGATAAAAACAATTGTAATATTTTGCATTTCATTGAATCATTTATAGTGTAGGGGCATATGTAGCAAATTCGTCCTGAGTAAATTTTGTTTGTAAAGATGTGACACCCCATGCATTTTTGTTCTTCACCTTTCTATGAAGCCTTAAAAATATGGTGCCAATTTTTTTATTCAGTTTTGACATGTCTTTCAGCTTGTATTAAAATAGTATTTAAAATGTTAAACTAATAAACTTTGACCGAAACATTAACGAAGTAAGCTGGGACTAGAGGATAGGAAAGGTTCTTTTTGAAATGTATTTACATACCAAACACACAAACTTAGTTCTCTGACTAGTTTGGGATTGTCTTAAATTATTTTTTGGTTATATTAAATGTACCTATTCACATACCAAGTATATTTGATAAACACATAAAGTGTTAAATGCTTAATACACATAGCCTGTACACAAGTGATGTTAGGTTTGCGAGATCAGTGGTACAAATGTAAACTTAGCGTGCATGCCACCTGGCGGCCAAACCGCCCTACTTTAAAAATCAAGATTTTCTCAAGCATCCCAATAGTGTATCTTTTTTTTTATCTTCCATATCATTTCTCCTTGTTTGGGAGATGGCACGCGCAAGAACAGACGACCTCTAGTTATGGTCTTTTTATGGTACACAGACACACGTGGACTGTGTTTACTCACACACAGAGCCATAACAATGAATGAAACAGGTGAATTGGAAATTGTAAGTCCGTGTACAGGGATGGTTTTGCCAAACTAATGAACAAATGGCATGAGATAATTCACATACTGTTGCAAATGTATATGTACCTTGACAGTTTTCTTCAAGGGATAAGTGTTAATTTTTTTCTAAGAGCAATGGTTATCTCTAGTCATTTAAGCTATCCCATAAGGTAGCTCCCACCCGTGTAGTTTCTTAGACACTTAATTTTCCTATACATTGAGGTAAACATGAATGACAGACACACACACACACATGTGTGTGTGTGTAGAGAGAGAGAGTGAGAGTGACGCCTTTTAGATAGTAACATGTTTATTGATATTAGTCTATCTGAAAGGCGTCACTCTTACTCCAAACCTACACTTCCACTACAGACTAACACGGCTATACCACTAATCCTTATACTTAGTAAATATATATATATATATATATATATATATATATATATATATATATATATATATATATAAATTAATCTAATGGTTTACTGCAATTAGCAACTGCTAGAGTGCTCAATGGTATGACATCAGAGCTATATAATCAATCAGACAGTGATGAGTGCAGCACGTTGCACGAAACTACGAGTAGTAAAAATTTCTGACAAAATTTGATCCGTCTATTTGTATAATTACACACACACACATATATATATATATACATATATATACACACACACATATATATATATATATATAGAGAGAGAGAGAGAGAGAGAGATGGTGAGAAGGAGAGAGAAAGAAAGAGAGAGAGAGATGTGATGCATTCATACACAATTGTATTTTCTTCCAAAATCATTTTAAATAAAATATTGTTTTACAAGACAGGTTTTAATATATAATTTTAACATTTGCTTAATGAACGTACAAATAATGATTTTATTATTTCTACTTTTTAACAATTTATTATTTAGGTGAGATCATTAAGCAGTAAGTTGGACTAGCAGTAAGAAACACGAACTTAGCTCAGATTCTTTGAGACTTGGTTCCTTGAAAATTACTTGAACATGTGCCGTTTCAGAAAAGTTCAATGTACTTAAAAGGGAATTTGTATGTGCTGTTAAAACAACGTTGTTGACTTTCTCTATACCGGTCCCCATATTATAACCCAAACAATTTTGTTATTGTTTTTATGGCCTTTACTAAAATTACAATAACCAAAAAGAAATGCAAAAACCTTTAATTACAATCAAGGCATTTGTGTATTGTATTAAGGCACGTGTCATTTTGTTGGCTTGTGCAATAAATCAAAATTGTTCTTGGTCCCGATTTAAGGGGAAACAGCATTAGTTAAGCAGGTATAAAATGCTTAAGTTTTTGTCTGGAGTTATTTGGTATAAAATGATAAAAAAACATGGGCTCCTATCAAAGATGTACATTCCGCTGTTGCATCCGACATACCCTCGTTTAATGACATAACCAGTCAGATTTTATAAAATATAAGACTAGACTTTTCTTTATTCTTTATTTCATAATTCGCATTATATATAGATAGTACAAGCTGGGTGCTACTAATTAACTACAGATTACCATTTTCATTAAAAAAATGAATGTTGTACCAGTGATCTTGCTCCGACGGATGGAACAGCCTATGTAGCCACTGTGCCATCACAAGTCATTTAAGGATAATGAAAAAGCGACAAGAATTCAACAATAACCAGCATTTAACTTTACCATTGTTATATTTAAACTTTACCAGTGGTTTTACCATAGTTTCTGTTAAGATTCGTCCGTTTTTGTTATTGTACTGGTATGACCTGAATGCCTCGGTTTCATATTCCCATAAATGTATAAAAGAAATTGGCCCACCAAACAAATAAGATTAAAAAATAGACCATCGGCGGGGGGGGGGGGGGGTTAAAGATGGGATAGAAGAACCTTTGTAAACACATTCGATAACATTATGACTAATGATGACACATTTATGTTATGATTTGATATTTACTTCAAGTTTGTTTCCTTCAACAGGACTTTTCTAAAATTCTAAATTTTTAAGGTCCCTTTGTTTTGTTTTTCAAAACACTTTCCTTAATGAATTCTGCAGCAAAACATGCATTTCATTCAATGTTGATTATCTGTCCTTTACATGTCTCATTGTACTGTAAATGTCTGTAAATAAATGTCTGTAAATAACTGATGAAAATAGCTACTCCACAGAAGGTATATTTGCTCCCAAATGATATGCTATTGCCCACACAGAGCTGAGGTTATATGAACAATGTTATTATTATTATTATTATTATTATTATTATTATTTTGCTTCTTAATATGTACTCCATTTCACTGTGAATTGTGGACTAGGTAGAATTTCCTAAAACTTTGGGTTGGGTTAGTGAGGATCTGGCACTAAATCCAGTCAAAGTTGTCCTTTTCTGTTGTTTATTCTTCACAAAATATGTAAAAAAATTTAGTCATCCGCCTTAAAATTTTACAAATTATTTTTTGGATTATGACCAAAACATAAAAATACTCCCTAGAATTCCTTAGGAAGCTTTAAATATACTTCGGATGAATTAACCGTAAGAGACGGGTTTCTATACCTTCACTATCAGCGAGCGGAAAGTGATGTTGGTGATGTAATAATCGAACAATAGGATAACGCAATAACAAAATCATATCAAATGGAAGAATAACAGAGCCATTTTCATATGTTATGTATAAATGAAGCAAATATTTAGTCACTGGTTAAAACCAAGGAAAGTGGAGCCATACTGTATACGATACAGGTTGCCTGAAATCAGCAAGTGGTCCGCCATATGTACTTTGCACAAACTACCCAAGGATACCTTGTTGTCTCTATATGAATTTTTTTAATGAATTCATCAATGAAATTTTGTAGAACAATATACTGGTGGACAAACAACAGCTGATTAATTTTCATGATTAGTCTGATGGATCTTGATGCGGATCCATGTGTTGGCGGAGGTTTGCGCTCTACGGGTGCTCTCTAATATTGTAATAAACGTCTTAACGTAGTATTTGAGTGTCTAGTCTAAGTTATTATGATGATATATATCTTACTAATCATTTTGAGGTGTTTTGTTGCTAAATAACTCTGTATGAAATATTTATATATAATGGTCCTCAATTTTTGCTCTAAAATCAAATTTTACCTGAAAAAATGACAAAACCACTATAGAAAAATTGGCACCATATTTTTTTGTAAAGTTTAAGGTCTAAGGATCATAAAAATGTAGGATGTCCTCTTTTTACAGGGAAAAATTACTCGGTGACATATGCCCCCACACTATTAAGTATAAAACTAGATACACTGATAAATTGTAAAAATAATGGATTATGGTTACAGTGTGATCTGTGTTCATGGACACCACTGCAGTCGAAGTTTTCATCGTACATACAGATGACTGCCCCTAAAATGTAGTCCCGATTTTACAAGATGTCCATAAAAGTAACCTATATCAACTGTATAGGATCAATTGCCCATATTCAAAATGATTACATATTCCGCTTGATAGCTATCTCAGCAATCAGACATATCTCATTGGCATCAAGTGGAAAGCCTTTTAAATGTAAACAGTTGTTACGGATCCGAATATTCATATTATTATATCATTAAACTCACATATTAATAAGAAATTGCGGATCCGGGAGGGGGATGAAGTTCCCCCCCCCCCCGGGTGGAAACATTGATATGATTTTCTATCAGATAATATTTTCTTTGCATTATTTTCAGATGTGAAACAATTATCACCCTTTCAATATTTTAATATTAGTTTATTATCAAGTAATTGTCCTTTGTTATATACTTAGTTGTTACTGTCATTATTTGTAATAATTCATACGTTATTAGCCTATATTTTTATGTAATGCAAATCACTTTCGACCTTTCTCATGTAAAAATATATTGCAGTACAACTACAGAAAAAAATACTGCAGTATATCTGCCTGTACTGCCGTGTTTCTACAGGAGCAGTATATATTTATATACATTTACATTATATAAAGTGACATAATCGTAAGGACCCTGCATTGTGCATTCAGTCAGAAGTTAATACTTTATATATTTATATAATATATTTGCTCAAACAGCTGGATGTTTCAGAAGTCCTAAATTTTTCCGATTCGAAAGAGATAATACCTCCTAAACATTTCCTGTCACAGTCTTGTCGTTTATTTTTATCGTTTATTTCAATCAGACCCCTTCGATGAAACGGCGAAATACCTCCGTTTAATCTTATTGTTGTTATGATCTTGAAAGGACAATGCCATAATTTAAACCCTTGCATCTTTATTTTCGGTATCAACAAAGTTTGTGAAACCGTCTCTGTCAATGTAGATGGTGTGTTCCAGTCATATTTGCGAATTGTGTCAACTTGCTCATGTACCTCTGATTTATTTAATTGGCTTTGTCTCGTACTGCTTTCACTCTGCATCTGCAAAGAAAAATGATCAGCTACATGGCGGTCACAGAGCACTTTTTTAAAACCCGAATATAGCCGTTATAGATCCTGTTGTAAGATCCGTCTTAGTCAAACCCGACTTAGATGACCAATTCGAAAAAAATGACCACTTTATCAAGGTCCCATTAGTGGTCATTATATATAATATATAAGATTTTATTATATATATTATATATATGTATATTTATAATTTATAGACTAATTTTTCTTTTAAATCCGCCCGGACCCGTGCCCACTTCCCTGTTAGGACTGTTAAACATACCAAACCCCTTCTTGTTTTTTTTTCAAGACTAATAGAAAGGTAAATTCTACCGAAGATGGAAAGAGAGTCTAATGTTAAAACATATCCGGCAAGTGTTACCCAAATTTAGCTCTAAGGTATTATTTATTACGTTAATTACAAGGATTCCTTTTCAACTGAGCAAAACTGGGAATAGCGCCATGGCATTACGACCAGATTACTAGCACCAGTGCGTCTTTACATCTAAGTCTGAGGAACGCATTATAAGGCCATATGAAGATGCAAATATTTTCGTCATTTCTGACAAGTTTCATGGCCTAAAGGTACTCTGTCAATCACGATACACCAGACCTATCGTTAGCATTTTTATGTACTTGCTAAAAATTTCAAACATGAGCTAGAAAAGTTCCTTTTCAACCCAGCACATTGGTAAACTCCTTGGCATGTTTGTTGAATTTATGGCCGCATGAATATGACCCGCACGGGTTACAGGATGCAGGCAGCTTGCAGGCGATACAGGAAATGTACCGTGTCCATGGAGACGGTGTTTCACTTTTGGTTGTGAGCTCACTATATACTATTGTCTTAATATATCATTTTAAGCATAATATTGAGATAATGGTCCGTTTACCCTAATATGAATGCAACCTGATGCTTAACCACTGCGATACATTCCTCGATATTACTTGTATCACGACTCGAGTAGGCTTACCAGCCCAATTATCCGATTGCCTACTGAGTCGGGTTGTCACGGCTACACTGGGAACAGCTGCCTGAGGTACTGTTCCATTCATACCTGAGGAAGGGAACCGATCATCCGAATGTTACTGTAAAAGAACCTGCACAAAGCTAGTCTTTAAAAAAAGGTGTACCTTTTGTGAGCAATTCAAAACTTAACATTGGAGGTTACTTAGTAGTTTAAAATAATATTTACAATCACAGAAAAGTAGCTATGAACGTAATGAATGCTATGAATGTAAATTCTATAGACTTCGCCAACAGTGGTATGGTTATGAATTGGTCGGGTGTCATTTATCTGAGTTTACTTAAACTCCCTCGTGCCTGGCTCAAAACAATTAGACCATACACGGTTCACCGCTCTAACAGTAGCGTGGTAGATCTATGGCATGATTGAAAAAAGTTGTTAAATTCTTAGTATGTGGCTCTCATGAAAAAATCTAATACAAATCGTAACATAACAGTGTATCTATGGACCAATGTTCCGAATATTTATCTAACCCAGGGTGTGTGCTCTGATGTCTGAATAGGAAAGCTTCACCTCCCATTACTTACATACGACTAATCGGTGGTATAACCTAGGAATGTAAATGTCACCCACCCAAGACCCACAGGTGGGGTTGTCACCGGATCTGCTTAGCACATGGATAAAATGAGAGGACGCTTGCTATGGGCAACTGCCCTGTTACATATTGAACTAAAACTGAAATAGAATTCTGTAGGTAAACCATTGCTTGAATAACGGAGTTGGATACATCATTCTAAATTAAAAAAAGTCGTACAATTCCTAAATTAAAACCTACATATATCAGGGATCCATTGAGTCTTCTATAACTACGTATATGACTTAGGAATAACATGACACCCGTGAATATTAAGCGGCATCGAACTATATCCATTAGCTAAGTAACTTTATCTTTGTGTTTTATATTCCGTTAACACTTTTAAATTAGGAATGGCCATGCCAACAAAACAGGCAACAGTATTTCGCATTTTATTATGAACATATCTTGAAGAGATTGCTCTTGAGACTATACTGGCTGGTTATTTTAACACCAAGTTATTCATCTTTTATGTCCAAAGAAAGCCTGTTTCTTGGTGTTGTATATATATATATATATATATATATATATATATATATATATATATATATATAAATATATATATATTAGACTAGGCCTAAGTGAAATTCCGATAGGACGGCGAGTACTGGATGCGACCGGATGGGAGGGTGGGGGCCATGGCCCCATGCGCCCCCCCCCCCCCTTCTTACCTTGAAAGAAGGAAGTATTATCCAACATATTTGAACGGACTCCATAACTCTCTTCACTACGTTTATTAATACGCCACGGGTGTATTCAGAAGCCCGGGTGCATTGTGAGCCTCAGACTTTGAAGTCCACAGTAGTTCGATTGTGTAGTGTAAGGCGTCCATTTATACAATTTGTAGTACATGTAGCTATTTTTTCCCATAGCCTCTCAAACAGTGTGGCTTATAATGTTACAAGTACGGAAGACTTGCCTAGGTTATATATATATATATATATATATATATATATATATATATATATATATGTCACCGGGCGTGTGTGGGTTGGCGTACCGCTGTCCCAGGCCTGTGAGCGGGGTCGGGAATGGGTGGCTCCAAAACCGGAACACAAAGTGTTTTACCCAGTTTAATGCCTGTAGAAGTGACAAAAAGTGCAATCATATAAATGCTGTGTAGCACTCGGGTCCCGACATGGCAAACTGCCCATTAAATACATAACTAAATACATATCAATAATAGAAAGGACTTTCATAACCCGTGTTAAGCACAAAACATTTGATATTCTTCAATACATCCTTCAACCATTTTAAAGTGCAATAACTATTAATATAGTGCAACACAGTTAAATATAAAATTATCGATACCATGCTCATATACATACACATATCACACATATTATACAAAAGCTTCCCCGTAATGAGGTTGGTCTACAGGTAGTTATAATATACCCAGTGTGCAATACAGTGGCAATTACATACTTTATAATGACGAATACGTACCCATAAAGAGGTAGTTCAACAAGTAATCACAAAGGGCTATGTAGGTTTCTATATCATATGTTATATATGTGAAACACGAAACTATAGGAAAATACAAAAAACGAATGGGACAAGTCTGCAGGTAGGTATTACAAAACGAGTCTGTATTACAGCATTACGTATAAGGCAACTAGCTAACAGGTAAGTACAAATAGTAAATGGAAAAGGTCTGCAGGTAGGTATAACACAGTGGGTCTGTATTACAGCATTACGTATGAGGCAACTAGCTAACAGGTAAGTACAAATAGTAAATGGAAAAGGTCTGCAGGTAGGTATAACAAAGTGAGTCTGTATTACAGCATTACGTATGAGGCAACTAGCTAACAGGTAAGTACAAATAGTAAATTGAAAAGGTCAGCAGGTAGGTATAACAAAGTGAGTCTGTATTACAGCATTACGTATGAGGCAACTAGCTAACAGGTTAGTACAAATAGTAAATGGAAAAGGTCTGCAGGTAGGTATAACAAAGTGAGTCTGTATTACAGCATTACGTATGAGGCAACTAGGTAACAGGTAAAAACCAATATACAGTAAAAACTAACGGGCTGTGATCGCCATGATAAAATTTACTGAAGTGACTTGTCTGACAGAACGAACATTTATATAATATTACAACAATGGAACGTTCATGAGATACGGGCTTGCTCTCAGTTACAACGGTATTTATGAAGACACAAATGAATACGAAATTATAAAGGAACACATACCTGTAGAAGTGACAAAAAGTGCAATCATATAAATGCTGTGTAGCACTCGGGTCTCG
Source organism: Sipunculus nudus (assembly GCA_026874595.1). Taxonomy (NCBI): domain Eukaryota; kingdom Metazoa; phylum Annelida; class Sipuncula; order Golfingiida; family Sipunculidae; genus Sipunculus; species Sipunculus nudus. Next base: position 84,669,859 of record CM049311.1, on the reverse strand, counting down.
ACATGGAAAACTGCGCCCGATTCCCGCGCTTCACTTCTACTTATATTATGTGACCTCTGACCTTTAATTAAAATAACAAGAACAAGGTACCCTATTCACTGCAAAAGAATTACCTTTCACAACATTCGTGATACGGTCGGCTGCGCGCAAAGCCAACTCTAACAGTAAACATGAAACACACAAAATATAATTGTGGTAGGGCAATTGATCTGTATCTATATCTACTCTGTGACATACTTCCCCCCCCCCCCCCCCCCCATCGTGAAATGGCGTCCTCGTCATTTGGTATCATAAATAAAAAAAGAGCTTCCCGTTAAACGTATCCCTACCGTTATGTTTACTTTATAACATATAATCACATAAAATACACATGTATTGTTACATTTATATTCAACGAATTATACATATGTCGCAGGAGTTAACGCATAAGCAGTCATTCTTGTCCTATCATGAGCTATTGGAACATAATTGTTGTTGAATTTACAAAATTAGGTGTGATTGCGTTATGTGCAAAAGTATGCGATTGAAAACTTTGCACAGGTTTCCTTGTTCTAGTAGAGCGTCGCACTGAATCCTGAGATGCATCTTTATGTGGTTGGCTTTGTTGTACTTCCTGTCCTATCGGATCGGCCTCAGGAATGGGATCTACGTCAACTGCATCGGTGTTATCCGAAATACTGTCCAGGGACTCTACGCCACCTACGTCATGATCACTGTGAGTTTCGGGATCCGTAAGGGCCTGTACCTTTTCCGGATCTGATGCTATGACAGTCTGTCTCGTCGGTGCGACGAGCATCCAGTCATTTGGGTCATCATCTGAGTTGTCTGATTCATCACTTTGGTCTGTTTTTTGCTTTTGCGATAACGTACTGTGCTTACTTTGGATTTTCAATGGTCTCTTGTCTTCGGGTATGTGTACTGGTAGTTCGAATTTTAATAGCATATTTCGATGCAACGTTTTTGTTTGGCCAGTCCCATCCTCCCGCTGCACCGTAAACACTGGGACTTTAGGATTTGGTTGCTCCAAGATAATATACACATCTCTGGCCCATTTGTCTGCTAATTTCTGACGACCTTTCAACCCAACGTTTTGAACAAGGACGCGATCACCAGGTTTCAGATCTTGTGGGGTTACTCTCTTGTCATAATAACTTTTATACCTCTCGCCAGTACCGCTTGATACATGTGATGCTGTATCATACGCGAATTCGAGTTTTTCCTTTAATTTTGTTATGTACGTCGACGGACTGTTTGATTGAAGTGGTTCAGATTCAGCCAATCCAAGAAAAGCTAATCGCGGTTATCGACCGAACATCAGATAGTATGGCGCATACCCTGTACTGTAATGTCTCGTGGCGTTATAAGCATGAACTAACGAAGGCAGGTATGTCTTCCAGTCTGCTTTCTTTTCATCTTCTAGCGTCTGAAGCATACCTAGCAGTGTTTGATTGAATCTCTCACACATCCCGTTTCCCTGAGGATGGTACGCCGTTGTATGAGACTTCTGGATCCCGGCGATCTTACAAAGTTCCTTCATCAAACCGGATACAAAGTTCGGACCTTGATCGCTATGAAGGCGTGAAGGCCAGCCATAATGCATAATAAAGTTATCAAATAGTAGGCGTGCTGTAGTTCTAGCGGTTTGATCCTTGGACGGCAGTGCTTGGGCGTATCTTGTGAAGTGGTCCACTATCACCTGGATGTTGTTGAATCCCCCTTTACAGTCTTTGATACAACAGAAATCCACACAGACTAGTTCCATTGGCCTTGATGTTTTAATAGAAATTAGTTCAGTTTTTGCGGGATGTACTGGTATTTTACTACAGATACAGCGATAGCATGATTTTATCTTCTCTTCCACATCTTTACTCATACCTGGCCAATAAAAGCGCTTCCGTACCAATGCCATTGTTCTGTCTCTACCTTGGTGTCCTGCTTCGTCATGTAAGCCGTTCAAAGCTAGCTCCCTCAACGTTTTTGATAACACTAACTGATTTACGTTTTCACCGTTATCGCAAATTCTTCTCCAAAGCAGACCATTCTCCATAAACAATTTATCCCACTGGTTGAGTAGACATCGAATTTCCGGATTTTCCCGTCGTACTTTTGAGTTCCTAGGGCGGATGTTCCTAATAACAAACCCCATATTTTCATCCTGTTCTAGTGCAGCCTTTAATTCCGAATTAGGTTTGCACAATGGTGTATTGGATATTGGCGAAGAACAGTTACTCTGCGCGATCCGTGCCTCCTGAAATATAAAAGGTAACCTTATACTTGCTTGAGCTGTACTAAGTCCGGTTTCTGGTAGGGGTTCTCGGCGGTTTGATGCCTCGGGTCGCCTGGAAAGAACATCAACGTCATTTGCATTCCTACCCGGTCTGTATTCAATCGTGAAGTCGTACAGAGATAGTGCTGCTACCCATCGTTGACCAAGAGCGTCTAACTTGGCAGTCTTTAACACATAAGTAAGAGGGTTGTTATCCGTGAAGACCTGGAACTTATTACCGTATAGATAATCATGGAACTTGTCCGCCCACTTCAGAGCTAAAAACTCCAGTTTATGTGCTGAATTGTTCTTTTCACTGGGTTTGAGAGACCTGCTGGCGTAGGTAATTACACGTTTCTGGCCATTCTGTTCTTGATACAGAACTGCACCTAGTCCCTTTTGGCTGGCATCTGTGTGTAAAATAAAAGGTTTGTTAAAGTCGGCGAATCCTAGAACCGGCGGCGTTGTCAGTTTTCCGATTATGGTTTGAAAAGCATCTTGCTCAGCACTTGTCCACATCCATGGTTATTTTGATTGTTCTCGCTGTTTGGTCTTTTTCTTTGTTCCGCTTGGTTTTGTCAGCAGTTGGTTCAATGGGTGTACAATTTTAGCATAATCCTTAACAAATCTTCGGTAATATCCAGTGAAGCCTAGAAATTTCCTCAATTCTTCCACATTGCGTGGAACTGGCCAGTTCTTGATTGCTTCAGTCTTGTCCGGATCTGTCTCTATTCCATTAGCAGATATGACGTGACCTAGATATTTTACTCTGTTGGTAAACAAATTACATTTTGGTTTTAGTTTTAGACCGTGTTCCTTTAATTTGGCGAAAACAGCATCAAGCCTCTCTAAATGTTCTTTGAAGGTGGTTGAAAATACAATAATGTCATCAAGGTATACTAGACACTGCTTTAGAGCTAGGTTTCCCATACATTTCTCCATTAATCTCTGGAAACAGCTGGGAGCATTGGTCAGACCGAAGCACATTCTATTAAACTCATACAGTCCTAGAGGTCCTGCCGTGAAAGCTGTTTTATGTTTGTCCTGTTTCTACCTGCCAATATCCGGATTGTAGGTCAAGTGTAGAAAACCATTGTGCACCTGTCAAAACATCAAGTGTTTCATCTATTCTTGGCATATAGTATGCGTCGCGTACTGTACGAGAGTTAAGCTTCCTTAGGTCAACACAAACACGGAGGCTACCGTCTTTCTTCCTCACAAGCACTAAATTCGACGCGTATTGACTGCTGGACTCTCTGATCAGACCACATTCAAACATTTCTCGCAGATGGTTTCTCACTTCATCATACAATGCAGGTGGAATCCGGCGATGTGGTTGTTTAAACGGAGTGTTGTCGGTCAGGTTTATTTCATGTACCACTGTGTTGGTCCGACCTAGTTCTGTTTTGGTCTTTGCAAACACGGAGGCCCATTTATTCAGCAATGCATCCACCTGCTGGCGTTGCTCCACAGTCAAAAGTTCTGGATCCCAGCTAAACCCAAACTTGTCAACAGCGACCTCTGCTGGCTGTCCAGAAATGTTACTATTAAGGTTACTGGGTCTGCCGAGGACTGACACTGCTTGCAGTTCACATAACCGAATGTTTGGCCTGATGATCTGTTCCTTTGCTAACATGTTACAAATCTGTACTGGAATCTTGTATGTTGTTTTCTTTTGTTTCATGTGTACAACACGTAGGCAAAGTGTCACTCCCCCTGGTAAAGCATCCGATGATTCTAGGGTTATTGCAGCATGAACCAATGGTGCCCTGCGTATCCTGCCCCACACTGTAACGGTTGTGTTGGATGGGATTGTCACAGGTTTACGGCGAGCCAGTTTTACCTGTCCTATTTTACCGTCCTTTCTCGATAAAACACTGAAAGTTGTGTTCCAATGATGAGGAATGACATCTGTGTGCTTATCATCTGTGTGATCTTTAAAAAGCTGTATCACATTAGTCCCAAGGATAACTGGAACATGGTGGTTGTACTCCGTATCCTGAGCTACTAGAATTGGCAGTTCTACATTTCTTTCCAGAAAGGGGACGCTGACACATGCTTCCACATACCCTTTAAACGGTAGTTGGTGTCCGCCTGCTGAATAAACCTCAATGCCCAATCCGTCGAGGGAATGGAGATGGAGATGTGGTAACTGTCTTTTACAAAAACTCCCAGATACGGTAGTTACCATAGATAATGTGTCAACTAAGCCGGTGCATTCTGTTCCTTCCACTCTGATGGGTACTTCATTGGCACAACCGACCATATTTTCCCTGTGCAAGTGTAGACTTTGGGGGTGACTGTCTAGTTGAAGGCCTGCTTCTTCCCCCGCGGAAGAGGCCAATACCTGTTTCCCTGTTGTCTATCTTGTCTACTGTATCCAGGCCTTCCTCTGTATGAGGCATCAAAAGGGGTTTGATTCAGGTTGGTTTGATCTTGTCTGTATCCAGGTCTTCCTCTGTATGAGGCATCAACAGGGGGCTGATTCGGGTTCGTTTGATTGTACATCTCCTGACTACCGTACATGGGCCAACCTCGGTATAAACCTTCCCCAGGTAATGGATTATCTAGTCGTCGCTCTATCATATCCAGTCTTTGTAGAAGTTTGGCCATTTCAGCGTCAGTAGCAGAATGTCTCTCTTCGGTGAGTCGTTTCTCTAGCGAATCAAGCCGACTCATGATCCTCTGAATGTCTGAGTGCTGTGGCTGTGTCTGTTGCTGGAGCTGTGTTTTCTTAAATTGCTTCTCTGTTGTTAGCTGTCCCTTGAGCTCTCGTTCGACTGCTCTAACTTCCCGTCTCAGTTCATCGAAACTTCGACACGCATCGTATTTGTGCCTTGTCGCATTTTTCAGTCTCTCCTTTCGTAGGCCTGTCCAAAACCGATTCTTATTCATATCATCGGTGAACCTCAATCCAGGAAGTCCCTTCTCTCTGGCTTGATGAAGATTTCCTCCAACCGGCATCCCCATGCTGTAACAGATTCCTCATCTTCTTGTGACTGACTGTAGAATTTCTACAGGAAAGCCTCTCCTGTGATGACAGTACCGTAAATACCATCCATCTTGTCGACTATCTGATTGACCGTGGCCCCTTCTCCGAGCTGTAGAAATATCTTGGCCGTCTGCCCTTTCAAAGACTTTCGGACTGCCTGAGTGATCACTGGCTCTGGGTGGATGGCATCTCGTTGTAGACATTTCACCTCGTACCGCCAAACATCAAAGGACACCTCTCCCTTTTGCACTGGGATCTCCCCTGAGTAGAAGGATATCCTGGGAAGTTGTGTGTAGGAGAAAGATGTAAAGTTAAATGACTGTTCTGCCATGTGAGGTGAAGAAACACGCGGAACTTCTCAGACTTAACCGCACCTTCATTTTTTAAGCCCTACCTGTCTTTGAACAGTAAATTTCCCAGAACTTTCAAGGTACCTAGCCATTTTTTCCAAGTCATCTTCAGACAATTCATGTTCGCCTGAAGATTCACTCTCCAGTTTCAACTTTTCTTGTGACATTGTTTTGTTATTATTATACTATTCTCAAGAGATTATAAGATAAATCATTAAATAAACAGTCGTGTACCTTCAGTTATCCGGATAATATGAACGCTATACGGTTCTCAATTACACAGACTTCAATTTGTCTAACAGCGTGGCTATGAACGTGGCGTACATGAATCACATGTGAGTATGAAGGTAAAGCAACATTCCAAAAAATACTCTAGTCAAACCAATGGAGAACAAACAGTTACACCGTAACCTCAGCAGCAATAACTGGTGTCAAAGTGATTACCTTCTCAGATATTTGACCAACATCTGAGATATCAAATACATGCACAGCATATTCAATTCAACGGAAAACCATATATGAATTTGATCAAACACCTATGTGTCGGATCAAAAAATGCGGTGCTTACAAATCCATAAAAATAATTACCAGTACCCAGTGTACCTGTACTAAACCAACTACAGTTAGCACCAATCAACTGTACTGAAAGTATTGACAATATCACAATACTGGCATGCAAATTAAACTACAAGTAATTCATTAAACAAGTAACCTAAGCACTCGGACGATTCACCTAATTGTGTTTGGTGCATGTGTATCAGTGTAACATTAATAAAATAATCATTGAAGACAATCAAGTTACTATAGGCAAAATACCAAAACCGGGAATTGTGTGTGAATTAACAAAGTTCATTAATCACGTTATAACTGTGAGCTGTGTATAGACTGAAGCATCAACGTCCATCGAGGTTCAGTTAAATCAATTAATACTAGTCCCGTGACCACATATGTATACAAAGTCCATTGGTCACGTAAAAAGGAACATGATCGACTAGATCATTAATATTAAATCTGAGTCCTATACTGATCAGTAATATGATCAGTGTGTTGTAATATATGGCAAAGTTCACTGTATAAAACGTTGGTATATTCAGAGTGAAGGTGTGTAAACACATAAATCATGCAATATACTCAACTTCCGTTGGTGGCGCTGTGGTGTTTGCTTGGAAGTCTCTTCCGGTTAACACAAAATGGCAGCCAAGTCCAACCACAAATTACAAAAGTTCCAGAAAAAGTCTCACAAAGCGAAATCCTGGTGCACACACAAGGTAATCCGTGCTCCTGGACGACAAACGGGCCGTGCCAACGGACCGTGGCCCCCACTCCTGGAACCTCAGCCTCGGAGAGTGGTTGTGAAACCACAATGGCGAATAACGTCACTCTTCTGGAGGGCAGTACGACGTCTGACAACAAACAAAGAAAATCACCGGCCTGTGTTCTGCCTCAATCGAACCAATGACTAGGTACAATGGGAGCCATCGCAGGTCCCTTTTCGGGCGCCAAATGTCACCGGGCCTGTGTGGGTTGGCGTACAGCTGTCCCAGGCCTGTGAGCGGGGTCGGGAATGGGTGGCTCCAAAACCGGAACACAAATTGTTTTACCCAGTTTTATGCCTGTAGAAGTGATAAAAAGTGCAATCATATAAAAGTGTGTAGCACTCGGGTCTCGACATGGCAAACTGCCCATTAAATACATAACTAAATACATATCACTTTCATAACCCGTGTTAAGCACAAAACATTTGATATTCTTCAATACATCCTTCAACCATTTTAAAGTGCAATAACTATTAATACAGTGCAACACAGTTAAATATAAAATTATCGATACCATGCTCATATACATACACATATTACACATATTATACAAAAGCTTCCCCGTAATGAGGTTGGTCTACAGGTAGTTATAATATACCCAGTGTGCAATACAGTGGCAATTACATACTTAATAATGACGAATACGTACCCATAAAGAAGTAGTTCAACAAGTAATCACAAAGGGCTATGTAGGTTTCTATATCATATGTTATATATGTGAAACACGAAACTGTAGGAAAATACAAATAATGAATGGGACAAGTCTGCAGGTAGGTATTACAAAACGAGTCTGTATTACAGCATTACGTATAAGGCAACTAGCTAACAGGTAAGTACAAATAGTAAATGGAAAAGGTCTGCAGGTAGGTATAACACACTGGGTCTGTATTACAGCATTACGTGTGAGGCAACTAGCTAACAGGTAAGTACAAATAGTAAATGGAAAAGGTCTGCAGGTAGCTATAACACAGTGGGTCTGTATTACAGAATTACGTATGAGGCAACTAGCTAACAGGTAAAAACCTATATACAGTAAAAACTAACGGGCTGCGATTACATGGTCGCCATGTTAAAATATACTGAAGTGACTTGTCTGACAGAACGAACATTTATATAATATTACAACAATGGAACGTTCATGAGATACGGACTTGCTCTCAGTTACAACGGTATTTATGAAGACACAAATGAATACGAAATTATAAAGGAACGCATACCTGTAGAAGTGACAAAAAGTGCAATCATATAAATGCTGTGTAGCACTCGGGTCTCTACATGGCAAACTGCGCCGATTCCCGCGCTTCACTTCTACTTATATTATGTGACCTCTGACCTTTAATTAAAATAACAAGAACAAGGTACCCTATTCACTGCAAAAGTATCACCTTCCACAACATTCGTGATACGGTCGCTGCGCGCAAAGCCAACTCTAACAGTAAACATGAAACACACAAAAATACAATTGTGGTAGGGCAATTGATCTATATCTAGATCTACTCTGTGACATATATATATATATATATATATATATATATATATATATATATATATATATATATATATATATAACAGGGCTACGATTTGAAAGGCAATCATACACTCAAAAACCAGATTGGTTGAATCAACCAAAAAATTTGGTTGATTTCAACCAATTTAATTGGTCAAAATATGTCCAAACAATTTATTGTTTAAAACAACCAATTTATTTTGGTCGTAAGCAAACAACAGGTATTGGTCATATCAACCTATATATTGGTTAGAGCAACCAACACAGCTGATCATTTAACCCAACAAAATTGGTTAGTTTGACCAAAATAATTTGGTTAATCTCAACCAATGTACTTTGGTTGAGATCAATCAAAATAAATTGGTTAATACAAATAATAAACTGGTCACATGAACCAGTTCAAATTGGTCAGACTAGTGGACACATATATGTGTGCACTGCTACTTCAAATCCCCTTTTCAGTTGTTTATATTATTCCAAATTGATTGGGAGTCTTCTTGTAAGTTATTCTTTAGTTTCGGGTTGCTCTGGTGTGGGTTTCAAGGGGATACACAAATTCCGTCCGGTCTTGGATTCGAACCTGTGACCGCTCGCATACAAGTCAGACGTTTTGCCCCTCAGCCAGTGAAGCTTGCATCTCTTGTGTCTGATTTGGAGCAATTTTGTGTCTGATGTTAAAACTGATCAATCGCTTTGGTTAGTGCTTGACCAACCAGTTGGTAAAATAACCAATATGTTGATAAAATTAACCAATATTTAACACAACAAAGAAAACTGGTTAAATATATGCAACCAAACGGTCGACCAATAAAAATTGGTCAAAATGACCAATGAGTCATGACAGACGATGAACATTTGAGCCAATAATTTAGACCTTTGAGACATTTTTTCTCTCAAACAACACATCTTTTCATTATTTAACCCTTATTTTTCTAAAACAATACATCCCTTGTATAGTGCAGAATATTACTTTTGTTTATAATTTGCGTTTGAGATTGTATAATAAGCCTTTAAATAACCCGCTTAAAATGCAAAATTACCACAATTTCTCCGTCTAGACGAACACCTCGTCGATATCGCTGGTGAGTGCAGATTATTTTTCACAGCGTCGCTATAGCCATCCTTGGTTTTAATTTATTTACTTCGCCACCCGTATGTTCCTGGTGTCGCCTGACCGGACATTACCTGTATATACTCCGTTATATACTGCTTTTATTTGGAAGAAAATTAAGGACATTTCGGTCGAAAGTATTGCCAATAATTTCATCTTTCACCGAGAATTTGGCTCCGTCAAATATGTAAGTATTTATTCAAGACTCCGATCAAGTAAACATTACATACTGCTTGAATTTGAAACAAAGAAATCTATATCATTTCGATTTGAAAAATGATTGCTGATGATACCATATTTTACCGATACCTTCGCTTCGTCGCAAATGTATCCTGGATTGCTATAGTGAAACGTCGCAAGGGTCGCCATCAATCCTGATTGATTACCAAGCTGGATACCTGTGTTTCATTTATATAGTCAGCTTAACTGACCTACAACAGATCATATAAATGATATTTGATTAATAATATTGACTTTATGTGATATCTCTGTGGATTTTACCGAACGGGAACAGGAGCCAAGGACCTTTAATAGTGGTATATTTCCATCTTATCATTGATTCTGGACTTTGTTGATGTTATAAAAATATACAAATACATAGATTTAAATTTTAACAATTTTATCAATTTAAAGTACATTATTCGTACTTGCCTATTTTATTTGCATGACGTTTTGATATATTGAGCTTATTAACACAAAAAAATCTTGTATACAACACATGCTTAATAAAATCTGAGGCATTGGTTTTGCATAGCAGGGAATGATTTAAATAAGCATTTTTCAAAATAATTTCTTATGGGGATGTCCCACTTAGGCGAGTCTACAGGCGACTACAGGACACCAGACTTTCGCCTCATGGTCGCCAAAAAAACGGACGACTTGACCTCCGCTACGACAAGAGTCTACGACAAGCTACAACAGGTTGACGATTGTCTGACGACAAGCTACGACAAACTGCCGACAACCGACGACACATTCGCCGAGACAAAAAACAATTACCTACGACAACCTACGACAACCTACGACAACCTACGACCACATCCACGACAACGTACGACTACACTGGCGTTAACCTACAACACTAGAATTCATGCTACGTCCTCCCGCGACAAGCTTCGACGAGTCTCTATCCTGTGTTTTTTTGTGAGGAGCCGAAGACAAGGATGGGTCCTGTTTCAAGTACACCAGCCCACGACAGAACGTACGACAACCGGCGTCACCTGGCGATAGCCTGCAACAGGACCTACGACACCCAACGTCACCTGACGAGAGCCTACGACCGCACTTACTCCAGGAGAAGACAGGCTACGCTCACTGGCGTGAAAAACGCTGTTCGCCTGAGAATTTTGAACATGTTGAATATCCAGTGGCGGCGTGTAAGAGGCAACGCGTCTTTGGGCGACTTCGGGACGACAACAGGCGACCATACAGGCGACCCACCGGCGACCTTGAAGCGACAGCCTGGTCGCCTGTAGTCGCCTATGTGGGACATCCCTATTATATACATCATATGATAGATTCGTCATATTGAAATTGTTGCCCTGTATCATATGAAAATTATATTCTAACGACGTTTATTGGTGCAAACATAACGATGATGGCTTAGAACAAAAATTGATGTCAGAGTTGTCTGCAAAATAGAAATTGCAAACTTCAGAGCAGAGAGAACAAGTTTCTCGACAGTTCTGGGACTCATCGCCCGAGTTACTCTATCCCGATCGGTCAGTCATTTCTGCCCCAACCGAGACTGCCTATCTTTTCGAGTGATAGTTCAAGAGGGGAAGTAAATTATAACCCATGAAAACCATATAAAATGTCTTTTCTCGGATGGGCACTCAGAGCAAACTGTTTTAAATGCTACGAAACAATCTGTTAGAGGCACTGCGCCGTATATTCTACTGTGCATTGGGCCGAATGTAACTTTACCCCAAGTCCTTTCAAAGTTTGATACAGTATTATGCAATATCTTGTCTGTTGAATAGTTATATCAACAATTTTATGGAGGTGGAGCCTTCAACAACTTGCCACGGAGCTAAAAGAACGTGACAAGCTGAGCAGTCAGGCATTGGAATTCATGTTGAGGTCTCGCTTTTGGTTAGGACTCGGAGATGAGCGGGTAAAAGTGCAACAAGACACAGATTTGATAATGGAGAACCATTTTACCACCTATTCGCCTGTGGAATTTGAATTTTCTGCAGTCACTGCCAAGACGAAATCAGGTTCAGCTTCCATTGCAACTGTCAATCAGCTATAACAAGAAGCTAGTCAGTTGAAAAGGCTGGACGATATCGTGTCTAGACCAGATCGTTTGGAGAGTCGCCTGGCCAAAATCGAAAAAGACAACCAGGGTCGATCAGATCAATCGGAAATCACCCACAAACAGTTTATGTTGTGTACGAGATGTCATCGACAAGATCATCAATTGAGAGACTGTCATGCTTCCAGGGACCTATATGGCAACCGTTTAAACTGAGAGCGACCCACGATCAGGAGAAAAGGGTCGTGGGTAAGCAACAGACATTCTGATTCCAGGAATCCCAAAAGGCAAGAGTAAACCTAGTAGGGAATATACAGGAAGTTACTTTAACATTAAATGATAGGGACTGCCTTGGCCTTTTAGAAACTGGATCACAAATCACCACTGTAGCAAAGTGTTTTTTTTTAATCGGTATCTGGCCCATGATTGTCATTTAGAACCCATCGATAAATTTTTACAAATTGAACTCGCTGATCGTAAGGAGCTGAAATATTATGGTCTTATCACAGCTGATCTTTCCTTCATAGACATTCCATATACCACCTCCCCAACGCCGATCTTTGTTGGCAACAATACCTCATTCATTAATAGATCCGGTGCTTGTGGGAACTAATGTATCACAACTTTGTCTTCTGCATTGTCGAAACACTGGAGGACAACGGTACATACAGAGAAAGCCTTTATCAAAACCGTAAAGAATCGCAAACATGGTCATGTCCAGTGGGGTACACTACAGCGAGGACGATAGCTGAAAACACTCAGGTGGTCATTCTTGGTCGAGCAAAAACGATGTTTCAAGAAAATACTGTCCTTCAAACTGACGTAGATGAAATGTCCCGTCTACCATCCGGACTTATGTTAATCTCTACATTCCAGAAGTCTACGTCATAGGGTCGTTTCGTGATAGAAATTCAAAATGCTTCTAACAGAACTATACGATATGTAATATCAGTGCATTTTCTGTTTTATAACCTTCAGCTATCCATGATGTTTCACAGCTTGCATTTTTGGATAACTTTACATTTCAGGATGATTTGTCTGAAAACCAGAAATTCAAGTCCAAGAACTGTTGATGAAACTAAAGGCATCTCTTTTTTTCAGTGATACGAACTTAGGTCGGTCAAATAAAGGGAAACTCCAAATAAACCTAGTTGATAATATTCCATTTAAAGAGAGACACCGACGGATTTTTCCACATTTGTTTGAAGAAGTGCGTCAACATTTGCAGGATATGCTTCATGTTGGGGTGAAAAGGGAAAGCTACAGTCCATACGCCTCACCGGTCATTTTAGTTCGCAAACAGGACGCTGGATTGCGCATTTGCGTCGACCACCGGAAACTGAATTCCAAAACTGAAGGACGCTTATCCTTTACCTCGGATAAAGGAAACGTTAGACTGTCCTGAAGGAGCGAAGTATTTCTCATCACTTGATTTTAAATCAGGTTATTGGCAGAAAAGGACAAACAGAAAACAGCCTTCACTGCAGGACCACTTGGTCTCTATGAATTTAACACTATGCTTTTCGGACTTGTTAATGCGCCAGCATCATTCAAAAGGTTCATGCAAGCTACTATGGGTGACATTCATCTCTCTCAGTGCCTTCTCTATCTGGACGACATAATCATATTCAGTAAAACGTTTGAGGAACACTTACAACGTCTACAATCGATCTCTGAGCGTCTGTCGAAAGCTGGATTAAAACTTAAACTAACAAAATGTCAGTTCTTATGATAGGGGGGGGAAAGTACCTTGGTCATACAGTTTCCTCTGATGGTATTAAGACGGACCCAAAGAAAGTAGAGGTTCTGAAAGATTGGCCTGTACCTAGAAACGTGAAAGATGTCCGGAGATTTTAGGCTTCCCAATATACTAAAGGAGATGTATAGAAGGGTTTTCTAAAATAGCCAATCAACTCCATGAACTATTACAAGTCGAGATACCTCAGAAACCTTCTAGAAAGGGCGGAACTGAATTTACATGAACAGATAGACACCAATCCTCTTTTGACATACTTATTAGTAAACATATCTCTATACTGTTCTTTCATTTGCGGATTATAACTAACCCTTTGTTTTGCATAATGATGCCAGCGGTGATGGACTTGGGGCTGTGTTTTACCAAGATAAAGACGGCAAACTCAAACCTATAGCATATGCTAGTCGTGGACTTCGCCCCTCAGAATCCAGATATATACACACAAGCTTGTGTTTCTGGCTATGAAATGGGCGATCACGGATAAGTTCAGAGATTATTTGTATGGTGCCAAGTTTGTTTTACGCACTGACAACAACCCTTTGACATATGTTATGACATTTGCTCGACTGGACGCCACAGGACAAAGATGGGTGACGGAACTGTCAGATTTTCAGTTTGATATAGTGTATCGAATCGGAAGGGATAACAAACATGCAGATGCTCTATCTCGCTGTAAACGTCGAGACCCTGCAAATACTGAAATGATCACCAAAAACAATTGATGCATTGTGAATTCAGCCAACGACTGGGTATGTCAACAGTCTGGTCTGTGATCCCAAAAGTATTCCCGAAGAAAGTATTCTTTCAGATTCACTGACCTTGTTAACCATAGAACAGATCAGGAAAGCCCAGGAAATGGATCCCCAGATATCAGCTGTCGCTAATTACGTGTGGTCAGGACGGCTAGAAACTGGCGAGTCGGTAAGTCCAGAAGTTTGAATACTGCTGAGATACAGAAATACTCTCATATTCCAAGATGGCATACTCTACAGAAAACGGACGGTTGATGGAATATCCAATAAACAACTGTTTAAACAGAGCCTAAGAGATATGGTGCTAAAAAGTATGGATGATGAAATTGGGCATTCGGGAAGAGATAGAACTGTGAACCTTATACAAGAACGATTTCTATGGCCAAAGATGACGAGAGAAATCGCAAAATATGTTTCATCCTGTCCTAGTTGTGTTAGGAGAAAGGCTCCGGTCAACAAAGTAGCCCCACTCGTAAATGTGATGACAACGCAACCTTTTGGGTTGGTTTGTATTGACTTCCTGAAGATGGATCCCTCAAAGGGAGAAATAGAGAATATCCTTGTGATCACCGATCATTTTACAAAATATGAACGAGCTATTCCCTGTCAAAACCTGTCTGCAAAGACTACCGCTAAAGCTTTGGTGGATATATTCTTCAACCACTATGGTCTACCATAATGGCTTCATTCAAGCAAAGGAAGTAACTTTGAAAGTAAAGTGATTTCAGAACTATGTGAACTGACAGGCATACAAAAATCTAGAACGAGCCTCTACAACCCCCAAGGAAACGGAATATGTGAAAGGTACTTCAACCGTACTTTACTCAGTATGCTAGCAACCTTGGCCGAAGAAAAGAAAGCAATTGGAAAGATCACTAAACCGCAGTGGTTCATGCTTACAACCGCACCCGGAATGATACCACAAGAGTTTCATCATTTTTTTTAATGTATGGGCGACAGCCTTGATTGCCAGTTGATGAACCGTTTGCACTGGACAGTGAAGAAGAGGTTTCAGGTAACTACAGTCAGTATGTGTCTTCCCTACAATCCAAATTAGCGGACGCTTATACAATGGTACAAGAGAATACGAGAAAAACGAACAAAACCAGACGAGATCTGTACCACCAAAAATCAGAGGAGCAGTGCTTCAGAGAGGAGACCGTGTTTTATTAGAAAGCTTTGAGTTATTGGAAAACAAAAACTGAAAAATATCTGGGAAAAGGAGCCATAAAAATTCATCTAGCAACCAAATACACATATACCTGTTTACAAGGTACAGAGAGAGGACCGGAAATGACAAATCAGAACCCTCCATCGAAATTTACTACTGCCGTTTGGATCGTTACCACTCGAATCTCACAAAAACACAAGCTACAAGTGGCCACCTAAATAAACGGAAACACAGATGCAGACGAAGATGACGAACCGAGCGATGTCACGCCAATGGTTTTGCGAAAACCCGTCATTGACCATGATGT
This sequence comes from Sipunculus nudus, assembly GCA_026874595.1. NCBI lineage: Eukaryota > Metazoa > Annelida > Sipuncula > Golfingiida > Sipunculidae > Sipunculus > Sipunculus nudus. Next base: position 84,654,074 of record CM049311.1, on the reverse strand, counting down.
CTATATTCAACTTTTGGAAGAGATACCTCCTGAATCTGTTTCAGATAGCCTTGCAGAGGAACACCAAAATTTGCTGACTGAAAGAATTTTACGTCAACCCAGTAGTAACACAGAGTCACAGACTTCTAATGTACATCATGGCCGCGATTCAGAGGCCTCAACTCCGACAGAAGCAACACAGTCAGATAAGCATGCGACACGCAACCTTGGGCATCGTCAAGTGATCATATTGATATAGCTGATCGATTATCGCCGGAATACGTAAAACAAGAACGTACATATGATGACGAGACTGAAGAAAGTACAGATGTTGCTCCTAGGCGGTCCACACGTATACGCAAACCTCCACTTTGGTTAGCGTCAGGAGACTGGGTTCCACCAGTTATTGATACCATTATCTATGTGTAACTTATGTAAAAATATTTGAGTGAATATCATATTCAAATGTGTATTTTGTAGCCGAAAAGGAAAAAAAATTCATTCGGGAGTTAACCCTGTAAATATGTGATGTAAACCTTTTTCCAAGTTTAGTAATTTGACTGAACATTTAATCCATTGTGTAGCTTTTGATGTTTGAGGAGCATTGCACATGCATCTAATATTAACTGTCACAGAAGTGGCAGTATATTCTGATTATAACCATCATGATCAAGTTGCTTAATGTCGAGGTCGACATTTCTAAGAAGGGGTGGATGTAACAGGGCTATGATTTTAAAGGCAATCATAAGGTTGCTCACTAAATAATATGCTCGTATCTATCTTGACATAGATAGTTTTCTGATTGCCTTTCACCCTGTACTTATAGTGAATATGTTTAATGTTAATGTTTAATTATAAGGGTTCTCGTAATTGAGTGGCCGAATATTTAATACTGTAAAGGCGACACGTCGTCACAAACTTGTTAAAATATTTCTTGTCTATATAATGGCGCGATGTCGCGCGTGCCTTAACGTCACGTCGCGCGCACGCGAGATGACGTCAAAGAAGACGTTAGTGGATGGAGAGAGAGAAGGAGGTAGTTCGATATTTTTTTAGAAGAATTATCACAGGAATCGCTATAATAATATCTTCCAGAAGCAGCCTGTGAGGTGTTATATATTAGCAACGGAACACTTCGGACATATTCTGTGGACGTTTATTTAAATAGGCCAGATATTGAGAAAATAATATGAAGTGTACAGCAAGATGGACAATCGTAAATAAATAGGTATATAACACATATTTTTCGTGTTGTGCTACAACCAAACAGACACACCACTCCCACGGCTACATATATGTGTGTGTGTGTTTATATACATGCTATATTAGCATGTGGTTCTCTTTTATTTCTGATTCAGTATTTTAGTATTGAATGTTTTATGATGTGTGTATTTAAAAAATGTCTGAAAACAAAGTTGTAATTGGCATAGGCAGTTTGTGAAACTTGTTCAATTTGGCATTCCGAGGTTCGGCGACCAATATGGCCAGTATTGAGAAATGTATCTAAATAAAACTTGCTGTCACAGAAACCTTTCCTAGAATTCCGTGGCTGCTTAGTCAGGACTTTCAAGGTCATATTGTTTTGATAACTATTGATCCCTGGAAACGACCGGGATAAAGGACATCGGACAAAGGTTGATCGTTATAACTTAACATTATTGAAAGTCAGCTGCGTTAACAAATACAAACAGAATAAACTCACAATTCTTCACGATATTTAAAAGCCCACAGTTTCATTATTTTTCAATAAATATGGCTTACTCTCCACGTAAGGCATTAACCCTTTATGAAAATTGATTTATTTAATTTACTGTCGTACTTTCAAGAAATCTAAACTAGGGACCATCGAGCCTTAACGCTCATCTCAATTTAGCTATAAGGATATTTTATGAGCTTTCTCGAAATGTTGGTCCTGTCCCTTTGATCCTTGAACTTGTATTATTCTGATTTTCGTAACAATCCATCCACCCATTCTTGATATAACTAGAATATTGACAGGTCAGGAAGGGCCCCGCAAAAGGCCCAAAGTGCAGGATGAGTGATGCACGAAAAAATAATGAAGGAACTGATTACATGCAGAGACAGAGGGAACTGACTCTAAACAGTATTTAAACTACTGAACGGATGTTAAGGTTTGAACTAGTGCTAGTTGTGTGAATAGATAAAGGAGTGGAGCATCCGAAGCACCAGGGGCATAATTACATCTGATTTTTATAAAATTGTTAGACTGGTCAGTATATAAATCAGCAGCACGGCATTGTGACCGTGACCTTTGACCTTGTGATGTCTAAATTAATACGGATTTTGCCCTGTTATTAGGTGATCCATGTGTGAAACAGGGGCGTGTTAAGAGGGCAACATGCTCGCCTCCCCCCCCCCCCTTAAAGCTGTTCAACATTTTTTTAGGGGGCAGCCAATTTCGTAAAATGTCAGGGCATGCCATAAACCTTTTGCAAAATAAGCTCAAAAGTTGTATTTGTAAGGCCTCGGCCCTAGTTTAACTGTTTCAATTTAGTAACAGTATAGAATGCCACCCTCCAGTAGAGCTCTATGATAGACCAAACAAATTCCTCACAGGAAGCTGCTGCTTATGCATAGGTCATGTCGTGTTATGCATGGGGCACGACATTCCTGGGGTAAGCCAATAAATACCATTCAGTGTGAGGTGTCCAAACATCGCCGTTTTTTTTTTTTTTTTATTTAACTTAAAAAAGGCCCGATGGGCGGTTGGGTCAGGAGGTACATCGGTACGGGGGCACGACGGGTCCCCAAGGGGGGGGGGGGGGGGAGGTCGATCAGGAATTTCTTATGGTTAAATAATATGGTTGAAATTGTAGAAGTCTCATTCAATTTTTATTTTAGCTTTTATTAATTTTAGTGAGGAGATCACGGGAGGGTCCGGGTTGTTCAGGTGTGCCCTATTTAGGGCTAAAGAAATGCGCATCACGTTTGTCATTTGAGAAACATATATACGGAGTATTTAATCCAAATTGAGGGGCCTAAAATAAGGGACCCGTACCGGCCAAGAATTTCCTATAAGGCCAAATAATATTTATGAAAATGTAGAAGTCTCACTTGATTTTATTTTAGCCTAGGAATTTCCAATAAGGCACAAGAAAAAGCTCGAAAATGATAAAGTCTAGTGTTTTACGATAAGTAAATATTGAGTTTCTATAAAAGTGAGTGATCAAAAGGGGCCCTGCCCGGCAGGCATTTTCTGTGTAAAGAACACCAGTAAATACTTGAAAATGAGAAAATCTCTTTGGTTTTAAGTTTTTTGTTTTTTGTTTTTTTTTTTTTGTGTTAACTTTTAGTTTTAATAGAGGATGATCAGAAAGGCCTATGAGGACTCAGGCCCATGAGTTTCCAAGGGCACAAGAACAGGCTTGACGATGATGTCTGAAATATACGTCTCTCATTTTTCTTTAATAGCACGAGCTATTTTATATAGGTTTTAACCCGTCGGATACAAAGGGCTTGGATTGGCCAAGAGTTCTTGAGGCTCATTAGAATGCATGGAAATGTAAAAAGTCCTGAGTAATGGTGCACAATCGTTACGGTATACAACAGAATATTAAATCTTATTTAGTACAACAGATCCGTACATGGAGGAAATGTAACCAAATATTAATATTTATTTGCATTCATTTTATGGTCCAGAGGGCCATGGAAAGCGTACACTTTCGTTCATGAAGTACATGCCGTTTGTATCAATGTATTCTTTTACTCTGTTTAAAGTAAAGATCAGGTATAAAATGTAGGTTAGTCATGTAGGTGTTTTTGTTAATTGTTCGTGTATATAATAATTCAAGTTACTCTATTATTTTTTAATGATTAGTATGAAACTATTCAGTAGAGAGGCCCCTTTGATTTGATTTTTTTTAATTTATAATTTATCTAGATTTTCTTTGTTTGTGTGATGGATGGGGGATAAATAAATATATATAAATATATATTTATGCATGCTCTATTTTTTTATTTATTTATTTATTAAAACATATTTATACAGGGTAGCCCGTTCAGACAAGATTGTCTGATCTGCCACAGGGCCCTATTTGGAATATCTTGTCGAATATTAATGTATTAGGAACTAACATAGTTTCCTGTTATTGTGACAGACCAGGAATGGTAGGTTTTAGATCAAAATATTAAATATTTAAATTCATACGAGCAAATATATGTCTCGTCTTATTTATTATTAAACGTTTTTATCAAACATGGCGAATATCACCAGAAAGGAAACAAAAATTTGGTAGTTCCTTCCATCTGTTTGGTGGAACATGATGCAAAGCTTATGTATGTAAAGCATGAGCTATTGTGTATCAAAAACATAAAAGTTCTTTTTTTGTAGAATCACAGTAGTCATTGACACAACTTCCACTGCTGATCTCATTAACACCTGTCAAAGCATGTAACAATCTGACGCATCTGCACTCGCCTTGGCTGCGGCACTATATTGACTAGTTAACCCCTTATTATGCTTCTGTAAATATTTCTTTTTTATTCTTCAAAGTTTGGTTTGGCTTTTTCGTTATTGTGATAGTATTTATGTTGATAATACATATAGCATGAGAGGCACATTTTGTACTGTGAGTAACCTCCCTGCCATGAGGTATTAGCTAGGGATGCCTGCACGATAAGACTTCCTTATGATTTTTCTTTCAGCTTTGCATGGTGGATATGGTATATATATATAAGAATATACGTAGCATTACATGGACAAAACTATGCATATCTGTTACAGTCCTCTCTTTAGTATACCGCTTCAATAAGTAGATAGCCTTTGATTTAAACCGAATAAACCGAGAGTTTATTACAACCATAAAACTGAATGGTTATTATAACGAAGAAAAGGGAGGTTACCGGAAACCTTTTGTACCGTCTCGAAAAATTTCTCTCCGCTTAAAGTATATCATTCAGAGCGTCAACATATTATCTCCATATATATTTACTCCGTATAATAAAATATATAATTTCTAGTCAAACATCACCAAGAAAAAAAAATTTTCTCAGGCACTTTTTTTTAGGAATCAGTGCGGGCGGGCAATTATTTTTAAATTTTTCTTTGCATAAAAATGTCATGTGAACTCTATGCATTGGCAAAAAAAATCAGTAGAAATTGTGCCTTTGCAATTTAAAACAATTTAGCAACATTTGACCTATGACTTTGGATAGCTTGCTTGTGGATTTTTGATCAAAGGTTTAAGCCACTTCCAATCTAACCAAACACATACACACACATACACTCACGCACACTTTCTATATAAAAATAATGTCATCTGTTTTGCGGTCGTAGACCCCCCCCCCCCCCACCCAAAATCCTGCGCAGGCTCTTGTGTGAAAGATGAAAAGATTGGTTTTCAATGCATTTTTTTTAAGATGTGAGTAAAGTGACCGTCTAGAATGACCCTTGAATCAAAATGCTTCTTACTTTAATGTGTGTTGGTGTGTGACCTTGCCCGTTAAATTCCCCCCCCCCCCAAAAAAAAAAAAAAAATCTGCCCTTATTGGCAGGTTAGGTATATCTTGTTACGGAACCTAATCACAACATATCACGTAGTCGTAACGAGCATAAATTTTGTTACGGAGATAAATAAAAATCAGATTCTGTTACACTAGGCAGCGTGAAATGTCCAGGGGAATGAATAAAGAAGTCAGTGTTTTTTTGTTAGCAAATAATTATTGTTTATTCTTAAAACAACCCTATAATAACAATACACTAAATCAATACAATTACGCAGTATAACAACAGTATAACAGTAAATCAATACAATTACAAAGTATAATAAATAAAGTGTACAGTACCAGGTCGAGTGTCCGAATCCTAGGCTTTTCTGGATACAACCACTGTCACTGCTCAGCAAGTCCTTTAAAACGTATAATCCAGATGAACAGTTCCCATAAATCTTCTCAGAAAATAATAGTCCAATGTAATTCCAAAAAACAATCTGTTGTAATCCAAAAGTGAAGTTCTGGTAGTAATCCCATAGGCAAACTGAAGACAATATTAAATCCGTTACAAATTTCGAAGAAATCTATAACTGCTGCAATTATCGGAAAGGTCTACAAACTGACTCACACTCTTCCGTGTCCGCTCGAATATTTCTCTTTCTTTCCTCCTCCGGCTCTTTATAGTTTCTCACCCCAAAGCCTAGAAACTTTTATTTCGCGATCAATCCAAAGAACAAAACAATACATATACACACGCGCCCAAAGAACAATACAAGACGCGCTCATACAGCGCGAACAGCCCAGAAAATTACAGATTAGCACGAGCGCTGTGTATTTACACGCCATAGCAATTGAAGCCCTGAGCTTGAATCTAACACGAAACAGAATGTCAACAGCGCACAATAAAAGGGACACCTGTAACAATTTACAGGATGGAATGTTTTGGAAGAAAAAATTGTGTTCAAATGCATCCGCAATTTTTTCGTGGTTTGCCATATTTAATTATATTTGTCAAGTTTGAAACAAATATTTCAAGCCAAACTGGAGTTATCATCTAGTTATAGTCAGTCCACAGATCGCCTCTGTGACTTTGACCTCTGACTTTGTGACCCCAAAGGCAATCGGGTTCCTCGCCTATTGGAAGGTCAGTTATTTCTGCAAGAGGGAAGGTTTTTTGGGAAAGGTTGGACTTAAAATGCATTCATGAACTTGAAATTTGACCTCATGACGCCAAAATCAATAGGGCCGTATATACATTAAGTTTAGATTCCATATGTTAATTCAAACTTGAGATATGGGCCTCGTTAGTACCCCCCTCCCTCCGAATAATTAAATATTTGATACAAAAGCTCCTATATCTGAATAACTAATGCATTGATTGCCATGATTCTTCCCTTATACTGATCAAATAGCGTTTCGCCTATTCAAGAATACTGGTGGCGCCACTTGTATTTGTTTATTATGTTTACGCATTTTTTCTCTCTGTTTTTGAGACCTTCAAATGATGCAGTCCGGGCGATAACAGGGCAAAAAACATAACCGTTAGAATCTGAGCATTTTAATTGTTCATCCAGGGATGTCATATGCGAATCTGTTCGGAAACCTGAAATTAGTTCATTGTGACCTATATTCTGCGACCTAATGGCCCAAAACATGATTCTGAGCACCAAGTTAGTCAAGCAGGGCACAAATTATATTAATTTGGCCTGGAATATAATTTAGTGTGACATTCAGGGAGATACTGGATAAATATCCTTCGAAACATGAAATTAGGTCACCGTGAACTATATTCTGCGAACTTTAGGGGAAAAACATAATTTGAGCACCCTGAAAGTCACAAGGGCTCAAATTGTATCAGCAAGGCCCAGAATCTTCTGACATAACATCCAGTTTCCGGGCATATTTTCTCAGAAACCTTAAACAAGGTTATGATGACCTATATTCTGCGAGTAACTGGCCAAAAAATGACTTTGAGCACCCTGACTCTAGGAAAGGCACAAATTGTTCCCGTTAGACTTAGACGTCAGCCAAACTTTACTGTTGGACCTAGAACCTTCTTATATGACATCCATGGAGGTCCATGGCAAGTCTTCTTTGATTCTGGAAGTTAGGTCACTGTAACCTATATTTACTAAGCTATGAGCAGAAAACTAATTTTGAGCATCAGGAATGTCTTTCTTGATATAAATGTAGGTCATTGTAATGTGTCCTCTGGCATAAAATTTAAGGTCACTGTGATCTTTATTCTGTGAATGTAAAACAAAATTTAATACCCTATAAGTCAGATGGTGCGAAGTCATGACAGTTTGACTAAGCAAGTTCTAACTTAGCATCTAGGGGTTCCTAGTAAAATCTTCTTGCTGTTAACTAATTTCCAAGGACGAGGGGGGGGGGATATGCTTTTCAGCACCCTGGTAGTCATTCTACTCTGAGACAAATGTATTAACAGGTCAGGTTATGTAAATTGAGAGCCTCTAGAGAGAAATGACACACGGAAAAAAAATAATATCTTGAATTGAATGACTTATAGTAAACATGTTTTCTGTTGTTTTAATAGACGTGGCCTTCCCTATTCATGTAGTTTCCTGTTTGCGTTCCCGGTTATAAGGAAAGAATTACCTATCAATTCTAAACCTGAGCTAAGTTGTATCATCAGACTGAGGAGTTTTGTCCGTGTAGTGGCTACAGGGACTAAAAACTTTTATATTTTTACATGAACCCTACAAACATTTATAATAAGCTATGCCATAAATATTCCCATGGGGACATTTGGTAGTCTTTAGAGGTAGAGAACAAGAGACAACCATCGACCTTGGACGCTTTGTTAAGTTGGTATTTGGCCATATGCTCCATTTCTGTATTTTTGTTACTGTCTTTAATCAATTCACTTATCTTACAGATCACCATGCTGATGCGAAAGTGGATTGTAATATCGGCGTTAACTTTCATACTTCTTCTGCTGTTGATGGCACACTGGAAAAGTGAAATGGACCTGTTCAGAAAATTTCGCGCTCAAACCATGAAGCAAGACTTTAATAATCAAGAACCTAGCAGCAAAAGTCCTGGGAAATGTACTTCCGGTTACCTTCAAGGGTTCCCGCCAATTTGTGGAGCAGATGGATGCCTGCCAATCCTTTCAAAGCCCATTTCTCCCGCCAAAGTGTCACCAATGGACGCACATCACGTGGCAGCTATAACGCAAATGCGGGGTTGGATGTATATGCGCCATGTTCATATGATTCATTTTATTACCCAGGCACAGAGAGAATTGGGAATATTCGGCAGTGTGGGTGAAATCGGCGTGTACCACGGTCGCTACACTGCTATTCTGTCCCACTGGTTAGACAGACGAGCAGGGGAGCGACTATTTGTTTGTGATATTTTTGGTAGGAAACCACAGGCTGGTTTAAAAACAGAAGATGCGAATTTTCCAGTGTTTGAAAAGAACATGAATAAAATGGGTTATTCTGTCTTCTCTAATGAGGAAGAAACTTTAATCCGAATCTGGAATGATAGTTCGTTGTATCTTGGCAAACATTACTTTCTGACGCAGAACTTGCATGCCTTCCGACTTTTCAGTGTGGACGGAAACCACAATAACCCTTTTCCTCTTCAAGATCTGCTCCTTGTGAGTTGTCTTCTGCGTCCGGGAGGTATCATCGCAGTTGATGATTTTCCGAACGCTTATTGGCCGGATGTTGCATGGTCGGTCAATATGTATATGAAACTCTACGGAAGAGAAGACAAGATGAAACCGTTAGCACTCGTTACCAACAAATTGTTTTTAGTTACCGGTGACTACCATGAAAAGTATATGAAGTGGCTGGAAAACAACTTGCACCTATCTAAACTGAAGCTTCAGAAGAAGAACGGCCACGGATTTAGCAAAGACTATGAATTCTTTGTGGGTTAGGGCACGAACAATATGAAAACATACCGGTTGAGTGATACACTGTAGGAGTACAAAATATATCGTAAATTTGTAAAAGATTGAAATGTACAACTTGGCATGGACATTGTCATCAAAAGCTTATATAACAGATAATGAATAAAAATATTGATATAAGGTAGTCTGACAAAATATTCCCTGGCTTTGAATATTATTTTTGCTGAAAGATTAGAAATAATGAGACTGACGACATGCCTATGGGTTAATAGAATGTGGTATAAATTTAACAATTTTCTTTCCCCCCTTTTCCAGACCTGGGGACCTTTTTTTAAGGAATTGTATGAGTCCTCCTTGGTTGGACCCCCCCCCCCCTTTTTTTTTATTCTGAATCCTGGATCCGCCCCTGGGACTTCAGGGGTCAGTTTCCGGCAGTGTTGAAGATTTTGCAAATGTGTTATGTTTTCTTTCATGCATAATCTCCCGTGAATTTAAACAGTTTGCATTTTTGCCATGGCTGCTATGACTGTTTTGTTGAGTTTCATATATATTTACTTGACAAATCAGATGAAATATTTTGATTGACTTAATTCCTACAAATATGCATGATGACAAAGCTCTCTCTATGTTTTACCTTTATTGAAGTGTCTTCAGTTGACAAAAACTTCTAGGACTTTTCTAGAACAAACAAAGTCGAGAACACTGGACTTAGAATTAAAAATTTGATCGCAATATCTTGGCTTTTCGAATATTTGCCGGATAGAGCTGAACGAATTAGAAGCTAATGTAAAGAAATTGTTTTCCATTCTTTAGTAGCGACAAACTGAGTTAATACTGGGTTTACATAGAGCACAAGTTAAGGGTGGTAGCCCGGGGAATGATTAAATGCAAGACGGAGCAAAGGTAATAAGCAAATATCTAACGCCTGGCAGTGAGCGTGCCCGGGGCATTTCATTTGTCACATGCGTGGAGCGTGTTTGACACCTACCATGCTGCATGCATTGCCCGTTTAACTGTTTAAATTCACGCTGCTGTTACACCGGGCCACGTTTATGTTAATCCGATGCAAACCAAGGGTCGTGGTAAATTTTCTTGATTGTGGAATTTTTAAAAAATATTTTCACATTTTTAACACATTTTTTTTTTACATTTTTTCAAACACTATAATATGGTACAATACCTTTTGTTAGGAATCTGGCAACATCTACCGCGATTTGATAACCGATCCGTTATCATTCTTTTACGATTCTATGACGATCCGTTGCGACCTTTTACGATCATAATGGTTTGGACGTAGGAGATCTGACACTTTCATTCATTCCCTTACTTTGAAGAATTTTATTACATATGGTTGCCTATATAGAAGGGCGATTAATCACGATTGGGATCGTGTATAAAAGGAGGTGCATTTTTTCTTGCTAAATTTCTTCCGTGCAACACATTGTGCTCTGTAGAAGAGTAGGAAACGCAATGAATTCGTCTGGCAGCGTCACCTTTTTATAAGAAAAGTATGGCTAACGGTAACGTCCATAAAAATGCATGGGATCGTTTTAGATCGTGTCAGATTGTGCAAAACGTTGCACAGCGCAGTAGATCTTGGCAGAATCGCAAAACGTCTTGGTCGGATCGAAGAACATCGTAAACTATAATTTGCTAAAATCTAATACGTTCTGTATGCTGTAATACTATAAGCCCGCCACGCTTCATTGAGTTCTTCCTCGTTAACATGCCCTGTTAAGATGCCCACGCTCTACTTCGCATAACTACATACTGAAACGATTTTTTAAATCGGCATGATAATGGTTTAAAATATTGGCACGATCATAAAGAAATCAGTAAAATATTGAATTAAGGTGAGATGAGATCTTAAAATGGTTTTTAAGCGATCACCCTTTGTCCGTCGTTCGTCTAGCTGTCTGTCCGTCCCTTAACAGAAATCGTAACCTAGAATCTTCTTAATTGCGAACCAGGGAGGTCCATTAAGTCTTTGTTACCTATATCCTCCGAGGTATGAGGCTCAGAAGTACCCCCAAGAATAGATAAAAATGTGACGCAAAAGCTCCAATATCTGAACAACCAAGGCATTGAGCACCATGATTCTGTGCATACATATGCATTATGGAGTGTTTCATCAGTTTCTACAGACAGGTGGCGCAAACAGGGTTTTCGAATTTTTATGCATTTGTTTAGACCTTTAAAGATCCGGTCGTCCGTTTACAGAGCAAAATCGTAATCACTGGACCGAGAATCTTTTAACTTGACCTTCTGAGAGTTTCTCAAAGGTTCTCCTCAGAACCCTGAAATTAGGTCACTATGACCTATATATTCTCTAATTTACAGGCCATGTTTGAGCACCCCAGAAATAATTCAAAGGACACCATAAATTGACTCAGGAACCGCTAAATGGATTTTCATCAAATTTGATGTGCTTATGGGTCTTGATTAACTTGAGCGAATATACATGAAATATGATGACACCTACATTATCTTTATTAGTTGCCTGTGCAAGAACATATTGTCAACATGTCAGTTGGTTGAGCGTCATGACCCACTGGTCACTTGTTTTCAAACGTCATGTCGTGGTAATCGTGGCCTATTGTAAAAGCACCAATAAAGGACCGGAATGTCCTCCCCGGCTGAAAAATCAATGTAAATTTCCAAGTGCAAATAATGGCTAGCGCTTTAATGATCGTGAAATCATGCATATAAGAAATTTTAAGACAACGTCAGACGGTAAATCTTTGACAAAATTTCAGAATAAGAGAGAGATTGGGATGGGCACATGTATGGTGAATTCAATGAAAATATCATACATAAAATGTCAGAATTTCGTTAGGGACCTTATTTCACCCTATTGTTTATAAATTATTTTTTTTTATTAAATGGATTTCATTTGCATGGACTCGGTGTGATCAGTGTAAATATCATTGTGAATGTAGACGTCAAATGAACAGCAGAGCAATAACCACATATTTGAGCATGTATTCTAGTTATGTATATTGACTGTTTGTTTTTTTAGATATGTATGCGTTTATATACGAATCATATTATGTTTATGATGTCACCAAGCAAAATACACAAAAGGACCAATCTGCTGAGGTCTGCAAATTATTCATAATCGAATTTGGAGCCTGCGAATGTTGTTGTAATTAGAAATGTATAAAAAATAAAGATTTATTTGTACAATAAACATTTATCCTGAATGGACTCAAGTCTTTAAATGCCTTCAGATTTGATGTGCGTATTACAAAGCAACCATGTTTAACAAGAAGTCCATATTAACCCGACGTGGCGAGCAGACACTATCTCAATCTTGTACCTTTACCACAACTCATATTGGCACTGGTCCTGACAGGAAAGCCAATGGTAAAAGTCCCTTTTTGGTAAACGAACGTGTGTGATATAAAACTGATATTTGTGATTGTGTTATCTATTAGGTGAAGGTAAATAATTAAATGCCACCAATATTTGCCCATCAAAAGCGTCACGTTTACAGTCTTTAAAATTCACTCTCTGCCCAAAGACAACGCATAATCAATCCGTAAGAACAGGTTGGTTTGTATTTCCTTCTAAATATCTGCCCATGCATCCACATACACTGTGAAAAATATGCGTTTAAATACGAGACAACGTCGCGTAAATTTAACGTGCCATTTTCCCGTATTCACTATTATACAGGAAAACGCGACTTAGAGGCGTGACATCACGTGTATGTGTCGAGTTATCATGGTAGCCCATACCGTATCACTTTACTCGAGATTGAAGCGGTAATTAACTCCTCCGTGGAGATTCCTAATGACACATACATCCCTTCTCCATGAGCCCCCCGCCCAGGGATACCAGCATGTCCCTGCAGCAGCGGCCGGAAGGAGACCACACACAGTGCCCTGGTTGATAAGAGAGCTACCGCACAGAACTGGACGGGCCACTAGATAGGTTCAAATTCTCTCGCCTGCAACACCAGTTCACACAAAGGACCATGCAGGCTCCTCGTGCATGTGTGCAGTGTTATGATTCGAGGTGAGTAAAACAGCTTAAAGATATGTCAATGAAATTCAGTTGTAAAACCAGCGCAATCCAGTTTCTGTAGGATGTTATGAATGGTAATTCAATAAACTATGTAATTTATAGTCACATGAATCAACATAAAACTGCATCGGCAGTATTTGTATATATAATTATTATGACTCTTTGGGATTTATTTATTATCAGTGGGGTAAACTGTCAGAGAATGGACCAGCCTGCTCATGTTTAAAATATATATATATATATATATATATATATATATATATATATATATATATATATATATATATTATATTATCTCATATTATCATATTCTGTTCTGCAATTTTTATATACAATGAAATGTTATACAGAACATTCTATGTTTCCCTCTCGACAGGAAGCCACTACAGCATATGAAATTGAAGATGAAGTGCACCTATCCCATGCACCACCTACATGTTATATTCGCAGGTAGGTAAAAAAAAATCAGGTTTATTTCTTAAGAGACTTATAAGAATATCTGATGTTGAATTTCATGACTCACTAAAATACATCTAGGCATAACTAAATTACATCAAAGTTTGACAACTATAATGTGGACCAATGGCCATGTTTTATACACAAACAATCATGTTTTGCTCTTTCATTGCTTCCAGGATGCAGTTGTGGAGGGATACATCTTAGACCAGAATGACAGCCATTGAGCATATATAAACGGAGCTTTCTTGGCCTGGTCTTTGAAGCCTATAATACCTTCAACTTTCACTCTCCAAGTTCAGTGGGTCAGATGTTTAAATTCATCCAAAGGTATGTATCACTGAATATATGCTGTTATGTGTGCATGTGGTAATTTACTCTAAAAATTTCAGTAGTTGTTAAACAAGTGATGGGGAAAGGTAATATTAATTAATCTATTACTTTGGATTTTATTATTGTTATTATTATTATTGCAGCAATTATTAATACTGTAAACATACTGTAACCATTACTTTGAAAAACTGTAATGTTCTATAACTGTGACCTTACATATTACTATTCCTTCATCCTTGGTTAGAATTTATTTCACGCTAAATACTGGATTATCATTTCCGTATAAAAATAAATTTCATACACCGTGATAATATATTCAAATCAGTTAAGCATTAAGGCCAGCTTCATCTTGGTATATCAAAATTTGGTATAATGACCTTACAAATGCCATCATAACCTTACAATTACTCTAAAAAAGTGATTTTCTATGTTACAGGAAATAAAAGAAATATAAGTTAATACAAGCTGTAGAGATAATTTTATATTAATTGAAATATTTTGATATTTTACAGAGTCTTGGCAGGCATTAACCCGATCAGGGGATCGTAGGTCAAACAGAGAAGAAACAAAAGAGACCAGTTACCAGCAGCAAGGTCTGGAAGTTGTGTAACTGCGTCTGTGACTTCGATAATAAATGGACAAATTGAGGAAAAACAAAAAGACTGCGTGTCGGTGAAGCTGACGGGGGCTTCAACTTGTTGCATATTTCCATGTACACAAATGTATTAGACACTATCATATTCTATTTATTGCAAAACTCTGAAATCTTGCTGTAATGTTTACAGTGTTATAGAGGATAGGAATGTTATAAAAACCTTATTTTGTTTGCTGTAGAGGTTTATAAATACTGCATTTATGTTTGATATAGATTCTTTTCAGAGCTATTGACTGCCATTTTAATTCTATATATTCTTTTCTGATCCATCAATTAATGTTTGTATCGATCTTTTTGCATTTATCGATATATCGTGGCTCCCTGCTTGGTGTAATAAAATGTTTGTATACATGAACAAGATTAAGTGTTTTCTTTTCCATCAGTAAGGCCATGATAATGTCAAATGACGTAATAAAAACGTAACATTAAATGTAAAATTACGATCTTAATCACGTAAAATTACGCTAATAAGATGATCAAATGTGCGTAAAATAACGCGACTATGCAGCGTCAACTTTGCTGCCACGACATTGTCGCGTAAAATAACGCACAATTTTTCACAGTGTATGCAAGAAAGCGTGTCAGACACAATACAAATTTCCTTTCTTTATATGTATAAAATATATTATGTATAAACTGTACGAGTATGTGTGCGCGCGTGTGTTAAACCTGTTATAGCTTACCCAATGATGTGTCCTCTTTTATTGTAGCTCTCTCTCTCTCACACACACACACACCTGAGACGGTCGAGAGCAGTTCAATTGGTGTGCATGTGTCTGTATGTGTATTGTTAAGTAGTTTCATTTAAAAGTCACCTCAGACCAAATAAAGAGTCATTAAAAGTCAGAAATGAATTAATAGTGCGGGTGCCAAGAGGGATTCTGGACCTGACCCTGAGAATGCTGAATTGAAATCTGGATGATGTCACTCCGGCATCCTTGAGGATTTTGAGATATAGGAATATGCCGCGAAGATTGCCATCAAATATGAAATTATCACATCTTTGCAATTAAATGGTGTATATATGTACTGTGGAGGACTTGTATAGGATTAATTCTGTAAAGAGATAATTTTGCATTACTGTGAACAAGTAAAAAAATCATTGATTTTAAGCCAAAATGGCGTCTAAAATCGCCGAAATAAATAGCATGTTTTTAAGTAAATGTTGTAAAATGTGTTTTGCATGAATTGACATCGTATGTTTTATAATATAAACCTATTATATACGAGATTTAAAGGGAAAAACTTTAAAAATTTTCTTCTCGAAACTGTCGAGCCACAGCGTTCAATATTTCAGAGAAAAAATCCAGGGATCAACCTATCTTACAATTGTTTGAATGGTTTCAGTTCGGTGATTTTTGGCCAAGTTACAAGAAGCTAAACTCAGTCATTTGGCCAAATATGCATTCTAAAATTAAAATCTCAGAAACGGCAGGATCCATCATCACAAAAATTATGCAAATGTTTGTCACAAGAGTCATATTTGAAATTTTTGGGGTATTGGTGGTGCCACTTGCATCAACTTTTTCGTAATGGGGTCATTGGTCTTCCGTACATTAACTCATAAATTCTCAGGAACAGCAGAAGGTAGCATCACGAAATCGTATGCAAAATCAGTCACATGTCAATGTTGCGGGATAAAGCTTTCTGTAGTTCCAGTTGCATCGACATACATTTTACAGGGGAAAAAGAGAACCTTTGAAAATCTGTTCGAAATCATCCAGCCAAAGTATTCAATATTTTACAGAAACAATTCCACAGATGAGCTCTCTCAAGTTTGTTCAAAACCTTTTGGTTCGATGAATTTTGGCTCTGTTACAGGAATTTGAACATTTGGCATCGTAAGATGCTAACATAAACATCTCAGAAACGACAGGAGCTAGAATCACCAAGGATTGTGCAAATGTTGGTCTCATTACTCATATTTGAAAATGAGGTTTTTGTTTTTGAATTCGTAATTTAACCTCTTTCAGGCACTACATAAGAAATGTTAAATAGTGGAACTGTTAGGCCGAATGGTGTAAATTTTCACATGAATTATCTTATAGGTATTATATTATAGTAGGTCTCTCTAAGTCGTTCTTTAATAGGTTTACTGATTTATAGCTCAGCTGACTGTAAGTCATCTGAGCTATAGCGATCACTCTTTGTCCGTCCGGCCGTCCGGCCATCCGGCCATCCGGCCGTCTGTCCGTTAACAAGGCACAAATCGTACCCGCTGGACCTGGAATCTTCTTACTTTACATCCAGAGAGGTCCATGAAAAATCTCCTTGGAAACCTGGAATTAGGTCTCTGTTACCCATATTCTTCAAGCTATGGGGCTCCAAAGTACCCCCCAGAATAATGAAAAATTCGATACAAAAGCTCAAGCATCTGAATAACTATTGCATTGATCACCATGATTCCTTGCATTGATATTGATCATGGAGAGTACCATCAGTTTCTGCAGACTGGTGGCGCCACCTGTATTTTTTTCTATTTTTTACGATTTTTTTCTTCTATTTTTGAGACCTTAAAAGATATGGTGAACTGTTAACAGGGCACAAATCGTAACCGCTAGACCTGGAATCTCCTCACTTTACATCCAGAGAGATCCATGAAATGTCTCCTTGAAAATTAAAATTAGGTCTCTGTTACCCATATTCTTCAAGCTATGGGGCTCCGAAATATCCCCCAGAATAATGAAAAATTTGATACAAAAGCTCAAGTATCTGAACAACTTATGCATTGATCACCATGATTCTTTGCATGGATATTGATCATCAGGTGTTTCATTAGTTTTTGCAGACTGGTGGCGCCACCTGTAGTTTTTCAATTTTTACGATTTTTTTCTTTATTTTAGAGACCTTAAAAGATGCAATCATTTGTTAACCGGGCACAAATCGTAACGACTAAACCTAGAATCTTCTTTTTTTGACATGCAGGGATGCCCATGAAAAGTCTCCTTGGAAACCTAAAATTAGGTCTCTGTTACCCAAAACCTGTGAGCTATGGAGCTTCCAAGAACCCCCCGCCGCCCCCCCCCCCCCCTAGATTAATAGAAAATTTGATACAAAAGTTAAGTATCTGAACAACTAATGCATTGAACACCATGATTCTTTGCATTGATATTGATAATGAAGTGTTTCATCAGTTCCTTCAGACTGGTGGCGCCATCTGTTTTCTTTTAATTTTTACACATTCTTTTCTCTATTTTGAGACCTTTAAAGATGTGGCTGTCTGTTAACAGGGCACAAATCATAGTCTCTGGACCTAGAATCTTCTAACTTTAAATCCGGTCAGGTCCATGAAAAGTCTGCTTGGAGTCCTGAAATTAGGTCTCTGTTACCCGTATCCTTTGAGCTATAGGGCTCAGAAGTTCTCCCCAAATATTAAAATATTTGATACAAAAGCTCCAGTATCTGAACGAATGTATTATCAGCCTGATTTCTTGCATGTCAATTGATGATTTGTTTCATCAGTTCCCGCAGACTGGTTTCGCCACCTTGTTTTTTTAATGTTTACACATTTTTTCTCTATTTAGAGACGTGGAAAGATGTGGTCATCAGTTAACACGGCAAAAATTTTAATCACTGGACCTAGAATAATCCAACCTCACATCCAGGGTGGTCCATGAAGTCTTCTTTGAAACCTGAAATTATATCTCTCTTACCCATATCCTCTGAGCTATAAGCCTCAGAAGTACCCCCTAAAAATAATAAAAAAATCGCTCCTGTATCTTTACAACTAATGCCTTTATCACCATGATTCTTAGCATGCATATTGATCATGAAGTGTTTTATCAGTTCCTGCAGACTGGTGCATAAAGTCCTCTTGGAAACCTGAAATTATGTCTCCCAGTGTCCCTTACCCATATCCTCTGAGCTATGGGGCTCAGAAGTACCCCCCCCCCCCCCCCCAAATAATTACAAATGTAATACAAAAGCTCCAGTATCTGAACAACTTATGCATTGATCACCATGATTCTTTGCATGAATATTGATCATGGAGTGTTTCATCAGTTCCTGCAGAACTCTATATATTTATTCATTTGTATCTGGTTAGTGGTAATCTTGAATGATTATAAATAATGTCTTGTCAGTTCCTATAAAAAAGTTAAGGATGCCAACATCTTTAAAGCGAGAACTAACGTTTCAAGGTGTTTACATTGTACATACACATTTCTGCATAAATTTCTTTACAATTAGTAAAGATTTAATTGTTATATTGGTCAATAGCAGGTATATATATTTTGTGTTTATACATATGTTTTTGTGTAAGTGAATGCATCAATTTCACTCCCAGTGTTTTAACTTTTAATCATGTTTTTGTATTTTACCTGGATATAATTTTGTGAGAAAGTCGATACATGAAATGAAATTGTTCCATTTTTTTTTTTTTTTTGATACAGTGATAAAGTTAAAGTAAAAATATTTCACAACTTTTCAATATTTAGTCTGTTTTTTTTTCTCTACATATTTTTTTTAAAAAACAAATACTAGCTGGGTCCAAGATGTTATGTAATGGTTTTAATAAAACCTCCATAATGCTTGAAATGTGTTAAAAAGATATTTATAAGGCCCACTGATCACGTGTTATATCATACTATATACTGGAAAGACGTCCGATGTGTCAAGGGTCAGTATTTGCATCCGGCTTCAGACATCCGAGTTTCAGCTCATTGACTTTCACATCCGGAAACGGCGTCCCGGTTTAAGTCCACGCATTATGGCATGTGACATCCGACATCCAGGTTTTAGTCCGTATCGGAGGGACCAGTCTAACAGAGGAAGCGGAAGTTGGGGTGATCTAACAGGAAACTGTATGGGTGCCATTTGCAATGCATTGTCAAGCCTTGCAGTTGACGAGCCTTTGAACTTCACTGACTTGGTTGTCCATGCACCAGTTCTCAGCATCGGCGGATGTATTATCGAACTTGCGTTTGCTGAACTTTCGTGTTCAGTTCATCAGAATTGTTTATATTATTGGAGCTAACTGCCACTTAGTGTGTCACGATTGGTGGTTTAAACTACAAATTTAGCACGTTTTGTTTTTGAGGTGCATAAAATTTACTGTTCCTGTTTTAATATATATATATATATATATATATATATATATATATATGTATATTCTATATGCAATGTACACCAATTATATTGTTGCACAGAGGTGCTAGTGATATAGTTAAAATGGAAGTGGCTAAACTGCCGACTGGTGCAATGTACCAATGTATATTCTATATGCAATGTACACCAATTATATTGTTGCACAGAGGTGCTAGTGATATAGTTAAAATGGAAGTGGCTAAACTGCCGACTGTTGCAATGTACCTTGCTTGCAGTTAAGTTAAGCCATACCGGGGTAATCCGGCGCTGGCATAGGAGTTTGTTCTTATTTTTCTTTCGGTGTATTTGTGTGTAATATTCGTTATTTACAATATGCAACATGGCCCCATACATGGTTTGTTTTGACATAGTTGCATGGACCTGACGTAAAGCTTCATACGGCCAAATTCGGAAGAAAAACTGCTGACTTAACTGGGAAACCGGCAATTTTTAGCTCAGCTGACTGAAAGTAATCGGAGCTATAGCGATCACTCTATGTCCGTCGTCCGTCTGTCCGTCCGTTAACCAGGCACAAATCGTAACCGCTGGACCTAGAACCTTATAACTTGGCATTCTGAGAGGTCCATGAAAAATCTTCTTAGAAACAAGAAATTTGGTCCCTGTTACCCATATCCTTCGAACTATGAGACCCCAAAATTTTTACGAGTTTCTGCAGACTGGTGGCGCCACCTGAATTTTCAAATTTTCACAATTTTTGTTCTCTATTTTTGAGAACTTTAAAAATGTAGTTATCTGTCAACAGGGTTCAAATTGTAAAGACTGGACCTAGAATCTTCATTCTCGACACAATGAGAGACCTATGAAAAGTCTGCATGGAAACCTGGAGTTAGGTCTCTGTTACCCATATCCTTTGAGGCCCCAAAGTACCCCCCCCCCCCCAGAAAAGTAAAAAATTTCATACAAAAACTTCAATATCTCATCAACTACTTGACTGATGGTCATGATTTTTGGCATACGTATTGATCATGAGATTTTTCATCAGTTCCCGCAGACTGGTGGCGCCTACTGTATTTTTCAATTTTTACGAATTTTTTCTCTATTATTGAGACCTTTAAAAATGTGAACAGCTGTTAACATTGCACAAATCATAAAGACTGGACCTAGAATCTTCATTCTTGACACACTGAGAGGTCCATGAAAAGTCTCCTTGTAAACCTGAAATAAGGTCTCTGTTACCCATATCCTTGAGCTGTGGGGGGGGCTCCCAATTAACCCCAGAATAATGGAAAATTTGATAAAAATAAACTGCAACATCTCAATAAATACAACACTGATGGTCATGATTTTTGGCATACATATTGATCAAGAGGTGTTCCATCAGTTTCTGCAGACTTGTGGCGCCACCTGTATTTTTCAAATTTTCACAATTTTTGTTCTCTATTTTTGAGACCTTTAAGGATGTAGTTATCTGTAAACAGGGTACAAATCGTAACGACTCGACCTAGAATCTTTATTCTTGATACAGAGGGAGACCTATGAAAAGTCTCCTTCGAAACCTGAAATTAGGTCTCTGTTACCCATATCCTTTGACCTATGGCACTCCAAAGTACAGCTCAGAATAATGGAAAATTTGATACAAAAGCTGAAGTATCTGAACAACCAATGCAGAGATCACCATAATTGTTTGTATGGATATTGATCATGGAGTGTTTCATCAGTTTTTGCAGACTGGTGGCACAACCTGTATTTGTTCAGGTTTTTTTAACGATTTTTTTCACTATTTTTGAGACCTTTAAAGATATGAACATCTGTTAACAGGGCACAAATGATAAATTCTGGACCTAGAATCTTCATTCTTGACACACAGGGAGACCCATGAAAAGTCTCCATGGAAACCTGAAATTAGGTCTCTGTTACCCATATTCTTTAAGCTGTATGACTCCAAAATACCCCTCAGAATAATAGAAAATTTGATACAAAAACTGCAGTATCTCAATAACTACAACACTGATGGTCATGATTTTCGGCATACATATTGATCATGAGCGATTCCATCAGTTTCTGCAGACTGGGTGCGCCACCTCAATTTTTTTCAAATTTTTACGATTTTTTTCTCTTTTTTTGAGACCTTTAAAGATTAGGTTATCTGTCAACAGGGTACAAATAGCAACAACTGGACCTAGAAATTAGGTCTCTGTTATCCATATCCTTCAAGCTATAGGACTCCGAAGTGTCCCTCAGAATAATGGACAAATTTATACAAAAGCTGAAGTATCTGAACAACTAATGCGGAGATCACCATAATTCTTTGCATGGATATTGACCATTAAGTGTTTTTATTAATTTCTGCAGATTGGTGGAGCCACCTGAATTTTTGTATCCGCCAAAACGAAGTTTTGCCGATACTATGTTTTTGACCGGGTTCCTCCGCCGCCGCCGCGTTCGTTTCCAGAGAACTCCTCTGAGACTAATGGACGGATTTTTCCGAAACTTACACCAATTATCGGTCACATGTGAACTGGTGCCTAACCAATTTGCGTTGACCTCTGACCTTTCCTTTCTGCCCAGCGTCCATTTGTGCGTCTGTTTCCACACATAAACCTTCATATCTCAGGAACTGTTTGACCGATCAGGAAATTAAGTTTATACAAATGTAGCCCTTGGATAGCTTTATAACATACACAAAAAATGGTGGCGCCACCTGTAACCATGTTTGCACAGTGTCCATCTGTTCATCTGCCTTGGGTTAAAATCACTCATATCTCTGCAGTGAATTGACTAATAGACCTAATATTCGGCATGCGTATACATCCTGGATAGCTTTCTTGATTTTATGACATTCACGTTCACGCTGATGACACCCAAGTTCATATCTCGGGAACCGTTTGACCGATTGGGCCAAAATGTTGCATGTGTATAGATCTCACATAGCTCTTTATCATACGCAAAACTTGAGGGGCCACCTGCAACCATTTTTGCACATTTTGCACAGCGTCTGTCTGTTTATCTGCCGTGGCCTAAAATCACTCATTTCTCTGTAGTGTTTTTACATAACTGCCTAAAATTTTGCAGGTTTATACATCCTGGACAGCTTTCTTGATTTTATGACAGGTGGCGCCACCTACATTCTAGTTAACGCTGCACACATTGAAGCTCATATCTCAGGAACTATTTGACCGATTGGGCAAAAATTGTGCATGCGTTTAGATCACACATAGGTCTTTGTCATACACAAAACTGGAGGGGCCACCTGCAAACATTTTTGCACAGCGGCTGTCTGTTTGTCTGCCGTGGGATAATGTCACTCATATCCCGGCAGTGGTTTGACATATCTGCCTAAAATTTTGCAGTTTTATACATTCTGCATAGCTTTCTTGATTTTATGACAGGTGGCGCCACCTACATTCTAGTTTACGCTGCACACATCCAAGCTCATATCTCAGGAACAATTTGACCTGCAACCATTTTTATACAAAAGCTGAAGTATCTGAACAACTAATGCGGAGATCACCATGATTCTTTGCATGGATATTGACCATTAAGTGTTTTTATTAGTTTCTGCAGACTGGTGGAGCCACCTGAATTTTTGTATCCGCCAAAACGAAGTTTTGACCGGGTTCCTCCGCCGCCGCCGCGTTCGTTTCCAGAGAACTCCTCTGAGACTAATGGACCGATTTTTCCGAAACTTACACCAATTATCGGGTCACATGTGAACTGGTGCCTAACCAATTTGCGTTGACCTCTGACCTTTCCTAACTGCCCAGCGTCCATTTGTGCGTCTGTTTCCACACATAAACCCTCATATCTCGGGAACTGTTTGACCGTTGGGCCTAAATTTTGCATGTGTATAGATCTCTCATAGGTCTTTATCATACACAAACCTGGAGGGGCCACCTGCAACCATTTTTGCACATTTTGCACAGCGTCTGTCTGTTTGTCTGCCGAAGCCTAAAATCACTCATTTCTCTGTAGTGGTTTGACAAAACTGCTTAAAATTTTGCAGGTTTATACATCCTGGACAGTTTTCATGATTTTATGACAGGTGGCGCCACCTACATTCTAGTTAACGCTGCACACATCCAAGCTGATATCTCAGGAACCATTTGACCTGCAACCAGTTTTGCACAGCGTCTGTCTGTTTGTCTGCCGTGGGCTAAAATCACTCATATACATGTAGTTTTTTCTGCCAAAAATTTCGCATATGTATACAACTTGGACAGCTTTCTGGATTTGTGGTAGGTGGCGCAACCTACATACACATTTAGGCTGCAGACATCCATGCTAATATGCAACATACCTCACTCTATTTCCCCTTGCCACTCAATCCATGCCTCACTTCACCCGTTCCACTCTGATTTTTGCGGATACACGTAGTCACTTGTCGGCTACCCGTATTCTAGTTTTTAAAGTTAACACATTTTTTCTCTATTTTTGAGATATATAAATACAGACTAAATCTTGGCCTGTTGGCTAATCTGTTTGATGCTTCAGTTGAATGGGTATATACAACCATTCTGATGATAAAATTTCTTTTTGCGAATCTCTTCCCAGTCAGCTGAGCGTCATGACCCATGGGTCACTTGTTATTAGAGTCATAGAAAGCTGAAGTTGGTGTTGGTGCCATGTAAGCCTATATGAAATTGAGGGCTGCAATTGTCTTTTCTGCAAAACATATGTGTCAAATTCTATAACATTGCACCAAAAATATGATTTTTAGGTGGCCTTGTTAAAGTTTACTTAAATAGTTTTTGGCTGAATTATTGGAACTTTAACAATGAAAAGACTGTGTGATTATTGGGTTAACAAAGCTAGTAGACCTATTGTGTTTGCAGACTGAACTCTGTTCATACAGGCAACAAATATTTGAGTCCATATCCGGCTTATGTAATAGATAAATGCATAAATAAACCTAGAATACGGGTAGTCGACAGGCGAAATCAGAGTGACACGGGTGAAGTGAGGCATGGATTGAGTGGCAAGGGGAAATAGAGAGACGTGTGTTGCACATTAGCATGGATGTCTGCAGCCTGAACGTGAAAGTAGGTGGCGGCACCTTCCACAAAATCCAGAAAGTTATCCAGGTTGTATACAATTGCAAAATTGTAGACAGATAAGTCAAACCACTGCCGAGATATCAGTGTTTTTATCCCACGGAAGACAAACAGACGGACATCGTGCAAAAATGGTTGCAGGATGCGCCTTCAGTTTTGTGTATGATAAAGAGCTATGTGAGATCTAAACATATGTAAAATTTCAGGAAGATACGACAAACCAGTCCTGAGATATAATCCTGGATGTCTGCAGCCTGAACCTGAATGTAGGTGGCGCCACTTGTCATAAAATCAAGAAAGCTAGCCAGGATGAATACACATGCAAAATTTCAGAAGGTTTAAGTCCATTCACTGCAGAGATATAAGTGATTTTATCCCAAGGCAGATGAACAGATGGACGCTGTGCAAAAATGGTTGCAGGTGGCGTTATTTTTGTTTATGTATGATATAAAGCCATCCAATGGCTACATTTGTGCAAAATGTTTAGCCTGATTGATCAAACGAGTCTGAAGATATATGGGTCAATGTGTCAAAACAGACGCAAATGGACGCACTGGAGAGAGGAAAGGTCAGAGGTGAACGCAAATTATTTTGGCTCTAGTTCATATGTGACCCGATAATTGTGTAAAGTTTCGGGAAAATCTGTCCAATTGTCTCACACTCATATTGCAACACATTCGCTCTCATATAAAAGAATAAGAATTTTGTTTTTAACCCTAAAATTATGCTTGATGATATTTTGTGAAAGGTCAAGGTCATATGGATCAACAAGTGGATGAAACTTATTTTTTCATACTTTTGCTCCTTAATAATTACTTTTCTTTAGTAAAAGTTTTACCAAAGCAGTCTATTTAAGATTCATATACTTATTATTGGTATCAGTGGTCAGCAACAGAATTCTTGTTTATTGTCAGGGCCGATTCAAGTGGGAAAAGTTGTGCGATTTTTTGTAACAGCATGTGTTTTTTCATATTTCGGCCTGAAAAACCTGCGATCTCGATAATAGGGTGAGGGTAGGCGTAAAGAACATTTCTATAACATCTTAACAGGTATTTTACATATTGCAACATGATTACCCGTCATATGAAAGAGTGAAAGGTCAGAGTGTAAACAAGTCCATGATATATAGTATCCGTTTAAAAGATTCTTCTTTCCTGTTTTTAGAAAAAAAATAAACAGGCTGTTCATTCAGGACCGTTATACATTTTTTTACATGTTTAATACAAACGATACACGGTCAATTGTCATGCATTGAAAGCATAATATGGTTACTGAGACTCTTAGACAGCTATATTATTATTAATTTCTGTGATAATAAACAATTAATCTGGACATCATGAAAACATTACTCACCTATGTATCAGACAATATCCACACATTCACCGTTACGCCATCATAGAAATTGTATAAATATCCTTTGTTTTTGTAAGATTGAATTGTTGTTTGGATAAATAAATAGAGACACCGCCGAATCAGACTGATAATGATTATCAGATGGTGTCATATTAATTTAATGGTCTGGCATTTATATTCCTAAATTGAAAAACTAAATAGCAAAAGGTTAATATTGTAAACAAATATAATTGCATTTCAGAAACATCTGTGTACTTTTGGATAGGAATTTAAATCGAAGCATTCACTTTTTTTAAATGTCGGAGGGAAATGGTTGCCTAGAAAATAAACAGAGTCCATAGTTTTTTTTCCAGCGCAAAGTACTTAATTCATATTTTTAAAAACCCATTCACATTGAGTAAATCAGCAGCGACTATGCGGCTTTAGATACTAAAGGAAGTAAAGGTGTTCGATTAGTTATAATCAGAACAATAAACCTTGAATTCTTGTTTTTTTATGTTGTTTTATTTTGTTATGGGGTTTTGTCATTTTAAGTCATTTAAAGCATTCAATGAAGCAAGTTATATTTAAGATAACGTTTTGTTACTTTTATCAGAATAAAAGTCCTTGAAGAAAGTCAGGTAGATAAATAATGAAATATATCTTATACTATTCTAGAATCTTTTAACTAAAAATTCAGGAAGGTCTTAGTCAAGTGCCCTTGGAAACCTGAAATTAGGTCATGGTGACCTATATTGTGTGACCTTTGGGCTGAAAAATTGTATTGAGCACCCAGACGTGGGCACATATTGTTCCCATTAGCCCTAGAATGACTAGAATTCTAAAATGACAGCGAAATCCTTGTCAGTTCTCTTTGGAAACCTGAAATCCAAGCCAAAAGAAGTATACGCTCATCGAGCAGCTACAGGTTGCTGCGGTCAAGACCTCAGCCCTGTGCGCTCCTTAAGCATGTTCTCTGAGCCAACAGTCGCACTGCAACGCCAAGACAAGCAGGGTGCCGTAGAGGGCGCCACCGTCCATCTCGAGCCGTTGTCCTTTTTAGATAGTTACAGTATCCACAGCCACAAAGCCAGAAGCAACCCACATTCCCTACACCGATCCCAGCAGCGGAGACCCAGCCATGCCATTCGAGAGCCGAACTCGATCCTGTGAGCGACACTGCTTCGAGACCCATAGCACTTGTACTTGCGGTTCGGGCCATTTGGACCGTTTTAATCGGGTTTCCCCGATTATGCAAGTTTTTAGTAATTTTTTTCGTCATCGGCAGGAAACCTGAAATCGGGTCATGGTGACCTATATTCTGCTAGCTATGGACCAGAAACATGATTCGGAGCAACCAGACAGACAGGGTATTTGTATCCATTTTCCTTGGAACCTTCTATTGTGAAATCAAGGGGGGGGGGGGGTTCTTGGCAGGTCTCCTATGATCCTGAAATTTTAATTTTCTGTCTATTTTCAATACAGTTACTTTAGCCATATGCTATTCTCACAGACAATATGTAACATTAACAAGGGATCTATGGGTCACGGCACTCAGCTGATTCTGACTGGACTATAATGTATCACCATTGTGATACTAAATTAAGTCGACAAACCTTATGAATATCATGGACATATTGGGTTATTATAAGGGAATATAATGTAATATGTGATGTATGGAATACCCTAACTGATGGATCAATATGGAGTAAACAAACCGGTTTTAATTTTTTTTTTATTTTGAAGGTGTTGAAAAAAGCGATATATTTGAGCAAATATATATACAATGGCAGTACACTAAGCAGTGGTAGAATGATGATAAGGCTATTCGTTGCAGGATCTATAGTGTGTGGAAGTCCGCAAGATTTCAATTTAACAGATATAATGTTATGATTATCTATGCTGAAGAGGGGATTTATGAATTGTGACTGTATGACATGATATCTATTCGTTCTTGACATGGTACATAATATTGATGCCCACCACGTCTACATATTACACAATATTGAAATAATTTCTGGCATGTACAAAGATACCTATTGACAAATAGTTATACAAAATATAAAAATATATTTGATTCATCTTGTTCTTGTTTACTGAGGTTGACACTGGGATGGGGTTCGGAGAAGGGAACAGCGAGGGCAGCCAGGAGGGGTGGATGCAGAGAGAAAAGGAGCGGAGAGGGGGGACGGGGCATTCAACAGTACCTAAACACCTGGAAGGTTAAAATCTAAAATATTATGAAATGCAGATAAAGTCTGAGAGAAGGAAGTAATCTAGGCCATGGTTGGTTGATATGATGAAAGAAATTGTTGCAAATAATATTGTGAGATGTGACCATGCGTTTCCATTGGATACCTTTTTGATAGGCTATTGGCAATTCAACATTTTTTACACATTTGTCTAATGAGATCCAATTTTAGCTCAAGCTAAACGGCAATAAGACAGAACTCATGGTGCTAACATCACCCCGTCTCAGGACAAGAGTTGACATCCTAGCCCTTCGCGTCGGGGCCGATACTGTCTTTGCTAGCCCCAGCATCAGGAACTTGGATTCAATGTGGGACCAGGCTGCGACAATGGTAGAGCATGTTCGTCACATCTGCAAAACATGCTATTTCCATCTCCATAACATTGCGGCAGTAAGACACATGCTTACACGTGACGCCACAGAACCACTGATACATGCCTTTATCTCAACAAGGCTTGATAGCTGCAACTCACTCTTTCTGAATGTACCAGCTGCGCAGCTCGCTAAACTGCAGCGCGTTCAGAACTGTGCAGCCCGGATAGTCACCAGAAAGCGTATGCGTGACTCCATCACAGGAATTCTGAGAGATCTTCACTGGCTTCCTGTTAAGCATCAAGTCAATTTTAAAGCTTTGTGTCTAACTTATCAATGTGTGAATGGTTTAGCCCCTGGTTATTGGTCCGAGCTTGTGTCCCCATATGTGCCATCAAGAAGTCACTGATCAAACAGCCAGCTACTCCTGCAGCAACCAGCCTCCAGAACTAGATCTTATAGAGAGGGCGCCTTTGCAATCGCTGCACCAAAGTTATGGAATCAGATGCCCATGGTCCTAAAAATGTGACTTATATGACACTTTCAAGGAGAAACTAAAGACACATCTTTTTAGCTTTGCATATAATTATACAATATCTCTAGTCAGTTTCACTACCTACAAACTTTTTCTTATCTTAGTCTATTCTCATGCTTTATTAGTACTTGTATTTTCTTTTCATCTCTTATTTTGAATTTTAACTTAAATTATGCATTAGGACGCCCCTGAGCAACACTGAGTGTTTGAAGGTGGCGCGGTAATAAGTGAATAAATTATTATTAATTAATATTTTTTTTATTATATGTATACAGTTGCTATGAAGTCCCAACTCAACAGGCGGAAGGACTTGATTGGCGGGGGGGGGGGGGATTATGATTGGAGTTATAACGCTTTTGTATCTCTGTATATATTTTCTTCAAATTCTTAATTTTTTTGCTAAAGCAATAGAACTTTTGTTCACAGTGCAAAGGAGCAAGGACTCAGTGGGGCGGGGGAAGGGGATTGTGGGAGTTACAATACCCTTGCATATACATACAGGATATGAAATTTAATTAATCGCTGCTTACAGGAAAAAGTTTATTCATAATTATTACATATTTGAAACATGCAGAAAGCTTGAGAAACAAAGCAAATCATTTCTATTCCCATTCTTCTGAGCCAGGAAATAATTAACAATTTTTTCATAAATTCCTTTTTTTAAAACATCATTTTTTTCTCCAGGTTTAAAAATTTAACTATTCATTTAGAGTATAACATATATATGTGAATATTTCAGTTGATACACATTTCTAAATTGCATCAACATATAAAGCTAATAATGAGTTTTTTTAGTACCTGTCAACGGAATGAGGAGGAGGGAGGAAGGGAGGCATAGGGTGAGGGAGAGAGAGAGACTTCGAGAGAGAGAGAGAGAGAGAAAGGCTCTCTGGTAATTACAGCCTGACCCAGCCCAACCCAGACACTCACAGAGGCAGTAGGTATGGAATGAAGGAGTTATGTAACAGCCTGGCACACTGTAAACCATTGACTTGATGCAAACAATCAAGACATAGTGCTTAAAATATGGTCACTGTGCTCATCTGAAGTTGACCTCGAAGGCAAAAATCTAAAATAAGTTCAAATGGAGATAAAGTCAAAGAGCAAAAGGTAATATAGGCCAGGGGCGTAGATAGCAGGGGGGGGGGGGGGGGGATGTAGGGATGCATGGGATGCATCCCACCAGAATTTTAGGTGGAGGGATGGTGTGTACAATCATCCCCCAGGTTTCTAGGGGGGAAAAGCAAAACTTGAGTAGATATGCAATACATGCCAGTTAATAATAATAATAAATTATAACGAACGTTGTAAGGTATTAGGAGTAACAGCTATCTCCCGTCGTCAAACATTTAAGCCAGGATCATTAATTCCTTTCACCACAGGTTTCCGTACATTTTGTATACGCTATGGAGATACGCTCATATTTTTTGTTTTCAGTCTAACCGTAATTACTATTATCGTAAAGTATACAATTTAATATGCAGACAAGGACCTTCATAGCTCTTTAGCTATAAAATTATCTATTAATCATATGAATCATTATGTTTAATTATTCTACAAATAACGCATTCTCATAATTTATAACGCATTCGGCCAAAGCACGGTGAACCAGGAAAAAGTATGCAATTTTATTATAAAAAAAGTTAAATTTACGATATCTTCATAATCCATACATCATTCTGTCCCTTAAGTTCTCTAGTTGATTGAATAGGGAAAATAAATTAAATAAGTCTTTTTCAACATTATTTAATGTTATTGAAGGAAAATCATATCTTCAGAATCATTCCATTATAAGAGGAATAGGCATGAATTAACAGGCATAGTTATGGTTTTTAGACAATAAGTATAAAGGGAAATAATAAGAAATTTCTGAAAAGGACATATAATCCTAGAAAAATTCCTTGTGAGAATAGTTAAAATTCTTTTTTCACATTTATACCTATGTTTAATATAGAATCATCACAACAGAATCATTGCAACAAGCACTTATGTCATAAAGTTATTTAAATCGCAATTGTTATGTCTCATAAATCAAACAATTTGATTATATATACATATGCTGCTAAGAAAACGCATAAACATTAGAAACATGTATTTATCAATTTGAAATACCTAGTTTGGGTCAGAAACATAGGGTTAGAGAGGCAGGAATTTTAATATTTTTTACATAATTTTACCGTGGTATAACTTTTATACTTCTGTATAAATTTATAAATTTTCAATTTTCCATCCGTTATATTTTAGCAACTTTTTTTGCAAAAAAAAATTGGGGCCATGCCCATTAGTTAGGTTAAAGTCTTTAATTTAAAAAAAAAGTTTTGCAGACATATGGCTTTAATATTTACTTGAATATTTACTATTTGGAAAATTGAAAGTAACAACATGAAGTATTAGGCAAATCAGAGATGGTCATTCAGGAGGTATTTGTTGATTTCACATGGAATGACCAAAAAATGAAATCCATTCCTACAAATTTGATACCCTTTTTTTAAGAAGAAAACTTAATATTTTCCGTGTAATATAGTAAAAGTTGAGCACATTAGAATGAATGAAACTTGAATTTATCAAATGTGTGGCTCGGATTCCAGTTCCGAAATAAATCAGGCCTGATTTTTAAAATATATACTAAGGCCGTAAAGGACAGACATTGACATTCATTGAAATAGCTGAGAAAAAAAGTGCCCGGGCTTTAAAAAAAGTGAATGAAACTGTTGCATGTACTTGACAATTAAGAAACACTTATAGAGTCATCTTTATAAATGTTGTCCATTGTGGCTAATGATGAGTTGTAAAGTCACTCCTGCAAACTTCTTCTTTTAGGCAAGGTCTGCGCCCCCCGTGGTAAACTACTGAATCTTAAGGCAGATTATTTCAGCATAAAAAGTAAAGCATGCTTCTGAAAGTTTAACTTAACATAGAAATTTTAAGCAATTTAAAAAAAAAATCAGCCTCATGTTATATACATACTTTATCACTAACTAACTGCGTTTCAACTTTGGCGAACAGAAGCGAGATGAGCGCCAAACATTCGCGCATTTCTTTGACTAGATGACAAGAAACTTCTGCGATATGTAGCACTTGAAGCCTTTATGCATACTACTGCACGGTTTAAGAGAATAAGAACTTAAAAACTATGTTTCTCTCCTGCGTTTAACCTGATTACGCCATATGATCATCATCACATGGCATAATAAGAAAGTACTCAAATGATAAAAAAATATATCTATACAGTTTACTTCCGACAACCGATTGGGTTTTATTTCATTATTTACCGTGCTTGATAAAACCCTTTTAATCAAGCTTTTAATCAATCAAGTCATCAGTTTTTTTTTGTGTTAGCGTCACCCTCAATATTCACTTCACAATCAACCAAAATTTATAAGGATGTTTAAACAAGCCAATCCTGTAAACATTGCACTGTGCAACGAATGAAAATTATTGCATGAATCAATTTAATTATGCAATAAGGAAAAACTGGAAATTAGCCGAAGCATGTTTTATTAAATATATAACTATCCCATTTATGAAATCTTTGTGAACTTTTATGAACTTTTACGTGCGTTTACCAGTTATTATTAACTGCAACGGCGACTGTAATTAGGCATTGCGGTTTTGTACTGTTTTTGTGTAACATTCCATTTTCAAAATAATATGTAGTAAATCAATACAAAATTCTACTTGATTGAAATTAAATGTCAAAGCGTTTGTTTTAAAACTCATTTTTAGAGAAGGTATCTCTGATAAGATGTTTGAATAAAAGCAAGACATAAACCTTTACATAAGAATATTAATGATGTTCTTTGTACTGTGTGTATGTGTGCAAGAAAGGGGGGAGGGGGCAGAAGTCGGTTCCTTAGTCCATTTTGGCATAAGAAAGGATCACTCTGAACCCTCGAGAGCAAAAACTAATACAAAAGCTCCATAAACCTTTTCAATTAAATTAAAGATTTAAAGATTATCCCATTTCATATGTGATAGTAACTGAAATGGGAAACCGGTTACGTTTTGTTAACTAACATTTTCTCAAGATTCATTCCCTGAGTTGGATTTTACTTGAGTGGCCATCCGAGCAAGTTGACTTATGTTATAGGTCAACTTTACTCGGGTCACTTGGAAGTTGCCTGAGGCCCAGACCACACCATGACAAATCAGTCAGATTACAGACCAGCACAGGTTGGGGGAGTGGGGTGGACGGACATAATCTCTGGAGTGCCTAACACTGGTCATAGATAGAATCTAGAGTTTTTTTGTCAGCTGCCTAAAGGTCATCTGAGCTATAGCGATCAGTCTTTGTCCGGCTTCCGTCGGTCTGTCCGTCAGTTAACCAGGCATAAATCGTAAACCTTAGACCTGGAATCTTCTTATTTGACATGCTGGGAGGTCCATGAAAAATCCTCTTGGAAACCTGAAATTAGGTCTCTGTTACTCATATTTTCCGAGCAATTAGGCTCCGAATAACCCCAACAATAACCAAAAATTTGATACAAAAGCTCTAGTTTCTGAACAACTAGTGCATTGATCGCCATGATTCTTTGCACGCATTTTCATCATTGAGTGTTTCATCTTTTATGTACTTTTATCTTTACTTCTGAGACCTTCCAAGATGTGGTCGTCTGTTAACAGGGCAAAAATCGTAACCGTTGGACCTGGAATCTTTTAACTTGACATCCAGGGAGGTCCATGAAAAATATTCTTGAAAACCTGTAATTATGTCTCTGTAACCCATATTATCTGAGCTATAGGGCTTATAACCCCCCCCCCCCTCGCATAAATAAAAATTTAATACCAAAGCAGGGCAAAAATCATAACCATTGGACCTAGAATCTTCTAACTCAAAATCCAGGGAAGTCCATGTTATCAGATGCTTTCAAATGCCATATTATTAAAGATTTTAATATTATGATTGCATGGTGTGAAAATCAATTTAACAGTTCATATAAGAAAAAAATGTGCTATTGTGAAAGTAGGGCAAAATACAAGATAATGATTTTACATTTATGCTTTTAACATAATTTTTACCTATTTTCTGGTAGACAATTATATCTCAATTATATTCAGTATTATGCTGGAAAAAGGTTCTCTACATTCAACAGTTACCATATAAAAGGGGAAATATCTTTCCTGATATTTTGATAACATACATTATGTTCAGGCTCTTATCTCCTACAAATAACGCAATATTGACCTAATTTCTGGTACATAGGAAATATAGTGGAATAATTAGGCCAAATATGAACAAAACACCATATATATATTAGACACTCATGAAGTGTAACAATAGTATTTTAATGAAAAATGGAGGTTTTTCCTTAATTTCTCGGAGGAACGAAGTAACAGTGACCAAGTGTTTGGTTTTGAAGGATTACTTAGGGATATCTAACCGTGCAAAATTCCAGATCCTTAAAATCATCGGTGTCAAACGTACAGACGGACAGAGAGACGGACGAGAAATTATTGTATGAAAGTTATTTTCAAAATATGAAAAAGCTCATATTTACAACATCTTTCATAATTGTATTCGATGATTTGTATTAAACGATAAAGATAGAGAGATATCCATCCCAAGGACATTATTTCTGAATTTGGCACGATATAACTAAGAAACTGCGTTAATGAACCATGTTTCCACACAAAAGATAGCCAAGTTAAACTGGTTGCAATAACTGACACTGTTTACCCATTCACAATGTTCATATATGCCGTGGTTATTGTTTCTCTTATTTTTATGATTTTAAATATGAATAATGTTACAAGAATATTAACGGTCCAGGATGATTCTCTTTCCATCTCGACTGTCACAAAGCTTTATAAAATGCAATAAAAAAAGAAAATTTTACTTAGATGTCGTTTTCCATCGTAGTAAAATTTGGTTATTACCACTTGCACACCCTTCTGCCAGATGCTGTTTCTACTCAAAACGAGACTCCCCCAGTATGACACCGTAAGACGGAAGGAATACTTGTCTTACCTATCAAACTTCAAAATCAAACTTTGTTACGTTTCAAGGAAACACCTTCTGTTAACATTTCATATTCTCACAAAACATTGCTTATTCCGTGAAGTTCTTACCACAAAAAAATTAATGTTTATATTATATGATTTAAAAAAACAAGTATTATCCAACATATTTAAACGGACTACATTACTCTCTTCACTACGTTTATAATGACGCCGCGGTGTTTTTTCAGAAGCCCGGGTGCATTGTGAGCAGCAGACTTTGAAGCCCAGCGTAGTTGGATTTTTCGCAGTGAAAGGGGTCGATTCATACAGTTTGTAGTGGCTGTTTTTTCCCCATAGCCTTTCAACACTGTTGCTGATAATGATACAGGTACGGAAGACCTGCCTATGCTTTATATATGTGTGTGTGTATTTACTATATGCTATATAAGCATGTGGCTCTCTTTTATTTCTGATCAGTATTTCAGTATAGAATGAGATATGATGTGCGTATTATAAAAAATGTCTAAAAACAAAGTTGTAGGTGACAGCCGCATAACCATTTTTGTGAAACTTGTTCAATTTGGCATACCGAGTTTCGGTATGGCCAGAATTTAAAAAATTGAGTATCTAAATAAAAACTTCCTGTCACAGAAACCTTACTTAGAATCGCCTGGCTGCGTATTCAGGACTTTCAATGTCATATTGTTTTGATAATTATAAATCCCTTGAAACGACTGGGATTAGGGACAACAGACAAAGAGTGATCGTTATAACTTAGCATTATTAAAATTCAGTTGAGTTAACAAATACAAACAGAATAAACTCAAAATCAGTCAACATTTGTTAAAGCCCACAGTTTCATTTATTTTTCAATAAATATGGCTTACTCTTTCTGTTAGATCATTAACTCTATATGACATTTTATTTAATTAATTTACTGTCGTACTTTCAAGAAATCTAAACTAAGGACCCTCGGGCCTCAACGCACACCTCAATTTGTCTATAAGGATATTTTATGAGCTTTTTCAAAATGTTTAAACCTGTGCCTTTGACCCCTGACCTTGTGACATAAAAATCTGAGAGCATCCTATCCTTGAACTTGCATCATTCTGATTTTTATAACAATCCATCCACCCATTCTTGACATAACTAGAACACTGGCAAGTCAGGAAGGGCCCCGCAAAAGGCCCACGAGACTTCAAGTGCGGAATGAGTGATGCTTGAAAAAAATATAACAAAGGAACTAATTACATGCAGAGACAGAGGGAACTGAATCTGAACAGTATTGAAACAACTGAACAAGGATGTTAAGGTTTCATCTAGTGCTAATTGTGTATAAAGATATAGGAGAGGAGCATCCCAAGCACCAGAGGCATAATTACATCTGATTTATAAAACTTAGGCTGTTCAACATATAAATCAGCAGCATGGCCCTGTGACCGTGACCTTTGACCTTGTGATGTCAAAATCAATACGGTTCTTGCTCTGTTATTTGGTCATCCATATATGAAAGATGGAGGGTTTGGGATAAAAAGTTTGGTTTACAATGTATTCACAAGCTTTTTTAAGATGTGAGTCCAGTGACTTTCTATGACCCCGGAATAAAAAAAAAATTCTTACTATCGTGGTGGGCCTTTAATAGATAACCTTTGACCTTGCGACCCAAAAAACTTGGCTTAAAATGCTTCCACACACTTTAAAAAGTTGGACCTTGAAACTTAACCTCAAGATTCCAAAATCAATAGGGTCATATATAAGTCGAGTTTGATTTCCATTTTTCAATCCTAACTGGAGGTATGGGGCTCGTAAGTACCCCGAATAATTATAAAATATTTGTTACAAAATCTCCAATATCAGAATACCTAATGCATGGATTGCCATGATTCTTTTAATACATATTGATCATAGATTGTTCCATCTATGTGGAAGACTAGTTGCGTCTTCTGTACTTTTTTCTAATGTCTACTAAATGTTTCACTGTGATCTTAAATCACTTATCTATGAGCAGAAAACCTAATTTTAAGCACCCAGAAAGTCAGACAGGTCATCAATTCTAACTGGTGCCTCTAGAAATGTTAATTGTTAATATGAAGGGAGATCATTGTAATGTGTCCTTTGACATACAAAATAAAGTCACTGTGGCCTATATTCTTTGAGCTGTGTGAAACATCACGATTTGAGTACCCTACAAGTCAGGTGGACACAAGTCATAGCAGTTTGACGTAGAAAGTTCTAAGTTAGCATTTTGCTGTTACCTATTTTTCAAGGGACTGGGGGGGGGGGGGGGGCATGATTTTGAGCACTCTGGAAGTCATTCTACTCTGACACAAATGTATTACCAGGTCAGGTTATGTTAATTGTGAGCACCATGGGAGAATAAGATAAAGTCAGGAAAAGTTGTTAATCATATTTAACAATATTATGTTTATCTGAATGATAAGTGGTGTTGATAGGTATTGTTTATGTACCGAGCGTGGAACTTACTAGACTGTAGTTTACAATGATTAGCTGAAGGAAGATTCTGGATGCTTCTTTGAGGCTTAGCTTGTAATTTCCATGTAGTGAAGGTTTTCTGTGGCAGGATTATATAGAAGCCGGCTCCGCGGCCGGGACGGAGAGTCAGTCGAGAGGTCTTTGTAGCCAGACACATTGTGCAGATTTGCACCCGGCGGGGTGAGTTGTCGAATATTGACTATACGAGTTTAAAATTTAGCCGAGGGGGACGTTGGAAGTCTTGTAGACTATGTATTTGTGAAGTTAGAGCCAGTTAGCGGCGGGAACTGTTGAAGAATTGTATTATAAGATTGGAGCTAGTCTACGGTGATGGAGGCCAATTGTTAGACGTTACCGGAATAAACTTGTGTTTGTTACCTCTTGACGTGATTATTTGGACTTTTGGGTGAAATTCCCGGGAAATATATGTCCGCTGCCAGTAAGTTGAGACATACCCATTGTTCAAGGTTACTTAACAAATATTTTTACCAGACCATAACAACAATAAACAATAAATGCATCACCTTTTATACATGTCAAATTCGCTCTGTTATCGCAGGGTTGTATTTGATCGGCCTCTCCCTCTTCATATCAAATTATCACTGATTTTTCAATTTTAAAAAATATTGTTTTGGTTGAGATTTTCAATTTTAAATGTTTTCTGGATAAAGTTCGTTTAAAGAAATCAAAATATTAAGGGTCAAATGTTTTAAAGCGAGGGAATATTTCATTGTGCAGTTGAAATTGGAAATATCTGTAATTGTAATTAATATTTTGTGCGTTTCTAAAATTAAAAGATTGTCATAGGTTGTCTGAACACTTCTGTAACAGAATACTAATGGATGAATGTGGGTGCTTGAGGTGTGTGTGTGTGTGTATGTGCCTACATGCATGATTAGATTCGAGTCCACAAAATCCGAGTCCGAGTTCAAATTCAAGTCCAAGCCACTCACGTCCATGTCCAAGTCCGTGTCCTTGAGGTTCCAGCCCAAGTCAACCTTCTCGAGGTGCCCGAGTCATATGGAAAATGAGTCAAAGTTCGAGTCCAGTGTAAATGTCTTATATTAAAATAATTTAAAACAGCAAATAGAGATTTTCATGTGTATTGTTGTTGTTTACATGTTTTTTTCAGATCATGATGCAGAGATGAAGTTTGATATCTGAAGTTGTTTTTCGATATTTTTCTGTGTTCACCTCAAATCCGCAATGCGCTGAATACAACCCATTAAAAAAGGGGGGGGGGGGAGCTACAGTCACTGATAAATCACAGTGATGCTTGGGGCAAGGTCAGGGACTGTTTGATCTGATGGAATATCGTCAGCGCTGAACTCAGAAAACAATAAAGTGTCAACGGGATCTCATTTATCTCTGGCTCCGTCCAAGACGTCATCAACTACGTTTTATACTTACCCTTCCTTAACCGGCACGCTAACATGATCTTCTCTAACATCAGTGACTCTTACCTCCGAAAACGTCACATATTAGTGGCGCCACCTGTTGGCGTTTTTTTTTTTTTTTTTTGAGCTTTTAATAGCATTCATCATCACGTTATATTCCAGGTTTCTACTTGGGCCATCACCTATCAACTGAACTGCCTGATCATAGGTAATCATTACGTTCCGGATAAACATATCCTGGATCAATATAATACAAGCCTTGATCCAATCTTTAAAGAAAAGAGGATTGTTTTTATATACTATCATCTTATTATTCCATTTCACATTATTAGTCAACAAATCTTTATCTGAAAACTTATTAAGCTGTAACCAAATGGTCAAGACAGTTTTATAAAATGCTGATGTAATAAGGTTCATACCTTTGGTCTCTTTCACAGAGGTATTGCTTGTAAAAACCGAAAGATTGCGACCCATTTTATTAAAATAAAAGATAGGTATATTTTTCCAGCTTTCCTTTTTATCGGTTTCCAGCTCTTTAACCCACCTTCGTAAAAAGGCTTTTTGCAGTTCTTTACATTAATCATCTTTATCCCGCCGTATTTGTAATCAGTTGTTAGTACTTTTCGTTTTACTTTCTCTAAGCCTTTTCTGTTACTAGTGCTTTTCCACAGGAATTTAAATATCATCTTATTTATTTCGTGTTATACATGGTCAGCAAGCGCTAGCGACTAATATAAACTAGAATACAGGTAGTCGACAAGAGACTACGTGTATCCGCCAAAATCAGAGTGGAACGGGTGAAGTGAGGCATAGACTGAGTGGCAAGGGGAAATAGAGTGAGGTGTGTTGCATATTAGCATGGACGTCTGCAGCCGAAATGTGTATGACACAATCGGTCAAACGGTTCCCGAGATATGAGCTTGGATGTCTGCAGCGTAAACTAGAATGTAAGTGGCGCCACCTGTCATAAAATCAAGAAAGCTGTCCAGGATGTATAAACCTGCAAAATTTTAGGCAGTTATGTCAAACCACTACAGAGATATGAGTGATTTTAGCCCACGGCAGACAAACAGACAGAAGCTGTGCAAAAATGGTTGCAGGTGGCCTCCCGAGTTTTGTGTATGATTAAGAGCTATATGAGATCTATACACATGCAACATTTTGGCCCAATAGGTCAAACGGTTCTCGAGATATGAGCTTGGATGTCTGCAGCGTAAACTAGAATGTAGGTGGCGCCACCCGTCATAAAATCAAGAAAGCTGTCCAGGATGTATAAAACTGCAAAATTTTAGGCAGATGTGTCAAACCACTGCCGAGATATGAGTGATATTATTCGACGGCAGACAAACAGACGGACGCTGTGCCAAAATGGTTGCAGATGGCGCCACCAGTTTTGCTTATGATAAAGAGCTTTAAGAGATCTATAAACATGCAACATTTTGGCCAAATCGGTCAAACGGTTCCCGATAGGAGCTAGGATGTCTGCAGCGTGAACGTGAATGTAGGTGGCGCCACCTGTCTTAAAATCAAGAAAGCTATCCAGGATGTATACTCATGCCGAATTTCAGGTGAATTAGTCAAACCACTGCAGAGATATGATTGATTTTAAACCAAGGCAGATGAACAGATGGACACTGTGCAAACATGGTTGCAGGTGGCGTCAGCATTTTTTGTGTATGTTTTAAAGCTATCCAAGGGCTACATTTGTACAATTTTTTTTCCTGATCGGTCAAAAGATTCCCGAGGTATGTGGGTTTATGTATGGAAACAGACGCACAAATGGACGCTGGGCAGAGAGAAAAGGTTTTGTTAAGATTAAGTGTTAAACCGGAAGTTCTCCTAAATTTTATGAAGATATCGAAACATTCTGTAATATCCTTTTCGTTTTCCATAAACAGAGTAATATCATCTGCATATAGCGCGATTTTCGTGAATTTAATATCATAGTTCTCCTCTAATAGCTGTATACCTTCAATATTTTTATTTGGTTTTATTTTTTAAAGAAAGTAATTCTAGAGCGACAACGAAAACTACAGGCGAAAAGAGGCATTTTTATCTGAAAGTTATTTTACTTATTTTACTTTTATGTTAAACACACAGACTCATTTATTTATATGCATTTTAATATATCGTTTGCTTGGCCATAAACGATTTTTTTTAGAACAGACCTCGAACCATTGCAATTGGCGGCGCCCCTGGTACCTCGGGGCCGTTCGTTTATTACCGGAATCGTTCGGACTAAGATTAATACATTTGATCAGCGACTATCTTTCACCCAGCAATAATATATATTTTTGCCCAAAGAATCATGCCTAGATTATTCGTAAGTCATGTAGAAATGGCGTCAGTGCACGATAGAACCGCACAAAATTAATATATCAAATACCTTCGAACGATCTGATTACATGACAGGGGAATCCCAACGCCATAAGCATATGATTGACGATTCAAAATACGTCGCTTCACGGAGAGGAAGCCAGGGGTGGTCACAGGAAATGTGGCAAAATCTGTCCACGCACGAACCGCGATGCCCTCTAGCGGAATCTGATATACCTATCCCGGGCCATAGTCCTCTGTCTATCCCCTTTTTAAAAGAGATAAGACCAGTGAGGGTTATGCAAGTCCTCACATTTCCTAACAATGTAAAATGCATGTAACGTTTTTAACACAAACCGAATATTTATTTTGCAGTACATTATAATTACAGTCGAACCTCTGTTAGTGGCATATTCATAAAGTGGGCACCTCTATAAAGTGGGCCCTTTTGGGCAGTCCCATTTTTTTTCTTCTCTTTATTATGTTTAGCTGTGTTTTATTATATTTAAAACCATGAATTGATGTCCTGCTCATTCACCCATTTACTTGCTACTCTGAGATAAGGTAACAGGGTAAGGTCCCCCTGGCCAAACACTGTTCATTCGCATGCATTCTATGTCATATTCACTGTTATTGTCCACTTACAAAGGTTTGGCATATCCCTATAAGTGTACCTGTTCAAAGATTCTGAGAATGGCTTAACTTAGAGAATGCTTGTAGAACAGTATGGTATTATCCAAGCATGCATTGGGTAACTTATCAAAATATTAGAAATGTCTAAATGACAGGATCAATGCTTGTACATTATATCCATCGATATATGTAATAACACAGACACACATATATATATATATATATATATATATTATCAATAATGAAGTTTCACTTATTAACCTTTATCTTTAAAAACGTACATGCATTGATTAAATGAGGAACTAAAAAATTGGAGTAATCATTGTAATAATTAAAAGTAGGTGGCAGCACGGAAAGTGGCGGCTATTACCTCCATTATAAAGGTTCGACTGTAACTGGTAGAGGTGACATCGTGAGACCGCGTCTCCGTGACAGAAAGTACAGGCCTACACGTCATGGCATCTTCGTCTCCGTAAGGGATTTCTCTGGTACAGTGTAGAGTCTGCAGAATCGTACACAGTTTTTTATATTCATGTTAGTGAAGTGAATTTACAACAAAAAAGGTATTATTTATTGTTTAAGAGTATTTAAAAAATGGCTTGCCATGTGTACCTTGGGTATCATAAACATTTTAAAATTATGAAAAATTAACTGTTTAACATGTAGACCTACATAACTGGTGCTCACTGAAGCCGATAAAGTCATCTTTCCACAAAGGAAGCATTTTTTTTAATTCTGGTGAAATAAATAGTGATAGATCGGATCAATTTATTACAGTTACCGGTACTTTATATAAATTCTTAAGTAAAAACCGAATGTTTTCGAAATTTCTTTTTCAGAAAAGTGTTCCTAATTTGCATATATATCGATATTCTATGATTTGCTGGGAGTTATTAATGTTCATTATGTTTTCTCTCCACATAAAGGAAGGTCAGTTCAAACGTTGCTGGCCAATTGTGCTTTCAAGCCGTTTTCTTTTATTGAATACTAGACTTTTTAAACGAGATATCTTAACTATATCGTATATTGAAGTGTATCCAATTGATAAGTTGACAAAATCTTCCTACAACGTAGCGTAGGGGAGAGCACGGGAGCTAGGACTAGACATTTTTTTTCACAAGGCAGCAACTTGTACGGTAATTGCCAGATACAGCTGTACAAAGCTAATGCAAAGAAATTATTCTCCTTCATCATACTTCATTGGTATTAGCGGCTAACTGAATCAGCCACGATTTCTTTTACGCGGTTGCAGTTGTGGCCGCGGTATGCGGTCACGGAATGCGGTTCTAAGAAGGTCATGGATAAAATGTCTGTATGTATGTATGTCTAAATTGCCTAATTTATATGTGTGATATACATAATATATGTATGATATTTATAATTAATTAGCACTGTATTGTGAAACATGTTAAGGATTAATGAAGTAGCTGCTTGAATCGAACAGGTACATGCATTAAACAG
Source organism: Sipunculus nudus (assembly GCA_026874595.1). Lineage (NCBI taxonomy): Eukaryota > Metazoa > Annelida > Sipuncula > Golfingiida > Sipunculidae > Sipunculus > Sipunculus nudus. The sequence continues at coordinate 84,610,518 of CM049311.1, read as the reverse complement.
ATCACTTACCAGTAAATAACAAGCAGATGTTTCACTTTTAACTGCACATCCAGGGAGTTCCTAGGCAAATCTCCTCGGAAACCTGAAGTTTGGTCATGGTGTCCTTTATTTGGTGGCCTTAGGGCCATAAAAATGATTATGAGCACCCAGACAGTCAATCGGGACACAAACTGTATTCAATTGACCTAGAATCCTCTAACGTAACATTTAGGGAGGTCCTAGGCGAATGTCCATGGAAACCTGAAATTAGGTCACCTTGACCTATATTTGATGACCTATAGGAAAAGATGTCATATTATCCTCCAGACAGTCAGACCGAGCACAAATTGTATGCATGGAATCTTCTATCATGGCATCCAGTGTGCACAAGGCAAAATCTCTTTGGAAACATGATATTAGGTCATGGTGGCCTATATTCTAAAACCTATAGGAAACAAGATGTCATATGAGCACCATGAATGTCAGTCAGGCACAAACCATGTCTGTTAAGTCCAGAACCTTCTAAAGGCAAATCTCTAAAAAAAACATGATTTTGGGCACCCAGGCGGACAGGGTACAAATTGTATCCATTGTCCACGGAACCTTCTGTTGTGAAATTTATGGGGGTCCTTGGCAGGTCTCCTAAGAATCCCGAAATTTTTATTTTCCGTCCATTTTTCAACATAGTAACATTAGCCATAGGCTATTTTCAAAGACTTTATATAACATTAATAAAAGAAATAAGCACCCAGTCAAATTTAGCTGAGCGTCATTGACCATGGGCCACTTGTTTTGTCGGACGGGTCGCCACATTATTCGTAAGACAAAAAAAAATTATCGGATGACAGGTCGGATACATATTGCAACCGCGACCTCCTCAAAGGAATATCGTTGCTTAATGCTTGTTTTCCCATAGAATATACGTAAAGGGCTGTAGTCTGGAAAATAAGCACATGCCTGACAGGGCGACAGCAATAAGCAAATGTCAGATGCCTGATAGTGGATGTGTGCCGGGTGCACTTCATTTGTTACCTGCCTGGAGCGTGGTTGACCTCGCCTGGCTATGCCCGATGTGTTGCCCGTTTACGTTTAAGGGACAAACATGCCTTCCCTTTTTGAAAAAAAAAATCAATGTAAAGTGCAAGATATGGCCATGCGTTAAAATGGCCCTGATGGATTGCTAATGAGAAATTGTAAGAGAATGTCTGACGACAAAAAGTTTTGACAAAATACAGAAACAAGTGACCCACGGGTCATGACGCTGAGCCGACTGACATGTCGACAAGACGTCCTTGCACAGGCAACCAATTAAGATAATTAGGTGGCATAATTGTTCATATATATTAGCTTAAGTTCATCAAGACCCATAAGCACTACAAATTTGATGACAATCCAACCAGTCTTTCCTAAGGAATCTGGCAATATTTGTGTATTTTGCATTATTTCTGGGGTGCTCAAACATACCCTTAAACCCTGAGAATATAGGTCACGGTGACCAAATTTCAGGTTTCTGGGGAGAACTTTTGAGGAACTCTCAGTATATCATGTTAGATGACAATGGTTATGATTTGGGCCCTACTTTGGTATCGAAATTTCAATTATTCTGAGGGGTGGTTATAAGCCCCATAGCTCAGAAAATATGGGTAACAGAGACCTAATTTCACGTTTCCGAGGAGACTTTCATGGACCTCCTTGGTTTTTAAGTTAGAAGATTTCAGGTCCAATGGTTGTGATTTGTGCCCTGCTTGGTATCAAATTTTTAATTATGCTGGGGGTGCTTATAAGCCCCATAGCTCAGAGAATATGGGTAACAGAGACCTAATTTCAAGTTTCCAAGGATATATTTCACAGACCTCCTTGGATGTCAAGTAAAAAGATTCTAGGACCAATGGTTACAATTTGTTCCTTGTTAACAGACGACCTCATCTTTGAAGGTCTCAAAAATAGAGAAAAAAAGTCCTAAAACTTTTTGAAAATCCAGGTGGCGCCATCAGTCTGCAAGAACTGATGAAACACTCCATGAGGAATATGCATGCAAAGAATCATGGTGATCAATGCATTAGTTGTTCAGATAGTGGAGCTTTTGTATCACTTTTAAGTTTCTCTAGGAGATACTTCTAAGCCCCATAGCTCGGAGGATATGGGAAACAGAGACCTGATTTCAGGTTTCCATCGAGACTTTTCCTGGGCCTCAAAGCATGTCAAGAAAGAAGATTCTAGATCTAGTTGTTACGATTTGTTCCCTGTTAATAGATGACTGCATCTTTTAAGGTCTCAAAATAGAGAAAAAATCGTAAAAAAAAAAAAAATACAGGTCGTGTCACCAGTCTGCAGAAGCTGATGAAACACTCCATGATCAATATCCATGCAAAGAATCATGGTGATCAATGAATTAGTTGTTCAGATACTTGGGCTTTTGTATCTAATATTCTATTATTCTTACAGTCAGCTGAGCTAAAAAGAAAAAGGGGATGGGAACGTTTTGGTGAATTCAATGTAACTGTCATACATAAAATGTCCGTTTTTTGTGACCTTATTTCACCCTGTTGGTTTTTAAAATAATCAGGTTTTATTAAATGTGCTTGGACTCATTGTGCTCATATCCGCCCATCATTCAGAATGACTAGGACTTGATTCCATTCCTTCTAATTAGCATTTAGACTACACATGAGAGCATATATACTGGTTCTGTATATTTCTTGTTAGTACATTCAGGTATATATGTGTAAAGGTATATATTATGTTTGTTACACTTTACGAGCTACTCCATATCAAGTTCGAGCCCACATTATGTACGAGTAGGCCATTACCACGTACATTATCTATAACACTATTTTTGAATTGTTTGTGTTATAGGCAAGTAGTTTTTTTATTTTTCCTGACTCAGTCACATATTTAATATTGATTTAGAAACCCACCAATTTCAATACGTGTCTGACAAAATATATGGTCGTGTGAACTTCATTTGCGCTCAGACGTGCCGCGTAATACAATACGCGGCTCCGGAGATCCCCGATCTCCTGTAGTGGAGGCGCGTAAGTGCTGCTGCACCAGCAGCATTGCGGGCGAAAGCAAATATGGCCGACAGTAATCGTGCATCAGAATCATCATCAGCCACGGATGATAGTGTTAAAACCGTAACAACTGAAAATTACCCATCTGCTCTAGGAATTCAGTGTGTGTGATACAAAAAGGCCGAACTTGTTGGGCTTGCTCAACAGGCGGACCGTACGGGGCCAGAACTTATCGACACGGCATATGACAAACGTCGGCGAGTACATGGAGCTGGCAGCAGAGAACAACTACTTCGTTTGAGCTCTGTGTACATGGATAATATAGTGGTTGATGAATAAAGAATACAAATGCAAAACACCTGAATAAAATGAAGAAATATACCCTTTCTTTTATATACAAATTGTTATATGTATACATATATGTCTATTAAAATATAATATATAATATATTTAGGCTGATATGAAGAATGGCAATAAATTAGAATATAAATAATTACATAAAAATATATATAATAGGCCTATATATTATATAAATAAATATTATAATTATTTATATATAATGATAATATATTTATATTATATATAATTATTAAATATTATTTTTTTCATTCTTCATATTATATGCAAATATGTACAAATGGATGTGTGTGGCTCTGTGCATTTGTTTTTTTCAATTATATAAATGTTTCAGATGTATATATGTTTGTTTATTAGTATGCATGTATAGTGTATATACATAAATGAACACCCAAATCACACACACACGCACACACACATATATATATAGACGGTACATTACGATAAACACGTGTATATATCTGATATATTTACCTGTATGATAACACACACAGGCTCAGAGCCACATGAATCTGCTTATATATAACTCACACATACACACATGTTAATGTAATACATATTATATCAATATATACTTTTATATATTGTACTTTGACACAAAAATATTTAGTATTGTAACCGACCAGTAGAAATATCTTTAACCTTCCTTTTCCCAATCTTGAAATGTAACATTTTATATATTGTATTATTTAAATAAAAATAATTTACATTTTATAATTTTAAAAAAATTTGGACAACCAATAAGTATATATATATATATATATATATATATATATATATATATATATATATATATATATATTTATACAAGTAGTAGATATATATTATTTCGGTAACAGCAAACTTTACTGGTTTATGTTGTCATCATCTCATAAGATAATGTAATTTATTATAATATTAAGTATATGTTATATCATCAACATAACCTATATGTACAAGAATTCTCACAAATGATTTTCATTCAAAAGGTAAATTTATTAATATTATCGTTCGAGAGTGTTTATTCTCTCCCCACGCAAGAGGTTTCTATGATGTTGAAATTCAATGTCAGGTCGCATGAATAATATCTCATATACGGGTAATTTTCTAGATTCTTCATCTTTCGGCTCTATTACGTACAATTGTACGCACAGCAGTGTATCCTGGCATTTTCTCTGCGTCACCGGTAATAACGGTCTGACTAGACAAACTAAGCGTCGGCCATTTTTGTTTTTGCCCCCACTGACTGCTGCGACAGTGGCGCACCTGCCGGTAATCGCCTGCAAAAGAGGTGATATTTTACCTCCCGAACAGGAGAACAAGGATCTCCGGCGTCGCGTATTCCACGGCTCCACTAAAAGACCAACATCCATATACAAGGATGCTAGTACACGAAAATGATATCCCAGACCTTATATAGATAAGTTAGAAAACACTGGATAATCATACTGAAGGCACACCGTGCAGGACAAAGTATACAGTCCGTTGCCCTCTTGACGTGGTGCGTTCTGTATTTGGTGACAGGGCCGACAAGAGAATATAAAACAAGGGAGGTTTGGTGTCATTTAAGTATAGAAAACGACGTGTCTTCCTGGACACTGCTTGACATAGGTTAAAGGGCCAATAGGACCAGAAACCTAGGTGAGCTATATGTTTTATTATTACCTTTCCATGTTAGATATTCAACAGACTACACGCGCGTTGGCTCTGAAGGCATGTATATATATAACTACTTGACACCTGATGAAGGAGCTATAAGCTTCGAAAGCACGTGAATGAAATAAACAGTTGGTCAACACTAGGGCGTCTTCATCCTGTTATCTATACACTAAGAGACTTACACGGCTACACGCATTATATATATACACAAATATATATATATATATATATATATATATATATATATATATATATGTGATATGCTTATCTTGCCTAATGTTGTTAGGAGGATTAATGAACATTAATCTATTGCCGAGGTGTATGTATACATAGAGTCAGGGACCACTGAAATGTAACGCGTGGACCCGCCCCTTTTGTTAAAATAACACAAATTTGTGTTCCTTAAACTTGTGTATTATATGAACAGCGTCAACCTGTGTTAAAACGGCACAACAACTTATTTATAACCCTGTTTAACACAAGATGGGGTTAAATTTAACACATTCTTGTGTTGAATTAACACAATATACATGTGCTAAATGTAGTAAATTCCTGTGTTAAATTAACACAATAAACTTGTATTAAATCTTGTGCTAGTTGTGTGTAAAGATAAAGGAGTGGAGCATCCAAAGCACCAGGGGCATAATTACATCTGATTTTTATAATATTGTAAGACTGGTCAGTATATAAATCAGCAGCACGGTATTGTGACCGTGACCTTTGACCTTGTGATGTGAAAGTTAATACGGTTTTTGCCCTGTTATTAGGTGATCCATATGTGAAACTGGGTTGTGTTCAACAAATTTTTAGGGGGCACCAAATTTTCGAAAATGTCAGGGCGTGCCTAAAACCTTTTGCACAATAAGCTCAAAAGTTGTATTTGTCAGGCTCCGGCTCTAGTTAAACTGGTTCAATTTAGTAACAGTATAGGATGACACCCTGTAGTAGAGCTCTATGATAGACCCAACAAATTCCTAATTGGAAGCTGCTGCTTATGCATAGGTCATGTCGTGTTATGCATGGGGCACGACATCCCTGAGGTTAGCCAATAAATCCCAGTTCTGTGATCCTTTCAGGTAACGTCAGTGTGTGGTGTTCAAACCTCGCCGGGTTTTTTTTTATCTAACTTAAAGAAGGCCCGATGAGCGGTGGGGCCAGATCGATCAGAAATTTCTTTTATAGTAAAATAATATGGTTGAAAATGAAGAAGTCTCATTCAGTCTTTGTTTTAGCTTTTATTTTAGTGAGGAGATCACGCGAGGGTCCGGATTGTTCAGGTGTGTCCTATATATGCCTCAAGAAATGTGCATCCCGTTTGTCATTTAAGCAACACATATACGGAGTTTTTAATCCAAATTGAGCGCCCTAAAATAAGGGACCCGTACTGGCCAAGAATTTCTTATAAAGCCCAATGAAATGTATAAAAATGAAGAAGTCTCTCTTGATTTTATTTTAGCCTAGGAATTTCCTCTGAGACACAAGAAAAAGCTCGAAATTGATAAAGTCACGTGTTTTACGAAACGTAAATATTGAGTTTCAATTACAGTACGTGATCTAAAGGGGCCCGGGCCCGTCAGGCATTTCCTATGTGAAGAACACAAGTAAATACTTAAAAATGAGAAAATCTCTTTTGGTTTAAAGTTAACTTGCATTAAAATAGCTCTCACCACGACGACCCAAAGGGGCTCGGCTATGCTCATTTATGGAAATTTTATTTTTTTTAGGGTGTTAAATTTGGGTTTAAATAGGAAGTGATCAGAAAGGCCAATAGGGACTCATGTTTGACGATGAAGTCTCAAATTTAAGTATCTCATTTTTCTTTAATAGCATGTGCTATTTTATATATTTTTTAACCCGTCGGAGACAAAGGGCTTGGATTGGCCAAGAGTTCTTGAGGCCAATTAGAATGCATGGAAATGTAGAAAGTCCTGAGCAATGGTGCACAATGGTTACGGTATACAACAGAATATTAAATCTTATTAAGGACAACAGATCCGTACATGGAAGAATTTAACCAAAAATTAATATTTTTTTGCCCCAAAGAAAATTTTATTAACATTCATAAAATTATCTAGAAGAATATAAATAAGAGATATAAGTGCAATAAATACTTGTAAAGAAATACAATTTTTTAATTATTTCAGTAAACAGGGTTTGAAATTCTCTATAAACAGTTAGGGCAGTAATTTCATTCCTTTCTTTTTTATATATTTTTTTTTTATTTCCACAATAGGATTATATACATGCCATATAAACATAATATCTCCGTTAAATGTATAACAAAGCATTCAAAGATTTACATATGTGTCATAAGTCTAAGCATTAATACTACATCATTTGACGACTTTGCTATCAAATAAATATCTAACATCAATACCATTGCCGTATCTTGACCTACTGATAGACTTTTTTTCCTAGAAGAAGAGTTTTGTTTAAAAAATTTGCGCCTTGAACTGGATAAATTATCTTGTACTCTGTCCTCCGTACTATAACCTATGATAACAGGCTTTTCGCTTTAGATAATACGTCTGTTAATAACGGTAGGAGTATAATTTTCTATATACTCCCAGAAAGGCATTAATTGTTTACACCGGTAAAAGAAATGTTCGATATATTCAACTTCGTCACAAAACATACATTTTTCTGAATCAGCTTTGCCCATTTTTTGTCGGAAAAATATTATGCAATATCTTCCACTATAGTACCTAGAGTCCAGTTTCCCCATAACAATAATATGCAGTTTCCCAATAACTCTTTGCGAGTTCTACTCCCGAGTATTCACCTTCCCAGAACCGCTTAGACGGGGGCTGGTCTACAGTATCGGAGGTTATCGACAATCTAAATTTGTTCAAGTTCCAATCAGCGACCGGAGTGCTCCTAAATATTACCTTTAGTGGCGCCATCTGTTGGCGTTTTTTTAACCTTTAATAGCATTCATCATCACGTTATATTCCAGGATTCTACTTGGGCCATCACCTATCAACTTAACTGCCTGATTATAGGTAATCATATCACATTATTAGTCAATAAATCTGTATCTGAAAACTTATTAAGCTGTAACCAGTTCGTCAAGACAGTTTTATAAAATGCTGATGTAATGAGGTTCATACCTTTGGTCTCCTTCACAGAGGTTTTGCTTGTAAAAACCGAAAGATTGCGACCCATTTTATTAAAATAAAAGATAGGTATATTTTTCCAGCTTTCTTGTTCATCGGTTTCCAGCTCTTTAACCCACCTTCGTAAAAAGGCTTGTTGCAGTTCTTAACATACATTGATCATCTTTATCCCGCCGTATTAGTATTCAGCTGTTAGTACTTTTCGTTTTACTTTCTCTAAGCCTTTTCTGTTACTAGTGCTTTTCCACAGGAATTTAAATATCATCTTATTTATTTCGTGTAATACATGGTCAGCAAGCGCTAGCGACTGCATAATTTAAACTAGAATACGGGTAGTCGACAAGCGACTACGTGTATCCGCCAAAATCAGAGTTGAACGGGTGAAGTGAGGCAAGGACTGAGTGGCAAGGGGAAATAGAGTGAGGTGTGTCGCATATTAGCATGGATGTCTGCAGCCGAAATGTGTATGTAGGTTACGCCACCTACCACAGGTCCAGAAAGCCTTCCAAGTTGTATACATATGCAAAATTTTTAGGCAGAAAAGTCAAACCACTACAGAGATATGAGTGATTTTAGCCCACGGCAGACAAACAGACAGACGCTGTGCAAAAATGGTTGCAGGTGGCCCCTCCAGTTTTGTGTAGGATAAAGAGCTATGTGAGATCTATACACATGCAATATTTGCAATATTTTGGCCCAATCGGTCAAACGGTTCCCGAGATATGAGCTTGGATGTCTGCAGCGTAAACTAGAATGTAGGTGGCGCCACCTGTCATAAAACCAAGAAAGCTGTCCAGGATGTTTAAACCTGCAAAATTTTAGGCAGTTATGTCAAACCACTACAGAGATATGAGTGATTTTAACCCATGGCAGACAAACAGACAGACGCTGTGCAAAAATGGTTGCAGCTGGCCTCCCGAGTTTGTGTAGGATAAAGAGCTATGTGAGATCTATACACATGCAATATTTTGGCCCAATCGGTAAAGCGGTTCCCGAGATATGAGCTTGGAGGTCTGCAGCGTAAACTAGAATATAGGTGGCGCCACCTGACATAATATCAAGAAAGATGTCCAGGATGTATAAAACTGCAAAATTTTACGCAGATGTGTCAAACTACTGCCGAGATATGAGTGATATTATCCCACGGCAGACAAACAGACGGACGCTGTGCAAAAATGGTTGCAGGTGGCACCACCAGTTTTGCGTATGATAAAGAGCTATGTGAGATCTATACACATCCAACATTTTGGCCCAATCGGTCAAACGGTTCCCGAGATGAGCTAGGATGTATGCAGCGTAAACATGAATATAGGTGGCAACACCTGTATTAAAATCAAGAAAGCTATCCAGGTTGTATACGCATGCCGAATTTCAGGTGAATTAGTCAAACCACTGCAGAGATATGATTGATTTTAAACCAAGGCAGAATAACATATGGACACTGTGCAAACATGGTTTCAGGTGGCGCCAGCATTTTTTGTGTATGTTATAAAACTATCAAGGGCTACATTTGTACAATTTTTTTTCCTGATCGGTCAAAAGGTTCCCGAGATATGTGGGTTTATGTATGGAAACAGACGCACAAATGGACGCTGGGCAGAGAGAAAAGGTCAGAGGTCAACGCAAATTGGTTAGGCACCAGTTCACATGTGACCCGATAATTGGTGAATGTTTCGGAAAAATCCGTCCATTAGTCTCAGAGGAGTTCTCTGTAAACGAATGCGGCGGCGGCGGAACCCGGTCAAAAATATAGTATTCGCAAAACTTCGTTTTGGCGGATACAATTAGCTTTGAAATAAGAAATGTTTTTGCGACCACGGCTTTACCCATAATTGATATACTTCTTTTTTTTCCCAATTATTACTTTCACACTGAACAAATTCAATCTGTGATTTCCAATTTACATCTATTTCGGAAGCTGCTGTGTGGCTATCAAATCTAATGCCTAACATTTTTACCCTTGTATGAGGGTAAACATTCCTCATAATATTGCCATATGTGTTTATACTTGTTTTGTTCCTGCCAATCCACAAGCCCTCGGTTTTGTTAGGATTAGGTGTTAAACCGGAAGTTCTCCTAAATTTTATGAAGATAACGAAACATTCTGTAATATCCTTTTCGTTTTCCATAAACAGAGTAATATCATCTGCATATAGCGCGATTTTCGTGTGTTTAATATCATAGTTCTCACCTGGTAGCTGTATACCTTCAATATTTATATTTGGTTTTATTTTTTAGAGGCGAAAAGGGGCATCCTTATCTAAAAATTATTTTACTTATTTTACTTTTATGTTAAACACACAGACTCATTTATTTATATGCATTTTAATATATCGTTTGCTTGGCCATTAACGATTTTTTTTAGAACAGACCTCGAACCAATGCAATTGGCGGCGCCCCTTGTACCTCGGGGCCGTTAGTTCATTACCGGAATCGTTCGGACTAAGATTCATACATTTGATCAGCGACTATCTTTCACCCAGCAATAATATATATTTTTGCCCAAAGAATCATGCCTAGATTATTCGTAAGTCATGTAGAAATGGCGTCAGTGCACGATAGAACCGCACAAAATTAATATATCAAATACCTTCGAACGATCTGATTACATGCAAGGGGAATCCCAACGCCAATATGCATATGATTGACGATTCAGAATACGTCGCTTCACGGAGAGGAAGCCAGGGGTGGTCACAGGAAATGTGGCAAAATCTGTCCACGCACGAACCGCGATGCCCTCTAGCGGAATCTGATATGCCTATCCCGGGCCATAGTCCTCTGTCTATCCCCTTTTTAAAAGAGATAAGACCAGTGAGGGCTGTGCAACTCCTCACATTTCCTAACAATGTAAAATGCATGTAACGTTTTTAACACAAACCGAATATTTATTTTGCAGTACATTATAATTACAGTCGAACCTTCATAAAGTGGGCACCTCTATAAAGTGGGCCCTTTTGGGCAGTCCCATTTTTTTTCTTCTCTTTATTATGTTTAGCTATGTTTTATTATATTTAAAACCATGAATGGATGTCCTGCTCATTCACCCATATACTTGGTACTCTGAGATAAGGTAACAGGGTAAGGTCCCCCTGGCCAAACACTGTTCATTCGCATGCATTCTATGTCATATTCACCGTTATTGTCCACTTACATAGGTTTGGCATATCCCTATAAGTGTACCTGTTCAAAGATTCTGAGAATGGCTTAACTTAGAGAATGCTTGTAGAACTGTATGGTATAATCCAAGCATGCATTGGGTAACTTATCAAAATATATGAAATGTCTAAATGACAGGATCAATGCTTGTACATTATATCCATCGATATATGTAATAACACAGACACACATATATATATATATATTAACAATAATGAATTTTCACTTATTAACCTTTATCTTTAAAAACGTACATGCATTGATTAAATGAGGAACTAAAAAATTGGAGTAATCATAGTAATAATTAAAAGTAGGTGGCAGCACGGAAAGTGGCGGCTATTACCTCCATTATAAAGGTTCGACTGTAACTGGTAGAGGTGACATCGTGAGACCGCGTCTCCGTGACAGAAAGTACAGGCCTACACGTCATGGCATCTTCGTCTCCGTAAGGGATTTCTCTGGTACAGTGTAGAGTCTGCAGAATCGTACACAGTTTTTTATATTCATGTTAGTGAAGTGAATTTACAACAAAAAAGGTATTATTTATTGTTTAAGAGTATTTAAAAAATGGCTTGCCATGTGTACCTTGGGTATCATAAACATTTTAAAATTATGAAAAATTAACTGTTTAACATGTTGACCTACATAACTGGTGCTCACTGAAGCCGATAAAGTCATCTTTCCACAAAGGAAGCATTTTTTTTTAATTCAAGTGAAATAAATAGTGAGAGATCGGATCAATTTATTACAGTTACCGGTACTTTATATAAAGTCTTAAGTAAAAACCGAATGTTTTCGAAATTTCTTTTTCAGAAAATTTTTCCTAATTTGCATATATATCGATATTCCATGATTTGCTGAAAGTTATTAATCTTCAGGATGTTTTCTCTCCACATAAAGGAAGGTCAGTTCAAACGTTGCTGGCCAATTGTGCTTTCAAGCCGTTTTCTTTTATTGAATACTAGACTTTTTAAACGAGATATCTTAACTATATCGTATATTGAAGTGTATCCAATTGATAAGTTGACAAAATCTTCCTACAACGTAGCGTAGGGGAGAGCACGGGAGCTAGGACTAGACATTTTTTTTCACAAGGCAGCAACTTGTACGGTAATTGCCAGATACAGCTGTACAAAGCTAATGCAAAGAAATTATTCTCCTTCATCATACTTCATTGGTATTAGCGGCTAACTGAATCAGCCACGATTTCTTTTACGCGGTTGCAGTTGTGGCCGCTGTATGCGGTCACGGAATGCGGTTCTGGCATGGTCACGGATAAAATGTCTGTATGTATGTATGTCTAAATTGCCTAATTTATATGTGTGATATACATAATATATGTATGATATTTATAATTAATTAGCTCTGTATTGTGAAACATGTTAAGGATTAATGAAGTAGCTGCTTGAATCGAACAGGTACATGCATTAAACAGATCACTTACCAGTAAATAACAAGCAGATGTTTCACTTTTAACTGCACATCCGGGGAGGTCCTAGGCAAATCTCCTTGGAAACCTGAAGTTTGGTCATGGTGTCTTTTATTTTGTGGCCTTAGGGCCAAAAACATGATTATGAGCACCCAGACAGTCAAACGAGGCACAAACTGTATTCAATTGACCTAGAATCCTCTAACGTTACATTAAGGGAGGTCCTAGGCGAATGTCCATGGAAACCTGAAATTAGGTCACCTGGACCTATATTTTATGACCTATAGGAAAAGATGTCATATTATTATCCAGACAGTGAGACCGAGCACAAATTGTATGCATAGAATCTTCTATCATGACATCCAGTGTGCACAAGGCAAAATGTCTTTGGAAACATGATATTAGGTCATGGTGGCCTATATTCTCCAACCTATAGGAAAAAGATGTCATATAAGCACCATGAATGTCAGTCATGCACAAACCATGTCTGTTAAGTCCAGAATCTTCTAAAAGCAAATCTCTTTGGAAACCTGAATTTAGATCATGCTGACCTATCTTTCGTAACCTACGGGCCGAAAACATGATTTTGAGCACCCAGACGGACAGGATACAAATTGTATCTATTTTCCATGGAACCTTCTGTTGTGAAATTCAGGGGGGCCTTGGCAGGTCTCCTAAGATTCCCGAAATTTTTATTTTCCGTCCATTTTCAACATGGTAACATTAGCCCTAGGCTATTCTCAAAGACTTTATATAACATTAATAAAAGAAATAAGCACCCAGTCAAATTTAGCTGAGCGTCATTGACCATGGGCCACTTGTTTTGTCGGACGGTTCGCCACATTATCCGTACGACAAAAAAAAATGTCGGATGACAGGTCGGATACATATTGCAACCGCGACCTCGTAAAAGGAATCGTTGCTTAATGCTTGTTTTCCCATAGAACATACGTAAAGGGCTGTAGTCTGGAAAATAAGCAAATGCCAGACAGGGCGTCAGCAATCAGCAAATGTCAAATGCCTGATAGTGAGTGTGCGCCGGGTGCATTTCATTAGTTACCTGCCTGGAGCGTGGTTGACCTCGCCTGGCTATGCCTGCATGTGTTGCCCGTTACGTCTAGGGGACAAACATGCCTTCCCTTTTTGAAAAATCAGTGTAAAGTGCAAGATATGGCCATGCGTTAAAATTGCCCTGATGGATTGCTAATGAGATTTTGAAAGAGAATGTCTGACGAGTGACGACAAAAAGTTTTCACAAAATACAGAAACAAGTGACCCACGGGTCATGACGCTGAGTCCACTGACATGTTGACAAGACGTCCTTGCACAGGCAAAAAATTAAGATAATTAGGTGGCACCATTGTTCATGTATATTAGCTTAAGTTCATCAAGACCCATAAGCACAACAAATTTGATGACAATCCAACCAGCCTTTCCTAAGGAATCTGGCAATATTTGTGTATTTTGCATTATTTCTGGGGTGCTCAAACATACCCTAAAACCCTAAGAATATAGGTCACGGTGACCAAATTGCAGGTTTCTGGGGAGAACTTTTGAGGAACTCTCAGGATATCATGTTAGATGACTTTGGACCCAATGGTTATGATTTGGGCCCTACTTTGGTATCGAAATTTCAATTATTCTGAGGGGTGGTTATAAGCCCCATAGCTCACAAAATATGGGTAACAGAGACCTAATTTCAAGTTTCCGAGGAGACTTTCATGGACCTCCTTGGTTTTTAAGTTAGAAGATTTCAGGTCCAATAGTTGTGATTTGTGCCCTGCTTGGTATCAAATTTTTAATTATGCATGGGGGTGCTTATAATCCCCATAGCTCAGAGAATATGGGTAACAGAGACCTAATTTCAAGTTTCCAAGGATATATTTCATAGACCTCCCTGGATGTCAAGTAAGAAGATTCTAGGACCAATGGTTACAATTTGTTCCTTGTTAACGGACGACCTCATCTTGAAGGTCCCAAAAATAGAGAAAAAAAATCCTAAAACTTTTTGAAAAATCCAGGTGACGCCATCAGTCTGCAAGAACTGATGAAACACTCCATGAGGAATATGCATGCAAAGAATCAGGGTGATCAATGCATTAGTTGTTCAGAAAGTGGAGCTTTTGTATCACTTTTTAGTTACTCTGGGAGAAGTCCATACATGGACCTCTATGTCCTATGATACTTCTGCTGGACGGACATTACGGTCCATGGGCCCAATGTAAATTCAATGTAGACACTCCGCAACGTAGTTGCAACGATAGGTCGAGGGCCCTCGGAGGAGATGACAGGTCTAATCACTCGAAGAAATTGCACCAGGCTTATCAACACTATATTCACTAACCTTCTGCATGTATGATTTTACATTCTAACTGAAAAAAGTCTTATTTTACAGGTTCTTTCTTGTACAACCCACACAACGCTGTTTATCCAATGTGGCCATTTGTCGCAATGCAATGTGGGAAGGATTCATACTCTCCAGGCGGAGACTCCGCCTTTGAAGGGTCTCTCAGTTCATGTGAATAGGGCCGGATTATATATAAGACCGTCGGGACATCAGCAAGGAACCACAATCTGTTGTTCGTTGATTGCACTGGTTAATTGCAAAATAAATAAACTTATACATAAATAGAAATTGTATCTGTGGTTGTAGATTTATGTGGCAAAGTTTATTTCATCATTCTTTCTTTGTTCAAATTCTACCGCGCTCTCCCTCTCTCTCAACAGGTAGGATATAAAAATATGATAGATTATAAGCCTATCTTAAGACTTTTTATGTAAATATATTAAAATTTCATTACATTAATATATATATAAATATATATTATCTGCCATTGTGCTTTGAGGATAGAATTTAATTAGTATCTTATAATTTATACTTAATTTTAGCTTATTTTTTTACGAAGTGATACCCAAAAAGCTTCAACTCTGTTTTTAACAGGTGACAGGTCATTAAAAATACCTGTCGCCATGCCATAATGAGCAACTGATTATTCCCTTAATTTTATTACAAATGATATAGCTGTAGTTTTTCACTCTTTGTGTGTAATAAAATTTTACCTTACTTATAAAAGTTTCATTTACATCCCTCTTATTTTTCCACTTTTATTTCGATAAAAATGTGTCCCAAGATTTTTTCTCAAAACCTTTATAAAGACGGTTCGATCGCCATGACACGATGCTGTTTGATTAATTCTTGTTTAATCAAACGTAAGCTACGTAAGTAAAGTCAGTGACTGCACAGGCCCATCATTTTGAGTATATGTATATTTTGTCATTTTATAACAGAGAATTTCCATAATTGTGTAAAAGTGTCGGTATATATTTATTTTTTTTCAATACCGTTACCTATATATTTCTCCAAAAATGGATTTAGGAATACTTTCTTAGTTTTGGAATATAGCTCACACTATCAAAAAATAAATATACTGAGTACCAGAAAAGGTTGAAGAAGTAATTGATTTTCTCTGAAAGGATATCTTTTTTCCAACATCATAATCGATCAACTTCTTACCTTGTTACTTAAACGGTGGTGAATATCGGTGAGCCGTGTCGAAACAAAGAATGGATGTAACATGTAAAATCTACAAACTGGCATTGTTATATTCCGAATTTCATCTTTCAATAGAAATCACTGTCTGTGTTGTGTAATTTTAAATATTAAACTTTTAAATATGATAAAAGAAGTCTGCATGCTTTAAGTAAAAAAAATTGCCAATGAGCACATTTATATGACATCCTTCATCAACGCAATTATAATTTGTGAACAGACATTATTAAAAACTGACTTAAACATATAAGAAAATGCTTTTATTTCCCACAATTTTTATCAACCAGGTAGATTGCCGTATTTTTCATCTTTATTTTGTATTAAACCTACATTAAGGTGCAGCTTTATTGCTTGCCGGAAATCTTCGATTTTCGCAAGCTGGTTGGTCAGTCGCGGATGTCTGTCTGTTTGTCTGTCATCTCTCTACAGGTCTCAATTTTGCACCAATCACTTTTAAACTTACACACTTTATAGATAATCAAAAATGCAAGAAGCCTATTGTTTTTGGTCAATAGAGGTCAAAGGTCAAGGGTCAAGGCACGACAGGTATGGTTAACGGTTTTTGCACTATAACTTCGCCATAAATAGGCTTATCCACTTCTGCAATAGCTCATTTTTTTCGTCATCACCTGGCCTTTCTTTTGACATGTAGCTTACTTAAATTTGCTGTTACCATGGTTCCGCAATTTTGGGGAGAAATCATGGAATTTCGTGATATTTTTCAAATTTGCAGCAATCGTACTGATTCTGAGATATTTTATGTAACACAAGAATATCTCGAAATTGTTTTTTCAGATTTTGGAAATGGCCGCCAGGGGGCGTTGCAGATGAAAAAACATGAAAATTTGTTTTGGTGCTATACCTCCAGAACTATTAAACATTGGGCCATTTCCATCACAGCACCTTCAACTGGGGTCCATGGGCTTATTTTTGCGCATAGGTGCCAAAGTGCGCTATTGCCAGATTTCTCTATTTTTGGGGTAAAACTTTTGAATTTTGAAAATATGCAGTTTTCAGCTTCTAAGTTTTTATGCTGGAGAGGTCAATTTTTTTGCATCTTGTAGCCCTTGGTGAGTTCTCGGTGATCCAATCAAAAATCTTGCAAAATCTCGCACCCTTTCTCGTCAAACGAGAGTCTTCGAGATTTCATTAAATATGACCTACAGGTTGCATTTTTTTAACAATGGCTTTGAAATTGATATATTTTGTGTTATTTATAAATATCTCGAAATCAGTTTTTCATTTTTTGGAAATAGCCACCAGGGGGCGTGGTACCTGAAACACTATTACATATCATTTTTCTGCAATATCTCAAAAAATATTAAACGTGACACCATTTTTTTGGTCGTATCTGAAACTAGGAACATTGGCTTATCCCTTCGTACATGTTGCTTTGTGCTGCCGTTACCATGGTTACCAAATTTTGGGGTAAAACTTGACAATCTGAAAATTCGGAGTTTTCCAGCTTCTATCTCTGTTGATATTTGCGATAGAAAGGTCTGGTTTTTGGCGTTAGACAGCATCCCTCTAGTTCTAAGCCGTTCAATCGCAAGTCCCGTCATATCTCGCACCGTTTCTCGTGAAACGAGAACACGTGACCATTCAAAGAAATGCCTATAATTCTGTCATTTTTCACGCTACAGACACGTGGTTTGCAGCGCTGGATAGCGGCTGACACTCGCAGTCACATTCAGGGGTCACATTGTTAGTCTCGTCAAATCTCGCGCCGTTTTTCGCCATACCACGAAGACACGTGCCGTCACCGCAAGTGGCGGCAGGGTCCTTACGGTGGGCGGCCGGCGTGTGCAGCGGTCCGTGACGGCCTCTCCGGGCCCCATCTATTATCATACATGTTTTGCCGGAAATCTTCGATTTTCGCAAGCTGGTTGGTCAGTCGCGGATGTCTGTCTGTTTGTTGCTTGCCGGAAATCTTCGATTTCGGCAAGCATGTTCGTCAGTTGCGTATGTCTGTTTGTCTCTTTGTTTGTTTGTCACGACTCTTCAGGTCACACTTTTGCATCAATCAACTTGAAACTTAATGGCTTGATTGACAAACCGATTTCTAGGTGCCCTATTGTTTTTGGTCGACATTGCTCCAAGGTCAAGGGTCAAGGTCACGACAGGTATGGTTAACGGTTTTTGCACTATAACTTCGCCATAAATAGGCTTATCCACTTCTGCAATAGCTCATATTTTTTGTCATCACCTGCCCTTTCTTTTGACATGTAGCTTACTTAAATTTGCCGTTACCATGGTTACAGTTTTTGGGCAAAAATCATGGAAATTGGAAATAACACGACCATTTTTTGTAACTTTGTCAGTTTTTAAGCTAGGCAGATCTAGTTTTCGGCATTTTGTTCCACATGACCAGCTTGACACGACAGAACTGAAAGTCACGCCAAATCTCGCACCATTTCTCGTCAAACGAGAGTCTTCGAGATTTCATTAAATATGACCTACAGGTTGCATTTTTTTAACAATGGCTTTGAAATTGATATATTTTCTGTTATTTATAAATATCTCGAAATCAGTTTTTTATTTTTTGGAAATAGCCACCAGGGGGCGTGGTACCTGAAACACTGTAACATATCATTTTTCTGCAATATCTAAAATAATTTTAAACATGGCACAATTTTTATCGTTGTATCTTAAACTAGGAACATTGGCTTATTCCTCCGCACATGTAGCTTTGTGCTGCCGTTACCATGGTTATTAAATTTGTGGGTTAAACTTGACGATCTGAAAATATGCAGTTTTTGGCTTCTATCTCGGTTAATATTTATGTTTCAAGGGTCTGGTTTTTTTGCATAAGCCTGCTTCCCCTTGGTTCTAAGTCATTCAATTGCAAGTCTCGTCAAATTTCGCTCGGTTTACCGTCAAACGAGAAAAAACGAGATTTCACAGAAATGCTTATAACTCGGCGACTTTTACAGCTACACAGGTCTAGTTTTCGGCATTTCATAACATATGACCAGCTTGACACGCCAGAAAAGAAATCAGGCCAAATCTCGCACCATATCTCGTCAAGCGAGAAAAAAATGAGATATCATGGAAATGCTTATAACTAGGCGACTTTTACAGCTACTCAGGTCTAGTTTTTGGCATTTGGTAACATTTGGCCAACTTGACATAGTAAAACTGCGATACTTGGCGAAATCTCGCACTATATCTGGTCAAATGTGGAAAAACGATATTTCACAGAAATGCATATAAGTCGGCGACTTTCACGGCTAGACAGGTCTAGTTTTTGGCATTCATTAACATTTGGACGGCTTGACATGACAAACCTGCAAGACTGGCCAAATCTCGCACCATACCTCGTCAAACGAAAAAAGGAGATTTCACAGAAATGCTAATAACTCGGCGACTTTTACAGCTAGACAGATGTAGTTTTCGCCATTTCATAACATTTAGAGAGTTTGATATGACAAATCTACAAGACTGGCCAAATCCTGCACCATATCTCGTCAAACGAGAAAACACGAGAGTACACGGAAATGCTTATAACTCGGCGACTTTTACAGCTAGACGGATCTAGTTTTCGCCATTTCGTAACTTTGGCCGTCTTGACATAATAAAACTGCTCGTCTTGCCAAATCTCGTACTATATCTCGTCAAGCGAGAAAAAAACATGATTTCACGTAAATGCTGATAACACGGCGACTTTTGCAGCTAGACAGGTCTAGTTGCCGGCATTTTGTAATATTTGACAAACCTGACATGACAAAACTGGAAATCTCGCCAAAGCTCGCACCATTTCCCGTCAAACGAGAAAACACGAGATTTCATGCAAATGCTTATAACTCAGCGGCTTTTATAGCTAGACAGGTCTAGTTTTCGGCATTTCATATCATTTGGCCAGCTTGACATGACAAACCTTTAAAAGGTCTCACTGCTTCTTGACAAACGAGATTAACGGGATTTCATGAAAAAAATTTTGAACTTGGTCCCTTTTACACTAGAAAGATATGCAGCTGTTAAAGGTCAGGATGCATAAATAAACATATTATCCGTTTCTGCTGCCCCCACAATGTTGCTCATTCATATGACTGTTTCTACATGCACTCTCTGTCTATCTATCTGTATCATTTCCTTTTCCGGCAAGCGTGTGACCTCTGGTCATCTTGTTTTTTTTTCAGAATGTTTAACTTAACCCATAAAATTAAACATATGCATTTTACAGGTCTCAAATATATTTTCCTAAAAAAAAAGAACCTCGTACAGGCGAACCTTTCTTTTTTTTAATTATTTATGCAGGATCGTGAAATTGGCATGAAAATATCCAGCCCAATATATCATAATAATTTCGAACCACTAGTCTGTAAAGATGTTGAAATTGTTGAAACCATATATAGGGCATTAAATTAGCAAAAACTATAACTCTCAGTGAAATATGATGCTCTGCTGAAAATAATTTCATATATTTATTGCTTGCCGGAAATCTTCGATTTTCGCAAGCTGGTTGGTCAGTCGCGGATGTCTGTCTGTTTGTCTGTTTGTCTGTCATCTCTCTACAGGTCTCAATTTTGCACCAATCACTTTCAAACTTACACACTTTATAGATAATCAAAAATGCAAGAAGCCTATTGTTTTTGGTCAATATAGGTCAAAGGTCAAGGTCAAGGTCATCAAAACTTCTCAAAACGGTGTTTTCTTCATATCTTTGTCACTATTAGTCGTATCTTCTTCAAACAAAGCTCATTTTAAACGTCATTCCAAGGCCAGTCATCTGGTGTGTAGCTGATTCAAATTTGCCGTAACCATGGTTACGAATTTTACGGATTTTTCCTTTTCCAGAATTGGCCCCTAGGGGGCGGT
This sequence comes from Sipunculus nudus, assembly GCA_026874595.1. Taxonomy (NCBI): domain Eukaryota; kingdom Metazoa; phylum Annelida; class Sipuncula; order Golfingiida; family Sipunculidae; genus Sipunculus; species Sipunculus nudus. The sequence goes on along the minus strand of CM049311.1, from coordinate 84,589,461 downwards.
GCATTCAAACTTGCACAACATATCATTTTTTGGCCATATCTCCAAAACTATAAACCTCATTTACATAAACTATAGCTTATTTTCTTCCTCTGGGTCTTTCCAAAAACCTGGTGTATTAATTTGGTCTCAATCTTGAGTCACTTTGTCTGTGTGTCCGTCTGTTTCTCAGTTGTCCTCAAATTCGCCTGCTTGCCGGTCATTGCGTCTCACATATAGCATTCTACAGGCCACAATTTTGAAAGAATCCTTTTAAAACTATTACATCTTATGTCTTACACTAAAATCTCGAAACGAATTTTTCATTTTCCAGATAAGGCCGCTAGGGGGCGGTGCACTCAAACTTCCACAACATATCATTTTTTGGCCATATCTCCAAAAGTATAAAACTCATTTACATAAACTATAGCTTATTATCTTCCTCTGAGGTTTTTCCATCACATGATTAAGTCAACTGGTCTCAATCTTGGGTCAGTTTGTCAGTATGTTTGTCTGTTTGTCAGTTGTCCTCAATTTCGCCTGCTTCCAGGTGCTTGCGTCTCACATGTAGCATTCTACTGGACAGTTTTTAAGGAATCGTTTTGTAAATTACACTTGTCATATATCATGATGATATCTGGAAGTCCTATGTTTATTATTCAAATAAGTCAAAGGTCAAGGACAAGGTGATCAAAATATATCAAAATCTTATTTTCTTTAGAACTTTGTTAATATTGGTTCTTTCTTCACAAACTATGGATTATTTTCTTTCACTTTTATACTGCTCGTTCATCTGACTAACTTTACATCATTTCCGGCAAGCGCGTGACCTAAGGTCATCTAGTTTTTTTATTTCCATGCAAGACTATAAAATTGATATTAAGATCAGTTATTATCCAGATGGTGTACCTGTATAATGGGCCGTTTTTCGTAGAATGACCTTTATGTGTACACACACACACACATATATATATTTAAAGGAAAGAAATTTTAATATATTTACATTAAAAAGTCTTAAGATAGGCTTATAATATATCATATTTTTATATCTTACCTGTTGAGAGCGCGGTAGAATTTGAACAAAGAAAGAATGATGAAATAAACTTTGCCACATTAATCTACAACCACAGATACAATTCCTATTTATGTATAAGTTTATTTATTTCTGCAATTAACCAGTGCAATCAACGAACAACAGATTGTGTTCCTTGCTGATGTCCCGACGGTCCTTTATATAATCCGGCCCTATTCACGTGAACTGAGAGACCCTTCAAAAGCGGAGTCTCCGCCTGGAGAGTATGAATCCTTCCCACATTGCATTGCAACAAATGGCCACATTGGATAAACAGCGTTGTGTGGGTTGTACAAGAAAGAACCTGTAAAATAAGACTTTTTTTCAGTTAGAATGTAAAATCATACATGCAGAAGGTTAGTGAATATAGTGTTGATAAGCCTGGTGCAATTTCTTCGAGTGATTAGACCTGTCATCTCCTCCGAGGGCCCTAGACCTATCGTTGCAAATACGTTGCGGAGTGTCTACATTGAATTTACATTGGGCCCATGGACCGTAATGTCCATCCATTTCAGGTTTCCATCGAGACTTTTCCTGGGCCTCAAAGCATGTCAAGAAAGAAGATTCAAGATCTAGTTGTTACGATTTGTTCCCTGTTAATAGATGACCGCATCTTTTAAGGTCTCAAAATAGAGAAAATAATCGTAAAAAAAAATAAAAAAAATACAGGTCGTGCCACTAGTCTGCAGAAGCTGATGAAACACTCCATGATCAATATCCGTGCAAAGAATCATGGTGATCAATGCATTAGTTGTTCAGATACTTGAGCTTTTGTATCTAATATTCTATTATTCTTACAGTCAGCTGAGCTAAAAAGAAAGGGGATGGGAATGTTTTGGTGAATTCAATGTAACTGTCACACATAAAATGTCCGTTTTTGTGACCTTATTTCACCCTGTTGGTTTTTAAAATAATCAGGTTTTATTAAATGTGCTTGGACTCGATGTGTTCATATCCGCCCATCATTCAGAATGGCTAGGACTTGATTCCATATCTTCTAATCAGCATTTTGACTACACATGAGAGCATATATACTGGTCTGTATATTTCTTGTTATTACATTCAGGTATATATGTGTAAAAGTATATATTATGTTTGTTACACTTTACGAGCTACTCCATATCAAGTTCGAGCCAACATTATGTACGCGTAGGCCATTACCACGTACATTATCTATAACACTATTTTTGAATTGTTTGTGTTATAGGCAATGCTTTTTTATTTTTCCTGACTCAGTCACATATTTAATATTGATTTAGAAACCCACCCATTTCAATACGTGTCTGACAAAATATATTGTCGTGTGAACTTCATTTACGCTCAGACGTGCCGCGTAATTCAATTCCACGGCTCCACTAAAAGACCAACATCCATATACAAGGATGCTAGTACACGAAAATGATATCCCAGACCTTATATAGATAAGTTAGAAAACACTGGATAATCATACTGAAGGCACACCGTGCAGACAAAGTATACAGTCCGCTGCCCTCTTGACGTGGTGCGTTCTGTATCTGGTGACAGGGCCGACAAGAGAATATAAAACAAGGGAGGTTTGGTGTCATTTAAGTATAGAAAACGACGTGTCTTCCTGGACACTGCTTGACATAGGTTAAAGGGCCAATAGGACCAGAAACCTAGGTGAGCTATATATTTTATTATTACCTTTCCATGTTAGATATTCAACAGACTACACGCGCGTTGGCTCTGAAGGCATGTATATGTATATAAATACTTGACACCTGATGAAGGAGCTATAAGCTTCGAAAGCACGTGAATGAAATAAACAGTTGGTCAACACTAGGGCGTCTTCATCCTGTTATCTATACTCTAAGACACTTACACGGTTACACGCATTATATATATATATGTGTGTGTGTGTGTGTGTAATATGCTTACCTTGCCTTATGTTGTTAGGAGGGTTAATGAACATTAATTTATTGCCGAGGTGTGTGTATACATAGAGTCAGGGACCACTGAAATGAAACGCGTGGACCCGCCACTTGTGTTAAAATAACACAAATTTGTGTTCCTTAAACTTGTGTATTATTTGAACAGCGTCAACCTGAATATAGCCAATAATATTCTATTATTCTTACAGTCAGCTGAGCTAAAAAGAAAAGGGGATGGGAACGTTTTGGTGAATTCAATGTAACTGTCATACATAAAATGTCCGTTTTTGTGACCTTTGACCTTGTGATGTGAAAGTTAATACGGTTTTTGCCCTGTTATTAGGTGATCCATATGTGAAACTGCCAGCGGCGTATCTAGCCTCATTGCCGCCCCGTGCGGTCTTAGAAATTGCCGCCCCTCTAACAAAACATTACAAAACTGGATAACATATTGAAATATATCGTTTTAAATGTCCTTGTTACAGGCTTGCATTTGACAACAATGCAATTATATGGATTCACTGGCAGGGAATTCTTCCGCCACATATTAAAGAGCAGAAATCTCTTCAAATGATTTGTCAAAATATACAACAATTGTCTGTAGGTAGCGGATAATGAAACTGTTAATAATAGATAACAGTAAATATATCTTTAATTTAAGTTTTGAACTCTAAAAGTTAAAACTGATACTTGATACGTATATTGAACATGTGGCTAAGCGGCCAGGGGGATTCATTCCGCCGGACAGTTATAATAGAATTATATTTTAAAGTTAAAATGATTCCTATATAGGTCTGGGTGTTTATTGGTTTTATTCACGTTACATAAAAGATCATGCAGGTCATATTGGTTAATCAAAAGACACAAGTATTTAGGTAGTACTCATTATATACACGATCGTGTAAACGTCTGTATTTTAACGAGACTGATGTTAGAGTTGGCCTATGAAGAAACATGGAAAAAGGACATTTCAGTTTGTTTCAGGCTGTTTAAATATCCTGGAATTTCGGGAATTCAAGGGTTCAAGAATGAAAATTCTTGATACTTTCAAGAAAGGGCAACACAATTCGTCAAATTTTTTTTGTACGACAATATGTACGACGGACACCCCACCCTACAACCTGGTGCCATTGGCCTTCTGGCAAGGTTTTTCCATAATGATAATCAGATGCTGCTAGGGATTTCTGTAAACGACGACCGCCCTGAAATGCAGGCTTTTTGCATGATTGGTAAGTTTATCGATGGCGTTCTGACATTGCAAGACCACAGATCTTATAAAGAATAACTACAAATATGTATTTCTTGCCTCTATAGAGATCGTCCGCAAATAATTTTGTTGGTTCCACCGCCAAATTTTAATCTCTGAAATTCTTGAACATGGGACAAAAAGGCCACATTTGTAAATTTTGTGGAATTCCTTATATCACTGATTATACTAAATCCCAGAAATGCGGCCCCCAAAAATGTGCAAATCGTTCGCTAATCATTTGGTAGGTTCCACTGTCCAGTTTATAATACCTGGAATACTTGAACATTGGACAAAAAGGTCAAATTTGTACTTTTTGTGGAGCTCCTCATGCCACTGATTAAACTTATTCCCAGAAATGCCGCCCCCCAAAAATGTTCAAATTGTTCGCTAATCATTTGGTAGGTTCCACTGTCCAGTTTATAGTCCCTGGAATACTTGAACATGGGACAAAAAGATCGAATTTGTACTATTTGTGGAACTCCTTGTGCCACTCATTCTACTAATTCCCCGAAACGCCGCCCCTCCCCCCCCAAAATGTGCCGCCTGGGGCCGACCGACCCTGCCGCCCCCCCCCCCCCCCCTTAGGTACGCCACTGGTCTAGTCGACCCGACCGTAACCAGAACTTCAAAAATTAATATATATTTGCATTCATTTTATGGTCCAGAGGGCCATGGAAAGCGTACACTTTCTATCCGGAAGTACATGCCGTTTGTTTCAAAGTATTCTTTTAATCTGTTTAAAGTGTAAATCAGGTATAAAATGTAGGTCAATTGCTTTTGTTAATTGTTCGTGTATATAGTAATTCAAGGTACTCTATTTATTTATTGATTCATGATGAGTATAAAACTATTCAGTGGAGGGGCCCCTTTGAATTTATTTAATTTTTTAAAAATTTATCTGGGTTCTTTTCTTTGTTTGTGCGGTGTTTTTTTTTTTTTTTTTTTTTTGGGGGGGGGGGGGGTTCGCTTACATTTTCTTTATAAATCCCGGGCTCCCTATATATATATATATGCATGCTTTATATATCTTGTCGATTACCAACTTATCAGGAACCGATATAGTTTCCTATTATTGTGACAGACCAGGAATGAATGCGTTTTAGATCATATATTAAATATTCAAATTAATACGAGCCAATTTAGGTCTGGTCTTATTTATTATTAAAAGTTTTTATCATACATGGCGAATATCCCCAGAAAGGAAACAAAAATTTGGCATTTCCACCGATCTGTTGGTGGAACATGATGCAAAGCTGACATATGTAAACCATGACCTATTGTGTATCAAAAAGAAAAAAAGTTTTTCCACAGAATCACAGTAGTCATCGATACAGCTTCCACTGCTGATCTCATTAACACCTGTCAAAGTATGTAACCATCTGACGCATCTACACTCGCCTAGGCTGCGGCACTATATTGACTATTTAACTCCTTATTATGTTCCTGTAAATATTTTATTTATCCTTCCAAGTTACCTCCTGTAGGCCGCTTGTCTTGAGGATATAGCTAGGGATGCCTGCATGCTAAGACCTCCGTATGATTTTTTTTTCAGTTTTGCATGGTGGATAAGGTATATATATATGAGAATATACGTAGCATTACACAGATAAAACAATACATCCCTCTGTTACAGTCCATTCTTTAGTATACCGCTTCAATAAGTAGATAGCCTTGGATTTAAACCAATGGAGAGTTTATTACAACCATAAAAATGAATGGTTATTATAAAGAAGAAACGGGAGGGTACTGGAAACCTTTTGAACCGCCTCAAAAAATTTCTCTCGGAGGCCCCGCTAAAAGTCTCATTGAGAGCGTCAACATATTATCTCAATATATATTTACTCCATATAATAAATATATTTTTTCTACTCAAACATCACTGATTTAGAATTAATTTTAAGTCCCCTCCCCCCCCCCCCCCCCAAAAAAAAAAAAAAAAAAATTCTCAGGCACTTTTTTCAGAAATCAGTGCGGGCTGGCAAATTTTTAAAAAATTTTCTTTGTATAAAAATGTCATGTGCTCTCTATGCATTGGCTAAAAACAGTTGAAATAGTACTGTGCAATTTGAAACAATTTAGCAACATTTGACCTGTGAGTTGTGGATTCTTGATCAAAAGTTTAAGCCGCTTCTCATGCACAAAACAATGAAGAACAGCATGAGAAAAGCCTGGGGAAAACAATTGGTCTCAAGTGGCATACCTAGTCTTTGCGCCCATGTACTGCCTGATATATATATATATATATATATATATATATATATATATATATATATATATATATATATATGGAGTGAGAGATAGGAAATGTAGAAAAACAAAATTATAGACTTCTTCACACAATCTTTACAGGAAACATTGATACATAGTAGCAAGGGCGAAATTTCCCGATGCAAATGGGGGGATGGCTTCCAATCCAACTAATCACACACATATACACACTTTTTTTATATATAAATAATGTCATCTGTGGTGGATCCAGAATCCAAGGGGGGGGGGGCTCGTATATAGATTATAGAGAGACTAAGTTCGTAGGCCTGCAATACTCAGACGTTTTGCGTTTGTGAGGCCCCCTATGCCAAAATCCTGCGCACGCCCTTGTGTGAAAGATGGAACATTTGGGATGAAAAGATTGGTTTACAATGTATCTTTTTTTTATATGAGTCAAGTGACCTTCTCCAAAGACCCCTGAATCAAAATGCTTTTTACTTTTGTGGTGGGTCGTTAATAGATCAGGTTTAAAGCTAATCTGTCACCCCAAAGTGGAGTTATCGCTAATTTATGATTAGTTGGTGTTTGACCTTGCCCGTCGTAACCCAAACAAAAAATAATCTTCCCCTATTAGCAGGTTAGCTTATCTGCAGGAGGGAATGTTTAGGAAGAAACATTTGAGATAATGCAGTCGGCAATCTTTTTCGTGGTTGACCATATATTATTATATGAGTCAAGTTTGAAACAAATATTTCAAGCCAAACTGGAATTATCATCTTAAAACAAGCTTGTGCACAGATGGCCCCTGTGACTTTGACCTCTGACCTTGTGACCCCAAATTAAATCGGGTTCCTCGCCTATTGGAAGATAAGTTATTTCTGCTAGAGGGAAGGTTTTGGGGGAAAAGTTTGACTTATAATGCATCCATAAACTTATAATTTTTACCTCATGACACAAAAATCAATAGGGCCGTATATACGTTGAGTTAGATTCCATATGTAAATCAAAACTGGAGTTATTGGCCTCGTTAGTACCCCCCTCCCCCAAGAATATTTGAATATTTGATACAAAAGCTCGAATATCTGAATAACTATAATGCATTGATTGCCATCATCTTTCCATATATGATCAAATGGTGTTTCGCCAATTCCAGAATAATAATGGCGCCTTCAAATGATGCATAACGGGCGATAACAGGGCAAAAACCATAACCGTTAGACTTTGAGCTTTTTAATTGTTCATCCAGGGAGGTCATATGCGAATCTACTCGGAAACCTGAAATTAGGTCATTGTGACCTATATTCTGCGAGGTACTGGCCAAAAACATGATATTGAGCACCAAGAGAGTCAAGCAGGGCACAAACTGTATCAATTTGGCCTGGAATCTTCTAGTGTAACATTCAGGGAGCTCCTGGATGATAAATGTCCTTCGAAACATGAAATTAGGTCACCGTGACCTATATTTTGCGAATTACAGGGGAAAAAAACATGATTTGAGCACCATGAAAGTCACATGGGCTCAAATTGCATCAGTTAGGCCTAGAAACTTTTGACACAACATCCAGTGTCCGGGCCCATTTTCTTAGAAACCTTAACCAAGGTTATGATGAACTAATTTCTGCGAGTAGCTGGCCAAAACATGACTTTGAGCATCCTGACTGTAGGAAAGGCACATTTTGTACCCGTTAGACCTAGACAGTCAGGCATGGCACAAAACTTTACTGTTTGACCTAGAATCTTCTAATATGACATCCATGGAGGTCCTTGGCAAGTCTCCTTTGAATCCTGAAATAAGGTCACTGTAACCTATATTCACTGAGCTATGAGCAGAAAACTAATTTAGAGCATCAAGAATGTCAGACAGGTCAGAAGTCCTAACTGTTGTCTCTAGCAATGTCTTTCTTAATATAAATGGAGGTTATTGTAATGTGTCCTTTGACATCAAAATTAAGGTCACTGTGATATTTATTATGTGAACTGTGTGAAACCAAATGATTTAATACCCTAAAAGTCAGATGGACACAAGTCACAACAGTTGACTTACTTAGCATCTGGGTGGTTGTAGTAAAATCTTCTTGCTGTTACCTATTTTCTGGGGACTATTGGGGGGGGGGGGTATGATTTTGAGCACCCTGGTTTAGTCATTCTACCCTGTGACAAATGTATTACAGGTCAGGTTATGTTATTTGAGAGCCCCCTTGGAGAAAAGATATATGCAGGGAAACTAGGTTGTGACGTGTGACTAAATTCCAGTCGGGTTCGATACGCGATCAACACAACTCAACTCAAGAAAGACTCACAAAGTAACTGATAATATTTATAATAAACGAATCATTATTTACATTATATACTGTCACAGGTATCTGGTTTATTGTGCGCAGGAGTGTTACATGCGTCTGTTTACATTCTGATTCGTGTGGCGCAGCCATAGTTGTTGCTATGGGAACCTCACTTGTTGGGCGCTGGCTCGCGTGTGGGGTCTGAAGCCGAGAGACACAGCGTTCTTTATGTTCTAGATGTTTCGGGTCTGTTCATTTGCGTGTGTATTGTACTTTAGAATTTTCCATTTCTAGAATTTTCGGATGAGAAGCTATAAATTAGGGCATGTGTTTAGACCCGGCAGAAAGGAAAATACCAGCGAGCACGAGTTGTGTTCCCTTCTCGTCAGTTTTGGGACCTTACCGATAATTGTAGTGGTGTCAGATATTTAGCGAATTTTATACAGAGTTAATACGGACTGTCTCCAGTTTGCCTTTGAATTATTACTATTAACGTGGATTATTTATGTTCAAAAACTTTTTGAGCTGTGACAGTGGAGGTATCCGGAAATCAAAGCCTAGGATCCGGACACACTGGTACTGTACATTTTTATTGTTATATGGTGTAACTGTATTGATTTAGTGTATTGTAATGTAAGGATTGTTCTAAGAATAAATTATAATTATTTTAAAAAAAAAACACTGACTTCTTTATCCATTCCCCTAGACATTTTACGCTGCCTAATGTTACAGCATCAGATTTTTTTTATCTCCGTAACAAAATTTGTATTGTTCACGATTAGGTGATCTTTTCTTATTAGGTTCCGTAACATAAAACTGTGGGCTTGTCCGGGAGGCTTAATAGGCCTTGACCTAGACACATTGTTTACAATACATTGTTTACAAGATTTATCTCAGTGGTTTTTGTTTTTGTTTTAACATCTTAACATGACAGATTTCAAATCTGAGGCATTTGTTGAAGATCCAGACCCTGATCAACATGAACAGCTGACAAAAGATCAGTTGTTGCGTTTGGGACAACACTTAAGGTTAGTTGGGAAAAAAAGCTTTGAGAGAGCCTGATATCATTGCTTATATCATGCAAGATCTAGTCAGCAAAGGTATAATAGAAGAGATGGAAATGGAAACAAAAAATGACAGCCTTACTATGCAGTTAGAATTTAAAAAAGGTAGCAAAATAAGGTAACAAAATTTGTGCTGTTACGATTAGGTGATCTGTTCTTATTAGGTTCCGTAACATAAAACTGTGGGCTTGTCCGGGAGGCTTAATAGTTTCATTAGGCCTTGACCTAGACACATTGTTTACAATACATTGTTTACAAGATTTATCTCAGTGGTTTTTGCTTTTGTTTTAACATCTTAACATGACAGATTTCAAACCTGAGGCATTTGTTGAAGATCCAGACCCTGATCAACATGAACAGCTGAAAAAAAGATCAGTTGTTGCGTTTGGGAAAACACTTAAGGTTAGTTGGGAAAAAAGCTTTGAGAGAGCCTGATATCATTGCTTAAATCATGCAAGATCTAGTCAGCAAAGGTATAATAGAAGAGAGTGAAATGGAAACATAAAAAATGACAGCTTTGCTATGCAGTTAGAATTTATAAAAGGTAGAAATGCAACATAAGCTAGTATTAAAACAGTAAGGGATGATAAGAACATGAAAGTCAGAAAGAGAAAGACGACTAGAAAAAGAATAAGAAATTGAGTTAAAACGAATGTAGTTAGAAAGACTTAAATTAGAACATGGTCTACGTGCTGCCCCGACTCACAGTTTTGATGTTAATAAACACATTAAACTTGTCCCACCTTTTCAAGAAAAAGAGTTTGATAAATATTTTTTTTTACACTGTGAGAAGGTAGCTGAAAATTTAAATGGCCTAAGGAAAATTCGACTATGTTATTACAAAGTGTATTGACTGGCAAGGCGAGAGAAATTTATACAGAGCTTTCAGCAGAAGCCGCTGCTGACTATGACCAGGTTAAACGGTTAATCCTTAAAGGGTATGAGTTAGTTCCAGAGGCTTACCGCCAGAAATTCAGAAATTGGGAAAAGCGCAAAGAACCACACATATGTAGAATTTCCTAGGACTAAAGAGCAGTTGTTTGATCGCTGGTGTAGTTCTAAAAATGTAATATAAGATTATGACAATTTGCGCCAGTTGATTTTGCTTGAAGAATTTAAGCGCTGCATTAATGCAGATGTTAAAATTTTTCTTGATGAGATAAGTCCTTAAACACTTTACATTGCTGCTCAATTAGCTGATGATTTTTTATTAACACATCAAATGTAAATTAAACTAGTCATTCCCAAAAAAATGTTAACCAGTATGGTCAAAAGAAGTTTAAGGCACAGCCACCCAGTTCTAGTAGTCCTGATAGTTCAACAAAGTCCCTTAGTACATCTCAGTCCACGTCCACTGTGTCTGAGTCCAACAAAGACCAGTCATTTTCAAAGAAAATCTGTAATTACTGCAAAAAGGAAGGTCATTTGATATCTGACTGCTGGAAACTTGCAAATAAACCAAAGGGCAAACATTCTGGTTTTGTTTTAAAACCTATGCATAGCACAGTACAAGAGCCAAGCTTTTTATGTAAATAAGGGGTACAACTCCTTTATTGACCCTAAAAAGGAGTTTAATGCTACGGAGGCAAACGTGCCGTTTGGCTGCAAAGAAGAATCCGTAGCTTGCGGAGTAAAACCTCATTTGATTCCTGCGAGGAATTTAATAAAGCTAGGTCCTTTCAAGACTCTTGCGAGGAGTATCCTCTAAATAAGGTTAAGTCCTTTTATAACTCTTGCGAGAGTATTTCAAATGAGGCCAGGTCCTTTTATGACAAACAGAAGTTTGTTTCTGCTGAGGAAAACTCCTCTGTTGACTGCCATGAGGAGTTTGATTTTAACAAGGATGTAGATTCCTTTTGTGACTCTGAAAAAGAGTTTATGACTGACACTGTCAGTACCAATAGTGACAGAAAAGCCGTCGCTTGATCAGGACACTGATTCTGAAAATCAGAAAATTTGTATCCTTCATGTGCTGTAAATAGATCTATCGTTAAGAAAAACACATGAGGATAATGGTCCAGGCAATGGCACTCTGGGAGTCACTAACGACTCGCCCGTACAGGATGCAGCATTTTAAAGGTCAGAACTTATCTCGGAAAAGCATAAGGACCCTGATATTTCATTGTTGTTTCCCAGGGCATTTTCTAAAGATAAATTGTCACGAACCAAGTTTGTTTCTATGTTAAAAATGGAGTGCTTATGCGTGAATGGCGACAACCTGATGTAAGCGCTGATGATGAGTGGGCCATCAAACAACAAATAGAAGTGCCCAAAAGCTACCGCAATGAAATTCTAAGCATGGCACATGAGGCTCCTTCGTCTGGCCATTTAGGTATTAATAAAACTTATCAGAAAGTTAGTACACACTTCTATTGGCCTAACCATCAGGACAGATGTACAATACTGTAAATCATGCCATACATGCCAGATGGTAGGCAAGCCCAATCCTCCTAAAGCCCAACTTAGGCCTATTCCTGCTAACGAGGAACTTTTTGTAGGATTATTGTTGATTGTGTTGGACCACTGCCCCAAACAAAATCTTGACGTGAATACTTGCTGCCAATTATGCGCGCATCTACTAGGTTCCCTGAGGCAATACCATTGCGCAAAATTAATGCCAAAAGTGTTGTAAAGGCTTTGACCAAGTTTTCTTACAACTTTTGGTTTACCAGATCCGTCCATTCCAACCAAGGGTCTAATTTTAAGTCTGGCTTATTCCAGCAAGTTATGCTTGAGTTAGGTATAAAACAGTACAGCTCTTCGCCATACCATCCTGAGAGTCAGGGCGCCCTCGAGCGTTTCATGAGACATTAAAAACATGATTAGGACCTATTGTTATGACACACAGAAATACTGGGATGAAGGAATCCACCTATTGCTGTTTGCGGTTAGAGAAATCTTTCAAGGGTCCTTGGGTTCAGTCCCTCTGAACTAGTTTTTGGACACTCAGTTCGCGGTCCATTAAAACTGAAAAACTCTTGTGTGAAAATCCTGATTCTCTCAGTTTATTGCAGTATGTCTCAGACTTTAGCACTAAACTACACAATGCTTGTGAGATTGCAAAGTCTAATCTAAAATCTACACACAAAAAAATGAAAACAAAGTATGACAAGGACACTGCAAGTAGGACGTGAGAGCCTGGTGAAAAGGTCCTTACCTTACTACCCATCCCTGGCAGACCTCTGCAAACTAGGTATTTTGGTCCTTACATTGTTGACAAGAAAGTCAGTGATTTTAATTACATACTGTTAACACCAGATGTTAACATGTTGAAACCATATTATGACAGAAATAGCACATCAGAAGTTGTACATAATGTTACTACTGTCAATTGTGTAAACTGACCCTGACCTGGTTCAAGTAGATACTGATTGTAAGTGTGATGTAGACATTCAGTGTGGAACAGTACCACTAAAAAACTCAGACGTGCTTAAGAACCTGGATTTCAAACTGTCACAAATTACCGCACAACAACAACAAGACCTCAAGAACCTGCTGCAAAAATAATATGTTTAGTAACATTCCAACGCGAACAAACATATTGTGCAATGACGTTGATGTTGGCGAGGCAAGTGCAGTCAAGCAGCATCCTTATCGACTAAATCCAGAAAAGCAAAACTATATACAAGATGAGGTTCAATATTTGCTGGACAATGACTTTATTGAACCTAGTAACTTTAACTAGAGTTCACCATGCTTTCTTGTGCCAAAACCTTGTGGAAGTCACCGTATATGCACAGATTATCGAAAACTGAACTCTGTCACCGAGACTGACTCGTTCCCGATACCAAGGATCGATGATTGTATTGATAGAGTCGGTAGCTCCACATATGTTTCCAAGTTTGACTTGTTAAAAGGATTCTGGCAAAATCCGCTGACAGAACGAGCGGAAGAAGTGTACACATTTGTTACACCGCAAGGACTGTACCATTATAAAGTTATGCCGTTTGGCATGAAGAACTCGCCAGCCACGTTCCAGAGCCTCATCCACATGGTTGTCAAGGACATTCAGGGCTGCGACGCATATATTGATGACCTCGTCGGGTACAGCGACACCTGGGAGAAATATCTGCAAATCCTTCGCGACCTCTTTGAAAGACTCGGCGAAGCACGTCTGACCGTCAGCTGAGTCAAATCTGAGTTTTGTCATGCACAAGTAACATTTTTAGGTCATATTGTAGGGCAGTGTAAAGTAAAACCTGTTGATGCTAAAATAGGTGCTATTTCTACAATTCCTAGACCAGAAAACAATAAGCAATTAATGCGTTTTCTTGGTATATGGTTGGATACTACAGAAAGTTTAGTCCATTCTTTTCTGCTGCAACTGAACCTTTAACTAATTAGTTGAAGAAGAAACAAAAGTTTGTATGGAATGTTCAGTGTGAAAAATTCATTTCAGAATTTGAAAGCAATTCTGCAAAATTCACCAGTTTAAGCACCTCCAGGACTTTTCTGTACCCTTAAGTTAGCTGAAGATGCTAGTGATACTGCTGCTGGTGCTGTGTTGTTACAAGAAGGCAGTGATGGCATAGATCATTCAAATTGTTATTTTTTTTTAAAGTTTAATGCAAACCAGATAAACTACTCCACTATTGAAAAGGAATGTTTGGCTTGGATTTTGGCGTTGCAACATTTTGAAGTATGTTACTTCATCAGTTAAGCCTTTCATTATCTTCAGTGATTACAATCCCCTCACGTTCATGAATAAGTTCAAGTGTAGAAATCGGTCTGTAAGCTTCAGGTACTAATTCATATGCATGAAGAACAGCAGATTTCAGCAGAATTTCACAATTTGAACAATCCTCTTTAGACGATACCGAATACATCTTGAGCTTTTCCCGTAAGTACACTCTGTTTCAAAATAAGTCACAACGGATATTGCCACACTGTTAAAAGTTGCACGTAAAATAACGGTGCTTTTCACCGGCAGCAAAGTTGACAGTGCAATGCACCGTTATTTTACGTGCAAAGAAATAACGCGGTGCGTTAAATAACGTCGCATTGCACCGTAATTTACAGCGCTTTGGGACGTAAATAAACGGTGCTTAGCCACGGGAAATAACGGGCATCTGTTATTTTACGGGACAATATGCCGTTATTTTACAGTGCTAAGAGACGTGAATAAACAGGGATTTAAACTGGAATCAGGGCATTGCACCGTTATTTCACGGTGCTTTGATATGTAGAATAACAAAACATTGTTACTTTATAATAAATAACAGTGCTTTGCACTTGGAGCTATACACTGTTACAGGTTTCCATAATCTTTCTCAAAACGTTTCTGTCTTGTCACTCCGGACGAACCCTTTATTTGTATCTGTGTACTTCAGGTTTCTCATGACATGTTTCTTAGATTTTACCAGTAAAAATATTACGAACGAAGTCAGACCTCCTTATGATGATAGAGTTTTAACTTTCTGTTTGACAGTCAAGTGTCCCGAAAATCAAATCAGGATATCCACAGAGGGAAATGCATCTTGGCTAATTTGGGAAATGGCATTAAAAATGCATACTCACACATAATATCACACCACTTCTTTATTGTATGAAATATTCAACAGATCATCAACATGTACAACATGTGTACTTAATGTATAAAGTTATTCAGATTATACTGATCTTCCAAAAGGCATCATTAGGAAGCAAACATATTTAAACATTTTGACCACACTGCATGGCAGTTAAATCGTCTCCAACTTAACATATAAAATTTGGCAATTAGTGCAATATTATTATGATTACTATTATGAATGCTGTGTGTTATCTCATTAAGGTTGCTGATCTTTTTAACAATGGGGCCCAAATCTATTTATAATGTATCTTTGAAAAATAGATGAGTGCATCAATAAATTTATAGTGTTGTAAATTAATGGTATCTTTAAAGTAAAAGATGGTCAGAACACAAGTCAAACAATTGAAATGGATTTAACTTATATGTCACCAAATCTTTCTGCAGTAAAGGCATTTACTTTGTGTGAAGCTTCTGATAATGAATTCCAAAATAAAGGTCCTTGGTAAATAAATGATTTTTGCATCAATTAAATTCGAACTGGAGGGAGTTGAAGAGAATGCCTACACTTTAACAAGGGTGCAAATGTAAACGTATTTCCATAAAAATAATAAGATAATTACCTGATTTAATTAAGGTACTTAAACACAAGAATATTAAAAGTGAAATAGTCGTTAACTGATATTTCCTATATTGTTGATATTTTATAGAGGAAAATGCAGCATTAAAACATTAAATCTGATCAACCAGCTCTATTGACAGTGGGAGGGCAGTTAGAGGTGCATTCAATTACCCCAAAATCAAGAAACCTGGTGGTCATTGTAGTCCCTTGGGATACTCCAGGGTAAATATCCAAAATGACGCATAGCAAGTCTCCAGTGGAAGTAGAAATAACTTGCATGGGTTGATAGTTTCTGGCCATCCACCATATGTTACAGTGATGTTACAGTCCCAATCTTGAACATTCACAGGTGTTGAAGATCTCATTCCCTGCATACAAAATAATAAACAGAAAAGAGAGATTGTAAATGTAAGAAACATGAGAGAAATATGCAGGAATATAGTTCAGTGCAATTATCCCTTTAATTTTTATATTTTTTTTAGATTTTTTTTCAAAGTCTGACGCTCTATCAATTTACATTACAGAAAATAAACTTTTGTTCTATCTTCACAAAATTTGAACAATAACTACAAAAATAGTTTTCTTATGGTCAATGGAAACCTTTAGAAGAGAAAACAATTATACATTATTATATCAAATATATCTTTACATTTACATTACAGACAATAACTGGCCAAGATTTTGTTCTATCTCCACAAAAAATTAACAATTTCAACATTTTTCTTTATATATGTATTTACTTAAAAAAGGGTTAAAACTATCTTTAATACTTGCTGAATATATTAACACAAATATAATAGTTTTGAAAGAATTACCTCTCCTCCATCTGCAATCCCATATTATCCTTGCATTCTCCAAACAGTGAAGGCAGTATCCTTTATATAGGAGCTTTGCTTCAGCAAATACAAATACAAATACACAGACAATGCATGCATATATATATATATATATATATATATATATATATAAATGTGATACGAATCAGTTTTAAAATCATACTCAATGACTGAAAGTTGATCGATTAATAATCTTTTTTTTTTCATTTTATGTGCCATATTATTAACATAAAATCTGTTGTATAGATACCTAAATATTGACAGAGTTAATTAAGCCTAGCATGTACATCACACTGAAAGGTCAAGACTATACTTGTTAATACTTATTCACTGCATTAGGATAACATTAATACTGTTTCCTGTTAAGTGCCCGTCTTTCTAAAATCTATCAGAGAGATAGAATATTTCATTGGAATAAAGAGACTTCTTTTGAATGTGCATACCTGATCGTATATGAAAGGTTATGGAAAAAATACATGATTTGATGATTTAATTATGAAATGTCCTTTTCCAGAATGATTTCCACAGACAATAGACCTGACAATGTATTTTTAAAGGCACAAATGAAAGTATGTGTAAATATGAAGTAATTAACAGTAAGGCTATGGGCCTGGATTTTATTTATTGTAACTGTAAATAATTATATTATGAATATTTGATAACAAGAATATCTGCAATGTTTTATATGGAGTAAACATGTTCCAAACTGCATAAAATTAAAAAAAATAGCCAATAATCAGCAGGTTTTACAAATGACACTATAAGGTTAGAGATGGTCAGGTTAGCGTGGCTCAGCTCCATCAAGCAGCAAGCCAAAAAGTTTATTAGAATAAAAATGAATGGAGAGAATGAGAAACAGGCAGGCGAATTTAGGTCAGCATCACTGCTAATGTTCAATATGTAAGATACTTGTTTCACAGATTATTAAACTCATCAGCTTATTCAAATTGCCATGGATTTTACAAAAGAAAATATGATCAAATTCAAACTTACCTTGGTGTACCTTTTCTGCAATGTTCTCTGCTAGGAATTTACCCTGCAACTGCTTGCCAGTGTAGTTGTGCACCTTGCACATCTTGCATTTGTACTTTGTTCACAGCTCTAAGTTTGGTAAGGCGTGGAACATTTACGTCATCTTTCCTCTAATCATTGATGCATGTATGGCTCTCTGAACGCCTGCACAAGCAGAACAAATTCTAGGAGTATATAAAAACAGAACTGATAAACATGTAACCAACGAAAGACAATCTCAGTACCAGGCATGTTAATAATATTTACAAAGTAAGTGCAGGTATATAAATTAATAAACAAAAGTGCTATATTGGATATAAAAATGGTAAATATTGGGTCAACAAATGTTTTTACTCAGTGTATAAACAGAAAGGTGCAAAAACAGCATCACATGTGTACGAGGATTTATAAATAGGAAGCAATATATGCAGTACAGCCTTTATATTACAAAATGGTGTAACATTTGTAATTGCATTTACATATACTAGCTATTATAATATAATAAGGGCTACAGGCATAATGCAAACCTGCGTAATCTTTCCGGGTTCCCTGATGATAAACCTGACTATTATTTGAAAAGTTATTATTTTTTAAGGTGTGACATGTACATGTATAAAGCAAGTACTACCAATTTTGAATCTTAGTACAAGTATAAATGCGCTCAGTCTGATGCATACTGATGGATGAGATGTGGTATACCCCATTACAAAGGCCTATATGTGAGTGAGGGGGTGTCAAAAACCCCATCCAACCCACATTATGAATGGAAATTGCAACCCTGTACAACAGAGTTGGGGTGGGGGGGGGGGGGTCTCTGGCAAATTTTCAGTTGAGCAAACCTGGACATTACAGATGGTTTCACTAGGCCTTGCTAGAACAATTTGTGTGTGTGTGTGTGGGGGGGGGGGGGGGGTCAATGAGCTATGTTTTCCAACAAAAGTTAAAAAACAACTTTAGTACTGGTGTCAGTGAACGAAAGTGACAGAGGTGGTGTCTTCCCTGTAGCCCAAATGACTTACAGTCAGCTAAGCTAAAAAGGCAGTATATTATTATGTGATGTTTACACTTACATAATTCCTATTCTTAAGAAATAGGAAAGTTGCCATGATGGTATCCAAATCTTCTTTGAATTTGCCACACTGATGGAAATGCTTGACCATTTTCTGAAAACATAAGCAGTATTTGGCTGTGCCTTATAGCAGCCTTAATTTTCAGTCTCTCTCTCCCTCTCTCTCTCTCTCAAAAAGACTGGCTAAAATGTTAGCACTTTGGCTAGCATGGTATGTTTTTTTTCTTCTAAAACTTGTTAAGAAATTTAGGAAATTGTCTCAAAGCTGTTAATTATTTGTTTGGTCTGTGTTTACTCTCTGTTTAAGCATCTGTTAAAAATATTTTTAAAAAAATAAAGGGACTTTCATATCTAATTTCTCTGGTTGACATGTAAGTGGGAAAACCTTATTCAAGGCTAAATAGTAAATAAATAATTCAAAACTGTTTTCAGTCGTGCCTTTACCAATATTTCACCTTTAAGGGATATATATATATATATATATATATATATATATATATATATATATATATGACATGTATATTTATACCATTCATGTATGATATACACCCAGACATGGCCAAGTCTCTGTGTTTGCTTCCTTTTTCCTAATTGGCAATTCCCTGAAACTAAAAAAGACTTAATCATTAATGATAAACATTGGCATCAATGCAGGGAATGGGGGTTATATATCCCCCCCCCCCCCACTTTTTTAATAGGGGGGATTCGTCAATGTAATCATCCCCAACACTGATATTGAGCAAGTAACAATAACTTTTATATATTGGACATGTAATATATTAATAATTAGAAAACTTGACTTTGTTTCCATTTCTGAGTTAACTGAAATATAAGGTTATCTAATAATCTAAACATGGTTTAGATTTGACATTTAATGGAAACATAAAACCTGCACTTAATTAATAAATAATATCAACATCACACATTATAAAAGGTGTATATATATATAATATATGTATACACATATATACATAAAATATATTTCCAACTCAATCACTCTTCTACCCCTGCCAGTGACAGTCGTCAAAAACTAGGCCATGCGAACATCTTGAAAGTTCAAATGACACGTGCAGTCCATACATGATCGGGCATGTGGTGTTTTTATATGAACACACGTCGTGACGTCACGGTGCGTGTAATAAGACAAGTCTCAATCGTTCACGTAAAGAAATAGTCCGCTGAATAAACAAGATTCGGGTTCCCCTGTGTTTCCATTGTTTAACTGCCGTTTTCTGTGGTGTTATGCTTCACTGCCCGCCGATCGATCGTCTTCTGGCACCCTCTCGACCGATTATCTGTAAGTTCCCCCATCACTTTCGTAACCACATAACACAGTTAATAATAATAAATAATGTTGTGTTTATCTTTATCATTAGATGTGTTGATAGATTTTAACCAAGTGTGGAACTTACTAGACTGCGGTTTGTTATGATTAGCTGAAGGAATATTCTGGATGCCCCTGGGAGGCTTAGCTGGTAATTTCCATTCAAAGAAGTCTGCAGAACATTCGTTGACTAGAACGTTCCCGTCGGTTATCTGTGTCAGGTATGTATAGAAGCGGGGCGTGTTCCCAAATTACGCGTTTAGGATAAATAAAGGTCCATAAAGATATAAATTTAGTCGAGGAGGGCGTTAGAAGTCTTGTGGACTGTGTATTTGTGAAGTTAGAGTCAGTGAGCGGCAGGTGATAGCCAAAGAACTGCTGAAGAATTGTATTATAAGATTGGAGCCAGTCTACTTTGAAGGCTAACTTTTGGACTTTACCGGAATCAACCTGTGTTTGTTACCCCTAGAAAAGCGTGATTTTTTTACTTTTGCGTAAAAGTTCCCGAAAAATATTTGACTGCTGCGTGCGAGTTATGACACACCCATCGTTCAAGGTTCCTTAACAGATAATTTTTACCAGATCATAACATCAATAATTAATACATGCATCACCTGTATACATGACAAATTAAACTGAGCGCCATGACCTATGGGTCATTTGTTATTGTTCTCACCCCACCTCTATCTTCTGTGCTTTCACCAAGGTGGTCTCTGCCTCGCTCTGTTGTCGCCGTATTGTCTTTTATCGACCACTTCCTCTTTCAAATTGTCACTAAATTTTCAATAAAAAGTTTTTTTTCTCGATTTTTTCAATTTTTAAATGTTTTCTCGATAGAGTTCGTTTAAAGAAATGAAAATATAAAGGATCAAATGTTTAAAAGCGAGGGAATATTTGAACGTATAGTTGTAAGTGGAAATCTGCAACTGTAGTTTTTTATTTGTGCAATTTTAGATTTTAAAATTTTGTCATAGGATAAAAAATACATTCTTTTACAGAATATTAATGGCTGAATGTGGGTGTATGACAGGTTTATGTGTGTGTGCCTGCATGCATGATTATGGTAGAGTCCACGCAATCCGAGTCCGAGTGCAAATCCAAGTCCAAGCCACTCAAGTCCGAGTCCATGTCCGAGTCATATGGAATCCGAGTCTAAGTCCGAGTCCAGTGTAAATGTGTTATAACAAAACAAGGGACCTATGGGTCACGGCGCTCAGCTGTTATATATGATAAAAAAATTTGATTTAGAAATGAGGCACATGCTTGTTTTGTGTGGAAATAAATATAAGCTGTATTATAAGTTGTGGATGTTTAGCTTATGTATGATTTTGATAGTATCTTTGGAGACAGAGAAGAGGATTGATTTCATTTATTTTATTAACAAATGGAGTGCTATTGTCACACAGATTTTGACTTGGCCATATAACTTATGAGAACATATAATATAAAGTTTAACTATTTATAAAAAATAATTACAAATTGTAATTAAAAATAATAAGAGAATCATATGATTTTTTTAAATAAAATACAACTGAAATGATTATTAAAATAATTTCAAAGAATATATTCATGGATGAATTCATGAATACATCTTGAAAGTATTTGCACTGGTATTCATATACTTTCATTTTTACCTGAATTCCCATTCTTAGGCAAGAAATTTTATAATGGAGTACATATTCATATTCGTATTCAAATACATTTGCAAAGTATTCGCACCATGTCTGGTATTTATTCAGTTTTCACCAAACAATGATGTTGAGAATCCAGAATATACAAAATTCACACATTTAAATAATGATCATAAGTACCTGGTTTTATTGCTTTTATTCATATTAAAAAAAATATATAATATATTCATTTTGGTCTAATTTCACATCAATGTACACACTAGACACAGCA
Source organism: Sipunculus nudus (assembly GCA_026874595.1). NCBI lineage: Eukaryota > Metazoa > Annelida > Sipuncula > Golfingiida > Sipunculidae > Sipunculus > Sipunculus nudus. The sequence goes on along the minus strand of CM049311.1, from coordinate 84,567,448 downwards.
GGAATCTAGATTAATATTATCAACTGCATCTTTGTCTATCATTAATTTCCTTCATATGATACCTAATGATTAGTAATGAATAATATGATTTATTTTTTTATCATTCAAATTGAACTGAAAAATACCTGTGACTGGTATAGGTGACTGCATGGTGTTATTTGGAATACGTGACATTCTATCAATCGATAAAAGATTCTTATATCATCAGTAACTGCATGTTAAAATTCCTGTTATTATCAACTAAAAAATTCCTTTTCCATTTTTCTTTAATTTGTTATTAAAAACCAATAAAAATTTATTAATTTATAGTTTATTGTTATGTTGCTAGTTAAAACTACTAGATGAGTTGGGTTAGGTCACCTGGATCAACTGTGGCTGGCCATAAGCTGCCTGGCTGCCCCAGTGTATGCCTCGCGTCAGGCGTGCATAATTTGATGAAAGGTCAACAAGGTCAACGTACAGGTGACTAAATAGGGGCTGCGGAGAGCTAAGGTCTGACATGGTCTCATAAAAACATTAATAAAAGCTACAATTTTTGGCCAATTTCTTTCAGCTTTCTAAACTAAAAAGCTGAAATCCTTATGTGTGCATGATATGAAAATTATATCAACAGTGGTCACAGGAAACAAACGTACCATGGTCAAATTTTGGCAAAATTTAAGGTACTAATTTTATATTTATACTAATAACTTACAAAATTTCAGAACTAATTTTTGAATCTTGATAAAATAATGTTACATCCCTGACAAAAAATCTCTAGCTTCAGCAATCCTCTTGTTAAGGGAGTAAATATATTTCTTGATTTTTTACAAAGTGCATTATGTTTGGGCCCATAACTTAAAACAATTACGCAATACTGACATCATTTCTGGCATGTGCATAGAGAATGTATAGAAAAATATGTATATTATATATGATCAGTCAGATCAGTGGTTTTGATATTAGGCAGTCTTGAAGTGTAACAATGGGTTTTTTTATGGAAAATTGAAGTATTTCATTAATATCTCGAAGGTATTAAGTCCTAGTGACCAAATTCTTGGCATGGTAGGGGATTTTGGAGGCATCTAATTGTATGCCAAATTTAAGAACTGAGAGCTGAAGCTGGGGGGCTGAGCTCTTGCAAACTGCATAACACTAGCTTGATGTAAACAATATGTTACATGGTGCTTGAAAACTTCTACAAAATCTACAGTTTTGATCAACTGGTTTCAAATTTTCGGTGTTAACAGACAAAATGCTAACAAAACATGCTGTGAAAATTAAATCTACAGTACTTACAGGAAAAAAAGTGCCATGGTCAAAGTTGGGCAAAATTTAAGGTACCAATTTTTTATTTTTGTTTATATTCAAATTTTGATCTAATTTTTGGGTATACAATTTAATTTTGATTAATTAAAGTTATATTACTGGAAGAAAAGTCCATAGCTTTAACATGTTTTGTGTTAAGTGATAAAATATCTTTCCTGATTTTTTACAAAATGCATTATGTTTGGGCCCATAACTTTTTTAAATTATATAATACAGACATAATTTCTGGCATGTTCATAGTAACTATATAGGGGAATATTTATGGTAAATATGAGGAAAAACAGATGAGCAGTTTTGATATTAGGCAGTCCTGAAGTGTAAAAATAGGTTATTAATAAAAAAAATGGGGGTTTTCCTTAATTTCTCAAAGGAACGAAGTCGCAAAGACCCAGTTTTCGGCTTGGTAGGAGATCTTGGGGACATCTAACATTATGCCAAATTTGGGATTCCTAGGTCTTACGTTTTCAAAACGTGCCACATCTACGGACGGACGGACGGACGGACAGACGGACGGACGACGGACAATGGACCACGACTTCAGCTCAGATGACTTATAGTCAGCTGAGCTAAAAAGTTAAAACAGAAATTTGAGATTTGCATGTGTATTGTTACTGGTTTACACCTGTTTTTTACCCGAATATTATTTACATTATGATAATAATGCAGAGCTGAACTTTTGGTATATGAAGTGTCTTTTGATAATATTCTGTGTTCACCTCAAATCCTCAAGGCGCGGAAGACAACCTATCTAAATCAAACGTTTGTTATACTAAATTCATAACAAGACGTTACAATTCATGGATGATATTTTACTAACAACCTAAGTTATACAGATAACTTTTTTTTGTATCAATTTGTAATCAATCATTTATATCACTATTGAAATGAAGTTGGCAACCAGGTTTGTTGCTTTGAGAGCTCCTATAACCCCGTGTATACCTTTTTCATGGAAGGAAATATTGAAAAGTGTCTAAATTATTATTATGAAGTCGCTTTATGTAGCAACATCTCCTTAGAGGTGAGGCTGCAACCACAGCAAGTAACCTCTATAAAGAAAGGGTTACGGTGAATCTAATTTGTTAATAGTTACATTATTTTGAAAACGAAATAATTACCCGCATTCTTCAATGTACAAGAAACCAAAGGTTTGCACTCTTTGAGTTTTTTTATTTGGATACACGGATGCCAAGATGGTGGGTGCTAATTTAAATATTAAACATATTATATTAAATCATACAAAATATCAAATTTAAAATATCAAAATGTGTCCAGCATGTTCATTTACTTTGAAAAAATAGGTTTCGACACCTGTAGATTGGATATACTAAAATGCAAAATTATAGTGAAAAATGTTTTTCTCAAATAGCGAATGCAAATTTGCATGACATACATATTATATTCAAAATCTCAATTTGTAATTGTGTCTGTTATACTTCCCGTCATGAAAACATAGCCTTATATACTTCATTTATCTAGTTTGTGTACTGATATCAGTACATACAGGTAAAAAATGAATAATATCCAATGGCGAAAAAAATTGTTGTAGTGAGTTGCCCCCTCAATGTTGCTAGACTGACTGGACATTTTAACAGACATGGCCTACCCAATCCATGTAGTTACCTGTTTGCGTTTCCGGTTATAAGGAAAGAGTTACCTATCCATTCTAAACCTGAGCTAAGCTGCATCGTCAGACTAAGGAATTTTGTCCGTGTGGTGGCTACAGAGACTAGAATGTAAGTCAGATATAATGTCTATTCCTCAACAAGATCAGACGTCAACAATTTATTATGTTTGTATTTTTTTTATTATCAGATAATACACGGTATTAAACTTAACCATTTATCAATTCTACTAAAAACATTAATATTTTTACATGAATCCTACAAACATTTATAATAAGCTATGCAAAAAAAAATCGCATGGTGGTAATTAGTTATTGGCTTTTATCAATTCACTTATCTTACAGATCACCATGCCGATGCGAAAGTGGATTGTTACATGGGCGTTAACTATCATACCACTTCTGCTGTTGATAGCATCTTGGAAAAGTGAAATGATGGACCCGTTCAGAAAATTTCGCTCTCAAACCATGAACCAAGACTCAAATAATCAAGAACTTGCAGGCGGCAGTCCTTGGAAATGTTCTTCCGGTTACCTTCAAGGGTTCCCGCCAATTTGTGGAGCAGATGGATGCCTGCCAATCCTTTCACAGCCCATTTCTCCCGCTAAAGTGTCACCAATGGACGCACAACACGTGGCAGCAATAACGAAAATGCGGGGTTGGATGTATATGCGCCATGTTCAAATGATTCAGTTTATTACCCAGGCACAGAGAGAATTGGGAATATTCGGCAGTGTGGGTGAAATCGGCGTGTACCACGGTCGCTACACTGCTATTCTGTCTTACTGGTTAGACAGACGAGCAGGGGAGCGACTATTTGTTTGTGATATTTTTGGTAGGGAACCACAGGCTGATTTAAAAACAGAAGATGCAAATTTGCCAGTTTTTTAAAAGAACATGAATAAAATGGGATATTCTGTCTTCTCTAATGAGGAAGACACTTTAATCCGAATCTGGAATGATAGTTCGTTGTATCTTAGCAAACATTACTTTCTGACGCAGAACTTGCATGCTTTCCGACTATTCAGTGTGGACGGAAACCACAATAACCCTTTTCCTCTTCAAGATCTGCTCCTTGTGAGTTGTCTTCTGCGTCCGGGAGGTATCATCGCAGTTGATGATTTTACGAACACTCGTTGGCCGGACGTTGCATGGTCGGTCAATATGTATATGAAACTCTACGGAAGAGAAGACAAGATGAAACCGTTGGCAATCGTTTCTAGCAAATTGTTTTTAGTTACCGGTGACTACCATGAAAAGTATATGAAGTGGCTGGGAAACAATTTGCACCTGTCTGAACTGAACCTTCAGAAGAAGGACGCCTGAAAATTTCATGAGATCCGTTCATGATTGCGTGAGTAATGTTGTGAACAAACATCCACACACCCACACACGCGAACGGGAATGAACGCTATCCTCCTGCCAGAGGCAACAAAAATCAAACGCTTTGGCTAATAAGTCATTTATAATCCTGCCACTGCCCCGGTCTCCTCTGCACTGCTTCAAGTAAGATCTAAGTCAATGGAAATTATGTACGTCTTGATTATTACGCCCGAATATTATTATAGACCTACTTAGACCAAGAAATTTATTAGATCAAAATTTTGTCATTCAAGGCCTGTTGGCCTATTCACTTTTTCCCGGAGCCGATTTAAATGCCCCTGGCCCAGCCTACCCTCAGGTAATTTTTACCCATTTTTGCAACCGATATATATAGAAATAGACTCGGAATAACATTAACTTCTGTCAGTATTGTGGCCCCCGTGATTCCCGACTTCCAAGCTGCGCAGTTGCATCCCTGTAACTTATGGACAACGTAACTGTAAGCTATAATCACGTTTTGGCAAAAAAAAACACCTTTTCAGTTTCCCGCCACACTGCCATGCATTAACTAACAGCTGCCGTGGCTATTTTTAGTACAGCGGTGTTTTCCCACTCGGCTAATTAGTAATTAGCTCAAATTGTTAAAGCTTAAGCAGATATTGTCATAATCAGCCGACAAAGATAAGTCTTTGTTGAAAAAATTGAAAATTGCAATAATATTGGTTTCATAAAGAATAATTTAATAATGCCACACGCAATCATTTAAGGCACACCGTATATTTTCTGAGTAGGGAACCGATCTATTTTTCCAGGTCCCGCCCCCTTGCCTTGGCCGATGAGCCGAACGGCCAAGCAAGCTAAAATGGCATCACAGACTATACCCATCCGTGGTTACTTTTTACCAAAGGATGACCCCGACTGCGAAGAAGACGAGCCTGTTGATGATAAGGACGACTTGGACGATCTGGACGCCGTGGCTGATGGTGCCGATTTTCTTGGTTCTAAACCACTGGTGCAAAAAACTGGTAATAAACCCCATTATCGCTCAAAATAATCCGAAGGACTTTCCCTCGGTCTCACTAATTTGATGAAAGAGCATTCATGAAAAAAAATGAAAGAGGATCCAAAAGGCCCGAGTATAGAATCCGGTCTTCATTTCCAAGATTGGTCTAAACTGTCATATTTGTAGTAATCAACATAAGCCATGACACGCCTGATGATATTACATCGATAGCCCCTTACTTCTCCATTACTAGCCCATAAGAATGAACTCCTCAATTGCTTTTTTTCAGTGACTGACGCATTGTGGAGTCCATAGATTGCACCTGCAGTTAACTGTGATTAAAACACTCCATACACAACTGTGAGATTTAACATCTATCCATTGATTAATGTTCAGTACATCTATGTGTATTGTATATTTGACCACTAGAAAACATTACTGTTCTCTTCTCAGCCCTATTTTGCACCAAGGAAGTTAAAATATGAACATAATAGTACACAGCCTAAAGCCTTATACAGGACTGCCACCAAATGCAAGATGTCTACCGGGGCTGTTAATGCTTCAATTCTCTCTGGACAAATACTATCAGTTGTTGATGTTACAGGTGCTTCATGCTTTCCAGAATGGTTATTTTTTAGGAAGTGCTTATTTCCACTCCCCCCTATGACATTGAGTTACCAATCCCTATGATGTTAGATGGAACAGATAAGGGTTTGTTAGAATAGATATTCATTTAGAGCAGCTCTATAGGATAAAATTGATGAACTATATATAAAAATAAAACATGAGTCATATTGAGTTTTAATAATTGTTATTGGGCTTACCTTTGAGTTTGAGATGCATATCTATCTAATCAGTATGGTGACAATGGTCTTAAAGCACCCCATGTTACATTTATAGTTTTAATTTTTCTTTAAATCTAAGTTCTAGTAATTTTTGCCTATTTTGACACCTAAGTAACATCACTGAAAATGTTCAAGACGAAATCAGTGGTATGGTAAATTACTGAAACAACCTATCAGGGTACAGGTGCCAGTCCAGTTTAACTGTCTGGGCTTTACCTTGTATTCTGAGCCAAGAGCTAATGCACCAGTCTGAGCATATGGACACAAAACCAGAGCTCACTAATGAGGTGCCAACAGTCTACTTATAAGGACTCTCAGCCAGTTTATCAAGTAATGTCAAAATCTCTTACTCTTTATGTGCTACTTTAAGTTAATTCTCATGATCCACATATCAATTTTCAAAATGATGAAACTAGATAGAAAAATCTATTTGGCACTGCAGAAAAATATAAATCTATATGTCTTTTATATTTTTTTGTCACACATAATTGTCAGGGGTAACTGTTTTAAACTTTGATGTTAAATGCATTGAAATAAAAATCAATTTCAATATAAAAACTGAAAAACTTTAATGTTTAAAGAACTTGTTTCTAGAAATGTGTACCTGTCTCAAGTCCCTGCTGTCCCTATCGTGTCTATAGAAGTACTTGAGAGAGGATTTTGTAAAGAAAAGCAATTATAAACTACATATATCAATGGAAAGAATAAACACCCAAGTTTTGGTCACTTAAACTGCCAAAATACTCAAGACTTTACCAGCTTTTATCACAAGTGGGACTGGAAATAAGCATCCCTTATTTCCACTCCCAGGGGAATGGAAATAAACATTCCTTATTTCCACTCCCAGGGAGTGGAAATAAGGCCTGCCTATTTTTATTACAGGCCTTTCAACATACAACATTATGTGAACATTGGTTTGCTAAAACCATAGGAAATATTTTCATTTAATTTTCTTTCTAAGAGTAACAGATCGTATCGTGCTATAACCCCAGTTAGCCATTTGGTGGGCCGGCGACGCAACAGAAACCTGAAACCTGTTGCGTCGACGTCGGCGGCTACTCCATTACATGAATCCTAAACGTCATTATGTCCGTCCGTATACACCCATAACCTCGTCCATGTAGACCTGATTCTATACTAGCTCCTGAAAGAAAATTAAAGCGGATTTAAATCCACAGTTAAAAGGATTATTTACTTCAAATTTCAATAATTTTCCAAATGTTATTAACTGTTTTATCAATAATACTATACCTGAGGTAACAAAAAAAATTGTATTCAGTAGCAGTAGTTAGTTTAGTTTCAACCAGGATATCTCAATAACTATGCCCTTTTTTATATATAGACTGATAACCTACCAACACATATGCTTGTTATATCCCCATTACACAAGAAGAGAACTGGTCTATGAGCTTTACATATGCTGTGTTGAAACATTCTCTCAAATTTGTTCGAAGGGTTCCAGTTTGGTGATTTTAGGCCGAGTTACAGGAAGATGAACTTCGTCATCTGTCCAAATAAAACATATAGTAGAGCGCCGTTTTTCAAAATGCTGAATATCCATAAAATTCGTTTTTCAAGAAATTTAAATTCGAGAACTGAAAAATTTATTCATATGTGTGAAATATTATCAAATACCTCAAATGATTTTTTTGTCATTTTTTGGTCATTTTTTTGGTCATTTTTGTCAGAAGGGTCTGCAGTCAGGTGTTTAAGCCCATTGGTGACCTTAAATATGGGCCTAAGTTGTCGCCAGGCACAGGTGTGAAAACTACACTTAGTCATGCAATGCAAGCTCCCCTAGTTTGTACTCGAGAAAGCATAGTTCGTTGGCTTGGGTTGGGATGATAAGCCAAACAATTAAGCAATTTACTCGCATGGACATTGGTAAGGTATCATTCATAGCTTGTGCTCGAACAGGTTTACGTGCGAGGCCAAAGCATGCGGGCCTGGCATAAAAATGAGCAGTTGATTTTCAAGAGCACTCATGTCATCTACTTAAATTTGCTGTTATAAAGCTTTTTAGTGAACCTGTGAGCTTATGCAATGGTGGTGCGTCGTACGTCGTGTGTCGTGCATCGTCTGTACCTTAACCGTAGCTATCTCAAAAATGGCAGGAGCTAGCATCACCAAATTTTTTGCACATAATTAGTCATCTGAAAAACTATCAGATTTTGTTTATTTTTTTTTCTAACTGCATTTTCTTAGATTTTATAGGGAAAAAGCTAAAAATGCTTAAAAAATCTTCTTCTCTGAAACTGTCCGGCCACATTGTCCAATATTTCACAGAAATGATCCCTGGAACAGTCTTTTTTCAAGTTTGTTAGAATGATTCCAGTTTGGAAATTTTTGGCCAAAATACTGGAGGTTGAACTCAGTCATCTGTCCAAAAAAAAGCACATTAAAATCTCAGAAACGGCTAGAGCTATAATCACTAAATTTTATACCAATGTTTGTCACATATGTAATATCTGAAATTGAGGTTTTAGTGGCGCCACCTACCTTGATCTGTTTTTTACAAACAAAAATGTAATTTTTAACTCTTCTAGCTTATACACTGATTTATGATATAACTGTTAAGCTGATTGGTTTAAACTTTACAATAATTATTCTATGGTAGTGTTCTGCCAGTTTTATAAGAATAGATTGGGTAAATAAAGCTTTAGAAAAAGCATTGTATCCAATTGAAAAAGGCTTTCTGTGTTTGAAAACAGATTTGACAACATGTTGAGTTTCAGCAGCCAATTCAAGAGGTCACTCAGTACAACCAGGTGGGGTCCAGACATCACCATGGCAACTGACCTGGCTCTGGCAGTTAGTCTAGACAATGTGTCTAGACGTCTAGACACAGCGTCTATATGTCTAGACACAATGTCTAGACGCAGAATTCCCAGATCATTGGAACTATATCTTTCAGCTGTTTGAAAAAACTTGGTTTGCATTTTTAGCAAATCTGTGAGCTTATGCAATGGTGTGGCATCTTCCGTAGTCCTTTGTGCGTCATAGCTATCTCAAAAAAAGCAGGAGCTACCATCACCAATTTTTTCCCAAAAGATTTGTCATCTAAAAAATCATTGGAGTTTTTGTAAACCTGTGAGCTTATGCAATGTTGCTACATCATCCGTTGTGCATCAGTGTGTTGTGCGTCGTCTCTAGTTAACCATACCTATCTCAAAAATGGCAGGAGAGAGCATCACCAAATTTTTGGCAAATAATCAGTCATCAGTTGTTTATTTTTTTTCTAACTGCATTTTCTTAGATTTTTGCACAGCGTCCATCTGTTCATCTGCCTTGGGATAAAAACACCCATAACTCTGCACTGGTTGGACTTATCGACCTGAAATTTTGCATGTGTATACATCTTGGAGAGCTTTCTTGATTTTATGACAGCTGGCGCCACCTACATTATGTTTAAGCTGCAGACATCCAAGCTTATATCTCGGGAACCGTTTGACCAGTTGGGCCAAAATTTTGCATGTGTATAGATCTTCCACAGCTCTTTATCATACCCAAAACTTGTGGCGCCACCTGCAACCATTTTTGCACAGCATCCATCTGTTCATCTGCCTTTGTATAAAATCACTCATATCTTGGCAGTGGTTTGACTTATCCACCTGAAATTTTGCAGGTTTATAAATCCTTGACAGCTTTCTTGATTTTATGGCAGGTGGCGCCACCTACATTCAAATTCATGCTGCAGACATCCAAGCTCATATATCTGGAACTATTTGACCGATTGGGCAAAAATTTTGCATGTTTATAGATCTCACATAGCTCTTAATCATACACAAAATTGGTGGTGCCACCTGCCACCTTTTTTGCACAGCGTCAGTATGTTTGTCTGCTGTAGGCAAAATTCACTCTTATCTCAGTAATGGTTTGACTTATCTGCCTAAATTTTTATATGTTTATACATCATGGATAGCTTTCTTGATTTTGTGGCACGTGTCGCCACCTACATTTATGTTCACACTGCAGACATTCAGGCTTATAATTGAGGACTGGTTTGACATATCCCCCTGAACTTTTTCATGTTTATAGATCTCACATAGCTCTCAATCATACACAAAAGTGGTGGCGCCACCTGCCACCATTTTTGCACAGGGTCCGTCTGTTTGTCTGCCATGGGCTAAAATCACACATCTCAGTAGTGGTTTGACTTGTCTGCCTAAAATTTTGCATTTTTATACATTTTGGACAGCTTTCTGGATTTTGTGGTACATGGCGCAACCTACATACACATTTGGCTGCTATTATGCAACACACCTCACTCTATTTCCCCTTGCCACTCAATCCATGCCTCACTTCACCCGTCCCACTCAAATTTTGGTGGATACAAGTAGTCACTTGTTGACTACCTGTATTCTAGTTTTTGTGGTGTGTGCACCCATGCTAGAATTTCAGCAGTGATGTTTGTTTAATTGTTTCTTGTTCTAAGTGTTTAGTACTTGCATTGTTCATAAACATGTTACACATGTTCTTGAAAAGTAATGGTCCAGTACTGAGGCATTATACCTCGTGTAATCTCATTGCACAGGTTCGCATTAGGCCTGTAGGCCTTGTTTATGATTTCACTCTAGCTGTCAAGATGAACACAATCACTAACATGATTGTCTTGCTGTCACTTGTCAGAGATATGGAGTCAAATAAGAGAAAACCAATGGTGTTATGCTTTGATAACCAGCTGACAATCTTTGGGCAGCTCAGACGTGGTGACAAGCCTGCCATCATCCAGATGTTAAAAAAAATAGAGAGAACATTCTTATAAAACAAAGTCAGGAAGTTAAATATGCAATATTGGCACTGCTATTCAATAAGTTTAAACCTACATTAGATCTGAAAATTATAAATTATCCATTTTAAGCTTCACCAGTGGCAGTGTCATTTCTGATTTGACATTTATCTCCAGTGAATTTGTTGAAAAAATGGCACATGTGTATCCTAAATGCAGGTTAGACTTATCTTTACCAATCAAGCTCTGCAGTAAAACCAGTATTTTATGTCTATCAAAAAGAAACACTGGGTTCCCTAAGTAAAATAGGGTTCTAGTAATCATTAAATGTGGTATGAACTTGCCAGTGGACCCCTTACTGATTTTCAGAAAATTTGTTTTTCTGATAGAAAAGCTTGTTCCCCTACATTTTCAGAAAAACGGTGCCCTGCTGCACTTAAATTTTAATTTCACAAACGGCTCGAGCTTAACACATCAAGTTTTATGTTGGTCACATGATTCATGTAATATTCACCTAAAGGTAAAGTCCCCTGTGGATTTTGAGGTCAAGGGGTCAAAGGTCACGGCCACCGGACCCACTTCTTGAAAAAGCTTGTTGACGCATCTTAAGCCAAACAGTTTGACCAAAACCTTTCATTTTGCACATATTGCTCACTCACCTATGGATGAAGAACCCTAACAATTTTGAGGTCATGGTGTCATAGGTCACAGCCACAGGGCCCACTTCTTGAAAAAGCTTGTGGACCCATTTAAAGCCAAACAGTTTGACCAAAACCTTTCATTTTGCACATATGGCTCACCCATCTATGGATGAAGAACCCTATTTAATTTGAGGTCACAGGAGCAAAGGTCAAGGCCAGAGAGCTGCCCTCCTCATTCTAACACTGTGTAATACACCCATTCTAATTATGCCTCATGAGAGGGGAAGCTCCACTTTGCTTTGACCTTGTTTATCTTATACAGGTCAAAACACACCCATGAATATGAAGGTCAAATTTTTCTTAATAGTCTGCATGCTGTTTTAACAAATGTCGTAGCTGTTGTAGTCTACAGTGAGATGTACTGTCATATTGACTACTGTAGTCAACTTTGGAGGCTCTGGTAAAGCTGCAGCAGCAGGGTAACTCAGTCAGTGATGGCATCAGGCAATATTACAGTTGATACTGTAGGAAGAGTGAATCAATTTGGATCTAACATAGATGCTTATACTTTGAATGCAAACATTTGTAAAAATGAAAACAAAACTCCCTTTTTAAGAGTAAAGTATTGTGTTGTAATAACACTTAGTACAATATAATTGGGAATAATGTCATTTGAGTCTTGACTGGAAAAAATAATGCTGAAAGTACTAGACCACTAGCAGGATTAAATTTAATAAAATACAATATTGACTAATATTATTTGTGAGAGACTGTTCCTGTTTCCTCATCAGTCACTTGTGTGAGCAAACTGCTCTGTGATGAATTATTGTGTGAGCAAACTGCTCGGTGATGGATTACTGTGTGAGCAAACTGCTCGGTTATGGATTACTGTGAGCAAACTGCTCAGTGATGGATTACTGGTAGTCATCAGTCAGAATAGATATTCCATCCTCTAAATGAAAATATTTAGACCTGCGTAGGTCCCTATAATTTTGTTAGATTCTCGTTTTACATAAATATACGCCAAGTAAAAGCAACCCATATACTATACACTGTTCACCCTGTGTCCAACCACCCTATTGCTGCCATTGCCAGTTCAAGTAATTTACAATTATCACTACAGGTGGCATCTGTGTGCTCAATTATAGGTTCTCATGTAGTCCTTACTCCTTAGTGATAGTGGGGCCCCCTGGAGAAAGAAAGTAAACTATTTGCACCCCATAGAAGGAGCCAGTACATGAATTATAAAATGATCACTGAAGATTTATAAACATGATAAAAAAATGAGAAAAAAATTATTCCTTGCAGGTCTAGAAAATATTTTGTTTTATTTTACAGTCAGATTCCATGTGTATAATCCACCGCAGGACCTATGGATTCAGGGGAAGTTTCTCATGACTGATCCTTGGTGGGCAGCAGAGTTCAAAATATCCAAGAATAACAGAAGAAAAAAATACATGCGAGGGTTCCCTGCTTATGAACTGAGAAAGGACAAGCAGGTGGCTTCTCAGGGGGTTGTGTCGCTTTTTCTTACAGCATGTAAAGTACCAGAAAATCACACAACTGCTTTCTTCGAAGCTCTGCGGTGAGAACATCTTTTTTATGTCTTTCATGTGCAGTGAATGAAAAATCAAATGAATTTTCACCAACAAAAGAATGTAGATTTATTTTACAATAACACTTGACTTAACAAGTTCACAGCATCATTTTGGTATCTTTTATCTAAGTGTACACATCAAATAAAGAAGGTTAGTTTTTAGAATACCATTTAAATTTTATAAATATATTTAAACTGGCAAGCTTTTGTTAGCCCTGTGTTGCTCAGAGCAACTAAGAGAGGGTCAGAATATGTTTAAAATATGATTTGAGCAGCAAAGGTTAAAGCTCACTTATAATTGAAAATATATAATTGATCTACATTTTACTATTGTATGGCATATATTTCTTATACCAATATTTACAATTGTTTTGCATATATTTCTTCATACCAAAAGCTTAATGCATGATAAATGACAAATATTCACATAAGTGTGTGCATTAGACAGCAAGACAATTTTTAAGATTTTGAGATATTTTTAAGATGATCACTTCGACAGAACTTTTGAAAAAAATGTTCTTTAATTAATTTGATTCAAAGTTAGCCAGGTTTGCTGTGCATGGAACTGGCGAGACAGCCAATCTGATGTCTTATATGAGTGTATCTTCAGTTAGAAGTGCCAAATAGGACTAATTCTGTATAATGTGGAATATTTTGGAAGAATTTTTAGCTCAGCTGACTGAAAGTCTAATGAGGTATAGGAATGGCGCTTTGTCCAGCGTCTGTCCAGCCATCCATTAGCAGGGCACAATTTGTAACCGCTATCACTAGAAACTTGTTAGTGAATGACCATGTAGTTGAATAAAAAATCCTGGAAAACCTGAAATAAGGTCACTGAAACCTATATCCTCCCAAGCTATGGGGCTTGCAAGTACCCACCAGAATAATTAAAAATCTGATACAAAATCTTCAGTATCTTGATAATTAATGCATGGCTTGCCATGAGTCTTGCCTTGAGTATTGACCATGACTAGTTTTGTCAGGTCCCAAAAATTTGTGGTGCCACCTGTATTTGAATCTGCCAAAACAAAGTTTTGCATATACCATGTTTTTGACTGGATTCCGCCGCCACCACCACTTTGCTTTCTGGAGAACTCCTCTGAGACTACTGGACTGATTTTTCCAAAACTTACACCAATTATCAGGTCACATATGAACTGGTGCCTAACTGATTGGCGTTGACCTCTGACCTTTCCTCTCTCCAGTGCATCCATCTGTGCGTATTATTTTGACACATTAACCCACAGATCTTAGGACTCATATGACCAATCAGGAAAAAAAAAAATGTACAAATGTAGCCCTTGGATAGCTTTTTATCATACACAAAAATGGTGGCGCCACCTGCAACCATGTTTGCACAGTGTCCATCTGTTCGTCTGCCTTGGGTTAAAATCACTCATATCTCTGCAGTGGTTTGACTAATTCACCTGAAATTCGGCACGCATATACATCCTGGATAGCTTTCTTGATTTTATGACGGGTGGCACCACCTACATTCTCATTTACACTGTAGACATCCATGCTTATATCTCCCGACTGGATTGATGTATCTTCCTGAAAATTTGCATGTGTTAAGATCTCACATAGCTCTTTATCATTCTAGAAACTGGTTGCGCCACCTGCAACCATTTTTGCACAGCATCCATCTATTCTATTGAATTGGGCTAAAATCACTCATATCTCGGCAGTGGTTTGACTTATTCACCTGAAATTTGGCATGTGTATACATCCTGGATAGCTTTCTTGATTTTATGACAGGTGGCGCAACCTACATTTACATTCACGCTGCAGACATCCCTGCTTATATCTCCGGACTGGTTTGACATATCTTCCTGAAAATTTGCATGTGTTTAGATCTCACGTAGCTCTTTGTCACATAAGAAACTGGTGGTGCCACCTGCAACCATTTTTGCACAGCTTCCATCTATTTTTCTGCAGTGGGATAAAATCACTCATACCTAGGCAGTGGTTTGACTTTTCCACCTGAAATTTTGCATGTGTATACATCTTGGATAGTTTCTCATTCAGATTACAGGTGGCACCACTTACAATCATGTTTATGTGGTAGACATCCATGCTAATATTTAACACATCTTAACTCTATTTCCCCTTGCAACTCAATCCATGCCTCACTTCACCTGACCTACTCTGATTTTGGCGGATACACGTAGTTGCATTTCGACTACCCGTATTGTAGTTTTTCTAAATTTTACGATTTTATTTCTGTATTTGAGACCATCAAATGACAGTACTTATATCAGTTTCTCAGCTGTGGTTTCATCCATTGTTCTGAAAGCCTGTGTTTATTGATTATGATTAGTTTTTTCAGTTTCTGAACACTGGGGGCGCCACCTGCATTTTGTATTTTTTATGCTTTTTTTCCTTTATTTTGAGACTGCCAAATTATATTGATGCTATCAGATTTGCAACTGTGGTTTCATCTGTGTCCTGAAACCTTGTGTGTTTATTAGAGCCCTGCTTAAATAACAGATGCCCTATATAAATCACCCTGTCTGTCCGTTCATCTGTTTGTCTTTCTGTATGTCCGTCAAATTTGTTTCCTGATGATAATTACAGGTTGAATTGACCTATTGGTTTCAGTCTTGATTTATATATGACCCACTGGTAATGTAAGAACCCTTTTGATGTTTGGGTCATGTGATCAAAGGTTAAGGGCACAGGACCCACCACTTCAGAAAGATTGTGGATACATTTTAAGCCAATCTTTTCATCACAAACCTTCCGTCATGTGGTGCACCTAACAATAGGGGAAATTTTCCTTTGATTTTTAGGTCACTAGGTCAAAAGTCACAGGGCCCATCCATTCACAAATTAATTTATGGATGATAACACTAGTGTGGGTAGACAGGCTGGTTTTTTAGCTCAGCTGAGTATAAGTCATCTGAGCTATAGTCGTGGTCCATTGTCCGTCGTCCGTCCGTCAGTCTGTCCGTCTGGATGTCCGTCCGTAAGACTGGCACGTATCAACACCGTTGGACCTACGAATCTGAAATTGGGCATACAGTTAGATGTCCCTAAAATCTCCTACCATGCCGAAAATTGGGTCAATAGGACTTCGTTCCTTCAGGATATTAAGGAAAAACCTCAATTTTTTATTAGAAATCTATAAGGACTGCCTTATATCAAAACCACTCATCTGATTTTCTTCATATTTACCATAAAAATTCCTCTGTATAGTTTCTATGTACATGCCAGATATTAAGTCAGTATTATATAATTTAAAAAAGTTATGGGCCCAAACATAATGGACTTTGTAAAAAAATCAAGAAGATATTTGGTCACTAAAGACCAAAAGTGTTAAAGGTAGGGACTTTTTTCCAGTAATACAACTTTAATTAATCGAAATTAAATTGTATACCAAAAATTAGATCAAAATCTGGTAAATTTTTTTAAATATTGGCAAAAATATAAAATTGGTACCTTAAATTTTGCCCAACTTTGGCCATGGCACATTTTTTTCCTGTAAGTACTGTGGATTTAATTTTCACAGCATGTATACATAAGGATTTAATCTGTTAAAATCTGAAATTTGAAAATAAAAGCTGCAAAATTAGGCTAGTTATTGAATTTTTTTGGAGGCTCTTGTTGTATTCCCTTACATTGTCAAGCAGTCCACTTTGATGACTGTAGGTCATTCAGTGCACATCTCTATGCTTCCCAGGCTGTTGGCATAATTTTAGATGTCCCCAAAATCTCCTACCATACCAAAAATTTGGTCATTAGGACTTCGTTCCTTCGAGATATTAAGGAAAAAAAAACTCTTTTCCATAAAAAAAGCCATTGTTACACTTCAAGGCTGCCTAATATCAAAACCACTGATCTGTTTTTGATTGTATTTAGTATTCACTTTCTTTCATACATTTTCTACAAACATACAAAAAATTAGGTCAGTATTGGGTATTATTTTGAAGTTATGGGGCAAAACATAATGCAATTTTTAAAAAAATCAGGAAATATATTTACTCACCTAACATGAGAATTGCTGAACCTAGAGACTTTTTTTCAGGAATATAACTTTATTTAATCAAGATTCAAGTGTTTACCCAAAATTAGATCTGAATTTTGCAAATTTTTCAAGTTATTAGCATAAATTAAAAATCAATACCTTAAATTTTTGTCCAACTTTGGCACTGTTGATTTAATTTTCAAAGCATATATACATAAGGATTTAATCTTTTAAAATCTGAAATTTCAAAGAAATTGATTGGAAAGAATAGCTTTTATTCTTGTTTTCATACACCATGTCAAGTGTTGTTTACATCTAGCCCACCTGGTAGTACAGCCTTCACTTGCATTATGTAACCCCCCCCCCCCCCCCCCCCCCCCCGGCAGCTTGCCTTGGGTCAACTTGGCCACTACCAGCAGGCTTCCCCTCTGCCCTGCACTCCCCCACCCCCCCCCCCCCCCCATAAACTAGATGAATGTTATTATTTTCTGTATTTGATTCATTCTTATTCTAGGCTATGCTACATTTTAGATTTTGTATTTTACCACAGGGTTACAGTGATTAAAGTGTACATTTAATTGTGTCCACAAAGTGGTGTATTGCTATGAAAGTGTGGATGTTCATGAGGTAAGTAATTCCTTACTTCAGAGGAGTAAAAACTTCACCAGGTGTGAAACTGAGTATTAATTCCAGTAATAAATTAAAACTGGGATAGTAATTAGCACAATGATATTGTTTGTCCCTCATTCATTCAACAGTGTGTTTACTTTATTTGAAAAATGTTTTATTTTATCAAATTTACTGAATCTATTATTTTATTTTGGTGAATAAAATTAAGCATGTACTGAAAACTCCAATGTGCAAAACTTTTTAATAGTGATTCAAAGAATATTCTTGTAGATGCCATGTTGTGGCATTATTTTCTTTTAAATTCAGTTTAAACATTTATGATTTAAAAATAATAAAATATATGTGTATGCATAATATGACCCAATATGAGCTACACTCTGGATATATGATGATTGCAACTTTTGCAACAATTCTAATATTTTAACTTATAGTTTCAGTTTTTTACTCTGTATATATAATGATTGCAACTTTTGCAACAATTCTAATATTTTAACTTATATTTTCAGGTTTTTTTATTAAAAATTTATAAAACCTGTAAATAAAAGAATGATTCAGATTTAAACTTCTTAATCGAAAAAGTGGATATGCTTAAAAAAAATAAGATTATATATAAACTTAAATGCATTAATCCCTTGAAAGTGAAATAAAGGTATTAGTCCATTCTGTCCACTTGCCTGTCCATCTGTAAATTTTCATATGCATCACAGTATCTCAAAACTTTTACTGTTTTTCATCATGACAGTCTTATCAGAGTATTAATTGCAATCATATATTTAGAACTTTACTGTAACCAAGTAGGAGGGCCCCTTTCCTCTTAGCTTTTCATATTCTTATATAAATGAAAAACATTACAATAGAATATTTCTACATCCACCTTCGTGCTGCCCTCACTTTTCCCTTCTCCGAACCCCATCCCAAAGTCAGCCTCATTAAGCAAGAACAAGATGAATCAGATATATTCATACTTTAATATTTTGTATAACTATTCGTCCATTGGTACCTATGTACATGCCAGAAATTATGTCAGTATTGTGTAATATGTAGACATAGTGAGCATCACAATAATGTACCTTGTCAAGACTAAAGAGATATTGTGTCATACAGTCACAAATTGATGAATCACTTCATCAGCATAGTTAATCATAACATCATATCTGTCAAATTGAAAGCTTGCAGACTACCATACACTTTAGATCCTTCAACAAATAGCCTTATCATCATTCTACTACTGCTTATTACTGCTGTCATTGCATTCATATTTGCTCAAATATATCACAATTTTCAACCCCTCCTAAATAAATAAAAAATAAACCACTATATTTGACTCTATTAATCCATCAGTCAGGTAATTTCATTTATCATTTACTCACATATTACATTAAATTCCTTTATAATAGCCCAACATGTCCATGATATTCATAAGCTTTATCAACTTGATATAGTATCACAGTGGAGAAACATTTATAGTCCAATTATGATCAGCTGAGCGCCGTGACCCATGGGTCCCTTGTTTTTTAAACTGATCACAAGACCCATACTTTGAAAATGCTAATAAACATATCCTTATAGACCAATTCAGCTGTGCGTCCAGACCCATGGGTCCCTAGCTCTTTTCATATGTTATCTCACACTCCTAAGTTTAAAGTAAAATTAAGCAGTTGGTCGCAGTAGAAGTGTAATGGAATTAATCTGCCAACTGGTGAGCTCACTACTTACTGCACTTTAAATCAGCATACGTGCTGTCCAAGGTTGTGAACTACGCTCCTACTGTCCGTTGTAATTTGCTTTTCAGACTCTGGGGCAAGGAAAAGGAGCTGACATTTGAAAACCTTTTTGAGCTGATGGAGAGGTTTGGTAAAAAAAATGATGAAGCAAAATCAATGGTCACTGACATCATGACAAGCATTACCTGCTCAGGTTGGTCATTATAACGATATTATATAACAGTTGCTCTTTTATTATGTGAAACAGGCGTAGCTCCTGTTGTGGCGCTCATGTCTGGCCACGTGTTACATACTATGTTAAATCCGTACTGGTTGAACTCTCGTTGTCATGTGAGCCTTGGGTTTTCACGCCTGGCCGGGGTGACATGATGAGCCTGGTGAGTGGAGATACACAGTGCTGTTTTTCTAGAGAATTTCTGAAACACATGTTGTGCAAGATCTTATAGACTGTTTGAGAAGTGGGAAATTCTCGGCCTGAGGTGTGAAGAGTATACAAGGGGCTGTGTTTAAGCAGCGAGAGAGAGAGCAGAGCAGATTTTCCAGGGGACGCAGGAGCGTGTGTGGGTTTCTGGGACCTTATCTGACGGATGTGGCAGTTATGGATTTTTAAAGACTTTCTCCTGGATTTTATGCATTTGGACTTCAGTTTACTTTCTGGGTTGTTGCAAGAACTTTTCACTGGACTGTCATTCTCCGAAAGTTTACATTTAAAGGACTTATCATTGTGATGGTGTTAGTATCCAGGTACTGTGCACATTATTTTCTGTGAGATTGTATTGACTTGTTGCTATAGGGCTGTTGTACCGTATAATTGTATTGATTTAGTGTAATGTATTGTTAGGGTTGTTTTAAGAATAAATTATAGTTATTTGTTAACAAAAAATCACTGACTTCTTTATTCATTCCCTTAGACATTTCACACTGCCTAGTGTTACAGAATCTGATTTTTGTTTATCTCCATTACAAAATTTGTGTTTATCACACATACGTGATCTGTTTATATTAAGTTCTGTAACAATTAACTATGGCAGTATACTCCAGTATGTTCCAGTGCTCCTTCAAAACATGTTTTTCCCAGTTACATTGTATATAAGTAAAAAAAGCCCATTTTTTTTGTGCCAAAGTTCAAACAAGAAAAGTGTGTTACTTACTAGAGTAATATCTTAACCATGCCTGACGTTTTGTTAAAAGAAAAATATATGAAATATATTTTTTTTAATAGATACATATAGTTTTATACTATTTCATGTTTGTAGAGACAGGGAAACTAGTGCATCAGAACTCGGGGCTTGAAAAGATCTTTAAGTATCTGCCCCAGCTACTTCCCAGAAAGTTTGAATTTCTGATCAACAAAACAAGTCCAAGGGTTCTGGAAAAACTGGAAGAGGCTCTTACCAAAGAACCATGGATCTTTGGATATTCAAATGTGAGTACTGAGAAGTAATGTGATGAAGACATTTTCATTAAGACTTCCTTCATATCCATCCAGTGATTTTATGAAAGATTGAAATCATCAATGTTTTTTAGTGAACCTGCGAGCTTATGTGATGTTGCAGCTCCGTGAGTCGTCTGTACGTAAACCCATACTGTCTTGAAAAAGGCAGGAGCTAGCATCATCAAACTTTATGCAAAAAATCATTCATCTAAAAATCTCTATCAGATTTTGTTTATTTTTTGGCTCTCTGCATTTACTTAGATTTTATAGGGAAAAAGCTTAAAAACATTTTAAAATCTTCTTCTCGAAAACCATTCAGCCAAATCGTCCAATATTTCACAGAAATAAATCCAGAAACAATCTCTTTCAAGTTTGTATGAATGGTTTCAGTTCAAAGATTTTTGTTAAAGTTACAGGAAGTTGAAATTAGTCATCTATCAAAAAAAAGCATACTAAATTTTCAATCTCAGAAATGGCTAGAGCAATCATCACCAAATTTTATGCCAATGTTGGTCACATGAGTCATATCTGAAATTGAGGAATTGGTGGCACCACTTGCATCAGTCTTTTATGTAAGGGTGTCATAAGGGCTGGTATCATACTAAGGGCTACAAAGAACTTCTCCTCTGAAACCATATGGCTAAATTGTTTAATATTGCACAGAAATAATCTTAGGGTAGTGCTTTCTGAAGTTTGTTCAAATGGTCTCTGTTTTGTGACTTTTGGCTGAGTTATGGGAAGCTGAATTCAGTCATATGCCATAACAGCCCATTTTGGCTCAGTGGCTACAAAGAGCATCTTCCTAAGAACAACTGGGACTTATTCTTAAATTTCACACATTAATTATCATCATACGTTGATTATTCAAGTTTGTTAGAATTGTTTTTGTTCAGTGCTTTTTGGCTGCGTTGCAGGAAGCTGAACTAAGCCAGTTTGCTGTATCTTCCTATTTGAATAATAAACCTGCAAAACGTTTTTTGACTGATTGTAATGGTTCCATATGAATGATTTATGGCAGAATTATGGAAATTGAATTGAGTCATTTTACCATATATGTGAGCTATGTGAAGCAGTTACATCTAGCCTGGCACCAGTTTATCAGCATCTATTACATCATGCCACTAGACATTTAGATTTCAGGTTAAATAGCTTGGCAGACTGCCAACTATTTCAGGTTTTGCAACAGGCTAAAGGTCAGCCTAAATCTATTTATAGCTTTGGCAGACTGGCAACTGTATCAGATTATGTAACAGCTCAAGAGTTTACTCAGTGCATCCAGGTATATGACAAGAGTTCACTCAGTGCAGTACCTGCATTCTCCTCATAGCTTTGGCAGACAGCCCAGCGTATCAGATTTGGTGCCAAAGGTCAGTCTGGATCTCTTAATAGCTTTGGCAAACTGCCAACTGTGTCAGATTATGCAACAGGTCAAGAGTTCACTCAGTGCAGCAAGGTACAGGTCAAAAGTTCACTCATTCTAGCCTGGTGCAGGTCAAGAGTTCACCCAGTGCAGTAGCTTGAGCCAGAAATTTGTCACAGTTCATTCGTGGCAACTGCCTTTTTCACCTATGCCTGGTCAGCCCAGTGCATCAAACACAATTGAAGTTTAATGTGTTGGCCTGATATTTTGACCTGTCTATGCATCTTTGATGGTTTTCTCATTCACAAGACAGGTGTTGCCTCCTACAATGACTTTTGCACAGTGTAAGTGCCTGCTTATTTCTACAGAGGAATTTGATATTTCAGCCTGAAATTGGGCATATTTATACATATTGGATTGCTTTGTCATATACAAGACTGGTGGAGCCACCTACAATAATTTTTGCACAGTGTATGTCCCTGCTTATTTCTCAGAAGGGGTTTGATAGATCAGTCTTAATTTAAGCATATGTATATATCTCTGATAGCTTTGTTGTATACAAGACTGGTGGTGCCAGCTACAATAATTTTTGTGTTTTGTGCACCCATTCCAGAATTTCAGCAGTGATGTTTGTGTAATTGTTTCTTGTTCAAAATGTTTAGTACTTGCATTGTTCATAAACATGTTACACATTTACTTGAAAAGTAAAGGTCCAGCATTGAAGCATTATACCTTGTTTAAATCTCATTGCACAGGTTTGCATTAGCCCTGTAGGCCTTGTAATGTCTTATGAGCTGTTTGATGAATATTTGTTAATTTTCTTTTTTTTTCTGCAGTAGAATGTACATGCTAGAGCTTTTTAGCTTTTTTAGCTTTTTTACTCAGTGCATCCAGGTATAGGACAAGAGTTCACTCAGTGCAGTACCTGCATTCTCCTCATAGCTTTGGCAGACAGCCCAGCGTATCAGATTTGGTGCCAAAGGTCAGTCTGGATCTCTTAATAGCTTTGGCAAACTGCCAACTGTGTCAGATTATGCAACAGGTCAAGAGTTCACTCAGTGCAGCAAGGTACAGGTCAAAAGTTCACTCAGTCTAGCCTGGTGCAGGTAAAGAGTTCACCCAGTGCAGTAGCTTGAGCCAGAAATTTGTCACAGTTCATTCGAGGCAACTGCCTTTCTCACCTATGCCTGGTCAGCCCAGTGCATCAAACACAATTGAAGTTTAATGTGTTGGCCTGATATTTTGACCTGTCTATGCATCTTTGATGGTTTTCTCATTCACAAGACAGGTGTTGCCTCCTACAATGCCAGTGTAAGTGCCTGCTTATTTCTACAGAGGAATTTGATATTTCAGCCTGAAATTGGGCATATTTATACATATTGGATTGCTTTGTCATATACAAGACTGGTGGAGCCACCTACAATAATTTTTGCACAGTGTATGTCCCTGCTTATTTCTCAGAAGGGGTTTGATAGATCAGTCTTAATTTAAGCATATGTATATATCTCTGATAGCTTTGTTGTATACAAGACTGGTGGTGCCAGCTACAATAATTTTTGTGTTTTGTGCACCCATTCCAGAATTTCAGCAGTGATGTTTGTGTAATTGTTTCTTGTTCAAAATGTTTAGTACTTGCATTGTTCATAAACATGTTACACATTTACTTGAAAAGTAAAGGTCCAGCATTGAAGCATTATACCTTGTTTAAATCTCATTGCACAGGTTTGCATTAGGCCTGTAGGCCTTGTAATGTCTTATGAGCTGTTTGATGAATATTTGTTAATTTTCTTTTTTTTTCTGCAGTAGAATGTACATGCTAGAGCTTTTTAGCTCAGCTGACTTAAGTCCGGCCGTATGTATTTAATTACCTAACATGAGAATTGCTGAAGCAAGAGACTTTTTTTCAGGAATATAACTTTATTTAATCAAGATTCAATTGTTTACCCAAAATTAGATCTGAATTTTGCAAATTTTTCAAGTCATTAGCATAAATAAAAAATCAATACCTTAAATTTTGTCCATCTTTGGCAATGGCACGTGTTTTCCCTGTAAGCACTGTTGATTTAATTTTCACAGCATATATACATAAGGATTTAATCTTTTAAACCCTGAAATTTCAAAGGAATTTATTGAAAAGGGTAGCTTTTATTCAAGTTTTCATACACCATGTCAAGTGTTGTTTACATCTAGCCCACCTGGTAGTACAGCCTTCACTTGCATTATGTAACCCACCCCAGGCAGCTTGCCTTGACTCAGCTTGGCCACTACCAGCAGGCTTCCCCTCTGCCCTGCACTCCCCCCTCCCCCACCCCCTCCCCCAGATGTTGCATTAACTAGATGAATATTATAATTTTCTGTATTAGATTCATACTTATTCTTGGCTATGCTACTTTTTAGATTTTGTATATTACCACCAGGGTTACAATGATTAAAGTGCACATTTAATTGTGTCCACAAAGTGGTATATTGCTATGAAAGTGTGGATGTTCAACAGATAAGTAATTCCTTACTTCAGAAGAGTAAAGACTTCACCACGTGTGAAATTGACTATCAATTCCAGTAATAAATTAAAGCTGAGATAATAATTAGCACAATGATATTGTTTGTCCCTCATTCAACCAACAGTGTGTATACATTATTTGAAAAGATATTTTATTTTATCAAATTTACTGAATCTTTTATTTTATTTCAGTGAATAAAATTAAGCATGTACTGAAAAATCCATTGTGCAAAACTTTTTAATGGTGGTTCAAGGAATAATCTTGTAGATGCCATGTTGTGGCATTATTTTCTTTTAAATTTTGCTTAAACATTTGTGATTTAAAAATAATAAAATATATGTGTATGCATAATATGACCCAATATGAACTACACCCTGGATACATAATGATTGCAACAATTCTAATATTTTATCTTGTATTTTCAGTTTTTTTATTTAAAATTTATAAAACTTGTAAATAAAAAAATGATTCAGATAAAAACTTTAAGTGGAAAAAGTGGATATGCTAAAAAATAGGCTTATATATTAACTTTATTGCATTATTCCGTTGAAATTGAAATAAAGGTATTAGTCCATTCTGTCCACTTGTCCACCTGTACATCTGTAAATTTTCATATGCATCACAGTATCTCACAACTTTTACTGTTTTTCTTCATGACAGTCTTTTCAGAGTGTTAGTTTGCAATTGTATATTTAGAACTTTACTATAACCAAGTAGGAGGGCCCCTTTCCTCTTAGCTTCTCACATTTTTATATAAATGAAAACATTACAATAGAATATTTTGCATTTTCAAAAATTTCAAACTTCAGCTGAGTGCCGTGACCCATGGGTCCCTTGTTTCATACTGGACTAGAGCTGGATGCCTTATTTTTAGCTCAGCTGACTATAAGTCATCTGAGCTATAGTCTTGGTCCATTGTCCGTCGTCTGTCCATCTGTCAGTCTGTCCGTCAGTCCGTTAGTAGATGTGGCACGTTTTGAAACCGTAAGACCTAGAAATCCAAAATTTGGCATAATGTTAGATGTCCCCAAGATCTCCTACCAAGCCGAAAACTGGGTCTTTGCGACTTCGTTCTTTTGAGAAATTAAGGAAAAACCTCAATTTTTTATTAGAAACCTATTTTCACACTTCAGGGCTGCCTAATATCATAACGACTCATCTGTTTTTCCTCATATTTACCATAAATAATCCTCTATATAGTTCCTATGTACATGCCAGAAATTAGGTCTGTATTCTATAATTTAAACAAATTATGGGCCCAAACATAATGCATTTAAATAATAAGGAAAGAAATTTGATCATTTAACACAAAACTTGTTAAAGCTAAGCACCTTTTTTCCAGTAAATTAACATTTATTAATCAAAATTAAATTGTTTACCCAAAATTAGAACAAAATCTTTTAAATATTTTAAAATATTAACAAAAATAAAAATTGGTACCTTAAATTTTGCCCAACTTTGACCATGGCACGTTTTTTTTCCTGTAACTGCTGTGGATTTAATTTTCAAAGTATGTTTTTGTTAGCATTTCAACTGTTAGCATCAAAAATTTGAAACCAGTTGATCGAAAACTGTAGATTTTATTCAAGTTTCCAAGCACCATGTCACATATTGTTTACATCAAGCTAGTGTTATGCAGTTTGCTAGAGCTCAGCTCCCCAGCTTCAGCTCTAAGTTCCTTAAATTTTGGCATACAGTTAGATGTCTCCAAAATTCCCTACCATGCCAAGAATTTGGTCACTAGGAGTTAATTCCTTCGAGATATTAATGAAAAACTTCATTTTTTCATTAAAAACCCATTGTTACACTTCAGGACTGCCAAATAGCAAAACCACTGATCTGACTTTGATCATGTATAATATACATATTTTTCTATACATTCACTATGCACATGCCAGAAATGATGTCAGTATTGCGTAATTGTTTTATATATTGCCCAAACATAATGGACTTTGTAAAAAATCAGGAAAAATATTTACTCACGTTACATGAAAATTATTGAAGCTAGAGAATTTTTTTCAAGTATATAACTTTGTTTAATTAAGATTCAATTGTGTATCCAAAATTAGATCTGTATTTTGTAAATTTTATAAGTTATTAGCATAAACATTAAATCAGTACCTTAAATTTTACCCAACTTTGACCAAGGCATGTTTTTTTCCTGTGAGTACTGTTGATATAATTTTCACAGCATGTAAACATAAGTATTTAATTTGTTTAAATCTGAAATTTGAAAATAAAAGTTTGAAAATTAGGCTAGTTATTGAATTTTATCTTGTGGCTCTATTGTAGTCACTTGCTTTGTTCCAGATGCATGTAGGCCACTCCAGGTCACTCGAAGTCAGCTATGCCAGGGTTCCTGATTTGTTACAGTCACTGGGGGAGATCCACCTGCTGTGACAGGTGTACAATTGTTCTCATATCACACCCCCCCCCCTCCATGAAAATATAAATATACAGTTGTATGCATGATGTGGTGTTATATGACAAGATTGAGATTTATGATAATGCAATTTAGAATTATGAATCAACTATATATTCAGAAATATATGTTATATTGGAAATGTATACAAGTTAAACTTAAAATAAAAAAAAAATGAGGATCTAATACAAACATGTGTTTATTTTTTTCGAGCCTCAGCAGAATTGGAGATCAGGCTTTGTTTGCCCTGAATGTATATGCAAAAGTGTTGTTAATCCCACCATCCCCCCCCCCCCCCCAGCTGTCATTGATCCTTTGCACCTCACCGTCACCTTTGCACTGGGACATTAGTTGTTATTGCAAATGTGTACAATTATTTTAATTTGAAAAATAATTGGATTAAAAAAAATTAAGATCTAATTGAAACATATTCTTGCCTCATGAGAATGGAACTTAAAGTGATCAGCTCTGTCTCTCCATCATCTCTCAATTATCATTAAATATATATATTAATTATGAAATTTTTCCTTTAAGCACTGTTGAAATAAATTTCATATGTGTATGGATTTAAGCTATTAAAGTCTGAAATTTGAAAGCAATTTATGTATGCAGATGTGTAATATTGCAGATGAAAAACTTTAAAATATTAAAATATATTATCAACTTTGTTTGTCAAACAGTCTGTTTGTCCTTTTTTAAATATTATGTATTTGTGAATGAACTATTTAATCCTGTAAGTATTGTTGAATTAAGTAGAAATCCTATATGTATATACACTATATTAATACAGAGACGTTGTAACTCCCATCATTCCAGCCCCCCCCCCCCCCCACGCCCACCACTACCACCAAGTCCTCGCATCTGGGGACATCAGTTATGTTTCAACTGTATACATTTTATAAAATAAAAAATACATATATTTAATAATATATATTATGTAAAATAGATCCAAATGAGCAAATGGGTAAACTACTGAACTGTCAACAATTTATCAAACAGCCAGCCAATGATCATGGTAAAATATACATCTTATGTTCACAAACTGCTGACATGCTTCAATCTTGACATTAGAGAATGCATGGCTTGGTCACAAAATATTATTTGCAACATTTTCTTACTCATGAATACAAACCAATCATGTCAACCAGCCATGGCATATATTACCTTTTCCTCTTACACTTGATCTCCATTTGATATTATTTTTGATTTTTACCTTCAAGGCCAACTTCAGCTGAGCACAGTGACCCATATTTATAGCACCATGTCTTGAATGATAACATCAAGTCATTGGATAACAGTGTTCTAGGCTGTTACATAACACCTTCACTCCTTGCCTTCTGCTTCTGTGAGTGTCTGGGTCAGGCTGGGTCAGGCAGTAATTACCAGAGAGCCTTTCTCCTCTCTCTCTTTCCCTTTCTCTCTTTCTATGGCAGTCTAGCTCTCTCTCTCTCTCTCTTTCTCTCTCTCTCACCCCTATGTCTCCCTTCCTCCCTCCACCCCATTCTGTTGACAGGTACTATAAACCTGATTTATTAGATATATATGTTGATGCAATTAAGAAATGTGAATCAACTGAAATATTCACATATATATGTTATACTCTAAATGTATAGTTACATTTTTAAATCTGGAAAAAAAATGATGTTATAAAAAAAGGAATTTATGTAAAAATTGTTCATAATTTCCTGGCTCAGAAGAATAGGAATTAAAATAATTTGCTTTGTTTCTCTAGCTTTCTGCCTGTTTTAAATATTTAATAATTATGAATAAACTTTTATTTCCTGTAAGCACTGATAAATTAAATTTCATATCCTGTACGTATATGCAAGGGTATTGTAACTCCCACAATCCCCTTCCCCCACCCCACTAAGTCCTTGCTCCTTGGCACTGTGAACAATAGTTCTATTGCTGTAGCATAAAATTTAATAATTTGAAGAAAATATATACAGAGAGACAGAGGCGTTGTAACTCCCATCATAACCGCTCCCCCCCCCCCCCCCCCATCAAGTCCTTCCGCCTGTGGAGTGGGGACTTTATAGCAACTGTATACATATCATAAAATAGAAAAAAAGTTTATTAAAAAAATTGGATCTCATTAGACAAAGTGTAAAATGTTGAACTGTCAACAGCCTGTCAGAAAGGTATCCAATGGAAATGCATGGTCAGATCTTAAAATATTATTTGCAACAATTTCTTCAATCATATCAACCAACCATGGCCTAGATTACCTCTTTCTCTCAGACTCTATCTACATTTCATAATATTTTAGATTTTAACCTTCCAGGTGTTTAATTACTGTTGAATGCTCCATCCTTCTCTCTCCATCTCCTTTTCTCTCTACATCCATCCCTCCTTACTGCCCACACTGTTTCCTTCTCCGAACCCCCTCCCAGTGTCAGCCTCAGTAAACAAGAACAAGATGAATCGGATATATTCATATTTTTATATATTGTATAACTATTTGTTACCTATGTACATGCCAGAAATTATGTCAATATTGTGTAATATGTAGACATGGTGGGCATCAATATAATGTACCTTGTCAAGACCTAAGAGATATCATGTCATACAGTCACAATTTATAAATCCCCTCTTCAGCATAGTTAATCATAACATTATATCTGTCAAATTGAAATCTTGCAGACTTCCATACACTATAGATCCTTCAACAAATAGCCTTATCATTATTCTACCATTGCTTGGTGTACTGTCATTGCATTCATATTTGCTCAAATATATCCATATTTTCAACAGCTCCCAAATAAATAAAAAATAAACCACTATATTTATTCCATATTAATTCATCAGTCAGGTTATTTCATACATCATTTACTCACATATTACATTATATTCCTTTATAATAGCCTAACATGTCCATGATATTCATAAGGTTTGTCGACTAAATATAGTATCACAATGGTGATACATTTATAGTTCAATCATGATCAGCTGAGTGCCGTGGCCCATGGGTCCCTTGTTTCTGATTTCTGGAGTCCTAATCTCTTAGAATTAGACTGATTCCAGGGCCATTGAACTTAAAGTCCAGACAATTTTGGAAGTATAGACTTAAGCTCTGTGACACTGCTGACATCTAGTGGATAATTTTGGTCAAGTATTTTAGCCATTTAGTATATCATATCAGTGAGGCACAAGAAGCAACAGAAGGTTCAATACTTATTGAAGATGCTGAACATATTTGGTGCATGATCAGAATAGAATTCTTTTTCTCTTTGATGGTATTATACAGTGCTTTTCATTTGTTATTCTCAGTAATTTTTATTGCAGGTCCTTTACAAGAAGTACAAGATACCAGGGTGTGAAGCTTCACTGCAGAAGTATGAAGATTGTGAATTAATTAAAAACCTGACAAAACTACAGGAGCATGCTTTAAGAGTATATGATGTTCTTAAATTCCTGTGCAATTCTTACGGCCACACGTATGTGTATGAAAGCTCTGTGACCAAATCAAAGAGACTGCAGATCTGTTCTGCTGCTAACATTGAAGAAGCATATGGATTCCTTGTCTACCATCAAGTGGTCCATCAGGAAGTTGACAAACACCGGAACCAGCAGAGGCTTTATTTGTATAAGCTGTGGAACGCAGAGGTCTACATTGCAGAAAAATTGGCAGATCTTCTTGAACAACAGAGACATACCCCATTTGCCTTTGGAATTGACTTTGACTGGTGAGTTAATATAATGCCTTTTATGTTTTTATTTTGTATACCTTTGGATTTTACTTTCATTTTGTATTAAGTTTTAAACAGAAAATAACTCATTGGTAACTATTACCCGGCTCTGATACAACAGTTTATGTATGGTGTCCATTGGTGTGTCTAGTTTGGTTGAAATTCATGCATATCTCGGGAGTGATTTAAAGGTGCTGCATCAGGCCTGAACCAAATTGTTTTATGTAAGATAGAACTTAAAAGGTGCTGCATCAGGCCTGAACCAAAGAGGATAAGTAAGATAGAACTTAAAAGGTGCTGCATTAGGCCTGAACCAAATTGTTTTATGTAAGATAGAATTTAAAAGGTGCTGCATCAGGCCTGAACCAAATTGTTTTATGTAAGATAGAACTTAAAAGGTGCTGCATCAGGCCTGAACCAAATTGTTTTATGTAAGATAGAACTTAAAAGGTGCTGCATCAGGCCTGAATAAAATTGTTTTATGTAAGATAGAACTTAAAAGGTGCTGCATCAGGCCTGAACCAAAGAGGATAAGTAAGATAGAACTTAAAAGGTGCTGCATTAGGCCTGAACCAAATTGTTTTATGTAAGATAGAATTTAAAAGGTGCTGCATCAGGCCTGAACCAAATTGTTTTATGTAAGATAGAACTTAAAAGGTGCTGCATCAGGCCTGAACCAAATTGTTTTATGTAAGATAGAACTTAAAAGGTGCTGCATCAGGCCTGAACCAAATTGTTTTATGTAAGATAGAACTTAAAAGGTGCTGCATCAGGCCTGAACCAAATTGTTTTATGTAAGATAGAACTTAAAAGGTGCTGCATCAGGCCTGAACCAAATTGTTTTATGTAAGATAGAACTTAAAAGGTGCTGCATCAGGCCTGAACCAAATTGTTTTATGTAAGATAGAACTTAAAAGGTGCTGCATCAGGCCTGAACCAAATTGTTTTATGTAAGATAGAACTTAAAAGGTGCTGCATCAGGCCTGAACCAAATTGTTTTATGTAAGATAGAACTTAAAAGGTGCTGCATCAGGCCTGAACCAAATTGTTTTATGTAAGATAGAACTTAAAAGGTGCTGCATCAGGCCTGAACCAAATTGTTTTATGTAAGATAGAACTTAAAAGGTGCTGCATCAGGCCTGAACCAAAGAGGATAAGTAAGATAGAACTTAAAAGGTGCTGCATCAGGCCTGAACCAAATTGTTTTATGTAAGATAGAACTTAAAAGGTGCTGCATTAGGCCTGAACCAAATTGTTTTATGTAAGATAGAACATAAAAGGTGCTGCATCAGGCCTGAATAAAATTGTCTAAGGAAGATAGAATTAAAAGGTGCTGCATCAGGCCTGAACCAAATTGTTTTATGTAAGATAGAACTTGAAAGGTGCTGTATTAGGCCTGAACCAAATTGTTTTATGTAAGAAAGGTGCTGCATCAGGCCTGAACCAAATTGTTTTATGTAAGATAGAACTTAAAAGGTGCTGCATTAGGCCTGAACCATATTGTTTTATGTAAGATAGAATTTAAAAGGTGCTGCATCAGGCCTGAACCAAATTGTTTTATGTAAGATAGAACTTAAAAGGTGCTGCATCAGGCCTGAACCAAATTGTTTTATGTAAGATAGAACTTAAAAGGTGCTGCATTAGGCCTGAACCATATTGTTTTATGTAAGATAGAACTTAAAAGGTGCTGCATTAGGCCTGAACCAAATTGTTTTATGTAAGAAAGGTGCTGCATCAGGCCTGAACCAAATTGTTTTATGTAAGATAGAACTTAAAAGGTGCTGCATCAGGCCTGAACCAAATTGTTTTATGTAAGATAGAACTTAAAAGGTACTGCATTAGGCCTGAACCATATTGTTTTATGTAAGAAAGAACTTAAAAGGTGCTGCATTAGGCCTGAACCAAATTGTTTTATGTAAGAAAGGTGCTGCATCAGGCCTGAACCAAATTGTTTTATGTAAGATAGAACTTAAAAGGTGCTGCATTAGGCCTGAACCAAATTGTTTTATGTAAGATAGAACTTAAAAGGTGCTGCATCAGGCCTGAACCAAATTGTTTTATGTAAGATAGAACTTAAAAGGTGCTGCATCAGGCCTGAACCAAATTGTATAAGGAAGATAGAACTTAAAAGGTGCTGCATCAGGCCTGAACCAAATTGTTTTATGTAAGATAGAATTTAAAAGGTGCTGCATCAGGCCTGAACCAAATTGTTTTATGTAAGATAGAATTTAAAAGGTGTTGCATCAGGCCTGAACCAAAGAGTATAAGTAAGATAGAACTTAAAAGATGCTGCATTAGGCCTGAACCAAATTGTTTTATGCAAGATAGAACGTAAAAGGTGCTGCATCAGGCCTGAACCAAATTGTTTTATGTAAGATAGAACTTAAAAAGTGCTGCATCAGGCCTGAACCAAATTGTATAAGGAAGATAGAACTTAAAAGGTGCTGCATCAGGCCTGAACCAAAGAGTATAAGTAAGATAGAACTTAAAAGCGGCAAGATGCACAGAGAACACATAACAGTCATGTCACCTATGCCAAATTGCAGCTGTGATCATATAACTGATCAATCTGACCATGACACTGTCAACAGTAGGATAATTAAAAGTAAGGCAGCTATCAGACTAGATCTTACTTGGGTCAATGCAATTATCTACCCTTGCAACCATGAACTTTCACAAAATATTATCAAGCATGATTTGAAGTTTTAAGTAAAATTCCTTCTCTTTCATATAAAGGGTAATTTGTTGTAATATGTTAAATACCAAAGAAGTTATAGAGATTTTCATTACTCCTACCCTTATTGTATGATCGATATCTGCAGGTTTTCATCGCTGGGGTAGTGTATTAACACCTGCTGTCCAAAAAAATTGCACCCCCTTTCCACTCGAATCTGCCCTGACAATAATACAGAGACCTGTAGCTGACCATGGATACCATTAAAAGTAAATGAATCTTAAACAGACAGCTTTGGTTAAACTTTTCACCCAAGAAAAGCAATAAAGAAGCAAAATTTTGGAAGAAAATTAAGTTTAATGCACTTGTTGACCCCTCTGACCTTGACCTTTCACAAATATTATCAACCATGATTTAAGGTTAAAGCAAAATTCCTACTCTTTCATATGAGGGGCAATTTGTTGCAATATATTAAATACTTAAGAAGTTAGAGAGATTTTCATTACCCCTACCCCAATCCTGGGAACAAATTTTCATTGCCAGAGTAGTGTATGAAACATACTGTCACAAAAAATTGCACCACTTTTCGCACTCAGAGAAATTAAGCTGAAATCTGGTACCAATGGAAATTTTCTAGGTGATGGGGTGAGCATTTCAGTCTGAAACCTCTCCTTGCTCCCAGACTAATGCTAGTGCATGTAGTGCCATCTATGAACTAACAATGGTATCAAACAATGTAAACAAAAGGATGCAGTCTTTCATATTTCAGTTCACTTATCATCCATTCTCTGTGGTTGCAAGCCATATTAAAGGTATGTATGAAGTATTTTAAAATGAAAGCAACAGATAAGATCAAACTTATTTAAATGAATTTTATTATTTAATTTAAAATTAAACTATTACTGTTTATCAGTCCTTTATAATTATCATCGGTTGGAATTTTATTGTGTGGTTGCAGTGACACATTGTTGTTTGTGAGTTATAGGAGCAGCAAACTTCTTTGTGATGATAAAAAAATGATTTATTCCTTTTCTTCATATACAAGTTTTTCTGATGTTCTAGTGATTAAAAACCTTTTGATGTTAACTTTACATGCTGGTTATTAAGTCTATTAATTATGTGCCTGGGCAAGGACATAATGTCAACATATCAGTCAGCTAAGTGTCATGACCCAAGGGTCACTTGTATGTTTTAGTTTTATGAAGAAAAAATATGTGCATTATCTGGATGGGAAAACGATACATGTAAGATTTTTTTTTTTTACATTACAGTTAGCCATACACTGACCTTGTTTGAGATGATACCAGGTCAGATCTGCTATAACAGTGTAGTTCACATTACAGTAAGCCATACACATACCTTGTTGGAGATGATGATTAAGTCAGAGCTGCTATAACAGTGTAGTATACATTACAGTAAGCCATACACAGCCTTTGTTGGAGATAATTATCAGGTTAGAGCTGCTATAACAGTGTAGTTAACATTACAGTAAGGCATACACAGCCCTTGTTGGAGATGATGATCAGGTCAGAGCTGCTATAACAGTGTAGTTTACATTACAGTAAGCCCTACACAGACCTTGTTGGAGATGTCAGCTATACACAGACCTTTTTTGAAATGATGATCAGGTCAGAGCTGCAATAACAGTGTAGTTTACAATACAGTAAGCCATACACAGACCTTGTTGGAGATGATGATCAGGTCAGAGCTGCTATAACAGTGTAGTTTACAATACAGTAAGCCATACACAGACCTTGTTGGAGATGATGATCAGGTCATAGCTGCTATAACAGTAGTTTACATTACAGTAAGCCTTACACAGACCATGTTGGAGATGATGATCAGGTCAGAGCTGCTATAACAGTGTAGTTTACATTACAAAAGCCATACACAGACCTTGTTTGAGATGATGATCAGGTCAGAGCTGCTATAACAGTGTAGTTTAATTTACAGTAAGCCTTACACAGACCATGTTGGAGATGATGATCAGGTCAGAGCTGCTATAACAGTGTAGTTTACATTACAGTAAGCCATACACAGACCTTGTTGGAGATGATGATCAGGTCAGAGCTGCTATAACAGTGTAGTTTACGATAGAGTAAGCCATACACAGACCTTGTTGGAGATGATGATCAGGTCAGAGCAGCTATTACAGTAGTTTACATTACAGTAAGCCATACACAGACCTTGTTGGAGATGATGATCAGGTCAGAGCTGCTATAACAGTGTAGTTTACATTACAGTAATCCATACACAGACCTTGTTGGAGATGAAGATCAGGTCAGAGCTGCTATAACAGTGTAGTTTACATTAAAGTAAGCCCTACACAGACCTTGCTGGAGATGTAAGCTATACAGAGACCTTTTTTGAGATGATGATCAGGTCAGAGCTGCTTTAACAGTGTAGTTTACATTACAAAAGCCATACACAGACCTTGTTAGATGATGATCAGGTCAGAGCTGCTATAACAGTGTAGTTTACGATAGAGTTAGCCGTACACAGACCTTGTTGGAGATGATATCAGGTCAGAGCTGCTATAACAGTGTAGTTTACAATACAGTAAGCCATACACAGACCTTGTTGGAGATGATGATCAGGTCAGAGCTGCTATAACAGTGTAGTTTACAATACAGTAAGCCATACACAGACCTTGTTGGAGATGATGATCAGGTCATAGCTGCTATAACAGTAGTTTACATTACAGTAAGCCTTACACAGACCATGTTGGAGATGATGATCAGGTCAGAGCTGCTATAACAGTGTAGTTTACATTACAGTAAGCCATACACAGACCTTGTTTGAGATGATGATCAGGTCAGAGCTGCTATAACAGTGTAGTTTAATTTACAGTAAGCCTTACACAGACCATGTTGGAGATGATGATCAGGTCAGAGCTGCTATAACAGTGTAGTTTACATTACAGTAAGCCATACACAGACCTTGTTGGAGATGATGATCAGGTCAGAGCTGCTATAACAGTGTAGTTTACGATAGAGTAAGCCATACACAGACCTTGTTGGAGATGATGATCAGGTCAGAGCAGCTATTACAGTAGTTTACATTACAGTAAGCCATACACAGACCTTGTTGGAGATGATGATCAGGTCAGAGCTGCTATAACAGTGTAGTTTACATTACAGTAATCCATACACAGACCTTGTTGGAGATGAAGATCAGGTCAGAGCTGCTATAACAGTGTAGTTTACATTAAAGTAAGCCCTACACAGACCTTGCTGGAGATGTAAGCTATACAGAGACCTTTTTTGAGATGATGATCAGGTCAGAGCTGCTTTAACAGTGTAGTTTACATTACAAAAGCCATACACAGACCTTGTTAGATGATGATCAGGTCAGAGCTGCTATAACAGTGTAGTTTACGATAGAGTTAGCCGTACACAGACCTTGTTGGAGATGATATCAGGTCAGAGCTGCTATAACAGTGTAGTTTACAATACAGTAAGCCATACACAGACCTTGTTGGAGACGTTGATCAGGTCAGAGATGCTATAAAAGTGTAGTTTACATTACAGTAAGCCATACACAGACCTTGTTGGAGATGATGATCAGGTCAGAGCTTCTATAACAGTGTAGTTTACATTACAGTAAGCTATACACAGACCTTGTCGGAGATGTGAGCTATACACAGACCTTGTTGGAGATGATGGTCAGGCCAGAGCTGCTATAACAGTGTAGTTTACATTACAGTAAGCCTTACACAAACCTTGTTGGAGATGATGATCAAGTCAGAGCTGCTATAACAGTGTAGTTTACATTACAGTAAACCATACACAGACCTTGTTTGAGATAATGATCAGGTCAGAGCTACTATAACAGTGTAGTTTACATTACAGTATGCCATACGCAGGCATTGTTTGAGATGATGATCAGGTCAGAGCTGCTCTAACAGTGTAGTTTTCATTACAGTAAGCCATACACAGACCTTGTTGGAGATGATGATCAGGTCAGAGCTGCTATAACAGTGTAGTTTACATTACAGTAAGCCATACTCAGACCTTGTTGGAGATGATGATCAGGTCAGAGCTGCTATAACAGTGTAGTATACATTACAGTAAGCCATACACATACCTTGTTGGAGATGATGATCAGGTCAGAGCTGCTATAACAGTGTAGTTTACATTACAATAAGCCATACACAGACCTTGTTAGAGATGATGATCAGGTCAGACCTGCTATAACAGTGTAGTATACATTACAGTATGCCATACACAGACCTTGTTTGAGATGATGATGAGGTCAGAGATGCTATAACAGTGTATTTTACATTACAGTAAGCCATACACAGACCTTGTTGGAGATGATGATCAGGTCAGAGCTGCAATAACAGTGTAGTTTACATTACAGTAAGCCATACACAGACCTTGTTGGAGATGATGATCAGGTCAGAGCTGCTATAACAGTGTAGTTTACATTACAGTATGCCATACACAGACCTTGTTTGAGATGATATATCAGGTCAGAGCTGCTGTAACAGTGTAGTTTACATCACAGTAAGCCATACACAGACCTTGTTGGAGATGATGATCAGGTCAGAGCTGCTGTAACAGTGTAGTTTACATTACAGTAAGCCATACACGGACCTTGTTTTGGATGATGGTCAGGTCAGAGCTGCTATAAAAGTGTTGTTTACATTACAGTAAGCCATACACAGACCTTGTTGGAGATGATGATCAGGTCAGAGCTGCTTTAACAGTGTAGTTTACATTACAGCATGCCATACACATACCTTGTTTGAGATGATGATCAGGTCAGAGCTGCTATAACAGTGTAGTTTACATTACAGTAAGCCATACACAGACCTTGTTTGAGATGATGATCAGGTCAGAGCTGCTATAACAGTGTAGTTTACATTACAGTAAGCCTTACACAGACCATGTTGGAGATGATGATCAGGTCAGAGCTGCTATAACAGTGTAGTTTACATTACAGTAAGCCATACACAGACCTTGTTTGAGATGATGATCAGGTCAGAGCTGCTATAACAGTGTAGTTCAATTTACAGTAAGCCTTACACAGACCATGTTGGAGATGATGATCAGGTCAGAGCTGCTATAACAGTGTAGTTTACATTACAGTAAGCCATACACAGACCGTGTTAAAGATGATGATCAGGTCAAAGCTGCTGTAACAGTGTAGTTTAATTTACAGTAAGCCTTACACAGACCTTGTTGGAGATGATGATCAGGTCAGAGCTGCTGTAACAGTGTAGTTTACATTACAGTAAGCCATACACAGACCGTGTTAAAGATGATGATCAGGTCAAAGCTGCTGTAACAGTGTAGTTTAATTTACAGTAAGCCATACACAGACCATGTTGGAGATGATGATCAGGTCAGAGCTGCTGTAACAGTGTAGTTTACATTACAGTAAGCCATACACAGACCGTGTTGAAGATGATGATCAGGTCAGAGCTGCTGTAACAGTGTAGTTTACATTACAGGAAGCCATACACAGACCTTGTTGGAGATGATGATCAGGTCAGACCTGCTATAACAGTGTTGTTTACATTACAGTGAGCCAAAGAAAGACCTTGTTTGAGATAATGATCAGGTCAGAGCTACTATAACAGTGTAGTTTACATTACAGTAAGCCATACACAGACCTTGTTGGAGATGATGATCAGGTCAGAGCTGCTATAACAGTGTAGTTTACATAACAGTAAGCCATACACAGACCTTGTTTGAGATGATGATCAGGTCAGAGCTGCTATAACAGTGTAGTTTACATATCATAGTAAGCCATACACAGACCTTGTTGGAAATGATGATCAGGTCAGAGCTACTATAACAGTGTAGTTTACATTACAGTAAGCCATACACAGACCTTGTTGGAGATTATGATCAGGTCAGAGCTACTATAACAGTGTAGTTGACATTACTGTAAGCCATACACTGAAACACAGACCTTGTTTGAGATGATGATCAGGTCAGAGCTGCTATAACAGTTTAGTTTACATTACAGTAAGCCATATACAGACCTTATTTGAGATGATGATCAGGTCAGAGCTGCTTTAACAGTGTAGTTTACATCACAGTTAGCCATACACAGACCTTGTTTGAGATGATGATCAGGTCAGAGCTGCTATAACAGTCTATTTTACATTACAGTAAGCCATACACAGACCTTGTTGGAGATGATGATCAGGTCAGGGCTGCGATGATGATCAGCCAGCAGCCGGTGGTAGTGATGTCGGGACGAGGGGGATGTGGTAAGACCCACGTCATCAGCATGCTGTGTCAGACCATGGAGAGTCTGATACGCCAAGACCTGAAGGAGGAAGAAGCCCTGGAAATGTAAGTATCATGTCACAGTATTCAAATCTTATATTGTTGACCAAGAGTTGGTGGGAGGAAACGTTTTCAGCCTCTTTAATGTTTGTTTGCCTATGTTTCTCTAACCATTGTGGAAAGGTTAAGGCCACCGTGCCTGTGGCAGTCTGTGATGACTATTTATATCAAAATAAAACAAGAATGTTCCCCTAGGGGCACACACAGAGCAGAAAAACATGGCAGGTTGAAATGAAATAACAAAACTAATAAAAAACACTCTTTCCAGTACTTGCATTTGCTGTACCAGCAACTAATGATAGTACAGCAGAACACACCCAGTCACTTGAATTTCATCATAAAAGTTTTTATACACCATTCTTAACAAGACTTACTATGGTATACTCATGTTCCATCTGTCCCTCCACCTTATGTACTTCTGTTGATTTTCAGTGTTG
The DNA here is from genome assembly GCA_026874595.1 of Sipunculus nudus. NCBI lineage: Eukaryota > Metazoa > Annelida > Sipuncula > Golfingiida > Sipunculidae > Sipunculus > Sipunculus nudus. Next base: position 84,527,237 of record CM049311.1, on the reverse strand, counting down.
CTGCAAAACTTGCCAGGGCTTTGATGGATTTTTGTGAAACTTGCCATATATTATCTCATTCAGGTTTGATTAAATAGGCTACTAGCCAGTACTAATAATGTGTTTATATATCACTGTAGCAAATCTCTGAAGATTTGTAGACATTTCCCCATTTTGTAATTGGGGATCAAACAGAGGACCAGCCACAAAGTCCAACATATTAAAGCTAGGCCAAGTTCTACACTAATACTTAATTTCTTCAGGAAAATACTGTGGGTTATATTGTACTTTTTTTACAATAAATAACATCTTAAGACTAATGGACCACTGCTTTCTAATGAAGATGTGTCTAATTTTTTTGTCACAGAGAGGAGTTTGATGACAGTGGTCTGCTTTCTGGAGAGGATCAAGCCACACAGGACATTGCTCTGGAGGCTGATGGAGTATCCTGTAACATCCAAGGTTCAGGAGGAACCAGGTATAATCATCAAGATTAATTCCATTTATGGTACTTAAATGCTCAATTTATCATGGTCATTATGGTTAGCCCTTTATTGTTTCAAGCCTCGAATTTCAATTTTTGGAAGTGACAAGCTTATGCTGCCTGTCTTTAACTCTACAGGCGGGAAAGAAATTGGGCAGGCAGTTTTCTTTTTAAGTCCAAACTTACAAAAGAAGGGCAAACAACCATTGTCACTTGTGTATGCATTCGAAGGCAAACTGGTATGAATTAATCTGCGTGTCACTGGAGAGAGTATTACCAGAAACCTGCATTAGTACTTCTAATTAAAAGATTACAAATGTTAAAAAAATGACCAGTGTACTTAACATATTTGGTCTTCCATGCTGCAGCAATATCAAGATTGAAATACACATGATTTTTTAGCTCAGCTGCCTGAAAGTCATCTGAGCTATAGTGATCACCCTTTTTCGGTCGGCCGTCCGGCAGTCCGTCCATCCGTTAACAGGGCACAAATCGTAACCACTGGACCTGGAATCTTCTTACTTGACATCCAGGGAGGTCAATGAAACATCTCCTTGGAAACCTGAAATTAGGTCTCTGTTACACATATTCTCCAAGCTATTGGTCTCTTAAGTTCCCCCCAGGATAAATTAAAAATTTGATACAAAAGCTCAAGTATCTGAATAACTACTGCATTGATCACCATGATTCTTTGGATGAATTTTGATCATGGAGTGTTCCATCAGTTCCGACAAACTGGTGGCGCCACCTGTATTTTTTCAATTTTGACGAATTTTATGCCCCCGCCACATAGTTTTACCCATGTCTGTCATTCCGTCCTTCCGTCATTCCGAAATCAAACAGTTGTACGGACTTTTTTTAGCAATGCCTGCAGATATTGGCCTGATTTTTTGTGTGTAGGCAGATATAGACCAGTTACAGATCGAGTTCGCGTTTCATCCCGGTTGACCTATTTTTGACCGTTTTACAGCTCCTAAACTAAGAAAATTTCATGAAAAATAGAAATTTTCATGACAAATACACATGTACAGACTTTTTTTGCAATGCCTGCAGAAATTGGCCTGATTTTTGGTGTGTAGGCAGATAATGACCAGTTACAGATCGAGTTTGCGTTTTGTCCCAGTTGACCTTCTTTTGACTGTTTTACGGCTCCTAAACTTAGAAAATTTCATGAAAAATAGAAATTTTCATGACAAATACACATGTACGGACTTTTTTTCGCAATGCCTGCAGATATTGGCCTGATTTTTTTGTGTGTGGGCAGATAATGTCCAGTTACAGATCGAGTTCACGTTTCGTCCCTGTTGACCTACTTTTGAACGTTTTACGCCTCCTTAACTTAGAAAATTTCATGAAAAATAGAAATATTCATGACAGATACACATGTACTGACTTTTTTTCGCAATGCCTGCAGATATTGGCCTGATTTTTGGTGTGTTGGCAGATATAGACCAGTTACAGATCAAGTTTGTGTTTGGTCCTGGTTGACCTACTTTTGACCGTTTTACGGCTCCTGAACATAGAAAATTTCATGAAAAACATGTACGGACTTTTTTTCGCAATGCCTGCAGATATTGGCCTGATTTTTGGTGTGTGGGCAGATATTGACCAGTTACATATTGAGTTCACGTTTTTTTTTCCAGTTGACCTACTTTTGACTGTTTTGGTGTGTGGGCAGATATAGACCAGTTACAGATTGAGTTCGCGTTTGGTCCCGGTTGACCTACTTTTGACCGTTTTACAGCTCCTGAACATAGAAATTTTCATGAATAATATGAAATTTCATGACAAATACACATGTATGGACTTTTTTTCGCAATGCCTGCAGATATTGGCCTGATTTTTTGGTGTGTGGGCAGATAATGACCAGTTACAAATCCAGTTCACGTTTTGTCCCAGTTGACCTACTTTTGACCGTTTGACGGTGCTCTAACATAGAAAATTTCATAAAAAAGTGCACATGTATGGACTTTTTTCGCAGTGCCTGCAGATACAGGCCTGAATTTTGGTGTGTGGGCAGATAATATCCAGTTACAGATCGAGTTCTTGTTTTGTCCCGGTTCACCTACTTTTGACTGTTTTACTGCTCATAAACTAAGAAAATTTCATGAAACATAGAAATTTTCATGACAAATACACATGTACAGACTTTTTTTGCAATGCCTGCAGATATTGGCCTGATTTTTTGTGTGTAGGCAGATAATGACCAGTTACAGATCGAGTTCCTGTTTCGTCCTGGTTGACCTACTTTTGAACGTTTTACGCCTCCTTTACTTAGAAAATTTCATGAAAAATAGAAATATTCATGACAGGTACACATGTACGGACTTTTTTTTCTCAATGCCTGCAGATATTGGCCTGATTTTTGGTGTGTGGGCAGATATTGACCAGTTACAGATTGAGTTCGCGTTTTTTTTTCCAGTTGACCTAGTTTTGACTGTTTTGGTGTGTGGGCAGATATAGACCAGTTACAGATCGAGTTCGCGTTTGGTCCCAGTTGACCTACTTTTGACCGTTTTACAGCTCCTGAACATAGAAATTTTCATGAATAATATGAAATTTCATGACAAATACACATGTATGGACTTTTTTTCGCAATGCATGCAGATATTGGCCTGATTTTTGGTGTGTGGGGAGATATTGACCAGTTACAGATAGAGTTCCCGTTTCTTCCCAGTTGACCTACTTTTGACTGTTTTACGGCTCCTGAACATAGAAAATTTCATGTAAAATATAAATTTTCATGACAAATACACTTGTACAGACTTTTCTTTGCAATACCTGCAGATATTGGCCTGATTTTTGGTGTGTGGGCAGATAATGACCAGTTACAGATCGAGTTCACGTTTTGTCCTGGTTGACCTACTTTTGACCGTTTGACGGTGCTCTAACATAGAAAATTTCATAAAAAAGTGCACATGTATGGACTTTTTTTCGCAGTGCCTGCAGATACAGGCCTGAATTTTGGTGTGTGGGCAGATAATGACCAGTTACAGATGGAGTTCTTGTTTTGTCCCAGTTGACCTACTTTTGACCATTTGACTGCTCCTGAGCATAGAAAGTTTCATGAAATATAGAAATTTTCATAACAAATGCATATGTACTGACTTTTTTTCCTCAATGCCTGCAGTTACCACCCTGATTTTTTATGTGTGGGCAGATAATGACAGTTACAGATCGAGTTCACGTTTCGTCCCGGTTGACCTGCTTTTGATTGTTTTACGGCTCCTAAACATAGAAAATTTCATGAAAGACAGAAATTTTTATGGAAAATGCACATGTATGGACTTTTTTTCACAATGCCTGCATATACTGGCATGATTTTTGGTGTGTTGCTTGATAATGACCCGGTACAGATCGAGTTTGCATTTTGCCCTTGTTGACCTTCTTTTGACCATACGACACCTCCTGAACTTAAAAAATGTTTCAAAATTTTACAAATGTTTCTAATTTGACCCAGGCTGGGCATTCGTGTCGTTCCGTTTCATCTACTTTTCTCTATTTTTGATACCTTCAAAGAAGCTGTCATCTGTTAACAGGGCACAAATTGTAACTGCTGGACCTGGAATCTTCTTACTTGACATCAAAGGAGGTCCATGAAAAGTCTCTGTGGAAATCTGAAATTAGGTCTCTGTTACCCAGATCTTCTGAGCTATATGGCTCTTGGAAAGTTTTCTTATAAGCCAGACAAATGGCACCATGCACCTACTTTCCTGGTTTTGTAGAATAAAAAAAAAGCTCTTTTCTCACTAGAGATTTGCAGTATTGGCCTGAATAGGTGCATACCAATAGATCTTGGACTCCTCCATATTGTACTCAAGACTTGTGGTTCCATCTGCAATAGTTTTCTTGTGGCGTCTATCCATAGAGGTTTTTAGGTGAAAATTGCTCATATTTTAGGAGTGGTTCAAGGTATAAGTCTGAATTTTGGCATGTTATTCTGTCTTGGAGAGTTTTCTCGTAAACAAGACATTTCTAAGGACTCTTCACAAAATTTTTTGGCACTCTGGCAATCATTTTGCTCATTGTTCAACACTCCTTGAATTCAGCTGAGCCTCATGGCCCATGGGCGACTAGTTATTGGTTTAGCACTGCTTTTATATGGAGACACAGACTTGGGTTGGGAAATGGGAATTAATATACTGTGTCATATTGTAATATCAGGCCTAATTGTGATGATGATAAAATGGCAATATAAATGGTGTTCCGGGTATTTCTTTTATAACTGTATGTTTAACCTTAGGGACACAAGTTTCAACAACTGTACACAGCATGTGTGATATATTTTCGGGTTTTACCCAGACGCACGAAGGGACAAAAAACACAAGATGTCCATTTGGCTGTCCGTTAACAGGACACAAATCGTAACCGCCGGACCTGGAATCTTCAAACTTGAAATCCTGGGAGGTCCATAAAAAATCTACTTTGACACCTGAAATTAGGTCTCTGTTACTCATATTCTTTGAGCTATGGGTCTCGCTATGGGTAAGTACCCCCCCAGAATAAGCAAAAATTTGATACAAAACCTCAAGTATCTGAATAACTACTGCATTGATCACCATGATTCTTTGTGTGAATATTGATCATGGAGCGCTCAGCCAGTTCCCGCAAACTGGTGGCACAACCTGTATTTTTTTCTAATTTTTACGATTTTTTTCTCTATTTCTGAGACCTTCAAAAAAGCTGTCAAATGTTTCCAGGGCACAAATTGTAACCACTGGACCTGAAATCTTCAAACTTGACATGCTGGGAGGTCCATAAAAAATCTCCTTGGACACATGAAATTTGGTCTCTGTTACCCATTCTTTGAGCTATGGGTCTCATAAGTACCCCCCAGAATAATAAAAAAATTGATACAAAAGCTGTGGTATCTGAACAAATAGTGCATTGATCACCCTGGTTCTTTGCTTGCATATTCATCATGGAGTGTTTCATCAGTTCATGCTGACTGGTGGCACCACCTTAATTTTTTTTTTTAAATTTAACACTTTTTTTCTCTATTTATGAGACCTAATTCTAGCTTTGGGGAGAACTTTGAGAAACTCTCAGGATGTCAGGTTTGGAGATTCTGGGTCCAATGGTTATGATTTGTGTCCTACTTTGGTATCAAATTTACAATTATTCTGAGGGTAGACCCAGTTGTGGCTCTGTTGTAAACACAGAGCCACAGGTCCCTGCCTTCATTTATCTAGCGGACGGGAGTAGGCTTCACCTGATGTTGGGTGCCTATCCCAGTGCCCCTGTGCAATTGTTTTAAGCAGCAGTGTGCATGCATGTGTTACATCATCACTGGTGCATGGTGTGAGTGTCCTGTAACTGGATCACTGGATGCACAGGACCACTGCCTACAGGCAGTATTGTTACCAAGATAACACACTGGAATGTTTCAGCTGGCCAGGCGCATGTATCACATTTCAGCTGGGTGGGCAAGTAAGTTGGCAGTGATGATGTAACACGTGCAGTGTACATGGCTAGCCTGAAACAATCACCAGCCAATCACCGGGGGGGGGGGGGGGGGGGGGGGGGGGGGGGCTAAACCACAGCCTAAATGCACTGAAAGTGGGTACATCGTGGTCACCTGCATTCGCTCCTGTCGGCTAGATAAATGAAGGCAGGGACCTGTGGCTCTGTGTTTACAACAGAGCCACAACTGGGTCTATTCTGAGGGGTGCTTATAAGCCCCATAGCTCAGAGGTACCAGAGACCTAATTTCACTTTTCAAAGGAGACTTTTCATGGACCTCCCTGGATTTTAAGTTAGAAGATTCCAGGTCCAATGGTAAGGATTTTTTGCCCTGCTTTGGTATCAAATTTTCAATTATGCTGGGGGTATTTCTGAGCCCAATAGCTTGAAATATGGTTAACAGTCACCTAATTAAAGGTTCACCAGTCTGCAGAAACTTATGAAACAATCTAGACCAATATCCATGGAAAGAATCATGGTGATCAATGCATAAGTTGTTCAGATACTTGAGCTTTTATAACAAATTTTCCATTATGGGGGGTGGGGGGGGGGGTACTTCAGAGGATCCATAACTGGGACAGTATAGGTGAGAGGGACCTAATTTCAGGTTTCCAAGGAGACTTTTTCATGGGCCTCTGCATGTCAAGATACAAAATTCTTGTTCCAGTCATTCTGATTTGTGCCCTGTCAACAGATGACCGCATCTTTTAAGGTCTCAAAAATAAAGAAAAAAAATCGAAAAAATACAGATGGCGCCACCAGTCTGCAGAAACTGATGAAACACTCCATGATCAATATCCATGCAAAGAATCATGGTGATCAATGCATTAGTTGTTCAAATACTTGAGCTTTTGTATCAAATTTTTCATTATTCTAGGGGGGTACTTCAGTCCCATAGCTTGAAAAAATATGGATAACAGAGACCTAATTCCAGGTTTCCAAGGAGATTTTTCATGAACCTCTTAGGATGCAAAGTTAGAAGATTCCAGGTCCAGTGGTTACAATTTGTGCCCTGTAAACGGACAGACGACCAGATGGCCTGACGACAGCTGGACGGACAAAGAGTGATCGCTGTAACTCAGATGACTTAAAGTCAGCTGAGCTAAAAAATAGGTCTAATTGACCAAATGTGTAAACTGCTGAACTATCAACAATTTATCAAAAAGCCAACAATGATCATGGTAATAATATAGATCTTATGTTCACCAACTGCTCAGATTCTTAAATTTCAAGATTTAGAAAGACATGGTCTGGTCACAAAATATTATTTGCAAAAATTTCTTACTCATCAAAACAAACAAATCATATCAACCAGCCATGGCCTATATTACCTCTTCATCTCAGACTTTCTCCATTTGATATTATTTTATATTTTTAGCTTCAAGGTCAACTTCAGCTGAGCACAGTGACCCATGGGTCCCTTGTTTAAATAAACCAGTCACGATCATTGCTGACAGCAGCCGACCAATTTATACCTGCTTTTACAGGTTGCCAGTCATCAAATTTGAGACCTGCTGTTTAGATTTATTAGAGATTTTAGATAAAATCTGACACACTTTACACTCACATTGCAAGCAATATCTTGCTGAATCTCTGTTGTATCTTTCTAAAATTTTTGAAAAGTTGATAAAGAGATTGTTTTCTGTAGGTAAATGGGGATCTTTAGAACTGAAAATAGATAAGTAAGTGTGACCTTTAGAATCTGGAAAACGAGAATATCCTAGGTATCTTCCTGGCATTATGGAGTTATTAATTAGCGGTGCCCAATAGTGATCACCGTGTCAGTCCATCCTTCTGTCTGTCTGTCCTTTCTTCAGTGACACTTTCTTTCGCGCACGATAACTCTAAAACAACATACTGCAGCTTTCCCTAATTCACAGAGATGATTGGTACCTATCAGGGCTCCATCTCTATGGAATTGAAATTCCAATATGGCTGCTAGAGCACAATCGCTGATTTTCTTTCACACCCGATATCTCAACAAGAACACGCTATATCTTTCTCAGATTCACAGGGATCATTGGTGCCTATATCGGGGCTTCTGACCAATTGAAATACAGACTTGCTCAAAATCAAATATGGACAACAGAGTTCAATCGGTGATTTTCTATTGCACACATTATTTCAGACATATCTTCTTTTATATAATTTGAACAAGTAGGATTTTTGCCCTCATGCAAATGGATAAAAACCTGTTTCTGTTTGTGATATTTTTCAACTTTAACCTAAACTTTTCACCCACATGTAAACTGGTCCAGCACTACCAGAAATGCGGGGCCCTCTGAGGACTAAATATTGTCTGACCACATCTAGTTGAAAATATTTTATTAAGTAATTTTCAGTGCATCTTGCTACACCTTTTCAGTTATTCTTGTAAGTATAGAAGGGCATAGGCTGTTTGAAAATCTGTTATCAAAACAGGTAATTTTATCACAAGATATTAATTTTATTTGCTAATAATCATGATTCTTGACCCAAAAAATCGATATTAATGTCTTGTTTCAGCTATAATCCAGGTTTTCATATTTATTTTGCAGTGAAAAGAAATGTGACAATCCCATAATCCTCCTGACAGCACCAACAGGGAAAGCTGCTAAGTTGCTAGGCAACAGGGCCAAGCTGCAATCCTTCACACTTCATCATGTGATCTACAGCTACAGGGCATGGGTGAAAGAAAGTGAAAAGAAAGAAGCTGCTGGAGAGGAATCTAGCCCATGGAAATTCTCAAAAGTTGTGGTATTGGTGGTTGATGAATGCAGCCTTGTTTCTGTCCAGACATTTTCCGCTGTACTGAGGAAACTCTGTGAGGAATCACAACTCAGGAAGGTCATCCTCCTTGGGGATACGCATCAGTTGCCTTCAATCCAGCCAGGGAATTTTTTGGCTGACGTCTATCGTTCGCTGGACCAGATTGGCTGCAGCGTCACCTTAAGGACAAACCACAGGACTGATTGTGAGCTGCTTGTAGAGAACGCTGGCCGCATCGCTCAGCAGCAAATTCCACGAATTGACCCTGCCAAACATTTTCACCAAATCAACCTACCAGAGGTCAGACCTAGCCTGCTGGATACTGATCATGATTGCCCTGATTGGGGTCAGTGCTTTTATAGACTCAGGCCTGAGTATGTGTGTGTGTGCACTGTACAGTAGTCCCTGGGTTAAACCACCCCCAGATGAAACTTCCACCTACTGTTAACAACAGTTTTTCTCTTGCACAAACAGTCAAATATACCTTGATCAAGTGACCACCTACCAGCCTTGTGAGCCTTGCCCATCACTTGGAGAAAATGCTTATTTGGGTTGATTACTGTAGTTTAATTTTTATTTTTACATTTATATATGGGCCAACATTTTTTGTAGGTGGACTTTCTTAGGTCCCTACATTGCAAAACCATGGATTTCAAAATTTGTTTTCTTTTTCTTTCTTCTGTCCACGTTACCCCTGAATTTCATACATGGCAGATTTTCAAAAACTGATATTAGTCTTAAGGTCACAGATTTGCATCTGATATTTATTGCTTGCCGGAATCAAAGATTTTGGCAAGCATATTACTCAGTTGCGTATGTCTGTTTGTCTGTTTGTTACTTGCCGGAATCAAAGATTTCGGCAAGTATGTTGGTCAGTTCCGTATGTTTGTTTGTTTGTTTGTTTGTTTGTTTGTTTGTTTGTTTGTTTGTTTGTTTGTTTGTCTGTCTGTATGTCTGCGCGCTACAGGCCACAATTTTAAAGCAATCGCTCTGAAACTTTTACATTAAGTGTAAAATCGGTTCTTCTCGGAGCCTATTGTTTTTGGCCATGACCGTTCAAAGGTCAAGGTCAGGGTTACCAAAAACCTTTAAAACAGATTTTTCTTCATATCTTCGTCAATAATAATCGTAGCTGCTAAATCTGTAGCTCATTTTGTTCCTCATTATGTTAGCTTTCCATGTGTTAGCAAATATGTCCGGTCAATTGTTACCATGGTAACGTATTTTGGGGGGAAAATCAGAAAATTCGAAAATTTCCTTCCAAATTTCTCATTTTTTAAGTTAGAGAGCTCTAGTTTTTTGCATTGTGTAGCATTTTATACGCTCTGTGCTAAATTAAAGAATTCTCGCAAAATCTCGTGCCATTTGTCGTCAAATGAGACTTTTCGAGATTTCATTAAATACGATTTAGAGGTCGCAGTTTTACAGCTGAGGTTCTGAAAATGACAAATTTTCTGTTGTTTTGTATTATCTCGAACTTGTTTTTTCATTTTTCGAAAATAGCCACCAGGGGGCGTGGTACTGGAAACACTACAACTTATCATTTTTCCGCAATATCTTAAAAAATATTAAGCAAATAACAATTTTTTTTGTCGCATCTAAAACTAGGATCATTGCCTTATTCCATCCGACATATAGCCTTGTGCGGCCGTTTCCATGGTAACCAAATTTTTGGGTTAAATTTGACGATCTGAAAATATGTAGTTTTTGGCTTCTATCTCGGTTAATATTTATGTTTTAAGGGTCTAGTTTTTTGCATCAGGCTGCTTTCTCTTGGTTCTAAGCCATTTAATTGCAAGTCTCGTCAAATCTCGCTCGGTTTATTGCCAAACGAGAAATTACGAGATTTCACAGAAATGCTTATAGCTTGATCACGGTTAATGCTAAAATGGAGTAGTTTTCAGCATTTGGTAGCATTTCGGAAGCTGGACATGGTTACACTGCAAATCTCGCCACATCTCGTATCATCTCCCGCTAAACGAGAATATTTTAGATTTCAAACAAATGCTTTATCTCGTTCATTCTCATGCTAGATATTTTATTTTTCTATTGTTCAAGAATCATTTGACTAGTTTTAAGTGACAAAAGTGAATATCTCGTCATATCTCGCACCATTTCTTGTCAAACGAGAATATGGGACCATTCAAAGAAACGCCTATAATTGTGTTATTTTTATGTGGAAGACTTATAGTTTTCAGCATTTGATAGCGTCTAACATTCTCGATCACATTATATGATTATATTGTAAGTTTCTTCAAATATTGCATCGTTTTTCTTCAAATAAAAAAATTACATCCAATTACCATTACCATAAGCGATGGCAGTATGTGATAGTAAATGTCGGCAGGGGCATTACATTTGACAGTTGGAGCTTTGTTCTATGGATGTGCGATGGTCCATGAAAAGAAACAATTCGGATTGATCCCACCTGTGCTTTGGTGGTGGCCTCTTTTCATGCTTTGTATGGCCGCACTTTGAGGATTTCAATGCATTGAGAGCTTAATGACCTGTTGTAAAGGATAATCCCTTTAAAAAAAAACAAAAACAAAGAGAGAGGCTCCCCGAAATGTTACTGAATGCAGAGATAGTGTTGCTGGTAAGCACAATCACAACTTTAATATCAGGGACGGATCCCCGATTTGCAGTTGGGTGTGTCAAATCATGGACGGATATCCGGTTTGCAATTGGGGGTAGGGGTTAAATATAAATAATACATCATATAAAAATAATAATAATAACAATAATAATAATAATAATAATAATAATAATAATAATAATAATAATAATAAAAATAACATACTAATAAAATTCCGCGAAGCTTACTTTTATCATTTTGGAAAATAACCACCAGATTGCGCTGCAGTAATCATTATTGTACCATATCTCCAAAACTATAAACTGTGTCACAACTTTGATTGTAGCATCTGAAACTAGATTTAATGCGTTTATCCTCTTGGTTACTCTTTCATATTCTTCCCTTACCATGGTGACCTTATGTAGGTTACAATTCATGAAATTCAAAGTATGAAGAATTATTCGAATAGACTGTGGCTTATTTTATTCAAGCTTTCAATTTTGTATGGCATGAGTACACTACCTTCACCTGGAGTTTTTTTTTGTCTGTCTGTTTGTCTGTCTACTTGTCTGCGACCTTCGAAATTCAGTAAAACCACATAAAGATGTGTTTATGTTTACCAAACAATAGGGGTTGGTCATTTCACCTGTTCCAAATGTTTTTTGCCTTTCTGCTGTTTGTGTCTGTTAGTTTGACTTCTACTTCCGGCAAGTCCCGACCTATGGTCGTCTAGTTTGTTTGTTGCTTGCCGGAAATCTTCGATTTCCGCAAGCATATTGGTCAGTTGCGTATGTCTGTTTGTCTGTCTGTCTGTTTGTTTGTCTGCACTCTCCTGGCCACAATTTTGCCACAATCACCTTGAAACTTACAGGGATGATGAAAAACATAATTTCTAGGTGCCCTATTGTTTTTGGTTAAAATAGGTCAAAAGTCAAAGGTCAAGGTCACGACAGGTATGGTTAACGGTTTTTGCACTATAACTTCGCCATAAATAGGCTTATCCACTTCTGCAATAGCTCATATTTTTCGTCATCACCTGGCCTTTCTTTTGACATGTAGCTTACTCAAATTTTCTGTTACCATGGTTACGCAATTTTGGGGAGAAATCATGGAATTTCGTGATATTTTTCAAATTTGCAGCAATCGTACTGATTCTGAGATATTTTATGTAACACAAGAATATCTCGAAATTGTTTTTTCAGATTTTGGAAATGGCCGCCAGGGGGCGTTGCAGATGAAAAAACATGAACATTTGTTTTGGTGCTATACCTCCAGAACTATTAAACATTGGGCCATTTCCATCACAGCACCTTCAACTGGGGTCCATGGGCTTATTTTTGCGCATAGGTGCCAAAGTGCGCTATTGCCAGATTTCTCTACTTTTGGGGTAAAACTTTTGAATTTTGAAAATATGCAGTTTTCAGCTTCTAACTCTGTCAGTTTTTATGCTGGAGAGGTCAATTTTTTTGCATCTTGTAGCCCTTGGTGAGTTCTCGGTGATCCAACCAAAAGTCTTGCAAAATCTCGCACCGTTTCTCGTCAAACGAGAGTCTTCGAGATTTCATTCAATATGACCTACAGGTTGCATTTTTTTAACAATGGCTTTGAAATTGATATATTTTGTGTTATTTTATAAATATCTCGAAATCAGTTTTTCATTTTTTGGAAATAGCCACCAGGGGGCGTGGTACCTGAAACACTGTAACATATCATTTTTCTGCAATATCTCAAAAAATATTAAACGTGACACCATTTTTTTTGGTGGTATCTGAAACTAGGAACATTGGCTTATTCCTCCGCACATGTAGCTTTGTACTGCCGTTACCATGGTTACCAAATTTTGGGGTAAAACGTGACAACTTGAAAATACGAAGTTTACCTGCTTCTATCTCTGTTGATATTTGCCATAGAAAGGTCTGGTTTTCGGCGTTAGACAGCATCCGTCTAGTTCTTAGTCATTCAATCGCAAGTCTCGTCATATCTCGCACCGTTTCTCGTGAAACGAGAACACGTGACCATTCAAAGAAATGCCTATAATTCTGTCATTTTTTTACGCCACAGACACATGGTCTGCAGCGCCGGATAGCATCGGACACTCGCAGTCACATTCAGGGGTCGCATTGTTAGTCTCGTCAAATCTCGCGCCGTTTTTCGCCATACCACGAAGACACTCGCCGTCGCCGCAAGTGGCGGCAGGGTCCTTACGGTGGGCGGCCGGCGTGTGCAGCGGTCCGTGACGGCCTCTCCGGGCCCCGTCTATGATCATACATGTTGGAGGCACAGTCCATACTTTATTGCTTGCCGGAAATCTTCGATTTCCGCAAGCATATTGGTCAGTTGCGTATGTCTGTTTGTTACTTGCCGGAATCAAAGATTCGGCAAGTATGTTGATCACTTGCGTATGTTTGTTTGTCTGTTTGTCTGTTTGTCTGTTTGTCTGTTTGTCTGTTTGTCTGTCTGTCTGTCTGTGCTCTACAGGCCACAATTTTTCACCGATCGCTCTGAAACTTATAGATATAGTGTAAGATCGGTTCTCCTCGGAGCCTATTGTTTTTGGTCATGATCGGTGAAAGGTCAAGGTCAGTGTCACCAAAAGACCTAAAATTTTTATTTTCTTCATATCTTCGTCAATAATAATCGTAGCCGCATAATCTGTAGCTCATTTTACTCCTCTTTATGTTAGCTTTCCAATTGCTATCAAATTTTTCCGGTCAATTGTTACCATGGTAACGTATTTTTGGGGGAAAATCTGAAAATTCGAAAATTTGACTCCAAATTTCTCATTTTTTAAGTTAGAGAGGTCTAGTTTTTTGCATTGTGTAGCATTTAATATGCTCTATGGAAAATTAATGCAAGTCTCGCAAAATCTCCTGCCATTTTTCGTCAAACGAGATTTTTCGAGATTTCATTAAATACGATTTTGAGGTGGCAGTTTTACAGCTAACGTTCTAAAAGTGACATATTTTCTGTTTTTCTGTATTATCTCGAACTTGTTTTTTCATTTTTCGAAAATAGCCACCAGGGGGCGTGGTACCGGAAACACTACAACTTTTCATTTTTCCGCAATATCTAAAAAAATATTAAGCATATAACAATTTTCTTTGTCGCATCTAAAACTAGGATCATTGCCTTATTCCTTCCTATATATAGCCTTGTGCTGCCGTTACCATGGTTACCAAATTTTGGGGTTAAACTTGACGATCTGAAAATATGTAGTTTTTGGCTTCTATCTCGGTTGATATTTATGCTTTAAGGGTCTAGTTTTTAGCATAAGGCTGCTTTCTTTTGGGTCTAAGCTATTCCATTGCAATTCTCGTCAAATCTCGCTCGGTTTATTGCCAAACGAGAAATTACGAGATTTCACAGAAATGCTTATAACTTGATCACGGTTAATGCTAAAATGGAGTAGTTTTCAGCATTTGGTAGTATTTCAGAAGCTGGACATGATAAAACTGCAAATCTCGCCACATCTCGTGTCATCTCCTGCCAAACGAGAATATTATAGATTTCAAACAAATGTCTTTATGTCGGTCATTTTCATGCTAGATATTTTATTTTTCTATTGTTTAAGAATCATTTGACTAGTTTTAAGTGATAAAAGTGAATATCTCGTCATATCTCGCACCATTTCTTGTCAAACGAGAACATGGGACCATTCAAGGAAACGCCATTAATTGTGTTATTTTTATGTGGAAGACTTATAGTTTTCAGCATTTGATAGCGTCTAACATTCTCGGTCACATTATATGATTATATTGTAAGTTTCTTCGAATCTTGCATCGTTTTTCTTCAAATAAAAAAAGTACATCCAATTGCCATGACCATAAGCGATGGCAGTATGTAATAGTAAATGTCGGCAGGGGCATTACATTTGACAGTTTAAGCTTTGTTCTATGGATGTGCGATGGTCCATGAAAAGTCACAATCCGGATTGATCCCACCTGTGCTTTTGGTGGTGGCCTCTTTTCATTCTTTGTATGGCCGCACTTTGAGGATTTCAATGCATTGAAAGCTTAATGACCTATTGTAAAGGATAATCCCTTAAAAAAAAACAAAAAAAAAAAACAAAGAGAGAGGCTCCCCGAAATGTTACGGAATGCAGAGATAGTGTTGCTGGTAAGCACAATCACAACTATAATATCAGGGACGGATCCCCGATTTGCAGTTGGGTGTGTCAAATCAGGGACGGATATCCGGATTGCAATTAGGGGTAGGGGTTAAATATAAATTATACATCATATAATAATAATAATAATAATAATAATAATAATAATAATAACATACAAATTAAATTTCGCGAAGCTTACTTTTATCATTTTGGAAAATTACCACCCAGATGCCGCTGCAGTAATCATTATTGTACCATATCTCCAAAACTATAAACTGTGTCACAACTTTGATTGTAGCATCTGAAACTAGATTTAATGCGTTTATCCTCTTGGTTACTCTTTCATATTCTTCCCTTACCATAGTGACCTTATGAAGGTTACAATTCACGAAATTCAAAGTATGAAGAATTATTCGAATAGACTGTGTTATTTTATTCATGCTTTCAATTTTGTATGGCATGAGTACACGACCTTCACCTGGAGTTTTTTTCTGTCTGTCTGTCTGTTTGTCTGTCTACTCGTCTGCGACTTTTGAAAATCAGTAAAACCACATAAAGATGTGCTTATGTTTTCCAAACAATAGGGGTTGGTCATTTGACCTGTTCCAAATGTTTTTTGCCTTTCTACTGTTTGTTTTCTGTTAGTTTGACTTTCTAATTTCTACTTCCGGCAAGTCCCGACCTATGGTCGTCTAGTTTGTTTGTTTGTCTGCACTCTCCTGGCCACAATTTTGCCACAATCACCTTGAAACTTACAGGGATGATGAAAAACATAATGTCTAGGTGCCCTATTGTTTTTGGTTAAAATAGGTCAAAGGTCAAAGGTCAAGGTCACGACAGGTATGGTTAACGGTTTTTGCACTATAACTTCGCCATAAATAGGCTTATCCACTTCTGCAATAGCTCATTTTTTTCGTCATCACCTGGCCTGTCATCTGGTGTGTAGCTGACTCAAATTTGAAGTAACCATGGTAACAAATTTTTGGGGAAAAGTCATGATATTCGAAAATAAGGGGTCTTATTTTTGTAACTTTGTCAGTTTTAAAGCTAGAGTGATCTAGTTTTTTGCATCAGGAAGCATTCAACTAGTACTACAAGATTTTATTACAAGTCTTGCAGTATCTCGTAAAATATCTCGTGAATAGAGATATTTCGAGATTTAATTCATCTTGCACCAAAGGCCACATTATTGCAGGAATCTTTTTGAAACTGACATATTATAAGTCCTACACTAGTATCTCGAAATTGTTTTTTCATTTTTTGAATAGGGCCGCTAGGGGGCGCTGGATGCGAACCTCCCGAACATATCATATTTTGGCCATATCTCCAAAATTATAAGCCTCAATTACATAAACTATAGCTTATTTTCTTCCTCTGAGTCTTCTCCATAACCTAGTGTAGTCATCTGGTCACAATTTTGTGACACTTTGTCAGTGTGTCTGTCTGTTTGTCAGTTGTCCTCAAATTCGCCTTCTTGCTCTTGCGTCTCACATATAGCATTCTACAGGCCACAGTTTTGAAAGAATCCTTTTGAAACTATTACATCTTAAGTCTTACACTAATATCTCGAAACCAATTTTTCATTTTCCGGATATGGCCGCTAGGGGGCGCTGAACTCGAACCTCTCCCAACATATCATGCTTTGGCAATATCTACAAAACTATAAACCTCAGTTACATAAACTGTAGCTTTTTTCTTCCTTTGAGTCTTCTCCTTAACCTGGAGTAGTCATCTTGACTCAATCTTGAGTCACTTTGTCAGTGTTTTCGTCTGTTTGTCAGTTGTCCTCAAATTCGCCTGCTTAATTGTTGGCTCTTGCATCTCACATGTAGCATTCTATAGGCCATAGTTTTGACGGAATCTTTTTGAAACTATTACATCTTATGTCTTACACTAATATCTAGAAATAAATTTTTCATTTTCCGGATATGGCCACTAGTGGGCGCTGCACACGACCCTCACACATACAATTATATTGGCCATATCTCTACACCAAAAGCCTCTGTTATATAAACTATAGCTTATTTTCTTCCTTTGAATCTTCTCCATAACCTCATTAAGGCATCTGGTTTCAATCTTCTGTCACTTTGTCAGTGTGTCCATCTGTTTGACCGTTATCCTCAAAGTGGCCTGCTTGCTGGTTCTTACGCCTTACATATAGCATTCTACAGGCCACGGCTTTGACGGAATCCTTTTAAAACTGGGACATCTCATGTCATACACTAATAATACGAAACGCATTTGTCGTCTTCGGAATATGTCTGCTAGAGGGCGCTACAGTCGAGCCTCCCAAGTATATCATTAATTCGCCATACCTCCAAAACTATAAATCTAAATTACATAAATTATAACTCATTTTCTTCCTTTGAATCTTCTCAATAACTAGCTTATGTCATCTGGTGTCAATCTTGTCTCACAAAGTCACTATGTCCCTCTGTTCGTCTTTTGTTGTCAGCTTTGTCTGCTTGCCTGTTCTTTTGTCTCATATGTCATTCTACGGGCCACATATTCTCAGCAATGTCCCTGAGAGTCATTCCATTAATAGAAAACCGACAATATGTTCTGTCTGTCCGTCTGTGTTTCACTTCCGAATTCCGGCAAGCGTTCGACCTATGGTCGTCTAGTTTTGACCTTGACCTAATTTCAGAGGTTGTTCACTTCATAGTGAGGGGGAGGGAGTGTGGAGGGCTTCCAGTGATAGCTTGGCAATTGAAAACATCTATTTTTATCTACCTTTTAAGACTGATTCTAAACAATGAGTGTAAGTGAATGATAATAGGTTGATAATGGCACTTGAATGTTGTTATTGGTGATTATAATTGGCAATAGATGTCACTGTTGGTGCTCATGCATTGAGTACTTGCCTATTTCAGTATGGAAATGATGGTGACACATCAACTGACAGTTACAGTCTACTCACATTCTCTATGGGAAAATATTGGTGAATAACAAATTTAAAATGTAAGAACAATCTTAAGTGCAAAGTTTGTGAATCATAAAAGAATATATCACTGATATACCATACTTACTAATTTGTGTCATCTTTGGTCAGAGTTTTAACTTCTGAAACTGTTACTACATGTATATGTTAAACAATGTTTCTTGATCAAATGATCACCTGCAATCACTGACCCTTTTCTTTAGCAGAAAAGGTGGTCACAACCTAAACCCAGGGACCACTGTACATTATTTTATGCTTTCCTTTTGATCTACAGTAACTAAATCCAGGGTCCGCTGTACATTGTTTCATGCTTTCCTTGTGATCTACAGTCAATAAATCCAGGGACCACTGTACATTGTTTCATGCTTTCCTTAGGAACTGAGCCACTAAATCCAGGGACCACTGTACATTATTTCATGCTTTCCTTGGGATCTACAGTCACTAAATCCAGGGACCACTGTACTTTGTTTCATGCTCTCCTTGTGATCTAAGGTCTCTAAGTCCAGGGACCACTGTACATTGTTTCATCCTTTCATTGTGATCTACGGTCACTAAATCCAGGGACCACTGTACATTGTTTCATGCTTTCCTTGTGATCTACGGTCACTAAATCCAGGGACCACTGTACATTGTTTCATGCTTTCCTTGGGGTCTCAGCCACTAAATCCAGGGACCACTTTGCATTGTTTCATGCTTTCATTGTGATCTACGGTCACTAAATCCAGGGACCACTGTACATTGTTTCATGCTTTCCTTGTGATCTACGGTCTCTAAATCCAGGGACCACTGTACATTGTTTCATGCTTTCATTGTGATCTACGGTCACTAAATCCAGGGACCACTGTACATTGTTTCATGCTTTCCTTGTGATCTACGGTCACTAAATCCAGGGACCACTGTACATTGTTTCATGCTTTTCTTGGGATCTCAGCCCCTAAATCCAGGTACCACTGTACATTGTTTCATGCTTTCCTTGGGATCTCAGCCACTAAATCCAGGGACCACTGTACATTGTTTCATGCTTTCCTTGTGATCTACGGTCACTAAATCCAGGGACCACTGTACATTGTTTCATGCTTTCCTTGTGATCTACGGTCACTAAATCCAGGGACCACTGTACATTGTTTCATCCTTTCATTGTGATCTACGGTCACTAAATCCAGGGACCACTGTACATTGTTTCATGCTTTCCTTGTGATCTACGGTCACTAAATCCAGGGACCACTGTACATTGTTTCATGCTTTCCTTGGGGTCTCAGCCACTAAATCCAGGGACCACTTTGCATTGTTTCATGCTTTCATTGTGATCTACGGTCACTAAATCCAGGGACCACTGTACATTGTTTCATGCTTTCCTTGTGATCTACGGTCTCTAAATCCAGGGACCACTGTACATTGTTTCATGCTTTCATTGTGATCTACGGTCACTAAATCCAGGGACCACTGTACATTGTTTCATGCTTTCCTTGTGATCTACGGTCACTAAATCCAGGGACCACTGTACATTGTTTCATGCTTTTCTTGGGATCTCAGCCCCTAAATCCAGGTACCACTGTACATTGTTTCATGCTTTCCTTGTGATCTAAGGTCTCTAAGTCCAGGGACCACTGTACATTGTTTCATGCTTTCCTTGTGATCTACGGTCACTAAATCCAGGGACCACTGTACATTGTTTCATGCTTTCCTTGTGATCTACGGTCTCTAAATCCAGGGACCACTGTACATTGTTTCATGCTTTCCTTGGGATCTCAGCCACTAAATCCAGGGACCACTTTGCATTGTTTCATGCTTTCATTGTGATCTACGGTCACTAAATCCAGGGACCACTGTACATTGTTTCATGCTTTCCTTGTGATCTACGGTCACTAAATCCAGGGACCACTGTACATTGTTTCATGCTTTCCTTGTGATCTACGGTCACTAAATCCAGGGACCACTGTACATTGTTTCATGCTTTCCTTGGGGTCTCAGCCACTAAATCCAGGGACCACTGTACATTATTTCATGCTTTCCTTGTGTTCTACCGTTGCTAAATCCAGGACCACTGTACTTTGTTTCATGCTTTCCTCATGATCTACGGTCTCTAAATCCAGGGACCACTGTACTTTGTTTCATGCTTTCCTTGGGATCTCAGCCACTAAATCCAGGGACCACTGTACATTGTTTCATGCTTTCCTTGTGATCTACAGTCACTAAATCCAGGGACCACTGTACATTGTTTCATGCTTACCTTGTGATCTACAGTCACTAAATCCAGGGACCACTGTACATTGTTTCATGCTTTCATTGTGTTCTACCGTCGCTAAATCCAGGACCACTGTACTTTGTTTCATGCTTTCCTTTGGGTCTCAGCCACTAAATCCAGGGACCACTGTACATTATTTCATGCTTTCATTGTGTTCTACCGTCGCTAAATCCAGGACCACTGTACTTTGTTTCATGCTTTCCTCATGATCTACGGTCTCTAAGTCCAGGGACCACTGTACATTGTTTCATGCTTTCCTTGGGATCTCAGCCACTAAATCCAGGGACCACTTTGCATTGTTTCATGCTTTCATTGTGATCTACGGCCACTAAATCCAGGGACCACTTTGCATTGTTTCATGTTTTCATTGTGATCTACGGTCACTAAATCCAGGGACCACTGTACATTGTTTCATGCTTTTCTTGGGATCTCAGCCCCTAAATCCAGGTACCACTGTACATTGTTTCATGCTTTCCTTGGGATCTCAGCCACTAAATCCAGGGACCACTTTGCATTCTTTCATGCTTTCATTGTGATCTACGGTCACTAAATCAAGGGACCACTGTACATTGTTTCATGCTTTCCTTGGGATCTCAGCCACTAAATTCAGGGACCACTTTGCATTCTTTCATGCTTTCATTGTGATCTATGGTCACTAAATCCAGGGACCACTGTACATTGTTTCATGCTTTCCTTGGGATCTCAGCCACTAAATCCAGGGACCACTTTGCATTCTTTCATGCTTTCATTGTGATCTACGGTCACTAAATCCAGGGACCACTGTACATTGTTTCATGCTTTCCTTGGGATCTCAGCCACTAAATCCAGGGACCACTTTGCATTCTTTCATGCTTTCATTGTGATCTACGGTCACTAAATCCAGGGACCACTGTACATTGTTTCATGCTTTCCTTGGGATCTCAGCCACTAAATCCAGGGACCACTGTACATTGTTTCATGCTTTCCTTGGGATCTCAGCCACTAAATCCAGGGACCACTGTACATTGTTTCATGCTTTCCTTGGGATCTCAGCCACTAAATCCAGGGACCACTGTACATTGTTTCATGCTTTCCTTGTGATCTAAGGTCTCTAAGTCCAGGGACCACTGTACATTGTTTCATGCTTTCCTCATGATCTACGGTCTCTAAATCCAGGGACCACTGTACATTGTTTCATGCTTTCCTTGGGATCTCAGCCACTAAATCCAGGGACCACTGTACATTGTTTCATGCTTTCCTTGGGATCTCAGCCACTAAATCCAGGGACCACTGTACATTGTTTCATGCTTTCCTTGGGATCTCAGCCACTAAATCCAGGGACCACTGTACATTGTTTCATGCTTTCCTTGTGATCTAAGGTCTCTAAGTCCAGGGACCACTGTACATTGTTTCATGCTTTCTTCATGATCTACGGTCTCTAAATCCAGGGACCACTGTACATTGTTTCATGCTTTCCTTGGGATCTCAGCCACTAAATCCAGGGACCACTGTACATTGTTTCATGCTTTCCTTGGGATCTCAGCCACTAAATCCAGGGACCACTGTACATTGTTTCATGCTTTCCTTGGGATCTCAGCCACTAAATCCAGGGACCACTGTACATTGTTTCATGCTTTCCTTGTGATCTAAGGTCTCTAAGTCCAGGGACCACTGTACATTGTTTCATGCTTTCCTCATGATCTACGGTCTCTAAATCCAGGGACCACTGTACATTGTTTCATGCTTTCCTTGGGATCTCAGCCACTAAATCCAGGGACCACTGTACATTGTTTCATGCTTTCCTTGTGATCTAAGGTCTCTAAGTCCAGGGACCACTGTACATTGTTTCATGCTTTCCTCATGATCTACGGTCTCTAAATCCAGGGACCACTGTACATTGTTTCATGCTTTCCTTGGGATCTCAGCCACTAAATCCAGGGACCACTGTACATTGTTTCATGCTTTCCTTGGGATCTCAGCCACTAAATCCAGGGACCGCTGTACATTGTTTTTGGCTTTCTTGTGATCTACACTGCTGTTGAGCCAGATTTTCTTCAAGCTAAATGTCCTCTGCATGTTGGTACATGACTCTTTGACTTTTTCCAAAGCTGATTAATACGATAAAATGAATGAATTTTATTTCTATTAAAGTTGTTGATCTTTCTTGGCCATTAAGTTTCAAATTATTACTTTTTCAACTTGTGATCTTATGATCATATGCTCTTAAAATCATTTGAATTGCTGGCCAGTGTTTCATCTGAACATGGATGAAAGTTTTGCATTTTCTTCATGTACAGTTCTGAAAAATATTGTAACAGTGTTTATACACCCACCCTAGAGAAAGTCTTGAAACCCTGAAGAGGTATTGTGAAAGTGTCAGTAGATGTTTGTCATTCTTTCAGTAATACATGTTCATGCACTGTGTTTAGTAAAATACCAGTCTGTGACTGGTAGTGTGCTAACATATGTTTTGAAGATAAGTTATGAGAAAAAGAACATTTAGTGTTACTTTAGTGGTAATTAATCAAGTTTGATAATCCAAAATTTAACATCTATATATCGATGAATTGCTCAGTCTAAACTTATAAATTGATATTAATTTTTGAAATATGTTGATATAAATATATTTGAATTTATAAAGAATGCTCCCAACCCCAATCATATAAATATATGTGAATATATATAAGATTGTTTGTTTCATCTTTATATACCAGTAATAATGAAAATTAATATATATTTATATACCCCTAATGTTAATTCTTACAGCGTTTTTTTTTATAGGTGAATGAGAATTGGCTCATGTTATATTAGAGTAGCAGTGGCATTAAAAAAAGCATGAAGATAAGGTTTTCTTCTTTTTTTTCAGAGCAAGATAATGCTGTCCGCAGACTACTGAAGGAGAACACGCCAGACATTGGGAGTCACGAGAGGTCACAATTTGTGGCTTTCAGAAGGTTGGTTTTAGAAGGTTTCAAAATATACCAGCTTTGCATATGTGCGAATAATTTTGTGGCTATTACCATGCATGTAAATGCACATAGTGTGCTGTGTCACAGGGGATGGCATGTCGTTGTGAGTGATTTGTAATGACCTGTACCGAAGACATAACTATATCAAGGAAGACCAAGAAGGAAC
This sequence comes from Sipunculus nudus, assembly GCA_026874595.1. NCBI lineage: Eukaryota > Metazoa > Annelida > Sipuncula > Golfingiida > Sipunculidae > Sipunculus > Sipunculus nudus. The sequence goes on along the minus strand of CM049311.1, from coordinate 84,503,580 downwards.
AATTTGCTTTGTAGCTTATCTTTAAAAGTTCAAAGCCAGGATGAAAACAACTATATTTTAGTCTTTAAAATATTAACAAGGAAATATATTACATAAAAACTATAATGTAAAAAATATGTATCAACTTTTTGAATGCAACTCATTGGTTTAAATACCATCATGCACCCAGTCAGTAGCTGCATTTGAACTTTTTCAGCATATCAGACTTATTAATCCATTTCAGTCTCTCAAAGAATCTTTTTTGATGTTCATGAATATTTATAGGACCCTGTGACCTTTAACACAGAAGAATTTCCATGAAAAATTGTCAATTCATCATTTAGTATCTTCCTTTCAGGAAAGACTGTAGGTCTATCAATGAGATTTGCTGTTCATTCTATGCCAATCACCCTACAATGAATGAAAAAGGGCACCTACAGTTTCGTGTTGGGGATAAAGTCTGCTGTACTAAAAATGGTAATGTCAAAGACCACTCTGAACAAAACCACACCAGTCAGGGTAATGACGATGCCAAGAAGGGTGATGACACTGTGAAGCTGTGTAATGGAGAGATCTTCTTCATCAGAGATGTAATATTTATTTTCATTAATGAAATATGTAATATGAGTTGTAATAATGCTGTGTGAGATTTTATGATGTAGTTTGCCTTAGATGTAATAATAAAATTACCTGAGAAGAAATTGTGTTAACAAAGATGAGAGGGAGATTAAAGTATTGCCTGAGATATAGTACTTATCAAGATTATTTTACACAAATGCATGTGAAACCTGGCCTCAACCACCTGTCACCTCACCTCTTCTGGCCTCAACCACCTGTCACCTAACCTCACCTGGCCTAAGCCAACCACCTATCACCTTACCTCACCTGGCATCAGCCACTGATCACTTCGCCTCACCTGGCCTCAGTCAACCTTGTATCAACTCACCTCACCTGGGCTCAACCACCAATCACGTCACCTGGCCTGGGCTTAACCACCTTTCACCTAACCTCACCTGGTCTAAGCCAACCACCTATCACCTCACCTCAGTCAACCACCTATCACCTCACCTCACCTCATCTGGGCTTAACCACCAATCACCTCACCTGTCATCAGCCACATATCACCTCACCCTCCCTCAGTGAACCACCTATCATCTCATCTTTCCTCACCTGGCTTCAGTCATCCCCTCACATTAATGGCTTCTGCTGTTAATATATTTTGCTTATTTATTTTTCATTGTCAATATATTTGTATAAAAATCCTCTTGTTTTGGACAGGAATCAAATACTGGTATGATATTCTAATTCCAGTTTGAATATACAGTAGAACCTCAAATATCTGTATAGGGTTGGGGACATAAAATTTGTTTGGATATTTTAGGATACAGATATGCAAGGTACATATTTTTTCTATAAGTATACTATTAAAACAGGTATTTCAAGATTCTGATTTGCATACAATTATAATTCCAATCCGGCGAATAATGTTATCTCATCAGAACATTCTTTCTAAATTTCATTTTTATATAAAACTGATTTAAACCATTTACAATCATTGTTATCTATTTTTAAAAAAAATTGAGCAACTTTCTGTATAAACAGCTTACAAGGGTAGAGTTTACATCCAGAGATTTGATGATTTTTGCTCAAAGGGACCAAAAAGAATGTTTGCACACGAAAGCTTGTTATAAGCTAAGTAGTGCTGCCATCTTTGGGTCATAATGTAAATGATTATACATGTATTTTTCGTGACCTACTTGTGTTAGATTAAACATCGCAGGTGAAGATTGTGAGATACATATATTCAACAGGCATAGATCATTGATAGAAATCTCTGATGTATTAAACTGGATTGTAAGTAACCTTTATCCAAATGGCTGTGTTACTTTTTAAATTTTTGAAACCTGACTGTGTATTTCCAAACTGAAGACATGGAAAACTCAACAGGATGAATTTTTACCAAACTTCAAGTTAGTTTTCCAATGATGAAGCACAAAGAAACAATAAGAGAAAGATCAGAACAAGGCAGACAGTGTGATGTCAGCCTAAGTACAGGTGATCAGATGAGTGCATGCACTGTAACGGCTTTGCTATTATAGCTCTCAATAAGCCGTACAGCTTAATTAGACTCACCGATTGTTATTCTTCATGGGCAATGAATGTCATAAGTCCAGTTTCCCCCCTAGAATCACATCCGGTAATTTTGGAAAAATATATTTACCTAATGTTTTATTTCTACTTTTCAGTTAATGGAGGTAAAGTTTAGTTAATCAATTAAATTTTAAAAAAAAACAAATTTTCAGAAAACGAGATATGGAATTTTTGTGGTTCTACTGTATATTAAAAAAAATAATCTCTCATCATTTTACTTTGAAATGTTATAAAATAAACCTGTTTTTTCAAGGATCATGAATACATAGAAAATGATGGAAAAACAAAGCGATTCTTGACCTTGGACAACCTTGAGAAGGAAGTGAAGGTGAACTACAGGGAGCTGATGAGAGAATGTTCACTCCAACATGCCTGGGCAAGAACCATACATACATACCAGGTTTGCTCATATTCAGCATTTATGTTTAGATAAAAATGTCATGAATCACTCAGTTAATAAATTTAACTCCAGAGAACAGGGACTTGTGATTAAATTAAGGCCATTTACATATAATTACTCAGTTGGTGGGCACAAAAAAAATAGGTTTAGTTTATCTTGAGCTAGATGTGTACTCAAGGTGATGTTATTTCAGGTTTCACTTAACTGTCTCTTCATACACATGTACTCTGAAATGATTGCATGGTGCTATAACTTGGGCAGTAACACTCCTAGTGCTGAAAGGAGTACTCGAGTCCGGGTAATACTTACTGAGTACTCGAGTCCAAAATTTGAACTCAAGTACTCGTGTATTTATATGCACATTTGAATATACTGCAAATTTACGGGCAGTCTGTAGGTCTATTTATTCATTATCGTAGCCTGGCATATGGCTCTAAATATATGCTAGTCAAATTAACAAAGGTCTTGTTATGACATATATCTGTTTCTTTGTTTGGATAAAGTTAAATCCTCACGAAGTCAAATATATGCATATTTTGCATCGGTAAACAGATGTCCGTTTTATCTTTACAGCGTTGCCATGGTAATGAGTACTCTGAGTCTGAGTCGGGTAATGCCTATCGGGTACTCAAGTCCAAAAATTTGTACCCGTTTCAGCCCTAAACAATACATTGTCATGATACCAAATATAACATGATACTTGGATTATGATAATCCACAGGATACAATACATTTGTATTAAAATTGTTATTCTTTAATTCTGAGCCAAAGCCACGTTGAGGCAGTGAACCTTGTTCAAATTGCATCACTACTGGGCTGTTAATGAAATCTACCTCCTTCTTATTATGGGCCTCAAATATTGAATTATTGCTTAATGATATAAATTTTACCCAGGGGAGCAGCAAGCCACACTTCACAGCAGCAGATCCAGAATGGGTTCCAAAAGGTCCAGACCCTCCCATCCCCTTTCCTTTTGAGCCCCAACAACCTTTTTTTAGCTCAGCTGAATGACAGTCAACTGAGGTATGGGAATAGCGCTTTGTCTGTCATTCTTCCGTCTGTTCTGTGGTCTGTCTATTTATAATTAAGGCACAAATCATAGCCACTAGCCCTAGATACTTTCAAGTGAACATGCAGGGAGGTCAATAAAAAATTTCCTTGGAAACCTGATACCGTGAAACTCCTCTAAAATGGACACTCAAGGGACTGGAGGATTTTGTCCGTATTAGTGAGTTGTCCTGCATAGAGGAGTTTGGCATATTGTGTCAATTATTCAATGAATTTTTCTGATATCCTCTGTTTTGATTATGTTTACGCTTAATTTGAAATACATAAATTTTATTTAAATCATTTTCAAAATAGCTTAAAAATGCATTTAAATATAATTATTAAAAAAAGGAAAGACAAACACTTTCTTTCTGTCTTTCAACTTCATCAGCTAGGCCTCGCACATTATTCTTTGACGTGCCATGCCTCATCTTCTTAGTAAGCGTAGTTCATGGATGGTTGCACTAGGTATATTGAAGATTATTGACAGCATCCGGACAGTATGATTATTTGTTAAAGGATAGTCTTCACAATGCATTCACCATAACAAAGTGCAAACTTATGCTAACTAGTTAAGGCTCCCCAGGCCGGCACTGATCAAAATGCACAAACTTCAGTCTTTGATGGTGGTCTTGTCAAATGAAATGCTGCTTGAAAGCTTAGTTTTTTTGACCAGCCAGTTTTAATCAAGTAATGATTGTGATATCTACACATTTAAAGAAATAAACAACAATTTCTACTGTATATTCACATGTAACATCACAATGGTTCACCTAATTACGCTTGTCCTCGGGCTGTTGCTATGAGGAAAACAGGTCATACAAGGTCACGACCTCGGAGCACCAACACCCTGCAGATTTATGAACAAAAATAGAACTCACAATGTCTATCTGCTTTAGAGGGTTGAAATTTGTACTGGATATGCAGGCGGGACAGGAAAATTTGTCCATTGTCTGGGATAGTGAGTTGTCTGCTTTACTGAGTTTACTTTATATACACATAATATGGAGGCAGATTTGAAGGGACTATATTTAGTGTCCGCATTAGTGAGTTGTCCACCTTACTGAGTTGTCCACAAGTAGGAGTTTCACTGTATATGTCACTTTGACCTGTTCTCTGAGCTATTGGGCTTGTAAGTACCCCCCCCCCCCCCCCCTGTAGCGTCATATTGACCCTCTGGCATTACAACCAGATTACTAGCGCCAGAGTGTCATGACATCTACATCTGAGGATCGCATTAAAAGCCCTTATGAAGATGCAAATATTTTCGTCATTTCTGAAAACGCTTCATGGGCTACAGGTGCACTGTCAATCAACATATACCAGACCATTCGTTAGCATATTTTGTTTACTTTTTATTAATACCAAATATGAACGAGAAAAGTTCCTGTTTAACCCTGCACATTGGTAAACCCCTCGGCATGTTTGTTGAATTTATGACCACATGAACACAAGCATGGCTCGCACGGGTTACAGGACGCAGGCAACTTGCAGGCGACACAGGAAATGACCCGTGTCCATGGAGACAGTGTTTCAGTTTGGGTTGCGAGCTCACATATATACTATTGTGTTTATTCACCATTCCAAGCATAATATTGAGATTATTGGCTGTCTACCACAATATGAATGCAACCAGATGCAAGACCACTGCAATACATTCCTCCATATTACTAGTATCACGACTCGAGTAGGCTTACCAGCCCAATTATCCGATTGCCTTCTGAGTCCGGTTTAATGGCTACCCCCCCTGCCCCCAGAATAATTCAAATTTGATACAAAACCTCCAGTGTCTTGATAATTAAAACATGGATTGCCATGAATCTTGCCTTGAATATTGCCCATGACAAGGGTTGATAGTTCCCTAAAACTGGTAGCACTACCTGTGTCTTTACTAATTTTTGTTTTTTTCAGACTGTCAAATGACAGCTAGTGTCCTGAAATGTGGTATGTTATTGACTATGACTGGTTTCTTCAGTTCCTGAAGACTGGTGGTGCCACCAGTAATATTTCTTTTTTTTTGCATTTTTACTTTATTTTGAGACTGCCAAATTATATTGAAACTATTAGATTAGCAACTGTGGTTTTATCTAGTGTCCTGAACCCTTGTGTGCTTATTAGGTTCCCACTTGAATAAGCGGATGCCCTATAGTCATCACCCTGTCCGTCCATCTGTCCATCTGTTTGTCTTTCTCTATGTCTGTCAGTTTTGTTCCAGATGATAACTCCAATTTGGATTGACATATGAATTTAAAACATTATTCATATATGGCCCACTTCTAAATCAAGAATTCTTTTGATTTTGGGATCATGAGGTCAGAGGTCACAGGACCCACTTCTTTTTAAAAATTGTGGATACATTTTAAGCAAAATTTTTCATCTCAAACCTTCCATCTTCCAGATTTTGCTCACCTGCTAATAGGGAAAGAATTATGGATTTTGGGGTCACAAGGTCAAAGGTCAAGGTCACAGGGCCCATCCATTCACATATCAAAAATGGATGATAACTCCAGTTTGGGTAGAATGATTGACTTCACAGGATCACAGGACCAACATTTTGAAAAAAAAAGTTCATAAACACAGCCTTATAGACAAGTTCAGCTGAGTGTTGAGACCCATGGGTCCCTAGTTGATTCATGTACTGGATTTTGACTGGTTCTGACATCAGGCAGTGGTGAAGAATACCCTGAAACGCTTTGTGTTTGTAATGCAACTGGTAATCAGATAAGCCCTCAACACAATACTATATCAACAACACACCAGAAATCTGCATTCTAGAATGCAACCCTCAGCCCTTTAAGTGATCTGTTGTGGGATGCTCTCCAACCTGTGTTTGCATTCACTTATTCATCCCATATTCCAGGTTCATTCATGCATAAGTTACTCTAAATTTGTGAATTTTGTTGAGACCCATGGGTCCCTAGTTGATTCATGTACTGGATTTTGACTGGTTCTGACATCAGGCAGTGGTGAAGAATACCCTGAAACGCTTTGTGTTTGTAATGCAACTGGTAACCAGATAAGCCCTCAACACAATACTATATCAACAACACGCCAGAAATCTGCATTCTAGAATGCAACCCTCAGCCCTTTAAGTGATCTGTTGTGGGATGCTCCCCAACCTGTGTTTGCATTCACTTATTCATCCCATATTCCAGGTTCATTCATGCATAAGTTACTCTAAATTTGTGAATTTATTGATGACATTCCTCAATCTGGATCATGCGCTGGATTGACAACAAAATCTAATTGATTCTTCATTTGCCCCTTTCCTGAAAATAAAATTTCATGAGATTCCTTTTTTTTTTGTGAACAAACACATACAAACAGGGATGTCCCCTTTGGCAAGTGCTGGTTTATGCAGTGGGCTATTCAGTGAGCTTATTTGATGGTGTGGCGTCATCCATCTGCCATTGTCCATTGTCCTTCTGTTACCTATATTATATCAAAATGGCAGCAGCTAGTATCACTAAATTTTATGCAAAAATCAGTCATTTGTAAAACTCTGTCGGATTGAGCTTATTTTTTTATGCATCCTGCATTGACTGTCTAGCCACATAGTTCAATATTTCACTGAAATAATCCCAGGAACATATTCTCTCAAGTTTGTTCAAATGGTTCCAGTTCAGTGATTTTTGGTCAAGTTACAGGAAGCTGAATTGAGTCATTGGGTCACAGTCAGTGCAGCCAGGCATGGGTTAAGAGTTCACCAAGTGCAGCAGATACAACCTGGCACTTAGCCACCATTTACTAATGGGCACCTGCTTTCTGCAGGTGAGCTTGGTCAGCTGAGTGAACCCAACTCAAGAGAAGTTTGATGTATTGGCCTTAAATGCTCATGCATCTTTGATGGCTTTTCTTATACAAGATTGGTGTCGCCAACTACAATGATGTTTGCTGAGTGTACCAGTATGTCCCTGCTTATTTCTCAGGAGGGATTTGATATATCTGTCTGAAAATCTGTGCATATCTGTGCATTTTAGAAAGTTTCTTCATATACAAGATTTGTGACACCACCCTACAATTATTTTCTGCTTGGTGCATCTATGCACATAGCTCAAGAGTGGTGTGATGTATGTGCCTGATTTTTGCATATCCAAACATCTTTGATGGCTCTCTCATACACAAAACTGGTGATGCCACCTACAATCATTTTTTAGCCCTCAGCCCTTAGGTTGATGGGCTATTGTCGTCATCCAAGTTGTCTGTCTGTCCATCCCTCATCCATTTACTTTTACTTTGTGAGCGGGATGTCTTTAAAAGGATTTACTGTAGGAATTTTATTTCTTCAGTGAAGATGTATATCGACAAATTCTCGGTCAAGTTCGAAGATTGGTGACCTTGACTTATTTTTCTATGTTTAAATCTGATTATAGAAAAAACACTAAGAAGCTTAAATCTCAGGAACCATTAGGTGAATTTTCACAAAATGTACTATGGACATTGGGACAGTTGGTCTGTACCTGCTGCACAAGTTTGGTGGCGCCACCTAAAATTACTGATTTTTAATGATTTTTTATCGGATTGTTCAACTTTGGCCTTATTAGCAGGATATCTCCTAAAAGCATTTGGTGGATTGTTATGAAACATGGTTCATACCTCTCCAGTTTATATTTATAACTGAGACATGTAAAGATATACATCCATGAGAAACAAAATTTTGTACTTGTTACTTTTACATTTAGCCTGTACGCCTTGTTATAAGTTAAATTGGTTGTATTCTTATGTAGCATAGACAATTATGTATGCTTATGCCAATAAGTCATATACTCTAGTCTAAACTAGACACTAGACTTGATGACTGATTCTGTTGTTCAAGATGTTACGGTCTTGTCACAGTAAATATATTTATGGTTCATTGCAGGGTTCAGAGTCTGACACTGTCATCTATCTTGTGGGATCAGCAAGAAGACAAACTTGGCAGCATGTCTATACGGCTGTCACCAGGGGTCGCCAGCAAGTCATTATGATCACCCGGCCATCTGAGCTTGAGACATCAGTGAAAACACTGGCTGATAGACGTTATACCAGCCTTGCAGAAAAGCTGACTGCTGAGCTGCAAAACTTGGGAATCAGCAAAAAAACAGTATGTGGTATAAGTTTAAGTTAGTGAGAAAAGCTTAGCAAGAAAATCACCTTGTGGCAAAGCTCCACTCATTATCATTCAGGAAGTATTTTTCAATGGATTTGACAAAGGTCTCAGATCATGAAAATATTATTGATACTTTCAAATGACAGAAATAGCTTTGGTGATTTAAAATGATCATTTCATTGATACATTTATAAATTGTCAAAGCATGTTAGAAAAAAAATTATTGAATAATTATGTTCATGTGAGTCCACATGATCATGTTCTAATAACAATAGAAACATTAAACTTTAAGAGTCTTTAGAGACAAAGGAAAAAACAAAGTCTTGCAAAGGGTTAGTCTGAGGGACAATAAAAAGTGTGGGCTTTTATTTTCCATCATCAAGATGGGTAACACAAGATGACTCAGTGACATGTATGCTTGAATGTGTGGATACAGTTATGAATATGGATACAGATGTGTAACAGTGTACAGAAGTTCGACACGTTTTACTTATGTGTTCATAGTCAACACAAGCTCACCCACAGATTACTGTGTGCATTAATACAGAAAATACACATACTGTATTTCTGGAGATTTCCTTATTTTCTATTTGTTTTAGGTTAAAACCCCTAAACACACAGAAACAGCCCTTCTTTAAATATCAAACAGTTTGATAGAAATAAAATAATTTCAGTTTGGATCACAGATGAATAAATAACTCCTGAGTTAATTTTAACTGTGCCACATTGGGACCGGTGAATGATTAATCTTATATGTTACACCATAAAAGAATAATAATCATCTCTGCTACGAAGGCAGCATTAATACAGTAATAATCATCTCTGTTACTGAGGCAGCATTAATACAGTAATACTCATCTCTGTTACAAAGGCAGCATTAATACAGTAATACTCATCTCTTTTACAAAGGCAGCATTAATACAATAATACTCATCTCTGTTACAGAGGCAGCATTAATACAGTAATAATCATCTCTGTTACAAAAGCAGCATTAATACAGTAATACTCATCTCTGTTACAGAGGCAGCATTGTTACAGTAATAATCATCTCTGTTACTGAGGCAGCATTAATACAGTAATAATCATCTCTGTTACAAAGGCAGCATTAATACAATAATACTCATCTCTGTTACAAAGGCAGCATTAATACAATATTACTCATCTCTGTTACAAAGGCAGCATTAATACAATAATAATCATCTCTGTTACAAAGGCCGCATTAATACAGTAATACTCATCTCTGTTACAAAAGCAGCATTAATACAGTAATACTCATCCCTGTTACAAAGGCTGCATTAATACAATAATACTCATCTCTGTTACAGAGGCAGCATTAATACAGTAATACTCATCTCTGTTACAAAAGCAGCATTAATATAGTAATAATCATCTCTGTTACAGAGTCAGCATGAATACAGTAATACTCTGTTACAGAGGTTGCATTAATGCATTAGTAATCATTTTGTTACAGAGGCAGCATTAATACAATAATAATCATCTCTGATACAAAGGCAGCATTAATACAGAAATAATCATCTATGTTACAGAGGCAGCATTAATACAGAATAGTTAATGTTGTAGCCCCTTTTCTCTTCTTTTTGTAGAAAAAGGATTTATTTAGTATCAGTATCTAAATTCAGACAGATTTTATACACAGAGTTGAATTATCTTTCTCTCTTTCAGGGTAAAAGCCCAAGTATAGGAAACTCAAGACAATTAAAAATGTCACAGCAAGCTGTGGCTAGTCAGCGGGATAAAATGAAAGAAACAGTCAGCAAAACATTAGACTTCAGCCACAGAATACAGGCAAACAAATCATATGTCAGCAAATCACCGGACAAAATAAAGCAGTTGTCAGGTTTGAACAACGGTGGGTTTGTATGTAACAGTCAACAGAATAGTTGTCCAGGGAATCTTTCTCCATGTGAACCTGGAGGTGGTGTAATTGACCAGTTCAACATTGATTTTGAGGACATGTCACAAGATCTTGTCACAATGACCCCAGTAAGGAGTTCAAAAGGCTTACAACTAGGGGCTGCACCAGCAACACAGACCAGAGGTGAGCAGCAAATAAGCAGTACTGCATCTATAGATAGGACAGCTACCTCAGTCTCATGTCTATCAAGCAAACAGCAGAAGCTACCTTTGTTGAATTTCAGTCAGATCAGCAATAATGCAAATACTCCTTTTGGTAGACACATATTAACAGATGAAGATCTTGTATTTTCCCCTTGGGATGATTCTGTACGTGAAAATGTACTAGCCTTTGAAAGTTATATCGCTGATGATAAGGATGCTAGCAAGGTCAATGGTGGTAGAAACAGAGCTGTGGTTTCAGCCTCCCCAGTGGGTCTGCAGACCGGAGAAGAAACTGAAGAAGTGATGGGAGTTACAGAGAACAGTAAGACTGATGGGAACAGCTATCACCCATGGGCTGGAAAAACGGCAGAAATCAAGTCTGCTGGAAAACGTAAATCCAATGAATTTTCGTGTGTTGAAGAACAAGAGGAAGACTTCTCAGATGGTCAACTCACCCCAACTAAAGATAGAGAGGATGTACTAAACGGAGTCTGGAAGACTGCTGTAACTCCAACCAAAATGTCTCGACATGAAGAAGCTGCACAACCGTCTCCAGTTAGGAAACTGTTGGCAAAGTTCCAGCTTTGATAACATGGCCCATTAATTATAACACAGATATTTGTTCACAAAAAGGCAGCTGTTATACAGCAAAACAGACAAAAGGTGTTTCTGTGATGTAGCATTGAAATATTCTGCATGTTCGAAGAATATAGTCAATCATATTTATACTGTATACCCCATCAACGCAACTTACTTTGGACTAGCAAAAGTTGGGATGTTAACAGGTGGGCTGTTATAACATATTATCTCTTGATAAAAGCATATTGTGATATTTGTACATGATATGATACATGGTTGTAAGATCATAGTTGTGATACCATGTCATTTAACAATATGATATTTGATCATATATCATGATGTATCTGTGCACTGGTGTATCTCCACAGTCTCAGTTAACATGGTGATAGTGTTGGACACTTACAAGAAGCCATCATATATTTGGTAAAGAACAGAATTATGGGTCATCATAATGGGGTGGTCATATTACTTGAGTCATCATGACTCATCAGGCAGGGTTTTACTGTTGTTCAGAAATGTTTCATCATTGATAGTATATTTTTGGAAGATGAAGACAGCTGTGTATATATATTCATATATTTTAATATTCATAATTCATATCACCGAGTGCCTGCTTTGAAAAGGTTAAAAAAGACAAGGATATGTGTATCCATTGTAAACCAATGGTATGATGCAATAAAGGGACTTAAGTCACAGTTTAGATATGTTGAGGGGGCATGTGTCCCTATGGTAACCATTATGATGTCACAGTTGCAATAGTGGTATTCAAGGCTGCTCTATAATATAAACCTTAAGGTTGCTCATTGCAACAGTAAATTGAGAATCCAGGTGCACGTGATCATGGGAACAGCTATCATGTAAACAGACTCAATGTCTTTTGAAAGTCATATGAATAATTTACCCGCAGCCTGCAAGACTGAGTGTAATCCACCATAACAAAGTTAAGCAGATAATATGCATTTACCAGGTTTGCCCCTCTTGAGCTCTCAGCCAGCGCTGCCATGTTTGTTCCCAGAGAATTCCTGAGACCCTCGGACTTCTTTCTGAAACCTGACATAGTTATTCACTCACCTGTGTTGTTGTGCCTATCAAAGACTGGTGGTGCCACCTGCAGTACTTGTTGTGCAGTATGAATGAGGGCGTCTTTTTGAAAAGCAGACCATATCTCAGGAGTGGTTCATTGTACTGAGCTGAAATTTTGCATGTCCGTTGATCTTGGATCTCTTCATCTTGTACTTGAGACTGGTGGTGCCACCAACAATGATTTTTGGGTGGCGTCCATTAATGCATTTGCCATCTGTTTGTCTTTGTCATTAGTTCAACGTATGGGGCTGATATTGTGCATGACCATAGATCTCAGATACCTCCATTTCATATTCAATGCTGGTGGCGCCATCTGTAATTGTTTTCACCTGGCGTCCATCCATGTGTTTGCTCTGGGTGAAAATTGCTCATATCTCAGGTGTGATTTTATATACTGGTCTGAAATTTGGCATGTTTAGCCATCTAAATTGGATAGTTTTTTGGTAGACCAGACAGGTGGCGCCAGCTGTTAATGTTTTTATAGAATACATTGATATCTTTTTCTCAGTATTGGATTGGTGTCTCGGCCTGATGGTGCATAGTGTATCCATCTGTAGATCTGTTTTAGGTATAAATTGCACATATATGAGGATTTTAATTGGTAATTACTGATGCCACAAATTTTGGAGGCATGTCATGTCAGGAACATTCCTTGCCTAACTTAACCCATGCCTCTGTGATATGGCGGATACACATAGTCTCTTGTTGACTACCTGTATTCTAGATTACTCTGAAAACACTTATGAAACAATTTTTGTTTTATTTATTGCATTATATATTTTCTCTTTTTTATTTTGAGAAAGAATGCATTACAACATGTTTTCATAATTTATTCAATATAAAGATCTTTAACTCCTAAAGTTATTATGGAGATATTTTATGAACATTTAATATCACATATAAACAAATTGTATGCACAAAATACAGATGACTGTAAGAAGGTAAATAAGGTTAAGAGTATATATATACCAGTATATTTATATATATATATATATATTTATACATATATATACAAATACACACACACACAACATAAGGGTAAACCACTGCAAGAGAGCCATTGTTATAGTATTAGAATATATAGATAATTTACCCTAAAGTTGCCAAAGAACTGTACATTTACCGGATACATGCCATAGATACATGTAGATACATATATACTGTACATGTGCACATGCCATTCATTTTAAAGCAAAAAGCAAGTTTATAAAGATCAATAAAGAAGAGTTTTATTATATCCCAGTGTGAAAAGATAAATCTTGTTCACACAATACCAAAAACAAATATTGACTGATCTCTTCCAAATATAACATGCGCATAGATATTGGTAAAGGATGATGCATACATAAAATGAGGTCATGACCTCTACTATGAGAGGGATCTTGATGTTGATATGGTCAATTTGTATTTAAAATCACACAAACTATCAGTTTTATCTCAAGAACGTATGGATGGAATGTTCTGAAAAAAATTAGAACGAGTTAAGATCTTGGACAGATTTGTCTTGTACAGAAGACTAGTGGTGTCATTTATAATCCTTTTTTTATTTTATTACAATTTCTTACCCTTTGTAAATTGGCATCAGCATGAACCTAGTCTGTAATACCTCACAAACCATTTAATAAATTTTTTTTATCCCTTTCATAGGCAATTGCAAACCAGGTTTCAAACTGTTTTGAAAGTGTTTTAGAGCATTCACACAGCAATCCAAAGCATTTTCGAACCAATTTGGCCAAAGTGTTTTGGTTTGCAAAAATGTCATGTGAATGCTCTCGAATGGTCTGGACCCAGTTTGCAAACAGTAAATCTGTCACAGCACATGCGCGAATGCTTGTGTCAGCATGTGTTACATTGTTTCACATGTGACGCATTGGTGTTAAATGCCCCTGTGAATGCACTAAACAGGTTTGGTCAAACCACTTTGCCAAAATCAGTTTGAAACAGGTTGCCATGTGAAAGCAGTATTCAAGATTTGCCATGTGCATATAGATGTAGGTCAGAACCTGTAATTAGATGGTTTTTATACATCAAACAAGATTTTTAACATTTCAGTATGTATATGCAACAGAAGAAGGGGATATGGTAACTCTGGCATGTGAGATGTCAGACATTTCTGGTTAAAAGTGATATATTCTTTGAACACTATTGTGTGCAATAAGCATTCAGCTGCCAAATAGAAGACTATTTCTTAATAAATATGTGATATCAAATGTACTTTTGTTACCTGCTATAGTGGTATTAATAATTAAAAAGAAAAGTTTAAATTAAGCTTTAGATTATCTGTATACCAATGGTATATCTGTGTCATACAACTAAGTTACCCATACCAGTGTTAGTAGTGAGTGAACTTGATCTTCAATGAATAAATACACTAATGCACAAAATGATAATTACATCTGCACCTGGTGTAAGAAACACATTAATAAATACTGGTAGTGTGAAAACATAGTGTAGCTTAAATTGTGATATTGTAATGAAATGCAGGATGGATAGATTGCAATGTTAATTGATTTTGCACACAGTTTACATGTTAATACGTTTTTGCATACACAGAACATAATAATGCAACTCATAGCATTAACAAGGGGCTTACTTTTTTTATTACTTCACATTAACACAGGTCCTGTATTCAGAAATCATTGTGTTATTCTTTTACCAAAGAAGTTATGTTTCCATTTGTACTTGTTTGTATGTTGGTTTGTTTGACTTTTAGCAGGTTTAAGCGAAACCACCAAATTTAAAAAAAAAAAATTTGGTTCGAGGAGAAGAACATTTATGTTTTTTATTTACACCAGTGTGTTCACTCGCAGAAATACTTCAAGGTAATTTAGATATGATGTGGCATTTCAAATCGACAAGTAATTAAAAGTAATTTAACATTTTTATGTTGCACATTTAAACATTTATCTTCATGCATACAATACTATGGGTCTTCTCACTTGATTTTTTTTTCAGTTTATAAAAAGAAATAATTTGTGATGCTATATATCAACATGTTTTATTACTATAGTTATATGCTTCTACTTATAATGGTAGGTGGATCTTACAGGTCATTTGACTTGATTAGGTTTTGGTCACACTCATCCTTTTGAGGACTTCTTATAAAATTTTATATTCTAAATTAAACTCACTTTAATGTGTCACTATATCTGAAAGAACCATCACTCATACCCACTTCTAATTTATATAGCAAATGTATCTTAAGAGAATCCACACCTGATTTGGTTTATGTGAATTTTTGGATAACTTCTTGAAATAATTCTACAACTGGTAATTTACTCAATTTTCTCATGCTGTTTTATCAGTCAAAGTACACATTTCTCACATTCCCATTAGGCAGGTAATTTGGTTATCTGGCCATTTTCTAGTTGTTTTTTTTTTGGCAAGTTGGCTAAAGAGCCATAAAAAGCCACTTCCTGGAAATCAAACTATTTTTGTTTTTGCATATTCCAAGAAAGAATTAAAGTGTCTGTGTTGGAAGTTTTAGGTATACGCTTGAGATCAGAGACTGAGCTGGCATGAAAATTTGATGTTGATGTGCCAGAATTGAGAGATAAAGAAGCATCCATTTTCTTGCTCATAATTACTTATAAAAAAGTAACAGTTGCACAGGAAAAAAAAATGATATAACAATTTAGTTATAAAGTCATCAAAGGGAGGTCCAACATCTAAAAGGGCTTGAGGTTATTCTTGGCATACAGGAAATGGCAGTGACAGGATTACTTGAAAAGTACCAAGTTCTCTCTTTCCTATTCTCTTGGTAATTAGGGGAATTCAGGCATGCATTTACTTATGGAAAATTGACTTTTTGTACATCTGTATTTTAAATGATTTCTCTATAAAACCATTTATATTTATTTTTTTTAATGAAATGCTAATGCTTCTTGAAAGTCAGTACACTGTATTTTATGATCATGAATTTATTGATATGCAATTTATTGGCATTTAAAGATATTATCATTTATACATTGTGTTCATTACATCTACAGAAATAAATAGCAGAGGTCCACACATGTAATTTTTTTGCTCATTGTCTTTACTAATATATACTTTACACCCACATCCCACTGCATGTATCTTTGAACACTCCATTGTGATCAACGATACCTCTCTCTAACACAGTTAAAAGTACAGTTGTACCAAGAACATTTACCTGATCTATATGTAGAAAAGATTTTTTTTACTGCCTATAAAAACAATTTATGTAGAATTTAAGTCTTTTCAGGGTGGTTAGCAGTAAGTGAAAAATCAGGTCAACCTCCCTCCTCTGATCAGCCTCCAGCTGGTGCCAAACTTCCTCCACATCTTCAACCTCCAAATACTGCTCCACCTATTCCTCAGAGTCAACCTCCCTCTTGTGCTCAAATTCCAACTGCTGCTTAACCTAATCATGCACAGTTTCCCTTGTATGATCATCCTCCAATTGCTGCTGAACCTCCTCATGGTCAACCCTCTTCCTATGGTTTTCCTCCAGCTGCTGCTTAACCTCATGTTCAACCTCCCTCTTATGACCAACCTCCAACTGCTGCTTAACCTCCTATAGATCAACCTCCCTCCTATGATCATCCTCCAACTGCTGTTTAACTTCCTTATAGTCAGACACCCTCCTATGACCAACCTCCAACTATTGCTAAACCTCCTCATGTTAAACTTGCCTTGTATGTCCAAGGTCCTGCTGCTGCTAAACAAACTCACGTTTAACCTCCTTCCTAAGATCAACCTCCAACTGCTGCTAAACCTCCTCATGGCCAACCTCCCTTCTATGATCAACCTCCAACTGCTGCTTAACCTCCTCATGATCATCCTACCTTCTATGATCAACCTTCCAACTGCTGCCAAACATCCTCATGGCCAACCTCCTCCTATGATCAACCTCCATCTGCCGATTAACCTCCTCATGGTCAACCTCCCTCCTGTGATCAATCTCCAATTGCTGCTAACCCTCCTGTTAAACCTCCCTCCTATGACCAACCACCAACTGTTGCTAACCCTCCTCCTGTTAAACCTCCCTCCTATGACCAACCTCCAACTGTTGCTAACCATCCTTCTGTTAAACCTCCCTCCTATGACCAACCTCCAACTGTTGCTAACCCTCCTCCTGTTAAACCTCCTCCTATGACCAACTACCAACTGTTGCTAACCCTCCTCATGATAAACATCCCTCTTATGATCATCCTCCAGCAGCTGCCGATCCGCCTCATCATGGTTCACCTCCCCTTTGTGCTCAACTTTCAACTGCTGCTAACCCTTATCATGGTCAGCCTCAAATTGCTACTGAACCTTCTCATAGTCAGCCCCTTTCCTATGGTCATCCTCCAGCTACTGCTCAACCTCATGGTTAACCATCCTCTTATGATCAACCTCCAACAGCTGCAGAACTTCCTTTTTATGGCCATCCTTCATTCTATGATCAAACTCAACTGTTCCTCAAAATCCACATGGTCAACCTCCCTCTTATGATCAAACTGCTGCTAAACCTCTTTATTTTCATCCTCCCTCCTATGATCAAACTCAAATGTTGCTCAAACTCCTCTTTTTGATCATTCTCCATCCTATGATCAAACTTAACTGTTGCTCAACCTCTTGGTCAAACCTCTCCTATGATCATCCGCCAACTGCTGCTAAACCTAATGTTAAGGCTTTTTCCTATGAACAATCTCCAGTAGCTGGTTAACCGGCTCCTCATGAACAGCCTCCCTTCTGTGCTCATCCTCCAGTTGGTTCATCAGCTGCTGCAAATCCTGCTGCTAAAGAGAAATTCAAGACACCTTTGTCTGATTCATCTGATCTTGCGGGAAAGAAAAGGTCTTTTTGTTTTTAATTCCTTAGGCTAGACAACCCTTAACATCGGTAATATATATTGGTTAAGTTATGCGGTAACAGTATCATTACATATTCAAAGTCACCAATGATCGCCTTGCAGACAACCAGATTCTAAAAAAGCATACCTCAATGTATACAAAAAATACCATCTCGTAAAATCCCTAAGGGAGCGGTGTTGGGGGTTTATAGTTGGCCCTCGACTATTTGTGGCTGTTCAAAGGGCATGCTTCATTGAGCATGACAGTGAAAGGTGCCACAGCGAAGTGTGCGAGCCAGAATTCTAATCCATATTATAATTGACGGTGGTCGCACTGGAATTTTTCAACCGGGGGGGGGGCATGCCATGTTATATATATACGTTCCCCACTTTTTAGCGAACCTGTGAGCTCAGCTTATGCGATAGCGCAGCGTCGTCCGTTCAGCGTCCGCCGTCAGTGGTTGTGAGTAAGTTAATCCTGCTGTCTCAGAAACCGTCAGAGCTAGCAGCTCTTTGTTGCATGTAAGAATCAGTCGCATGTCAACCTTTATTGGATTAAGTTTATTGTTTTTGGTATCTGCATTAACTTAGATTTTATAGGGAAAAAGCTTAAAAACCTTTAAATTTTTCATTTCAGAAACTGTCTCAAGTGTGTTCGAATGGTTCCAGTTTAGTGATTTCTTTGCAAAGTTATAGGAAGATATACTTAGTCATTTGTCCAAAAAACATACTAAGATTCAAATCTCAGAAACGGCTGGAGCTATCATCACCAAATTTTATTCCAATGTTGGTCATATGAGTCCCATCTGAAATGCAGGTATTGGTGACGCCACGTGCTTCGGCTTTTTTGTACGGGGGGCCATCGGTGCCTTTATCATTCTGAGGGCTACAAAAAATTTCTCTGAAACCGTATGGCCAAATTGTTTAATATCGCACTGAAATGATTCTAGGGTAGTGCTTTCTGAAGTTTGTTCAAATGGTCTCTGTTCCACGACTCTTGGCCGAGTTATGGGCAGCCGAATTTAGTCAAATGCCATAACAGCCCATTTTAGCTCAGTGGCTACAAAGATCCTCTTAAAAAAAAAAAAAAACACAGCCAAATTCTTTAATCTCATACATTAATGATCCTCAGGTAATTCAAGTTTTTTTTCAAATGGGTTTTGTTCAGTGATTTTTGGCTGAGTTACGGGAAGTTAAGGAGTATGCTGTATTTTCCTATATGAGTTGTAAACTTGCAAAACATTTAACGACTGACGCCTCTGAAGCCAATTGGTTTAATCTTCTACAAGAATAATCCCTAGAATATATTTTTTTTATAATGATTGACTTTAATAGTTCCGCATGAATGATTTTTGGTTTAATTATGGAGGGTGAATTGAGTCGTTTTACGGTACATGTTAGTTGTATGAAGCAGTTACATCTAGCATGGCACCAATTTATCAGCTTTTATTACATCATGCCACTAGAAATTTAGATATCAGGTTATATATGGATAATAATTACAAGAATGTTTTACAAAAGCTTTTAAAAAAGTTAGAATTCTGATTCAAAAAGGCATCATACCATTTAAATATTAACCATCATGGGTATTCAGCTCTCTGTGGCTATATAAAGATGGTTGTACATGGATTATAAATAATTGGTATCCATACTCTATTTAATACAAGATTTTACCATCAGTAAGAAGTATCTGTATTATAAGTGTGCATTCAGTATGCATCTGTAATAATTTTTAGCGAAACCTGTGAGCTTATGCGATGGTGTGGTGTCGTCCGTCGTCTGTACGATAACCCATATTATCTTGAAAACGGCAAGAATCACAAAATTTAATGCAAAAAACTCCATCAAATTTTGCTTATTTTTGGCTAAATGCATTTTCTTAGATTTTATAGGGAAAAAAGCTAAAAAAGCTTTAAAAATCTTCTTCTCCGAAACTGTTCAGTCAAATTGTCCAATATTTCACAGAAATGATTCCTGAAACAATCTCTCTCAAGTTTGTTCGAATGGTTTAGGTTCGGTGATTTTTGGCCGAGTTACAGGGAGTCATCTGTCCAAAAAAGCATACTAAAATTACAATCTCAGAAACGGCTGGAGCTATCATCACCAAATTTTATGCCAATTTTGGTCACATGAGTCATATCTGAAATTGAGGTATTGGTGGCGCCACCTGCATCGGCATTTTTTGTACGGGGGTCATCAGTGCCCGGATCACACTGAGGGCTACAAAAAACTTCTTCTCTGAAACCATACGACCAAATTGTTTAATATCGCACAGAAATGATTCAGGGTAGTGTTTTCTGTAGTTTGTTAAAATGGTCTCAGTTCAGTGATTTTGGCTGAGTTATGGCAATCTGTATTTAGTCATATGCCATAACAGCCCAATTTAGCTCAATGGCTACAAAGATCTTCTTCTCAAAAACCACTTGGCCAAATTCTTAAATCTCACACATTAATATCCTTAGATGTTGATAATTCAAGTTTGTTCAAATGGTTTGGTTCAGTGATTTTTTGGCTGATTCATGGGAAGCTGAACTTAGCCAGTTTGCTGTATCTTCCTACATGAGTTATAAACCTGCGAAACGTTTTCGACTGATGCCACTGAAGCCAGTTTGTTTAATATTTTACAAGAATAATCCGTACAATAATTCTTATAATAATTGTCATTAATGGTTCCACATGAATGATTTTTTGGCTGAATTATGGAGATTGAATTGAGTCATTTCACCATATATGTTAGCTGTGTGATGCGGTTACATCTAGCCTGGCACCAGTTTATCAGCATCTATTACATCATGCCACTAGACATTTAGATTTCAGGTTATCTTTGGTTATTATTGACAAGAAAGTTTTTAAAAAGTTTAGATTTATGATTTAAGTTATTCATCATACCAAGCAATGTTACAATCATAGATATTCAGCTCTCTGTGGCTAAATAAAGACAACTGTACATGGATTATAAATAATTGGTATCCCTACTCAACTTAATTCAAGAATTTGCCATAAATGAGATATATCTGAATTTTAATTTTGCATTCAGTATGCATCTGTAAGAATTTTACATATATTACATATTTCTTATTTATAAAAAGTCAGCTGAAAAGCATTTTTGTATTGGGAAAATTAATTTCAAAGTTCTTTCATTAGGGACCACTTTTGTGTACAGATGGCAGTACTTGGTTTACCATTGACAGAATGCAAGTGCCTTGATGTTGGCCATTTGCCAAGATGATGTAAGCTCTATGAATAGTTTTGGCACAGTGCCAGGATTGGATGAAGTGCAGCCAGGTATAGGTCAAGAGATCACTCAGTGCAGTAGCTGCATTCTATTTATAGCTTTGGCATACTGCTCATTGCTTCAGATTTGCAGCCTGGATCTATTTATAGCTTTGGCAGACTGCCAACTGTGTCATATTATGCAACAGGTCAAGAGTTCACTCAGTGCAGCCAGGTACAGGTCAAAAGTTTACTCAGTCTAGCCAGATGCAGGACAAGAGTTCACTCAGTGCAGTAGCTTGAGGCAGCAATATGTCACAGTTTACTCGGGGGCAACTGCCTTGCTCACCTAAGCCTCGTCAGCCCAGTGCATTAAACTCTTGGGAAGTTTGATGTATTGGCCTGATATTTTGACCTGTCTATACGTCTTTGATGTTTCTCATTTGCAAGACAGGTGGTGCCACCTACATTGACTTTTGCAGTGTATGCTCCTGCTTATTTCTACAGAGGAATTTGAAATATCAGCCAAAAAATTGGGCATGTTTATACATATCGGGTAGCTTTATATTGTACAAGACTGGTGGCGCCACCTACAATAATTTTTGCACAGTGTATGTCCCTGCTTTTTCACAGGAGGGGTTTGACATATCAGTCTGACATTGGGCATATGTATATGTCTCTTCGTTGTATACAAGACTGGTGGTGCCAGCTACAATCATTGTATCCGCCAAAACAGAGTTTTGTGGATACTTTGTTTTCAGTCAGACGCCGCCGCTGCCACCGCCGCATAAGTGTCCGGAGAACTCTTCTGTAACCACTGGGCAGAATTTTTTTTCAATGATCGGGTCACATGTGAACTGCTGCGCTCTCATTTTTGGTTGACCTTTCCTCTCTGCCTAGCGTCCATTTGTGCGTCTGTTCCCCACATAAACATGCATATCTCGGGAACCGTTTCACCGATCAGGCACAATTATGCACAAATGTAGCCCTTGGATAGCTTTATAACATACACTAAAATGGTGGCGCCACCTGCTACCAATTTTGCACAGCGTCCATCTGTTCAGCTGCCTTGGGATAAAAACATTCATATCTCTGCATTGGTTGAACTTATCCACCTGAAATTTTGAATGTATATTTATCCTGGACAGCTTTCTTGATTTTATGACAGGTGGCGCCACCTGCATTCACGTTTAAGCCGCAGACGTCCAAGCTCATATCTCGGGAACTGTTTGACCAGTTGGGCCAAAATTTTGCATGTGTATGGATCTCCCATAGCTCTTTATCATACGCAAAACTTGTGGCGCCACCTGCAATCATTTTTGCACAGTGTCCATCTCTTAATCTGCCTTGGGATGAAATCACTCAGATCTCGGCAGAGGTTTGACTTATCCACCTGAAATTTTGCAGGTTTATACATTCTGGACAGCTTTCATGATTTTATGACAGGTGGCGCCACCTACATTCAAATTTACGCTGCAGACATCCAAGCTCATATCTCGGGAACCATTTGACCGATTAAGCAAAAAGTTTGCATGTTTATAGATCTCACATAGCTCTTCATCATAGGAAAAACTGGTGGCGCCACCTGCAATCATTTTTGCACAGCGTCCTTCTGTTTGTTTGCCATGGGATAGAATCATTCATATCTCGGCAGTGGTTTGACTTATTTGATTATAATTTTGTATGTTTATACATCTTGGACAGCTATCTCGATTTTGCGTCAGGTGGCGCCACCTGCATTTATGTATACGCTACAGACATTCAGGCTTATATCCCAGGACTGGTTTGACATATCCCCCTGAAAATTTGCATGTGTATAGATCTCACTTAGCTCTTAATTATACACAAAATTGGTGGCGCCACCTGCCACTATTTTTGCACAGCGACCGTCTGTTTGTCTGCCGTGGGCTTAAATCACTCATATCTCAGTAGTGGTTTGACTTATCTGCCTAAAAGTTTGCATGTTTATACATCTTGGATAGGTTTCTCGATTTTGTGGCAGGTGGCGCCATCTACATTAATGTCTACGCTGCAGACACTCAAGCTTATATGTCAGGACTGGATCGACATATCCCCCTGAAATTTTGCATGTTTAAAGATCTCACATAGCTCTTAATCATACACAAAATTGGTTGCGCCACCTGCCACCGTTTTTGCACAGCGTCCGTATGTTTGTCTGCCATGGCCTAAAATCACTCATATCTCAGTAGTGGTGTGACTTATCTGCCTAAAATTTTGCATTTTTATACATCTTGGATAAATTTCTCTATTTTGTGGTAGGTGGCGCAACCTACATACACATTTCGGCTGCAGACATTCAGGTTATTATGCAACACACCTCACTTTATTTCCCCTTGCCACTCAATCCATGCCTCATTTCACCGGTCCCACTCTGATTTTGGTGGATACACGTAGTCGCTTGTTGACTACCCGTATTCTAGTTTTTGTGTTGTGTGCATCCATGCCAGAATTTCAGCAGTGATATTTGTTCAATTGCTTCTTGTTCTAAGTGTTTAGTACTTGCATTGTTCATATACATTTTACACTTGTTCTTGAAAAGTAATGGTCCAGCATTGAAGCACTATACCTGGTGTAGTCTCATTGCTCAGGTTCGCATTAGGCCTGTAGGCCTTGTTCATATATCAATAATTTTCTTTTTATGAAAAGTCAACTGAAAAGCATTTTGTATTGGGAAATTTAAATCAAAGCTATTTAAAGTAGGGACCATTTCTCTGTACAGATGGCAGAACTGGGTAGTGCCTGGATGTCCAGGCCACTGTCCAAGATTGTGAAAGCTCAATAAATAGCTTTGGTACAGTGCCAGGATTTGAAGAGGCCTGTATGCTGCAGTCTAACTACTATATCAGCTTGGTGTGGTGTTTTCATGGTAAGTTCATTGTATTATTTTAAACAAGTCAATGCAAGTCTGTTTATTTCAAATTTATTTCAAGTAGGTGAAAATTGGTCATATCTCAGGAGTGGGTCAAGATATTGGTCTGAGATTTTGCATGTTCATCCATGCTTGAAAATTGTCACGTAAATCAGACAGGTGGCTCCAAGTACCTTCCAGTTTTATGCCCCCGCCACAAAGTGGCCGGGGCATATAGTTTTACCCATGTCCGTCATTCCCTCATTCCGTCATTCCAAAATCAAACAGTTGTACGGACTTTTTTTCGCAATGCCTGCAGATATTGGCCTGATTTTTGGTGTGTTGGCAGATAATGACCAGTTACAGATCGAGTTCGCGTTTCGTCCCGGTTGACCTACTTTTGACCGTTTTACAGCTCCTAAACTTAGAAAATTTCATGAAAAATAGAAATTTTCATGACAAATACACATGTACGGACTTCTTTTTGCAATGCCTGCAGATATTGGCCTGATTTTTTGTGTGTGGGCAGATAATGACCAGTTATTGATCGAGTTTGCGTTTCGTCCCGGTTGACCAACTTTTGACCGTTTTACGGCTCCTAAACTTAGAAAATTTCATGAAAAATAGAAATTTTCATGACAAATACACATGTACGGACTTTTTTTTCGCAATGCCTGCAGATATTGGCCTGATTTTTGGTGTGTGGGCAGATAATGACCAGTTACAGATCGAGTTTGCGTTTCGTCCCGGTTGACCTACTTTTGATCGTTTTACGGCTCCTAAACTTAGAAAAATTCATGAAAAATAGAAATTTTCATGACAAATACACATGAACAGCCGTTTTTAGCCCTCAGCTCATAGGCTGATGGGCTATTGTCGTCACCCAAGCTGTCCGTCTGTCCATCTGTCTGTCCGGTGTCTGTCCGTCCGTCCGTCCGTTCCGTGTCTGTTAACTTTTACCTTGTGAGCGGGATATCTCTAAAAGGATTCACAGTTGGAATTTTATTTCATCAGTGAAGATGTATATCGATAAAATCTCAGTCAAGTTCGGAGATGAGTGACCTTGACCCATTTTTCTACATTTTAGAGCTGATTATAGAAAAACACTTAGAAGTTTATATCTCAGGAACCATTGTGTGGATTTTCACAAAACTTACTATGGTCATTGGGACTGATGGTCTGTATGTGCTGCACAATTTTGGTGGCGCCACCTGCAATTTCTGATTTTTAATGAAATTTTATCGGATTTTGGCCTTTTGTGCAGGATATCTCCAAAGGTATTCAACTAAGGAACTTCATTTCTTCAGTGCTATTGCATTATATTTACAAAATCTTGGTCAAGTTCAAAGATGGGTGATCTTGACCTACTTTTCAAGGTCACAGAGCTTAGTATAGAAAAAAACTTAGGAGCTTATTTCTCAGGAAGCATTTGGTGGATTGTTATGAAACATGGTATATACCTCTCCAATTTAAATTTATAAATGATTATCAACTTTTGCTAATATTCTAGTTTCGCAATGCAATGCTTACAGATACTGGCCTAATGTTTGGTCTGTGGGCGCATAATGACCACTTACAGATCGAGTTCGCGTTTCGTCCCAGTTAACCTATTTTTCACCATAAGACAGATCCTGAACATAGAAAATTTCATGAAAGACAGAAATTTTCATGAAAAATGCACATATTTGGACTTTTTATCACAATGCCTGCAGATACTGGCCTGATTTTTGGTGTGTTGCTTGATAATGACCCTTTACAGATCGAGTTTGCATTTTGCCCTTGTTGATCTACTTTTGACCATACAACACCTCCTGAACTTAAAAATTTTTACAAAATTTAACAGATGTTTCTAATTTGCCCCAGGCGGGGGCATTCGTGTCGTTCGGACACATCTAGTTTGTAGAATAAATTAATGCCTTTTTCTAAGGAGTAATTTGCAGTATTGGCCTGAAATTATGCATATTCGTAGATCCTGGACTACTCCGTCTTATACACTCAAGACTGGTGGCGCCATCTAAAATAATTTTTTCGTGGTCTCTATTCGTACATGTGCATTTGGTGAAAATTGCTCGTATCTATAGAGTGGGTAAAGGTATTTGTCAGGAATTTGGCATGTTCATCCAAGTTTGAAAGTTGTCACGTAAATTAGACAGGTGGCGCCACCTACCTTTCCGTTTTAGTAGAATAAATTAATGCCCTTTTCTCAGGAGTGATTTACACTATTGGCCTGAAATTGAGCATATCCATCGACCTTGGATTCCTCCATCACGTACTCAAGACTGGTGGCACCACCTGCAAACGTTTTCTCATGGTGTCCATCTGTACATGTGCTTTTGGTGAAAATTGCTAATATCTCATGAGTGGTTCAAGGTACTGGTCTGAAATTTGGCATGTCCATCCATCTTGGAAATTTTTCTCATGAGCCAGACAGAATGCGCCACCTACCTTCCTATTTCTGTAGAATAAATAAATGCACTTTCCTTAGGATCAGTATTCCGTATTGGCCTGAAATTGTACATATCCATAGATCTGGACTCCTCCTTCTTGTACCCAGTGGTGCCATCTGTAATTGTTTTCCTGTGGTGTCCATATGTACATTTGCTTTGGGTAAAAATTGCTCATATCTCAGGAGTGGTTCAAAGTATTGGTCTGAAATTTGGCATGTCAATCCACCTTGGAGAGTTTTCTTATAAACCGGACAGGTGGCAGCAGGTGTTTTCTTTGAATAAATTAATGCCCTTTTCTCAGAGTTGTAGTGCACTCTATTCAGGAGTGGTGTGATATAAGATTTAATTAATCCATCCCTCACTTCACCTACACCACTCTGACTTCGGCGGGTACACATTGTTACTTGTCGACTACTCGTTTTCTAGTTGTTCCAAGCATCTCTGCACACAGCCTAACAGTGGTTTGACGTATCTGCCTGAAATTTTTCATGTCCATACATCTTTGATGGTTTTCTCGTATGCAAGACTGGTGGTGCCACTTAAAATCATTTTTGTGTTGTGCGCACCCATGATATTTTTTTGCAGTGACGTTTGTGTAATTGGTGCATGCACTCAGGTTAAAAATAATCAGTGCTTGAATTGTATATATAAATGTCACACATGTACTTGAAAAGTAACGGTTCAGAAATATATTAAATTGCAAAATGACTGATAATATGTTGATTCCACTCTTTCTATGACACCTCCTGTGGTACTCGACTATTAAACACTAAAGTAAGAAAGCATGCAGGTTTAATACATGAATTATAATTTTAAATTAAGGCATTTTATCTCAGTCGACTATAAGTATCTGAGCTATAGTCGTGGTCCATTGTCGGTCGTCCGACCGTCTGTCCGTCCGTCCGTTAGACTTACACGTTTTGAAACCGTTAGACCTTCGAATCCCCAATTTGACATCCTGTTAGATGTCACAAAATATCCTACCACTTATCGGTTTTCCTTAATATTTACCAGAAATATTCTCCTAAATATTTCCCATATATATGCCAGAAATTAAGTCAGTTAAGTGTAATTTCTTTTAAGTTATGGACCAGAACATAATGGACTTCGTAAAAAAAATCAGGAAAAATATTTACTCACTTTACATGATTTTTTTTTAAGCTAGAGACTTTTTTTCAAGTATATAACTTTGTTTAATTGGGATTGGAGTCACTTGCTTTGTCCAGACGCAGGTATGCCACTCCTGGTCACTGGAAGTCAGCTATGCAAGGTTTGTTAAAGGTCACTGAGGGAGATCCCCTGCTGCGACAGGTATACAGTTATTCTCAATTCAATCCCCCCCCCCACCACCAAGTGTTATGCAGTAATTGTTATTGTTTGCACCGTGTTTCCTTAAATGTAATGCTTTTTCCACTCCAATATACAAACGTTCCTTGAAAAGTAATTTAAGGAGTTATTCAGAATATGCCCTGTTGTGTGTTCATGTAGCATTTTTAAATAAATCAATTTTCTTATCAATGATTTTAACAAATTAAAATATAAATAAACCCACCAGTATGCATAAATTTATAAAATTTGAAGCAAATTATGGATAAATAAAGGCACAATTTAAATTGTGAAATCTGAATCATATATTATTAATGTTTTGCAAATATATATCAGAAATTAAAAATGAGGATCTATTACAAACATTGATTCATTATTTTCCTGCCTCGGCAGAATTGGAGATCAGGCTTTGTTTGCCCCGTTATTTAGGCAGAAGTGTTCATAACCCCCCCCCCCCCCCCCCCCCGGCTGCCAATGATTCCTTTGCACCTGTGCACTGGGACATTAGTTTTTATTGCAAATGTGTAAACATTTATTTAATTTTTAAAAAATAATTGGATTAGCAAAAATTAAGATCTAATTAAAACATATTCTTGCCTCAGGAGAATGGAACATAAGGTGATCAGCTCTGTCTGTCCATCATCTCTCCGTTATCATTAAATATATGTTTTTTTGAAATTTTTCCTCTAAGCACTGTTGAAATAACTTTCATATGCTGTATGTGTATGGATTTAAGCTATCAGAGTCTGAAATTTCAAAGCAATATATATATATATATATATATATATATATATATATATATATTCAATTGTGTAATATTGCAGATGTTAAACTTTAAAAACAACTTCGTATAATAAAAAGGTCAAGAAATAATTGAGACTTCATGTATTATCAACTTTGTTTGTCTACAAGTCTGTTTGTTCTTTTTTAAATATAAAGTAATTGTGAATGAACTTTTTTATCCTGCAAGCATTGTTGAATTAAGTGAAAATCCTATGTATACAATATGATAATACTATGAGTGCTATCAGTTGTATTATGACATATAACATGTGATTACTCGGTATAACCGTTTTATTATTGGGTCGTTTGACCTGATTTCGTCGTAGTATTTATAAGAACATTGGAGATATGAAGATTTTAATATAAATAGGGATTCAAGCGCCTGTGGTAATAAAATTCATCTTATGTTCACAAACTGCTCACATGCTCCAATTGTAACATTAAGTGCATGGTTTGGTCAAAAATATTATTTGCAACAATTTCTTACTCATCAATACAAACCAATCATGTCAACCTGCAATGGCCTATATTACTTTTTCCTCTTAAACTTTATCTCCATTTGATATTATTTTAGATTTTTACCTTCAAAGTCAACCTCTGGTGAGCACAGTGACCCATGGGTCCCTTGTTACTCCTTGTTGGTTTCTGAACGATACCCTATTATTCTGTTCTCAAATTGTTTAATATTCAAACTGTGTATGTTGGATCCTGTTCTTGTTCAGAGATCCCAAAACTTTAGGTTGGTAAAAATTCTAAACTCAGCGACTTACATTGCATTTAGTTGCATATAGCTTTCAACCGTATCACAGGATGGTCGTCAGGAAATTGGCGTCGTCAAGCTACAGCTACTTGCAAGGTAATTCCCCGAGTTGAGAATTTTACTAATCTTTATGTTTCATTATTGCTTAAATTTTTTTTAGAATTCATAAAAATTCCTTCATCATATTAAAAGGGAACAACAACCCCCCCCCCCCCCCCAACACACACATTGCTAATGGAAATTACGCCCCCGGTAAATAAGATCGCTCGTGAAACGGCTTTTGTCGCTTTTATACGCGCGCAGGAAACTTGAGGATGTCCATAAAAAAAAGTACTATAGACGTATCCATTGAATCTCTTGAAATGCATTAAATGCATTAAATTAACACTTTATAATATATATATATATATATATATATATATATATATTATGTGTATATATATATATATACACACAGTGTATATGTATTGTTCATTATATTGGCTCATATATATATATATATATATATATATATATATATATATATATATATATATACCCGCCCGATAGAATAACAGATTTGTGCTATTGCCCAGATTCATATATTGTGTAAAATTGCTCGTTGAACGGGTTTAGTGCTTGGCCCTCAAAAACTGACTAGTTTAGAGGAGAGTCTGAGAACTATAAGCCCCGAGGGTATCTGTCCATACGTTGTCACATTTTATTAGGCCGATGTATATATATAGGTGAGAAGACCTGGCTATTCACTCGTTAAGTGCATGTATATATAGGCAACAAATATGGGCCTTTTCCATCTGGGCTATCAAAATTTGTTTATTCAGGTTCGTATTATACTCATAGGCGGATGCAGAAAGGGATACAGGTGTCATGTCCCCCCCCCCCCCCCCTTTAGCTTTCAAATATTGAGACCAATTTTCTGCGGCCTAGACCCCCCCCCCCCCCAATAATATGATGGAAGAAACATAAGGAGTACAAGTATTTCTCAGTACAGTTAGTATATTTTCCTGTACAGGTCTGCTGTAATAGATTACCCCCTCCCGATATAGACCCAATAAGTGCGTATATATATATATATATATATATATATATATATATATATATATATATATATATATATATATATATATATATATATATATATATATATCAGGAAGCTGCCCCCCCCCCCCCGCCAGGATTTGCTGTGCAAAAAGAAATATTGCAAAGTTGATTTAAATTCTTTTGTTTTTTAAGTAAACATTAACCAATAAATGACAGCAAAATGCAGCAGAATGCAGTAGTATACATATATACAGTTTTTTTTTTTTAATTTTCTACATCCTGGCCCCTCCCCCACCCTCCCCCTTGGGGGGCTTTCACGTCTATATCCCCTAGCTTCCGCTTCATATTATACTGCCCCCCCCCCCCCCCCCGGCCATTTGGGTCAGGCTACGGCCCTGCATGTAAATATATATATATATATATATATATATATATATATATATTTATTTATGTATGTCTACTATGCCTCCCCCCCCCCCCCCATGAATATTTCCTTTCGCCGCCAATGTCTAGACTAGTCTTACCGTAGGGGCCTATACCTATATACACATTGTTAAAGGCTATATACGGTAGCCTAGTGTATATTGATTACTAGTATTTTGTTCAACTGGACCTTGACTATTTTGATAAATGCACGCTTTCAAGAATTTCCAAAAATTTCAATAGTCCTTAAACGTCCTGAAATTCAAAACATTTTGGTTGGCCCATTCGGTAGCGATTTGAACTACATGCAGATTGCAGCGTACCGCCCGCGCTGGTGCGTTTCGAAATAGGACTTGCCGCGCGCGTCCACTCTTTGAGTTTTGGTCTATCCTAGTCCATCTCTGGACCCTTGTGTCCTATGTTAACATAGGACACAAGGGTCCAGAGATGGACTAGGTCTATCCCTACAGTATGCCTACTTATTTATTTCCCAGTATTATAAAAAGAGCTTTATCCTAGAGTATACCATGTAGACATATGATAATGTAAAGGACTTATGTAGGCAAACTGTACTGTTTTCCTCACCCTTCCCTTAGTTAACTTAAGCACTTGTGTATTATTTAGGCCTAAGTTTATATTGCTGCCCACAATGCACAATAATTATAGCCGTGACTCGGTACGCAGCTTGATTGTAACGTCGGCGTTACTGTGTGCATGGTCCTTCAAGCCAGGAATCCAACCCCAGCATGGATACTCGACTTATATGTACTTGATACTTTTTAGGTTAGACATTTCGGGAAAACCATTAATTCACATTCCCGCCACAAACGGACATTGAACGTGGCTATTTTTAGAGCGTCGGGGTTTTCCCGCTTGACTGAAACGGCTCTAAATATGTAAGCTGGAGTGGGTATGAATACCGTACACAGACAAAAGCAATCCCAAAAGAGGAACTTTTTTAGACATAAATGAAAATTACAATAATATAGTTTTCAAACTGATTCCGAGGTATTTCTGCAAAAGCGAATTGATAAGTCGCACTTATATGGGCGGGGTACAAATCTATCTGTCAGCCCGTCTAAGTAGAAAGCGGAGACTGCCGAACAGCTCTGAGAGCCAAAATGGCACAAGATTCAATTACCGTCAGCGGTTACTTTTTACCAAACGATACATCAGGTGATGCTGACAGTGAAGAAGAAGAAGAACAGGTTGATAACCAAGTGTTCGAGGATCTGGATGCAGTGGCCGATTGTGCCTCTTTTCTTCGCTCTAAACCATTGGTGAAAAAAAACTGGTAATACAACCAATTATCGTTCACAACTAACGGGACCCAGTTGTGGCTCCGGGATACACATAAACCTCTACGAGTCACCTAGCCCGATTGAATCGGACTCTAAGATAAAAACGTTTTTATCTTGAGTCCGAAAAGCATAAGGTACGAGTTCCTATAGTATATACGCCTGGCCCTTACGTATAGATCGGTTACTCGTTAATCGACTGCAGTTGAACTGCTAAATACTGCTTAATGGAACGGCCCAGGCCTATTATTCCAGTGCAAATCAGTCGCTCACTCATTATGCATTTATGCCTTATGGTTTCGGCCCTAGTATAGAATCCGGTCTTTTTTTTCCAAGATGGGTCTAAACAGACTGGAGGGTCTCATATAAGTAGTAATCCACATAAGCCATGACATGCTTGATGGTATGTCATTGACATGCCACTTACTTTCCCATTACATGAAACCTAAACATCATTATGTCCGTCCATATACACCCATAACCTCATCCATGTAGACCGGATTCTATACTCTCTCCATGGTTTCAGTCTTGACTAATTTTATAAAATTATAGCTGTATAATTAACAAGATACTGAGTTTTTATGTTAGAGTCTGATTCTAATCGGCCACTAGTATAGTCGAGAGTGGCAAACAGTTGTATGAGCACTTGAATACCTCAGTGTGAGCCTTGCTCAGTTGCTGACTCAAACAATAAGTCAAATTCTGCCTTCCCACTCCATAGACCTCTTATGACATTAAGACTATTTTATGGATACCAGCCCAGCGAGGAGTGCACAGCACCAATGTTGTAACATTTCATTTTGACTGACAGCTCATCAGCCAGTAACCTGCGTGCCATAGCCCACAACCTCAGAAAGACTGGTCCTACACCCACTGGGTGTGCCTTCACAGGGCCCTGTGTCATTGGAGTGTCAGGTCTGTTTGTCTGAGCTTGCGGTCTGTGCACGCGGGTTGCCGGGCCAGGAATGTTGTCACTCAAAACAAGAGCAAAGTTCGACCTGTTATTTAATAAGAGTAATGTCATGGCAGCTTTGAGCTGTAAGACCAGTTTCGTCTTGGACCAAAACGCTTAATAACTGAGGTAAAAGCACTTCCTGTTGCAAATATGTAGCAGTTAGGTTCTACATATGGTACTACAATGCTGCAAAAGTTTTATGCTAATGCCACTTATCTCTATAAATCGAAAAGTGACAAAACAGTCAACTCATCATTGGTCATGAGACATTTTGTAGCTGAGGGCAGCTGACAGAACTGGGCCTTTATAGAAAGGGCAGAAAATTTGGTTTATATGATAAAGCCTTAAATTAAAGCTTTATTTTGAGGATACCGTAAAGAAACTCCTATTATGAACAAGCAGTATTTTCCTCACTATCTCCAAACAAATTTTTAATCCTTTTTTCTAAAAGGGAAGGGGGGGGGGGGAGGGTTTCAGGTGCCTATGGGGGTATGGAGCTGCAAAATTTTGTGTTTCAAATAGTAATGTTAAGTTCTTAGGTAAAACTTAAACAATTTGTAAAGCACTCTCATTTATATTTATTTGATAATAATAAACTTTGATTTTACAGTCAGGTTCCATGTGTATAATCCACCACAAAACCTGTGGATAAAGGGAAATTTTCTCATGACTGATCCCTGGTGGGCACCTACTTTTAAAATAAAGAACAATGGGAGGATAAGAGACATGCAAGAATTCGCTGCTTACAGACTGAGGAATGATGATCAGGTTGCCTCTCAGAGGGTCGTCTGGCTTTTTCTTAAAGCATGTGAAGTGGATGAAGGAGAAATTGCTGCTTTCCGAGAAGCTTTAGGGTAATGGTGTTGATGATTTTTTGGTGTAGGTTCATCGCAAGAATGATGTTTCCTGTTTCTGTTAAAATTTGTTTATTGTTACACCTGCATCAGGTAGAGAGGAATTATTATTCCCCCCACCCCCACCCCCCATCGTATCATTAGTTGTTTCATTGTAGCATTTGAAGAATTATCATCACTTATATTATCTTATATATATATTATATATGTGTTCATGAATTTACCTTCTTACAGTATACATCACTTCCTTTCTTAAAACATTTCCTAAATTTAAATTTAATGAATTAACATATTAAATATTTTATATTATTATTGATTATACAGCTAATTCAAGTATGATGAAATGTCCAGTATTTAACAGTGCTCTCTGGTAATCGATGCCAATGGAATTGACTTCATGAGTATTTTTTTTTTGGCATTTTACAAATCCTGTGAATGACAGGTGATATGCAAGCAAGGATATTCTAAAATAATCTGGAAAAGGCTTTTTTTGTTTTGAATTTGAAATGTGCTTCCCTGTTCAAGACTGCTGGTGTTTAATCATTTAAATACTTTGGAAACAGAAATATGTTGGAGATTCACCTCAAAACATTTTCTGACAGATGATTGTTGGGTTTATTACATTTATTAAAACAAATTGTTATTAACCTAAATAATGTTATGAAAGTAAATAAAATTCTTTATTAGGCCAAAAAAATAAAAGGGTATGGTTCTCAGGCACTTTTTTTCAGAAATCAATGCGGGCGGGCGGTATTTTATTTTTGACCTTTTTTTTGTATGTTTCGATAAAATGTCATATGATCAGGGAAAAGCATGTAAATGACAGGTTTCTTCTTGCTAAACAGGCAAAAGCGCTACATAACAAAGGTTATCGTATCGAAATAGTATTATTTTACCATTTTGAATGACAAAATCACAATAAAAATGTTTGATGCGGGGGGTTAAAATTGACGCGGGCGGTGCCTGAGAACCATACCTTTTATTTTTTTTGGCCTTAATTCTCAATCCTTTGAAATCAGTTGAATCCTACTGGCAGATAGCCAAAAATAATTGGTTTTTAGGGGTATGAAATGTTTGACCTTATACAGACCTGTACATTGTCACAACTTATATACTGGTCTACATGTTTGCTAATATATGTAATACGTTTATAGTCTATATGTGCATGTAGTAACCTTAGATATGAAGTCATTAGTAACCACAGATTTTTATAGAGTTTTGTTTGCTTGCATTAATCAAATAAAGGCATACATATCCTAATGAAATCTCATTCATATTGTTGACAACAATTAATTGTGTGTAATTTTTCTTTTCAAACTTAGGGAGCTGAAAGATCAGCTGACTTTTGGAAATCTGTTTGAGCTTTTGGAGAGGTTTGGTAAAACAAATGATGAAGCAGAATTCATTTCTACAGTTATCAAGTCATGCATTGAACACTCAGGTAGGTCATTATTTGCTCTGTGTACCTTCATAAAGTATAATGGTAACACATGAACCTGAATAATAGGGCCATACAACCATGAAATCTTTGTATTCCTAGACAATGGTTTCAGCAATGTCGCTGTGTCATTAATGTGGTTCATGATACTTTTGCAGGAGACAATCCAGGTGGGGGAGATCACTAAAAGAATATTTGAAATTTGCTCCTGGAGGGTTTGCCTATGATTAATCTGAAAGTATAATATGTGTGGTAAAGTGTCTTAAAGATCAACTCTGAAGGGAGCAGTTAATCACAAATATTAAAAAAAATGTCTGTCCTTTTAGGACAGCATTCTTTGAGAATGCATTGATCCAGGACAAGCCTATGACACAAAGCTTTAAAACCAAGACCTTTAAAACTGGAATCAAGAATTATATCACAATTAGGAACACTTTAATGCTTGTTGCAAACAGTGTTAATTCTCATGTGAATGAAACCCTGGACTTTAAAAATG
Organism: Sipunculus nudus; assembly: GCA_026874595.1. Taxonomy (NCBI): domain Eukaryota; kingdom Metazoa; phylum Annelida; class Sipuncula; order Golfingiida; family Sipunculidae; genus Sipunculus; species Sipunculus nudus. The sequence goes on along the minus strand of CM049311.1, from coordinate 84,467,470 downwards.
TTAAATTTAACCAGGGTTGCCAGTGGTCAGGGAAAAAAAATATTTTTTCAAGGTCAGGGAAAAGTCAGGGCATTTCATAAAAAAAAAAGTCAGGGAAATTTGTGAAAATTAGGCAAGTCATGGAAAAGTCAGGGAATTTTTAATGGCTATGGCGACTAGTTAATTATCAGGTAGGAAGGCTTTGGTATCTCTTGCCTCCTGAGCCAGCATTCAATAAATTTATATTACATTTCCATTTTCCCTTTCATATAAATTTGTGTTGTAATTGTGGGATTAATCTTGTTTTCCCTTTGATTTATGTATACATATGTAGGTTGATGATGCTGAGCACTGATACACAAAATATAAAGTACCAACTATTAATGATTGGCCAACTGTTTCTAAGCAGAAATACACAACTAATATATGGTGTTATGAAAACATTTGATACAAGGACATACATCTGCATGTGTAACAAACTGCAAAGGCAGAACACTGTGCAGTTACTTTGATCCATTGAGACCATTTGTTTTTAATGCGTGATAACATGATACACCCGATAAATGCTTGATATCAGAGTGTAAAGTTCTTTGAAGATTACATTGTCAATTCCAGAATTCTAGCTTCAGTTTGCTTTGCTTTCTGCAGCATTCCATTTCAATTTTCAAATATTTATTTGGGTTGGGTTAACAGGAAAATGATGATGAATTCACCTGAATTTGAATTTGGCTGGTTTGTTTATCCTTGAAAACCAGCTAAAAGTCAGGGAATAGTCATGGAAAAGTCAGGGAATTTTTTAGCTCAGCTGACTGTAAGTCATCTGAGCTATAGCGATCACTCTTTGTCCGTCATCCGTCTGTCCGTCCGTCCGTCCTTCTGTCAGTCCGTCCGTCTGTCCGTTAACCTGGCACAAATCGTAACTGCTGGACCTAGAATCTTGTAACTTTACATTCTGAGAGGTCCATGAAAAATCTCCTAGGAAACCAGAAATCAGGTCTCTGTTACCCATATCCTTCAAGCTATGGGGCCTCAAAGTAACCCCCAGAATATTAAAAAATTTCATACAAAAACTTCAATATCTCATTAACTACATCACTGATGGTCATGATTTTTTGCATACATATTGATCATGAGAAGTTTCATCACTTCCTGCAGACTGGTGGCGCAACCTGTATTTTTAGATTTGTTATGAATTTTTTTCTCTATTTTTGAGACCTTTAAAAATGTGAACATCTGTTAACAGGGCACAAATCATAAAGACTGGACCGAAAATTTTAATTCTTGACACAGTGAGAGACCCATGAAAAGTCTCCATGGAAACCAGAAATTAGGTCTCTGTTGCCTATATCCTTCAAGCTATGGGGCCCCAAAGTACCCCTCCCCCCAGAATAGTCAAAAATTTCATACAAAAACTTCAATATCTCATTAACTACATCACTGATGGTAATTTTTTTTTTGCATACATATTGATCATGAGAAGTTTCATCACTTCCTGCAGACTGGTGGCACCACCTGTATTTTTCAATTTATTACGAATTGTTTTCGCTTTTTTGAGACCTTTTAAAATGTGAACATCTGTCAACAGGGCACAAATTGTAAAGACTGGACCTAGAATCTTTATTCCTGACACAGTGAGAGACCTATGAAAAGTCTCCATGGAAACCTGAAATAAGGTCTCTGTTACCCATATCCTTTGAGCTGTGGCTCCCAATTACCCCCCCCCCCCCCCCAGAATTATGAAAAATTTGATAAAAACAAACTGCAACATCTCTAACTACAAAAGTGATGGTCATGATTTTGGCATACATATTAATCAAGAGGTGTTTTTCAACAGTTCCTGCAGACTGGTGATGCCACCTGTATTTTTTCAAATTTTTACAAATTTTTTTCTCTATTTTTGAGACCTTTAAGGATGCTGTCATCTGTTAATGTGGCACAAATTGTAACAACAGGACTTAGAATCTTCATTCTTGTCATGCAAGGAGGCCCATGAAAAGCGTCTCTGGAAACCTGAAATTAGGTCTCTGTTACCCATATCTTTCAAGCTATAGGACTCCGAAGTATCCCTCAGAATAATGGAAAATTTGATACAAAAGCTGAAGTATCTGAACAACTAATGCAGAGTTAACCATGATTCTTTGCATGGATATTGACCATTAAGTGTTTTTATTAGTTTCTGCAGACTGGTGGAACCACCTGTATTTTTCTTAAAGTTTATGCATTTTTTTCTCAATTTTGAGATATATAAATACAGTCAAAATCTTGGCCTGTTGGTTAATCTGTTTGATCCTTCCAAATGAATGGGTATATACTACCATTCAGATGATTAAATTTCCTTTGGCAAATCACTTCCCAGTCAGCTGAGCATCATGATCCATGGGTCACTTGTTCAGGGTTTGTTGCTGTCAACCCTGTTAACAGGAATATTGACACAATATTTTAACCAGTGACACATGCTGCCTTTATCTCTACCAGTTTGTCTCATGATAGTTGAACTCTATATTCATATTTGATTATTTTATACTTTCAGAGGCAGGGAAGCCAGTGTTTCAGTGCACTCTGCTGAGGGAAGTCTTTGTGTATCTGCCCCAGCTATTTCCCACGAAATTTGAGAATTTAATCCTCAAAACAGAGCCAGAGGTCTTGACAAAACTAGAAGAAGCGCTCACCAATGAACCATGGATATTTGGGTATTCAAATGTAAGTATAAGACAAGTAGAGTGTTGTTCAGGATAACATAAGGTTTTGATTTTGGCAGACCGCTTCTAAGATTAATGGTCAAAATGTTTTAGGTTCTTCAAACTGATCAGTTCATTTTGAAACATTTTGCCTTTTGTCAGTGTTGGATAACCCACTATTAGAACACCCCTGTATCTCATGCCCATTCACATGGTCCTCATTTTGTTAGGATGCTAACCTTTGTTAACTGGAGAGAAACTTACTGCCATCTCTATCTTTAATAATGGAAATTTTTAGCGAACCTGTGAGCTTATGCGATGGTGCGGCAGCATCCGTCGTGTGTAGTCTGTATGTTAACCATAGCTATCTCAAAAATGGCAGGAGCTAGCATCACCAAATTTTTTGCAAATAATCAGTCATCCAAAAAACTATATCGGATTTTTTCTTACTGTCTTTTCTTAGATTTTATAGGGAAAATGCTAAAAAAGTTTTAAAAATCTTCTTCTTCGAAACTGTCAAGCCAAATTGTCCAATATTTCACAGAAATGATCCCTGGAACAATCTTTCTCAAGTTTGTTGGAATGGTTCCAGAAGGTTGAACTTTGTTAACTGTGCAAAAAAGCATATTAAAATTTAAATCTCAGAAATGGCTGGAGCTATCATCACCAAATTTTATGCTAATGTTGGTCACATAGGTCATATCTGAAATTGAGGTATTGGTGGCGCCACCTGCATTGGCATTTTTTGTACGGGGTCATCAGTGCCTGTATCACACTGAGGGCTACAAAAAACTTCTTCTCTGAAACCATATGGCCAAAATGTTTAAATGATCCTAGGGTAGTGCTTTCTGAAGTTTGTTCAAATGGTCTCTTTTCAGTGACTTTTGGTTAAGTTATGGGAAGCTGAATTTAGTCATATGCCATAACAGCCCATTTTAGCTCAGTGGCTACACAGATCTTCTTCTCAAATACCACTGGGCCAAATTCTTAAATCTCACACATTAATTATCTTGATGTTGATAATTCAAGTTTGCTCAAATGGTTTTGGTTCAGTGCTTTTTGGCTGAGTTACAGGAAGCTGAACTTAGCCAGATTGCTGTATCTTCCTATATGAGTTATAAACCTGCGAAACGTTTTTCTACTGATGCCACTGAAGCCAGTTTGTTAAATATTTAACAAGAATAATCCCTACAATAATTCTTATAATAATTGTCATTAATGGTTCCACATGAATGATTCTTGGCTGAATTATGGAGATTGAATTGAGTCATTTTACCATATATGTTAGCTGTGTTATGCTGTTACATCTAGCCTGGCACCAGTTTATCAGCATTTATTACATCATGCCACTAGACATTTAGATTTCAGGTTATCTTTGGTTAATATTGACAAGAAAGTTTTTTTAAAAGCTTTTAAAAAATATAGATTTATGATTTAAGTTATTCATCATACCAGGTAATATCACAATCATGGATATTCAGCTCTCTGTGGCTGTATAAAGACGTACGTGTCTGTACGTGGATTATAAATTATTGGTATCCCTACTCAACTTAATTCAAGAATTTTCCATCAGTGAGATATATCTGTATTTTAATTTTGCATTCAGTATGCATCCTTAATAATTTTACATAAATTCCTGATTTCTTTTTTATAAAAAGTCAGCTGAAAAGCATTTTGTATTGGGAAAATAAATTTCAAAGTTATTTCAAGTAGGGACCACTCTTGTGTACAGATGGCAGTACTTGGTTTACCAGTGGCAGATTGCCAGTGCCTTGACGCTGGCCATTAGCCAAGATGATGTCAGCTCGATAAATAGTTTTGACACAGTGCAAGGATTGGAAGAAGTGCAGCCAAGTATAGGTCAAGAGTTCACTCAGTGCAATAGGTGCATTCTATTTATAGCTTTGGCAGACTGCTCACTGCATCATATTTGGCACCAAAGTTCAGCCTGAATCTATTTATAGCTTTGGCATACTGCCAACTGTGTAAGATTATGCAACAGGTCACAAGTTCACTCAGTGCAGCCAGGTACAGGTCAAAAGTTCACTCAGTCTAGCCAGGTGCGGGTCAAGAGTTCACTCAGTGCAGTAGCTTGAGGCAGCAATTTGTCACAGATCACTGGGGGGCAACTGCCTTACTCACCTAAGCCTTGTCAGCCCAGTGCATCAAACTTTGGGGAAGTTTGATGTATTGGACTGATATTTTGACCTGTCCATGCGTCTTTGATGGTATTCTCATTTACAAGACAGGTTGTGCCACCTACATTGACTTTTGCAGTGTTTTACGCCTGCTTATTTCTACTGAGGTATTTGATACATCAGCCTAAAATTGGGCATGTTTATACATATCGGGTAGCTTTATATTTTGACCTGTCTATGCGTCTTTGATGGTATTCTCATTTACAAGACAGGTGGTGCCACCTACATTGACTTTTGCAGTGTTTTACGCCTGCTTATTTCTACTGAGGTATTTGATACATCAGCCTAAAATTGGGCATGTTTATACATATCGGGTAGCTTTATAGTGTACAAGACTGGTGGCGCCACATACAATAATTTTTGCACAGTGTATGTCCCTGCTTATTTCACAGGAGGGGTTTGACATATCAGTCTGACATTGGGCATATTTATATATCTCTTCGTTGTATATAAGACTGGTGGTGCCAGCTACAATCATTGTATCTGCCAAAACGGAGTTTTGTGGATACTATGTTTTCAGTCGGACGCCGACCCTGCAGCCATCGCCGCTTAGGTTTCCGGAGAACTCCTCCATAACCACTGGGAAGAATTTTTTTAAAATTTGGAATTATGATCAGTCACATGTAAACTGCTGCGCCCTCATTTTTGGTTGACCTCTGACCTTTCCTCTCTGCCCAGCGTCCATTTGTGCGTCTGTTTCCACACATAAACCCACATATCTCGGGAACCGTTTGACCGATAAGGCTAAAGATTTTGCACAAATGTAGCCCTTGGAAAGCTTTATAACATACACTAAATATGGTGGCGCCACCTGCAACCATTTTTGCACAGCATCCATCTGTTCATCTGCCTTGGGATAAAATCACTCATATCTCTGCATTGGTTGGACTTATCCACCTGAAATTTTGCAGGTTTATACATCCTTGACAGCTTCTTTGTTTTGTGACAGGTGGCGCCACCTACATTCAGATTTATGCTGCAGACATCCAAGCTCATATCTCAGGAACCATTTGACTGATTGGGCAAAAATTTTGCGTGTTTTTAGATCTCACATAGCTTTTTACCATACGCAAAACTGGTGGTGCCACCTGCAATCATTTTTGCACAGCATCCGTCGGTTTGTTTGCTGTGGGATAAAATCACTCATATCTCGGCAGTGGTTTGACATATCTGCCTAAAATTTTGCAGGCTTATACATCTAGGATAGCTTTCTGGATTTTGTGGCAGGTGGTGCCACCTACATTTATGTATACTCTGCAGACATTCAGGCTTATATCTCAGGACTGGTTTGACATACCCCCCTGAAATTTTGCATGTGTATAGATCTCACATAGCTCTTAATCATACACAAAATTGGTGGTGCCACCTGCCACCATTTTTGCACAGCGTCCGTCTGTTATTCTTCCGTGGGCTAAAATCACTCATATCTCAGTAGTGGTTTGACTTACCTTCCTAAAATTTTGCATGTTTATACATCTTGGATAGCTTTCTGGATTTTTCGGCAGGTGGCACCACCTACATTTATGTATACGCTGCAGACATACAGGCTTATATTTCAGGACTGGTTTGACATGTCCCCCTGATATTTTGCATGTGTATAGATCTCACAAAACTTTTAATCATACACAAAATTGGTGGCTCCAACTGCCACCATTTTTGCACAGTGTCCGTCTGTTTGTCTGCTGTGGGCTAAAATCACTCATATCTCAGTAGTGGTTTGACTTATCTGCCAAAAAATTGCATGTTTATACATCTTGGATAGCTTTCTCGATTTTGTGGCAGGTGGCGCCGCCTATATTTATGTATACGGTGCACACATTCAGGCTTATATATCAGATCTGGTTTGACATATACCCCTGAAATTTTGCATGTGTATAGATCTCACATATCGCTTAATCATACACAAAATTGGTGGCGCCACCTGCCACCATTTTTGCACAGTGTCCATCTGTTTGTCTGCCGTGGGCTAAAATCACTCATATTTCAGTATTGGTTTGACTTATCTGCCTAAAATTTTGCATGTTTATACATCTTGGACAGCTTTCTGGATTTTGTGGTAGGTGGCGCAACCCACATACACATTTCGGCTGCAGACATGCAGGCTATTATGCAGCACACCTCACTCTATTTCCCCTTGCCACTCAATCCATGCCTCACTTCACCTTTCCCACTCTGATTTTGGAGGATACACGTAGTCGCTTGTTGACTACCCATAATCTAGTTTTTGTATTGTGGGCACCCATGCCAGAATTGCAGCAGTGATGTTTGTTTAATTGTTTCTTTTTCTATGTGTTTAGTACTTGCAATGTTCATATACATGTTACACATGTTCTTGAAAAGTAATGGTCTAGCATTGAAGCATAATACCTGGTGTAATCTCATTGCACAGGTTCGCATTAGGCCTGTAGGCCTTGTTTCAAATAGATTCCAACAAGCAAGGGTACAAACCCTTGTCATTAAATGTAAGACTTATATTGTTTACTGAAACCATCGTAAATTTAGCTCTTGCTCTTGCCTGAGGACTTGCAGTGTCGTGTTAGTTTGGCCTGATAATATCAATCATTCTAAATTCTGACCACTGTTTCAACCTGATGGTAGTTTGAAACCAAATTCCTGTCTTTTATTTGACATTATTTTGTTGGAGAAATCCTGCAAGGAGACTTAGTTAAAGTGGTAAATTCTTATAGACCCTTCTGCCAAAGGTCAGCTATCAGTCATCCAGATACTTTTGTGCAAGTTCAGTTGGACTTGCATTGATATGTCACTGAATGAATTCAGTACTTGGGCAGTTAAAAGAAAATCATCACCATGTGCCATGCAAAGAAAAGATAAATTAATACCTGAGAAAACAGTGTGTCCTTTTGTAACATGTTGACTCAATTGATAAGGTCAAGGACACCATTTGACAAACATTGATTTGATGTTGGATGTAGTGGAAGCCATCTTCAGCTTTAGGTCACTGTGACCTCTTTCCTTCAAACAATAAATAGTAAACTTAGTAGCTTTTTAAACTTGCTTCAAAATTATTGAGTTTGTAATATCAATAAGAATAATCTGTATATAATCCATGTCCACTTTGGAAAAAATGAAGACTGAGTCACTAATACCATACCTTTATTATATATTTTATTCAGGTCATTTACAAGAAGTTCAAGATACCAGATTGTGAAGCTTCTCTACAGAGTTATCAAGATAGTCAGTTAATAGAAAAACTGTCTCGAGTCCAGAAAGATGCTTTAAGAATTTATAAACATCTTAAACATATCTGCAAAGATTATGGACACACATTTGTGAAAGAAGAATCTGTAGTGAATGCAATGAAAGAAAAAGGTTATAATGGTATGAACTTTGAGGAAATCTTTACTTTTCTTGTTGAAAACGAGGTCATACACAGGGAAGTAGAGAAGCACAGGGTTTATTTGTTTAGGCTGTGGAAGGCGGAGGTCTGCATTGCTGAAAAGTTTGCTAGTCTTCTTAAGGAACCTAAGAAGAAACAACTAACTTTTGGGATTTATTTCGAAAGGTAAGATTCCAGTACACTCTTTATTCATTTGTGTTCATTTGACCTTGATGATCAGTGTGTTTGGCAGACACTAATTTTGTAAAAGTGTAAGGTTGAAATAGAAATAATTCTTGGCTTATTTGTGAGCTATACATATGGTGCATCTGTGAATCATCTGTCTCTTAACAGGTTTTCTCAACAATGGCTGCATGGCTTCTCAGAAATGTTGTATATATTTATATAATTCTGGGTCTGGTTTGTTACAAATCAAAAATGGGTGGTGATGCCCACATTTTGGCTATACTTATTGGAAATCATCTGAGCTATAGTGATCCTGATAAAATCATTATGATGAGGACAATTGCTAGCCTCTCAGGAAAGGATATATGAATAAGCACTTTATTTACAGATGCATTGGTCCTTGATTTTAGTGGCACTTGAATCATATGACAACCAATTGTTAATCGCCATTTTTCCCTTGCACAGTATATGTACTTTAATCAAGGGACCACCTGCCATACACAACCACTGACCGCCAAATGTTGGTCCTAAGTCATAATTGCACCTGGGTTTTAAGACCATTTTCTAAACCAACTGACCACAACCCCTGCATAAGCCTAAAATAAATAAAAGGGTGATAACAGTATTGTTTTTAGACAATTGATGGAGCTGTTTGTGCTCACATCAAGCATTGTGCCATTTCATTTACCAGGGCCACCTTCTTGCATGAATTTTTTATTTGTTTATTCCAGGGGACAAATGACAGAGACAAATTGACTGACATGCCAGGGACAGTTAAACTTTTATGGAAAAGTATTGGTGAATTCATAACATTTAAATGACACAACAATCATTATTTCAAAGTTTAATGTAGCATAAAAGAATATTTACTGATAATTTGGTAAATACTCTTGATTTATGCTCAGACAATCTGGTGTAATTTGGTGTAACTGTCAACCAACTGCAGTTACCAACTGTTTTTCTTTGGCAGAAAGGGTGGTTCTAAATTGTTCAAATCACAGGATAGCAGCGATGTTAAATGTTCAACCTTTTCAACATTGCAGGAAATTTATGCCTCAAATCTCTAATCCTGTAAGAATTCTCTGCAGGATTAGCAACTTAATGAATGATTAAATTTCAATACGTTTCATGCTTGAAAATGGATAATTCTATAATTTGTAGTTTTTATCCTATTGGAAATGTTAACAAGTGAGCTTTTTGTCCTTTGGCCCTTGTTTTGAGCATTTAACCAGTATTATTTAACTGGCTCTTACACAAGTTTATTTTAGCTGACCTTCAGGTGGACTGATCCATGACAAGTTGGATTCTATTTATATGGAACTAACAACTGCCCATATTGTGCCTTACACTGCAGTCATTTTAATACATACAGCTCAGGGCTGGGTGATAAATGTGTAGCAGGTAAAAAAATGTGGACTATACATCATGTATATATATATATATATATATATATATATATATATATATATATATATATATATATATATATATATATATATATATATATATATATATATATATATATATATATATATATATATATATATGATTAAGGATGCAGTATAATCACTGTTAAAATAGACTACACATGTTTTGCTGGGTTAATACTTGTGTTATACATCTTATATCACTGGGAACTGAAGGACCAAAGCAAAGCTACTATAACAGTGTGGTTTACATTATAGTGAGCCATATACTGACCTTGTTTGGGATGATGAACAGGTCAGAGCTGCTATAACAGTGTAGTTTACATTACAGTAAGCCATACACAGACCTTGTTTGAGATGATGATCAGGTCAGAGCTGCTATAACAGTCTATTTTACATTACAGTAAGCCATACACAGACATTGTTGGAGATGATGATCAGGTCACAGCTGCTATAACAGTGTAGTTTACATTAGAGTATGCTATACACAGACCTTGTTGGAGATGATGATCAGGTCAGAGCTGCTATAACAGTGTAGTTTACATAACAGTAAGCCATACACAGACCTTGTTGGAGATGATGATCAGGTCAGAGCTGCTATAACAGTGTAGTTTACATTACAGTAAGCCATACACAGACCTTGTTGGAAATGATGATCAGGTCAGAGCTACTATAACAGTGTAGTTTACATTACAGTAAGCCATACACAGACCTTGTTGGAGATTATGATCAGGTCAGAGCTACTATAACAGTGTAGTTGACATTACTGTAAGCCATACACTGTAACACAGACCTTGTTTGAGATGATGATCTGGTCAGAGCTGCTATAACAGTTTAGTTTACATTACAGTAAGCCATATACAGACCTTATTTGAGATGATGATCAGGTCAGAGCTGCTATAACAGTGTAGTTTACATCACAGTTAGCCATACACAGACCCTGTTTGAGATGATGATCAGGTCAGAGCTGCTATAACAGTCTATTTTACATTACAGTTAGCCATACACAGACCTTGTTGGAGATGATGATCAGGTCAGAGCTGCTATAACAGTGTAGTTTACATTACAGTATGCCATACACAGACCTTGTTGGAAATGATGATTAAGTCAGAGCTGATATAACAGTGTATTTTACATTACAGTAAGCCATACACAGACCTTGTTGGAGATGATGATCAGGTCAGAGCTGCTATAACAGTGTAGTTTACATTACAGTAAGCCATACACAGACCTTGTTTGAGATGATGATCAGGTCAGAGCTGCTATAACAGTGAAGTTTACATTACAGTTAGCCATACACAGACCTTGTTGGAGATGATTATCAGGTCAGAGCTACTATAACAGTGTAGTTTACATTACAGTAAGCCATACACAGATCTTGTTGGAGATTATGATCAGGTCAGAGCTACTATAACAGTGTAATTTACATTACAGTAAGCCATACACTGTAACACAGACCTTGTTTGAGATGATGATCAGGTCAGAGCTGCTATAACAGTGTAGTTTACATTACAGTAAGCCATACACAGACCTTGTTGGAGATGATGATCAGGTCAGAGCTGCTATAAAAGTGTAGTTTACATTACAGTAAGCCATACACAGACCTTGTTGGAGATGATGATCAGGTCAGAGCTACGATAACAGTGTAGTTGACATTACAGTAAGTCATACACAGACCTTGTTGGAGATGATGATCAGGTCAGAGCTGCTATAACATTGTAGTTGACATTACAGTAAGCCATACACAGACCTTGTTGGAGATGATGATCGGGTCAGAGCTACGATAACAGTGTAGTTTACATAACAGTAAGCCATACACAGACCATGTTTGAGATGATGATCAGGTCAGAGCTACGATAACAGTGAAGTTTACATAACAGTAAGCCATACACAGACCTTGTTGGAGATGATGATCAGGTCAGAGCTACGATAACAGTGTAGTTTACATAACAGTAAGCCATACACAGACCTTGTTTGAGATGATGATCAGGTCAGAGCTGCTATAACAGTGTAGTTTACACTACAGTTAGCCATACACAGACCTTGTTTGAGATGATTATCAGGTCAGAGCTACTATAACAGTGAAGTTTACATTACAGTTAGCCATACACAGATCTTGTTGGAGATTATGATCAGGTCAGAGCTACTATAACAGTGTAGTTTACATTACAGTAAGCCATACACTGTAACACAGACCTTGTTTGAGATGATGATCAGGTCAGAGCTGCTATAACAGTGTAGTTTACATTACAGTAAGCCATACACAGACCTTGTTGGAAATGATGATCAGGTCAGAGCTGCTATAACAGTGTAGTTTACATTACAGTAAGCCATACACAGACCTTGTTGGAAATGATGATCAGGTCAGAGCTACTATAACAGTGTAGTTTACATTACAGTAAGCCATACACAGACCTTGTTGGAGATTATGATCAGGTCAGAGCTACTATAACAGTGTAGTTGACATTACTGTAAGCCATACACTGTAACACAGACCTTGTTTGAGATGATGATCTGGTCAGAGCTGCTATAACAGTTTAGTTTACATTACAGTAAGCCATATACAGACCTTATTTGAGATGATGATCAGGTCAGAGCTGCTATAACAGTGTAGTTTACATCACAGTTAGCCATACACAGACCCTGTTTGAGATGATGATCAGGTCAGAGCTGCTATAACAGTCTATTTTACATTACAGTTAGCCATACACAGACCTTGTTGGAGATGATGATCAGGTCAGAGCTGCTATAACAGTGTAGTTTACATTACAGTATGCCATACACAGACCTTGTTGGAAATGATGATTAAGTCAGAGCTGATATAACAGTGTATTTTACATTACAGTAAGCCATACACAGACCTTGTTGGAGATGATGATCAGGTCAGAGCTGCTATAACAGTGTAGTTTACATTACAGTAAGCCATACACAGACCTTGTTTGAGATGATGATCAGGTCAGAGCTGCTATAACAGTGAAGTTTACATTACAGTTAGCCATACACAGACCTTGTTGGAGATGATTATCAGGTCAGAGCTACTATAACAGTGTAGTTTACATTACAGTAAGCCATACACAGATCTTGTTGGAGATTATGATCAGGTCAGAGCTACTATAACAGTGTAATTTACATTACAGTAAGCCATACACTGTAACACAGACCTTGTTTGAGATGATGATCAGGTCAGAGCTGCTATAACAGTGTAGTTTACATTACAGTAAGCCATACACAGACCTTGTTGGAGATGATGATCAGGTCAGAGCTGCTATAAAAGTGTAGTTTACATTACAGTAAGCCATACACAGACCTTGTTGGAGATGATGATCAGGTCAGAGCTACGATAACAGTGTAGTTGACATTACAGTAAGTCATACACAGACCTTGTTGGAGATGATGATCAGGTCAGAGCTGCTATAACATTGTAGTTGACATTACAGTAAGCCATACACAGACCTTGTTGGAGATGATGATCGGGTCAGAGCTATGATAACAGTGTAGTTTACATAACAGTAAGCCATACACAGACCATGTTTGAGATGATGATCAGGTCAGAGCTACGATAACAGTGAAGTTTACATAACAGTAAGCCATACACAGACCTTGTTGGAGATGATGATCAGGTCAGAGCTACGATAACAGTGTAGTTTACATAACAGTAAGCCATACACAGACCTTGTTTGAGATGATGATCAGGTCAGAGCTGCTATAACAGTGTAGTTTACACTACAGTTAGCCATACACAGACCTTGTTTGAGATGATTATCAGGTCAGAGCTACTATAACAGTGAAGTTTACATTACAGTTAGCCATACACAGATCTTGTTGGAGATTATGATCAGGTCAGAGCTACTATAACAGTGTAGTTTACATTACAGTAAGCCATACACTGTAACACAGACCTTGTTTGAGATGATGATCAGGTCAGAGCTGCTATAACAGTGTAGTTTACATTACAGTAAGCCATATACAGACCTTATTTGAGATGGTGATCAGGTCAGAGCTGCTATAACAGTGTAGTTTACATCACAGTTAGCCATACACAGACCTTGTTTGAGATGATGATCAGGTCAGAGCTATGATAACGGTGTAGTTTACATAACAGTAAGCCATACACAGACCTTGTTGGAGATGATGATCAGGTCAGAGCTACGATAACAGTGTAGTTTACATAACAGTAAGCCATACACAGACCTTGTGGGAGATGATGATCAGGTCAGAGCTATGATAACAGTGTAGTTTACATAACAGTAACCCATACACAGACCTTGTTTGAGATGATGATCAGGTCAGAGCTACGATAACAGTGTAGTTTACATAACAGTAAGCCATACACAGACCTTGTTGGAGATGATGATCAGGTCAGAGCTACGATAACAGTGTAGTTTACATAACAGTAAGCCATACACAGACCTTGTTGGAGATGATGATCAGGTCAGAGCTACAATAACAGTGTAGTTTACATAACAGTAAGCCATACACAGACCTTGTTGGAGATGATGATCAGGTCAGAGCTGCTATAACAGTGTAGTTTACATTACAGTAAGCCATACACAGACAATGTTGGAGATGATGATCAGGTCAGAGCTGCTATAACAGTGTAGTTTACATTACAGAAATCCAAACACAGACCTTGTTTGAGATAATGATCACCTCAGAGCTACTATAACAGTGTAGTTTACATTACAGTAAGCCATACTCCGACCTTGTTGGAGATGATGATCAGGTCAGAGCTGCGATGTTGATCAGCCAGCAGCCGGTAGTAGTGATGTCGGGACGAGGGGGATGTGGTAAGACCCATGTCACCAGCATGCTGTGTCAGACCATGGAGAGGTTGATATGCCAGGAAAAGAGGGAAAAAGAAGCCCTGGAAAAGTAAGTATCATTTCATAATACACTGTGGTTGGTTTCATATTCATGAAGGATTAAAATTCCTTACGTTTGTGAAATGATTAAAATTGAAAAAGAAGTTTTCATTTTCATTACACACCCTGTCAACACTGGTGAGTGATCATGTATACGATGACCACATAAGTCATCTCACCAGGCCTGACAGGTGGGTTTTCATTAACACATTGTCTGTTCATCATCAAACTGCTCCGGGTTGTGTTGTAAGATTTTCCCCATTGATAAAAATAGATTAACACAGCAATTTAAATTTAAAGCACCAAGTGGCTGAAAGGTTTTTCCAAATTTAGAATTGTAGTTAATTCTAAGCAAAAACATATACTGCCAGTCTCTTAGCTAAATGTAACGGTCAGGGAGCTAAAAACAACAGGTACTATAAAAGATTTTCCCTTGTGTAGATTAATGTTTAACCCCTCAGCATGTCAAAGTGACTTAACCAAGTGCTGCCCCACACTACTTTACCATAGAGGTAGCTTATTAATGGATCAGTCCTATTAAGTAAATAGGCAAATTAGGGATCTCAGATGTCTTACAATGGAATTGGGACCAGACCATGAAAGCACTGATTAATTTCTGTCTAAATATGTTTTTTTTTGTGTGGAAGGACTTTTGTCATTACTGCCACCATTTAAATAAATAAAGAAAAGTGTAATATTATATTCATAAAATTATCATCTAATCTGTTGAACTTTACACAGGTTTCTGGTGAGATAATTACTTGAGAGATTTAGGCACACGGGCCACTAGTTTCAGTAAAATTTCCTTAACATTGAAAAGCCATTGGTGGGTGATAAATATTTCTCTGGCTTTCCAAACAGAGAGAGGCTTGCAATGATGGAGATGGAACGTCCTGATGAAATATTCAGTAATGACCTGGATTCAGAAGAAAACAGGTAAAACCATTATCTCAGATATGAAATAAAAAAAACATGTATGTTACTTAAATATTTATTTATTTAACATGAACATGAATAAGGCCAAAATAAAAAAAAGGTATGGTTCTCAGGCACTTTTTTCAGAAATCAATGTGGGCGGGCCCTTTTTTTATTTTAAATATTTTGGTATGTTTCGATAAAAATGTCAAATGATAAGGGGGAATCATGAAAATAAGAGTTTTATTTTGCTAAATAAGTAAAAGCACTACAAAACAAAGGAAATTGTATATGGTTTTATCTTCTTGTAAGAAATGTCGGAGCGGCAGCAGCTCAAAATTGGAAAGTTTTTACTGAAAATCAAAATAAAAATGTTTGATGCGGGGGTTTAAAATTGATGTGGGCGGTGCCTGAGAACCATACCTTTAATTTTTTTTGGCCTAACTGAAAATTGTTTTTCATAAAATAAACTAATTTCAGGAACTCTGATTTCACTTACTCAGTTTGTTTATTAAACAGCGGAAGGATGTAGCTTATTCCATGTTCTGTTTTCTGTATTATGTTCGTATCCCTAGACAAAGTCGTGATACTATGGTTTCACCACGGTCCCGCCGCCGCCGCAGAAAAACCTCGTGAGCGGGATAGCTCAAAAAATATTTCACTGATCTTTTTCAAACTTTACATTTGTATAGATATAGTTAAGAGGACAAAGCCTATATAAAATGGGGTCATGACCTGTGCTAGGAGAGTGACCTTGACCTTGAATAGGTCCATTTTTGCTGAAAATAACACAAATTCTTAAATATCTCAAGTAAGCTTGCAGAGACTGGTCCAAAAATCAAGGTGACTGAAGATCTTGGATAGCCTTGTGATATACCTATTGTCCTTTTCTTGTTTTTACGCCTTTTAATACACCCATTATTGCCACTTGACAGTACTGTAAGCATTATAAGTCAAAAACTAATGGAAAAAGAAATATGGATTTCTTTCATATTATGCACATGTAGAGAGATGGGTTATGGGATGAGGTCTATTTACATTTGGGTCATGACCTTTACCATGAGAGTGGCCTTGACCTTTAATGTGTCCATATTTGGTGAAAATCACACACCTCTTATGATATCTCCAGTGTTGATAGCCATATGGATTTCAAACTTGACTTATGTATGGCCCACCACTAAAGTAAGAACCCTATAGGTTATAGGGTCATGAGGTCAAAGGTCAAGGTCACTGGACTCCAATCTTAAAAGATACTGTGGATGCATTTTCTGCCAAACAATTCATCTCAGACCTTTCATCTTGCACATATAGTTTATCTGCCAATAGAGGAAGACCCCTATCAATTTTGAGGTCACAAGGTCAAAGGTGAAGGTCACAGGAGCCATCTGTCCAAAAATTAGTTTCTGGATGATAATTCCTGCTTTTATTGATGTATGGATTTCAAACTTGACTTGTATATGACCCATTGGAAAAGCAAGACCCCAATTGATTTTGGGGTCATGAGGTCAAAGGTCAAGGTAACAGGACACATTTTTAAAAAGATTATGGATTGATAGATGGAAGAAACAATTCATCTTAGACCTTTCATCTTGCACATATAGTTCACCTGCCAAGAATGGAAGACCCCCTTTCAGTTTTGAGGTCACATGGTCAAAGGTGAAGGTCACAGGAGCCATCTGTCAAAAAATTAGTTTCTGGATGATAATTCCTGCTTTTATTGATGTATAGATTTCAAACTTGACTAGTATATGTCCCATTGAAAAAGCAAGACCCCAATTGATTTTGGGGTCATGAGGTCAAAGGTCAAGGTAACAGGACACATTTTTAAAAAGATTATGGATTGATAGATGGAAGAAACAATAATTGCTTGCCAAGTGTCAGTATATGCTGCTAAAAATTGGGGCCTATTCTTAAAAGGGGGGGGGGGGCTGTACTATGTCTGGGGATACCTTGGCACCTGCTGTGCCAAGTAATGTCTAGTTTATCTTAAAAATCTGCTACTTGATATTTTTTTTGTTTATCTGTAGCTAATTATTATTTATGCATCTGGTTACTTACATTAATATATTCTTTCTGTAATGTTATTCATTGTGAGTTTTCCCTATTTCAGACCTGTACACCTGTCATTACATGCCTTTATTGTAGTTACTGGTAGTCACTCTAAATCAGTGCATGTGACCCTTCTGTGATCAAGGCAGTTTGTAATGGACCATGACAACTTAAATGCGGTTTTAAAAATTGTTTATTTACACATAACCCTGATCACGTTAAATGTCACTGAAGGCTGCTATTTATTGTCTCTGTTCAATTCAACATTTCAGTTTATGTTTTAGTGATCAAAACGAAGACAGTCCAATAATCCTTTTGACAGCACCAACAGGAAAAGCTGCCAAGTTGCTAGGTGCGAGGGCACATATGCCGTCCTGTTCCTTTACCCTTCACAGTGTGATCTACAGCTACAAGGCTTGGAATAAAAATCAAATGGAAAGTCCCACTGACAAAAGGAACCCATGGAAGTTCTCCAATGTGGAAGTATTGGTTGTTGATGAATGCAGCCTTGTTTCTGTCCAGACATTCTCCGCTGTACTGAGGAAACTCTGTGGGGAGTCAAAACTCAGGAAGGTCATCCTCCTTGGGGATACACATCAGTTACCATCAATCCAGCCAGGGAATTTTTTGGCTGACGTCTATCGTTCACTAGACCAGATCGGCTGCAGCGTCACCTTAAGGACAAACCACAGGACTGATTGTGAGCTACTTGTAGAGAACGCTGGCCGCATCGCTCAGCAGCAAATTCCACAAATTGACCCTGCCAAACATTTCCACCAAATCAACCTACCAGAGCAGGACACTGGTGGAGGTCAGTGCTTTTAAAGTCTCAGGACAGTCTCAGAAACACTTTTTCAGTTATCATTATTATTAAGCAAACCACACCATCAGGCATATTTATTTAAAGAGGATTCTCTTCACAGTGGTATATACAATCTTTGTTTTTCTTTAAACTTGTTGGTTTTATAGAGATTTGAAACAAATTAATTTAATTCATATCAGATTTATTTTCTTGGCCATTTAGTGTTCAAAATGTTTCATTTTTAATATGTTATATTATATATGTGTTTATAATTTGTAATTGATTCTTGGACTGTGAGATTGAAGATCAGACCAACCAACTGATCAATAATTATAATCAATCATCGACCGATGACTAGTGTGTTCAGTACAGTAGAGCCCTAATGTAGGCCTCTGGTTCCCACCAATGAAGGGCGAGTACCAAGGCCCTCGCAGTGAGTATGATATACAGATATAAATTGTCTTTAGCATTGGCTAAGTTTATGGTGAAATGACAAAAAAAAGCAGCCTTTTTTTCAGAGCAAATTGAAGCGGTCCGTAAACTGCTAAATGCAACCACACCAGCCATTGGGAGTCATGAAAAGTTCCAGTTTGTTGCATTCCGAAGGTAGGTCAGAGAAAGCCTCAGATCATTACAGCTCTTTCACAGACATAATAAAAACTATGGTCTATTTTTGGCAGTCCCCTGGTCTGATGACCACTTGCTGTCAATGACTTTTTTCCTTTGCATTGATAGTGTTATAGTTCAAATGTATTTTGAACAAGCGACCACCTTGCCATATGGAACAACTGACTGCCAAATTTTTTTGTCAAATAAATTTCAAGATGTAAATATTAACCAATTTTTACATATTCCAGATCAAACGACCACATGCAATTTTCCTTTGGTATAGAGGGTGGTCACTCAAACCAGGGACCACTATGTACACATGTCGCTGTGACAATGTATACATGCATGTTTGTGCACACAGTTTTCATAATGGGTGGCATGACTTCATGAAGCACTAGCTTATGCATTGTGTGTATGAACTCTGTTCCAACACCTGTCCACATGGTTTTTCACAATATTTCTATGAAATGTATTTCATGGGCAATCCAAAGCCAGCATCCATCACAGATTAATTCAAATAAATCTGAAAAAAATATTATGTACTTTTTATGACTTGTTGAGTTTGAATTAAACACAAAAATAGATCTGCACTATTTAGCATCTTCCATTTAGACAATGGTCAAGCATTTGAAAGCTAGCACAGAACTTTGCTGATTTCTCATTTTTATTTTGTGCGTTGTCCAAGGAGGTTATGTACTCACCTGTGTCTGCAAAATACTACTTAATGGATTTCTGCAAGACTTTGTTGAGGGGTTTGACAACAACAGGAAGACCTCATTAATTCTCAGTGTTGACAAAGGACAAAAGTGAGAAAAAATGGTGGATTGTTTATCCTTGGCAGAGGGATATGCTCTACTGAGCTCAATTCTGGTTATTTAACCATTTACTACATGTTTTTATTTGTTTTATATATCATGAAAAAATATGAGTCATTTATCCGATCACTTGGTCTGATACCCATTTACTCTATAGCTTCAGTAAAAATTTAAGCTTTGTACATATTTTGGTGGAAGATATTTACATATGAATGCTTAGGTTGAACCCCTTTTTTTCCTTGCAAATCAGAAATATGAATATTGAAGTGAAGTGTCTTTTTATCTAATTCACAAATTAGACTCGGTTAACACCAGAACAAAACTAAAATAAAATCAAGAAGTCTGATTGAAATAAGTTCAGACAATGTTTCCCCCTTACAGTGAGTTTGTTTGAGAATATCTAAAAACTGCCAGGGATTTGAACTTCTGAGGCTATGACCCATTCACATTATGTTTTTTTTTTAAGTAATATTATCTTAAAATAATTTTCTTTAAAAATCTGTTTGAAAATTTTGGGATTTAAAGAATAATTTTTTAACAAATAATTCAAAATATGACAAAAAAGATCACATTGTTTACAACTTACTATCAGCGGGGGAACTCATTAATATGACATCAGTAAATGCATTGTCATAGGTGACCAACCATCCAGGGATCATTAACATAAACAATGCAAAGTAAATGCTCACTTATTAAAAAATATTCTTAAAACAATTATTGTGTAAAAAGATGTGGACATGTCGAGTCCTTTGATTGGCCGTAAATGCTTATTTTTTAGCTCAGCTGACTATAAGTCATCTGAGCTATAGTCGTGGTCCATTGTCCGTCGTCCGTCCGTCCGTCCGTCCGTAGATGTGGCACGTTTTGAAACCGTAAGACCTAGGAATCCAAAATTCGGCATAATGTTAGATGTCCCCAAGATCTCCTACCAAGCCGAAAACTGGGTCTTTACGACTTCGTTCCTTTGAGAAATTAAGGAAAAACCTTAATTTTTTATTAAAAACCTATTTTCACACTTCAGGACTGCCTAATATCAAAACCACTCATCTGTTTTTCCTCATATTTACCATAAATATTCCTCTATATAGTTCCTATGTACATTCAAGAAATTATGTCTGTATTATATAATTTAAAAAAGTTATGGACCCAAACATAATGCATTTTGTAAAAAATCAGGAAAGATATTTGATCACTTAACACAAAACATGTTAAAGCTATGGACCTTTTTTCCAGGAATATAACTTTAATTAATCAAAATTAAATTGTATACCCAAAATTAGATGAAAATCTTTTAAATTTTTTAAAATATTAAAAAAATTAAAAAAATTGGTACCTTAAATTTTTGCCAACTTTGACCATGGCACGTTTTTTTCCTGTAAGTACTGTGGATTTAATTTTCACAGCATGTTTTTGTTAGCTTTTAAACTGTTAACACCAAAAATTTGAAACCAGTTGATCAAATACTGTAGATTTTATTCAAGTTTTCAAGCACCATGTAACATTGTTTACATCAAGCTAGTGTTATGCAGTTTGCAAGAGCTCAGCTCCCCAGCTTCAGCTCTTAGTTCCTTAAATTTGGCATACAGTTAGATGTCTCCAAAATCCCCTACCATGCCAAGAATTTGGTCACTAGGACTTAATACCTTCAAGATATTAATGAAAAACTTCATTTTTCATTAAAAACCCATTGTTACACTTCAAGACTGCCTAATATCAAAACCACTGATCTGACTTTAGTCATAAATAATATACATATTTTTCATTCTCTTTGCACATGCCAGAATGATGTCAGTATTGCGTAATTGTTTTAAGTTATGGGCCCAAACATAATGCACTTTGTAAAAAATCAAGAAATATATTTACTCCCTTAACAAGGGGATTGCTGAAGCTAGAGATTTTTTGTCAGGGATGTAACATTATTTAATCAAGATTCAATTGAATACCCAAAATTAGTTATGAATTTTTCAAATTTTATAAGTTATTAGTATTAATGTAAAATTAGTAACTTAAATTTTGGCCAATTTTGACCATGGCACGTTTGTTTCCTGTGAGCACTGTTGATATAATTTTCATATCATGCAAACATAAGGATTTCAGCTTTTAAGTTTAGAAAGCTGAAAGAAATTGGCCAAAAATTGTAGCTTTTATTAATGTTTTTATGAGACCCTGTCAGACTTTGGCTCTCTCCAGCCCCTCTTGAGTCACCTGTATATTGACCTTGTTGAACTTTCAGCAAATTATGCACGCTTGAGGCGAGGCATACACCAGAATCCAGGCAGCTTATGGCCAGCCACAGTTGATCCAGGTGTCCAACCCAACTCATCTAGTAGTTTTAACCAACTACATAACAATAAACAATAAATTAATAAATTTTTATTGGTTTTTAATAAAAAATTAAAGAAAAATTGAAAAGGAATTTGTTAGTTTATAATAACAGGAAATTAACTTGCAGTTACTGATGATGTAAGAATCTTGTATCGATGGATAGAATGTCACGTATTCCAAATAAAACCATGCAGTCACCTATGGTATTTTTCAGTTCAATTTTAATGATAAAGAAGTAAATCATATCATTCATAACTAATCATTAGGGATCATATGTTGGAAATTAATGATAGACAAAGATGCAGTTGATAATATTAATCTAGATTCCTACTGTGTCTAGTGTGTACATTGATGTGAAATTAGTCCAAAATGAATTTATTACAGTTATTTTTTAATATAAATAAAAGCCATAAAACCAGGTACTTATGATCATTATTTAAATGTGTGAATTTTGTATATTCTGGATTCTCAACATCATTGTTTAGTGAAAACTGAATAAACACCAGACATGGTGCGAATACTTTGTAATTGTATTTAAATATGAATATGATTATGTACTCCATTATAAATTTCTTGCATAAAGAATGGGAATTCAGGTAAAATGAAAGTATATGAATACCAGTGCAAATACTTTCAAAATGTATTCATGAATGCATTCATGAATATATTCTTTAATATTATTTTAATAATCATTTCAGTTATATTTCATTTTAAAAAATCACATGATTCTCTTATTTATATGGCCAAGTCAAAATCTGTGTGACAATAGTACTCCATTTGTTAATAATATAAATGAAATCAATCCTCTTCCCTGTCTCCAACGGTACTATCAAAATCATACATAAGCTAAACAACAACAACTCATAATACAGCTTATATTTATTACCACACAAAACCAGCATGTGCCTCATTTCTAAATAATATTTTTTTATCATATATAACAGCTGAGCGTCGTGACCCATAGGTCCCTTGTTTACATTGATCTTTTGCCAATCTTCTTTAGACACTATGGATTGATTGTGTACTTAAGAATACAGTGAACCTACTTTATAAATGTGTGTTTACTGTTTTTGAATTCAGTTTATGCAAGAACATTTCTTTTTTTTTGTTGTGATTTTATTCCCTTTCGCAAATATATTCCTAACTACTGAGGAACTGGTTTAAAAGCCATTTCCACCAATAAAAATAACCCTGTGACCTGTGTGAAGTATGTAGCTCTTAATGTAAATAATGGTTGATTACGCACTCAGTGTCTTCCTTACAGGAAAGATTGTGATGCCATCAATGAGATATGCTGTCAATTCTATGCTAAACATCCTACAAAGAATGAAAAAAATGGTCCACAGTTCTGCATCAATGACAAAGTCTGCTGTAAAAAAAATGGTACAGTGACTGACTACTTTAAGTTAAGTCTGGTTGTAGACAAGGTCAGGAAAGGTCACAGCAATGCGAATGACAATGGAGCAGTTAGAAACTGTCAAAGAAACAGCAACAGTCCGGATAAAGATGGTTCCAAGAAGGATGACTTTACTGAGAAGCTGTGCAATGGAGAGATCTTCTTTATCAGAGATGTAATATTTACTTACATTAAATTATGATGTCAACTGAAATCTGTTTCATTTAATAATGTCATATATCAAATGTAATGATGTTACCTTAGATGTAATGATGTTGCCTTAAATATAATGATGTTACCTTAAATGTAATGATGTGACATTAGATGTCACAATGTTACCTTAAATGTAATGATGTTACCTAGGGTATAATGATGGTACCTTAGATGTAATGATGTTTCCTGAGAAATAATGATGTTAACTTAGATGTAATTATATTACCTGAGATGTAATGATGTTATCCTATGTGTAATGAAGTTACCTTAGATTTAATGATGTTGCCTTAGATGTAATTATTTTACCATAGATGTAATGATGTTGCCTTATATGTAATAATGTAGCCTTAGATGTAATAATGTTACATTAGATGTTATGTTGTTGCTTGAGATATAATGATGTTACCTTAGATGCAATGATGATGCCTTAGATGCAATGATGATGCCTTAGATGTTATGATGTTGCCTGAGATATAATAATGTTACCTTAGAAGTAATGATATGACCCCAGATGTAATGATGTAACAATGTTATCTAAAATGTATTTAACATCAAGATGGTATTATCAAAATGTAAGTGAAATCTGATTTCTTTTATGTCACCTCGGCTTTCCTCAACAGCAATAAACAACTTCATCCCACCTCACGTAGCCTCTACCACCCATCACCTTACCCAACCTCACATAGCCTCAACCACCTATCACCTCAACGTACCTTACATAGTCTCGACCACCCATCACCTCACATAGCTTCAACCACTCTTCACCTCACATAGCCTCAACCACCTATCACCTCAGTGTACCTCACATAGTCTCAACCACCCATCACCTCACATTGCCTCAACCACTCATCACCTCACATAGCCTCAACCACTCATCACCTCACATAGCCTCAACCAAAGATCACCTCACCCCACCTCACATAGCCTCAACCTACCATCACTGCACCCCACCTCACATAGCCTCAACCACCCATCACTGTACCTCACATAGTCTCAACCACCCATCACCTCACAGTACCTCACATTACCTAAACCCCCAACACCTCACCGTTCCTCACATATTCTCAGCCACCCATCACCTCACCTTACCTCACATAACCTTAACTACCCATCTTCTCACATAGACTCACCCCACCCTTCACTTACTGTACCTCACATAATTTAATCACCTCACCCCATCTCATGTAACCTAACCCGCCCATTGCCCAACCTCACATAGCCTCAATTGACCAACCATCAATTCACCCAACTAAAGTGGCATAATTGCAACCTCCCATCATCCATCCCCATCATAGCCTCAGCCACCCATCTCCTCACCGCATCTCACATAGCTTCAACCACCCATCACCTCGTATAGCCTCACATAAAGTGTAATTACTTTTTGTTTTTTTTCCTAGTAATGTTCACAGTAAAACGGATGATGTTCCTTAATTTTTAAATATCAAATATGTTTCAGTTTTGTTCCATTATTTATCTTTAACTGTCATTTCTGAATCTGAGATGTATAACAAAATAACCTTCCAATTTTGTGTTTTTCTACAGGACCAAGAAGTAATAGAACATGATGGAAAGAAAATGCGATTCTTGACCTTGGACAACCTTGAGAAGGAAGTGAAGGTGGACTACAAGGAGCTGATGAGAGAATGTTCACTTCAACATGCCTGGGCAAAAACCATACATACATACCAGGTCTGTGTATACATATTTTATCTATGAAGATGAAATAGTCTTTTTTTTAGCCGTCCGTTAGCACTGCACAAATCGTAACTGCTGATCCTAGAAACCTGTAACTGAATATCCAGGGAGGTCAATAAAAAATCTACTTGGAAACAGAAATTAGGTCACTGTGACCTATATCCTCTAAGCTATGGGGATAGTAAGTACCCCCATAATTAATTAAAAATGTTATTGAAAACCTCCAGTATCTGGATAAATAATGTATGGATTGCCCAGAATCTTGCCACATATTGACCATAGCTAGGGTTGTTAGTTCCAGAAAACTGGAGGCGCCACCTGTATTTTTTCTAATTTTCACAATTTTTTTTCTGTTTTTGAGACAGTCAAGACACAGGAATTATATCAGTTTCTCAGCCCTGGTTTTATCTAGTGTACCGAAACCTGGTGTGTTTTATCTTTAGTTCTTGAAGACTGGTTTGCCGCCACCTGAATTTTTTCTATCATACATTTTTGTATCCGCCAAAACCAAAGTTTTGCAGATACTATGTTTTTGACCGGGTTCTGTCGCCGCTGCCGCATTCGTTTCCAGAATAGAACTCTGAGATCACTGGACAGATTTTTCTGAAACTTTACACAATTATTGGGCTACATGTGAACTGGTGCCAAAATATTTTGCGTCAACCTCTGACCTTTCCTCTTTTCAGTGCGTCCACCCGTGCGTCTGTTTTGACACATTAACCCACCTATCGTCAGACTCGTTTTACCAATCAGGAAAAAAATTTGTGCATAAATGTAGCACTTGGATAGCTTTATAACATAAATAAATAATGGTGGCGCCACCTGCAACCATTTTGCACAGCGTCCATCTGTTCATCTGCCTTGGTATAAAATCATTTATATCTCTGCAGTGAATGGACTTATCCACCTGAAGTTTTGCATGTGTTTTCATCCTGGATAGCTTACTTGATTTTATGACAGGTGGTGCCACATACCTTCACGTTCAGGCTGCAGACATCCAGGCTTATATCTCAGGACTGGTTTGAGGTATCGTCCTGAAATTTTGCATTGTATTTGTGTATAGATCTCACATAGCTCTTTATCATACACAAAACTGGTGGAGCCACCTGCCACCATTTTTGCACAGGGTCCGTCTGTTTGTCTGCCGTGGGATAAAATCACTCATATCTTGGCAGTGGTTTGACATGTATGCCTAAAATTTTGTGATTGTATACAACTTTGATAACTTTCTAGGTTTTCTGGCAGGTGTCTGCGGAAAACTGAAAATAGGTCACCATGACCTATATTTTCCAACCTTTAGGAAAAGAAGTCATAAAGTCACCCAGACAGTCAGTCAGGGCACACATTATATCTGTTAGGCCTAGAATATTCTAATGTAACATTCTTAGACTTCCTTGGCCAAAGTCCTTGGAAAACTGAAATTAGGTCACCATGACCTATATTTTGCTACCTATCAGAAAAGATATCATATAAGCACCCTGACAGTCAGACAGAGCAAAAATTGTATCCATTAGGCCTAGAATCTTTTAATATAAAATTCAGGGAGGTCTTAGTCAAGTGTCCTTGGAAACCTGAAATTAAGTCATGGTGACCTATATTGTGTGGCCTATGGGTTGAAAATGATTTTGAGCACCCTGACAGACAAGGCACAAATTGTATCCATTAGCCCTAGAATCTTCTAACATGACATTCATGGAAATCCTTGGCATTTCTCCTTGGAAACCTGAAATGAATCATGGTGACCTATATTCTGCCAGCTATGGACCAGAAACATGATTTTGAGCACCCAGACAGACAGGGTACAAATTGTATCCATTTTCCTTGGAACCCTCTATTGTGAAATCCAGGGGGGTCCTGGGCAGGTCTCCTATGAATCCTGAAATTTTTTTTTCTGTCCATTTTTTCAACACCATAACTTTAGCCATAGGCTATTCTCACAGACAATATATAACATTAATAAGAAAAATGAGCACACAGTCTAAATTAGCTGAGTGTGATGGCCAATAGGCCAGTTGTTATAATTTGTGTTAAATTATAGCGATGGTCATAGCAATGGTCATCCAGCCTGCGGACTTCCATTAACAAGGCATTTTTTAAAATAGTTGGACCTACAAAACCAAAATTTGACATACAGTTAAATAAGTTTAACTACCAAACATGAAACTGGGTCACTGCATCTTTGTACCTTCAAGAAATTAAGGAAAACCTCCATTTTCCTTTAAAAAACCAATTGTTATACTTCAAACCTGCCCAATATGAAAACCAGTTCAGTTAAGGCCAAAAAGAAGGTTGGGTTCTCAAGCACTTTTATTCAGAAATCAGTGTGTGAGAGTGATTTTTTTACCATTTTTTGTATGGTTCAATAAAATGTCATATGATCAGGGAAAAGCATGATAATAATAGAATTGTTTTGCTAAACAGGTAAAATCACAACAAAACAAAGTAAATCTGAACAATATTGTATTATTTTATCTTCTTGAAAGAAATGTCCGAGCAGCTGGAGCTCAAAATTGGTAAGTTTCTATTGAAGATCAAAATAAAAATTTTTGATGCGTTGGGCTTAAATTGGAGCTTGCGGTGCCTGAGTACCATACCTTTTATTTTTTTTAACGAACCTGTGAGCTTATGCGATGGCGCAGCGTCGTCCGTCAGTCGTCCGCCGTCCAGGGCTGGCTTTCCGCCATCCATGGCTGTAAGTCGGAAACCCTCTGAGCTAGCAGCTCCAAATTACATGTAAGAATTAGTCACATGTGAAACTTGGTGCCCTGGAGCTTATTATTGGGTATCTGCATTAATTTAGATTTTATAGAGAAAAAGCTTAAAAACCTTAAAAAATCTTCTTCTCTGAAACTGTCCAGCCAAATTGTCCAATATTTCACAGAAATGATCCCTGGAACAATCTCTCTCAAGTTTGTTCGAATGGTTCCAGTTCGGAGATTTTTGGCTGAGTTACAGGAGGTTGAACTTAGTCATCTGTCCAAAAAAGCATACTAAAATTAAAATCTCAGAAATGGCTAGAGCTATAATCACCAAATTTTATACCAAAGTTTGTTACATATGTCATATCTAAATACAGTTTTAAAAAAGCATTGTAGCCAATTGAAAAAGGCTTTCTGTATTTGAAAACAGATTTGACAATATGCTGAGTTTCAGCAGCCAAGTCAAAAGGGTCACTCAGTACAAACAAGTGGGGTCCAGACATTACCATGGCAACTGACCTGGCTCGGGGGGGGGGGGGGGGGGGGTGTCTAGATCATGTGTCTAGACGTCTAGACACAGCGTCTAGACCTCTGGACTCAATGTTTAGATGCAGAATTCCAAGATTTTTAGCGAACCTGTGAGCTAAAGTGATAGTGCGGCGTCGTATGTCGTGCATCGTCTGTACGTTAACCATAGCTATCACAAAAATGACAGGAGCTAGCATGACCAAATTTATTACAAATAATCAGTCATCTGAAAAACTCTATCGGATTTTGTTTATTTTTTTATACCCCCGCCACAAAGTTGCCGGGGCATATAGTTTTACCCATGTCCGTCATTCCGTCATTCCGAAATCAAACAGTTGTACGGACTTTTTTTCGCAATGCCTGCAGATATTGGCCTGATCTTTGGTGTGTGGGCAGATTTAGACCAGTTACAGATCGAGTTTGCGTTTGTCCCGGTTGACCTACTTTTGACCGTTTTACGGCTCCTAAACTTAGAAAATTTCATGTAAAATAGAAATTTTCATGACAAATACACATATACGGACTTTTTTTCGCAATGCCTGCAGATATTGGCCTGATTTTTGGTGTGAAGGCAGATAATGACCAGTTACAGATCAAGTTCGCGTTTTGTCCCAGTTGACCTACTTTTGACTGTTTTACGGCTCCTAAACTTAGGAAATTTCATGAAAAATAGAAATTTTCATGACAAATACAAATGTCAGACTTTTTTTCGCAATGCCTGCAGATATTGGCCTGATTTTTGGTGTGTGGGCAGATATTGACCAGTTACAGATTGAGATCGCATTTTGTCCCAGTTGACCTACTTTTGACCTTTTTACGGCTCCTGACCATAGAAAATTTCATGTAAAATATAAATTTTCATGACAAATACACTTGTACAGACTTTTCTTCGCAATACCTGCAGATATTGGCCTGATTTTTGGTGTGTGGGCAGATAATGACCAGTTACAGATCAAGTTCACGTTTTGTCCCAGTTGACCTACTTTTGACCGTTTGACCATGCTCTAACATAGAAAATTTCATAAAAAAGTGCACATGTATGGACTTTTTTTTGCAGTGCCTGCAGATGGGGGCCTGATTTTTGGTGTGTAGGCAGATAATAACCAGTTACAGATCGAGTTCTTGTTTTGTCCCAGTTGACCTACTTTTGACCATTTGACTGCTCCTGAACATAGAAATTGTAGCCAATTGAAAAAGGATTTCTGTATTTGAAAACAGATTTGACAACATGCTGAGTTTCAGCATCCAAGTCAAGAGGTCACTCAGTACAAACAGGTGGGTTCCAGACATCACCATGGCAACTGACCTAGCTCAGGGGGGGGGGGTCTAGACAATGTGTCTAGACGTCTAGACACAGCGTCTAGACGTCTAGACACAATGTTTAGATGCAGAATTCCCAGATTATTGGAACTATATCTTTCAACTGTTTGAAAAAACTTGGTTTGCATTTTAAGCGAACCAGGTTTATCATCAGATCACATGTGAACTGCTGCCCCCTCATTTTTGGTTGACCTCTGACCTTTCCTCGCTGCCCAGCATCCATTTGTGCGTCTGTTTTCACACATAAACCCCATATCTCGGGAACCGTTTGACCGATTAGGCTAAAAATTTTGCACAAATGTAGCCCTTTGATAGCTTTATAACTTATTTTTAAAATGGTTGCGCCACCTGCAACCATTTTGCACAGCGTCCATCTGTTCATCTGCCTTGGGATAATATCACTCATATCTCAGCAGTGGTTTGACTTATCCACCAGAAATTTTGCAGGTTTATACATCCTGGACAGCTTTCTTGATTTTATGACAGGTGGCGCCACCTACATTCACGTTTACTATGCAGACATCCAAGCTCATATCCCGGGAACTGTTTGACCGATTGAGCTAAAATTTTGAATGTGTATAGATCTCACAGAGCTCTTAATCATAGGCAAAACTGGTGGCAACACCTGCAACCACTAATGCACAGTGTCCATCTGTTCATCTGCCTTGGCATAAACTCACTCATATCTCAGAAGTTATTTGACTTATCCACCTGAAATTTTGCAGGTTTATACATCCTGGACAGCTTTCTTGATTTTATGACAGGTGGAGCCACCTACATTCACGTTTACTCTGCAGACATCCAAGCTCATATCTCGGGAACTGTTTGATCTTTTGGGCCAGAATTTTGCATGTGTATAGATCTCACATAGCTCTTCATCATAGGCACAACTGGTGGCGCCACCTGCAACCATTTTTACACAGCGTGCATCTATTCATCTGCCTTGGGATAATATCACTCATATCTCAGCAGTGGTTTGACTTATCCACCAGAAATTTTGCAGGTTTATACATCCTGGACAGCTTTCTTGATTTTATGACAGGTGGTGCCACCTACATTCACGTTTACTATGCAGACATCCAAGCTCATATCCTGGGAACTGTTTGACCGATTGAGCTAAAATTTTGAATGTGTATAGATCTCACAGAGCTCTTAATCATAGGCAAAACTGGTGGCAACACCTGCAACCACTAATGCACAGTGTCCATCTGTTCATCTGCCTTGGCATAAACTCACTCATATCTCAGAAGTTCTTTGACTTATCCACCTGAAATTTTGCAGGTTTATACATCCTGGACAGCTTTCTCGATTTATGACAGGTGGAGCCACCTACATTCACGTTTACTCTGCAGACATCCAAGCTCATATCTCGGAAACTGTTTGACGGATTAGGCTAAAATTTTGCTTGTGTATAGATCTCACATAGCTCTTCATCATAGGCAAAACTGGTGGCGCCACCTGCAACCATTTATGCACAGCATCCATCTGTTCATCTGCCATGGCATAAAATCACTCATATCTCAGCAGTGGTTTGACATATCCACTTGAAATTTTGCAGGTTTATACATCCTGGACAGCTTTCTTGATTTTATGACAGGTGGTGCCATCTACATTCAAGTTTACACTGCAGACATCCAAGCTCATAACCTCGGGAACTGTTTGACCGATTGGGCCAAAATTTGCTTGTGTATAGATCTCACATGGGTCTTCATCATAAGCAAAACTGGTGGCGCCACCTGCAACCACTTATGAACAGCGTCCATCTGTTTATCTGCCTTGGGATAAAATCACTCATATCTCAGCAATGGTTTGACTTATCCACCTGAAATTTTGAAGGTTTATACATCCTGGACAATTTTCTCGATTTTATGACAGGTGGCACCACCTACATTCACGTTTAGGCTGCAGACATCCATGCTAATATGCAACACACCTCACTCTATTCCCCTTACCACTTAATCCATGCCTCACTTCACCCATCCCACTCTGATTTCTGCGGATACACATAGTCGCTTGTTGACTACCCATATTCTAGTTTTAAAATATCCTAGTCTGAAACTTGCAGGTCCGAAATGTCCATTTTGCTTAAATCATAATGACTAAGGTAGATATGCAGGACTTAAAAGGATCAATATTGAATTTTAAAAATAAACCTCCATTCATACTCCTAAACTTTGCACAGGTTCGCATTTATGCATATATTTCCTTTAAAACAGGCCAGAAATTAGGTCATTATTGCAGATTTTTTTTAAGTTATGGGCACTTTGTCAAAGATAAAGTAAAATATTTACTCACTTGAAATATAAATTTTTAGTACAGCTGACTAAAAGTCATCTGAGCCATAGCTACCACCCTTTGTCCAGCGTCCATCTGTCTGTCTGTCCGTCTGTCTGTTAACCATGCACAAATTGTAACTGCTGGTCCTGGAATCTTCTAACTTGACATCAAGAGAGGTCCATAAAAATGTCCTTGGAAACCTGAAATTAGGTCTCTGTTACCCATATTCTTCGAGCTATGGGGCTCCAAAGTACCCCACCCAGAATAATGGATCACCATGATTCTTTGCATAGATATTGATCATGGAGTGTTTCATGAGTTGAGCGTCATGACCCATGGGTCACTTGTTAATCTAAAGAGCCTATTCAAGCATATAACTATATTTAATTTCGTTTAAATTGTATACCAGAAATTAAAACTGTATACCATAAAATATATAAATTTTTTAAATTTTTTTAAATTTTAAGCATTAATGTAAAATCAGTACCTTATATTTTGCCCAACTTTGACTATCACATGTTTTATTCCTGTAAGCACTTGATTTAATTTGCACAGCCCATACACATAAAGATTTAAACTTTAAAACCCCAGAAATTTGAAAAAAAATTGATCAAAAAGAAGTGTAGCATTTATTTTAGTTTTCAAACACTATGTCAAGTATTGTTTACATCAAGCCAACCCAATATGGTGATTTGCAGTGAGTGCTGTAGCCCTCACTTGGCCAAATTGTTATGTAACTAACTTGCTTCACTCCGTACAACTCCCTTTGTTGAGCTGATCTAGGCTTCCCCTCATGGACAGGATGTATAAACAAGATGAATGTTATAATTTTTTATGTTTAATTAATTTTTGTCCCCCATTTCCTTGGAAGGAATGGGGGTTTTTCGATTTGGGTTTGTCTGTCCCTCTGTCTGTACATCCGTCAGGTTTTCATTGCGATAACTTACCTAAATTTTATTCGAATTTGGGTCAGTGATTGCTCATATGCTTGGTTTCAGAGTGTCTGTCTCACAACATTATAATACAATATGATATTCCATTTTTATATGATGAATCAGCACATTTAGTTTCACTAATCACCATCACATGTCGCTAATGATGGACATAAAATACTTGAATTTTTTGCAGTAACTGCCAGGTGCTGCCATCTTTTGAGCATGGTTTAAACTATTTGTACTTAGTCACCACAGACTTTAAAATCATCCTGGACTTGAAGGCGGAAGCAAGGGACGTAAATTCTTTGAATTTTATGCTTGTTTCTCTAGACTTTTGCTTCATTTGGGATTTTGTTTTGTATTGTTTGTATGGCAAGGGGTTACAATGATTAAAGTGCATATTTAATTATGTGTCCACTAGGTAATGTATAGCTTTAAAATTGAGGATGTTCATGTTGTGAGGAATTCCTTACTTCATAGAGTTAAAAACTGATTTTTTTTAGCATGTGTGAAATTGAATATGAATTTGAGTATTAAGTTAAACTTGAGATGAAAATTAGTTTAATGATATGGTTTCACCCTCATTCCACCAGCAGTGTATACCCGGTTTGAAAAGAGAATTTTTAAATCAGTTTTACTTCAATCTTTCATTTTAGTTGATAAAATTAAGAATATACATTAAACTGAAAACTCCAATTTACAAAACTTTTCTTGAATATTGATTCAATGAATAATCTATCTATAAGATGCATGTTGTTTAGTGGTGGGAGTCGGTTCCTTTTTATAATCAATCATCGTTTGAGCAAACTGACCAATGATCGATTATTAATTGGTTCACACAAATATAAAGAAATATACAATTATTTGTGAAACTGTACTTTCTTAACACTGCCCACATGTCTTAGTAATTCTACCTCAAGGAAAGAAATTTTTGCCTTTTTTCATATTTTCCTATTATTACTAAGATATGCTATTCAAAGTTTCATTTTTAATTAATTATAATGATCAAGAATTAAACCACAATTCAGGACATCTACTTGCTGGTCCTCATGAATACTCCTGCGTCTTATTTTAACTTCACCACCAGGAAGGACTTTCATTTCATTATGATGACTGCCGACATGCATACTGGTTTCACAGGCCGGCCAGAAAATTACAGGCCCATATATTTCTTTGTGTAAAAAATTAAAAAGGGTAATTGAAAGCTAAAAATTTAAATAATCATGTATGATCTATTTATATAATGTTAACTGCCCAAATGCTGTGGGGGTAGTATTTCTATATGTTTTTGGTTTAAAAACTAAGTCACCTCTGTTTGATTTTCAGTGCAATTTATCAGCTTGATCATATTAAAAAAAATGTCACAGACAATGATGTTTTGCATCCTACGGGTCATACTCTGATATATACCAGCAGTTGTATGTAATTTAAGACCATACTAATGATACAATGTAAGGTTGGGGATGTCCCCACCTTGTTTCACAAGCAGTAGCTGATTGCATGGCTGATAATGTTCTAAGACCAGTTTGATATTAGAAGTCTATTCAACAGCAAGCGATCAGGGACAGTCTCTCTCTCTCTCTCTCTGAGAAAGCCGCTCTGTCTCTCCTCAAAGTGCGCACTACAGATAGTTTTGTTAAATTGGCATAGACCTGGAGAATTTATGGAACATTTTAATGCCATACTGCCCATATTTTGCAATGTACATATTGTTAGAATTCTGCAGCTCCCTACCAGTTCACAGAGGTTTATTAAGTCCTCCGTTCTCGTTCCTACCATGTCATACTCAGTTACATATGGAAGTTATTTCGGAACTCAAACTCTTTATATGAAGCGCGGAATGTTGTAAAAAATGGAAAAATTATTTTTGCCTAAAACATAAAGGCATTCTGGAAAAAATTCATGGTTATGATGTAATCTATAGTTGCCTTTGGTAATCGAGTGCTTGAAAGTGGCAGCAAACCAAGTTACTTTTGATAAAACTCGATGATCAGCCCACCACTAATGTTGTTATACGCCCGTAATATGACAGAAGTATTAAGGTATACTGTCCTTCCATATGTCTGTCTGTCCATTAACTGTGAGTGTCGCCGCAATAACTTTTCAGGGCTTTGATGGATGTTTACCAAACGAGCCATAACTACTAACCACCATATTGTCTCCCCCAAGTTAGATTATCAGCAAAATCCATGCATATTTAATATTTAAAAGGTCATGGGTCACTGGGCTATTTGTGCTGTCACCGCGATTACTTACGAAGAATATGAAGAATTTTGATAAAACTCATCAGAAATGTTAATCTATAAAATATCTTGCAGAAGCTCTATTTCCAGCAGAATCCACGCATATTTAATGAGGACAGCGGTCACTGCACTTTGGAGGCATCTTGGTGACTTAACAAAAATCCTGTGGATTTTCAGTAAACTCAATATACATATTTACCAATAGAGTTTTTTACCTCAATTAAATTCTCAGCAGATTTCACGCATATTTATATAGTCAGAGGTTGCCAAGCAGCTTTGTAGTGTCATTATGATAGCTACTTTCTAGAGTCCCCGTGATAACTTACAAAGAATATGAAGGATTTTGATAAAACTCATCAGAAATGTTAATAAAATTAATCACCTAAGATTGATTTCCAGCATAATCCATGTACATTTAATGAGGTCAAAGGTCACTGCACTTTGGAGGGACCTTGATGACTTTCCCAAAACTCCCATGGATTTTCATGAAACTCATTATACATATTTACCAATAAAGTTTCTCACCTGAATTACCTTCTCATTAAAATTCTTGCATATTTAAATGGGTCAGAAGTCACCGGATACACAACAGGCATATGATGCACATTTGTGGTGTTCTTGTTGCGTTGTGTTTTTAGTGATTTTTAATTAGGCCATGACTTGACAAAGGGAAAGGTGACGCACACAGGTGGCACAGCTGTCAGATGTCCTCTATGCCCCCTGTCAGTTTAACTTATATCTTGCATAAAACAATTCTACTCCAGCCTGATTGAGCACTTTTCTTTAAAACTTTACAACTAAAGGAGAATAGACTATTTGCTACGATTATAATTGTAACAATCCGAAAGCAGTGCTAGATCTAAGAAACTTCGTTAAGCTGGTCTGACTGTCATTCTCAAAAGTTCTCCACCACAGAACCAGTAACTTTTCCAATGACTATTGGAAATACAATATACTTCATCCATTATTCAGGTCAGAAAAACTTATTGGTTTTTCCTGCAAAATTTGGGTTCTAAATGGGGGTGCTGATTATCTAAGGTAGCATATTATCTTTGGTGAATGACGGTAAGGCTAAAAACAAAAACAGTGGAACCCCACAATTACGACCACCCCTGGGACTGACCAAAGTGGTCGTAATTTAGGGATGGTCAAATTTGTGATATTCAAAGTTACCTGGATCATCTATTTGAAACCATAAAAAGTGGTCGTAATGGTCGCAATTGTGGGGTGGTCACAAGGTGGGGTTCCACTGTGTATCTTTCTCAGGCACCCCCCCCCCCCCCCCCCCCCCGAGGACCTTGATCTTGATCTCAATATTAAATCTGCAGAAGTCTAGGATTATTATGACCCCTTTAACTTTTGAAGTAAAGCATATTTATCCTTCAAATTTGACACACTAGTTGTTTTTTCGATGTTCTCAAAAGAGTTAGAGACCTTGACCTTCAAGGTCAAACCTTTGGAAATCTTGAATAATTGTGGCCCTATAACTTTTGAAATACTGCAGAGTTTTCCCTCAAATTTTTCTCACAATTGTTTTTAGCTCAGCTGACTGAAAGTCATCTGAGCTATAGCGATCACTCTTTGTCCGTCGTCCGTCTGTCCGTCTGTCTGTCTGTCTGTCCGTCTGTCCGTTAACCAGGCACAAATCGTAACCACTGGACCTGGAATCTTCTAACTTGACATCCAGGGAGTACCATGAAAAATCTCCTTGGAAACCTGAAATTAGGTCTCTGTTACCCATAACCTCTGAGCTATGGGGCTCCAAAGTACCCCCCAGAAAAGTCCAAAATTTCATACAGAAACTTCAATATCTCATTAACTACTTGACTGATGGTCATGATTTTTGGCATACATATTGATCATGAGAGGTTCCATCAGTTCCTGAAGACTGGTGGCGCCACCTGTATTTTTCGATTTTTTACGAATTTTTTTCTCTATTTTTGAGACCTTTAAAAATGTAAACATCTGTTAACAAGGCACAAATCGTAACGACTGGACCTAGAATCTTCATTCTCAATACACTGAGAGACCTATAAAAAGTCTCCATGGAAACCAGAAATTAGGTCTCTGTTACCCATATCCTTCTAGCTATGGGACCCCAAAGTACCCCCCAGAGTAGTCAAAAATTTCATACAAAAACTTCAATATCTCAATTACTACTTCACTGATGGTCATGATTTGTGGCAGAACTATTGATCAAGAGGTGTTCCATCAGTTCCTGCAGAATGGTGGCACAACCTGTATTATTTCGGGTTTTTTTTACGAATGTTTTATCTATTTTTTGAGACCTTTAAAGATATGAACATCTGTTAACAGGGCACAAATCATAAAAACTGGACCTAGAATCTTCATTCTTGACACACAGGGAGACCCATGAAAATTCTCCATGGAAACCTGAAATTAGGTCTCTGTTACCCATATTCTTTAGGCTGTATGGCTCCAAAATACCCCCCAGAATAATGGAAAATTTTATACAAAAAGTGCAGTATCTCAATAACTACAACACTGATGGTCATGATTTTTGGCATACATATTGATCATGAGCTGTTCCATCAGGTTCTGCAGAGAGGGTGCGCCACCTCTATTTTTTTTCAAATTTTTACGAATTTTTTTTCTCTTTTTTCAAGACCTTTGAAGATGTGGCCATCTGTTAACAGGGCACAAATCGTAACGACTACACCTAGAATCTTCTCTCTTGACATGCAGGGAGGCCCATAAAAAGTCTCTTTGGAAACCTGAAACTAGGTCTCTGTAACCCATAACCTTTGAGCTATGGGGCTCCGAAGTACCCCCCAGAATAATGGAAAATTTGATACAAAAGCTCAAGTATCTAAACAACTATTGCAGTGATCACCATGATTCTTTGCATGGATATTGATCATGGAATGTGTCATCAGTTTCTGCAGTATGGTGGCGCCACCTGTATTTTTTTTTATTTTTATGAAATTTTTTCTCTATTTTTGAGACCTCATAAGATGCGGTCATCTGTTCACATGGCACAAATCGTAACAACTGGACCTAGAATCTTCTCTCTTGACATGCTGAGAGGCCCATGCAAAGTCTCCTTAAAAACTTGAAATTAGGTCTCTGTTACCCATAACCTCTGAGCTTTGGGGCTCTGAAGTACCCCCGCGAATAATGGAAAATTTGATACAAAAGCTCAAGTATCTGAACAATTATTATATTGATCACCATGATTCTTTGCATGGATATTGATCATGAAATGTTTCATCAGTTTCTGCATTCTGGTGGCGCCACCTGTATTTTTTCTATTTTTAAAGTTTTTTTTCTCTATTTTTGAAACCTTTTAAGATTTGGTCATCTGTTAACAGGGCACAAATCATATCAACTGGACCTAGAATCTTCTGTTGTGACATGCAAGGACGGTCATAAAAAGTCTATATGGAAACCTGATAAAAGGTCTCTGTTACTGATATCCTTTCAGCTATGAGGCTCGGAAGTTCCTCCCAGAATAATGCAAAAATTGATACAATAACTAATGCATTGATCACCATGATTGTCTACATTTGTATAGATAATGGCTTGTTTCATCAGTTTCTGTAGACTGGTGGTGCCACCTGTATTATGGTTTTTTAAGAATTTTTTTCTCGATTTTTGAGACCTTTAAACATTTGGTCATCTGTTAACAGGCCACAAATCATAATGACTTGACCTAGAATCTTCTTTCTTAACATGCAGGGAGGTTCATGAAACATCTTGGAAACCTGAAATTAGGTCTCTGTTACCCATATCCTTCATGCTCTGGGGCTCCGAAGTACTCCCCAGAGTAAAGATTTGGTCATCTGTTAACAGAGCACAAATTATAATGACTTGACCTAGAATCTCCTATCTTGATATGCTGGGAGGCCCCTGAAAAGTCTCCTTGTGCACCTGAAATTACATCTCTGTTACCCATATCCTTCATCCTATGCGGCTTTGAAATACCCCCCAGAATAAACATTTGGTCATCTGTTAACAGGGCACAAATCATAATAACTGGACCTAGAATTTTATTTTTTGACATGCTGGGAGACCCCTGAAAAGTCATCTTGTAAACCTTGAAAATAGGTGTCTGTTACCCATATCCTTCATGCTACAGAGCTCCATAGTACCCCAATGAATATTAGATGATTTTATACAAAAGGTCAAGTTTGGAAAAAGTATTTCATTCAAATTTGACATTCAGATGATAAAATTACTTTTGTCAATGTCTT
This sequence comes from Sipunculus nudus, assembly GCA_026874595.1. Lineage (NCBI taxonomy): Eukaryota > Metazoa > Annelida > Sipuncula > Golfingiida > Sipunculidae > Sipunculus > Sipunculus nudus. Next base: position 84,427,768 of record CM049311.1, on the reverse strand, counting down.
CCTGGTCAGCTGAGCGTCATGACCCCTGGGTCACTTGTTACTCTGTTTTATGACATGGTCAATAACTGGTGACCTGGACCTTGTTATTCAAGGACATAACTGTCGAAATCTAGAATAATTGTGACCTTTAACACTTTTGTATTTGAATTACTGGTACTGAAAATTAGCCCTAAAATTTGACACAAGTTGTTTCCACAATACGTTTGAAATATTGCATATTTTGTCTTCAGATTTGTTATACAAAACCTTTCAACTTTGAAAACTGGTGACCTTTAAAATTCATATTGAAGGTTCAATATTCACTTTGTCTTTAGCATACAGAGCACCTCAGTCTAATCCATTGGCCTCGGATGTACATAAGGGGCTGCTATGGAAATATTCCAGCAAGACAAGGTCAAGGTTAGGTCAGCTGCACCACCTGTTGTGTGCTTTGTAAGAGCAAAACAATGTATTTTGTGAACAGGGATCCTCATATTCTACCAATTTAGCTATAATACAAAAAAGAAATAAAAGAAATACAGGGGGAAAATCCCAGGTATACTGATTTGGACCACACAAATATACAGTTCAAACCAGTGGCCGATGTATGAGGCATTTGTGATAAACTGAACTTTCCAGTTAAATTACTGTCTGAACCTGGTCACAGTTGATGTTAAGCAACATATCTAGCCCATATATTACATATTTTTATGGCAATCAATTTATTCTTTATTGGAATCTGTGATCTTTTCTGGGACAAGTTAGTTAGATTTCCAGGAAACTTCTCTATAATTGGTGATGATATATCATTGGACCATAGATACCTCTGAAGCTTGAAGCCAACAGATTCAGCCGAAGTGTTCTGAATGCATTTTTGTGATGTAATGACTTTGCATTTATTGCATTTGTGTCCTTGAAATTTGACACACAAGTTGTTTCCACCAAGTTCTTTGAGGAGTGTCAAACTGGTGACCTTGATCTTAGTCTTCTCCTGTACAACCTTTATAGATGGTCATACTTGGATTCAGTCTTCATATATATGTGTGACCCCTCACCTAATGAACAACCCTGTCAACTTTGGTGTTAGAAGGTCATATGTCAAGATCACATCTGAAGTTAATCTCAGTTGGTTTGTTTTTTTTTCAGATGATAAAATTTCTCTTGTGAATGTTAGCCTATTATGTCATGGTAGTCATATGTCAAGATCACATCTGAAGTTAATCTCAGTTGGTTTTTTTTTTTTTTTCAGATGATAAAATTTCTCTTGTGAATGTTAGTCTATTATGTCATGGTAGTCAGCTGAGCATCATGACCCATATGTCACTTGTTTTGATGAATTGTATTACAGATGATTTGGTCAAATTTCAGATACCATTATATACCAAAAGTAAATAATTCTCACTTTCCAGCTGAGCATGGGTTTTGTCCTTTGGACAACATTTTATTGTGTAATATATACAGATGTTATGCTGTTCTTCCAATACATATAAATATGGTTGGTTACAGGGTTCAAAGTCTGACACAGTAGTCTACCTTGTGGGATCAGCAAAAATGCAAACATGGCAGCATGTTTACACAGCTGTCACCAGGGGGCGCAAGCAAGTCATCATCATCACCCGCCCATCTGAGCTGAGGAAATCAATTAGAAATGATAAAGATCAGCGTCATTCCAGCCTCCATGAAAAGCTTACTGCTGAGCTAGAAGACTTGATTAACACTTATAACAGTAGAAAACATGTAAGTTAGTGGTAAAACATCAAGCTTTGTCCTTTGGCCAAAAAATAATCTTGTAATTTTTTTTCTTGTTGTTTTGAAAGATGTTAAACTGTCAAGGTATAATTGGTACAAGGGACTGAAGCTTTCAAACAATGACCTGAATGAACTCTGTACTACATGCAGAGTTATTATTGTTAATGTTATCTCCTTCTTTGGGAGATCTAGATGGCTATTTCTCACAAACCTTTTAAGTCATCAATTTCAAACTTTCAATTATGATTTTTTAGCTCAGCTGACTGAAAGTCATCTGAGCTAAAGCGATCACTCTTTGTCCGTCGTCCGTCTGTCCGTCTGTCCGTCCGTTAACCAGGCACAAATCGTAACCGCTGGACCTAGAACCTTGTAACTTGGGATTCTGAGAGGTCCATAAAAAATCTCCTTGGAAACCAGAAATTAGGTCTCTGTTACCCATATCCTTCGAGCTATGGGGCCCCAAAGTACCCCCCAGAGTAGTCAAAAATTTCATACAAAAACTTCAATATCTCATTAACTACTTGACTGATGGTCATGATTTTTGGCATACATATTGATCATGAGATGTTACATCACTTCCTGCAGACTGGTGGCGCCACCTGTATTTTTCGATTTTTTACGAATTTTTTTCTCTATTTTTGAGACCTTTAAAAATGTGAACATCTGTTAACAAGGCACAAATCATAAAGACTGGACTTAGAATCTTAATTCTTGACACACTGAGAGACCTATGAAAAGTCTCCTTGGAAACCAGAAATTTGGTCTCTGTTACCCATATCCTTCGAGCTATGGGGCCCCAAAGTACCCCCCAGAATAGTAAAAAATTTCATACAAAAACTTCAATATTTCAATAACTACATCACTGATGGTCTTCATTTTTGGCATACATATTGATCATGAGATGTTCGATCAGTTCCTGCAGACTGGTGGTGCCACCTGTACTGTTTGATTTTTTACGATTTTTTCCTCTATTTTTGAGACCTTTGAGGATGTAGTTATCTGTAAACAGGGTACAAATCCTAACGACTGGACCTAGAATCTTCGTTCTTGACACACAGGGAGACCCATGATAAGTCTCCATGGAAACCTGAAATTTGGTCTCTGTTACCCATATCCTTTTGAGCTATGGCACTCCAAAGTACAGCTCAGAATAATGGAAAATTTGATACAAAAGCTAAAGTATCTGAACAACTAATGCAGAGATAACCATAATTGTTTGCATGGATATTGATCATGGAGTGTTTCATAAGTTTCTGCAGACTGGTGGCACCACCTGTATTTGTTCGTTTTTTTTTTCGAAATTTTTCTGTATTTTTCAGACCTTTAAAGATATGAACATCTGTTAACAGGGCACAAATCATAAAAACTGGACCAAGAATCTTCATTCTTGACACACAGGGAGACCCATGAAAAATCTCCTTGGAAACCAGAAATTAGGTCTCTGTTACCCATATCCTTCGAGCTATGGGGCCCCAAAGTACCCCCCAGAATAGTAAAAAATTTCATACAAAAACTTCAATATTTCAATAACTACATCACTGATGGTCTTCATTTTTGGCATACATATTGATCATGAGCTGTTCCATCAGTTTCTGCAGACTGGGTGTGCCACCTCTATTTTTTTTCAAATTTTTACGAATTTTTTTCTTTTTTTTGAGACCTTTAAAGAAGTTGTTATCTGTCAACAGGGTACAAATCGCAACAACTGGACCTAGAATCTTCATTCTTGTCATGCAAGGAGGCCCATGAAAGGTGCCTGTGGAAACTTGAAATTAGGTCTCTGTTACCCATATCCTTCAAGCTATAGGACTCCGAAGTATCCCTCAGAATAATGGACAATTTGATACAAAAACTGAAGTATCTGAACAACTAATGCAGAGATCACCATGATTTTTTGCATGGATATTGACCATTAAGTGTTTTTATTAGTTTCTGCAGACTGGTGGAGCCACCTGTATTTTTGTATCTGCCAAAACGAAGTTTTGCGGATACTATGTTTTTGACCGAGTTCCTCCACCGCGGCGGTGTTCGTTTCCAGAGAGCTCCTCGGAGACTAATGGACCGATTTTTCCCAAACTTACACCTATTATCGGGTCACATGTGAACTGGTGCCTAACCAATTTGCGTTGACCTCTGACCTTTCCTCTCTATCCAGTGTCCATTTGTGGGTCTGTTTCCACTCATAAACCCTCATATCTCGGGAACCGTTTGACCGATCAGGAAATAAAATTGATACAAATGTAGCCCTTGGATTGCTTTATAACATACACAAAAAATTCACTCATATCTCTGCAGTGAATTGACTAATTCACCTGAAATTCGTCATGCGTATACATCCAGGATAGCTTTCTTGATTTTATGACAGGTGGCGCCACCTACGTTCACGTTCACGCTGATGACATCCAAGCTTATATCTTGGGAACCGTTTGACCGATCAGGAAATAAAATTTATACAAATGTAGCCCTTTGATAGCTCTGTAACATACACAAAAAATGGTGGCGCCACCTGTAACAATGTTTGCACAGCGTCTGTCTGTTAGTCTGCCGGGGCCTAAAATCACTCATTTCTCTGTAGTGGTTCGACATAACTGCCTAAAATTTTGCAGGTTTATACATCGTGGACAGCTTTCTTGATTTTATGACAGGTGGCGCCACCTACATTCTAGTTAACGCTGCACACATCCAAGCTCATATCTCAGGAACCATTTGACCGATTGGGCCAAAATTGTGCATGTGTTTAGATCTCACATAGGTCTTTATCATACACAAAACTGGAGGGGTTACCTGCAAAGATTTTTGCACAGTGTTTGTCTGTTTGTCTGCCATGGGCAAAAATCGCTCATATACATGTAGTGGTTTGACTTTTCTGCCTAAAATTTTGCAGGTGTATACAACTTGGACAGCTTTCTGGATTTGTGGTAGGTGGCACAACCTACATACACATTTAGGCTGCAGACATCCATGCTAATATGCAACATACCTCACTCTATTTCCCCTTGCCACTCAATCCATGCCTCACTATCCGATTTTGGCAGATACATGTAGTCACTTGTCGGTTACCCGTATTCTAGTTTTAAAAGTTTACACATTTTTCTCTATTTTTGAGATATATAAATACAGACTAAATCTTGGCCTGTTGGTTAATCTGTTTGATGCTTCAGTTGAATGGGTATATACTACCATTCTGATGATAAAATTTCCTTTTGCGAATCTCTTCCCAGTCAGCTGAGCGTCATGACCCATGGGTCACTTGTTAATATATTTTTGTCACACTTTTGTTCTGTCAGAAAATGTGACCTTCATTTTAACAACTTCCAGTCATTACCAGTTGGCCTGCATCTCCTCTAAAACCACTTGACACAAGAAGCAGAAATTTATGGATGATATCTAACTGAAGCAGTAGGAAAGCAGCTGTTTTAAGCTCATCTGACTATAAGCCAACTGCAGAATTCCCAGATTATTGGAACTATATCTTTCAACTGTTTGAAAAAACTTGGTTTGCATTTTAAGCGAATCGGGTTTATCATCAGGTCACATGTGAACTGCTGCGCCCTCATTTTTAGTTGACCTCTGACCTTTCCTCGCTGCCCAGCGTCCATTTGTGCATCTGTTTCCACACATAAACCCACATATCTTGGGAAAAGTTTGACCGATCAGGCTAAAAATTTTGCAAATGTAGCCCTTTGATAGCTTTATAACATACACTAAAAATGGTGGGGCCAACTGCAACCATTTTTGCACAGCGTCCTTCTGTTCATCTGCCTTGGGATAAAATCGCTCATATCTCAGCAGTGGTTTTACTTTTCCACCTGAAATTTTGCAGGTTTATATATCCTGGACAGCTCTCTTGATTTTATGACAGGTGGCTCCACCTACATTCAGGTTTACTCTGCAGACATCCAAGCTCATATCTCGGGAACTGTTTGACCGATTAGGCCAAAATTTTGCATGTGTATAGATCTCATATAGCTCTTCATCATAGGCAAAACTGTTGGCACCAACTGCAAACACTTATGCACACCGTCCATCTGTTCATCTGCCTTGGGGAAAAAAATCACTCATATCTCAGAAGTTATTTGACTTATCCACCTGAAATTTTGCAGGTTTATACATCTTGGATAGTTTCTCATTCAAATAACAGGTGGAGCCACCTACAATCAAGTTTACATGGCAGACATCCAAGCTCATATCTGGGGAACCGTTTGACTGATTGGGCCAAAATTTTGTTTTTGTATAGATCTCACATAGCTCTTCATCATCGGCAAAACTGGTGGCGCCACCTGCAACTACTTATGCACAGCGTCCATCTGCCTTGGGATAAAATCAATCATTCTCAGCAGTGGTTTGACTTATCCACCTGAAATTTGGCAGGTTCATACATCCTGGAAAGTTTTCTCGATTGTATGACAGATGGCACCACCTACATTCAAGTTTACTCTGCAGACATCCATGCTAATATGCAACACACCTCACTCTTTTCCCCTTGCCACTTAATCCATGCCTCACTTCACCCGTCCCACTCTGATTTCTGCGGATACACATAGTTGCTTGTCGACTACCCATATTCTAGTTTTAAAATGTCCTAGTCTGAAATTTGCAGGTCCGAAAAGTCCATTTTGCTGAAATCATATTGACTAAGGTAGATATGCAGGACTTAAGAGGATCAATATCAAATCTTAAAAATAAACCTCCATGCGTACTTCCAAACTTTGCACAGGTTCGCATTAGGCCTGTAGGCCCTGTTTAAATATAAATTAAAGCCATAAAACCAGGTGCATATGATCATTATTTAAATCTGTGAAATTTTTATATACTGGATTCTCTTCAATTTTGTTTGTCTGAAACTGAATAAATACTCATGAGATAAAATTTACATGATAAAACTGACAAAATGGTGTATACTTGCAGCATCAGGCCAAGTCAAAACTTGTGTGACAATAGCACTCCATTTCCAAATGTAAATAATGTAAATGACATCAATCCTTTTCAGTGTATCCCAGGATTTTATCCAAATCTTACATAACTTGAGTTAATCATCATAATCTCATAATACAGCTTATATTACCACCCAAAAGTAGCATTTGTCTAACCCCTCTTCCAAATCATATTTTGTGATCATATATAACAGGGTGGCGCCATAACCCATGGAAGCCTTGTTTATATCTTTAGTGCTTTTGAATAATGTGCAAATAATGAAAATTATACATTACCATTGACTTCACATCATTAGAGCTTTTTTATATTATGAAAACATGACAAACTGATGGTAGTTTCATCCTCAAAAAGACTGCATGAATACAGTATTGCAAATAGCAAATGTATAAAATACCCCACTGTTTTATTATATTTAAGTATATCTTTAGCTTTATATGTTGTTTAGTTGTTTAAAACATTGGATTTAGTTGTAGAATTATTTTTCCTCTTTCAGGGTAAAAGCCCAGTTGTAGGACACCCAAGGAGATTACAAATGTCACAACAAGCCAGAGCTTGTCAGCAGGATAGAACAGGAAACTCAGCAAGAGTACAGCCCCTACAACAAGCAACAGTCAGCCAGAAGGATAAAATGAAGAAAGCAGTCAACAAATCATTGGACTTCAACCACACAGGAAACTCAAACAGATCCTTTGTCAGCAAATCATCAGACAAAAAAAAGCATTTCTCAGAGTTAAACAACAGGCGGGGTGATGATAATGATAATGATGATGGCAAGGTGGCTAGTGATGGAAGCAGAGAAGGGGTTTCAGACCTGCAAATCAGCCCGCAAACTGGGGAAGAAAGTGAAGATAAAGTGGGTAATAATGAGCAGTTTAGAACCAAGATGAATGGTACACCAAAATCAAAGATGTCTGCTGAAAAACGTAAATCAGATCAAAACGCTTGTGTACAGGGACAAGAGGAAAAGTTAAAAGGCTCAGACAGTGGACTCACCCCAACTAGAAAAGGAACTAATCTAGTCAGTTTTGTTTCTCCAGCTAAGATGTGTCGATTTGAAGAAACTGTCAAACCATCTCCAGTCAGGAACCAGTTGGAAAAGATCCAGCTTGATTGACATCAGCTAACATGAATATACACTGACACACAAGTCTGTGAACAAATATGCAAAAGTCTCTACACAGGAAAAATGTTATGCAGTACTTCATTGAGAAATGGTAAAGAAATGATGGCAAACACATTATTTATGCAGTAAACCTTACCATTATAACCAACCAAAAATGGTGGTGTTAACAGATGTGCTGTGATGATATGATACATATTGTAATACTTTGTAATTGGTGTGATACATAGGAGCTATGTTATAGTTTAGATTCCATGTCTGTGTTCTTTTCTTCTTGTCTGTAGAAAGACTAACATCTACAAACAAAGAAATTACAAAAATTGGCCAGTCAGATAGCATTTAGTTGTTTCTGGCCAACATTGTTCCATCTTGAACACTTAATGTGACACTTCACAGCTTTTCAAATGTTTGACTGTGCCCTTCATTGGATAGTCCGATTTGATTAACATACAAAACAGATAAAACTGACAATACTGATATGATATATGAACATATACCATGATGTATAAGGGCACTGGTGCATAATTACAGCCTCAGGTAACCGGGTGATTGTGTTGGACACTTACTACAGGCCATAATGTATTTTATAGACACCAAAATCATGGGTCATCAGGCAGTGTTTTACTGTTGTTAAAAATGTTAACAATATTGATAGTATATTTTTGGAATATTAATTCAATTTTGTACATTTATTCATATATTTTAATACTTTAATGATTCATATCAGCAGTAAGTGCCTTTTTTTAAACATTTACCAACACCTGTGAACCAATTGTAAATCAGACATATGCTTTAATAAAGCGACTTAAGTCATTTTAGCTTCATGTTAAGAGGCATTTGTGTCACATTAGTATCTGTTGCAATGTCACTGTTGTTCTGTGTTCACACAAAAATGGTTTAAAAACATTTTGGGCAATGCAAATTAATCAAATTGGTTTCAAATGGCATTGTGCATTCACACTGCATCTAACCCCATCAAGTACAACCTCACTGCCCCTACAAATGTGATACCAAATGTATTTTTGTGACCCCTTTAGTGAGGTTAAGAATTTTAAATGTTAATTATTTTCCTGTGACATACAAGTGTGTTTAATGTCAATGTTAGTAATAAATGGCCCTGCAACTGAATGGATAAAAACACTACCGTAATACACAAAATGGTAATAACATATTGCATATTGCATATATTACAAGATATATACCAGGGTAATTAGAGGGAAAATGTAGTTGAATTTTGCGATAATTATGATACCGAGCATGGATAGATAGAAATGTTAATGAATATTGCATACACAGCACATGCACTATGTCAAGAAACAGGTGCTTGATTTGCTATTAGTGTAGATTTTGGTTAAATTTGTTACTTTTCTGGGTCATTTCCTTATAATTATTACTTACCAGACATTTTCCTAGCGTTTCTCACACTATATGCCCATCCAAAATATTAAGTTAACAAAGAGATAGACCATAGAGTGGGAGAAACGCAAGGAAAATTGGATTAAAACTTCTGTGATATTGCATGTACATGTATACTGACATATTATAGTCAATTATCTTTGATACACAAGTATACACCAGTGTGCTAACATGGAGAAATACTTCAAGGTAATTACATGTCGTATGTTGTGAGATGAAGCAGCATTGAAATGGACAAGAAATTATTTTACAATATTTTGTTGCATACTTTTACATGCAAACAGATTAAAAGATTTAAAGATAAGTCATGATGTGATGGGAGGTCTGATGTACAAAGTTTGAACAAGATAATTTCAGAACTTTTATGTTACTAGTAAATGAATTATTGTTATCCCTCAGACCTAAGCAAATACTAGAAAAAAATCCCACATGGAATTGCAGCAGTATTTGTTAAGAGATATAAAAGATTGCTTGAGGCTTTAGTTTTTCATTATAATTTTGTAATTGTTGGTAGGAAGTTTTGGGTTGTCCTAAACACTGATATACTGCGGAATACCCCGGGATACCGCCTTAGTACCGTTTATATTGTAAAAAAACCCTAAAATTAAAGACAATGGAGGCTAATATGATATGTTTAACCATTTTAAATAGAGGGAAGGGCTAAATCGGAATTTTAGATCATCATCAGACTGTACTGATAAACACCTTACAGAACAGCGCTATCTATTTTATTACCACAAGCTAAATAAGCGGTAAAAGATAGAGCCTGCATGTAAGGTTTTTACCAGAACTCTGATGACAACTTAAAAATCAGATTTAGCCCTTCCCTCTATTGAAAATTATTAATTTATTGCTTAAACATTTCATTTATAAAGGAATTATAGAAGAAGTTTGTGAAGTTGGCCAAACCTTGTTTTGTATAAATGGTACACAGGAACTAAAAGTGTAACCTGGTGACCTTAAACACTGTCAGGTTATTCTGCATCTGTACTGGTACTGGAAACTTTTTCTCACTAAGCCCTCTGTCACACTCTTTTCGTAATTAGGGTGAAAACCAGGCATTTGTGTTAGGAAGATTAAATTAATTGTACATGTGTATTTTAAATTATACATTATAAAACCAGTTATACAATATTACTTTTTTAGAGTGTCATAATTGTTTTTAAATCAGTACATGTATTAGTGTATGTATATATTAAGTGATATGCAGTTAATGTGCAGGTAAAGATATTATTGGTGTACCTTATGTTTCTTACATCTACTAAATATATGATGGTTGCATGCATGCAAATTTGCTTCTCTATGTTGTTTACTGATGTAGTCAGCCACTCCACACTTTTATTTGTTAGCTATACACTGTTGTGTGATATATAACAGCTCTGTAACAAACAGCTAAGACTGTTGTGCCAGATCTGTCACTTAGTCTGATCTATTGGTCAATGTTTTTTACAGGTAATTTGACTGGTTCTATTTGTTTGTGTTTTTCACTGCCATTAAACAATTAAACTGGTATTTTCTAGCAACTTCCAAAAAAAGAGCACATTAAAACATTACAGACCTAAAAGCTGCTTGAGCATTATTGAACATAGTAGATTATCTAAATTATCTGATTTATACCAGTAAAACTGTTATGTTTGTATACAAAAACACTGCATGCCTTGTACTTGTTTGGAAATATTGTTCATTCACTTCACATGACTTTTTTTATAAGTGATGGTGAATGGCTAATAGACCTAGCAGATTATCTTAAATATCTGTACAACTGATTTGTTTGTATGTGTGTATATCATACCTTGTATTTTTGCTTTTGAGTCATGTATTCACACTAAACAGCTTTATTTTTTTAAATTATTATTTTACTTAATGTGATGAACAACCTGATCTAGTGAATTGAAATGATTAAGGCTATTTTAATTAAAGATTGTAATAAAAACCACTTTAGTCAACTGTGACAGTTGATCTATTAGACCAAAACTGTACGTCATGTTATTGCCTATTATTCTGCGCACTTTTGTTTATACATTTATTTAAACTGATTAACCAGCATTTGGTACTCTTTTGTTCTTGCATTTGTTTGATTGGATGAACCAGTATTTTGTACTATTTTGATCTTGCATTTACTTGAACAGATTTACAAATATTTTGTAGTGTTTTGTGCTTGCATATATTTGAACATGTTCACTAATATTTAGTTACACTCAACTTTTGCAAGGTGTGAAAAAATATATACATATTTTCTACTTGCTTGCAAAAAATTCTATATATCTACAGTATATATATATGCTTTTGTTATATCATTGCTGTATCAATATTGAACCCCCCCCCCCCCCCCACATAAGTAATCTATGATAAGTTTGTAACAGTCATGAACTGTTTCTGTATCATTTCGTCTGTTGAACTCGTAACAGGTGGAAATTTTTAATTACCGTAAATGTACATAATTTCCCTTGGATATGCCATTACCATAAACAATGCTAGATGAGTGGACCTCATTTATCAAATCATTGCTAAAAAAATTACACTAAAATTAAAAACTTTTTTTTTCCAAAATCTCTACCATTGTGTGAGAAATTTTGACTGCTGCAAATCCATTTCAATGAGGCTGAAGCACCTTTCATCCTGTTCAGTGTGACTCCAAGTTCCCTAAATGTATTCAATTCTTCCAATGAAGTAATATTTCTGTGCTTGCAGAGTTCAGTCAACATTATTTTGATGGATGAAGTGTCAAATTTTCCTTCAATGAACTTGAAATACATACAAGAAGGGGTTTTTGATTTATTAAAACTAATGATTTCACTTACTTTATGGCTGTATGTGGTGCAGGTCCTATAATTTATCTACAAATAAATTGATTCTTTTGTTTGTACCCACTAACAAGCCTAAACAACAGGGAGTGGAGGGGAATTCTGGCATTGTTTATTTAATGTGCTATTCCTGGCAGGATCACAAGCAGTATATAGCTTGGAAATTTTGGACTTGATGCTTTCACAGTTTGGTATACAGCAGCGGTGTTCACAGTGTGTATATGGGCGCCATCTGGTGGATACTGGAACAATCATTCTGTTATTACCACACTTCCTGTGATGTGTCACCCAGCAGGTCACCACTTTTACTGGAACAATAAACTTCAGGGGCGTAGCCAGGATTGAGGGAGGGGAGGGGGCCATGATCCAGAAATTTGAAAACAGGGGGGGGGGGGGGGGTATGATCGCTAATTTCCATGTACAGTGGGTATTATGAAAACTGTTATCCCCCTTCCTTATTGGAAATTTTTTTTTAATATGCAATGTAAAGAGGGTATTTTGAGGCAATTTTCACCAACAAATGAGGATTTCCTGTTCCTGAAAAACTGTTCCCTTGTGTTTTTGCGTTATGTAGTCAAACTGTTGAGAGGTTCAATATATAATATATATTTTTTTTTCAACATTAGAATATAAAATTTCAATCGTTTTCAAACAAGTCAATGGCACAAAGGAGCATTTACGTTTGTAACCTGCAAAATATTATCTTTTTAAATGTAATGTTCGGAGTGAAATAACTGATATGTTGAAGTCTTATGTTAAACTTTGCATTTTACCGGGTTCTGTGGTCTCGACAGCACACAGGACTCCTAAGAAAACAGATCGCGAGTTCGAGTACCAGTATCACCAGAGGTGCATGCCGTTAGATTATTCACTGTTGAATCCAACCAGGGCCTGGTGCTCTGCAGTTTTTCTGCAGTTCATAAATATCCTTATACTCGCCTAATAAATTTGAAAGTAATCAACTGCGGATAACTTAAATAAAATGTAATTGCTAATTAATAAAAAGAAATAAGAATAACAAAGTACTCACGAAAATTGGGAAATAAGATAAAATGAGAGATATTGCAGCTCAAGGGGGGGGGGGGGCGGGGCCCCCCCGAAGCCGCCCCCTCTGGATCCACCACTCATTGCAAAGGCAATATAATGCATATATATATATATATATATATATATATATATTAATATTAGATTAAGTGAAATTCCGAAAGGACGGTGAGAACTGGATGCGACCCGGGGGGGGGGAGGAGGGGGGTAGGCCATGGCCCCCTGCAGCCCCCCCCCTTGGCTACGCCCCTGAACTTACCCTGTGGTTTATTTGGACATTCATGTTCCTTCCTCTAATAGATGCAACAAGTGACCCATGGGTCATGACGCTCAGCCAACTGACATGTTGATAATATGTCCTTGCACAGACAACTAATTAAGATAGGTGGCATCATTGTTCATGAATATTAGCTTAAGTTCATCAAGACCCAACCCATAAAAACAAATTTGATGACAATCCAACCAGCTTTTAATGAGGAATCTGGCAATTTGTGTGTATTTTGCATTATTTCTGGGATGCTCAAACATACCCCAAAACTCTGAGAATATAGGTTACTGTGACCTAATTTCAGGTTTCTGGGGGAAACTTTTGAGGAAATCTCAGGATGTAAAGTTAGAAGATTCTGGGCCCCATGGTTATGATTTGTGCCCTAATTTGGTATCAAATTTTTAGTTATTCTGAGGGGTGCTTATAAGCCCCGTAGCTCAGAAAATATGGGTAACAGAGACCTTAATTCACGTTTCCAAGGAGACTTCAAAGATCTCCCTGGATGTCAAGTTTGAAGATTCTAGGACCAATGGTCACAATTTGAGCCCTTTAAGGGACAACGGCATCTTTGAAGGTCTCATAAATAGGCCTACCGAAAAAAATGTGTTAAAATTTTATAAAAAATTTATGTGGTGCCACAAGTCCACAAGAACTGATGAACCACTCCATGATGAATATGCATGCAAAGAATCAGGGTGATTAATGCAATAGTTGTTCAGATACTGGAGCTTTTGTATCAAATTTTTAGTTATTCTGGGAGGTACTTCTAAGACCCATAGCTCGGAGAATAAGGGGAACAGAGACCTAATTCCAGGTTTCCAAAAAAACTTTTCATGGACCTCCCAGCATGTCAAGACAGAAGATTCTAAGTCCAGTCATTAAGATTTGTGCCGTGTTAACAGATGACGGCATCTTTTGAAGTCTCAATATAGAGAAAAAAAATTGAAAAAATACAGGTTTCGTCACCAGTCTGCAAGAACTGATGAAACACTCCATGATCAATATGCATGCAAAGAATCATGGTGATCAATGCAATAGTTGGTCAGATATTTGAGCTTTTGTATCAAATTTTTCATTATTCTGGGGGGTACTTCCGAGCCCCATAGCTTGAAGAATATGGGTAACAGAGATCTAATTCCAGGTTTCCAAGAAGACTTTTCATGGACCTCTCTGGATGTAAAGTGAGAAGATTCCAGGTCCAGCGGTTACAATTTGTACCCTGTTAACAAATGACAGCATCTTTTGAGGTCTCAAAAAAAAGAGGAAAAAAAATCGTAAAAAAATTTAAAAAATACAGGTGGCGCCACCAGTCTGCAGAAACTGTTGAAACACCCCATGATCAATATCCATGCAGAAAATCATGGTAATCAATGCATTAGTTTAATATTTGAGCTTTTGTATCAAATTTTTCTTATTCTGGGGTGTACTTCAGAGCCCAATAGCTTGAAGGATATGGGTAACAGAGACCTAATTCCAGGTTTCCAAAAAGACTATTCATGGACCTCCCAGCATGTCAAGACAGAAGATTCTAAGTCCAGTCATTAAGATTTGTGCCGTGTTAACAGGTGACGGCATCTTTTGAAGTCTCAATATAGAGAAAAAAAATTGTAAAAAAATCGAAAAAATACAGGTTGTGTCACAAGTCTGCAGGAACTGATGAAACACTCCATGATGAATATCCATGCAGAGAATCATGGTGATCAATGCATTAATTGTTCAGATATTTGAGCTTTTGTATCAAATTTTTCATTAATCTGGGGGGTACTTCTGAGCCCGATAGCTTGAAGAATATGGGTAACAGAGACCTAATTCCAGGTTTCCAAGAAGACTTTTCATGGACCTCCCTGCATGTCAAGACAGAAGATTCTAAGTCCAGTCATTAAGATTTGTGCCCTGTTAACAGATGACGGCATCTTTTTAGATCTCAAAAATAGAGGGTAAAAATCTTTTTAAAAAATCGAAAAAATACAGGTGGCGCCACCAGTCTGCAGAAACTGATGTAACACTCCATGATCGATATTCATGCAAAGAATCATGGTAATCAAAGCATCAGTTGTTCAGATATTTGAGCTTTTGTATCAAATTTTTCATTATTCTGGGGGGTACTTCGGAGCCCCATAGCTTGAAGAATATGGGTAACAGAGATCTAATTCCAGGTTTCCAAGGAGATTTTTCATGGACCTCTCCGGATCTAAAGTTTTAAGATTCCAGGTCTAGTGGTTATGATTTGTGCCTTGTTAATGGACAGTAGTTCGGATGGCTGGATGGCAGGACAGACATCGGACAAATAGTAATCGCTTTAGCTCAGCTGACTGTAAGTCGGCTGAGGTAAAAACTAAAAATGAGCTTTGTGCTTCTGTATATGAAAAATTAATGTCTGTATGCAAAATTTGTTGATATTTTAAAGATTTTGAAATAATCTTTAAATTTGTCTTTCACTATAAAATATATTTTTATAAGCATATTCTTTGTAGATGGGTAATAAATCGGGAATCATTCTAAAACATAGACCACATTTTTTTTATTAATCGACTTTAAATATTGTGCTTTTATAGGGGATTAAAAAGCTTATAAATACCTTAACATATTGACAAAGAATATTTTAAGGATAAGATTACTAAATGAACACAGACATATATTTGAACTTTAAAATAATCCAGATGGAATATTTTGAAAGAAAAATAATTAAAAGTACACAACTTTATATTTCCACTTTAATTTACTGATTTTCTTTTTAAAAATAAATGCACTTTTGGTGTGACAAGCTAATGGAGCCACTCATATTCTAAAAGTTACAGGGCTGAATACAAGTCTATTGTAAGCATGACAGGTTTCAGAAGCGGATCCAGGGGGGGGGGGGTCCGGAGCCCCCCTTTTTCACCCGAAGCAATCTTTTTTAAGGGGTTTTAGACGTAATTTTGTGGCCTGGACCCCCCCCCTTTTCCAGACGTGATGACCTTTTTTTAGCTCAGCTGACTATAAGTCATCTGAGCTATAATCATGGTCCATTGTCCGTCGTCTGTCCGTCCGTCCGTCCGTCTGTCTGTCCGTCTGGATGTCCGTCCGTAAGACTGGCATGTTTCGACACCGTTGGACCTACGAATCTGAATTTCGGCATACAGTTAGATGTCCCCATAATCTCCTACCTACCAAAAATTGGGTCAATAGGACTTCGTTCCTTTGAGATATTAAGGAAAAACCTCAATTTTTTATTAGAAATCTAAAAAATCTTCAGGACTGCCTAATATCAAAACCACTCATCTGGTTTTCTTCATATTTACCATAAATATTCCTCTATATAGTTCCTATGTACATGCCAGATATTAAGTCAGTATTATATAATTTAAAAAAGTTATTGGCCCAAACATAATGGACTTTGTAAAAAAAATCAGGAAGATATTTGGTCACTTAAAACCAAAAGTGTTAAAGGTAGGGACTTTTTTTTCAGTAATACAACTTTAATTAATAAAAATTTAATTGTATACCAAAAATTAGATCAAAATTTGTTAAATTTTTTTAAATATTGGCAAAAATATAAAATTGGTACCTTAAATTTTGCCCAACTTTGGCCATGGCACGTTTTTTTCCTGTAAGTTCTGTGGATTTAATTTTCACACCATGTATACATAAGGATTTAATCTATAAAAATCTGAAATTTGAAAATAAAAGCTGCAAAATTAGGCTAGTTATTGAATTTTTTTGGAGGCTCTTGTTGTATTCCCTTACATTGTCAGGCACTCCACTTTGATGACTGTAGGTCATTCAGTGCACATCTCTATGCTCACCAGGCTGTTGACATAATTTTAGATGTCCCCAAAATCTCCTACCATACCGAAAATTGGGTCATAAGGACTTTGTTCCTTCGAGATATTAAGGAAAAAAACTCTGTTTTCCATAAAAAAAAGCCATTGTTACACTTCAAAGCTGCCTAATATCAAAACCACTGATCTGTTTTTGATCGTATTTAGTAATCACATTCTTTTATACATTTTCTATTAACATACCAAAAATTAGGTCAGTATTGGGTATTATTTTGAAGTTATGGGCCAAAACATAATGCAATTTTTTAAAAAATCAGGAAATATATTTACTCACCTAACATGAGAATTGCTGAACCTAGAGACTTTTTTTCAGGAATATAACTTTATTTAATCAAGATTCAATTGTTTACCCAAAATTAGATCTGAATTTTGCAAATTTTTCAAGTTATTAGCATAAATAAAAAATCAATACCTTAAATTTTGTCCAACTTTGGCACTGTTGATTTAATTTTCCCAGCATATTTGCATAAGGATTTAATCTTTTAAAATCTGAACATTCAAAAGAAATTGATTGGAATGAATAGCTTTTATTCATGTTTTCATACACCATATCAAGTGTTGTTTACATCTAGCCCACCTAGTAGTACAGCCTTCACTTGCATTATGTAACCCACCCCAGGCAGCTTACCTTGGCCACTACTAGCAGGCTTCCCCTTTGCCCTGCACTTATCCCCCCCCCCCAGCTGGTGCATAAACTAGATGAATGTTATAATTTTTCTGTATTTTATTTTATTCTTGGACATGCTACATTTTAGATTTTGTATTGTACCACCAGGGTTACAATGATTAAAGTGTACATTTAATTGTGTCCACAAAGTGGTGTATTGCTGTGAAAGTGTGGATGTTCATGAGATAAGTAATTCCTTACTTCAGAAGAGTAAAAACTTCACCAGGTGTGAAATTGACTATTAATTCCAGTAATTAATTAAAACTGGGATAGTAATTAGCACCATGATATTGTTTGTCCCTCATTCAACCAACAGTGTGTATACTTTAATTGAAAAGATGTTTTATTTTATCAAATTTACTTTTATTTTATTTTGGTGAATAAAATTAAGCATGTCCTGAAAACTCCAATGTGCAAAACTTTTTAATAGTGATTCAAGGAATATTCTTGTAGATGCCATGTTGTGGCATTATTTTCTTTTAAAATCACTTTAAACATTTATGATTTAAAAATAATAAAATATATGTGTATGCATAATATGACCCAATGTTTTTTACTATGTATATATAATGATTGCAACTTTTGCAACAATTCTAATATTTTAACTTTTATTTTCAGGTTTTTAGCTCAGCTGACTGAAAGTCATCTGAGCTATAGCGGTCACTCTTTGTCCGTCGTCCGTCTGTCCGTCTGTCCGTCCGTTAACCAGGCACAAATCGTAACCGCTGGACCTAGAACCTTGTAACTTGGCATTCTGAGAGGTCCATGAAAAATCTCCTTGGAAACCAGAAATTAGGTCTCTGTTACCCATATCCTTCGAGCTATGGGGCCCCAAAGTACCCCCCAGAAAAGTCCAAAATTTCATACAAAAACTTCAATATCTCATTAACTACTTGACTGATGGTCATGATTTTTGGCATACATATTGATCATGAGAGGTTCCATCAGTTCCTGAAGACTGGTGGCGCCACCTGTATTTTTTGATTTTTTACGAATTTATTTCTCTATTTTTGAGACCTTTAAAAATGTGAACATCTGTTAACAAGGCACAAATCGTAATGACTGGACTTAGAATCTTCATTCTCGACACACTGAGAGACCTATGAAAAGTCTCCATGGAAACCAGAAATTAGGTCTCTGTTAACCATATCCTTCCAGCTATGGGGCCCCAAACTACCCCCCCAGAAAAGTAAAAAATTTCAAACAAAAACTTCAATATCTCATTAAATACTTGACTGATGGTCATGATTTTTGTCATACATATTGATCATGAGATGTTCCATCACTTCCTGCAGACTGGTGGCGCCACCTGTATCGTTCATTTTTTTACGAATTTTTTTCTCTATTTTTGAGACCTTTCAAAATGTAAACATCTGTTAAAAAGGCCGAATCTTAAAGACTGGACCTAGAATCTTCATTCTTGACACACTGAGAGACCTATGAAAAGTCTCCATGGAAACCAGAAATTTGGTCTCTGTTACCCATATTCTTCGAGCTATGGAGCCCCAAAGTACCCCCAAGAAAAGTAAAAAATTTCATACAAAAACTTCAATATCTCATTAACTACTTGACTGATGGTCATGATTTGTGGCATAACTATTGATCATGAGATATGTCATCACTTCCTGCAGACTGGTGGTGCCACCTTTATTGTTCGATTTTTTTTCGATTTTTTCCTCTATTTTTGAGACCTTTAAGGATGCTGTCATCTGTTAGCATGGCACAAATCGTAACGACTGGACCTAGAATCTTCATTCTTGACACACTGAGAGGTCCATGAAAAATATCCTTGGAAACCAGAAATTAGGTCTCTGTTACCCATATCCTTCGAGCTATGGGGCCCCAAAGTACCCCCCCCCCCAGAGTAGTCAAAAATTTCATACAAAAACTTCAATATCTCAATAACTACATCACTGATGGTCATGATTTTTGGCAAACATATTGATTATGAAATGTTCCATCAGTTCCTGCAGACTTGTGGCGCCACCTGTATTGTTTGATTTTTTACGATTTTTTCCTCTATTTTTGAGACCTTTAAGGATGCTGTCATCTGTTAACGTGGCACAAATCATAACGACTGGACCTAGAATCTTCATTCTCGACACACTGAGAGACCTATGAAAAGTCTCCATGGAAACAAAAATTAGGTCTCTGTTACCCATTTTCTTCGAGCTATGGAGCCCTAAAGTACCCCCAAGAAAAGTAAAAAATTTCATACAAAAACTTCAATATCTCATTAACTACTTGAATGATGTTCATGATTTGTGGCATAACTATTGATCATGAGATGTGTCATCTGTTCCTGCAGACTGGTGGCACCACCTGTATCGTTCGATTTTTTACGATTTTTTCCTCTATTTTTGAGACCTTTAAGGATGCTGTCATCTGTTAGCATGGCACAAATCGTAACGACTGGACCTAGAATCTTCATTCTCAACACACTAGAAGACCTATGAAAAGTCTCCATGGAAACCAGAAATAAGGTCTCTGTTACCCATATCCTTTGAGCTATGGGGCCCCAAAGTACCCCCCCAGAGTAGTAAAAAATTTCATACAAAAACTTCAATATCTCAATAACTACATCACTGATGTTCATAATTTTTGGCATACATATTGATTATGAGATATTCCATTAGTTCCTGCAGACTGGTGGCGCCACCTATATTGTTTGATTTTTTTACGATTTCTTCCTCTATTTTTGAGACCTTTAAGGATGCTGTCATCTGTTAGCATGGCACAAATCGTAACGACTGGACCTAGAATCTTCATTCTCAATACACTGAGAGACCTATGAAAAGTCTCCATGGAAACCAGAAATTAGGTCTCTGTTACCCATATCCTTCGAGCTATGGGGCCCCAAAGTACCCCTCAGAGTAGTAAAAAATTTCATACAAAAACTTCAATATCTCAATAACTACATCACTGATGGTCATGATTTGTGACATAACTATTGATCAAGAGGTGTTCCCTCAGTTCCTGCAGACTGGTGGCACAACCTGTATTTGTTCGGGTTTTTTTTTACGAATGTTTTATCTATTTTTGAAACCTTTAAAGATATGAACATCTGTTAACAGGGCACAAATCATAAAAACTGGACCTAGAATCTTCATTCTTGACACACAGGGAGACCCATGAAAATTCTCCATGGAAACCTGAAATTAGGTCTCTGTTACCCATATTCTTTAGGCTGTATGGCTCCAAAATACCCCCCAGAATAATGGAAAATTTGATACAAAAAGTGCAGTATCTCAATAACTACAACACTGATGGTCATGATTTTTGCAAACATATTGATCATGAGCTGTTCC
Source organism: Sipunculus nudus (assembly GCA_026874595.1). NCBI lineage: Eukaryota > Metazoa > Annelida > Sipuncula > Golfingiida > Sipunculidae > Sipunculus > Sipunculus nudus. Next base: position 84,406,657 of record CM049311.1, on the reverse strand, counting down.
ATCAGTTTCTGCAGAGAGGGTGCGCCACCTCTATTTTTTTCAAATTTTTACGAATTTTTTTTCTCTTTTTTCGAGACCTTTGAAGATGTAGTTATCTATCAAGAGGGTACAAATTGCAACAACTGGACCTAGAAACTTCATTCTTGTCATGCAAGGAGGCCCATGAAGAGTGCCTGTGGAAACTTGAAATTAGGTCTCTGTTACCCATTTCCTTCAAGCTATAGGACTCTGAAGTATCCCTCAGAATAATGGACAATTTGATACAAAAGCTGAAGTATCTGAACAACTAATATGGAGATCATCATGATTCTTTGCATGGATATTGACCATTAAGTGTTTTTAGCTCAGCTGACTGTAAGTCATCTGAAGTATCCCTCAGAATAATGGACAATTTGATACAAAAGCTCAAGTATCTAAACAACTATTGCAGTGATCACCATGATTCTTTGCATGGATATTGATCATGGAATGTGTCATCAGTTTCTGCAGTATGGTTGCGCCACCTGTATTTTTTTTATTTTTACGAATTTTTTCTCTATTTTTGAGACCTCATAAGATGCGGTCATCTGTTAACATGGCACAAATCGTAACAACTGGACCTAGAATCTTCTCTCTTGACATGCTGAGAGGCCCATGAAAAGTTTCCTTAAAAACTTGAAATTAGGTCTCTGTTACCCATAACCTCTGAGCTGTGGGGCTCCGAAGTACCCCCCAGAATAATGGAAAATTTGATACAAAAGCTCAAGTATCTGAACAATTATTATATTGATCACCATGATTCTTTGCATGGATATTGATCATGAAATGTTTCATCAGTTTCTGCATTCTGGTGGAGCCACCTGTATTTTTTCAATTTTTAGCTCAGCTGACTGAAAGTCATCTGAGCTGTAGGGATCACCTTTTGTCCGTCGTCCGTCCGGCCATCCAGGTGTCTGTCTGTTAACAGGGCACAAATCGTAACCGCTAGACCGGGAATCTTCTTACTTGAAATCATGGGAGGTCTATGGAAATTCTCCTTGTAAACCTGAAATTAGGTCACTGTGACCTATATTTTTCGAGCTATGGGGTTCTGAAGTACCCCCCAGAATAATGCAAAATTTAATACAAAAGCTCAAGTATCTGAACAACTAATGCATTAATCACCATGTTTTTTTGCATGGATATTGATCATGGAGTGTTTCATCAATTTCTGGAGATTGGTGGCACCACCTATATTTTTTTTATTTTTTACGATTTTTTTTCTCTACTTTTGTGATCTTTAAACATTTGGTCATCTGTAAACAGGGCACAAATCATAATGACTGGACCTAGAATCTTCTGTCCTCACCTCCAGGGAAGCCCATAAAAGGTCTACATGGAAACCCGAAATAAGGTCCCTGTTACCCATATTCTGTGAGCTATGGGGCTCTGAAGTTCCCCCAGAATAAAGATTTGGTCATATATTAACAGGGCACAAATCATAATGACTGGACCTAGAATCTTCTGTCCTCACCTCCAGGGAAGCCCATAAAAGGTCTACATGGAAACCCGAAATAAGGTCCCTGTTACCCATATCCTTCATGCTCTGGGCCTCCAAAGTACTCCCCAGAATAAAGATTTGGTCATCTGTTAACAGAGCACAAATTATAATGACTTGACCTAGAATCTCCTTTCTTGATATGCTGGGAGGCCCCTGAAAAGTCTCCTTGTGCACCTGAAATTTCATCTCTGTTACCCATATCCTTCATCCTATGCGGCTTTGAAATACCCCCCAGAATACACATTTGGATTTGTTAACAGGGCACAAATCATAATAACTGGACCTAGAATTTTATTTTTTGACATGCTGGGAGACCCCTGCAAAGTCATCTTGTAAACCTTAAAAATACGTGTCTGTTACCCATATCCTTCATGCTACAGAGCTCCATAGTACCCCAATGAATATTGGATGATTTTATACAAAAGGTCAAGTTTGGAAAAAGTATTTCATTCAAATTTGACATTCAGATGATAAAATTTCTTTTGTCAATGTCTTCCTGGTCAGCTGAGCGTCATGACCCCTGGGTCACTTGTTTAATTAAAAATTTATAAACCTGTAAGTAAAAAAAATGATTCAGATAAAAACTTCTTAATGGAAAAAGTGGATCTGCTTAAAAAAATAGGATTATATTTAAACTTAAATGCATTATTCTCTTGAAAGTGAAATAAAGGTATTAGTCCATTCTGTCCACTTGCCTGTCCAACTATAAATTTTCGTATGCAACACAGTATCTCAAAACTTTTACTGTTTTTCTTCATGACAGTCTTGTCAGAGTATTAGTTTGCAATCATATATTTAGAACTTTACTATAACCAAGTAGGAGGGCCCCTTTCCTCTTCGCTTTTCATATTCTTATATAAATGAAAAACATTACAATAGAATATTTCTACATCCACCTTCGTGCTGCCCTCACTTTTCCCTTCTCCGAACCCCATCCCAAAGTCAGCCTCAGTAAGCAAGAACAAGATGAATCAGATATATTCATACTTTAATATTTTGTATAACTATTCGTCCATAGGTACCTATGTACATGCCAGAAATTATGTCAATATTGTGTAATATGTAGACATAGTTGGCAACACAATAATGTACCTTGTCAAGACTAAAGAGATATTGTGTCATACAGTCACATATTCATAAATCACTTCATCAGCATAGTTAATCATAACATCATATCTGTCAAATTGAACGCTTGCAGACTACCATACACTTTAGATCCTTCAACAAATAGCCTTATCATCATTCTACTACTGCTTATAACTGCTGTCATTGCATTCATATTTGCTCAAATATATCACAATTTTCAACCCCCTTCTAAATAAATAAAAAATAAACCACTTTATTTGACTCTATTAATCCATCAGTCAGGTAATTTCATTTATCATTTACTCACATATTACATTACATTCCTTTATAATAGCCTAACATGTACATGATATTCATAAGCTTTATCGACTCGATATAGTATCACAGTGGAGAAACATTTATAGTCCAATCACGATCAGCTGAGCGCCGTGACCCATGGGTCCCTTGTTTAGGATTTTCATTAGTCCTCCTGGGTTGGACCCCCCCTTTTCCTAAATCCTGGATCCGCCCCTGGGTTTGTCTGACTGCACCTTGAACATAATGGTCTTAATGTATACAGTCTATTGTGTAAGCTGTATGGGAGTTGTCAGATCTTATGACTGTGTTGTATCAATAACTGACAATACAAGGTTGTAATACTTGAGTCAGTGATCATGTCAGTATCTCAGCGACTATACACAATTTCCATATAAATGAACTGATGAAGTAAGCCGTATGATTTTATTATCAGTAATGCAATTCTTGGATATTAATTATGAAAAAAGTACAAAATGTGGTAAGAAAAATACCTGACAAAGGATACATGAAAATGTATAAAAAGGACTTTCATACAAAAAAGTATAAATATAAGGCCTGTGAATTGTAAGGGCCAAATTTCAATTATAGATACTTTACCTTCATTTCAATTCTCAATTCAATTTTTACTTAAGTAGTAAATTTCATACTTTTAAAAATAAAAGCAATTTTAGCTAAATGGATGTTAGTAAATTTTAGTTCATAAAAGAAAAATGTAGCTCTCCTTCTGTTAATCGACGCCATATATGTTTCTATACAAGTGGAGTGTCTGAACATATAAAGATTTAGGGCACATAGACAGTAAAGAACCTCTTCACTGAGAACTGCTCTGTCACAGAAGACTTTAAAATGGTACATGCAAAAAATAATAATCAAAATGAATCAAATTAGAGGTTAATAATTAATTACAATTTATTTGGGGGCTTGCAATACAATGCATCAAAGAATAGTTGCACTTTTACACCCCTAATAGATATTGCTTTTAGAATGAATAAAGTAGCAGCACTTAACAATACTGGCTAACGCAATAGACATAAGCTTTGGTCATTTTTATCACTGGATAAATAATTAATTCAAAATATATATATATATATAAAGCACTACTTTGACCCAAACAGGCTAACCAAATATAATCCAAATGATATGTTATGACTTAAAATGACTGTCCTCAGATGATATCTATTATTTTTCTTGTCGTCAACAACTCATCCTAATACTGAACTTTCATATATTGGTATTGTACTTTGACACAATATAAACAAGAGCACTGCAGAAGGTGCATAATATGCTGTACGTCTTGTGACTTCTGATGTAATCAAATATACATGTGTGTTTTGCAGAAAATGCAAATCAGATGAAAAATCATATTGGTAAATATATTCATCAAAATCCATTATATTCCTGGTAAGTTATTGTGGCGACACCACAAAGTAGCCTTATGACTAAAAACCTCATTAAATGTATGTTGATTTTCCTATATTCTAACTCAGGCTAGATAATCTGTTGATCAGTAGTTATGGTGAGTTTTGATCAAAATCCATCGAAGACCTGGTTATTTATTGTGGCAACACTAAAAATTAATGGACAGACAGACAGACAATGGGTACACCATAATATATCCCTACATGGACAGGCATGGAACAATTGTTGTCACCAGAAATTTTTTAAATTGTTTGTTTTTATTTAACAAATATAGATTTATCCAAAGTTAAACTAGAATACAGCAAAAGCTGACAAAAGCCCTCAGCCAAAAGAGCAGTATTCATGGGTGGTCACAGTAACAAGTATTCATATAATATTTGTTCTCACATGGATGTATATCTGTACATATGCCTCTTGTTCTATATGTGAATTGGAACAAGATAGGTATGTAGTAACTTTGCAGGTCTGGACCTAGTCTTAGTAAGTCATGCAGGACTTAAAAGAGATCATCAAGGCCAATGACTTTTCCACATTCCAAAACAATCCAACCAGTTGTTCATAAAAAAATTAGCTCCTAAGTTTTTTCAATTATAAGCTCTGTGACCTTGAGAAGTAGGTCAGGGTCATCCATCTTCAAACTTGACCAAGATTTTGTTGATATGTATCAGCACTGAAGTAAAGAAATTCCTGTGTTGAATATTTTTGGAGATATCCCGCTCACAAGGACAAAATTGAAACAAGGGACCCATGGGTCACGGCGCTCAGCTGATTTTGATTTGACCATAAATGTTTCTCCATTGTGATACTATATCGAGTCAATAATGCTTATGAATATCATGGAGAGACAGAGAGAGAGCTAGACTGCCAGAGAGAGAGAGAGAGAGGCTCTCTGGTAATAACTGCCTGACCCAGACAATCACAGAGGCAGTGGCTAGGTCAGAAGTTGAACCAGTTATGTAATACTGCCAAAGCACACATTTCACTGACTTGATATAACAGTCAAGACATGGTGCTTGAAAACTTGAATGACATCTACAGTTTTTAGCTCAGCTGACTATAAGTCATCTGAGCTATAGTCGTGGTCCTTTGTATGTCCGGCCGGCCGTCTGTTAACAGGGCACGTTTTAAAACCGTTGGACCTACGAATCCAAAATTCTGCATACCAATAGATGTCCCCAAAATCTCCTACCATACCGAAAATTGGGTCATTAGGACTTCGTTCCTTCGAGATATTAAGGAAAAACCTCTGTTTTCCATAAAAAAGCCATTGTTACACTTCAAAGCTGCCTAATATCAAAACCACTGATCTGTTTTCGATCATATTTAGTATTCATATTTTTCCATACATTTTCTGTGCACATACCAAAAATTAGGTTAGTATTGGGTATTATTTTGAAGTTATGGGCCCAAATATAATGCAGTTTCTTAAAAAGCAGGAAATATATTTGCTCACTTAACATGAGAATTGCTGAAGCTGGAGACTTTTTTCAGGAATATAACTTTATTTAATCAAGATTCAATTGTTTACCCAAAATTAGATATGAATTTTGCAAATTTTTCAAGTTATTAGCATAAATAAAAAATCAATACCTTAAATTTTGTCCAACTTTGGCAATGGCACGTTTTTTCCCTGTAAGCACTGTTGATTTAATTTTCACAGCATATATACATAAGGATTTAATCTTTTAAAATCTGAAATTTCAAAGGAATTGTTTGAAAAAAGGAGCTTTTATTCAAGTTTTCATACACCATGTCAAGTGTTGTTTACATCTGGCCCACCTAGTAATACAGTCTTCACTTGCATTATGTAACCCGCCCCAGGCAGCTTGCCTTGGCTTAGCTTGGCCACTACTAGCAGGCTTCCCCTCTGCCCTGCACTCCCCCCCCCCAGCTGGTGCATAAACTAGATGAATGTTATAATTGTCTGTATTTTATTTTATTTTTGGCTATGCTTCATTTTAGATTTTGTATTGTACCACCAGGGTTACAATGATTAAAGTGCACATTTAATTGTGTCCACAAAGTGATGTATTGCTATGAAAGTGTGGATGTTCATCAGAGTGCTCATTAAAGATTTTAATTTGTTTGACTTATAACTCTCGGTTGTATCAGTTGTTACAGGATACTGGCTAAATAATCAAAATTTATATTGCTGATCCTTTATTTCAGTTCATAAAATTAAACATTCCCAACTCCAGTTTGCTCCTGGTATAACATATTGGGTGTTTTGATCCTTGGATTAATTTTAACACATGTATTAGTTTCATAGTTGAGAATACTTTTCTCTTTTCCTCAGTTACCATTTAAAAAATATAAATATTTAAATTTTTTCCTGTTAGTGCTGTGGATTTAATTTCACAGCATGTACACATTAGCATTTCATCTGTTAAAATCTGAAATTTGAAACTGATCAAAAACTGTAGATTTTATTCAAGTTTCCAGGTACCAAGTCTTCATTGTTTACATCAGGTCAGTATAAATGCAGTGTACTGGGCAGTTACATAACACCTTCAGGTCTGACCTACTGCCACTGTGAGTGTCTGGGTCAGGCAGTAATTACCAGAGAGCCTCTCTTTCTCTCTCTCTTTCTCTCTCTCTTTTTCCTCTGCTTTTTCTCTTTCTCTCTCCATCTTTCTCTCTCTCTCTCTCTCTCTCTCTCTCTCTCTCTCTCTCTCTCTCTCTCTCTCTCTCTCTCTCTCTCACCCTTATTGCCCCCCTTCCTCCCTCCATCCCTTTCTGTTGACAGGTACTATAAACTAGATACATTAGCTATAAATGTTGATGCAATTTAGAAATGTAAATCAACTGAAATATTCACAATCACATGTATGTTATACTCAAATTTATAGTAACATTCGTGAACCTGGATAAAAATTATGTAATGAAAAAAAGGAATAAATGCAAATATTGTTAATTTTTTATTGGCTCAGTAGAATGGGGAAAAAAATTATTTGCTTTGTTTCTCCATCTTTCTGCCTGTTTTAAATATTAAATGTTCATGAATAAACTTTTTTTTTTATAAGCACTGTTGAATTAAATTTCATATCCTGTATGTATATGCAAAGGTGTTGTAACTCTCACCATCCCCTTCTTCATCCTGAGGCTTTGCTCCTTGGCACTGTGAACAATAGTTCTATGGCTATAGCATAAAATTTAATAATTAAAGAAAATATCTACAGAGAGACAGAGGCGTTGTAACTCTGATCATAACACAACACCCCCCCCCCCCCATCAAGTCATTGCACCTGTGGAGTGGGGACGTTTTGGCAACTGTATACATATCATAAAATTGATAAAAAAGGTTTACCAAATAAATTGGATCTCATCAGACAAATGTGTAAACTGTTGAACTGTCAACAGCTTATCAAAAATGTAACCAATGGAAAGGCATGGTTAGATCTCAAATATTATTTGCAACATTTTCTTCAATCATGACCCAAATTACCTCTTCCTCTCAAACTTTATCTACATTTCATCATATTTTTAATATTTTAACCTTCTAGGTGGTTCAGTACTGTTGACCATTTGTCTATTATACCTATCTTCATGCCAGAAATTATGTCAATAGTGTAATATGTAGACGTGAGGATCATCAAAATAATGTACCTTGTCAAGACCGATCTTGTCAAGATATCATGTCATACAGTCACAAATTCATAAATCCCCTCATCAGCATAGTTAATCATAACCTTGTATCTGTCAAATTGAAATCTTGCAGTTTTCCATACACTATAGATCCTTTAACAAATAGCCTTATCATCATTATACCACTGCTTAGTATACTGTCATTTCATTCATATTTGCTCAAATAAATTGTTTTTTTACCCCTCCCAAATAAATAAAAAATAAACCACTATATTTTACCCCATATTAATCCATCAGTCAGATTATTTCATATATCATTTACTCACATATAACATAATATTCCTTTATAAAAGCCCAACATGACCATGATATTCATAAGCTTTTTCTACTCAACATAGTATAACAATGGTGATACATTTATAGTCCAATCATGATCAGCTGAGCGCCGTGACCCATGGGTCCCTTGTTGATCAATTGGTGTCAAATTTCAGATTTTAACAGATGAAATGCTTATGTGTACATGCTGTGAAAATTAAATCCACAGCACTAACACTAGTACATATATAGAGAAACAGGAAATAAATGTCCACTGTAAGTCATGTTAATTATCATGCATGCTTTTTACAAAGGAGTTAACTGTTATTCAATAATTTCAGGTTGCCCATAGCCAAAAGTACCACTAGCACAAATGATATGAGAGTTAAACTATTCATTAAAAATTAATTGGAATTATTGGGCAAAATATTATTTTAATTAAAAAATATTAACAGTAACATTTGAAAAGATTTCTTTCAATAATATAATTGAAATAAATGATTAAAATAAAATTATAATATATATTCATGAATGCATAAATGAATACATTTTGAAAGTATTTGCACCCAAATTCTTTCTTTTTACCTGTATTAGTATTTGTATTAATTTTCATTATTTAACTATTGAATTTTTTTTAATCATATTTGAATACAATTATTAAGTATTCACTCAAGGTCTCATTTTTATTCAGTTTCAGTCGAACGAAACTGTTGAGAATCCAGAATATACAAATTTCACAAATTTTAATAATGATTGTAACTACCTGGTTTTATGGCTTTAATTTATAAACAAGTGACCCATGGGTCATGACGCTCAGCTGACTGGGAAGAGATTTGCAAAAGGAAATTTTATCATCTGAATGGTAGTATATAACCATTCAACTGAAGCATCAAACAGATTTACCAACAGGCTGAGATTGTGTCTGTATTAATATATCTCAAAAATAGAGAAAAAATGCGTAAACTTTAAAAAAAATACAGGTGGCTCCACCAGTCTGCAGAAACTAATAAAAATACTTAATTGTCAATATCCATGCAAAGAAGCATGGTGGTCTCTGGATTAGTTGTTCAGATACTTCAGCTTTTGTATCAAATTTTTCATTATTCTGAGGGAAAATTTTGAGTCCTATAGCTTGAAGGATATGGGTAGCAGAGACCTAGTTTCAGGTTTCCACAGACACTTTTCATGGGCCTCCTTGCATGACAAGAATGAAGATTCTAGAACCAGTTGTTACAATTTGTACCCTGTTGACAGATAACCACATCTTTAAAGGTCTCAAAAATAGAGAAAATAATTGGTAAAAATTAAAAAAAAATAGAGGTGGCACACCCAGTCTGCTAAAACTGATGGAACATGTCATGATCATTATGTATGCCAAAAATCATGAGCATCAGTGTTGTAGTTATTGAGATACTGGAGTGTTTGTATCTATTTTTTCATTATTCTTGGGGGTACTTAAATTGGAGCATACAGCTTAATGGATATGGGTAACAGAGACTTTATTTCAGGTTTCCATGGAGATTTTTCATGGGTCTCCCTGTGTGTAAAGAATGAAGATTCTAGGTCCAGTTGTTATGATTTGTGCCCTATTAACAGATGTTCATATCTTTAAAGGTCTCAAAAATAGAGAAAAATGAAAAAAAAGCCCGAACAAATACATGTGGTGCCGCCAGGCTGCAGAAACTGATGAAATACTCCATGACCAATATCCATACAAACAATTATGGTGATCTCTGCATTAGTTGTTCAGATACTTCAGCTTTTGTATCAATTTTCCATTATTCTGAGCTGTACTTTTGAGTGCCATAGCTCAATGATATTGGTAACAGAGACCTAATTTCAGGTTTCCATGGAGACTTTTCATGGGTCTCCCTGTGTGTCAAGAATGAAGATTCTAGGTCAAGTCATTACAATTTGAACCCTGTTGACAGATAACTACATCCTTAAAGGAATCAAAAATAGAGAAAACAATTCGTGAAAAAATCGAAAAATACAGGTGGCGCCACCAGTCTGCAGAAACTGATAAAACATCTCATGATTAATATGTATGCCAAAAATCATGACCATCAGTGATGTAGTTAATGAGATATTGAAATTTTTGTATGAAATTTTTCACTATTCTGGGGAGTACTTTGGGGCCCCATAGCTCAAAGGATATGGGTAACAGAGACCTAATTTCTGGTTTCCATGGAAGCTTTTCATAGGTCTCTCAGAATGTCAAGAATGAAGATTCTAGGTCCAGTCTTTACGATTTGTACCCTGTTAACAGATGTCCACATTTTTAAAGGTCTCAAAAATAGAGAAAAAAATTGAAAAATACAGGTGGCGCCACCAGTCTGCAGAAACTGATGAAACATCTCATGATTAATATGTATGCCAAAAATCATGACCATCAGTGATGAAGTTAATGAGATCTTGAAGTTTTTGTATGAAATTTTTCACTATTCTGGGGGGTGCTCTGGGGCCCCATAGCTCAAAGGATATGGGTAACAGAGACCTAATTTCTGGTTTCCATAGAGACTTTTCATAGGTCTCTCAGAATGTCAAGAATGAAGATTCTAGGTCCAGTCTTTACGATTTGTGCCCTGTTAACAGATGTCCACAATTTTAAAGGTATCAAAAATAGAGAAAAAAATTAGTTAAAATTTAAAAATACAGGTGGCGCCACCAGTTTGCAGGAACTGATGGAACATCTCATGATTAATATGTATGCCAAAAATCATGACCATCAGTGATGTAGTATGGGATATAGAAGTTTTTGTATGAAATTTTTCACTATTCTGGGGGGGGGGGGGGTACTTTGGGGCCCCATAGCTCCAAGGTTATGGGTAACCGAGACCTAATTCCAGGTTTCCAAGGAGATTTTTCATGGACCTCTCTGGATGTAAAGTAAGAAGATTCCAGGTCCAGCGGTTACGATTTGTGCTCTGCTAACGGACGGCCAGCCGGAAGGACAACGGACAAAGACCCATGGCTATAGCCCAGCTGAGCTAAAAACCCCAACAAATTAAACACTTGGAAAAGACCTGGAAATTTAGAATATTTAATATGATCAAATGCATCCTTGTCTATCATTAACATTAATTTTATTTAATTACAAAATTTTCATTTTTATGATTGAAATTAAAAAATACCCAATGGTGATTGCATGGTGTCATTTGAAATATATTTTCAGCAATCCGTGAAAGATCCATAAAACATCAGTAATTGCAAGGTCCCTGTTACTCATTAACCATAAAATTCCTTTTCCATTTATTTTTCTTAAAGTTGTTATTATAAACCAATAATTTTTTAAAATTATTGTTTATTGTTATTTTTTGGCCAAAAAATTACAACAGGAGGGGGGTTGAATAGCTATATCCAGCTGAGGCCACCCAAGAGCTGGCTGGCTGTAGTATATGCCTTGCTTCAAGCATGAAAGGTCAATATGGGGACATATAGAGGGGCAGCCTAGGTGTGACATGGTCTCATAAAAAAATGTAATAAAAGCTACAGTTTTTGGTCAATTCCTTTCAAATTTCAGAATTTAGAAGCTGAAATCCTTACGTGTGCATGATATGAAAATTAAACCAACAGTACTTACAGGGAAAAAACGTGCCATGCCCAAAGTTGGGCAAAATTTTAGGTACTGATTTCATATTTATGCAAATAACTTATAAAATTTGAAAAATTCAGATCTAATTTTTGGTATATAATTGAATCTTGGTTAAATGGAGTTATATCTCTGAAAAGAAGTCTCTAGCTTCAGCCATTCTTATGTTAAGTGAGTAAATATATTTCCTGATTTTTTATGAGGTGCATTATGTTCTGGCCCATAACTTCAACAAATTACCCAATACTGACCTAATTTTTAGTATGTACATAGAAAATATATGGAAGAATATGCATAATCACTATAATCAAAATCAGATCAGTGGTTTTGATATTAGGCAGTCTTATAGTGTAACAATGTTTTTTTTATGGAAAATGGAGATTTTCCGTAATATCTCGAAGGAACGAAGTCCTAATGACCCAATTTTTCGGTATGGTAGGAGATTTTGGGGACATCTAACTGTATGCTGAATTTCGGATTCGTCGGTCTAACGGTTTCAAAGGGTGCCAGTTTACGGTCGGACGGACAAAGGACCACGACTTTAGCTCAGATGACTAATAGTCAGCTGAGCTAAAAAATGTAAATGACCAAGTCTGAAGGAAATAATGCATGAAGTCAAGGAAAATCCAGTTCTAAATATTTTTTAATACCTTAACACATTTGAAACTAGATATTTCTTGGCACAGCAGGTATCGCCAGACAATTAATTCCCCCCCCCCCTTTAAGAATAGTCCCCCCATCTTCAGCAGCATGTACTGACATTTGGTAAGCGACTGTTGTTTCTTCCATCTATCTACTTGAGAAACAATATTTTTCACCAAATACTGGGGCCAATAAAGAGAACCACTTATGAAAAGGGGATGAATTTATACTATAAAAATAGTAAGGTAGGTGGCACGACCTGTCTGTTTGACGAGAAAACTTTCAAAGATGGATGGACATGCCAAATTTCAGACAAATACCTTGAACCACTCCAGAGATATAAGCAATTTTCACGATCATGTACAGATGGACACCACAGCAAAACAATTGCAGATGGCACCACCTGTCTTGGGTAAAAGATTGAGGAGTGCAAGATCTATGGATAGGCATAATTTCAGGCCAATAGTGCAAATAACTCCTTAGAAAAGGGCATTAATTTATTCTACAATAACGGGAAGGTAAATGGTGCCACCTGTCTGGTTTACGAGGAAAAATTTCCGAGATGGATGGACATGTCAAATTTCAGACCAATACCTTGGACCACTCCGGAGATGAGAGCAATTTTCGCCCTAGGCACATGTACAGATGGACGCCATGGCAAACAATTGCAGATGGCACCACCAGTCTTGAATACAAGATGGAGGTATCCCAGATCAATGTACCTGCACAAATTCGGCCCAATTTGTCTATAAGTTTTAGACTTATAATGCTCATAGTACTGTTAAATAGCAATGATGGGGTATTAAAAGGCACTAAAACAAGAGAAAGACATAAGGAAGTGCCACCTGTCTTCCAGAAAAGACCAAGCTATCTAAGAACTTCGGTATTTGATTTTTTGACCAATGCATACATCCCCTATTGAGATATTAATGATTTAGTGTGATTTTCACCATATATGGTAATATTCAAGGTCAAGGTCACTCATAGGAAAGGTCGTGACCCCAATTTAAATATATATATATCATCCCATAACCCATGTCTATGTATATGCAAAATATGAAAGAAATCTGTCCATTATTTTTTTACATATAATGCTCACAGTACTGTTAAGTGGCAATGATGGGGGTATTAAAGGCATGAAAACAAGAAAAGGATAACAGGTGGCGCCACCAGTTTTCGGTACATGACACCACTATCTAAGATCTACAGTCAAGTTGATTTTTGGATCAATCCATGCAAGAATTCTTGAAATATTTAAGAATTTGTCTGGCGATACAATGATAAGATGTTGCAAGCCAACGCAGGGTACTGATGCAAAAACTGCCCAATGATTGTGGAAAGGAGAAAAAGTGAAACAAAATTCATGAAAAAGGTAGTTTTATTCATAAATACAATGATCATAACGAGACCTCAATAGTTCAAATGTATTTACATAGGTTTGAAAATTAACATACACTTTTGATCCTTTAACTTGTTACTTACATGCATTACATGTTAAGAAAATAATTTAATGGATGTCTAACCTGAAATCCCACCTTTATACACCTGTAATATGTAATGTATATTTTCCCATGCTTTCTTCCACAATAGTTAACATTAACTTGATCTAACTCAACTGTGCAATAAATACATGACGCAACAAATGCCCCAGTGCTTGTATACTGGGGGGGGGGGATGACCAATGGGATTTACCTGCTTGTTTCTCCAGGTAATTTACCTGATCAAATACTGAGTGTTCCTTTGTTTTGATCAGTAAAAAGTGTAAATATCAAGTCTGGACATTTACCTATATTTTGTTTTCACTAGATATTTAAATGAGTTTGTTACTGTCAGAAACTCTCGTATATTTTGCAGGTCTGTGTGATTTATCAGAAAATCTTCAGGAGTGAACTTGCACCAAAATAAGGGGATGCACCACACTCCTATACCATACGCAAATAAAATTAAAGGATGATTCTCCTAATTGCATTGTAATGACAATTTTTGCTGCTTTATTACAAGTGCCACAGAAAGAATATCTCGCATAAATGGTGTCAAGCTCTGTTTTTATTTGAACTTTCAATGTAAATTGTTTCTTAACACAATGCAAATCCAGTTAGTGTTTGAATAAGCAAAATTAAAGCTAAAACACAGCACAACACATGCTATTATAATGAATTTCTGTACAAACATTTGAGGAACTATTGCCCATAGTAGGAAACTAAGATAGAAAGCCCATATATGCAACAGCAGATAAAAATCAAGTTCTGAAAAAAAAGCTGAGAGGGTCCTCTTGCCAGAGCTACAATATCTGGGAAAAAGAACAGAGGGTCCTCTGGCCAGAACTACAATTTCAAGAAAAGAACAGGGTTCTCTGGCTAAAACTACAATATCCATAAAAAGAATAGGAGGTCCTCTGGCTGTGTATGAATAATGCCTGTAGTGTACAAAAAAGTGAAAACTGATATTCATAGAAAAATTTCAGGTATGTGCACAACCATGCATCAAATCAGTTGGATACTGATATTTAAATTATGTTCATGAAAAACTGAGACTTGGCCAACATTATAAAAACAAAACATATTAAAACTGAGGAACAATACTATATATATCAGGTATTTTGGTTTCTTCATTCTTTTTTAAATAAAATGTGTCCTAAGTGAAGCATCTAGCATTACTGCAGAAAAACAATTTCAACTGAAATTAAACTATTTGGTCTTGATATGACTTAATGAATTTTAAAACCCTGTGAATTTTTTTTCAGATAAAACCCATAAAATACTAAGCTCAAACAAAAGCTGAAACAGTGTATAATTAACCAGTGGCCCATCCACAGGTGAGTCAACAACACAGAAAAATGAGAAAAAAAACAGCAAAAACTAATAATTACTACTTCTACTTTTTCACTCCCCTTAAAAGTGAATGCTTTATTTGAAAATCTTAATCATGGTGGTTGCTGCAGTCTCCTGAATATTGTTTTGGAGTTGAAAAAGCTGAAAAAATGTCTGCTGCACTCTTCACTGTCAGTGACTATACAATCAAAATATGTAAACTAATGACTTGTTCCCCACAGCAGATCTAAAAACTGTGAAAAAATCTACCTTGACATAGTTATACCAATTTGTAACAGCTTTAATACTAATAGTATTTTTCCTCAAGAATCCAGGGTGGCAACATTGACTACAGAACAGTCAGTATAACATAACACACAACTCCGCAAATATCTATACAACCAACTTATATTCAGACTTGAGAGGATAAAACTTTCATCAAACACATTAGCATACATGATTCGGTACATATTTAACTTGGAAAAATTGAGACTTCTTTGGTCATGATAGCAGTCTTGCCAGAAACTACACTGCAAAGGCATTTCTTCCCACTGACACCTCAGTATCTGAACTATCTGTGATTGACAGCTTCTTATGGGCATGCAACAGGGGAACTTTGCCAGTGAATACAGATATCAGATTTAGCCACTGGCTTGTCCATTCCCACATTTCTTGTGTGTAAACTTCACAATGTGTGGTGATAAGAATATCCACCTGTGAATACTGAAGACATTGTAAAAGTATGGATGACCAATGCAGTGCAGTTTTTGGCTTGACTGCGATCTTATTTCAAAGCAGGCCCTACAAGTCCAGATTAAATGCCTACTGAGTCACATCTTCAGTGCTACATTTTGGCTATTGACAGATGGCTCAAACAGTGAGGCAAATATACCTGTTCAATACTTATTGTACATCAGCTAAAACAGGAACTTTACAGTTGGTATTTTCACTCCTTCTCCTTGTCTGAGACATCTACGTCACCTTCACCTTCAATGAACTTTGTCATCGCAGGTTTACCATCATCAGAAGTCCATGTAATGTATGTGACACCTTTCTCATCTGCGACTAGTTTTTCTTGCATTTCTGCCCGAGCCTGAGCTAGTGCTTGTTGTACAGCTATGTCTTTCTGTGCTCTCTCTTCAATCATCGCTCTAGACAAGTTCATCTGAGCTTCAATCCGCTGTGCATGCAGTGCCTAAAAAAGAGATAGATAAATCAAATATTTCCCCCATCACCTTAGTCTTTAAGACTTACAAGGACAGGTGAGTGGTAAAATGCTCGCCTTCTCTGCTGGCAACCAGGGTTTGATCCCTGCTGTGGCTACGAGACTGGGTTGTAGTGGCCCGTCAAAGGCTGGTGGTTTTCTCCTGTTTCCTACCACCTTACTGACTACCGAGCGCCTACATCCAAGCCATGGAGAGTGCCACATATTAGTTGTTATAACTAGTTGTATAATCCATGTAAAATAGATAAAGTTAATATTAAACATGTCCAAACCCATGTTTACACCAAAGTCAATGTCATCTTTCATTGAGATTTTACCAAGACCTGCATGGAGAGTATAAAAGAACTTTACAAGGTTTATGAATTTAATTTTTGCCTCCTTTGTGACTGGGTTACCATTCTTTATTATTCCATTCTTACAAGTTCATTTCATTACACAGCTGCATCCATGGGGAGCTTTTGCCGCAGACTGCCACCAGGGGAACCTATAATTTCTGATTCTCATCATGATCAAGGTAAACCATAAGAAAAACAAACTGATCATAGCCTAAAGACCCATCTATCTTCAAAATTTATTTAAACCTATCCAATTTTTTTATATCTTCTATACAAATAATCATAAACAGAATGACAGATCGAAAATGGCAGTTGTTTTATTGATCCGTTAGCAACACAGTTCCAGTGTTATGAATCAGCCCATACATAATGATGCAAACACATACTACATTGAGATGCTCAAAAATGGTTGCACCACCAGTTTTGTGTTTTATAATGAGCTATTTGAGATCTACCGACATGCAAAATTTCAGGAGGATAAACAAGTCCTGAGATATTAGCATGGATGTCTGCAGTGTGAATGTGAATATAGGTGGTACCACCTATCATAAATCAAGAAAGCTATCCAGGATGTATACACATGCAAAATTTAAGGTGGATAAGTCAAACCACTGCAGCAATATGAGTGATTTTAACCAAAGGCATACAACCAGATGGACGCTGTGCAAAATTGGTTGCAGGTGTCGCCACCAGTTTTTTTTTGTATGATATAAAGCTATCCAAGAGCAACACTTCTGCAAAATTTCAGCACTATTGGTCAAACATGTCAGAAGATATGCGAGTTACTTATTGGGTGAAAACAGAAGCACAGTGGGCGCACTGCAGAGAGAAAGGTCAGAGGTCAACACAATATGGTTTGGCACCAGTTCACATGTGACCCTATAATGGGGTCAAGTTTCTGAAAATTGGTCCACTGGTCTCAGAGGAATACTCAAGAAACAAATGCAGTGGCAGTGGAACCCAGTCAAAAACATAGTATCAGCAAAACTTTTGTTTTGGCATATACAATTACATTATGTTGATATATCAGGAGAATACTTAAAACTGAACCTTCTTGTTTGCACCATGAAGAGCCATTTCACATTATAAGTGGCAATAGTAGGTTCTATTTCTATAAATGCAATTTTAACTTTTGCTTTTCTTCTGCTATAAGGCATTTTTCTTTCTAAAAAGGACTAGAATCTAGATTTAAATATTGAGAATAAGGTATTCATGCTCTTACAATCCTTTTCTATAAACTGTCAATTAATACAACAGAAAGATATTATTTACTAGAACATTTTCGTGATGTCCTACCTCTTGCTTTTCCTTCTCCATCTGAGCCCGAAGCTGTCGCAGTGCTGCCACACGAGCTAGGTGGCTCTGCTGTTTGCCCAGCTCAACAAGGTTTTTCAATGTTGCTGCTTGCTGCAATAAGTTGTTTGCCATCTGAAATACACAAAAGAATTTTTATTTATAAATATAAACAATATTTAATTTACATGAACTTTACTAGCAGTTATGATAATGATGCTAAACATTCTTCAAGGCTCAGATGGTGGCAATCAGTAATTTATAGGGGTGAAGGAAACCACAGATAAATATACAAGTCCTTAAAATATTCTACAGAGAAAATTACAAATAGTCATGAAGGTTCCATTTTAACTCAGCATATTGGTAAACCCCTTCCCATGTTTGTTGAATTTCTGACCGCATGATTACAGGCATTGCTCACACTGTTTCCCTGATGCAGCCAACTTGTAGGAGATACAGGAAATGACTCATTACCACAGAGACAGTGTTTCAGTCTGGGTCATGCAACCAAATGTATTCTCTTTTATTAAATAATCATTTGTAGCATAATGTTTAGATTATGGGCTGTTTACCACAATATGAAAGGAACATAATGGAAGACCACTGGGATGCATTCCTGGATATTGCTTGTATCATGACTCAAGTAGGCTTACAAGCTGAATTATCATTGCGTACTGAGTCGGGTTGTCTTAGCTACCCCCCCCCCCCCATAGGATGGGCAGCTTAATTTTAAAAGTAAATACGTATCCCTTGAGGAGTGTCACATTGTCATACCTCTTCTAGCTGCCACCAGACTTTCTGGGCGCTGACTTCTTGTGGGGTTTCAGCAGGTGCTTGTGCCATGGTGACCACTGTGGTACCATCTTCTGCCATCAGGTTACCGCTGCTGTCTGTAGTAATGATCTGTACAGTTTCCCCTGTGTTTGCGGCCTGCAGCTGAATTGGTTTGACAATATTGGTGCTTGGGGACAGTGATACCACCACTGAAATAACAAAGGAAAATTAATTTGACTGGGTCCTAATTCAACATCCAGGGGATAATGTAAAGATATGTCTATGCACAACCTTAGAATAGTTCGATTAAGTAAGTAAAAACAGAAGTCAGTTTAATATACGCTTTCTCTAAGGTAAGCTGGTATCCCTAACAATGTAAACAACCAGAGATTTCAATGGATTCTCAGTATTTAAATGATTTGTCCTCTGATTTTCATTCAAAATATGGGTTTTCATCTATCATAATAAATGTCTGCCATTTGTTTGCTCTGGTGTTTCATAATACTTCAAAAGATCTTCTAGAAGTGGTAATCTTGATGGTCACAAAACCCATTTTACTAAATGAAACAATATATGATTACGAGTTCCCGACAGAATATAAGGGATGGAATGATGGTCTGCCGCATTAGAAAACACTGACCATTTTCTGAGTATTTTGATCCTTGAAACAGATCATGGAATGTCCCGTCTGCTGCTGGGTAGGTTCTTCCTGCAAAATTATAAAAGAATTATATATTTATAAATATATATAAAATGTATTTATATAAATAAAAATATATGTATAAATATATGTGAGTGTGGTAATCTAGGGTGAGAAAATACCTTTTCCCCTGTGGCTTTGTACCTCCTTCCAGAGGAGGGGGTTAAAATTCATTTCCATGTATGAGAGTCCCAAAACTTGTATTTTCTGTTTTTTTGTGGCATACCTTCGGGTTGACAGTATTGTGCTCAATGTACACAAAGTTTCAGAATTCAAATAAGTGTCTGCACATTAATGCTACACAACTGAAAGGAGGAGTCATGTGTGCACTTACAATCTAAATAGAAAAACAAGAAATAACATTTTACCGATTGATATGTATATTTCTCCTCTCTCTCTTCAGCTCAAGGGAGGGCGGGATAATAGAAAAAGTATCCCACATCTGGTAGTTCAAATCAAGAATTTTGGTACTCAATACTATGCATCATTCCACGACCTATGGTCCACCCGTTTTTTGCGAGAGGAAAAAAAAGTTAGAAATAACTAATCTTACAAAATGGGGTACAAGAAACATCTGCCTAATTTTCCATCATACATATAAAACTGTACCTTGAATGTTGTTTTCACAATGTTTTTTTTTTCTGAAATGTGAGAATCAGTCTACAAACTTTGCGACAGTTTCTCCGAGAGGCGCTTGTAAACAAGGCGTCAAGGACGTTGCCATGGATTGGCTAGAAGAATCCATTTTACCAGAAGGGGTGAAAAGGTTTTTGTTGTTCCTGTGCTGTGGTGACACATACATCGTGTTGTTTGTTGAATGTGTTGATCATATATTAGAATATCTACACATGTATAAATCCAATTTAAAATGTAAATTTAATAAGAAGAGGTACAATTGTATGATTGATAAGAGGACAGAGAGCAGATAATGAATATTATAAATGTTTGACATGTTTGTATGGGCTATATTCGCTGGCACAAGCATATAATATATAGGCCCAAACTTCCTCTGAGCTGAGGGACGTTTGTGAGAAGTTCCTCCTGTTGTAGGCCTATACAATATTTTAATCAGGCATGTTAAGCAGAATATACTTAAACCCATTCATTAAAACTGATATTTGTAATCAATATGTTAATTGACATTAATTTTGTACAAAGAGACTTTTAAATAAGACATTTAATATATATATATATATATATATATATATATATATATATATATATATATATATAATATGCATTACTATGAATTAAATCACCATTATTTTAACCAAATCAGATTTAAATCTATAAAATTTAAACAAGGGACCCATGGGTCACATCGCTCAGCTGAATTTTAGAAAATATAAGTAACTGCAAAATATTTTTATTTCTTTTGGTTTTTCATGTATATTATCATTAGAAAAGCTACGAGAAAATGGCCCTGCAAAAATGAAACTCTGTAAATTATAGAATAATGGACATGAGCTAAACCATTTAGTGATGCACCAAGGGAAACAAATAGGCCTACGGTAAGTGTTATATAAAAGTAACATTTCATAAACAAATAATGTGTGAAGGTAATTAAGTTTTCAACAGTTAAATATAAGGACATATGAGTTAAAAATTAATCCCACAAAGTTTGACCAATATTCCTAATTTTAATACTAAGTTAACAGTGTTATTCACACCTGGGCCCCGCCAACTTTAAGAGATATGAATGAAATGCTACAAAGTATTTATATCTTCTTAAACCTTGTCAGTTAGCACTTGCATTAGATCCTTATATTTTATCACATTTGAATATAAGGATTAAATTCCCGAATTTTTTTTCTACGAAAAATCAAAATTGTCCAAGTCTCATCAAAAAGAATTTATTTAACATTAAAATTATAAGATTCATCTTGTTTATTAGTCCTGTGTATTGAAGGGGTGGGTTGGGGGAGGGGTCTCCGTTGTTACTGCTCGTTGCTGAAAAAATGTTAATTTTAAGATTCATCTAGTTCATAGTACAGGTCTGTCAACAGAATGGGGTGGGGGGGGAGAGAAAAAGGCTCCCTGTGGTATGGTATTTACTAAAGAAAACCTGATCAAGCTCAACTCAGTGGAGAGAGGGTTTGCCCTAGTGATGGGATTGCATGGCATTATGCCAATAACCTGGGGAGCATAAAGAGCTCCAAACAATGACCTACAGTGACCAAAGTGGACTGCTTGACAAGGTAAGGGAATACAACAAGAACCTCCAAAAAATATTTAATAACTAGCCTAATTTTGCAGCTTTTATTTTCAAATTTAAGATTTTAACAGACTCAATCCTTATGTGCACATGCTGTAAAAATTAAATCCGAAGTACTTACAGGAAAAAAAAGTGCCGTGGCCAAAGTTGGGCAAAATTCAAGATACCAATTTTTAATTTTTGCTAATATATTAAAACAAGGGACCTATGGGTCACTGTGCTCAGCTGACGTTAACCTTGAAGGTAAAAATCTTAAATAATATCAAATGGAGATAAAGTGTAAGAGGAAGAGGTAATAAAGGCCATGGTTGGTTTATATGATTGGTTTGTATTGATGAGCAAGAAATTGTTGCAAGAAATATTTTGTGACCTGACCATGTGTTTCCTCATGTTGAAACTAAAGCATGTGAGCAGTTAGTGAACAAATGATCTGTACTATTACCATGATCATAAGTTGGTTTTTCGATTAACTGTTGACATTTCAGTAGTTAACACATTTTTGTATAATATATATTATTAAACATATATGTATTTTTTTTATGAAATGTATACAGTTGAAATATAGCTAATTAACAACATAAAACAGGACAAACAAAGCCTGATCTCAAATTCTGCTGAGGCAGGAAAATAATGAACAAATGTTTGTATTAAATCCTGATTTTTTTATCACATCAATTATTTTCTAATTTAAGTTTATATTTCTATACATTTCCAATTTAACATATATATCTGAATATAAAAGTTGATTCATAATTCTCAATTGCATCATCATAAATCTCAATCTTGTCAGATAACACCACATCATGCATACAAATGTTTATTTATTTTTTACCACAAAAATATATCTTTTAAACCTGCAAAACAATAAATATCTAAAAATAATACTTGATTAAGATTTCACAATTTTTAATTGTGTCTTTATTTATCCTTAATGTGCTTCATATTTTATAATAATTTAAGCATACTGATGGGTTCAATTATATTTGTTAAAATCATTTAAAAGAAAATTGATTTCTTTAAAAATGCTACATTACACAACATTGCATCTTCTGGATTACACCTTGAATTATTTTTTTTCAAAGAAAGTTTTTGCATGTCGGAGTGGAAACAGCATTACAATTAAGGAGATATAGTGAAATCAATAACAATTACTGCATAAAACTTGGTGGGTTGGGTTTGCGCTGGGGGGGGGGGGGGTGTGATTGGGGTGGTGATATGAGAATAACTGTACACCTGTCACAGCAGGGGATCTCCCCCAGTGACTGTAACAATTTAGAACCCCTGGCATAGCTGGATCCAGTGACCTGGAGTGGGACCCTGCATCTGTAATCAAAGCAAGTGACTACAGAAAAAAAAATCAATAACTAGCTTAATTTTCAAGCTTTTATTTTCAAATTTCAGATTTAGACAAACTAAATATTTATGTTTACATGCTGTGAAAATTAAATCAATGGTGCTTACAGGATAAAAATGTGCCATGGCCAAAATTGAGCAAAATTTCAGGTACTGATTTTTTTTTATGCTAATAACTTAAAAAATTTACAAAATTCAGATCTAATTTTGGGTAAACAATTGAATCTTAATTAAAAATAGTTATATACTTGAGAAAATAGACTCTAGTTTCAAAATTTTTCATGTTAAGTGAGTTATTATTTTTCCTGATTTTATACAAAGTCCATTATGTTTGGGCCCATAACTTAAAGAATTTATATTTTACAGACTTAATTTCTGGCATGTACATAGGAACTTTATATAGGAATATTTATGGTAAATATGAGGAAAAACAGATGAGTGGTTTTGATATTAGGCAGTCCTGAAGTGTGAAAATAGGATTTTAATAAAAAAATTGAGGTTTTTCCTTAATTTCTCAAAGGAACGAAGTCGCAAAGACCCAGTTTTTCGGTTTGGTAGGAGATCTTGGGGACATCTAACATTATGATGAATTTTGGATTCCTAGGTCTTACGGTTTCAAAACGTGCCACATCTACGGACGGACGGACGGTTGGACAATGGACCACGACTATAGCTCAGATGACTTAAAGTCAGCTGAGCTAAAAATTAAAAGATTTTGATCTAATTTTGGGTATACAATTTAATTTTGATTAATTAAAGTTATGTTCCTGGAAACAAGGCCTACAGGCCTAATGCGAACCTGTGCAAAGTTTGGGAGTATGAATAGAGGTTTATTTTTTAAATTTAATATTGATCCTCATATCTCCATTAGTCATCATGATTTCAGCAAAATGGATGTTTCGGGCCTGCAAGTTTCAGACTAGGACATTTTAAAACTAGAATATGGGTAATCGACTATGTGTATCCGCAGAAATCAGAGTGGGACGGGTGAAGTGAGGCATGGATTAAGTGGCAAGGGGAATAGAGGGAGGTGTGTTGCATAATAGCATGGATGTCTGCAGCGTGAATGTGAATGTAGGTGGTGTTACCTGTCATAAAATCGAGAAAATTGTCCAGTATGTATAAACCTGCAAAGTTTCAGGTGGATAAGTCAACCACTGCTGAGATATGAGTGATTTTATCTCGAAGCAGATGAACAGATGGATGCTGTGCATAAGTGGTTGCAGGTGGCGCCACCAGTTTTGCCTATGATGAAGAGATATGTGAGATCTATGCACAAGCAAACTTTTGGTCCAATCGGTCAAAAGGTGCCCGAGATATGAGCTTGGATGTCTGCAGAGTAAACGTGAATGTAGGTGCACATCTAAGCCACATCTGACATCCTAGAGGCAAAAAAACGCAGCGCACCCTCCAGGCACCATGAGCAAGGACCTGACATCCCCCACCAAAGTTGTCTTTTGGCACAGTCGAGCCTCTGTGATGTCATCTCTCCCCTCCCCCTATGGTTGCCGCATGACAAGGTTCATTGGTGCTGCGTTAAAAATGACTTAACAGCCTTGTTAGGTAACATTCTTTTATTTCATCAATAATTTTTTAGAAATAAATTAGGCGGTCCTCGCATCTTTTGGTTCTTGCAACACTGAAGCCTGAAATTAAGTTTCTAACAAAATAAATGGAAAAATCATGCGGACCATGGTTCCTGGTACAGAGTACAGATAACACCAGAGAAGGAAAAGTGAATCTACAAATACATATTTTAAAGGATAGGTCCATGGCCTGTTGGTGGCATCAATAGAATAAGACTAAATGTACCCATACAATAAGAAAAATTATTATTCTGTATCGGTTCCATCCAATTTTATGTTTTATATTGATTGAGTATAGGAATATTTAAGAAATTCTTAATAACATCCACTAAGACGTCAGGGCAAATCTCTGATGATAGGTCAACATTTACATTTTTTGTGCCCTAGGCTCCGACAGGGTTCTAACAGGGACTTTCCCCTACTCTATCCCACATATGGTAGGTCAATTCAAGATTTTTTGGTACTCAATACTAGATAACAACAGAGATAGAAAAGTGAATCTGTAAGAGTTCAACAACAAATACATTTATTTAAGGATATGTCCATGGCCTGTTGGTGGCATCTTACTAATAATACTAAAGGTAACCATACAATAAGAACAAAATGATTATTCAGTATCAGTTCCTTCTCATTTTATCTTTTATATTGATTGGGTTAGGAATATTTCAGAAGTTGTAAATAGCCTCTCACTAAGACGTCAGAGCAAATATCTGAGGATAGGTCAACATTTACATGTGCTGTAGTCATCCAGATTGTTTACATCAGTGCCGAGGAGGCTTGTGGATTATTCAATAGTATTTTGTTTATTATGTAAGCAAATAGACTTACTGTACCATGATTTATTATAATTAGATGGCAGGTTCAAGAGAATTCAGGCAATGTGTAATTTCCAATAGGTAAATTCTAGAAAATCCTGTAGGTGCTAGTCTTGACAAGAAAGACCTGATCATTGGGGCAGTTTGGTTAACCAGGTATAAATAGGCGGTGTCAAGGATAGTCAGGGAGTGAATGAATTCGGAAGCTAGCATCAACTGGTGATGGGTCATGTTATACCAATGACCAATTAGTCGAACACCAAGCGGGGTGTGTTATAAATTCCGCGAGGACATTAGTTCTGGAGAGAGTACATATAGTTTCAGCCAAGCAGGGTGTTAGAAGTTTTACGCGACTTATTTTTGTTGAAGACGTTGTTATTTTGAGATCGGAGCAAGTCAATGAAGATGATGGCCAATTGTTGGATGTTACCGGAATAAATCTGTGTTCTTCAATTCAGACAAGTGGAATTTTGGACTTTTCAGAGTAAAAAACTTGGGAATATATGTCTGCTGCATGTGTGGTGCAACACATTTTTGTGCCCTAGGCTCTGACAGGGTTCTAACAGGGACATTTCTCTACTCTAATTTTGATAAATGAAATTTTTATTAATGAATGTATTGCTAATCAAGGCTGTACAATATGATATTTACAGAACAACAATACTCGTGTCTTTAATGGAGGACAGTGCTGCTAGAACATGATTTTAACTGCCCTAAAAGGACCCAAACTTAACTAATCTCCAGACTCACCATCTTTAGGTAATGCTGGAGCAGCCTGCACTTAACAAATCAACAGACTCACCATCTTTAGATAATGCTGGAGCAGCCTGCACGTTTTTGACCGTGGGTTTTTTCTTAGGTGTGGGCAGGCTACTGTCACTGTCCCTCTTCTTCCTCTTGTATGGTACAAACAGTCTCACAGGACCAGTCTGAGGAAACAGGACATTTATCATTAACAAGGCCTACAGGCCTGATGTGAACCTGTGCAATGGTTTATACACCAGGTATAATGCTTCAATGCTGGACAATTACCTTTTCAAGTACATGTGTAACATGTATCTGAACATTACAAGTACTACACATTTTTTTACAAGAACTAATTACAAAAACATCACTGCTGAAATACTGGCATGGGGGAACAGAACACAAAAAATAATTGTAGGTGGCATTATCAGTCTTGTATATGACAAAGCTATCTAAGATGTACACATATGCCCTATTTCAGGTTGATATATCAAACCCTCGTGCCCTATGAAACAAGCAGGGACACACTCAGTGCAAAAATTGTAGGTGATGCCACCACTCTTGTATACAACAAAGCTAAACAATATGTATAAATATGTGCTATTTCAGGCTGATATTTCAAATCCCTTTTGAGAAAAAAGCAGGGTAATCAACTGTGCAAAAGTCATTGTAGCTGATGCCACCAGTCTTGTGAATGAGAAAGCCATCATAGATGCATTGAAAAGTCAAAATATCAGGCCAATTTATCAAACTTCTCTTGAGTTAGGTGCACTGGGCTGACCAGGTTTATGTGAGGAAGGCAGTAAAGCTGAACTAATAGCTCTCTGCACCTGGATGCACTGAGTGAACTCTTGACCTGCACCTGGCTAGACTGAGTGAACTTTTGATCTGTACCTAGCTGCATTGAGTGAACTCTTGACCTGTTGCATAATCTGATACAGTTGGCAGTTTGCTAAAGCTATAAATAGATCCAGACCGACCTTTGGCACAAAATCTGAAACAGTGGGCAGTCTGCCAAAGCTATAAACAGAATGCAGCTACTGCACTGAGTGAACTCTTGACCTATACCTGGCTGCACTTATTGAACACTTGACCTGTTGCATAATCTGATACAGTTGCCAGTCTGCCAAGCTATAAATAGATCAAGGCTGACCTTTGGCTTGTTGTAAATGTCTAGTGGCATGATGTAATAGATGCTGATAAACTGGTGCCAGACTAGATGTAACTGCATCACACAGCTAACGTATAGGGTAAAATGACTTGATTCAATCTCCATAATTCAGCTAAAAAAATGTGGCACCTTTCAAGACAATTATCATAATAATTACTGTAGGGATTATTCTTGTAAAACATTAAACAAATTGGCTTTAGTGGCGTCAGTAGAAAAAAAGTTTTGCAGGTTTAAACTCATATAGGAAGATACAGCAAATTGGCGAAGTTCAGCTTCCTATAACTCAGCCAAAAAGGACTGAACAAAAATCATTTGAACAAACTTGAAATATTAACAACTGAGAATAATTAATATGTGAGATTTCAGGATTTGGCCCAAAGGTTTTTGAGATCTTTGTAGCCACTGAGCTAAAATGGGCTGTTATGCCATATTACTAAATTCAGCTTCCCGTAACTCAGCCAGAAGTCACTGAACAGAAACCATTTGAATAAACTTCAGAAAGCAATCTAGGATCATTTCTGTGTGGTTTTGGCCGTATGGTTTAAGAGAAGAAGTTCTTTGTAGCCCTCAGTATGATACAGGCACTGATGACCCCATACAAAAAAAGTTGATGCAGGTGGCGCCACCAATGCCTCAATTTCAGATATGACTCATGTGACCAACATTGGCGACAAATTTGGTGATGATAGCTCCAGCCCTTTCTGAGATAGGAATTTTTGTATGCCTTTTTGGACAGATGACTAAGTTAACTAAGTTACACAAATGTTGGTGTTTTTGTGGTAAGGACTGCACTAAGTAACAATTTCTAAGCACATGTATGTAAAATATAAGCATAAGGCGTTTCCTTGAAATGTAACAAATTTTTATATTAAAGTGAATCAAGTCTGACAGCAGAGACTAGACAAGTAGTCATGGATATCCCACAATGCCTAACTGGAAGAGGTTTTTTTCAGAAAAGAGACCATCCCTGGCTGAAGGGTGCTTTAACATTTCTCCTTACAGTTACACTGACAGCCAGCCATACTTACGACTGTTTCATCATCACAGCAGGCTGCACATGTACAGGATGTAGCATGTGGCTGGAGGATTCCATCTTCTATCAAACACTGAATAGTTCGGCCTCCATACCGTATACTCCTTTTCCAGTCTTTGCTACTGGCACGACCACACACTGCTTCAAATTCACTTGGTGTATACCAGTTATTGTCCATTTTGATACAACGACCTCTTCCTCCTGAAACCAATCAGTGAATCTAAGATAAAGATACTTTACTGAGAAATTTTATTTTGATCAATAAATCTCAAAGGACAATACCAAAATAAATTTTTAATTTATCTGTCATTGCATGTTTCCTTAAATATTATAGTGCCAATAATTGGTAACATTTCACTTCCTACTTTAATTTTTGAACATCATTTGAGTCCTCTTCAAATGAAAGGAATATTTGTCAAATAATAATTGTTCTTAAAAAATAATTAAGGAAACACTAGGTAAAACCAATATGGGACAGGGTTGAGTGATTTATACCTGAGATAAATTTTCTAGGTGAACAAAAGGAATAAATGATATTCATAGCATTTTATTAAACTAAATATAAACAGATGGTACAGAGCCATTATCTGGGTTTCCACTCACTCATATTTCCTGTATTTTGCTATATTTTTGCTCTTATATTTCCACTGCATAATTTTGTCTTCCATATAATATTGATACTGTCCATGTAACTGATCATGTAAGGCCAAAAAATAAAGGTATGGTTCTCAGGCACTTTTTTTTTTAAATCAGTGCAAGAAGGCAATTTTTTAGCTTTATTTGTATGAATCGATAAAAATGTCATATGATCAGGGAAAAGCATGATAATAACAATGTGTTTGCCAAACAGGTAAAACCACTACATACCAAAGGAAATCTTATCATAATTGTATTATTTTATCTTTTAGAAAGATGAAAATCAAAATAAAATTGTCAATATGGGGGGGGGGGGGGGGGAGGGGGAGGGGTGGGCAGTGCCTGAGGACCATACATTTTTTTGGCCTAAGTGTTTTTTTAATCATACAAGTACAGCCATATCAACTATTTAAATCCAAGATGCTGCTTTGAGAACTGATGTTCATGGTAAGTTCTGGTTACACTTACAGTGCTGTGAAAACCCCATTACAGACTTTCCTATATTTCTGCCTGAAAATTGCTATTTCAAAAACTCCTATAATTTTGTCTCAAGTGCTTCTATAAAATTCTGAGATTTCTTCAGGAAACCAGAGAGGCAGTAGGAGCTATGCAATATGGTCTTGTCTTAGAAAATGTAACTCCTTTAAAACAAGTGACCTGTGGGTCATGGCACTCAGCTGAAATTGATTCTGAGAGTATTTGTATAAAATCATAGTGGTTGTGTTGACTGTGCTCTTTTAAGGACTACATGATCACATGCATGTATTTGTAATAGTTTCAGTATTTCAAGTACCCGTAAGTGACAGTAATATGTATGTAAATATTTCCACTGGGAACTTATGACACCCTGTATATTATAGAATAATGGGCATGAGCTGAAGCATTATAATACACATTTAATTTATTAACTGGAATAAAATGCTGTAAAAATTAAACTTTTCTATTTTCAAATGACCATCAACTAAATTTAATAAGCAGATTATAACAATCCAATTAGGCACAGACTGCTTCTGCAAGGTGCAATATTTAAATCTTGTGGCCTGAAACCATTTGATTGTGCCATAAAGAAAAGAAATAGTAATGGGCCTAAGTGTTATATGAAATAACAGTTCTCAACAATATATGGCCATGTGAGCTAACAATTAAATCCCATAAAAGTTTGCCCAATATTCCTGATTAATTGAGTGTACCAGTATTATTCATAGCAAGTTCTAGCCAGCTTTAAGAGATAAGAATGAAACGTTACAAGTACTTACACCTTACTTAATATTCAAATATGTCAATGAGCACTTATATTAGATCCTAATATTTAAACACAATTAAATGTTACAAAAATTTAAATAAAACAAGACCTACAGGCCTAATGCGAACCTGTGCAATAGGATATACACAAGGTATAATGCTTTAATGCTGGACCATTCCTTTTCAAGTACATGTGTAACATGTATATGAACAATGCAAGTACTAAACATTTTGAACAAGAAACAATTACACCTACATCATGGCTGAAATTCTGGCATGGGTGCACACAGCACAAAAATGATTGTAGCTGGCACCACCAGTCTTGTATACAACAAAGCTATTAGAGATATATACATATGCCCAATTTCAGACTGATATGTCAAACGCCTCCTGAGGGACATACACTGTGCAAAAAGTATTGTAGGTGGTGCCACTGGTCTTGTACAAGACAAGCTATTCGATATGTATAAATATACTCAATTTCTGGTTGATATATCAGATTCCTCTGTAGAAATAAGCAGGCACACACACTGTGCAAGTCATTTTAGGTGGCGACACCTGTCTTGTGAACAAGAAAGCCATCAAAGACACATAGACAGGTCAAAATATCAAGCCAATATACCAAAATTCCCTTGAGTTTGATGCACTGGGCTGACCAGGCTTAGGTGAGAAAGGCAGTTGCCCCGAGTGAACTGTGACAAATTGCTGGCTCAAGTTACTGCACTGAGTAAGCTCTTGACCTGCACCTGTCTAGACTGAGTGAACCTCTGACCTGTACCTGGCTGCACAGAGTGAACTCTTGACCTGTTGCATAATCTGACACAGTTGGCAGTCTGCCAAAGCTATATAGAGATCCAGACTGACCTTTGGGACCAAATCTGATGCAGTGGGCAGTCTGGCAAAGCAATAAATAGAATGCAGCTACTACACTGAGTGAACTCTTGATCTATACCTGGCTGCACTGAGTGAACTTTTGACATGTTGCCTAATCTGATACAGCTGCCAGTCTGCCAAAGCTATAAATAGATCTAGACTGACCTTTTGCCTGTTGCCAAATCTGAAATAGTTGGCAGTCTGCCAAGCTATTTAATTTAAAATCTAAAAGTCTAGTGGCATGATGTAACAGATGCTGATAAACTGGTGCCAGGCTAGATGTAACTGCTTCACACAGCTAACATATATGGTAAAATGATTCGAATTCAATCTCCATAATTCAGCTGAAAATCATTCATGATGAACCATTAAAGACAATTATTTTAAAACTATTGTGGGGATTTTTCTTGTAAAATATTAAAAAAAGTGGCCTAAGTGACATCAGTCGAAAAATGTTTTGCGGCAGAAATTACAGCAAAATGGCTAAGTTGAACTTCCCGTAACACAGCCAAAAATCACTGAACCAAAACCATTTGAACAAAATGAATTATCAACATCTAAGGATCATTAATGTGTCGAGATTTAAGAATTTGGCCCAGTGGTTTTTGAGAAGAAGATCTTTGTAGCCACCGAGCTAAAATGGGCTGTTATGGCATTTAATTAATTCAGCTTCCCATAACTTGGCCAAAAGTCACTGAACTGAGACCATTTGAACAAACTTCAGAAAGCACTACCCTAGGATAATTTCTGAGCAATATTAAACAATTTGGCCATATGGTTTCAGAGAAGAAGTTTTTTATAGCCCTCAGTATGATACAGGCACTGATGACCCCCAGACAAAAAAAGGCCGATGCAGGTGGCGCCACTAACACCTTAATTTCTGATAAGATTCATGTGACCAACATTGGCATAAAATTTGGTGATGATAGCTCCAGCTGTTTCTGAGATTGTAATTTTAGTATGCTTTTTTGGACAGATGACTAAGTTCAACCTCCTGTAACTCTGCCAAAAAAACACTTAAACTTAAAATTGAGAGAGGTTGTTCCAGGAATCATTTCTTTGAAATATTGGATAATTTTGCTGAACAGTTTTGGAGAAGAAGATTTTAAAAGTTATTTTTAGCTTTTCTCTATAAAATCTTAGAAAATGCAGTTAGCCAAAAAATAAGCAAAATCAGACAGATTTTTTAGATGACTAAATTTTTGGCATAAAATTTGTTGATGCTTAATCCTGCCATTTTCAAGATAGTATTGGTTAAAGTACAGACAACGGATGCTGGACAATGCCACACCATCGCATAAGCTAACACGTTTGCTAAAAATTATATGTGCAATATGTAGAGCTTGGGTTTAAAATCCTGAAAATTTATTTTGTTTAAAAAATCCATTTTCAACAGTCTGAACCAGAGTTGAATTTAACACTGAAATTACAAGATTAATCTTGTTTATTTGACCTGTCAACTGTTACATAAACAGCCACATATGGCCACAAGACCTATTGCTTTGGCTATGCCTGATGTAAACAGCAGTTATTTTTATGGTATACCCTTCTAAACACTTTGAGTAAAGCTACAATTTTTCTCAATTTCTTTAAAATGTTAAGACCTTAAAAGCTTAAATCCATATATGAGCATCCTATGAAGTTTAATCAACAGTGCTGACAGGCAATAATGTGTAATTGAGGGTAACCAGGCTGAGCTGGGCAGAGCAGGCCAGGAGTCAAGTGAGTTATGTAATAGGCCAGGGCTGCAGCTCTCTCTCTCTCTCTCTCTGAATACCACTGTACTGGGCTGGCCTGATGTTGACAATACTTGACATGGTGGTTGAAAAGCTAGTTTTTGACCAATTGCTATCAAACTGCAGATTATAAAAGATTTAATCCTTACGTTTACAAGCTGTGAAAATTAAAGTAACAGTGCCTGTAGAAGTGATGGCTGCATCACATACTGCAGACCACTGTACTGGGATGGCTTGATGTAAACAACACTTGACATGGTGTATGAAAACTTGAATGAAAGATACTCTTTTTGACAAATTCCTTTCAAATTTTAGATTATATAAGCTTAAGACATTATCTAACCATCAAATGAAAATAAAACTGAATGTATTGAACAGGAAAAAATGTGCCATAGTCAACGTTGGGCAAAATTTAGATAATGATTTTACATTTCAAGATGATTTGTGTTCAATACTTCATACCATTTTGATCTGATTTCTGGTATACACCTAAAACTAAGTTAAATATAGTTATATGTTATAAATAAATTCTCTAGCTTGATAAAATTATCATGTTAAGTGAGTAAATATATTTCCTTATTTTTGACAAAGTACATTATGTTTGGGCCTGTAACTTCACAAATTTATGCAATATTGACCTAATTTCTGGTATCTACATAGGTAATATATGCAGGGATGGTCACATCAAATATATATAGTTTAACACCAGTGGTTTTCATAGTCGGCAGTTTAGAAGTGAAACAATAGGTGTTTTACTGGAAAACCAAGGTTTTTCCTTTATTTCTTAAAGGAATGAAGGTACAGTGACCAGTTTTAAAGTTTGGTAGGAGAACTTAGGGACATCTTACACTATTTTGCATTTTGTAGGTTTAATGGTTTCAGAATGTGCCTTGATAAGGGATGTATAGCCGGCTGACTGACTGACAAAGGACCATGACTATAGCTCAGATGACTTGTAGTCACCGGAGCTAAAAACCTAGAAAGGACTTAAAATAGTCATATATGTTATTTTTGAGATTGACATATATTAAGTGCTTTTTAAGACAAACATATATGTCTGCCTCTGGAAACAAGCAAAGATTTCTCCTTGATGTTGTGGTCTTTCACTGGTATATATGCAGGTTTGGCACCATTGTTCCAAACTTTTTAGTTTTACTTCAGTATAAATTTTGTACAAAAACTCTGTCAATAATCCCCTTCCCAGATCCTTCTTAATCTTATACTTTGTGGAATCAAGTGAAGGCATTTGTAGCCATGATAAAACACTGGCCAGTAAATCATGCATATTAACCTTAATGGTACCAAGTAACCAAGACTGGACTCTTACTTTTACAGGATTATACTATAATCAATAGACTGTATTCAACTTCCACTTCCGCCCTGCTCCAGTAATCTAAAATATTATTTAGACTTTATCATCATAACCATCCCTGATGTTGACCCAAGAACCAAACACACTAGTGTTCTGAGTGTTTATACAAAATAATTCCTCAGGAATCAGTCAAGGTACAAACAATACCACTCATCCATCTGGCTCCACTAGCGTTACAACCCAGTACGCTGAGAATTAACCCCCCCTCGGATGAACAACCCAAGTAGGAATTCCATACAAATTAGTTGGGGAATCTATGCAAATGAACCT
Source organism: Sipunculus nudus (assembly GCA_026874595.1). NCBI lineage: Eukaryota > Metazoa > Annelida > Sipuncula > Golfingiida > Sipunculidae > Sipunculus > Sipunculus nudus. The sequence continues at coordinate 84,372,019 of CM049311.1, read as the reverse complement.
CTCCTGGCAAAAGCAGCTAATTTTTCAAGGATATACCCTCATTTAATAAAAATAATTCCCATCATACATCGCAGTGTTTAAAACCATGCCAGATTCCTATAGGCCAACACAACCGGATGATACCAAGAGCCCACGTGGAGAAGCAAGATTTCATTTATTTACAGTTAATGCCCATTATTTAGTTCATACTGATCATTCAGCAGTAATTTTGCTCCCAATAGTATCTTTGCATCTAGATTAATGGTAATATGCAAGGGTTATATGGTATCTTAATGCACTGCACAAGAAATGTGTCCCCAAACTTATATGAACCGCTCTGTCCAACCATCCACGGGTTTAACTCTCACTGTACTGGGTTGTAATACTAATCGAGTCAGTTGACTGGCGGAAGTCCTATTTGTACCTAGGTGTCACATTGCAGGCGCAAAGTAAAAAAAAATAAATAAATAGGTAATTACTGCCTAAACAGCAAAAATTTCATTAGTTCCCCCTGTCCTACACTGTAGGACATTTTTGCAGTGAAACTAGTTCAAGGGCCATTTAAAATTTCAAAAGAATTTAATGGTTGTCACCGTTTTCCTTGAAAAGGTGATCTTTTTTACACCTCTGAACATATATGAATCAATCTTATTTAGTATTTCCAAATTAAACGTACCAGAACCAAATCTGGCTTTATGCAGTTCACCATTAGAGTTTTTACACCTGACAGGCAAAGTTGGCAAATGCACTGATTCGTCCCACTGATATTTCACGCCTCGTTCCCTGCTTTGTGGGGTTGCAGGCGTGGGCGGGGGCAGTGGGGTTGTGGGCGTCCGCAGCCCCTGATCTGCGGATGTCAGCTGCAATGTCTGATCATGTATGACTATGTGGGTCGTTTTAATTCCTGACGCCTGAAGTTGATCGGGAGTGACAGCTGCAAGTAAACCTTGTGACGTAGTCACATACACTTGTTCCGCATTTTCTGAAATTTCGGACACTGCCTGACCGTGGCAATCACTTTCATCCCCTCCTTCCCCATCGTCATCCTCGTCCTCTTCGTCTCCACGTTCAGTACCGTCCACGGCTTCTTGTGGGTCTTCGGCAAACGCCGAATCGTCGCCATTCGGCATATCCTCGGAAATATGGACCACTGACACTGTGGTCGTTTCACCGTCATCGTTTGCCTCCATTGTTGATCACAGTGCATAAAATCACCCAAACAGTTCATATATGGCATAATTTTAGCTCAGATGCCTTGTTCATTTTATCAATTAATCCATGTGCTCACAGTAAATAATAATTTCATGATTCGTAGAATTCCGGGTCGGCCATTTCCGTTGTCCTTCGTCCGTTTTGCCGCTGTCAAACATAATCTCAAAGGTTATTGGGTTATGCTATTTCAAAGTCAATATTTTCTTTCCTTTTTAATAAATCTATCCCTAAATATGTATATCATATTTAGTTATCGGAAAATATGACAAATTGATTCGAGTATTAGTATTTTGCGTATCAATTTGAACGAGATTATGATGAACCTCGTCTGTCTGTTCGGGAGCAAGAATTCCCACACTCGCTCTGGGAAAGATAAAGAAATGGAATGACCAGAACTTTGACGGAAAATGGCAGATTCATTTTTCGGCTTTGACAGCGACTTGCCCGTAAGCTTAACCTTAAGATGACAACTTTTGTTCACACACACAGTAATTCTCAAAACACGTTTATCAAACCGCGTACGTCCAAATTGTTGAACATGTACGTTGGCACAACTTTGCCAAGCAGTGCCGTGACAGCTCAAGCAAATAACATGCTGAGATGTCAGTGGAGTTTCGTAAGACTACTTCGGAAGATATTACGTAAACACATAATTAGTGCCATTGTCTATACGGGAGGAGAGGCATGCATCACAGTGCGCTCAATTGTTCAACCAAATGTAGCCTCTAGGTAGATAAGACTAAAGAAAGAAGCTGAAATTGAAAATGGAACATCAATTGTTTACAGTTCATTATGAATTGCAGTATGAACACCTGAACAGCTTCTGTAGCTGTCTTCCAGATAATTACTGATTTTGTAGTGTAAATAATTGTTGTCAAGGCACTTGGGGGAAATGTCTCAGTTTAATAAACTGCATGAAACTTCACAGCAACAGATCTTTATTTCAGTGCACATAATTTGTATATTTGATTTTCCAGTACATGTTTTACCATTAACTTGGCCACAAATGTAACAACAGTTAGCATCCCAAGTTTAGAAGCATTTTTAAGTTTTTTTTGTCCAACATTTTTCTACATAATTGACAATTATTTGTTATTCTTTATGATAATTTGATGTTATTATTTTGAAAGACAAATTCATAACTGAACATGTCATATTTGCAGGCTCCAACTTTTTGGTGCCAAACAAATTAACTTTTGATTCAACTTGATATACTTTTTATTCAAAACTTCGAAATATATCCTTATATGTTTGGCCTTTTTGCGGATTAATTGTTGAAAAATAGTTCTCTTGTTATGATACTTGTCATTTGTGTACTTATGAAAGTGATGTCCAGGAACCTAAGTTGAAGAATAAAAAAAATAACATTTAAAACTGTTTATATTTTATTCATGTATAAGTATTTTGTAGAATTGTTTAGTAATTATACTAAAGTATTTCCCTGAACTCTGAATAAACCTCCACAACAGTCTGTTTTATATTTGACCTTTTTAAATATTGAATATTTTTTATATTTCCTAATAAAATTTGTATGTTTTGCACAAGATAAGTGGGCACAAAGTCATAAAAAAACAGAGATTCTGAAACTAAGATCTGTGATGCCCTTCCTCTATCAGTGATTTAAGTTGGTTAAATGATATTTGGAAAACTAAACCAGGTGCACATGTATGTATAACATGTATGTATGTATGTGTGTGTGTGTATATATATATATATATATACACACACACATACATACAGTGAAACCTCGTTGTGTCCAAGTTGAAGAGACCCTCAGAAACTTCAACACATCCAAGTTTTGACACAAGCGGGTTTTATTTGGTTATAATTTAACAAGAGTTGTCGGGAATATCGAGTCTGTAAGGCCAGACTTTTTTTATTTTTCGGTTTACAAACCCGCCGACCTCCGGTTTCCTCATTTCAGAAAAAAATAAAATTCGCATTTTGACTTTTTTCCTTTTATATTGCGTCGCTGAATCCAGCACGGTTGTTGACAAATGAATTGTTTAGTGACCGTGTGTATTAGATCACCTCAAACATTAGAACTCTTATGATTGGCTAATAAGGTCACTTTCATAATGACAGATGGAGGGTTTAAGCCAATCACAATAGGGTATTCTTGGGCCATAAATGCAATTGATTGGCCATCAAGTAATCAAAAGATTCAGCAGGGAAATTGAGAATTCTTGGAGAGTTTTGAAAGTTCGTTTTCTGCACTACAGTACATTTTTAAACCAGCGTTTAGGTCATATTTGTTAAATATATTTGTTATAGATAGATGTGAATTAGAAAAGAAAATTAGTTTGGTTGCATAGCGGCTTTACCAGCTTGCCACTGTTAATAACTTGCTGGATATACAAACAAATTTACTTCTTAAGACTAATTATTGCACTCAAAGTCAGACGCTATTTATTACTGCAAATTGGCTAAGTTTCACAAGTTCACTCTTAAAAAATATTATAACTTGTCAAAACTTAAAAACGTAGTCTTGTAACGCTTAAAAGAAAATAACTGAACAGATGAAATTATATACTGCATGAGGTCGTCATGTACTCTTTGAAAACTCCAGGAATTCTCAGGGTTTCTGCAGTATTTCCGCGGTTTTATGTGAGGCGTTGGCTTTGCGGATATTTTTATAGTCAAAACAAAAACAAGCTAAAATGAAAGCCATTTAAAATGCAGAAACTTTGACAGGATTCATTTAATTGTTCCAAACGGATGTGATGGAAGCTTTGATGTGTATGGATGCCGAAAAGCAATTCCGCACTGACAGTGGCCAAGTGACGGCATATTAAAATGAGTACGGTACGTACTGTCACGGCCATGGTAGGAAATGCAGATGAATAAATAAAGATTATTAATACTTTTTAAAATTTTAAAATAGTTGAATAATTCAATGTGATCTGTCATTGTCAAACATGCGCAACACCAAAAAGGAAAGGACATGGTCATGAATCAAACAAGTCGAGTTCCATGTTGTTGACATTTGATAAACAATAGGCGAATAGCTGCAAGTCGCATATTGTCATTGTTTTTGTCATTCCAACTGAAATATAAAAAACTGCAGTCTATCATGCTAGCAGTGAATATTTAGTTTTCTCCTTGCATATCTGACAAAAAATATATTATTTTGTATTTGTATAAGTGTTTGACTGGTCTTTAATTTGTAAAACTTTATAAAATAGGCAGTTCACTTGGCAGGGACAGTGACAGAATTTTTTTTTCAGGTGTGTATGAAATAAGTTTTACTGTTTAAACTTTTGTTTGTCATTAATTTACCTTCAATGACATTTGAATGGCTTGAAATAACATGGCACACGCAAGATGCATGTGGAAAACTCAAGAGGATGATGATAATATTTTAATTTTTATATATTATTTTATATATTTTATACAGGTTTATATAGAACCATTTAAATATCAATTTTATAACCCAACTGTACAATACAGGATTCACGAACACTAGTATCCAGGTTTGTTCCAATTTTTTTTTTTTTTTTTCCTACCTCCTACCTATCACTTTTGTCAATCATGTTCGTAAACCAAAGAATTAAAAAAGTCTGGCCTAACTTTGACATAAGCAGGGTATTCAACTTAAGCAAGTTCGACACAGCGAGGTTTCACTGTGTGTATATATATATATATATTGTAACTTCAAGGCCTATGGCCCATGTTACATCTCCATATATTGTACATGAGCAAAGTGTTAAAACTACAATAATATCTTCAAAATACTTTACCCATATATGTAAGTTTGATTGTGATTCTACCTACTCATCAGTGACACTGAGAATGTCAGATAAATGGCAAATCCTCTTTGTGACACAGGCAGACTTTTGTGTGACGTTGACTATCCTGGGCTTTTCATTTGACGCAATTGTCACCATTATTCTTTAAGAGACTTGCTTTCTTCTCTTCTTTTATCCTTTCAAAACTTCATAATGCCCCATTGATGTTATACTCTGGAACAGCATAGCAGGGCTGTTGTTTCACATCTAGGACTTCAGAGTTGATCTAGGTAATGCTGCATGAGACTCATCAGTAGATGATTTTGTATGAAATTCGGAAGGACGTGACATTCCATTTCATGGCAGACATTTTGCCCTTGGCAAATGTGTACATATGGTATGTCTTACTTGGTTTTCTCATATGGACAGTAATCTGACAGTGACATTCCAGGTTGTTTTGTATTCTCCGACTTTCTCGAATTGATTTCTCTCCTATATATTTTAGGGCCATATGGCCGGGGAAGATCAGCTAAATAACCAGCTGATTGAAGCTGCCGAAGATGATGCCATTGACCAAATGAATGATGAGACATTTGGAGATATTAATGATGGTAGGAAAGTGTTTTCTGCATGAATTTACAATTATATTAATCTAGTAATTTTATTAGCGAACCTGTGAGCTTATGCGATGGTGTGGCGTCGTCCGGCGTCTGTCGTCTGTACGTTAACCCATACTAACTTGAAAACGGCAAGAGTTAGCATCACTAAATTTTATGCAAAAAATTAGTCATCTGAAAAACTCTATCGGATTTTGCTTATTTTTTGGCTAACTGCATTTTCTTAGATTTGATAGGGAAAAAGCTAAAAAAGCTTTAAAAATCTTCTTCTCCGAAACTGTTCAACCATATTGTCCAATATTTCACAGAAATGATCCCTGGAACAATCTCTCTCAAGTTTGTTCGAATGGTTTAAGTTCGGTGATTTTTGGCCGAGTTACAGCTAGTTGAACTTAGTCATCTGCCAAAAACAGCATACTAAAATTACAATCTTAGAAACGGCTGGAGCTATAATCACCAAATTTTATGCCAATGTTGGTCACATGAGTCGTATCTTAAATTGAGGTATTGGTGGCGCCACCTGCATTGGCCTTTTTTGTACAGGGGTCATCAGTGCCGGTATCATACTGACAGCTACAAATAACTTCTTCTCTGAAACGACATGGCCAAATTGTTTAATATCGCACAGAATTGATTCTAGGGTACTGCTTTCTGAAGTTTGTTCAAATGGTCTCAGTTCAGTGACTTTTGGCTAAGATATGGGAAGCTGAATTTAGTCATATACCATAACAGCCCATTTTAGCTAAGTGGCTACAAAAATCTTCCTTTCAAAAACCACTGGGCCAAAGTCTTAAATCTCACACATTAATTATCCTTAGATGTTGATAATTCAAGTTTGTTCAAATAGTTTTGGTTCAGTGATTTTTGGCTGAGTTATAGGTAGCTTAACTTAGCCATTTTGCTGTATTTTCCCATATGAGTTATAAACCTGCAAAACATTTTTAGACTGACGCCACTGAGGCCAATTTGTTTAATATTTTACAATAATAGTCCCTTGAATAATTCTTATAATGATTATCTTTTATGGTTCCAAAGAATGAATTATGGCTGAATTATAAAGATTGAATTAAGTCATTTTACCATATATGGTAGCTGTGTAAAGCAGATTCATCTAACCTAGCACCAGTTTGTCAGCATCCCTTACATCATGCCTCTAGACCTTCAGATTTCAGGTTATCTATGGTTAATATTGACAATAATGTTTTTTAAAAGATTTTTAAAAATGTGATTTATGATTTTAGATATTCTTCATACCAGGCAATGTTAACAATCACAGGTATACAGCTCTCTGTGGGTATATAAAGACGGCTATACATAGATTATAAATAATTGGTATCCATACTCAACTTAATTCAAGATTTGGCCATCAGTGAGATGTATCTGTATTATAATTTTGCATTCAATATGCATCTGTAGTAATTTTTAGTGAGCCTGTGAGCTAATTTTATGTTGTGGCGGCGTCCATAGTCCATCTTCTGTAAGTTAACCCATACTATTCGAAAATGACTGGAGCTAGCATCATGAAATGTAATGTAAAAAATTAGCCATCTGAAAAACTCTGCATTTTCTTAGATTTTAATGAGAAATAATTTAAAAACATTTAAAAATCTTCTCCGACGAAACGGTCAAGCCAAATTGTTCCGCATTTCACAGAAATAATCTTTTATATCATATCTGACAAGTTTGTTCGAATGGTTCAAGTATGATATAAAAGATTAAAAAGTATTTTAGCCAAAGTCTTTCAGTATGTGTAAACAGATTTACCAACAGGCCAAGATTGTGTCTGTAATTTTAAATAGGTTGAGAAACTGCCAACTGTTTCAGATTTGGCAACAGATCAAGAGTTCATTCAGTGCAGCCAGATATAGGTCAAGAGTTCAATCAGTCTAGCCAAGCACAAGGCATGTGATCACCTCATGGGTGACATGTGAACACCTCATGGGCACCATGTGATAACCTCATAGGTAGCATGTGATCAACTCATGAGTATCATGTGAACACCTCATGTGTGTCATGCCCCTCAGGGCTGCATGTCAAGCCAATCTGAGAGCTTATGCAATGGTGTGGCTACTATTTCAGATTAGGCAACAGGTCAAGAGTTCACTCAGTGCAGCCAGGTATAGGTCAGGAGTTCACTCTGTGCAGTAGCTGCATTCTATTTATAGCAGTGGTTGACTGCCCACTGCATCAGATTTGGCACCAAAGTTCAGCCTGGATCTATTTATAGCTTTGGCAGACTGCCAACTGTGCCAGATTATGCAACAGGTCAAGAGTTCACTCAGTGCAGCCAGGTACAGGTCAAAAGTTTACTCAGTCTAGCCAGGTGCAGGTCATGAGTTCACTCAGTGCAGTAGCCTGAGCAAGCAATTTGTCACAGTTCACTCGGGGCAACTGCCTTTCTCACCTAAGCCTGGTCAGCCCCATGCATCAGACTCAAGGTAAGTTTGATGTATTGGCCTAATATAATGACCTGTCTATGTGTCTTTGATGGCTTTCTCGCTCACAAGACAGGTGTCGCCACCTACAATGACTTTTGCACAGTTTGTGTCCCTGTGTTTTCTCAGGAGGGTTTTGATATATCAGTCTGAAATTGGGCATATGTATATATCTCTGATAGCTTTGTTGTATACAAGACTGGTGGTGCCAGCTACAATCATTTTTGTGTTGTGTGCACCCATGCCAGAATTTCAGCCGTGATCTTTGTGTAATTGTTTCATATTCAAAATAGTTAGTACTTGCATTGTTCATATACATGAAAAGTAATGGTCCAGCATTGAAGCATTATACCTGGTGTATTTCCCAATGCACAGGTTCGCATTAGGCCTGTAGGCCATGTATTTATAAACATCTGTCATGTATGTGTATGGTGTCATGTTTGTAGAATGAATGGTTATTGCCTTTAGTTACACCCCTCATGTAGCAGTTATACACTGCAGTCATCCCAGACCTCCTCTCGTGTAATCACTGCTTTGTATATTGCAAGATTTTCTTGGTTTGAACACCAAGGTGCAAACAGATCAAAGAGTTGTTGTCAGACAAATCAGAAAGCGGTGTCACATTGTGCATCCAGCCCCAAATTTTGAACATGCAACCCCTTGTTGGTGTGATGACACTTTCTGGTAAAAAGCAAAGAATCTGACCAACGAGCAGATGTCCTGGCGTAATCAGACCAATGGGAGTGGGTTTCACATGTTTAAAATTTTGAGCTGGATGCAAAATGCATTATCATGCTCTGATTTGTCTGATTACAATTCTCCACTCTGTGCGCACCCTGGTGTCACGACCCAGAAAATCTTGCTATACTAAGAAGTGAATACCTGAGGAGATCTGAGAAGACTGCAGTGTGTAACCATAACTACTGTGTGAGGAATGTAGCCTTTGGTAACAAATTTTGAGAAATATTTAGTTCCTTTACTTATTGACATTAATTATTATCAATTGTTGTAACTTCTTTTTCATTTGAAAAAGACTGGAATTTACTGATAACTTAATAAGGTAATAATTAAATCAAGAAAAGAATCAAAGGCCAAGACTCGAATCAAAGCCCCAACTCACAATTCATTGGCCTATATTTAAAATGCATAGCATTGTTGTACTAACCTGAAGTAGCTATAGTAAGTTGTATATATGATGAGAAAAAAGGTTGTGGTAACCCATTTTAGAAGTGAGAATTGTAAGCTTATGGAATAATGGAGCTGAGTTCATTTTTTTTCTTTAATTGAGAGGACTTTCAAGAATAGAGTACACCTGTTTAGATAATGAAAAATTCACTGAATATTGGTCTTTTAAAGAGAAGTGTTAACATGAAGTGTCAGATATGTTTTTCTTTTTTGAGGACTTCTCCTTTTTAACATGATTTCTTAGCAAACCCGGTGTTCCTGTATAAAAAAAGGATTCTATTAACTGAATTGGCCACTGGACCAAGATATATAGGGTAATTCCATGCCAAACCGATTTCTTATATCAGATTTCCTTCAAATTGTTTATGTTTGTACTGTGATTTGTATGCTGAAATTCTGTAATGTTTGTTCTATCATTTTGAGAAAGTTATTTAATATTTTTGTTGTGTGAAAGGGGAGAGGGTTATAGACTTATTAGTGTCATATTTATTTTTGTCCTGTTTTCAAGGAGTTCATAAATTCATTGGTAATTGTGCCAGAACATTTCAGAAGCTTCCTTATATCCACCTCCTACCAAAGTTAGGTTTATTTCAAAGTAAGTGTTAACTTCTAACTTTTGAAATTATATGAGAAGGCATGATCAAGAAAGTGAATTATATACCTTTGTAAATGTGTATGTGGCTGAACTTTTGAAGGAGTTGGCTGGGAGGAGCAGCATGAAAAATTGGCAGAAGAAATTAAAATGGGCCAAAAGTCAGACCCTAGAGATATGACTTATGATCCTGAGGACATGCAGTTGCAAGAGGTTTGGATTATGTCTTGTCTTGTTCTGTTTCCTGGGTTTGATGTCATAAAATTACATGTTAAATAATATTATTTGTAAGTTAAAGTTGAGAAAAAAAGGATTGTGGCTGTTAAGTATATAGAGTGGCTCAACTGTTTTGGTGCAGCATCTATTTATGGTTGTCAGTCACTTGCTTGAGATAGGTTGTGCAAAAATCTTTTTGTTGCACACATGATTTAAAAGTAGTGCTTTTCCAAACAGTGCATGTTCCTGTTACAGAAACGAAACCAACTTCTGTTTTTGAAAATAATCAGAACAAGGTCATCAACTTTGCTGAGACACTTTGTATGACAGCTCTCTCTGTTGTTCCCTTGAGAAAGATCATATAACTGGTTAAAGAACAATCACAGGATGGGATTATGGCAGTCATATTAACAAATCATATAGCGCAAAATCAGATAGAAGTAATTGAGGTGCCTTTGTGCAGGAATGTGCCATATCACAAGTTACCGTGTATTGTGCAGCATCATGATGTTTCTGTACATTAAAAATGGCTGTTAGCCTGGATTCTTGATGCAAATCTGTAAACCAGGACTACATAATTGTTTTATTGTTGTAATTATTTACATTTAAATGTGACAGGATAACATCTATATGGCCACCTCTTTATTTTGAGCACCCCTGTTACAAACACTTTGTATTCACATGAAGGCACTAACATACAATAGTCAGGGATAGACAACATATAATATACAAGTTCCTTGTTCAGGATATGGTATATCCTGTTTAAAATCCATCAGACAGAAAATTCACTTTTATGCCTCGCTAGCATAATAGGAGAGGTTCTTACTCATAACGAGGCCAATTTATGTCACTTGTCAGACCAGTGCATGTGCAAAAGTGTTGAGAAGACACTTCTTTATGTAAGCTTACACCATAAATATTAAATAAATCTTTAAAACTGCATAAAGGAACATACTCCTCATACTTTTTAAAGACATTTTCCTGTTTTCAGAACAAAAAGAAGGCCAAGGTATCCAGTTACTGCACTCTTTGTATTCATGCACTAACATTACCTTACCTCTATCCTTTTAACAAGGATTTTTCTTAAAATCTTGCAGATATGAATATCATTTTAGGGCTCGTAGGATTGCAAATTATCTACTCGTCAGAACAATATAAAGAATAAAACTCCTCATCTGAGTAAGTGTAATGTGGCCATCTTTGTCTGCTGCAGATTGTTGGACAGTCTGGACCATTTTTCCCTCATAAATCCATGAAATAATGTAGATTCAGATAATATTGTGGGCTTAAAATTTCTGTGCAAAATGCATATCATGGGGTATTTTAATTTGTTGAAAGAGAATGCAAATGTTATCAATTCATGGTTCATTAATATCTTCATATATGCCATGAAGATGAAGTCATACACAGGTAAAACACTGGTGGCTCGACTGAGAAAGTTATCACATGATGTGTTTACACTGCAATCAGTCGGATAGTGCTGAACAAACAAGCCTGGCCCCACCAATCCTAACAAGGGAATTAATGAGCCGTGACTGATACGTACCAGCCAATTTATCGGCTCAAAGTTATTACACGTGATCACACTATGGTCACAGAAAATGGAAACCCTCAATTGATAGGAAGAAAAATGAAACGGGATCATCCATATGAAAGTTTTTAACTTTTTAAGTCAAGTATAGTACACGGAAGGAGTCACATGTAGCGCCTGAAAATCACAGAAGGGGCCATGAGGCAAATGGTTTGTTCAACGTGCCAACTATTTGGATTTGTGAAAATCAGAAATTGGCTTTAAGAGCAGATATGACATGAATTTTTCTCAACTGAAAACTGGTGAGCATAATCGATATACAAGTCTCTTACAGTTCACATTTATATACAACTATCAGCAATATTTTGAGGAAGTAATGCGTGACTTATTATTGGCTCAATTATTCGCACGCATCTGTAGTCTGAATAAGTGTACTTTACAATCGCAGCCAGGGCAATGCAAATGAGTATAAATGGCCCCTGTAAGCCAATGAAACGCCGTGCCATGGTAACCGTGGATATGGACATTGGAACAAGCTCACCATGTTAAAAGTATCACTTTGCATGATAGAAATGTGGTAATTTTCTTAAAAATTTTACCTTAATATTTTCAGTTTAGAGTTTGATATTTTTTATTGTAAACATTAATTGTTGTTTCATAGGGCAGTGTTTGTGCAATATTAGGGGAAATAATGGAATGATCAACAGAATATTTATATAAATCACACTGTAGTATTGCATGTACTAGTAATTTACAGGAGAAGTTATTCAGCACATTTATTATTTTTACCTGTGGCATTCATAAAATAGAAATAAACAATTTTCATGTACCTTTATTGAAATCTCTTCAGCCAATGATAATAACAAGTCAACAAAACCTTCTGTAAAGATATTCTCTGACAATGTGATTTTTTTATTGAGTCATGAATTTGTGGATTACCTTGACCCATGAAAACCACACAAATAAAATCCCAACTTATATTTCTGAATCTACAGTCTGTAAAATTTGATATGATTTAAGTACATCATAGGTCATGAAATTTCAGAAGTGTTTCAAAGTCATAAAAAAATCATGGGATCTGATTGTCTGACAGGTTTAAAAAATTTTGATCGATCATTTATGATATATCTTCATCGAATTTTAAAAGAGTTTGACAAAGGGAGGTCATTATGATGGAAATCTTCTATGTTATACTAGCCCACACTTCCTGTAAACAATATACTCTTCAAGTATCACCTCAGACCTTTCGGAAGATATGCACTGTGTATATAATCATGGCAGTTGCTCAATAGTAATAAAATACAAATTGCATTAATGACAGTTTGTAACTCCTGCTATGGGAAGGGGGTGGGGGGTTATAGAACCTGTGCTATGCCAGTAATTATAGGTAAGGAGCTCTGTCATTTTCAAAGATTATAAAAGGCCATAATAACTTGTACCGGCCAGTAATCCTGAAACACTGTTCAAGTCTTGCAGTTTATTCAGTTGAGGATTCATCCAAGCTGAGTTATCAGCAAGATCTTGTAGTTTGTGTATTGAAATCACTGATCTGTTTCTGAACTTCTTTCATTGACTCCTAGTCTATTTTCAGTCCTCGTAGATATGGCTTTAGTTTGTGCTGTCTACTTAAACTGAGAGGTACAAAAATGAGATTTTTGTGATTTATTGCTTAATTTGACCCTTTCTGCTGTTCATACTTGTTGTAGACAGAATTCCTACCCTATCAGTTGTATAGGTAATTTATGTGCATTACCTGTACACAGTAGAGACTTGCATTCCCTGTTTTCAAGATCCTCACAAGGACGCCTTGATAGGTTTACATGACCAGGATGATTTCTTAAGTTTAGCTGATATTTCTTTAAGGAAAAAATTATCCTACAACTTGAATCTAAATCTGACCATAACCCTCTGAGATATAGTCAGACAAACACACATATATACAGAAACACAACATGGATAAAAAAACTAACCACCTTCAAAATTAAGATATAGATAAAATAATTGAAATCATTGTAATAAATCATTAAAAAAAACTATAAATGGTGCACAGGGCTACAAACATATCTCTGCCCCACAGCATTTTAACTTCTTTGTGTTAATGTTTGAGTTGTTAATTTAAATGAAACCCTGCTGTTATTGGATGTAATCCTTGTTATATTCACTGTTTTTACATTTATTAAAGCACATCTTAACAATGCTAATGGTTTGAATGGTAGGTAAGTGTAATAAATGTTACACTGCAATCAAAACTGTTTTATGTAGATATTTGTATTAGCTGAGGCATTTTCTTTTTAGATTACATTTGAAATTATATATTAAATCTCATTTCCTCAAATTTGTCAAAGGAAAATATTAGCATCTATAATGTTTTATCAATCATCTGAATTTTGCCATTCATGAAAAGTTGCAAGACACTTCATGTGCAAAAAAGTAGATATTATGTCATTGTAGTTTTTATTTGAGACATTTTAAGTTTAGTGTATCCAACCATAGTCTAACTAGGTTTCTTTTAATTTGTTAAACCTAATTTATAATGTGGTGTGTGATTGGAAATCACTGTATTCTGTATTACCTGTATCTTTTTAATTCAAATTCCATAGACAGTGTAGAGAGACCTGTTCCCTCTCTTGGGAGGTTTCATAGGCTTTATCACTGCTGAATTTCAGGAGTTTATGAAACAGAGCATCAGTCAGCTGGTGGTTGAGGATGAGGAGGAAGAGACAGCCAACCTCAGCAACGGGAGTAAACACGGTCCTGTTTCCATGGCAAAACCTATCCCCACAGTGAGGAAACTGATACTGTAGTTATGTGCAACAATCTGATAATAAAAATTCATTGAAAAATTATGTTAATTAGCAGGTTTTAAAATGTTTTTATATTTAACATGTTTAATATATATATGAATTTAGACAAATAACCCCCCCCTCTTTATAGACTCATCATTAGTAAATGTGGGTGGCTGTTATAGGTTGATGAGGTGCTAATGTAGTGAGTATAAATACATATCCTGTGAAGCTCCAGCTCTGATTTATCTGAACCGGGGCCTAGAAGTGACTCCATCTTACCGTCTTCTTGAAGTTCAGGCCAAGCACATTATTCTTGCCTGCATGCTGTTAGTATTGTGGCTAGGTTTTCTTTATCTGCTTTTTCCTTTTTCTGCTTATTAATTAGCTTGTATTTAGCACTGCCCATAACTGATGTTAACTATTTCATCTATTGCAGAGAAACAACTTGGATGAATTATTTGGCCCATCCTCACCACCTGGTATTCTCAGCGCTGAACAGCTGGTAAGGGGTTTTTCACTTTTGATAGGGTGTTACATCATTTTACTATATATAACAAGAACACAGGACCCTATAATTTGACTGCTTTATGGGATCACTAATTCCTGTTTCTGACTTTAAATGGTCTTAGATTTCTTTAATTTAGCATAAAACTATTCTCTTGATTCATATCAAGACTTAGCTTTTGTTTTAAATCCAATTAAACTTCTTACAGAACTGTTTGACTTTTGTATTACTTTGACTTTTAGTACAAAATAAACTACAATTCTAGAAAACTTCAAAGTTACATAACATCTATTCACTCTGTTGCTATATGATCTGCATTTTCTTGATTCACTAGACAGTTCCGGATTATATTTGTTCATAATCCTTTTCACCTATTGAATGTAAAAGTTGAATACTTGCAGGTATCCCCTGGCAAGCAGAATATCTGGGGGTCCCCAGCTAAGGATGCATTTTTTAACAGCCAGGAGGACAGCCTGAAAGCCTTGCTTAGACAGCTTCAGTCACCATTACCACCAGTAAGAACCTGTCAGCTGTAGAATTATTTTAGTTTTACCAAATCAGGGCTTGGCATGCACAGTAAACAGCTTACCAAGTGCAACCAAAGTTCAGCTTGTACATGCCTGTCTGGGATAATGGGTTTAACATAAACCATTCTCCAACTCCTGACTTTAAACTGAATTTAAGTTAGCCATTTTCTTTCTTGGAGAAAAGAAATCCAGGCCTCCCACACTAGCATAAAATCATAAAATTCATAAATTTTCCCAAATTGCCATAAAATAGCATAAAATAAGTAACAAAACCATAAAATTATAAAATTTTGTTGTAATTACCTAATAACATTTGTTTCAACTTCAAAGTCAATGGCTGTTTTGAATACTGCCCAAAATACCATGTGTGTATATTTGCATCGCATTCAACACTAGCGGTGTGTGGGCTAGAGAAAAAAAATATTTTTTTCTTGTAAAGCATGAAAATATTATATGCAATATCCTCAACTGCTGTTGAGATATTCATGACCTAAACTGCTGCATTTATCTATGATGTATATGTCACAGTGTAGATTGGAATATTCAAATGTACACTGGTTAAGATTTGGATTGCCAGAAGTGAATCATTTTATTTTACGATATCCTGAAATACACTAGTTCCCTTTGAAATATCTAGATAAGTCTACAGTTTTATTAGCTCAGCTGACTATAAGTCATCTGAGCTATAGTCGTGGTCCTTTGTCTGTCGGCCGTCTGGCTGTTAACAGGGCACGTTTTGAAACCGTTGGACCTACGAATCCAAAATTTTGCATACTGTTAGATGTCCATTAAAATCTCCTACCATGTCAAAAATTTGGTCACTAGGACTTCATTCCTTCGAAAAACCATTGTTACACTTCAAGGCTGTCTAATTTCAAAACCACTAATCTGTTATTGATGATTTTAGTATTCATATTCTTACATAAAGTTTCTATGAACATAATAAAATTTAGGTCAGAATGGTGTATTGTTTTGAAGTTATGGGCCCAAATATAATGCAATTTTAAAAAAATTCAGAAATATATTTACTCTTTTAACATGAGAATTGCTGAAGCTGGAGACTTTTTTTCAGGAATATAACTTTATTTAATAAAGATTCAATTGTTTATCCAAAATAAGATCTGAATTTTGCAAATTTTTCAAGTTATTAGCATAAATAAAAAAACAATCCCTAAATTTTGTCCAACTTTTGCAATGACACGTTTTTTCCCTGAAAGCACTGTTGATTTAATTTTCACAGCATATATACATAATGATTTAATCTTTTAAAATCTGAAATTTCAAAGGAATTGATTGGAAAGTGTAGCTTTTTTATTCAAGTTTTCATACACCATGTCAAGTGTTGTTTACATCTACTCCACCTAGTAGTACAGCCTTCACTCTTGTTATGTTACCTGCCCCAGGCATCTTGCCTTGGCTCAGCTTGGCCACTACAAGCAGGCTTCCCCTCTGCCCTGCACTACCCCCCCCCCCCCCTCCCCCAGATGGTGCATTAACTAGATGGATATTATATTTTTTTGTATTTTATTAATTGTTCTTCTTGGCAATGCTACATTTTTAGATTCTGTATTGTACCACTAGGGTTATAATGATTAAAGTCCACATTCAATTGTGTCCACAAAGTGGTGTATTTCTATGAAAGTGTGGATATTCATCAGATAAGTAATTCCTTACTTCAGAAGAGTAAAAACTTCACCAGGTGTGAAATTGACTATTCATTCCAGTAATAAATATAGCTGAGATAGTAATTAGCAGAATGATATTCTCATTCAACCAACAGTGTATATACTTTATTTGAAAAGATGATTTTATTTTATCAAATTTACTGAATCCTTTATTTTATTTCTGTGAATAAAATTAAAAATTTACTGAAAACTCCAATGTGCAAAACTTTTCAATAGTGTTTCAAGGGATAATCTTAACGATGCCATGTTGTGGCATTATTTTCTTTGAAATTCCGTTAAAAAATTTGTGATTTAAAAATAATAAAAAACATGTGTATGCATAATGACCAAATATGAGCTACACTCTGGATATATAATGATTCAAACTTAAAATTCTGATATTTTAACTTATATTTTCAGATTTTTAATTACAAATTTATAAAACTTGTTAATAAAAAAAATGAATCAGATAAAAACTATTAATGGAAAAAGTGGATATGCTAAAAAATAGGCTTATATATAAACTTAAATTAATTATTCCCTTGAAAGTGAAATAAAGGTATTAGCACATTCTGTCCACTTGCCTGT
Source organism: Sipunculus nudus (assembly GCA_026874595.1). Lineage (NCBI taxonomy): Eukaryota > Metazoa > Annelida > Sipuncula > Golfingiida > Sipunculidae > Sipunculus > Sipunculus nudus. Next base: position 84,354,454 of record CM049311.1, on the reverse strand, counting down.
CCATCTGTAAATTTTTCATATGCATCACAGTATCTGAAAACCTTTACTGTTTTTCTTCATAACAGTCTTGTCAGAGTATAAGTTTTGCAATCATATATTTAGAACTTAATAATAACCAAGTAGGAGGGCCCTTTCCTCTTAGTTTCTCATATGCTTATATATATGAAAAACATCACAATAGAATATTTTGCATTTGCAAAAATTTCAAACTTCAGCTGAGTGCCGAGACCCATGGGTCCCTTATTGTTTTACACTTTATGCCAAATGCTTTTAAATTAAGTTCAGTTCAGTTCATTTATTTGCCACAAGAATTTATACATCATACATGAAATTGTTCCTTTATATATAGTTATTCCTGTGACAAAGAGGACGGACTCATAGAGTATATATGTCCTTTCACTATTATCATTAAATGTAGAAGGTTATATGGTGCATTGTCCAAAAAGAAAACTAAAATTTCAGAGAAAACAAACTATAAATTAAAATTTAATTATGAAAATGGAGTAAAATATAATGAATATGATTCTTAAATGGAGGAAAAGAATTCTCTCAGACAGCGTTTTAATGTTGATATTGTACAACAAGGATCAGTATCTTATAATCTTAATTATATTGTTTCAAACTCCAGCGCCTTTGAATTGTAAAGTTTTAATGGAGGCAGCAGTTTTACATACTGGTACATGGAAAAAAATGCATTCTTCTTGTCTTGTTATGATGTACATCTCAGTATTTGCAGAATAATTCAAATAAAATTAAAGGTAACATTTCATAATTTATCTTATTGTAGATATATTCTGGATAAACTATTTAAAAGATATGATTTTGTTATAATAATAAATAAATATGTAAAATCATGATATTGTGGCAGTGATATATAAATGTTTTTAGCTCAGCTGACTATAAGTCATCTGAGCTATAGTCGTGGTCCATTGTCCGTCGTCCGTCCGTCTGTTTTGCCGTCCGTCCGTCTGTCTGTCTGTCTGTCTGGATGTCCGTCCGTAAGACAGGCACGTTTCGACACCGTTGGACCTACGAATCTGAAATTCGGCATACAGTTAGATGTCCCCAAAATCACCTACCATGCCGAAAATTGGGTCAATAGGACTTCGTTCCTTCGAGATATTAAAGAAAAACCTCAATTTTTTATTAGAAATCTATTTTCACACTTCAGGAATGCCTAATATCAAATCCACTCATCTGGTTTTCTTCATATTTACCATAAATGTTCCTCTATATAGTTCCTATGTACATGCCAGATATTAAGTCAGTATTATATAATTTAAAAAAGTTATGGGCCCAAACATAATGGACTTTGTAAAAAAATCAGGAAGATATTTGGTCACTTAAGACCAAAAGTGTTAAAGGTAGGGACTTTTTTCCAGTAATACAACTTTTAATAATCAAAATTTAATTGTATACCAAAAATTAGATCAAAATCTGTTAAATTTGTTTAAATATTGGCAAAAATATAAAATTGGTACCTTAAATTTTGCCCAACTTTGGCCGCGGCACATTTTTTTACTGTAAGTACTGTGGATTTAATTTTCACAGCATGTATATATAAGGATTTAATCTGTTCAAATCTGAAATTTGAAAATAAAAGCTGCAAAATTAGACTAGTTATTGAATTTTTTGGAGGCTCTTGTTGTATTCCCTTACATTGTCAAGCAGTCCACTTCGATGGCTGTAGGTCATTCAGTGCACATCTCTATGCTCCCCAGGCTGTTGGCATAATTTTAGATGTCCCCAAAATCTCCTACCATACCAAAAATTGGGTCATTAGGACTTCGTTCCTTCGAGATATTAAGGAAAAAAACTCCATTTTCCATAAAAAAAAGCCATTGTTACACTTCAAGGCTGCCTAATATCAAAACCACTGATCTGTTTTTGATCGTATATAGTATTCACATTCTTTCATACATTTTCTATGAACTTACCAAAAATTAGGTCAATATTTGGTATTATTTTGAAGTTATGGGCCAAAACATAATGCAATTTTTTAAAAAATCAGGAAATATATTTACTCACCTAACATGAGAATTGCTGAACCTAGAGACTTTTTTTCAGGAATATAACTTTATTTAATCAAGATTCAATTGTTTACCCAAAATTAGATCTGAATTTTGCAAATTTTTCAAGTTATTAGCATAAATAAAAAATCAATACCTGAAATTTTGTCCAACTTTGGCACTGTTGATTTAATTTTCACAGCATATATACATAAGGATTTAATCTTTTAAAATCTGAAATTTCAAAGATATTGATTGGAAAGAATAGCTTTTATTCATGTTTTCATACACCATGTCAAGTGTTGTTTACATCTAGCCCACCTAGTAGTACAGCCTTCACTTGCATTATGTAACCCACCCCAGGCAGCTTGCCTTGGGTCAGCTTGGCCACTACCAGCAGGCTTCCCCTCTGCCCTGCAATCCCCCCCCCCCCCTCCCCAGATGGTGCATAAAGTAATTCCTTACTTCAGAGGAGTAAACACTTCACCAGGTGTGAAATTGACTATTAATTCAAGTAATAAATTAAAACTGGGATAGTAATTAGCACAATGATATTGTTTGTCCCTCATTCAACCAACAGTGTGTATACTTTATTTGAAAAGATGTTTTATTTTATCAAATTTACTGAATCTTTTATTTTATTTTGGTGAATAAAATTAAGCATGTACTGAAAACTCCAATGTGCAAAACTTTTTAATAGTGATTCAAGGAATATTCTTGTAGATGCCATGTTTTGGCATTATTTTCTTTTAAATTCAGTTTAAACATTTATGATTTAAAATAATAAAATATGTGTGTATGCATAATATGACCAAATATGAGCTACACTCTGGATATATGATGATTGCAACTTTTGCAACAATTCTAATATTTTAACTTATATTTTCAGGGTTTTTTATTAAAAATTTATAAAACCTGTAAATAAAAAAAATGATTCAGATAAAAACTTCTTAATGGAAAAAGTGGATATGCTTAAAAAAATAGGCTTATATATAAACTTAAATGCATTATTCCCTTGAAAGTGAAATAAAGGTATTACTAGTAGTCCATTCTGTCCACTTGCCTGTAGATCTGTAAATTTTCATATGCATTACAGTATCTCAAAACTTTTACTGTTTTTCTTCATGACAGTCTTGTCAGAGTATTAGTTTGCAATCATATATTTAGAACTTTACTATAACCAAGTAGGAGGGCCCCTTTCCTCTTACCGTTTCATATTCTTATATAAATGAAAAACATTACAATAGAATATTTCTACATCCACCTTCATGCTGCCCTCACTTTTCCCTTCTCCGAACCCCATCCCAAAGTCAGCCTCAGTAAGCAAGAACAAGATGAAACAGATATATTCATACTTTAATATTTTGTATAAATATTCGTCCATAGGTACCTATGTACATGCCAGAAATTATGTCAATATTGTGTAATATGTAGACATAGTGGGCATCACAATAATGTACCTTGTCAAGACTAAAGAGATATTGTGTCATACAGTCACAAATTCATAAATCACTTCATCAGCAAAGTTAATCATAACATCATATCTGTCAAATTGAAAGCTTGCATTTACTGTTTTTCTTCATGACAGTCTTGTCAGAGTATTAGTTTGCAGTCATATATTTAGAACTTTACTATAACCAAGTAGGAGGGCCCCTTTCCTCTTACCGTTTCATATTCTTATATAAATGAAAAACATTACAATAGAATATTTCTACATCTACCTTCATGCTGCCCTCACTTTTCTCTTCTCCGAACCCCATCCCAAAGTCAGCCTCAGTAAGCAAGAACAAGATGAATCAGATATATTCATACTTTAATATTTTGTATAACTATTCGTCCATAGGTACCTATGTACATGCCAGAAATTATGTCAATATTGTGTAATATGTAGACATAGTGGGCATCACAATAATGTACCTTGTCAAGACTAAAGAGATATTGTGTCATACAGTCACAAATTCATAAATCACTTCATCAGCAAAGTTAATCATAACATCATATCTGTCAAATTGAAAGCTTGCATTTACTGTTTTTCTTCATGACAGTCTTGTCAGAGTATTAGTTTGCAGTCATATATTTAGAACTTTACTATAACCAAGTAGGAGGGCCCCTTTCCTCTTAGCTTTTCATATTCTTATATAAATGAAAAACATTACAATAGAATATTTCTACATCTACCTTCATGCTGCCCTCACTTTTCTCTTCTCCGAACCCCATCCCAAAGTCAGCCTCAGTAAGCAAGAACAAGATGAATCAGATATATTCATACTTTAATATTTTGTATAACTATTCGTCCATAGGTACCTATGTACATGCCAGAAATTATGTCAATATTGTGTAATATGTAGACATAGTGGGCATCACAATAATGTACCTTGTCAAGACTAAAGAGATAATGTGTCATACAGTCACAAATTCATAAATCACTTCATCAGCATAGTTAATCATAACATCATATCTGTCAAATTGAAAGCTTGCAGACTACCATACACTTTAGATCCTTCAACAAATAGCCTTATCATCATTCTACTACTGCTTATTACTGCTGTCATTGCATTCATATTTGCTCAGATATATCACAATTTTCAACCCCTCCTAAATAAATAAAAAATAAACCACTATATTTGACTCTGTTAATCCATCAGTCAGGTTATTTCATTTATCATTTACTCACATATTACATTACATTTCTTTATAATAGCCCAACATGTCCATGATATTCATAAGCTTTATCGACTCAGTATAGTATCACAGTGGAGAAACATTTATAGTCCAATCACGATCAGCTGAGCGCCGTGACCCATGGGTGCCTTGTTTTTCCTTTATACTTTTATGTAGTCTAGTTTGAAATAAAACTGCAGCTATAGATTTCATTGCACATTGTTGTATATGACCTGCGGTCTCCATTCTCCAGGTGAGGTTCTTAAAACCAGGTTTACCTCAGATGAAGGCTCCACAGAAGAAAATTTTATGACTCTTCATGTCATATGTTATTATATTAAAACAATTCATCCCTAGGAATGGACTCTGTAGCTGTAGTGGAAGTTGTTTTAAGGAATCCCATATTTTAGTAAAACAAAAACAAATTTGTTTTATTATCGTTACAGCTTTATGACAGTGCTGGATGTTGTTTTACAAAGTGCTGTATTTAGGAGGAAAGTCAATTTTTTTCATTTTATGCTTGGAAGCATTAATAACTTTATAATTATCATTACAAATGTAAAGCTGAAAGATTTACTCTGTAAAACATTTTTTCTACATTTGATGTGCTTATCAGTGTTAAATAGATCCTTGAGTGTTTTAATTATTTATTGTAAATGCTGCATACTGCATAGTTTAAATTGTGATTACAAATCAGTTGGGAAAATTGCTATACGTGAATCCCTAGTTTGTTTCATTCCCTAAAATCTGTATATATTAATTTTAATATCTATGATTTTATTCATTTGGTTTATGTTCAAAGGTGGGCCCTGTATTGTCACCCCAGGAAAAAATTAACATTTAATCAGATATTTTTGTGTACACTTAAAAGAAATAGAAACTTAAAATAAATCTTAACAACAAGGGTAAGATATTCTATTGTAGATTAGTGTATTTCAGGATATTCCAAAATAGACTTTCACCTGGTTACATATAAGCTATAATAATCAGAAATTCTAAAGAAAACTAGTGTATTACAAACATTATTTTACAACCAATTCCTATAACTAGTGAACACAAAAATTATTTCTGTGCCATTCGGTAATTCCCACTCCTACGTTTAGAAATCCAAAAATCCAAAGGCTGATTAGTAATATATCATCCACTTTCATACCATTACTCTCATCCTGATGCAATTGACTGCACCTTCTTCATATTTTTTGTGTAAAACCTATACAGCTTCATAACACACTGGGCAGAATCGGACTCTCAAGAGTATGACTGCTGGTTAGGGCTTGTGGGCTTCGAAATCTGTAGCCCACAGTGCACCTGGGCTTCTGTAAACACAGAAGGTGCAGGTATTAGTGCAGTGAAGAGGGTTTTGTAGTCAAAGTTTGACTGTTGAGACAATTGGTTCTAGCTGTCCCACTTCCAAACAGGAAGAGATTGGTTTTTAGTAGAAATGACCTCTGGCTGAAGGGTGTGCTTAATTATAATATGTTACCTGATATCATGTTTTCCTTCCTCTTCATTTAATAGGTATTGTAAATTAAATACTATAATTGTATCTGCCAAGACTTTGCGGAGACTGTTTTCAGCCCACCACCACTGTCGCCGCCGCCGTGTAGGTGTCCGGAGAACTCCTCCATAACCACTGGGCAGAATTTTATGAAACCAGGGATTATGTTCGGGCTACATGTGAACTGCTGTGCCCCCATTTAGTTTTGACCTCTGACCTTTCCTCTGCGCTCTGCATCCATCTGTGCATCTGTTCTGACACATTAACCCACATATCTCGGGAACTGTTTGACTGATCAGGAAAAAATTTTTCACAAATGTAGCCCTTGGATAGCTTTATAACATACATAAAAAATGGTGGCACCACCTGCAATCATTTTTGCACAGCGTCCATCTGTTCATCTGCCTTTGGCATAAAATCACATATCTCTGCATTTGTTGGACTTATCCACCTGAAATTTTGCATGTGTATACATCCTGGGGCGCTTTCTTGATTTTATTACAGATGGCACCACGTACATTCACGTTTATGCTGCAGACATCTAAGCTCATAACTCGGCAATCGTTTGACTGATTGGGCGAAAATTTTGCATGTGTATAGATCTCACATAGCTCTTTATCATATGCAGAACTGGTGGCGCCACCTGCAACCATTTTTGCACAGCGTCCGTCTGTTTGTCTGCCGAGGGATAAAATCACTCATATCTTTGCAGTGGTTTGACTTATCTGCCTAAAATTTTGCATGTTTAGACATCTTGGACAGCTTTCATGATTTTATGACAGGTGGGGCCAACTACATTTGACATTTCGGCTGCAGACATCCATGCTTATATGCAACACACCTCACTCTATTTCACCTTGCCACACAATCCATGCCTCACTTCACCCGTCCCACTCTGATTTCAGCGGATACATGTAGTCGCTTGTCGACTACCTGTATTCTAGTTGTTAACTGGAAATAGAATATAGTCAACAGGCAGATGAATACTAATACTTTGCAATTCAGGTTGGTGTGGTACAACAGCAGCAATCAGGGAACCTGCCAAATGCCAAAACTGTGGAGGAGCTGGAACAAGAGTTGTTAACTTCAGGCAAAAACGGAAACGGAGGTGCCAAGGTGATGACTGTCGAGGAACTGGAGCGTGAAATGTGTCCACCAGGTGGCACTGGCAAGCCTCCAACTTCTCTCCCTCCAGGATTTCCTTTCCCCCTAGGAACCCCTCAAGGTGGTGCACCATTCAGTGTGCCACCCCCAGGTCATCATCATATGCATCAGGTACGGAGAAATAAGTAAATGCTTTATATTGATAAGTTTACAGTAAAACCCCGCTAACAGGACCACCTGCGGGACCAGGCAAAGTGGTCGTGTTAGCGGGGTGGTCGTGTTAGCGGGCTGATTGTACATTAGTCTGCCAATATTAACGCAGGCGATAATATGGGTATTTCAAGTTAATGTTAAGTTTTTGTCCCTGTTTAATATAAAAATTAAATATAAAGAAAAATAAATAACAAATATGAACATGATTCAAACAGTTTTATTCACATAGAAATAAAACAAATAGATTGAATAAGCCATAATACAAGTCAATGGGCATTATATAAATTGTACAGTCTACACTCGTCCAAAATATTCATCCAGAGTTGACTGTTTCTTCAACTTGACAGTTTCTTTCAGTGCTTCAGTTTGCTGCTTTTCCTCAAGTTGGCTCATGGGCTGCCATAAATCAGGACAGGACTCCTGGCAGAAGACTTTCAGTTTATCAGCCCATATCAAGGTGGCAGATGGGACGGGTGGTTTGCTGTCATTAGGCTTAGCTTCTGCGGTGTTTTCCTCTTCATATTCTTTTTGTCTATCTTCTGTCAGATCACTCATGAGTCAATCCTCCCAGCCTGCTTGCACGTTGTCTTGTAATGCAAGATCCTTGTCGATGGCAACGTAGTCATCTGGATCACTGAGGGTGTTGCTACAAACATTCTTTTCTCGGGCTATATCAAGTAATCTTGACAGAGGCAGGTCATCCTCATCCGCGTTATCTTCACTGGATACAGATGGTCCTGTCAGTCCACATGCTCTGAAGCACTTTTCCACAGTTGTTCATTTCATCTCTTGAACTGAAGCTGCAAGCCGTTGGCAGGCGTCCAGCACTGACACGCTACGGACAACCTCAGTCGCTGATTCAGCACTGTCCAGGCGGTTAAGGACATGGCGTAACACCCGCTTCCTGTATCCAAGTTTAACAGCCTGGATTATCCCTTGATCCAGTGGCTGCAAAACAGATGTAGAATTTGGTGGCAAGTAGATCAGTTTGACATCTGACAGGTTGAGGTCCTTGGGGTGTGCAGGGGCATTATCCAGTATCAATGCCACGTGTCGACTTTGAGACTTCATGCGCCGGTTGAATGATAAGACCCACTCCTAAAAAGAGCCCCTGTCATCCATGCCTTCTTATTCCAGCGGTAAGTTACTGGCAGATGGTTTGCACTGATATTCTTGAAACAACGAGGTTTCTCAGCATGACCGATAACTAATGTACGCTCAAAGTCACCAACGGCATTAACACACAGTGAAGCAGTGATTCTCTCCTTTGACTTCTTCCCGCCACTACAGGTTTCACCCTTTTCTCTCATCGTCTTATCAGGCAAAGCTCGATAGAAGAGTCCCGTTTCATCCATATTGTAAATGTCCATAGGGGCGTAACCATGCATCTAGCAGTGTTGGCAGCATGTCCTTCCACTCTGCTACGCTGGTCATATCAACCGATGCGCGCTCACCCGATACTGAGCCAAAAGTGATGTTATGCCGATTGCGGAATCGATCAAGCCAGCCGCTGGACGCCTTGAATTCCGTCTTACCAAGTCTCTGTGCAATCTTCAGTGCCTGTTCTTGTATAAGTGGTCCGGACACTGGCATGGACATAGCGCGCGCACGTTTAAACCACTCCCATGTCATTGCATCAATCTCATGTAGCTGGAGTCCGAGACACGCTTGCTTCCTAGCACCTGAAATTATAAAATGACAAGGCTGGTAAATGATAATGATTAGGCAAGGACTATGTATCGATAATTGAAGCATTTTTAATAATAAATGGCATTACTGATTCAATTGAAATAAAGTTTAAATTTTAATAAAGTACGGGTACTCGCTTCCTGGTAACTGAAAATATTTAAATGAAAAATATGATAAATTATAATACACTGCCATCAAGTCAGCCTTGCGTTTCAGGATGACTTGCACTTGTGTCTTTCCTTTCCCAAACTGAGTGGCCAGTTTTCTTTGACTTGTACCGGGCTGAGTCTCTGCGGTCTTGATGAGTTCTATCTTCTCCTTGAGGCTGAGCTCTCTTGGTTTTTTACGAGTTGGCGTTGAAGTCATTCTAACAGCATTGGTCTGAACACAAAGATGGTCTGATGTCAAACACGTAGTGAGGACAGAATGAACACATCAAATTATAAGCGTTATTTATATGGTTCCTGCTTAATAATTGAAATGTGATTTGTCACAGTTTTACTTTACTCACCTGTATGTATGCGTTTGGTGTCAGTTATGTTTGCCAAACTCCTTTTTGATCAATATGTTAAATGCTAATCTAGCAGCCGTACTCAACAAACAATGTAAAGGACCATGGAGTTCAATATCTATTGATGCGTATAGTTAGGCTAACAGGTTCAGCGGCATTATAAACAAGCCTAACTATGGCTGGGCAGATAAAAGCGGTCTTTCCCATATGCCGGGCTAATTTAGCCGGGGCTATTATCTATGTCCAGGCTGTTTGCTGAGCGTGTCATCTGCTCACCGGGCCGCGGTCACCACGGGCCAGTGGTCGTGATACGGCTAATTAATTACGGGCTATTATCTAAGTCCAAGCTGGGCGATGAGCGTGTTATCTGCTTAAGGGGCCGCGGTCACCACGGGCAAGTGGTCGTGATACAGGGGCTCATCTGAAGGTCGGGACTAGAAAAGGTGGTCGTTGGTCGTTATAGCGGGGTGGTCGTGTTACTGAAGTTTTTTATATGATATTTATACTAGACAATTCTGGGACCAAGAAAAGTGGCCGTGTTAGCGGGATGGTCGTGTTAACGGGGTGGTCCTCATGCGGGAGTTCACTGTATTTGTTTATTAGCTCAGCTGACTGTAAGTCATCTGGGCTATATTAACAAAAGTAAAAAATTGGTACCTTAAATTTTGCCCAACTTTGATAATGGCACGTTTTTTTCCTGAAAGTACTGTGGATTTAATTTTCACAGCATGTTTTAGTTAGCATTTTGTCTGTTAATACCAAAAATTTGAAACCAGTTGATCAAAAACTGAAGATTTTATTCAAGTTTTCAAGCATCATGTAACATATTGTTTACATCAAGCTAGTGTTATGCAGTTTGCAAGAGATCAGCTCCCCAGCTTCAGCTCTCAGTTCCTAAAATTTGGCATACAATTAGATGTCTCCAAAATCCCCTACCATGCCAAGAATTTGGTCACTAGGACTTAATTCCTTTGAGATATTAATGAAAAACTTCATTTTTCCATTAAAAACCCATTGTTACACAAGACTGCCTAATATCAAAACCACTGATCTGACTTTAATCATGTATAATATACATATTTTTCTATACATTCTCGATGCACAAGCCAGAAAGATGTTAGTATTGCGTGATTGTTTTACTTTATGGGCCCAAACATAATGCACTTTGTATAAAATCAAGAATTATATTTACTCCCTTAACAAGAGGTACATGTACCCCCCAGAAAAGTAAAAAATTTCATGCAAAAACTTCAATATCTCATTAACTACTTGACTGATGGTCATGATTTTTGGCATACCTATTGATCATGAGATGTTCCATCAGTTCCTGCAGACTGGTGGCGCCACCTGTATTTTTCCATTTTTTACGAATTTTTTTCTCTATTTTTGAGACCTTTCAAAATGTGAACATCTGTTAACAAGGCACAAATCATAAAGACTGGACCTAGAATCTTAATTCTTGACACACTGAGAGGTCCATGAAAAATCTTCTTGGAAACCAGAAACTAGTTCTCTGTTTACCATATCCTTCGAGCTATGGGGCCCCAAAGTACCCCCAGAGTAGTAAAAAATTTCATACAAAAACTTCAATATCTCAATAACTACATCACTTATGGTCATGATTTTTGGCATACATTTTGATTATGAGATGTTCGATCAGTTCCTGCAGACTGGTGGTGCCACCTATATTGTATGATTTTTTACGATTTTTTTCCTCTATTTTTGAGACCTTTAAGGATGCTGTCATCTGTTAACGTGGCACAAATCGTAACGAATTGACCTAGAATCTTCATTCTCTACACACTGAGAGACCTATGAAAAGTCTCCATGGAAACCAGAAATTAGGTCTCTGTTACCCATATTCTGCGAGCTATGGGGCCCCAAAGTACCCCCCTAGAAAAGTAAAAAATTTCATACAAAAACTTCAATATCTCATAAAATACTTGACTGATGGTCATGATTTGTGGCATAACTATTGATCATGAGATGTGTCATCACTTCCTGCAGACTGGTGGCGCCACCTGTATCGTTCGATTTTTTATGAATTTTTTTCTCTATTTTTGAGACCTTTCAAAATGTGAACATCTGTTAACAAGGCACAAATCGTAAAGACTGGACCTAGAATCTTCATTCATGACACACAGGGAGACCCATGAAAATTCTCCATGGAAACCTGAAATTAGGTCTCTGTTACCCATATTCTTTAGGCTGTATGGATCCAATACCCCCCAGAATAATGGAAAATTTGATACAAAAAGTGCAGTATCTCAATAACTACAACACTGATGGTCATGATTTTCGGCATACATATTGATCATGAGCTGTTCCATCAGTTTCTGCAGACTGGGTGCGCTACCTCTATTTTTTTCAAATTTTTATGAATTTTTTTTCTCTTTTTTTGAGACCTTTAAGGATGTGGTTATCTGTCAACAGGGTACAAATTGCAACAAATGGACCTAGGAACTTCATTCTTGTCATGCAAGGAGGCCCATGAAGAGTGCCTGTGGAAACTTGAAATTAGGTCTCTGTTACCCATATCCTTCAAGCTATAGGACTCTGAAGTATCCCTCAGAATAATGGACAATTTGATACACAAGCTGAAGTATCTGAACAACTAATGGGGAGATCATCATGATCCTTTGCAATGATATTGACCATTAAGTGTTTTTAGCTCAGCTGACTGTAAGTCATCTGAGCTATAGGGATCACCTTTTGTCCGGCCGGCCGGGCGTCTGTCCGTTAACAGGGCACAAATCGTAACCGCTAGAACTGGAATCTTCTTACTTGACATCCTGGGAGGTCTATGGAAATTCTCCTTGTAAACCTGAAATTAGGTCACTGAGACCTATATTCTTCATGCTATGGGGTTCCGAAGTACCCCCCCAGAATAATGGAAAATTTGATACAAAAGCTCAAGTATCTTAACAACTAATGCATTGATCATCATGATTTTTTGCATGGATATTGATCATGGAGTGTTTCATCAGTTTCTGCAGACTGGTGGCGCCACCTGTATTTTTTCGATTTTTACCAATATTTTTCTCTATTTTTGAGACCTCTTAAGATGCGGCCATCTGTTAACAGGGCACAAATCGTAACAACTACACCTATAATCTTCTCTCTTGACATGCAGGGAGGCCCATAAAAAGTCTCTTTGGAAACCTGAAATTAGGTCTCTGTTACCCATAACCTTTGAGCTATGGGGCTCTGAAGTACCCCCCAGAATAATGGAAAATTTGATACAAAAGCTCAAGTATCTAAACAACTATTGCAGTGATCACCATGATTCTTTGCATGGATATTGATCATGGAATGTGTCATCAGTTTCTGCAGTATGGTGGCGCCACCTGTATTTTTTTTATTTTTACAAATTTTTTTCTCTATTTTTGAGACCTCATAAGATGCGGTCATCTGTTAACATGGCACAAATCGTAACAACTGGACCTAGAATCTTTTCTCTTGACATGCTGAGAGGCCCATGAAAAGTCTCCTTAAAAACTTGAAATTAGGTCTCTGTTACCCATAACCTCTGAGCTATGGGGCTCCGAAGTACCCCCCAGAATAATGGAAAATTTGATACAAAAGCTCAAGTATCTGAACAATTATTATATTGATCACCATGATTCTTTGCATGGATATTGATCATGAAATGTATCATCAGTTTCTGCATTCTGGTGGCGCCACCTGTATTTTTTCAATTTTTAGCTCAGCTGACTGAAAGTCATCTGAGCTATAGGGATCACCTTTTGTCCGTCGTCCGTCCGGCCATCCAGGCGTCTGTCTGTTAACAGGACACAAATCGTAACCGCTAGACCTGGAATCTTCTTACTTGACATCCTGGGAGGTCTATGGAATTCTCCTTGTAAACCTGAAATTAGGTCACTGTGACCTATATTCTTCGAGCTATGGGGTTCTGAAGTACCCCCCAGAATAATGCAAAATTTAATACAAAAGCTCAAGTATCTGAACAACTAATGCATTAATCACCATGATTCTTTGCATGGATATTGATCATGGAGTGTTTCATCAATTTCTGGAGATTGGTGGCGCCACCTATATTTTTTTTATTTTTTACAATTTTTTTCTCTACTTTTGTGATCTTTAAACATTTGGTCATCTGTAATCAGGGCACAAATCATAATGACTGGACCTAGAATCTTCTGTCCTCACCTCCAGGGAAGCCCATAAAAGGTCTACATGGAAACCTGAAATAAGGTCCCTGTTACCCATATCCTTCATGCTCTGGGGCTCCGAAGTACTCCCCAGAATAAAGATTTGGTCATCTGTTAACAGAGCACAAATTATAATGACTTGACCTAGAATCTTCTTTCTTGATATGCTGGGAGGCCCCTGAAAAGTCTCCTTGTGCACCTGAAATTACATCTCTGTTACCCATATCCTTCATCCTATGCGGCTTTGAAATACCCCCCAGAATAAACATTTGGTCATCTGTTAACAGGGCACAAATCAGAATAACTGGACCTAGAATTTTATTTTTTGACATGCTGGGAGACCCCTGAAAAGTCATCTTGTAAACCTTGAAAATAGGTGTCTTGTTACCCATATCCTTCATGCTACAGAGCTCCATAGTACCCCAATGAATATTGGATGATTTTATACAAAAGGTCAAGTTTGGAAAAAGTATTTCATTCAAATTTGACATTCAGATGATAAAATTACTTTTGTCAATGTCTTCCTGGTCAGCTGAGCGTCATGACCCCTGGGTCACTTGTTAGTTTAGAAAGCTGAAAGAAATTGGCCAAAAATTGTAGCTTTTATTAATTTTTTATGAGACCATGTCAGACCTTAGCTCTCCCAGCCCCTCTTGAATCACCTGTATGTTGACCTAGTTGACCTTTCATTAAATTATGCACCCTTGATGCCAGGCATACACTGGCGCAGCCAGGCAGCTTATGGCCAGGCACAGTTGATCCAGGTGTCCAACCCAACTCATCTAGTAGTTTTACAAAACAAAAACAATAAATTAATAAATTTTTATTGGTTTTTAATAACAAATAAAGAAAAATGGAAAAGGAATTTGTTAATTGATAATAACAGGAAATTAACTTGCAGTTACTGATGATATAAGAACCTTGTATCATTTGATAGAATCTCACATATTCCAAATAACACCATGCAGTCACCTGTGGTATTTTTCAGTTCAATTTTAATGATAAAAAAATAAATCATATTATTCATTACTAATCATTAGGGATCATATGAAGGAAATTAATGATAGACAAAGATGCTGTTGATAATATTAATCTAGATTCCTGCTGTGTCAAGTGTGTACATTGATGTGAAATTAGTCCAAAATGAATATATTACATTTATTTTTTTTTAATATGAATAAAAGCCATAAAACAGGTACTTATGATCATTATTTAAATGTGTGAATTTTTTATATTCTGGATTCTCAACATCATTATTTGGTGAAAACTGAATAAATACCAGACATGGTGCGAATACTTTGCAAATGAATTTGAATACGAATATGATTATGTACTCCATCATAAAATTTCTTGCATAAGAATGGGAATTCAGGTAAAAATGAAAGTATATGAATACCAGTGCAAATACTTTCAAAATGTATCCATGAATGCATTCATGAATATATTCTTTGATATTATTTTAATAATCATTTCAGTTGTATTTTATTTTAAAAAATCATACGATTCTCTTATTATTTTTAATAAAAATTATATTTGGGACAATTTGTAATTATTTTAATAAATAGTTAAACTCTTATATTATATGTTCTGCTTATAATTTATATGGCCAAGTCAAAATCTGTGTTACAGTAGCACTCCATTTGTTATTAAAATAAATAAAATCAATCCCCTTCCCTGTCTCAAAAGAGACTATCAAAATCATACATAAGCTAAACACCCACAACTCATAATACAGCTTATATTTATTTCCACACCAAACAAGCATGTTCCTTATTTCTCAATCAAATTTTTTTATCATATATAACAGCTGAGCGCCGTGACCCATGGGTCCCTTGTTTTACTCTTTTTAAGACCTTAAAAGATGCAGTCATCTGTTAACAGGGTACAAATGGTAAACACAAAACCTATAAGCTTTTTATCTTGACATGCAGGGAGGCCAATGAAAATTCTCCTAAGAAACCAGGAATTAGGTCTCTGTTACCCATATTAGTTGAGCTTTGGGGCTCTGAAGATATCCCCCTGAATAATGGAAAATTTGATACAAAGGCTCAAGTATCTGAACAACTGTTGCATTGATAACCATGATTTTTTGCATGGATATTGATCATGGAGTGATTCATCAGTTTTTGCTGACAGGTGGCGCCACCTGTATTTTTTTCCGATTTTTTACCATTTTTTTCTCTATTTTTGAGACCCTAAAAGATGCAGTCATATGTTAACAGGGCACAAATCGTAACCACTGGACCTAGAATCTTCTATCATGACATGCAGGGAGGCCCATAGAAAGTCTCCTTGGAAACCTGGAGTTAGGTCTCTGTTACCCATAACCTCTGAGCTATAGGGCTTTGAAGTGCCCCAAAGAACAACTAAAAATTTGATACAAAAGCTCTAGTATCTCAGCAAATAGTACATTGATTGCCATAATTCTTTCTGTGCATATTCATCATGGAGTGTTTCATCAATTACTGCTGACTGGTGGCGCCACCTGTATTTTTTCGATTTTTTTAATGATTTTTTTCTCTCTATTTTTGAGACCTTAAAAGATGCTGGGAGGTCAATAAAAATATCTCTATAAAAACCTGAAATTAGGTCTCTGTTACCCATATTCTCTGAGCTATGGGTCTTATAAGCACTCCTAGCATTATTGAAAATTTGATACCAAAGCAGTGCACAAATTATAACCATTGGACCTAGAATCTTCCAACTTAAAATCCAGGGAGGTCCATGAAAAGTCTCCTTGGAAACTTGATATTATGTCTCTGTTACCCATAATCTTTGGGGCTAAAAGCACACCCCAGGATATTTAAAAAAATTTTATACCAAAGTAGGGCACAAATCATAACCATTTGACCCAGAATCTTCTCACTAGGCATCCGGAGAGTTCCTAAAAAGTTCTCCCCTTAAAATCTGAAATTTGGTCACTGTGACCTATATTCTCAGAGTTGTTGGGTATGTTTGAGAATCCCAGAAGTAATGAAAAATACAAATTGCCAGGTTCCTCAGGAAAGGCTGGTTGGATTGTCATCAAATTTGGTGTGCTAATGAGTCTTGATGAACTTAAGCTTATATGCATAAATGATGATGCCACCTATATTATCTTAAATATTTTTCCTGTGCAAGGACATATTGTCAACATGTCAGTCGGCTGAGCGTCATGACCCAAGGGTCACTTGTTAGGGCCCTAATTGACAAGCGGTGCCTTATAGTGATCACTTTGTCAGTCCCTCATTCCATTCTTTCACACGCAGTAACTCAACAACAACCTCCTGCAGCTTTCCAAATTCACAGGGATGATTGGTACCTATCAGGGCTCAAGACCTATCGAATTACAGACCTGTCTAAATTCTAATATGGCCGCCATACCCAGATCACTGATTTTCTTTTTGCGCACAGAAACTCAACAACAACCTACTACAGCTCTCCCAAATTGACAGAGATGATTGGTACCAAAAGAGCTCCAGACCTATTGAATTACAGACCCGTCAGAATTGCAATATGGCAGCCACAGCCCAATCGCTGATTTTCTTTTGCATGAAATAACAACAACCCACTGCAGCTTTCCAAAAATTCACAGGGATAATTGGTACCTATGAGGGCTCCAGACCTATTCAATAACAGGTCTGTCCAAATTCCAATATGGCCTCCACAGCTCAGTCGCTGATTTTCTTTCGTGTGCGATAACAACAACCTACTGCAGCTTTCTGGAATTCACAGGGATGATTGGTACCTATGAGGGCTCCAGACCTATTGAAATACAGACATGTCAGAATGCCAATATGGCCACCACAGCCCAATCGCTGATTTTCTTTCCTGTGCGATAACTCAGCATCAATTTCTTGCAGCTTTCCCAAATTCACAGGGAAGATTGGTTGCTGTAAGGGCTCCAGACCTTTTGAATTACAGACCTGTTGGAATTTCAGTATGGCTGCCACTGCCCCATTGCTGATTTTCTTTCGTCTGTGATAACTAAACAACAACATACTTCAGCTTTTCCAAATTGACAGGAATCATTGGTCCCTATGAGGGCTACAGACCTATTGAATTACAGACTGGGGGATTTTGTCTTGGGGGGGGGGGGGGGGATTCATACCAAATTTTATATATATATATATTATATATATATATATATATATATATATATATATATATATATTTGTTATTATATAATATTTTTTTCCTCAGTTACCTCAAGGACTTCAAGGACATCATCCATTGTTAACTAATGGAAGTCATCACCACCAGGGGTCAGTAAAAGGTGGTATGCACCAGCAGAGGACTTCACCCTCACCAGATCAGGCTCTGCCTCAGGGTCAGTACTAAAAACCTTAAAAAAAATATTTAAACCAAGAAGTACATAACCATAAATACAATTACAGCTGATTAAAAGGGAACATCTTCATCAAAATACACTGAAGCATTTTTGATCTGTACACATTTTATCTGAACATTGTTTTATTAGCTCAGCTGACTGAAAGAAAGTCAGCTTAGCTCTAGGGATTAACCTTTGGTCTGCCTTCAGTATTGCCAGCCATCAGGCCATTACTGGAACACAAATGGTAACATTAAGTTCAAACTTAATATGCTTTAGGATGTCCTCTTTGGAAACCCTCATTTTGGTCAGTTTGGCAGGGTAAGGACCAAATAAAGGTTAAAAGATTCAGGAACTTGTGCTCTTGTATTGATCAAATGTATAAGTTGTGGTCATTTGAATGTTATGTGACCAGTGATACAGTAATACAATGTTAACTTTAAATATCAAAAGCTAGACTATTCTTTAAAAGATGCCATTCAGTAAGACAACTGCACATGGATAAAGAATCACCGAGTTTGAAATGAAATTTTGCCTATTTCACCCCCCAGGAGTGCATATGTATCTTCGACATGATGTAGGGTCAGAAGATATGGCTTGATAGCAAAATCCACCCCTAAGGCAATTTTGTGACAGATTTCAGATCAGTGCTGAAGGGTTTACAAGTTTCTGCTGTGTACTGGAACGCTGTCGCCAGCTTTGCACAAATTTATTAATATAACAGTTATTATATTTGCACCCGTAGTATATACCTTATATTATATGTATCATATAATTCATGTCTGGAATATGGCCTGGTAGTTGAGGCTCTGGACTTAAAGACTGAATTTATTGAGTCCAAAACTTGGCTTAGGTGGAGACTTAAATGACACAGGGCAATGTAAACTAAATTTACAGAGCCACTCCTGTGCGTAGATTACTTGTTTATTATTCTGATACCCATGTGTTTAAAATGCTGAAATCTTGAAAAGAACTGAACAGCCCTTTATACTATGGTTATCCTCATCCTGAGTGAAGGTAGTCCTTTTTCCTCATCATTTTCACAAATAAAACAGAAAAAAGACCTTCCCATCAGTTTGGAATATGACAACCCGTTTACGAGCATCTCTGCTTGAACCCACTGTCCCGGTCTTTAACGTTTCTGTTAAAGTGAACTGATGTGATCTAAAATATGAAGACCTTTGAAGACTGGTATTTTGCTTCTGAATGTTGGCATTTATTTTAATTGTTGCATTTTGGCATCATGTTCTCAACATGTTCATCTCTTTAAATTTAATCTGTTATTACCATTTATGACACTGAATGTTGTATGAATATTCCTGAATGTTTCAATGCCTGGCTTTGGGGTTTTGCATGGTGTATGTTTTGGTGCTTACAGGAAGTGTGCCAGTAATGCTGAAAAGGACACCTGGTTCACATCATGCCTCTTTGGGTCACACGGTGGCGCCACCATCTGTCATGACTAAGCGTACGTCCCCACCTGTAGGATACAATTCTGCAGTTGGTTCTCCACCAGTGAATGTACACATGAATAAGAGGACTTCCCCGCCTGTTGGATATCGAGGCTCGCCTAATATTCACACAGTTGCTCCACCTTCTGTCGCAGCTCGCATGCCCCCCATGGGCCCACAAAGTGGTTCTCCATACAGCCACGCGGTGGCAGCAGGAGTATTGAGTAAGCATTACAAAGGCTTTTTTCTTGCAGAACATACAAGAAGCTTTTGGAATGTTCTTGAACAGTGCATATATCATAAAATTACTCCGTTTAGCATGTACATTTTCTTGCATGGAACCTTTCATTTTATTACCAACTATTTCATGTTTCAAATCCTAAGTTAATTATTAAATGATATTCGCTGTATGTTTGTGTACAGTTTCATTAAAAATATCTTGAAACCATAATGGACTTGAAGATTAACATGTAAGTTTGTAATTAGGGCCCCGCTTGACAAGTGGTGCCCTATAGTGATCACTGTGTCAGTCCGTCCATCCGTACTTCCGTCCTTCCGTCAGTGACAATTTCTCCACACGCGATAATTCAACAACATACTGCAGCTTTTTCCAAATTCATAGAGATGATTGGTACCTATGAGGGCTTCAAACCTATCAAAATACAGACATGTCAGAATTCCAGTATGGACGCCACAGCCCAATCGCTTATTATATTTTGCACGCAATAACACAACAACAACATACTGCAGCTTTCCAAATTCACAGGGATGATTGGTACCTATGAGGGCTCCAGACCTATCGGATTACAGACATGTCGGATTTCCAAAATGGCCGCCACAGTCTGATCTCTGATTTTCTTTCGCTTGACATAACTCAACGACAACCCTATGCAGCTTTCCCAAATACACAGGGATGATTGGTACCTATGAGGGCTCCAGACATATCTAATTACACACCTGTCCAAATACAAATATGGCCGCCATAGCCAGATTGCTGATTTTCTTTTGCGCGCAGTAACTCAACAACAACCTACTGCAGCTTTCACAAATTCACAGAGATGATTGGTACCAAAAGAGCTCCAGACCTATTGAATTACAGACCTGTCAGAATTACAATATGGCAGCCACAGCCCAATCACTGATTTTCATTTGCATGAAATAACAACAACCCACTGCAGCTTTCCCAAATTCACAGGGATGATTGGTACCTATGAGGGCTCCAGATATATCGAATTACACACCTGTCGGAATTCCAGTATGGCCGCCACAGCCTGATCTCTGATTTTCTGTTACGCGCAGTAACTCAGCAACAACCTACTGCAGCTTTCCCAAATTCACAGAGATGATTGGTACCAAAAGAGCTCTAGACCTATTGAATTACAGACCTGTCAGAATTGCAATATGGCAGCCACAGCCCAGTCGCTGATTTTCTTTTGCATGAAATAACATCAACCCACTGCAGCTTTCCCAAATTCACTGGGATGATTGGTACCTATGAGGGCTTCAGACCTATTCAATAACAGGTCTGTCGGAATTCCAGTATGGCCGCCACAGCCTGATCTCTAATTTTCTTTTGCATGCAATAACTCAAACAACAACCTACTGCAGCTTTCCCAAATTCACAGGGATGATTGGTACCTATGAGGGCTCAAGACCTATTGAATTATAGACTTGCTCAAAATCAAATATAAATAACAGACTACATTTGGTGATTTTCAATTGCACACATTATTTCATCTTTAATATCATTTGATCCAGTAGGATATTTTCCCTCATGCATATGGATAAAAACCTGTTTCTGTTTGTCATATTTTTCAAATTTAACTTAATTTTTCACCCATATGTTAACTAGTCTAGCACTAGCAGAAACGCGGGGCCCTCTGAGGACCATTGTCTGGCCACATCTAGTTGGATTTTACAACTATTTTGATTTATATGTATTATATAATTTTATTGGTGAAATATTCAATACTCCCAATAAGTTGTTGAATGGTAATTTAGATGAAACTAAAAACAAACAGCAGTTACTTTTACTTTCATGATCAGCATTTATCCATTTTAGGAATCTGTCACCATAGAAATTTGGAAAACATAAAAAATGAGAAAACATGTTTTGTAAAAATGACTGAAAAAAAATTAAACCTTTTGCAATTTGACAAAGATTCAGGTTTGCATTGTGCATCTTATAACTCTTCACTCTAGTCTTCATCTCAGCCGTGAGTCAGCTGTTATGATCACTCCTCCTCCAGTTATCATGTCGTACTTTCTTATAACTTAAAAAGAGCTCAAAGTTCTTTATTTTTACCTGCTGGCACGCTTTGTATAAGCTCTTTAATTTGACCTTCAAATATATTAGTCTGACCTGTCCAGGCTATTGGCCAACAACAGAAAGTTAATTCCAAATGTTGCATGCCCCATAACCACTTTTGCTGAAATTACAGGATTTCTGGTCAGTGTTTGTGTTATTAAAGTCACCTTGGTGTGAGTCGCAGAAAATGCAGGTGAAATTCCACAATTATCATCAACCAAGGTTATGAATCCATATGCCTCGTTAATATTTACTCTACCTTAAACCACAAAAAAATAGATTATTGGTCAGATTAGCTGAATAGTAATCCTGTGTAGTTTTCTTCACACAATTAGACTTGTTTCATTTATCTGTCGCAGGTCCTGCAATCCTGAAGCCCGAAGGAGGGGGTAGTCCAGTGAATGGCATTAAGACTACCTCACCACCTCCATACATGGCCAACACTCCAGTCAGCCAGAGGTCAGTATACTTATGCAGTTATTTGGTTAAACTGTTCATTATACAGGCCAGCAGAGTCTGTAAGTAGAACATTTCACATGCTTAACAGGGATACCGAAGACCCTTGTTTTCTTTGATTGCCATTTATTCAAACTCTCGATTAAATAAATCTTGAAATTTTTCTTAAATGCTTTTCTGAATAGTATCATTTTTTAGCTCATCTGACTGTAATTCATCTGAGCTATAGCGATCACCCTTTGTCTGGCGTCTGTCCGGCCTTTAACAGGGCACAAATCGTAACTGTTAGACTTAGAAACTTCAAACTGTACATCAAGGGAGATCCTAGATAAACCTTGGAAGCCTGAAATTAGGTCATGGTGACCTATATTCTGTGACATATGGCCCGAAAAATGATTTTGAGCACCAAGACAGACTGACGGAGCACAAATTGTATGCCAGGATCTTCTAAGGAAATACGAAGGGAGGTCCTGGGCAAATGTCCTTTGGAACATGAAATAAGGTCACTGTGAACTATATTCTGTGACCTATAGGAAAAAGGTGTTATATGAGCACCCTTAATGCATCTGGGTACAAATCGTATCTGTTAGGCCTATAATCTTCTAACGCAACATCCATGGAGGTTCTCGGCAAATCTCTTAGGAAATCTGAAATTAGGTCATGGTCACCTATATTCTTTGACCTATGGGCCAAAAATATGATTTTGAGCACACAGTCAGACAGGGCTTGAATTGTATCTATTAGGCCTTGAATATTCTAACAGTGCATTCTTCGAGGTCCTGGGCAAATGTTCTTGCATAAGATAAAATTAGGTCACCATGACCTATATTTTGTGATCTAAAGGAAAAAATATGTCAAATGTGCACAGTGAATATCAGATTGGCACAAATCAAATCTGTTAGGCCTAGAACCTTCTAACGCTTCATCCAGGGCAAATCTCCTTGGAAAACATGAAATTTGGTCATGGTGACCTATATTCTTGGACCTACAGGCCAAAAACACAATTTTAAGCTTATAGACAGTCATACGGGATACAACTTGTATTCATTAGGACTAACATATTCTTACAATGCATTCTTGGAGGTCCTCGTCAAATTTTCATGCAACATAAAATTAGGTCACCATGACCTATATTTAGTGACTTATAGGAAAAAGATGTCCAATGTACACAGTGAATGTCAGATGGGGCACAAATTGTTTCCATTAAGCCAGGCCTAGAATCTTTGTTTATAAATTCAGGGAGATCCTTAGCAAATCTCCTTGGAAACATGAAATTAAGTCATGGTGACCTATTTTCTGAGACCTGTAGGAAAAATGTAATTAGAGAACACTGAATGTCAGATGGGCATAAATTGCATCTGTTAGGCCTAGAATCTTATCACTCGACATCCTTGGAGGTTCTAGGCAAATCTCCTAGGAAACCTAAAGTTGGGTCATGTTGACCTATATTCTGTTACCGACAGGCTGAAAAACATGATTTTGAGCACCAGCACAGTCAGACGGGGAACAAATTGTATCCTTTAGCCCTAGAATTTTGTGATGTCACATTAAGGGAGGTCTTTCACTAATGTCCATGGAAACATGAAATTAGGTCAATGTGACATATAGTCTGTAAGCTACAGGAAAATTATGTAAATGGGTGCAAGTCGTATCTGCTAGTCTAGAATGAACAGAACAGAAGTTTATTCAGGAAAAAGGCTTCAGGCCCAAATATCAAAACATCTCAATAAAAATTCATTCAAATAAATACATCACTATAATATAAAGTAGCAGTTTTATATTGGCTAATAAAAAATGCCATTAACACATGTAACATTACTGCATACCTACATACACAAGGTGTCTATTTTGCCATCATCAATGAGTATAAAACACATATACATTTCAATAAGAAATCAGTCAACAAATACATCAGTATAATGTAAAGTATAGCAGTCTTATATTAACTAATAAATAATGCCACTAACACATGTAATATTACATGCATACCTGTGTACACAATCTATTTTGAGATCATCAGTGAGTATAAAACACTAAATTCAACCATCTATCATTCTTTGTCTCCCCAAAAAGGAACTGTACACATCTGCAGCAACTTCTGTTATTTCAAATGGATTCTCTAAATTAAATAATTTTATAAAATTTTGTTCAGTTGGATAATGTAAGTCTTGTCAATAGTATTTTAACTTCAAATCATGATATAATTTACATTCTTGTATTAAGTTAGCATCATCCTCAGCAGCTGGCCTAGAATCTTCTAACACAACATCCAGGGAGTTTCCAGGAAAAATGCTTTGGAAACCTTACCTATATTCTGGTGACCTATATTCTGTGAGCTACTGGTTAACAATATGATTCTGAGCAACAGAGAGTCACACAGTGCACAAAACTTAACTGTTGGACCAAGAACCTTCTATTGTAAAATCCAGGCAGGTCCTTGACAAGTCTCCTTTGAATCTTGAAATTAAGTCACTGTGACATATATTCTGTGAGCTTTAGAAAAAAAGAAAGCATAATTTTAGTACAAGCACAAATCATAATGGTTTGATCTAGAAACTTCTAAATTAAAATTCAAGGAGGTCTTGGGCAGATCTCCTTCAACCAGGGTTTTGGCCAGGTACTTGTATCTGTACCTGTACCTAGGTACACATTTCACAGTACCTGTACCAGGCTTGGGTCAAGTACAGGGGGTCAGTACATGAGTACAAGTACTGCAGAATTTGTCAAGTACAAGTACAAGTACACAATTTTTCAATGTACTTGAGAACAAGTACAAGTACAGCCTAGGGGTCTGTACTTGAGTACAAGTACAAGTACTTTTAATTAAAAAAGCAATTTTTCTGAATATTTATTGATAAAACAATTACCTATATTATACACACTGTTGCACAGTCACATATCAGTACTGGTACACAAAAAAGTGGGTTGATGCTCCAATTGCTGAAAGTTTTTTTTAGCTCAGCTGACTATAAGTCATCTGAGCTATAGTCGTGGTCCATTGTCCGTCGTCCGTCCGTCTGTCCGTCCGTCCGTCCGTCCGTCCGTAGATGTGGCACGTTTTGAAACCGTAAGACCTAGGAATCCAAAATTCAGCATAATGTTAGATGTCCCCAAGATCTCCTACCAAGCCAAAAACTGGGTCTTTGCGCTTCATTCCTTTGAGAAATTAAGGAAAAACCTCAATTTTTTATTAAAAACCTATTTTTACACTTCAGGACTGCCTAATATCAAAACCACTCATCTGTTTTTCCTCATATTTCCTATAAATAATCCTCTATATAATTCCTATGTACATGCCAGAAATTAGGTCTGTATTATATAATTTAAAAAAGTTATGGGCCCAAACATAATGCATTTTGTAAATAATCAGGAAAGAAATTTTATCACTTAACACAAAACTTGTTAAAGCTAAGCACTTTTTTTCCAGTAATATTACTTTTATTAATCAAAATTAAATTGTTTACCCAAAATAAGATCAAAATCTTTTAAATTTTTTAAAATATTAGCAAAAATAAAAAATTGGTACCTTAAATTTTGCCCAACTTTGACCATGGCACGTTTTTTTTGCTGTAACTGCTGTGGATTTAAATTTCACAGCATGTTTTTGTTAGCATTTCAACTATTAACACCAAAAATTTGAAACCAGTTGATCAAAAACTGTAGATTTTATTCAAGTTTTCAAGCACCATGTCACATATAGCTAGTGTTATGCAGTTTGCTAGAGCTCAGCTCCCGAGCTTCAGCTCTAAGTTCCTTAAATTTGGCATACAGTTGGATTTCTCCAAAATCCCCTACCATGCCAAGAATTTGGTCACTAGGACTTAATTCCTTCGAGATATCAATGAAAAACTTCATTTTTCCATTAAAAACCCATTGTTACACTTTAAGACTGCCTCATATCAAAACCACTGATCTGACTTTGATCATATATAATATACATATTTTTCTATACATTCGCTATGCACATGCCAGAAATGATGTCAGTATTGTGTATTTTTTTTAAGTTATGGGCCCAAACATAATGCACTTTTTTAAAAATCAAGAAATATATTTACTCACCTTAGATGAGAATTGCTGAAGCTGGAGACTTTTTGTCAGGAATATAACTTTATTTAATCAAGATTCGATTGTTTACCCAAAATTAGATCTGAATTTTGCAAATTTTTCAAGTTATTAGCTTAAATAAAAAATCAATACCCTAAAATTTGTCCGCTTTGGCAATGGCATGTTTTTTTTCTGTAAGCACTGTTGATTTAATTTTCACAGCATATATACATAAGGATTTAATCTTTTAAAATCTGAAATTTCAAAGGAATTGATTGAAAAGAGTAGCTTTTATTCAAGTTTTCATACACCATGTCAAGTGTTGTTTACATCTAGCCCACCTAGTAGTAAAGCCTTCACTTGCATTATGTAACCCACCCCAGGCAGCTTGTCTTGGCTCAGCTGGGCCACTACTAGCAGGCTTCTTCTCTGCCCTGCACACCCTCCCCCCCCCCCCTAGATGATGCATTAACTAGATGAATGTTATAATTTTCTGTATTTCATTTTATTCTTGGCTATGCTACATTTTAGATTTTGTATTTACCACCAGGGTTACAATGATTAAAGTGCACATTTAATTGTGTCCACAAAGTGATGTATTGCTATGAAAGTGTGGATGTTCATCAGATAAGTAATTCCTTCCTTGAGAAGAGTAAAAACTTCACAAGGTGTAAAATTGACTATTAATTCCAGGAATAAATTAAAGCTTAGATTGTAATTAGCATAATGATATTGTTTGTCCCTCATTCAACCAACAGTGTGTATACTTTATTTGAAAAGATGTTTTTATTTTACCAAATTTACAGAATCTTATTTTATTTTGGTGAATAAGATTAAGCATGTACTGAAAACTCCAATGTGCAAAACTTTTTAATAGTGATTCAAGGAATAATCTTGCAGATGCCATGTTGTGGCATTATTTTCTTTTAAATTCAGTTTAAAAATTTGTGATTTAAAAATAATAAAAATATATGTGTATGCATAATATGACCCAATACGAGCTACACTCTGGATGTATAATGATTGCAACTAAGAATTCTAATATTTTAACTTATATTTTCAGTGTTTTTTTAATACAAATTTATAAAACTTGTAAATAAAAAAAATTAATCAGATAAAAACTATTTCAAATGGAAAAAGTGGATATGCTTAAATAATATATAAACTTAAATGTATTATTCCCTTGAATGTGAAATAAAGGTATTAGTCCAGACCTAGGAATCCAAAATTGGGCATAATGTTAGATGTCCCCAAGATCTCCTACCAAGCCGAAAACTGGGTCTTTGCAACTTCGTTCCTTTGAAATATTAAGGAAAAACCTCAATTTTTTATTTAAAACCTATTTTCACACTTCAGGACTGCCTAATATCAAAACCACTTATCTGTTTTTCCTCATATTTACCATAAATATTCCTCTATATAGTTCCTATATACATGCCAGAAATTATGTCTGTATTATTTAATTTAAAAAAGTTATGGGCCCAAACATGATGCATTTTGTAAAAAATCAGGAAAGATATTTGATCACTTAACACAAAAAACATTAAAGCTATGGACCTTTTTTCCAGTAATATAACTTTAATTAATCAAAATTAAATTGTATACCCAAAATTAGATGAAAATCTTTTAAATTTTTTAAAATATTAATTAAAATAAAAAATTGGTACCTTAAATTTTGCCCAACTTTGACCATGGCACTTTTTTTTTACTGTAAGTACTGTGGATTTAATTTTCACAGCATGTTTTTGTTAGCATTTCAACTGTTAACACCAAAAATTTGAAACCAGTTGATCAAAAACATCAAGCTAGTGTTATGCAGTTTGCAAGAGCTCAGCTCCCCAGCTTCAGCTGTAAGTTCCTTAAATTCGGCATACACTTCAAGACTGCCTAATATCAAAACCACTGATCTGACTTTAATCATAAATAATATACATATTTTTCATTCTCTATGCACATGCCAGAATGATGTCAGTATTGCGTAATTGTTTTAAGTTATGGGCCCAAACATAATGCACTTTGTAAAAAATCAAGAAATATATTTACTCCCTTAACAAGGGCATTGCTGAAGCTAGAGATTTTTTTGTCAGGGATGTAACATTATTTAATCAAGTTATTAGCATTAATATAAAATTAGTACCTTAAATTTTGCCCAACTGTGACCATGGCACGTTTGTTTCCCGTGAGCACTGTTGATATAATTTTCATATCATGCACACATAAGGATTTCAGCTTTTTAGTTTAGAAAGCTGAAAGAAATTGGCCAAATATTGTAGCTTTTATTAATGTTTTTTATGAGACCCTGTCAGACTTTGGCTCTCTCCCCCTCTTGAGTCACCACTTTGTTGACCTTGTTGACCTTTCATCAAATTATGCACGTTTGAGGCGAGAATCCAGGCAGCTTATGGCCAGCCACAGTTGATCCAGGTGTCCAACCCAACTCATCTAGTAGTTTTAACCAACAACATAACAATAAACAATAAATTAATAAATTTTTATTGGTTTTTAATAACAAATTAAAGAAAAATAGAAAAGGAATTTGTTAGTTTAAAATAACAGGAAATTAACTTGCAGTTACTGATGATATAAGAATCTTGTATCGATGGGTAGAATGTCAAATATTCCAAATAACACCATGCAGTCACCTATGGCATTTTTCAGTTCATTTTTAATGATAAAGAAGTAAATCATATTATTCATTACTAATCATTAAGGATTATATGAAGGAAATTAATGATAGACAAAGATGCAGTTGATAATATTAATCTAGATTCCTACTGTGTCTAGTGTGTACATTGATGTGAAATTAGTCCAAAATGAATTTTTTACAGTTATTTTTTAATATAAATAAAGGCCATAAAACCAGGTACTTATGATCATTATTTAAATGTGTGAATTTCGTATATTCTGGATTCTCAACATCTTGTTTGGTGAAAACTGAATAAATACCAGACATGGTGCGAATACTTTGTAATTGTATTTAAATACGAATATGATTATGTACTCCATTATAAAATTTCTTGCATAAAGAATGGGAATTCAGGTAAAAATGAAAGTATGTGAATACTCGTGCAAATACTTTCAAAATGTATTCATGAATGCATTCATGAATATATTCTTTAATATTATTTTAATAATCATATCAGTTATATTTCATTTTAAAAAATCATATGATTCTCTTATTATTTTTAATAAAAATTATAATTGGGACAATATTTGTAATTTTTTTAATAAATAGTTAAACTCTGATATTATATGTTCTGCTTATAAGTTATATGGCCAAGTCAAAATCTGTGTGACAGTAGTACTCCATTTGTTAATAAAATAAATGAAATCAATCCTCTTCCCTGTCTCCAAAGGTACTATCAAAATCATACATAAGCTAAACAACAACAACACATAATACAGCTTATATTTATTACCACACAAAACCAGCATGTGCCTCATTTCTAAATAATATTTTTTTATCATATATAACAGCTGAGCGTCGTGACCCATAGGTCCCTTGTTTGTTATTCTAGGTAATCCAGGGTGACAGTCTTGATGGCCTTTCAGTATTTATATACACTATTACACAGTCGTATATCAGTACACAAGAAATGGTGCTTTGATGCCTATTCTGAATTACTATTCTGGATCTGCCAATTCTGTCACTTATTATAGTGGCTTTAGAGTCTCTGTACTAGTCTGTCAGGTGTGTAAAACTCACAGCTGATCAGCTAAACAGTCCACCTGAGGGTTGTGTATAGTTCAGCTGTGACAACTCAATTCCAGATTTACTCATTACCAACTAGTGGTGGGCCTATCAAGTTTTATCTAAAGTCAGTCAGTTTCCTGCCACTTTCAAGCGCTCGATTAACAAAGGCAACTATCGATTACATCATAATCATGACTTTTTTTCCCAGAATGCATATTATCTTATAGGCTTAAATTATTCTTCCATTTTTTACAACATTCTGCGCTTCAAATAATTAGTCTTTGTTCCCATATTAACTTCCGTATGTAACTGAGTATAACACAGTAGATGCGAGAACAGAGGACTTAACAAACCTCTGTGAACTGGCAGGGAGCTGCAGAATCAGTGTGAAGTTTTGTAACATATGTACATTGCACAGTATGGACAGTATGGTGTTAAAATGCTCTATAAATTCTCTAGGTCTATGCAGCAAAAAGATGTCCTGGATAGTGGTTTAATTCTTGTTTATTATAAATAATTAAAATGTAACTTTGAAAAGCATATCTTACTGATAATAGGAAAATATAAATAAGGCAAAACTTCTTTTCTTTAGGTAGAATTACTAAGACATGCGGGCTGGGTTAAGAAAGTACAGTTTCACAGATAATTGCATATTTCTTTATATTTGCCTGAACTGATTACTAATCGATCATTGATCGGTTTGCTTAAACCGATGATCGATTAAGGAACCGACTCCCACCGCTGATACCAACCTGACCTTCTCAGTTACCACGGCTAATTAGCCTGGTGCATGAGCAGATATAACCTGGGACAAACTTACTCAGCAGAACTATTTAGTTGGTAGTGTTTCCACAAGCTGTTCATATAATCAGGTCTGAGGATAGACTATTACAGCATTTTCCATGTAATAGTAATAGTAATAGACTCAAAAATTTGAGCTGTAATAGTAATAGTAATAGAAACAGAAGGCAAAGTAATAGAGTAATACATATTACTTTCTATTACTTCCTGTGAGCCCCTTGATCATGAAGCATATCAGCAAATAATGCTGAACAGACTCAGTTCTTGTCCAGTAATTGCCCAGGATGTGCCTATTGTGGAGGCAAGCATGGGCTAGCTGCCTCATTGCTGCTGACCACTGGTGCTAATTACATAAGACTACTGGACAGAGTATGTCACAGCCAAATAAGTTACCTGGCACAATCTGACCTTTGATTAGTAAACCATGGATAAACAGAGGCATGTTTGATGTTAAATAGTGTAGGCTGTTATTATTGTGACATGTACATCTTGTCTCACATCCATCAATCCATATGCTCTGTATTCAAAATAATTTGAAAAAATACATGTACTTGACTAGTACTTGAAATGTACTTGATTTTTCAAGTACATTTTTAACAAGTACAAGTACAGTACAAGTAAAAAGTACCAAGTACAAGTACAGGCCAAGTACTGAAAATTTTGTACTTGAGTACAAGTACCAAGTACAAGTACATGTACTTGACCCAAGCCTGACCTGTACCTGCCAGTCTTTGGTAGGAAGTACCTTTTACCCGTACCTGTACCTGGAACTAAAATACCTGTTCCTAGTACAAGGTACTCTAGGTGCATTTTCATATTTTTGGTTTATTAAAGTTTTTCTCTTAGTATTAAATTTTGTTACCTGTAGTGAAAGATAATCAGCAAGCCATCAATGAGATAAACTGCTCATGAATTGAATTGTTATTACACCTCTAGAATGTTCACATGTGTGGAATCAGCTGTAACCACTAACTGAGCAAATCATTCGAGCTGTCCACTTAATGGACTTTCAGTACACTTGAATATCATGTTTGTGAATGGATTGTGTTATGCTGTACTTGGTGTACTTAATGAACTTTGAGTAGACTTGTATATCATGCTTGTGAATGTATGGTGTGATACTCTACTTGGTGCTATCAATTGACTTTATTAAATAAACTTACATATCATGGTTGTGATGTATGATGCCAAACAGATAATAAGTTCTATTAAAAAATACTTTAGCAAATGACTTCATTATTGTTTGATAGAAAAAAGGCATGTTAACTTGCATATACGTGAATTTATACCGCTATTATTATCCGTAAAAACATCTTTGACGTGATCCTAAAATTAATGTACCTGAACCTGTACCTAGTTACTTTCTAAAGTACCTGTACCTAGGTACTCTGTGAAAATCAAGTACCTGTACTTGTAACTTGGTAATTTCAATTGTACCTGGCCCAAACCCTGCCTTCAACACCATGATGCCCTATATTCTGTGAGGTACAACAGGAAAACCTCATTTTGAGCACCCAGAAAGTCAGATATGGCAATAATCTTAAATGTTGGATCTGGAAACCTGATTAAAATGTATCCTTGGAAACCAAAATAAGGTCAGAGTGACCATATTCTGTGAGCAATGTGATAGAACATCTTTTTAGTACCCAGTTTGTCAGACTGGTACAGATTGTAGCAGTTTGACCAAGAAACTTCTAATTTAATGAAGATCCAGGGAGGGCCCTGTAAAATCTATGTAGAAACACTAAATAAGGTCACTTTGAGGATTCTGTGAGGATTTAGCACCAAATAATTAATGTAAGTTAGATTGACACAAATGGTAGCAATTGGACATAGACCTTAGCATCTAGGGAAGTAATCGGTAAAATCTTCTTGGAAATACTAAATAAGGTCCCTGTATCCTATTTTCTAAGGCCTATGGACAAATGCCTAATTTTGGAAGTCATCCCTTGTTCAGGTTCTTAACAAATATTTTTCACCATATCATAACATTAATAACTGTATTGACAGTACTGTGAGCATTATAAGTCTTAAACTTATTGACAAATCGAGCTGAAATTATGCATGTACATTGATCTTGGATACCTCCATCTTGTATTCATGACCGGTGGTGCCATCTGCAATCGTTTGCCGTGGTGTCCATCTGTACATGTGCTTTGGGTGAAAATTGCTCATATCTAAGGATTAGTCCAAGGTATTGGTCTGAAATTTCGTAAACAAGACGGGTGGCGCCACCTACCTTCCTGTTTTTGTAGAATAAATTAATGCCCTTTTGTGAGGAGTGATTAGCACTTTTTGCCTGGAATTGTGCCTATCCATAGATCTTGCACTCCTCCATCTTTTTCTTAAGACAGGTGGCGCCATATGCAATCATTTTGCCGTGGCGTCCATCTGTACATGTGCTTTTGGTGAAAATTCCTTTTAACTCTGGAGTAGTTCAAGGTATTTGTCTGAAATTTGGCTTGTGTCCATCCATCTTTGAAAGTTTTCTCATTAACTAGACAGGTGACGCCACCTACCTTTCTGTTTTTGTAGAATAAATAAATGCCCTTTTCAGAGAAGTGGTTTGCCTTATTGGTCTGAAATTGTGCATATCTTTAGATTTTGGTCTCCTCAATCTTGTACATCAGACTGGTGGCGCCATCTGCAATTGTTTTGCTGAGGTGTCTATCTGTACATGTGGTTTTGGTGAAAATTGCTTTTATCTCCGGAGTGGTTCAAGATATTCGTCTGAAATTTGGCATGTCCATCCTTCTTTGAAAGAAAACCAGACAGGTGGTGCCACCTACCTTAACATTTTTATAATATAAATTTACATCGTTTTTATAAGAGTGATTCTCTTATTGGCCCCCATATTTGGTGAAAAATATTGTTTCTCAAGTTGATAGATGGAAGAAACCATAGTCGCTTACCAAATGTCAGTATATGCTGCTGAAGATGGGGGGTACTATTCTTAAAGGGGTGGGGGGGGGGGGATTAATTGTCTGGCGAAACTATTGTGGTGCCAAGAAATATCTAGATACATTGTGTGTTAATGTGATTGTTCTAGATACATTGTGTGTTAATGTGATTGTTCCAGGGCTGGCATGCCAGCACCATTAAGTGATCCAGGTCACCTTCATGGACATCAGAGACATCCACAGCAGCACCACAGTACCCCTCCAGGAAAACAGCCATTCTTCCAAAAGTAAGGCTGAAATACATTCAAAGTAAAAACATTATATCTTCACCACTATAAACAGATTAAGTCAAATTAAATCCTGTGAATCCTAAATGAATATTGACATGAACACAATAAATATTGTTATATTAGTCAATATCTTTTGAAGAGAACTTTCTTATATCCTATAATAAATTAAATTAAATAATTTAAATAAATTCCTGATTACTTTGATACAAGAGGGATATGAACATAAAAAATATGAACTGACAGATTTAGATGAAGCAATTTTACTATTGCAGCCAAGGTCGTCCACCGTTCCACATCCACAATCAAGGACAACGAGGAGGTCACAGGCAGGGTCAACAGAGGCATCCCCTTGGCAACTACCCACCACCTGACATGGGTGGTCATGGTGATGATGGGGATGACATGGATCCGTACAGCGGACTGATGACTCA
This sequence comes from Sipunculus nudus, assembly GCA_026874595.1. Lineage (NCBI taxonomy): Eukaryota > Metazoa > Annelida > Sipuncula > Golfingiida > Sipunculidae > Sipunculus > Sipunculus nudus. Next base: position 84,319,913 of record CM049311.1, on the reverse strand, counting down.
GCGAGAGAAGGACTGGATTATCAAAATACAACTGATGCAGCTACACACAGAGAACCCATATGTAGACGACTACTACTACACTGTGAGTGTTAGCACAGATCAACACAAACAGTGTTACAATATGTATATGTTGGTAAACAGTTTTATTCAATGATTTTAAAGGACATTTCATGTTTTTACCCAAGAAATCATCACTTAAAAACAAACATTTATTGACACCAGGAACAAAAGCAAAAATAGATTATTGACTGAAGTCAACTTGAACCTCTCATTTGTTCTCTATTGATCCCTGAGGATGATAACAGATGGAAGTACTTCTTGCAGTACCTTCCAGGATCAGGTAACTAGCAATAACATGCTGGTTGACCTGTTTGGTTGTTGTTCAGAAATGCCTACAGCATGATGATTTTTGCTGTTTGTTACACAAGGATGAAGAACGTCTTTTAAGAATGATATCCTGATAATTAACAAGCCTTCAAACCTGGCACCGTCAGATATAAAAGTCCAACACCTAATAATCAGAATCTGTCATACCTCAGACTGTAAATGCTAAAGCTAGCTGTATTTGGCCTGTCTGGTGACAGAAAAATCAAGGATTACTATTCCATGTATTTCAGAACTAAATAGGAAACCAGTTCGCCTTTTGAGGTGGGGAAAAATGTGTAAAATGTGGATGCACTGAAGAACTTTAGCAAAATTATATAATAATCTATTTTTTCTAAACTCTTTAGAATAAAAAATTTAAATTTAGAACCTAGGTGAAATTGTATAATGTTTCATATATTTTCAGTTGATTGATGTTAGAATATTTTAGAAGAGTGGTTTTCTTAAAAGTTTATAGGTGAAACAAATAGGTGTTATATAACAACTTTTATTTTATAGACATGGATGCTTAAAAAGGTGGAAGCTGAAAGGGAAAGGAAAAAACGAGAAGAAGGTGGTGGCGGGGATGAAAAAGATGGCAAAGCTCCTAAACTTATCATACCAGCTTTAGCTAAAGGCGAAGCAAGGATTTATAAACCAGGTCAGAGGTCTTTGATGTCTTTGAACACAGGCCTGTATGTGGTAGTGAAAAGTGCCCCACATGAGGCTATGCTTGTTTCTGTTAGAGTTCCTGAAACAGCCTAATCTCCCATGTGTTGGCACGTGGTCTTTGTTTACATGAGGGGCTGTTAACCTGACCTTTAGGGGTAAAAAAGAACATGAATGCCCATAGATGTACTCCGACTCGGGTCATTTTCAGATGCCAGTATTTTTTCACTGTCAGTATCACAGCATTATCTGTCAACTCATAGTTGTGTCCTTCCATCTGCAGGTGGCAATGGACATTTCCAAATCATGTGACCATTACCATGTGACTTGTGAAATGGCCTCTTTCAGCATATCTTTGACCTACTTACAGGACAAGGGGGCTGCTCAGAAAATCCATGAAATAATGGGTAAATTTACCAACTGCAGTGAATGGACCATAATTTAACGAAAGAGCATAAAAAAGTATGTAGTTATGGAAAATAACAGATTTTAAAGTGGTCTAGGAAAGTCAGGGTACACATTTTTGTGAGCGTAAGCTGGTTCCAGAGCGCGCAGCGCTGTCAGTCATGAAGTCAACCTTGATTGAAGTTAACAAGAAAACAACATAAATAGCCAAAACAAATGAAACTGATGGAATGTAATGATGTGAAAAACAGAACAAATTAAAAATAAATGATCTGGGATTGAAAAGCCTACAACATACAGTACCAGAACATTATTTTTACCAACAAACAATAGCCCTTGACTTGAGCGCTCATGTTCAAGCCTTGCATTTGGCCTGTAAATTTGGTCAGAAAAACTGTATCAGCCCTTCACAGTGAAAAAAAAAAAAATAAATGATCTGGGATTGAAAAGCCTACCACATACAGTACCAGATCATTATTTTTACCAACAAACAATAGCCCTTGACTTGAGCGCTCATGTTCGAGCCTTGCATTTGGCCTGCAAATATTGTCAGAAAAACTGTATCAGCCCTTCACAGTGATGGTATTTTAATAATTTTTATATCAACAAAACTGTGAAAACAGGTATGTAACTTTTTTAATAATTAAAAACTGAATGTAAACTGCAAAACAGCTACAAATCATGTGCAGAGCAGGCTTCGGATGATCTTATACATGAAAAGACTACACTGTGCACAGCTTGGTGACCTGAGTCAGTGGGTGCATGTTTACCCTGTACGAAGCAGTGGTTATCCCGCGAAAACACTGGGTCAAATTGACGCCTGAAGAATATTTTAAATGATTAGCACAGAGTAAGAGCTCGGAATATAAATCATGGGTACCCTTTGCATCATACTTTATAATTTTAAATACACGTATTGTCTTAGCAACAATAGGGTGCACTTCAAATACCAGGTTTGACGCATTGACTGTGACATGCTCACTCCGCTTCAGTGAACTGACACATTTTCCTGTCTGATTTGTTTATTAAAACTTGCCATTTATTCAGGGACTGGTTTAATAAATTAGATTTATTTAAAGGATCAAGCTTTCACACTGATTGTTTGTCCAGCAAAAGCCCTGTGCTGAAATTTCCCAGCGGTCATAGTACTCCCAGTGACCAATAGGGGGCTTGGTATTTTAAACACCAAATCTCATTTAAATGTGCTAATGCAGCATAGGAGTTCCGGCTGTGAGATGTTATAATCAATGGTTGTAACTTGCTAGCACATCTTTAAGTACGCTTCTTGGAGAAAATTTTAAACACAAATTAATTCTATTTATTTGTTGTCTGTTAGTGTTAAAGAGTGGACTTGTTGGATAACTATCTCAGTTTTGATGATCATATTTTGCCTGCCTGCCCATCTATGAATTTTCTAATGCCAATGTTTCTCTCAAAAACAATTGATTGGATCCACTTCTGATCAGTATGACATTGTATATATTATGGATATCCTGCCCTGATGAGGGATCAATTACCTTCATATATCAGTGAATTCCATTTGATCAGTTGCAATTCAGTTTCAGTAATATTTTTTATGTTGTTCAAAAAAGTCTTTGATTAACTAGATCATATGAAAGGACCAACTGACAGTCCCTGTCTTGACCACCCCAGTTGTGCCATTTGATGTCAGCAATTATGGCTAGCAAGTTTGCCATATGTAACTAACAAACAAGATTGTGCTGGTTTAGGCCCTGGCACAATTTTGGAATATTGAATTTGTGTACTATATCTCCAGGCAAATGATCATATTTTGCTGTAACAATTGGCAAGAACCATCCTGTCTGAGTAACCTTCTGAGTAAACATCAGTTTGCTGAAGAGAACAGGGAATGAACTGCAAAATTTTGTTTCATAAAATAAGTGGTATCAGGAAAAAAAGATGCCTTTTAGTTCCATAATCTCCAGTTTCAGCTGTATATGAAAGTTTTTTAGTGAACCTGTGAGCTTATGTGATGGCGCAGTGTCTGCCGTTGTCCGTATCTTAACCCATGCTTTCTCCAAAACCATTGGAGCTAGCAATACCAATTTTTATGCACAAAAAATCAGTCATCTAAATAAATTGTATTTGCTTTTTTTTTCTGCTTTTATTTTATTTTTAAGGAAAAAGATAAAAAACCTAACAATCTTCTCTGAAACTGTCCAGCCAAATTATTCAATATTTCACAGAAATAATCTCTGAAACCTCTCTCAGGTTTGTTTGAATGGTTCCAGTTCAGTGAATTTTGGCTAAGTTACAGGAAGCTTTACTTATTCATTTGGCATAAAAAGGATACTAAAATTACAGTATCAGAAACAGCTGGAGCTATCTTTGCCAAATTTTATGCCAATGTTGGTCACATGATTCATATATGAATTTGAGGTATTGGTGGCTCGACTTGCATCAACCTTTTCTGTACGAGGGTCATCAGTACATTTACCTATAAATTTGTTGTTTCAACTTCTGTAACATTGCACAAAAATGATTCTTAGGAGGCCTTTGTTCCAGACTTAAATGTTTGTTGCAGAATTATTGGACCTTTAACTATGAAAGGACTAAACCTTTTGAATTATTATTAACATTTTGATAAAATAATCTGATGGATATGTCAGCTTGGAAAAAAAAGCATTCTAGCCAAAGTCTTTCAGTTTGTGTAAACAGATTTACCTACAGGCCAAGCTTGAGTCTGTATCTATAAACAGCTTGGCAGACTGCTAACTATTTCAGATTTGGCAACAAGCCAAAGATTGGTCTGGATCTATTTATAGCTCTGGCAGACTGACAACTGTATTAGAGTATGCAAGAGGTCACTCAGTGCAGTAGCTGGAGCTAGCAATGGTTGTGGTTCAAAATGTTTACTGTTTGCATTGTTATGTACATATTATCTGTGTACTTGAAAAGTAATGGTCCAGCATTGAAGCATTATACTTGGTGTATATGCCATTGCACAGGTTTGCATTAAGCCTGAAGGCCTTGTTTTAGTAAGAAGGTCATCTGATTAGCTGAGAATCCTTAAAGTATAAGTAGGTCATGAAACATGCTTCTCTGTGGTGAAAAAGAGTAAGCATTATCCTTTAATATCAGCATTAAAGTGTACTTTCCTTACTTTTTTACAGTTCAGTTTGAAGGTTCATTGGGTCGTCTGACAGCATCTAGTGTTCATAATCCTCGTCAGATCCTTGATGTCAAGACCAATGATATTAAACCAACTGATGAAAACCAGAAAGTCAGGCGGTTCAAGCAGCTGCTGCTCAGAATTGAAAAGGTAAGTGCCTCTGGAGAAATTTGGAAATTGTATGTGTTTAGCCTGCCTCCACATGTTAACCAGTTGAAATCTTTCTTTTTTTTCTAAAATTATGCCAAACATTTATAAAAAATGAATAATGGGGCCCTTTTCAATGGCAACTTAGATTATAGCCCACAGCCAATCAGAGCCAGCCAAAACATTTTCTGCTCTGCCTTGTCTTCATGGCTGCCTGGCATTCAGACCATGTGCCCTGCAGCATCAGCTCATATTTAATGTTTCAGGCATTCTGTACAGTTTAAACTGGAGGATAAATGTTAAGACTATGCCTATGTTTTCATATGTGGCTATATATGTACTACATAATGTTGCATTTCTGTAATAATTTCAAGAGTATAGCCATTTCTGTCAATATATCAAAGTGTAACAATCTCTATAACCATTAATAACCATACCAAATTATTTTAAATTCATGTAATATACATCTCAGATGCAATTAAAAATTATAAAAAAGACTTTTCATAAAACAGTAAATAGTGAACCAATGTTGACCATAATATCCTACACCAGAAGATTCTTGGCTGAAATGTGCATAGCCGAAATATTTAATTTTATTTATATGCAAGCAGGAAAAAGTGATCTGTGATTATTTCGTAAATTTCCTGTGGGAGTTGTTTTATTTGAAATATTCCTTTTACATAAAAGGAAAGTTGAAATGAGGTAAATATGAAAAGAGTGATCAGATATTCACATGTTCAGTCTGAAACTGTGAAAGTGTATAACATTATTATGAGGTTATACAGGGGATATACTTTTAAATTTTTTTATCTTCAGGGGATCAACTATTAAACTTTTTATCTCAGGGGATCATCTATTTCACTTTTTATCTTCAGGCATACGATTCTCTGTTGGAGATTGATGAAATAGCAAAGCAAGCACTGGCGATAGCAGAGGAATCAAGGTGAGTGGTATATAAAACAAAGAATTGTTCATCCAATTTAACATCTATAGAGAAAAAATACACAATTAGTTATTGTGTGGTTTTACATAAAAATTGATGCTCACAGTCCTCCAAGTTTCACATGACCAGAGTCTTTATCTTTTCAAACCAGATTGAAGTTGCATATGAAAATTTGGAAGCTTTAGCAATACAATGCTGGCCTATTTATATCAATATCAGTTATATTTTAGTCACAACAAATATTGTAGGTGGTTGGGGGTGGCATGATGTAGCAGGTCAAGTGGTGGTAGTCAACAGTTGCCTTCTGCCTTGCTTGCCTTTGGAGCTTAGTTGCAGCTTGGCTGTGCTGGCTGAGTCCTATTGTGCTTAGCATATTGTGTCTGTTTTTTTTTGTGACTTCTCCCATTTTAATAACTCCCTCCCCTTGATAGATGGGTTAAGGAAAAGCTGAAATCCTGATATTTTCACACAAGCCTGAAGACTGTTGGTCTTTATTCAACCTCTGTAACAAAATTCTGGATAAAAAATTTCATCAAAATAGAAAAAAATTGATATTACAATGATTTGATGTGGTCTCTTTGGAGAGCTTCTTTAAGGGGATGAAAGTCTGTAATGTTGATTTGAGTTGAATTACAGTTTGACTCAAGTTCAATCAAGAAGTGCCTCAGTGCTGAATAGGAATCATTTTAAGCCAGAGTTTTGATTAAAATTGAATTTTACTGTTATAAGAAGATATTTTAACAATTGAAACTGGTGATTGGTCAGAAGGAAAAAGGGAGACAGCTTGGAAGCCCAGTTCCTTCTGTAGATTAAGATACAGATTCTAGTAGACTGTCTTTAATCAGTCTCATATATGTAGTTAAGAATATTTATTTATGATTAAATAATTTAAATCATTTTGTGATCTTGTTAGGGGAGGCATAGATAATGGCACTTTATATTAGACAACATGATTACTATTCTGTTTTGAACAGGCCTGCTTTGTATCAGCATCGCCAGGACAGGATATCAGAGCTGGTAGAGATCCTCAGTATTAACCCAAACCAGGAGGCGGAATTTCTTCATCTCATGTCAGTGCGCAAAGGAAAGAAGCTTCTGGCACGCATCCTACCTCTTTGCACAAAGGTAATTAGGGCTGAAGAAACCAGCACTTGTGGAGAGTCATGGTAGAGAGTCAACTCCTGTGCAAAGCAAAACCATTCAGAGCTCAGTAAAGAAAGGGAGTAAAAATCCATATCAGGCCTCCCTCAATCACTGTCATTGTGAATTATAATATTAGATTTTTGTGAGCTTTGGTCAGATTTATCTTCGTGTGAAATTAGGTCTCATTGGCCTTTTTTACATGAACTATAGCTTCCACCCATGTCTCACACATTAAACCATCAGACAGTGTTTAAGTCCAGCTAGTTCATGATTTATCATGTCTTGTTTCCTATACAGTTTTAAGGGTTCTCTTGTTATCATTTGAAGCTCTTGTATGATTCACTCGTTGTGTTTCATTTGTTTTATCTGATAAGGATGAAGCTGTGATGATTGTGATGGCAGTTCTACGGAGCATGAGCAGCTGGACTCGCAAAGAACAGATGGAAGAGGTCGGTGTATATAGTCATTCAAGGCATTCTGCACTCTGCACTGAATATTGGACTTTTATTACCAGTTTGATCTCACCAATGGGCTCAAAATGTCTTGGGTTCTTGTTACACACACACATGCATATAAATGAAGCCTTGATAAGAAAGCCTTTGATAATGTTTGATAAATATAATATTCATCATATTTAAATTTTATATTCATCTTATTTTTAAGAGGTTTTCCATATCCTGTGTGGCATGAAACACTTAGTATGAAAAAAAAAATAAGCCAGCCATCTGAAATGTATTGTCATATTGAATTGGTATTCACAATATTGAGTAATTTTAATGACCAAGTCAGACAAACTGCTCAGTGAAAATTGCATATGTAAGACAAATAGAAACTTAGATATACTCTCTGAATGTGCTCTCTAAAGAAAACAAAATAATGTATGGGGTATTTTTCAAAGTACATATCTAAATTACTGTAATGAACCTTTTTTTCAGATGTGCAGTACATGTCTGAGAGCGGTTTGTGATTGGATGGAGGGTACAGATGTACCTACATTACTTGTGATCGCTCAGGTGCTACAGACAGCAGGCCTCAAAGAGATGATCACTTCCAAGGTGAGATGCCTGCTGTAATATATGCATTCACTCTACTTCCAACCTAGGTTCCAAACCATCCTCAAAATGAAGGAATATCTTGATATTACCCTGTGATAATGTCAACTGATGCCAGTATCAGTTTCTCTGGAAGTAAATATTGGGCATCGATAGTGAAGGTGAAGGACTCTTTGTTTTGTTCAGTTGCTGAGTATGCTTCATGCGCAGCAGTTATACACTGCAGTTGTCTGAGGTTACCCTCGTCACCACTGCTTTGTACAGCAAGATTTTCAAGGTCTTGCCACCAGGGTTGGAACGGAGCAAAGAATCGTAATCAGACCAATGACTGCAAGGTACCTCATTCTTCATTCTGCTCAGAATTTGAAACATGGGACACCTGCTTTTGTTGGTCTGATTGTCTGCCCTGTGCCAGAACCAGTGTAATTGGACCAACAGTAGCAGGTGTAACATGTTTAAAATTTGTAGCTTGGTGCACAATTCAATACTACAGCTGGGGTGACTTTAACTGCTGCCTAAAGGCCAGGCCAAGCTGTGCACTACTGTAAATTCTATACTTAATAAATGGCTAGGCATTTTTGTGGCACTGCAAAGCAGAGAAAGTTGAACTTTTACAACTTTGCTGCACTGTGCGGCATTCGGTGTGGACAAGTAATTATCATTATTTGCAGCGTGGCCCAGCGCAGCATTCAGTGTGGACAGGCCTTTTGGAGCATATTGCTGTGCATCCAGAATACTAATACAGTGGTTGTTTGGCTTCCTGGTCTTCATAGCTGTCTTTCATACTTTTGGCAGTGGAGTGAATTGTTTTAGAGAAGTAATCCTCAAGTAAGGGAAAAGACAGGAAAATTTATGGCCAGAAAGCAAAAGTGGTCAGTCTTTTATTTTTTTGCGAACCTGTGAGCTTATGCGATGGTGGTGCGTTGTGTGTCATGCATCGTGCGTTGTGCGGCGTCTGAAGGTTAACCATAGCTATCTCAAAAACGGCAGAAGCTAGCATCACCAATTTTTTTTGCAAATAATCAGTCATCTAAAAAACTCTATCAGATTTTTTTTTTTTTTCTAACTGCATTTTCTTAGATTTTATAGGGGAAAAGCTAAAAAAGCTTAAAAATCTTCTTCCCCGAAACTGTCCAACCAAATTGTCCAATATTTCACAGAAATGATCCTCGGAACAATCTTTCTCAAGTTTGTTGGAATGGTTTTAGATCAGAGATTTTTGGCCGAGGTTGAACTTAGTCATCTGTCCAAAAAAGCACACTAAAATTAAAATCTCAGAAACGGCTAGAGCTATAATCACAAAATTTTATACCAATGTTTGTCATTTATGTCATATCTGAAATTGAGGTATTGGTGGCGCCACCTACATTGATGTGTTTTTTACAAGCTAAAATGTAATATTAAACTCTTCTAGCTTATACACTGATTTATGATGAAACTGTTAAGCTGATTGGTTTAAACTTTACAAGAATTATTCTATGGTAGGATTCTGCCAGTTTTATAAGAATAGATTGGGTAAATACAGCTTTAAAAAAGCATTGTAGTCAATTGAAAAAGGCTTTCTGTGGTTGAAAACAGATTTGACAACATGCTGAGTTTCAGCAGCCAAGTCAAGAGGTCACTCAGTACAAACAGGTGGGGTCCAAACATCACCATGGCAACTGACCTGGCTCTGGCCGGTGTCTAAACAATGTGTCTAACACAGCGTCTAGACGTCTAGACACAATGTCTAGATGCAGAATTCCCAGATTATTGGAACTATATCTTTCAACTGTTTAAAAAACTTGGTTTGCATTTTAAGCGAATCGGGTTTATCATCAAGTCACATGTGAACTGCTGCGCCCTCATTTTTGGTTGACCTCTTACCTTTCCTCGCTGCCCAGCGTCCATTTATGCGTCTGTTTCTACACATTAACCCACATATCTTGGAAACTGTTTGACCAATCAGGCTAAAAATTTTGTACAAATGTAGCCCTTTGATAGCTTTATAACATACAATAAAAATGGTGGCGCCACCTGCAACCATTTTTGCACAGCGTCCATCTGTTTATCTGCCTTGGGATAAAATCACTCCTATCTCTGCATTGGTTATCCACCTGAAATTATGCATGTGTATACATCCTGGACAGCTCTCTTGATTTTATGATAGGTGGCCCCTCCTACCTTAATGTTAATGCTGCAGACATCCCAGCTTATATCTCAGGAACCGTTTGACCGATTGGGCAAAAATTTTGCATGTGTATAGATCTCACATAGCTCTTTATCATACGCAAAACTGGTGGTGCCACCTGGACCTATTTCTTTAAAAGGAATGTGTATGCATTTCAAGCCAAACCTTTCATCACAAACCTTCCATCTTCAAGATATTATTCACCTGCCAATAGGGGAAGATTCTTTCCGATTTATGGTCATAGGATCAAAGGTCAAGGTCACAGGGCCCATCCATTCACAAACTAGTTTATGGATGATAATTCTGCTTTGACTAGACAGATTGGCTTCAAACTTGATTTATTAATGACCCACCACTTAAGTTAAAAACATTTTGATTTTCAGGGTCCAGAGGTCAAAGGTGAAGGTCACAGGAGCCATATCTTTAAAATGATTGTGGATGCAATGTAAACAAACTTTTCATCCCAGACTTTCCATCTTTCACCCATGGCTTACTTGCCCAAAGTGGACGAAATCTGTAGATTTTGAGGTTACCTGGTCAGAGGTCAAGGTCACTGGACCCACATTTTTAAGAAGATTTTTACAATAGTCTAAATGCTGCAAGTTCAAGGATAATAAGTTCTCAGAGTTTTTTGTCACAAGGTCATTGATTAAGGTCACAGGACTCATTCATAAAAATTTCTCTAAAAATATTCTAAAAGACAAATACAGCTGAGCGTCGAGACCCATGGGTCCCTAGTTAGTATAATTTTGTCAGGCTATATCTGACTGAGAGTTGGAAACAATGAGACATATGGGTGATGGTACCAGCTACTTACCAAGCTGTCTACTCTGGCTCCAAGTTGCTTTTGTCATCAATATTTTCAAAAGTTACCTGTGAATTTTAATTAATGTTTGTGGAAGGCCCAAGAGTAAAGGAATACATGAGAAACATTTCAGGCAGATCAATGAAACATGTGGTCAATCTAAGTTAGGAAAAAGAATGGACATTGGTGAGGTGTTTGCACTATTGCTTTCTTGTCATTAGATGTAATAAGCATATAGTACATTTCAAAGTCTAGTAGTGTTTACTATCATATTTTTTTACAGTTCAGCTTAAGTGTGACTTGGGCTCTACTTCAGCAAGCAGAACACATCACTCAGTCTACACCATCTCCTGCCTTTACTGGAAAACAAGAAACGCAATGGTACGTCTTCATTCTCTCATTAGGTGGTGCAGTTACAATTATCAGAAAGTAAAGCTTCCTGGGTGTTACCATGACAGTACTCTGCAACATGGTAAAGTATTTTAAAACAAATGAAAAAGGCAAAACAAATGCACAAATTTTAAATATTCATACTTCTGTTTCACCATTATATGGAGTTAGCTTGTGAGCTTATTTTGTTGTAGAACTGTAAACATACAGTAGACCTAAAAATAGCAAATTAATAACTTATTATAACTGAACGAGATGTCATTCACAAGTTTAGTATTAGAAGTAGGAATATTTAAGTATTCTAGTACTTTCTAAAGAAAATATATGACTGTCTTTCAGACTCCATATTAAATTTTTCTGGGAATCTGTATAATTATATTTTTAGCTCAGCTGACTGTAAGTCATCTGAGCTATAGCAATCACTTTGTCCGTCTGGCCATCCGGCCATCCAGCCGTCTGTCCATTAACAAGGCACAAATCGTAACCGCTGAACCTGGAATCTTCTTACTTTACATCCAGAGAGGTCCATTAAAATCTCCTTGGAAACCTGGAATTATGTCTCTGTTACCCATATCCTTCGAGCTATGGGGCCCCATTGTACCCCCCCAGAATAGTGAAAAATTTCATACAAAAACTTCAATATCTCATTAACTACATCACTAATAGGTCATGATTTTTGGCATACATATTGATCATGAGATGTTTCATCAGTTCCTGCAGACTGGTGGCGCCACCTGTATTTTTTTATTTTTACAAATTTTTTTCTCTATTTTTGAGACCTTTAAAAATGTGGACATCTGTTAACAGGGCACAAATCGTAAAGACTGGACCTAGAATCTTCATTCTTGACAATCTGAGAGACCTATGAAAAGTCTCCATGGAAACAAGAAATTAGGTCTCTGTTACCCATATCCTTCATCTATGGGGTCCCAAAGTACCCCCCAGAATAGTAAAAAATTTCATACAAAAACTTCAATATCTCATTAACTACATCACTGATGGTCATGATTTTTGGCATACATATTGATCATGAGATGTTTCATCAGTTTCTGTAGACTGGTGGCACAACCTGTGTTTTTCGATTTTTTAAGAATTGTTTCCTCTATTTTTGAGACCTTTAAAAATGAGAACATCTGTTAACAGGACACAAATCGTAAAGACTGGACCTAGAATCTTCATTCTTGAAATTCTGAGAGACCTATGAAAAGTCTCCATGGAAACAAGAAATTAGGTCTCTGTTACCCATATCCTTCAAGCTATGGGGCCCCAAAGTACCCCCCAGAATAGTCAAAAATTTTATACAAAAACTTCAGGATCTCATTAACTACATCACTGATGGTCATGATTTTTGGCATACATATTGATCATGAGATGTTTCATCAGTTTCTGCAGACTGGTGGCACAACCTGTGTTTTTCGATTTTTTAAGAATTGTTTTCTCTATTTTTGAGACCTTTAAAGATGTGGTTATCTGTCAACAGGGTACAAATTATAACAACTGGACCTAGAATCTTCATTCATGTCATGCAAGGAGGCCCATGAAAAGTGTCTGTGGAAACCTGAAATTAGGTCTCTGTTACCCATATCCTTCAAGCTATAGGACTCCAAAGTACAGCTCAGAATAATGAAAAATTTGATACAAAAGCTGAAGTATCTGAACAACTAATGCAGAGACCACCATGCTTCTTTGCATGGATATTGACCATTGTGTTTTTATTAGTTTCTGCAGACTGGTGGAGCCACCTGTATTTTACACATTTTTTTCTATTTTTGAGATATATTAATACAGACACAATCTCAGCCTGTTGGTTAATCTGTTTGATGCTTCAGTTGAATGGTTATATTCTACCATTCAGATGATAAAATTTCCTTTTGCAAATCTCTTCCCAGTCAGCTGAACGTCATGACCCATGGGTCACTTGTTATTTAAGCTGATATAGTCTCTTGGTAAATGAGATACATTTTTAATACCATTGTTTCTTTGTAGGCTGCATTTTGTGACTGATGTGGCCCAGTGTTTGGTGGAGAGCAAAATGAATATTCATGAGAATATCCAAGGTCGCTTCCCGTTAGCTGTTCGACACATAGAAAGACATCTAACTTCATCCTCGGTCATGGAGAAGTTGATGCTTAAACTTCAGATAAACCCTGGTTCTGTGTAATTTTATGTCCATGAATGTTGCACTCATGCAAATTTCATGGTACTTAACATTTCCCCACACAATTTTTATTGTTTTTTTTTTCTACAACAGAACTGCAGATATTTAAATACAATATAAATCGTATGGCACAAGGAAGTCCGGGTGCTTTGACAGGTGTGCTTGTGATCTGCTTTATTTCTATACTGTTGTGATCATTTTTAGAGCTAATACTAATGCTGCCAGCCAATGCTTGCTCAAAGACAATTATTTGCTGTTTTGTTAATAGAACCTTGTGAATATTTGTGAAAAAAATAGGAATTTTTGTAGGTAATTTTTACGTTGACACAGCTTTGAGTTGTGTCATATCATTAGGTATGGAAAATAGGGGAGTCATAGCAACATATTGTTCCTCAAAATGGTGTAAGTAATATGTGAGTGGAAGTATATTTTTAGAAGACGACCTGCCACCCAATGACAGATATGTGATTTCTTCACAAAAAATCTATTTCAGAATTGTTACCATAATAACATTTCGGGAAGCTTAGGGCCAAAAGAGTTTCTTAACTAGCAGTTGGTTCCCTCACATCATTTCAAAGACATAACATTTAAGCTGACCCTCATTCAGTTTGTTATGTATTACAACCTATTGCATATTCACATCACTAATTGTTTACATACAGAACTTCACTTACTGTCCATGTTGACTTCTGACTGGAGTTTACCTGTCTGTTTATTGTGAAGGTATCTTGATTTGAGTTTATTGTTGGATTATGCTGCTAGCTTTGGCAGTGCATTTTAAAGTGGCATTCCATTGATACATCTGTGGTTTTGTGCAGTTTGTTTGAATGATTATCAGATTTTGTATGACAGAATAATTGTTCTGTTATAAATGAAATATGTTAATAATGTTGATGTTGATGACCTTTCACCTATTATGACATTTAGTAAAAAGTATATGAAAGACCTTTGACCTTCATCTTGAATATGTATACATTTGTATTTATCTTGCACATTTGGCACATTTTGATCTGTAAGAAGAGGCATTTGTACAGTTGCAGAATTTCTGCACAGTTGAAACAAAAATAAACAACTTCGATACACAAATATATATATACTGGCACAAATGTTATCTGTCAACATTTGTTGACCTTATTGTAAAAAAGTGACAGTAGTATGAAATATTTCTTGTCATTCATGTTTAATTATGAAAACAGTACCAAGAACATGAGCACTTTGTCTCAGTTTGGAAAATGGACCTTCATCAAAACACGTGTTTGTGCCACGACCTTTAATTGAATGAAAAGGTTGCCATTTACTGCATAAAAATAGATGTGCATATCTACTGCTTATGTATTAATGGAATGCTACTCTTTTATTATTTTCTGAATGTATTTCTTTGCACAAGCCGTTTCTTATTTATTGTTGTTAATGATGTGTAATTAAGACTTTTAGTTCAACCTGAACACTGATACTGGTTGTTGACAATTAAATAGATATTAAACATGATCACAGACTTTTAAATATAAAACTGGTAAACATTAGATTCTTATAAACAAGTTTCTATAAAAGATTTCATTCAAACATGATAACAGGTAGTTGTATAATATAGTGAAAATGCTTAAATTATCAAATGTTTCATAAAATCTTGAATCCAAAATACTTTGATACATCACTTATTATGAAAAAAAAATTGTTTACAGTTCAGCCTTAGTATGACTTGGGCTCTACTTCAGCAAGCAGAACACATCACTCAGTCCACACCATCTCCTGCCTTTACTGGAAAATTAGACGTGATAACAGTTAGTTGTGTATATAGTGAAAATTTATGCTTAAAGTATCAAATGTATCATAAAATCTGGAATCCAAAATACTTTGATACATTACTCATTATGAAAAAAATTATCTGTGATAAAGTTGACCAACTTCAGTGGTTATTAATGTTTAACCCTGCTAATCATCCACCAGTAATAAAATTAATCCAGCTCAATACAACCACAAGTAGATCTACTTGAAAAAATTGGGCAAAATTATAATTACCCGGTAGGTTCAACTAGATGTGCTCAGATTAAACTGACCATTAATAGTCCATCATTTCAGAATTTTAGGACCAGTGGAGTTCTGCAGCTCAATTTAATCAGTTTTGTTTGTTTTTGAACATGGTAGGTTTCATCTGTTGCTTTGTAGATTCTCAGCAGCCACAAAGAACATACAACTAATGTGAGAAGGGACATAGTTCCTGGTAAAAATGTCAGAAGCCTCATACCCCTGTTTTATTTATTCCATGTTTGTGTTATTTTTTATGTGTATGACAAAAATAATCAAGAGCTATTCAAACTTCACGTCAATTGTACAAGATACTTTCTAATACTATTTTTGTCGAAACAAATTGTGCTTTTTTTATTAGTAATTTAAATATATGAAATTGATTAAATCATGTTATATTTTGTATATGTAATACTGACGTCTCAGCTTATGTTAACATTGTTTATTAGATTACCGGTACATGAGAAAAGTCCTTCATCACATGCAGCATATCATACTTTAATAGACTAATAAATTGATGCCTGCCTTGGTACCCTCTCACATCTGATAAATATCCATTTTATGCAGTAAATATAGAACAATTCGAAACTATTTTCAATATATATTAAGCTTTTTCAGTGTGATGAAACAAAATGGTTTTGAATCCTTATGGGGGAAGTGGTTTAAGATAAGGTTGAGTTCCAAAATGGTTTGCCACAAGCTCTAAATGCACTTTGGTAATAGTTTTACCATTGTCATAGTAACTGTAAATTTAAAATAAACACAAAAACAAAAACTTATAGTTCTAGGACCACCGGTGCCTCTTACATGTGCATTGCACTGTACTGGCACACTACCTGTTTAAATTTGCCTCATGCCAGTACCAATACATATTGTGTATTGAAACCATTTTGATTCTGTTGCATTGGTTACAATGGTTTAAAACTGATTTGTATATGGAAGGGTTACACTATCAAACACACATGAAATACATTCAAATTCTTGTACATGTACAATGATCCCTTATATATGTCACAGCTGTATAATTTGTTTATTTAATGATTCACATAGTGATCATTTTCCTGGTAGTTTTGTTTTGCTCTCTTCCTAGCATAGTTGAATATAGTTGAATATTTTGCTTCATTCAGCAAAAGTGGATATATTGTCTGCGCCATTTTGTCAGACAAATGGTAGGTATTGGACAGCTTTGAAAATGTTCACTGTAATAGTGTTTAATTGTTTCATGGGTCATATGTTAAAAAAATGTTAATAAATCTGATCCAGTTTCATACCAGTTTAAATAATAAAATGTTTGGTCAAACAAGAATTATCAACCTGAAGGTCACAAAATATGGTTGGAGACAAATTTTTATGACCATGAACTTTTGCATTCAGTTTGTGAACAATTGTCATAACACATGCAGGAATTTTAATACATTGTAAAGTTTAAAGTTACAGTAGTTATTTTGTTAATCTGTATTTCAATGTAAATCCTTATTGACTGATGTATTTTCAGAATGTTCTTATGTGTTTTGGGGGTCTGTGGGGCGATATTTGTTAAGCCCAGGCGACATTTGTTAGGCCTTAAAACACAGGCTGACTATACCATTGATATTTACTGGTTATGTCACCCCATCTGTATAACAATAGTTAAGAGTTCATTTCTGGCATATCGCTCTGATTTTCTTGAATGGAAATGCTTTGATATGTTGTAAAACTAGGATATAATATAAAGAATTGCATCTTTCACTTTTGTCTGCGTGTTCTTTGATGGATTAATACTAGAGTGTTGTATGAGTTCAAGCAGTTTGAAAGTCATTTTCCTTAGTAAGGGTATATGATTGATGTGAGTGCCCCATTTTTGGTTGAATTATTATTGTATCCCAAGACAGAGTCTTTTAGATACTATGGTTTAGGCACGGTTGCTCGGCCACCGCTGCTGCCCCCACAGAGATTTCCTTTGGACACGATAACTCAAAAAATATTTTTATGGATCTTTACCAAACTTGACATGTGCATAGATATGGGTGAGAGGACGAAGCCTATTACAAATGGGGTCATGACCTTTACTAGGAGATTGACCTTGACCTTGAATAGGTCCAATTTGGGGGAAAATCACACAAATTCTTAAATATCTCAAGAAATCTTGCACGGATTGATCCAAAAATCAAATTGACCGAAGATAGTGTTGTCATGTACTGGAAACTGGTGGCACCACCTCTTATCCTTTTGTTTTCGTGCCATTTAATACCCCCATTATTGCCTCTTAACAGTACTATGAGTATTATAAGTCAAAAACTAATGGACAGATTTCTTTCATATTATGCATATACATATACATGAGTTATGGAATTATAATTAGGGTCATGACCTCTACTAGGAGTGACCTTGACCTTGAAGAGGTCCAATTTGGGGGGAAAATCATCTTGTAAAAATAATTCTTGTGGTAAGATAATAGTTAAAACTTTCAAGTCGCATGTCAAACGTTTTACCAGCTTCTGTGGTCTATAGAGCGCACCAGACCCAGCATATCACAGGTCGTAAGTTCCAGTATCAGCTGAGGAGCCGTGAAATTTTTTAGGGTCGATCCTAACCTAGGCTGAGCTCTTGATAGACTAACGGGAAGGCTGTGTCTCAATCACAGGCGAATGCATTTTTTTTTTTAGCTCAGCTGACTATAAGTCATCTGAGCTATAGTCGTGGAACATTGTCGGTCGTCCGTCTGTCTGTCTGTCCGTCCATAGATGTGGCACATTTTGAAACCGTAAGACCTAGGAATCCATAATTCAGCATAATGTTAGATGTCCCCAAGATCTCCTACCAAGCGGAAAACTGGGTCTTTTCGACTTTGTTCCTTTGAGAAATTGAGGAAAAACCTTAATTTTTTATTAAAAACCTATTTTCACCCTTAAGGGCCCTAATATCAAAACCACTCATCTGTTTATCCTCATATTTGCCATAAATATTCCTCTTTATAGTTCCTATGTACATGCCAGAAATTAGGTCTGTATTATATAATTTTAAAAAGTTATGGGCTCAAACATAATGCATTTTGTAAAAAATCAGGAAAGATATATGATCGCTGGACACAAAACATGTTAAAGCTAAGGACTTTTTTCCAGTAATATATCTTTAATTAATCAAAATTAAATTGTATACCCAAAATTAGATCAAAATCTTTTAAATTTTTTTAAAATATTAGCAAAAATAAAAAATTGGTACCTTAAATTTTGGCCTTGGCACTTTTTTTTCCTGTAAGTACTGTGGATTTAATTTTCACAGCATGTGCACATAAGGATTTAATCTATTAAAATCTGAAATTTGAAAGTAAAAGCTGCAAAATTAAGCTAGTTATTGAATTTTTTTGGAGGCTCTTGTTGTATTCCCTTACATTGTCAAGCAGTCCACTTTGGTCACTGTAGGTCATTCAGTGCAACTCTATGCTCCCCAGGCTGTAATGTTATGCAATCCCATCACTAGGGCAAGCCCTCTCTCCACTGAGTTGAGCTTGATCAGGCTGTCTGCAGTAAATATACCATACCACAGGGAGCCTTTTTTTCTCCCCCCCCCCCCCCCCCCCACCCCATTTTGTTGACAGACCTGTACTATGAACTAGATGAATCTTAAAATTTAACATCAGCAATGAGCAGTAACAACGGAGACCCCTCCCCCCACCACCCACCCCTTCAATACACAGGACTAATAAACAAGATGAATCTTATAAATATAATGTTAAATTCTTTTTTGACAATTTTGATTTTTTTTAAAGAAAAAAAATTTCAGGAATTTAATTCTAATATTCAAATGTGATAAAATATTAGGATCTAATGTAAGTGCTAACTGACAAGATTTAAGAAGATATAAATACTTTGTAGCATTTCATTCATATCTCTTAAAGTTGGCGGGGCCTAGGTGTGAATAACACTTAGTATTAAAATTATGAATATTGGTCAAACTTTGTGGGCTTAATTTTTAACTCATATTGCCATATATTTATCTTTTGAAAACTTAATTACTTCACACATTATTTGTTTATGAAATGTTACTTTTATATAACACTTACTGTAGGCCTATTTGTTCCCTTGGTGCATCACTAAATGGTTTAGCTCATATCCATTATTCTATAATTTACAGTTTTTCATTTGAGCAGAGCCATTTTCTCATAGCTTTTCTGATGAAAATATACATGAAAAACCAAAAGAAATAAAAATATTTTGCAGTTACTAATATTTTCCAAAATTTAGCTGAGCGATGTGACCCAATGGGTCCCTTGTTTTTTTTTTTTTTTTTTTTTTTGGGGGGGGGGTCATCGGTGTTATGACCAAGCAGAATAAATTACGGAAAGAGTCCTTTATATATATATATATATATATATATATATATATATATATATATATATATATATATATATATATATATATATATATATATATATATATATATATATATATATATATATGGATTCTATCTAAATATGGAGTAAATCACAAAAGTTGTTAATTGAAATCCTCAACTTATTAATTGGAAATAATAAACTACGGACAATTTAATAATCTATTTGCTATAGGGAATAAACAATTAAAAAATCGTGCAACATTCAGTTAAGTAGCAATTTGTTGAGGTAAGGTTTTTCTTATGAGACTTAGTTTCTGATATTTATTATAAGGTCAAAATGTCATGTTTCTCAAGTCAGTGAAGAAGGGCAGCATTGTGCAATTTCTAGATCCAGATGAATGAAATATTAAGTTCGTACTACATAATCGTATGAGAGAATGGGAAATACTTAATGTTAAATATCTCCATTGATCACCTTAAAGAAGGGTCTGCTTTGTAACATAACAATTTTAGTGTAAAGGACAATGTGTTATAATATCCTTGAATTCTGGTCAGTATACGTGCTCCATTAATTAAAACACGGTGACTTGAAGACTATACAGGCCTATATATTGTATGAGATAGGATATAAATTGGTCAATTTTGCACGCATGATTCTGTAAAATCAATATTTGTTTAATTTTGAGGGGTTCAGGAAAAAGGTAAAAAATTCATTAAATCAATGCATTTCTTATTTATTTTTTTTTCAATTTTCCAAAACGTGTGAGGGGAATACTTTAAAATTACTCAAAAGCCAAACGGCCTATATATATGACATGTCAAAATTACTAATGGCTATACTGAGACATCATGCATAAAGGCAATTGATATATTGATATTTGTTATAAAAAACTTAAGTTTGAATGCTAGGCACTAAGTATTAAAGTTGTTTATTTATTATACAAATAATTATACTGTATATATAATTGATTTTCCCATTTTTGTGTCAGATATTATGTATAACTTAAATATTACTGATTAACAGAAATAATTAATGCTTATTTTTATCTTTTTTATTATACGTTCTAAAATAAAGAGAATAATATCAGTCAAGAATACTTATCTATAATGTACTGCAAACAAAATTAATTAATCTATTGTATTTAATGGTCTGAATTAGCTGCAGGAAACGGGGCTTTATACTGCTTCAATATAGAACTTCACTGAGTTTCTAGACCTATGAGCCACTTTTCATTGATATCGATCTAATATGAAAAATTACTTCTATCGTCACTGAATACAATCTTAAAGTTTAAATTTTCTAGTGAAATTAAAACTTCCGTCAACATCAAATCTAAGTTGGCGAGGCTCGGACACGTGGCTAATGTGAATAAAATGTGGAATAGCCCAAGCCATGCTATGACTAGGTGCGTGACGTCAGAGAAGATGCGTCATCTGAACGCTGTATCATTGGCTGAGATACACCACGTGACCAACTATCCCGCCAAAAATAAAAGCTCTGATTGACCTACTTAGAAGTGAAGACAGAACGGGCGTGTTGGTTTCGATGTGTTTACATGTTTAAAACGTCTAATTCGTCGTGTCAGCAGACAGAAACCGAGTGATATGGTAAAAGATGGCGTTCTGCAGGAGTAGGTTATACTTTGAAAGCCAAAGATCTCCGGAAACAGCCGTGATACAGACACTAGACTTCAATGATGATTCGGATATTGACATGAGTTTTCAGAACTCCTCGATGGACTTGTTGATGAGCCCCTCGCCGTGCGGAAAACGAGATTCAACAGACAGTCAGTTATGGGACTCTGGAATGGGGTCCCCCACACCTATAGACAGTCCTAGATTACGTAGAAGGTCTCCAAGTAAGTTGTCACCAATTCCTATAAATTTAGACGAGTCAGAAGAGGATTCAAGCCCAATACCACCGTGCCCGCCCAGCCCATTTAAACCCCAGACCCCACCACACAAAAAACTTCGGAAGTTGAGGTTGTACGATACCCCACATACACCCAAGACACTGTTACAGAAAGCTCAGAGGAGGACTACACGAGCAAACAGACGGAGATTTATCGGAGAAACCCAGGAACAGGCAAAAACACCACTTGATCCAGAGAAACCACAAGCAAATGTGAATCCCTTCACTGCCGGCGGCTGGTCCGCTGGCGGAGTAAAGAGGGCGCGGCCTGTAGACAGGTAAGCAACTGCATGAGCAAATGTTAAAAATATTTAAGTATTATGAACATTTGTGGACTTCACGAAAATGTCAAGGTGCATCTTTATTTAGGAACCTTGTGTTGAATCAGTTTTGTTACAATGTTGATAAAACGGCACATGAATTATACATACAACATGTATGTAATGACAAACGTCTTCGAATGATGTATGCATACTCCATGATGGGGACAATCGGCTTTGTTGAATAAATGTATGCTTAAGCCTTAACTAGTATTATTGTAAGTTTAATGTCCCTATTAGATAACTGGCAATTAATAAAAATAATGTGTTTAGGTTATAAAAGGGTTAATTGTATCACGTTTCTCTAAATAATTACATCCATGCTTGTGTTTTGTAAATTCTTAAAGTTTGAATTGCATATAACATTTTGTGAATTGCATATATAGGCAATAAATATAAATTTCATATTTATGTAAAAAAAGGCAGTCATTCTTTGCAGGTCACATGATAAGATGGCAAAGAATTTTAGGATGTCTAATGTTTTCAATAATCTTATTTAAACTAATATAGTGAAGTGCTTGTTGTTCCACAAATTGATATGCAGCAAAACATTGGACCACCTGCCTTGTCTGTTATGAAATTGTAAACGTATGGAAACATTTTAGGACCCGCCCACACCGAACATGTGCCATGCCACCCTTTGCAGTGTAATGCAGTGCAGTGTTGCATTTAGTATACCTAATAAATGGCTGGGCATTTTGTGGTGCTGCAAAGTGGAGAAAGTTGAATTTTTTAACTTTGCAGTGCAGTGTTTGGAGTGGACACCCTAGTGTATTTGCATGTACTCAACATTTTCTGCAGGACAGCGCAGGGTGTGAACCAACCTTCAGACCTAGTTTCAGAGAAGAAACATGGTCATAAGCATGCAAGAATGTTTGTGGCAGGTTTCTAATACATTAGTGCACACTAGATACTTTGTGAAAGCATGAAACAGTTATCTAACCAGCCAAAATGATTTACACCACATGAAATATTTGAAATGGTTGGAAACCCTGACATGAGCAGGATTCACAACTGTTAGCACAACAGACCCATACTCAAAAGTCTAATCCTTGTGGATCTAGCAGAATAGAGCACATCTAAAACTCAGTTCTGCATCATGTATGATGCATAGAGCTTCTAATATTTACTGCATCATCCTTTGGTCCACCCAGATATTTACATACAAGTTATGTAAATGCCCTGTGGTGACAAAAGCATGGTCTTTACCTCAAATTTGAAATGCTGAAAATGCTCTGTACAGCACGGCTCTGGACGGCCATGGATCATAGACTTGTTTATTAGACCCAAGAAGATGCGGAAACATAGTGGCAGTATTTTATAAACCAGTGTACTTTTTTCAGGCATTCAATAAAAAACTTTGTTCAAAAGTTAAATAATCCATAATTGAAACAAAGGTTTACTTAATTGATATTCTAAGATATATGTACAGGCCAAAAAAACTTTATTTTTCACCTGAAATGGGTCCAGCACCCAACAAATTTTGCCGGGCCCTGCATGATTGATTGTTCCAAGTCATGAGAATTCCCATCATTTACCAATGACTTTGAATTTAAGCTTCAGTGCCTGGTTATGTCCCTATAAAGGTGTAAAACACAGAAAAAATATCCCAAAATAAATAAACACCTTCAGTACATTTGTCAACCAGGCCTAAGAATCAAGTGTTGAGGCACCAGTGAAAATTTGCATGACATCTCTAGGTAGTCACTAACACAGACAAGGTGGCATTTCACTAGAGGGTATTAGACTGGTACCCTGCATTAATCTACTTCCCTCATGCAGAAAACAAAAGATTTGCCCAGAGGAGTTGGAGTATGTGTACTTCCAGTCTATGACACTGTATGCAAAGACTTCTTGTCATCAAAGGTTATCAGTGTTATTTCCATATATGGAAATATTCTGTTCAAGGAGCAAGCAATCTAACGGAAGGGGTAGTTATGGTTAGGTGTTACACTGGTAATGTTACAACTGTCAAGATATCTCAGGCAGGAAACACCACTTGTCTTTTCACCAGAGAAACATGAATAGTAGAAAAAGATGCCAGAAAAGGGGTCGGATGCCTTGATGACATTGAGCAGACCCCAGAGAAAACTACCGACCATTTCCAGTGGTCAGGTGTATATTTTACAACCTGTATGTAGGATGTGGAGAAGAAAAAGAACATTTGCATGGAAGAGAAAGAGTGGAAGACGGGACTGAAGAAATGGTTTCACTGTCTAAGCAGTACTTCTTTGATGGTCTTGATAAAAAAATGACGCCTATTAATTCATATTTGACAGGTGCTTGGTAGAGGAATCATGTGAAGAAACAGATGAAGAATCAACCCATCAAAAGGTAAGTTGTACAAGGCTATTATGGGTATGGTGTAACTTCAGGTTAATAACTGAGTGGTCAGATGTTTAACTTTGTTATTCCTTGGTTCAAACTTCACGAGTGCCTCAAAGGCAAAGTGAAATTTTGATTGAACCACAAAATTGCTCTGAAGACATGAAGAAGGGTTGTATCTTCTGGCTTATTTGTTGCCTTACAATTTGAAACCCAGAAGGCTTAAACAATCACCTGTTGTTGTCAGATGGTTCTCTCCATTCTAATTATACAGACACTGCCACCAACAGGTAATTGTTATTTTCTTTTACAAAAAATTCTCTCAGGTTGTCATGGTTTGGCCATTCTAAGCAAGGAGGGCTGTGGATTTTAATTGAACTGAAATCTGTCTTAGCATTGCCCTATAAAAGTCTGCTGATCAAAATTAAAAGATGTCATGGAGCTGTTGTGTTTAGTATATTGAATTGTAATTATGATAAATACAAACTAGAACATTGATTGTCTTAAAAAAATAAATAATGAGGCCCTGTTTGTATCATAGTTAGTCACTGAAAACACAGGACATTTATGGTTGTGTTTAATGATTTACCACTTCATAATGAGCATCACAGTCGTAAGGCTAGCAGTTTTTGCGATGAGTATGCTTGTAAGGCAGTTCTGTTTTATCATTTATTTTGTATGCAGGTTTTTAGGAGGGAAAATGCTTTTTGTGTGTCAGTCATTTATGTCACAAAATGGCTCTTCAAGAAATATTGATGAATGAGTCAAACATTTCATTTTAGAATTTGAAATTATAATTTCTTGTATCCAAAGAATGTCTTCATCACTTGGTGAACGCATTACTAAGTTAACAATTTATATACAGTAGAACGTCGAATATCCGAACACCATTTATCCAAAAAATCGTTCATCCAAAATAAATAATGGAGAACCGAAATTTTTGACCATTTATCCAAAAATGACAAAAAATATCAAATAAAAATGTCATTAAAGGTTGTCTGATTCAAAACGAAAGTAGCCACATCAGAGGTGATACATATTGCCGACTGATTGATGCAGAGCGTAGCAACACCGCCAGGCCGGCTGGGGTTGTCCTGGCTTTAATCAGGATGTCAAGGCCGGAGTAATTAACCTGTACAAACGAAATCTAACAACATATCATAACTCAGCCCTGCAGATCCGTGTAGTCCTTGGCTCAGCTGATCAGGGTGGCTTTAAAAGGATAACTTTGATCTTCGTTCCGGTGGACGCCCATGCCCTAAGTACAACGGTGGGCATTAGTTGAATTTATATGGCCTCCGTTATTCACTCACAAAGTCTATTGCCCAGATTATTTCTACCCAATATATGGAAATTTCAGTAAGCTAGAATCGCCATTACGACTGCAGTTGAAGTCTCAGCTTGTTATTAACCATGCTACGAAGCTGATTAAACCATTGTGATAGTAAATGTCAACACGATTTACTGCTCATCCTGATTATACTCCAAATAAATTTTTACATACTGTTAAATCCTACACATCAATTGAGTCACGTAAGTGTCATGTCAGTTGATGACAAGCTGTTGATCCGTGCAAGGCTTGACACAGTTACCAAACCAACTGACCTTGCCAGAGAATTCAATGTCGAAAGATCGAGGATCAGCAACATCTACGTTTTGTTTGATCTATTTGAAATAAAAATCTGTACATAAACTTGTTTACTTGTGCATTCAACCGATCCCCTTGTTTGTCATTTCAAGAAAATACAATAGGCAGGGTTGGGTTTAAGGCTGCCCAAAACCTGTTTTCGGCAGGGCAGAGCCTAAAACCTGCCTTTAACTGCCTAAAACCTTACATACCCTCACCTATGACTTGCAGTTAACTATGTTTTATAGTTACACAGCTAAATTCATTAAAGAAATATGCTCAACAAATTTAAAGTGAGGAACACTATATTCAAACTAAATAAATTAAACCATGAAACAAAAAAAAAGCAACAAATGAATACAACACTACTTCAGGTGTTCCGTTTGAACATATTTCTCTGACAGTTTTAGCTCGTATCCCTACATCATGTTCTGAGGTCTCCCAAATCCATTACTGCCAATTTATATAAGAATGCTCATACAGTAAGCTAATAATCAGATACTTTGATACAGCATTTTGATCACAATCAAGGGATTAAATTTTGTTATTTATGCAAAACAAGTTTTCCTGAATTTTTTAAGCTGTTCCATTTACATTGATAAATAGTCCTTTATACTTGTGTATGTTTTGTATGCCTGTAGCTTCAAATAGCAAGAGCAAAAAGATTGATCTTTTAAATTATAACAGATCTTTTATGCTTGCCATAAACTAAAAATATGATAATATCTTACATTATCTGATAATGAACAAGAATATCCACTGGTTGTTTATTCACTTAGCTAGGTCATCCTTTTGTCAAATTTTAAGATTTTGTGCACATCTTATTGTCGAGATATAATGATGGTTATGCTCTGTTAACTGTATGATGAGATTATGAAAATGGAACCCAAATGAATCACTTTAATAAATATAAAACTGAAAAATGTGAAAATATATTGCAGTGAATATGTTGCAAACCACAGGATATGCATAATCACTTTAGGGCTGTGTTCAACCTAAAGGGCTGAGAAACCTACATGTCATGGTCAGGATCCCTGACTGCATCACTCAGTAAAAAGGTTGACCCAGGAACAGTTTTCAGAGCAAGGGCTTTGATTGTATCATCCTCATCATGTATGAAAGTTTACATAAACATCTACTAAGACACAGCAGTGGGACTTGTGACCATTGGGGGTCTAATGACCCCATCATCCTGATAAATAGTAATTAGCTGGTCTAATCAAGCATGGCCTTTGCCTCTGATACACTGCCTTACTAGAGGCATACTGGAGGCTCTATTGCATCATTCCAGGTAGCAGGGAACTCATCAACAAACCAAAAGGGTCCTGATAAAGACATTACCTTGGCCATTGAAACTAAGGCCAGACTTTTTTAATTTTTTGGTTTACAAACCCGCCGACCTCCGATTTCCTCATTTCAGAAAAAAAATAAAATTGGCATTTTGACATTTTGTCCCTTTTATATTACGTCGCCGAATCCAGCACGGTTGTTGACAAATGAATTGTTTAGTGACCATGTGTATTAGATCACCTCAAACGTTAGAACTCTTATGATAGGCTAATCAGGTCACTTTCTTAATGACAGATGGAGGGTTTAAGCCAATCAAAATAGGGTATCCTTGGGCCATGAATGCAATTGATTGGCCATCAAGTAGTCAAAAGATTCAGCAGGGAAATTGAGAATTCTTGGAGAATTTTCAAAGTTCGTTTTCTGCACTACAGTACATTTTCAAACCAGCGTTTAGGTCATATTTGTTGAACATATTTGTTATAGATAGATGTGAATTAGAAAAGAAAATTAGTTTGGTTGCATAGCGGCTTTACCAGCTTGCCACTGTTAATAACTTGCTGGATATACACAAATTTACTTCTTAAGACTTATTATTGCACCCAAAGTCAGACGCTATTAATTACTGCGAATTGGCTAAGTTTCACAAGTTTACTCTTAAAAATATTATTACTTGTCAAAACTTAAAATGTAGTCTTGTAACGCTTAAAAGAAAATTACTGAACAGATGAAATTATATATTGCATGAGGTCGTCATGTACTCTTTGAAAACTCCAGGAATTCTCAGGGTTTCTGCAGTATTTCCGACTATCTGTAGTCTTAGTGGGGCGGTTTTATGTGAAGCGTTGCAGCGCGTTGGCTTTGCGGATATTTTTATAGTCAAAACAAAAGCAAGCTAAAATGAAAGCCATTTAAAATGCAGAAACTTTGAAAGGATTCATTTAATTGTTCCAAACGGATGTGATGGAAGCTTTGATGTGTATGGATGCTGAAAAGCAATTCCTGACTGACAGTGGCCAAGTGACGGCATATTAAAATGAGTACGGTACGTACTGTCACGGCCATGGTAGGAAATTCAGATGAATAATTAAAGATTATTAATACTTTTTAAAATTTTAGAATAGTTGAATAATTCAATGTGATCTCCAATGGAAACCTCACTTTATTAGCAGTTGTTGTATATTCAAAGGACTGTCAAACATGCGCAACACCAAAAAGGAAAGGTCATGGTCATGAATTAAACAACTTCATGTTATTGACATTTGATAAACAATAGGCGTAAAGCTGCAAGTCGCATATTGTCATTGTTATTGTCATTCACGACTGAAAAATAAAAACTGCAGTATATCATGCTAGCAGTGAATATTAAGTTTTCTCCTTGCATATCTGACAAAAAATATATTTTATATTTGTATAAGTGTTTGACTGGTCTTTAATTTGTAAAACTTTATAAAATAGGCAGTTCACTTGGCAGGGACAGTGACTGAATTTTTATTTCAGGTGTGTATGAAATCATAAGTTTTACTGTTTAAACTTTTATTTGTCATTAATTTACCTTCAATGACATTTGAATGGCTTGAAATAACATGGCACACGCAAGATTCATGTGGAAAACTCAAGAGGATGATGATAATAATTTAACTTTTATATATTAGTTTATATATTTTATATAGGTTTATATAGAGCCATTTAAATATGAATTTTGTAACCCAACTGTACAATACAGGATTCACGAACACCAGTATCCAGGTTTGTTCCAATTTTTTTTTTTTTTTTTTCCTACCTCCTACCTATCACTTTTGTCAATCATGTTCGTAAACCAAAGAATTAAAAAAGTCTGGCCTAAGTGCCACCCAAACACGGTTTCATGCTCGAGAAACCTATACAGGCTCTTTGAAGACTGCATGATGCCAGCGAACAGAAATCATGCATTATTCATACCTGAAACCTTCCAGAAGCCAAGCAAAGCCTTGTGACTGCATCACCCAAGCCAGTTTGGTAGTTTTATATATCTTTAAGTCCAAATTTAAACACATATAGGTTTGATGCCTAAAACATGCCTAAAACCTGTTTTAGGCGGGGCAGTTTTAACCAGGTTATAACCTATGGTTAAAACCTTCCTGTCTAAAACTTGCCAACCCAGACAAAAGGCCTACATGTATAAAGGTTCCCATAGTTAACTTATCTGCCGAGAGATGGCAGCACTTTCAAGGTCATGGCAGGTCATTCTAGATATCATGGCAGCCACGCGTGACATGATATAGGTATGATACCGATTGTTTCCAGTGCCGGGCTGTTATATATTATATAATAATGTGTTCTATATGGTGAATTTATTAAATCGATCAAAAAAGTTAAAATATATTGTCACACATTTATCATTGGCTAGCTTAATCAGTTTGGGTCAGTCAGTATCTGGTAATGTCCCGAACTGGGCGGTAGGCCTAATCACGTTGATTCATAGAGCCATTTCATGCGAAATCGTTCATCCGAACGATCATTCATCCAAACAAAAAGCTTGTCGTCGGAATCTTTCGGATAAATGATGCCCTTCTGTAATTGAATATTTTGTATGTCTGAGAAAATAGTCTCTGTGGCAAATCAGGGACCATTTAGTTAATTGTACCATGGTTAAAATGGGTTACTGCATTTTCTAGGTGGTTTTCATGTAGAATTCTGTAATGATATAGTCTTTTGTTTAATCACAGAAAATAGCTCTGCATGACATCAATACATCACGGTACAATGAGGAGTTTCACCAGATCAGTAAACTAGGAGATGGAGAGTTTGGAAGTGTATACCAGTGTGTTCACAGATTGGATGGTTGTACATATGCCATTAAGAAGTCCAAGACACCTGTTGCAGGCAGCATGTATGAGTAAGTATACAAGTATGTGAACTACAAAGCTCTTGGTGGTTCAAATATTCATTTGGATGTAGAATCTTTTTTTTCAATTACTGGAATTCACATGGAACTGAACAGATTAAGATTATGGTAAAAACCTTCATTAATTCTTATTGTATGGCGATTGGATGGCCCATTCATATGGCATGATTACATGAATTGTGAAATAGAGTAAATATAATGCTTAAAGATATAATAATACTATAATAATAATATCTTAGCATTTTGGTTATGCCTTTCTACAAATAGTGTATTTGGGTCAAGCTGTTCATCGCTGTCTAAGTCTGGATTTACTAGAGAAGGGCTGAAGATGTGTGCTGTTTGAATATTTAATGTCTGTTGGGCAACAGACAGCAGTATGTTGTAAATCAATACCAGTCTTTATAATAACTAACAAATTTAGTCACTCCAGTGTCAAGTTTTATAGCTTACTCTGATAAAATGGGTCAGATAAATGATCTTTATAACCTAGATGTGCCCTTGTTGAACACTTGTATCTACAACTGTATAGTTTTGAATATTACTAGGCTTTTTGAGGAAAAAATGCTTTTAAAACTTGTATTTCAGAACTTAACAAGACAATTTTGTATATTATTTAACTGAAAGTGAATCTTTATCTCTAAATTGTCTGCTAACTTGATGGAAATGTCTGAAATTTCTCACAATAGCGTGTATAATTAAGGATTGCTTTTAAAAGTGATTTCATTGTTGATGATGCTTTATTTATACCAAATGATTCTTGCACTTTTGCCTCAAGGTGCTTTGTGGGCTACATATTATGGTATACCAACAGTCCACCCATTCCTTAATTTTGAGTGTCACCAAGATAACTTACCAGAGCTAAGATGGATTTTCACAAAAATTGTCATAAGTATTTTCCAATAGATTGTCACCGCCATGTTCTTTTATATGCATAATCTGTGCATATTTAATGATGGGGGGGGGGGGGGGGGGAGTCTCCAGACTACTTTGTGATAACATCCTAGGAATATGATGGATTTTGATGAAGTTTAAAAGAAATATTAATAAATATAAATTATTATATCTTGCCTAACTTTGATATATGTCATAATCCAATCATATTTAATGATGTCACAAGACTTCGCATCAAGATAAAAGCCATGAAACTTGTTATAATTATTTACCACCAATAGTTTCTCACCTGAATTAAATTCTCTGCAGAACCCATGCATATTTAATGAGGTCAGAGTTCTCAAGACATACGAGGGGCATATAATGCACCCTTGCACTGGTATTGTGCATAATATTTAATTTTTTTTTCCATAACAAATTTTAATATATATATATATATACCTAGTTCTGAGAACCTGACACATTAGGTCTGTGATTGAATAATGTAGTTCTTAATACAATTGCAGGAGAAATGCAATGAATGAAGTGTATGCACATGCAGTCCTTGGCAGACATCCTCATATGGTGCGATACTACTCAGCATGGGCAGAAAATGACCACATGTACATCCAAAACGAATACTGCAATGGTAAGTGTAATGGCCATAATGTTTCATTTAATAAAAATCTTACCATGGAATTTTCTTGCACTAAATGTGATAATGGGCAGAATAAAGAGTAGCAGTATATAAGATTCAGTTAAGCCTGTAGTGATTTATGTAAAGAGAAGTTGAAATGGTGTTCTGATTTAGGGAAATAAGGTCCCTTTGTACAAGGTTTTCTGGTGCATTGTGAGTTACACGAGTCCTTGGTGTTAATGCTGTTGTAAGCACTTAAAGCTGTAGAAAATGGTGGAAGTAAAATTGAAATTTGACTCTTTTTAAATTCCCAGCTGAGAAAGTGGGTCCAGCATAAACCTTCACCCAAAGGATGGCATCCAGGAAGCCATCATTTTTCTTTGACAAACGAAATACAAATAAAAATACCTGTTCATCTCAAATTACCTGTAAGATTAACTCTTCAAATACTCAAATTTAATTATCAAATGTAATTAATGTTTAACATGCAACACAATCATGTAGAACATACTCTTGTGTTTGTGGTTGATCAGGAGGATATTGTCATGTCTACAGAAGTTCATGCTTTGTGTAAATATCCCCAGGGGATTTTTAATGAAACTGTTCTACATCAATTTTCTCTATTGGTGAATTTTTTTACAGAGATGTCTAGGAAAATTTGCTTTCACAGAATTATCACTTGTATTGAGAAACAGCATCTTGAAAAATTTTCATTTGTCGGTAAAATTTTGTCTTGAGAAGTACCTCTTGTTTGTAAAATTTAGTTGTTTTATAAATTTTCAGCCTTCTACAGAAATTGATCCACATTACTGAAAGACAATTTTTAAGATAAAAATGTTTGTTGTCTGTATAAAGGTGGGAGTCTGGCAGATGTGATTCAGCAGAATAGGGATGCAGGTCAAGTGATGTGTGAGGATGACTTGAAACAGGTGCTTCTACATGTGGCTGATGGCCTTAAGAATATCCATTCTCAAGGGCTGGTACACCTTGACATCAAACCAGGTTAGTATACAGAAATATTTTGTCTTATTAATATGAGGTAAGTTGCTTCTATTAAAGTACAATTTAATGAAAAATGATGATGCATTTGCATGTACTTAATATCATTCTGTCCACTGATAATTTTTTTTTTAATGAACAGTTCATACCATTCTTCTGGCACTTGGGAGTGTACAAGTAATTGTAAATTATTCATGACAGTTGAGAGGGGGCAATTTGCCTTTTTCTGAAAACTGCTTTTTTTAGCTCAGCTGACTATAAGTCATCTGAGCTATAGTCGTGGTCCATTGTCCGTCTGTCCGTCCGTCCGTCCGTCCCTAGATGTGGCACGTTTTGAAACCTTAAGACTTAGGAATCCAAAATTCAGCATAATTTTAGATGTCCCCAAGATCTCCTACCAAGCCGAAAACTGGGTCTTTGCGCCTTCATTCCTTTGAGAAATTAAGGAAAAACCTCAATTTTTTATTAAAAACCTATTTTCACACTTTAGGACTGCCTAATATCAAAACCACTCATCTGTTTTTCCTCATATTTCCTATAAATAATCCTCTATATAATTCCTATGTACATGCCAGAAATTAGGTCTGTATTATTTAATTTAAAAAAGTTATGGGCCCAAACATAATGCATTTTGTAAATAATCAGGAAAGAAATTTTATCACTTTACACAAAACTTGTTAAAGCTAAGCACTTTTTTTCCAGTAATATTACTTTTATTAATCAAAATTAAATTGTATACCCAAAATTAGATCAAAATCTTTTAAATTTTTAAAAATATTAGCAAAAATAAAAAATTGGTACCTAAAATTTTGCCCAATTTTGACCATGGCACGTTTTTTTTGCTGTAACTGCTGTGGATTTAATTTTCACAGTATGTTTTTGTTAGCATTTCAACTGTTAACACCAAAAATTTGAAACCAGTTGATCAAAAACTGTAGATTTTATTCAAGTTTTCAAGCACCATGTCACATATTGCTAGTGTTATGCAGTTTGCTAGAGCTCAGCTCCCGAGCTTCAGCTCTAAGTTCCTTAAATTTGGCATACAGTTAGATTTCTCCAAAATCCCCTACCATGCCAAGAATTTGGTCACTAGGACTTAATTCCTTCGAGATATCAATGAAAAACTTCATTTTTCCATTAAAAACCCAATGTTACACTTTAAGACTGCCTAATATCAAAACCACTGATCTGACTTTGATCATATATAATATACATATTTTTCTATACATTCACTATGCACATGCCAGAAATGATGTCAGTATTGTGTATTTTTTTTAAGTTATGGGCCCAAACATAATGCACTTTGTAAAAAATCAAGAAATATATTTACTCCCTTAACAAGGGCATTGCTGAAGCTAGAGATCTTTTTTGTCAGGGATGTAACATTATTTAATCAAGATTCAATTGAATACCCAAAATTAGTTCTGAATTTTTCAAATTTTATAAGTTATAAGTATAAATATAAAATTAGTACCTTAAATTTTGCCAAACTGTGACCATGGCACGTTTGTTTCCCGTGAGCACTGTTGATATAATTTTCATATCATGCACACATAAGGATTTCAACTTTTTAGTTTAGAAAGCTGAAAGAAATTTGCCAAATATTGTAGCTTTTATTAATGTTTTTTATGAGACCCTGTCAGACTTTGGCTCTCTCCAGCCCCTCTTGAGTCACCTGTATGTTGACCTTGTTGACCTTTCATCAAATTATGCACGCTTGAGGGGAGAATCCAGGCAGCTTATGGCCAGCCACAGTTGATCCAGGTGTTCAACCCAACTCATCTAGAAGTTTTAACCAACAGCATAACAATAAACAATAAATTAATAAATTTTTATTGGTTTTTAATAACAAATTAAAGAAAAATAGAAAAGGAATTTGTTAGTTTATAATAACAGGAAATTAACTTGCAGTTACTGATGATATAAGAATCTTGTATCGATGGGTAGAATGTCACATATTCCAAATAACACCATGCAGTCACCTATGGCATTTTTCAGTTCATTTTTAATGATAAAGAAGTAAATCATATTATTCATTACTAATCATTAAGGATTATATGAAGGAAATTAATGATAGACAAAGATGCAGTTGATAATATTAATCTAGATTCCTACTGTGTCTAGTGTGTACATTGATGTGAAATTAGTCCAAAATGAATTTTTTACAGTTATTTTTTAATATAAATAAAAGCCATAAAACCAGGTACTTATGATCATTATTTAAATGTGTGAATTTTGTATATTCTGGATTCTCAACATCATTGTTTGGTGAAAACTGAATAAATACCAGACATGGTGCGAATACTTTGTAATTGTATTTAAATACGAATATGATTATGTACTCCATTATAAAATTTCTTGCATAAAGAATGGGAATTCAGGTAAAAATGAAAGTATATGAATACTCGTGCAAATACTTTCAAAATGTATTCATGAATGCATTCATGAATATATTCTTTAATATTATTTTAATAATCATATCAGTTATATTTCATTTTAAAAAATCATATGATTCTCTTATTATTTTTAATAAAAATTATATTTGGGACAATATTTGTAATTTTTTTAATAAATAGTTAAACTCTTATATTATATGTTCTGCTTATAAGTTATATGGCCAAGTCAAAATCTGTGTGACAGTAGTACTCCATTTGTTAATAAAATAAATGAAATCAATCCTCTTCCCTGTCTCCAAAGGTACTATCAAAATCATACATAAGCTAAACAACAACAACTCATAATACAGCTTATATTTATTACCACACAAAACCAGCATGTGCCTCATTTCTAAATAATATTTTTTTATCATATATAACAGCTGAGCGTCGTGACCCATAGGTCCCTTGTTTTATGATGTTTATCATGTACATTATAATAGTGAGTGAATTTTGTATCCATCTCATTATATTCATAATGCTTGTGAGCAATATTGAAGTTTGAGTCCCTCCTAATGTCTTTCATATATAACATGAAACTTTCCTTCGCATGTCAATACTTTAGAAGTCCAAATCAGATAATTTGTTAGTTCGGTTGTTTCAGGGAACATCTTTATACACAGAGCACCTGTTGGTCAGGAGAGTGGAGTAGAAGAAGATCTGTGTGAAGACCAGGTGGATTCCCCACATGTTACTTATAAAATAGGTCAGTTTTATTTCTAAAAAACTACTGTGATTCAAAAATGCTTAATTTCAAACAAGGATGATGCCAGTTTTACTTTATGTGTTATATATTTTCAGGGTTTCTTTTGTTTATGATTGAGATGATCATGATAGAATGAGTAGTACTTTTAAATACTGTTCAAACATCACATTCATGGTTTGTCTTTACAAATTTAGGAGCTTCTAGACTTTGGATCAATTTCAGTGTTAAGTATGTAGGTTGGTGAAAGATTTAAGTTAAAATAAAAGGAATCTTTGAAAATCTATGAAAAGAATAGAAAGGCTGAAGAAGGTTGACTTTTATATCCAGTGTAATCAGGTTGGCAGGGCTGCTGCTTTTATTATGTTGGCAGTATGTTATAGTGTTACATTATCCTAAACATTTGCATTATTTGTATTTATTCTTTGCTGTCAGGTGACCTGGGTCATGTGACCTCCATTAACAACCCATTGGTTGAGGAGGGAGACTGTCGTTACCTTCCTCAGGAGATTCTTCAGGAGAACTTCGACCACCTACCAAAGGCGGACATATTTGCTCTTGCTCTCACCATACTGGCTGCTGTAAGTATTCTGGAAACTAATTGTATCCCCAGATCAATTCAGGGGATACTTTTGTTTTAGCATGGTCCTTCCATAGAAAAAATCTTGTGAGCAAGATACCTGCAAAAATATTTAGGGAACTTTATCAAACTTTACATGTGCATAGGTATGGGTGTCTGATGAGAGGAAGATATTGGGGTCATAACTGTTTCTTTGAAGATGACCTTGACCTTGAATAGGTTCATTTTGAAAATAAATCTTAAGACAGTGGAAATCCTTGACAGTTTGCTCACTTTCAGGCGGTGGTTTGTTAGATATTAGTGATTATTGGCATCCGATTCTGGTCATGCACAGTAACACACAATCATTTCTGATCAGTTCAGTCAGTTACTCAATACATAGTAATCTGTTCAACAATAATATTTCGTTCTGCTCTATTGTGGTGAATCCCAGGGCACCAGGCTAAAAAAATGACAGGATTGAGAAATAATATTGTAGTTTTAGAAAATCCTGCCTGCATCATTATATAACATCATGTACAGTAAAAAGAAATTTAGACAAGTTAACCATCATTACAAGGTTTCTTGCTGTAACCACAAGCATGATATTTATTGTTAGCATAAGAGCCTTTTCGTTGTTGCCTTTAGCCATGTATTATCTGTGAGAACAGTTCAAATTTATATAGTTCATGTGTCATTTAAAATGCTGATCAATTGCCTACATTTAAGATCTGTTAATTATACATCGTAACTTTCATTATAAGTCTGCAGCTTTCCCCTGTAAAAAGATTTATCAGACACACCAAATTGTCAGTGTGTCTTTTTATTTGTTGAAACATTCTCTGACTGGCAAAGTCAGTAAATAGTTTAACAAACTTCTTGCATGTTAACCCAAAAAACTGCATAAAATATCACCAAGACTGAGATGTAGAGAGTAAACAAGTTAATGTTTTGTAGGGCAGTGGTGCAGATTTGCCCAAGAACGGGGATGAATGGCACACTATCCGTCGCGGACAAATTCCAAGGCTTTCTCAGTGTTCTGAAGAATTCAACATGTTACTTAAGGTAATTCGTAGTTTTGAATGTTTTATGGTGTAGCTGCTGTTAAAACAGAGCAGTGCTTTTATGTGTCAGTACCTTATTTAACTTTTGTCAGGAGATTTAAGAGTTAATTTATTCAATAGCCTGTTGAATGTAGGGTTTCATTAATTGAATTGTACAGGTTCCTACTAACAAGAGCTTGTTCTTGGCGACACAGTCCCGTAATGAAATGGCCCCATTTCAACTACACCTTCAAGGAGCTCCTCCGTGATTCTTCTTTTCTTTACTTAGTAAAGCCTGATTGTCCCTTTTCATATTTGCCAGGTACGCAGCATAATGGCTTAGGGTGTCATAATATATAATTTTCAATATGCCATATGAGTACATCAAAAAGTTCAGGCTCTCATACTGTTAGGTTTTTTTTTGTGTGGGTATTATTTCAAAGTCTAGCCCTGACTGCAGTTTGATGAAAGATATTTGACTGTCTGCTAACTGTACTGGTTATATTTCAGACAATGGTTCATCAGGATCCACGAGCACGCCCATCAGCCGCTACATTAACCCAGCATCCAGTCCTCTGCCCTTTTGCAAAGAAGTCAAAAGCACAGCTCAGGAAGGAACTCAATGCTGAGAAGTTCAAAAATGAGGTTTTGTCCAGGTTTGTGCATTTCACGCATTTACTAAAGTAATACAGTTGGAATGATCTTGAATTATAATTGCTTCCATACTCTATATATTCACCCTAACCTGGCACTGCAATTAGATTTCACCCATGTGATGCGGTCTTGGAATTAGATCTATTAACCCCAGTTGATAGCTTTGTTTGTTATTTATAATATTTTTGTGTCATCACCTATGATGAGTGATCCTGTCACTGGTTGGGATGAGGCTAATCCAGCCTGTACCCCCAGTCACTGTGTCCACTCATGGAATGGGGACCATCTCAAACGTTTTCATTTGAATGTATGGAAACTTCACATAACATGGCTAACCAAGTGAAAAACTTTAACAACATACAGTTGTTAAAATGATTTTTTAGCTGGTTCCCAAATGATGTAGACCTTCCAGGTATGCTGGCATTTAGTTCTGTACAGTACAGCAGATTAATATCAAGTTACATCCACCTTGGGTCAAGCCTGACATGACTTTTACTGTGCTGATAAACAGAGCTGTGTATTTTCCTATACTTGGCTTGGTAAATATCAGGGACTACCAGTACAACCCCCCCCCCCCCCCCCCCTCCCCATTACACCAGAACACAATAAACTTTATAAATAAGGAAGAGTTTAAGAAGAAAAGTTTCAAGTGAAGATTATTACCAGTCACACACGAGGATCTATGCTGGATGTAGGTGTATGTTAGTAGTTTGAGTCAGCTTAGTCACATGGCAGTCCATATGAATAAAGCCAGTAGAAATTTGCAGAGACAGCATATTTAATAAGGAAAGAAAAATATTATATATCTCTCTCCATCACACACATTCATATGTGAACATGTATATTTATTAGGTAATTTGTCAGATTGGACATGGTAATATTTGTTACATCTCATGAAGAGTTTGTCCCTCTCGTACAAACTGCATGTTTTTATAGAAAATGTAATAGATTTTATGCAGAATAACTTTAATGACAATTTCTTATTTGTGTTTGAGAACCAAAGTCATTTTATACAGGCCAGTTAGTATAAATAGTCATGGAATGTTACATTTTTCTTAGGACTATGCTTTGTGCCCCCATAAAAGTGGTGTGATCTGTCATAGCCAGGGTGACTACTTTATTCCTTATCTACTGCACATACATGCTACTTGAACTTCATCCACGTGCCAAGATATAGTGAATTGACTGTAGATATGCAGGTGTATCATGTGTGCATGAGTATGTGATAGTGAAAAAAGAATACTGATCAGCTTTCACTGCAGATTTTATTTACGTTAAAGATTCTTATTGTAGATTAATGTCATGTTTCCTTTTATATATTTTAACAAAAATAGAGAATGTTCAAATGTTGAAATGAATGGACTTTGATATTAACTTTTACAGTGAGTACCTGTACAGTTTTTTAAACACTTTGGAAACATGTTCAAATGTGGAAATGAATTGACTTTCAGTTGATATCACCATTTTGCTGTTAATTCCTTCTCGAAGTTTTTAAACCCATGACAGATGATATTTATTTGCTATTATTAGTAATCTATTTCATTTACAGGCAGCTACAAAAAGCTACACAGAATACTGAGGAGTGTGCTCCGCCAACGAAAATGAAGAAGAGTTCAAGGCTGGTGGGTCGAAAGGTCAACAGGAGCATGAGTCTCCAGTGCTTCTAATGTGGCAAAAATAAAAATAAATGTTTATGAACTGTGGTACACTGTGATTTATATAGAAGCCAAACTTGTTGAGTACAGACATAGATTTATTGTACTGGGGGTAGGCTTAACTACATTGTGCTTAGAAAACTGATATCTTGTTAATGCATGCGGCCATAGTTTTATCAGTATTCTTCCAAGCTGGAAGAGAGATATTTCTGTAGCAATGTGTACTGCATTGTTTAGATTAAAACTTTAGATCAGTACGAATTAACACATGGATGCAAATTTGCATATTCATAGTTTTTAAGGATACATTTTGTGGTACATCCACATAATATGTAAATTAAAGCAAGGTATGTGAATATTTCTGTTTAATCTTACGGATGAGATAGTTTAATAAAACCTTCCAAGCATTTACTCTTGAAATTGTGTGCGCTAGAAATTAGTTTAAGGAGATGAACTTTGTCTTGCATTTTTTTTTTTTTCAATTTGGTGCAGAGAATTTTTCTTGCTGTATAAGTTCTAAAAGAAATGTGATATTGCTGGTGGATACTGGAGTGCCATGATTTTTTGTTAAAAAAAGTGAGTTGTTTCATTCTGCAAAATTCCAAAACATTTTATTTTGTTCTACACGAGAGATGCTGTGAACTTGTTATATAATAAGGAGTGCTATTTTTTACTGAGGGTATTTAGTTTCTTGTTATGTTAGATTTATTTTAGGCTGGTTTGTCTTAGATACAGGATTAATAAGACCCAGCTCATATAGCTAGCATGAAATTGTAATTTTGTATGAAAATCAAAAGTAACCGTCTTTAGGTGAGAATATTTGTTCTTGTATGGAGGTTAGTTTATGGTAGGTCATTTCAGTGATGCTCTCTTTTTACTATCCAGGGGGACTTGTTTTCTTCACTGTGTTGGAAAATGTAATTTTTCTTCACTTTTCTGGAAAATGTTATTTTTGTAAAATTTTAAAGCAGTTTGCTTTTTTGGTAGAATGTACTATTGTTTTCTTGAATTAAGTAATCAGCCTTAAAAAATTTGTTTGTTTTAAGTATGCAAATAAAAATTGATAATAATATGGGTAAAGCTATTACTGGGCCATTTCTCTTGTCTTGAATATAAACTAACAATCTGCTTTTATATTGAACATTTCAAGTGAAAAAAAAAAACTTAAGACAAGTGGACACGGAGTAGTGAAAGAGAACCAAGCAGCTGAATGGCATGTTCCATCAACAAAATTAACTTTATGAAGGTCTGGACAGGAATGTGCTGGTTATTTTTTTAAATGTCCAAGTTGGGTCACATGACTAACAAGTTGGTGTACAAGAGTAGATAAGGTGAATAGAAGTGCATATTAATTTACACTGCCATATTCAGATGTAACTAATGATGTTAAAGGTAATTTGCATATATTAGAATTTTCTTCACTGCCAGGAGCAGCAGCACAAGCTGGAAGGAATGTTATAGCTTAATGCATTTATAGCAGATAAGAGGAGTCATAGTACTTGTAAAAAACA
Source organism: Sipunculus nudus (assembly GCA_026874595.1). Lineage (NCBI taxonomy): Eukaryota > Metazoa > Annelida > Sipuncula > Golfingiida > Sipunculidae > Sipunculus > Sipunculus nudus. The sequence goes on along the minus strand of CM049311.1, from coordinate 84,278,772 downwards.
TTGTGCTGCTGTAATATATACTGTATATAATAAAGATTTTAATCATATTTTATTGTTTTATATGTAAGGCAGACACGACTACCAAGTCAAAGACTCCACTTGCTCTGCTGCAAGTTTTAAAAAATGACCTGAAGATTTTGTCTTTTTCATTGGTTGTGGGATTCAGCTTCCCATTAATAGAACTGTTGCCCATTCTGAATCTTGCTAAATGTGGAATTGAGTACTGAACACGCCAACCACCAGGATATATATGAATGAACTACTGAAGAGGGAAGACGTGTAAAACTTTAGAACATGCAGAATAAAATAAGTAGTAAATGTCAAGGGGACACTATTCAAATAAACAGTATCTGCTTTGATATTTAGCAAAGGACCCATTGGTCACCGTGCTCAGCTGAACTTTGTAAAATTTTAGCAAATGCAGAATGTACTTATTTCTATTTGTTTACATATAAGCATTTGAAAAGCTAAGCGGAAATGGCTTTTTATATGGTAATAACCTAAGAATAAATATAGGAATGCCAGACAAATACTACATGTGCACTTTTAGAGACCAAGTCAAAGATGCAGGAGCCTTTCATGACCAAATATTTGGAAAACTATCTGTATTTTAACTATGTGAAAGTAATGTGTTTAAAATGCCCACTGGGAATATATGAACCCTGTAAAATAGAGAATAAGAGAGGAAGTGGAGGTGAGCTGTTGTATAACAATACACATTTAATCTATTAATTGAAATAAAATACTGTAATAAAAATTAAATTGTACATCTTCAGATGAGCATAAGCTAAATCTATTAAGTGTATATTGTAACCTGTAATATATACATGAAACCATTTAATCGTGCAATAATGGAAAAAAGATGGGCCTGAGGCTAAAGCTAGGAGATAAACCAAAGCATATATATGATAAACGAAAAAAGTGTAAATGTTATTAATAATTCTAAACACATTTAATAGATATGGCCAAATGAGCTAAAGAATAAATACCAGGAAAGTGTGCACAAGTTCTTGATTGAGTGTACAAGTGGTGTGCACGGCAAGAGATCTTAATGGGAATGCTCGAAACCTATAGCAATACGTCACTTTGTGGGCATAATTAAATGTGAATTTTAATGCATACCTGAGAATAAATATGAATAAAAATAGAGAAAATTATAACATTCATCTAGTTTATGCATCCTGGGGGGGGGGGGGGGGGTGCAGAAGGGAAGCCAAGTTAAGATGGACCAAGTTGAAGCGTAGCTAAGTTAAACAGCGTGGAGTGTTTACATAACACAGTTGAGGGCTCCATTTACCCACTACACACTACTGTTAATTTTGGCTGGCTTGATGTAAACAATAGTTGACATGGTGTCTAAAAACTTTGAAATTTCAGATTTTTAACATATTAAATCATGTTTATATGCTGTGAAAATTTAATCAGTGCATTCAGGGAAATAACTGCCATGGCAAAAGTTGGATCAAATTTAAGGTATTGATTTTTTATGAGTGTTATTAACTTTATAAAAAAAATGCAAAACACTGATTTAATTTTTGGTATTCCATTTAATCTTGATTAAATGGAGTTATATCCCTGAAAAAGGCTCTGGCTTCAGCAATTTTCATGTTAAGTGAATAAACATATTTCCTGTTTTAACAAATTGCATTAGGTTGGGCCAATAACGTAAAAAATACGCAACACTGACCTAATTTATATTTAGGAATATATATTTTTAATATGATCAAAAACGGATCAGTGGTTTTAAAATTGGGCAATTATGAAGTGTAACAATGGGTTTTTAATAGAAAATTGAGGTTTTTCCTTCATATCTTGAAGGAACGGAGTCCTAGTGACCTAGATTTTGGTATGGTAGGAGGTTGTGGGCACATCTAACTGTATGCCGAATTCAAGCATAGTAAAATTGCAATTTCAGAAACAGCTGGAGCTATCATCACAATTTTTTGTCAATGATGGTCTCATGAGCCCTATCTGAAATTTAAGTATTGGTCGCGCCACCTGCTTCAACCTTTCTTGTGCAGGGTCATCGATTTTCAGTAAATTAACCCATATTTTATTCAGGAACAGCAGGAGCTAGCATCCCAAAAAAATTCATAAATATCAGTTACATATATATCAGATGTTCTTGGATACTGCCTTTTTGTCGCCATCTGCATCATTTTACGGGGGGAAATATTCTCTGAAATCATAAAGCCAAATTGTTCAATATTTCTATAAAAAAAAATATCCAAGGGATAGGTGCTCCCAAGATTGTTCAGTTTGTTCCAGTCTGGCTAATTTTTGCCGAGTTATAGGAATTTAAAATTAGCCTTTTGGCCGAACTTGCATAAGAATTTCAGATTTGTGAAAATGCTGCAACATGACTCATGTTTAAGATTGAGGTTTTGTGGTGTCACCTTCATTGACCTGTTTATTTTATGAGAAAAAAAAATTAATTTGAGCCTCTTTCAGCTTAAAAATGTTTCATTATAAAACTGAAGCTGAATGGTTTTAGTTTTCTTAAGAATTATATAAGTTCTCTCAATTTCATAAGAATAGAATAGGTTCATTGATCTTTGGTAGAGTCATAAAAAAACTGAAGTTACTCTTGTAGCCAATAGTAAGTATTCATCAAATTCAGGGTGGCAATAGTCTGCTTACACAAAAATAACTTCTGTAGCATTGCACAAAAATTATTCTGAGGTGGTCTTTTTTCAAGTTTACTTGAATGATTTTTGGTAGAATTACTACAACCTTAACAGTGAGAGGACTGCATCTTATATTATTCAAAACATTGTGATAAAAAGTCTTCTATGTCAGCTTGAAAAAAAGCATTTTAGCCAAAGTCGTTAGTATGTGTTAACAGATTCACCAACAGGCCAAGATTGAGTCTGTATCTATGAATAGCTTGACAGACTGCCAGCTGTTTCAGATTTGGGAACAAGCCAAAGGTCAGCCTGGGTCTTTTATAGCTTTGGCAGACTGCCAACTGTATCAGATTAGGCAACAGGTCAAGAGTTCTGTGGTTCAGGGGTAGAGCCCAGGGCTCAAAGCCGGGAGATCGTGAGTTCGAATCTCAGCCGAGCCGGTGAGATTTTTCACGGTCGGCCCCCACCCAAGGTGAGCGATCTGCAGGCTTAATGTACCCAACAGTCGTGTTTCACTCCCAAAAGAGTGCGCCTTTTGGGAGTTACTCGGTGTTATGATCCAGCAATGGGGATGAAATACACCCAAGAACCGCAGGAGTGATTCACCGAGCCTGGTTGACGCCAGAAAATCGTGTGTAAGCCCCTGTCACTTAAGTCCGAAACCGAAGATGTACATATTTAGTAAAGTAGGCATTCAAAAATGGAGGCGGTTAACTCCACCAAAAAATCTAAAAAAAAGAGAAAAGAGTTCACTCTGTGCAGCCATGTACAGGTCAAGAATTTAATGAGTGTACCAGGGGTTATAAGGTCAGTTCAGCTCCCCCCTCCCTCCCGGGCTGCATGTGATCACCTCATGGATGCCATGCCACCCAAGGCTGAATGTGGACACCTCATGGGTGCCGTGCCCCTAAAGGCTGCATTTCATCACCTCATGAATGTCTGTAGCCCTGGAAACTATCAGGGCTCTTAAGATCAGTTTAGTTTCACGTTGCTTGGCTCAAGGTATTGGTATGAAATTTGGCATGTTCAAGTCAAACCAGATAGGTGGCGCCACCTACTTTCCGGTTTTTGTAGAATAAATTAATGCCCTTTTCTTAGGAGTGATTATCACTATTGGCCCAAAATTGTGCATATCCATAGATCTTGGACTCCTCCATCTTATACTCAAGTCTGGTGGCGCCTTTGAAATCGTTTTCCCGTGGTATCTATCAGGTTATGTCCTTTTGGGTGAAAATTGCTCATATCTCAGGAGTGGTTCAAGGTATATGTCTGAAATTTGGCATGTTCTTCCATATTGGGAAGTTTTCTCTTAAACCAGACAGGTGGAACCACTTACCTTTCCGAGTTCGTAGAATAAATTAATGCTCTTTTCTCAGGAGTGATTCGCAGTATTGGCCTGAAATTGTGCATAACCATAGACCCTGGACTCCTCCATCTTGTTACCATGACTGGTGGCGCCATCTGTATATGTGCTTTGGGTGAAAATTGCTCAAATGTAAGAAGTGGGCCTGAAATTTGGCATGTTTATCCATCTTGGAAAGTTGTTAAGTTAACCAGACAGGGGGCGGCAGGTGTTTTTGTTGAATAAATAAATGCCCTTTTTCATAGTTTTAATTGACTATATTCAGCAGTGGTGTGACTTACCACCCAATCCGTCCGTCATTTCGAACGTACCACTGACTTCACCGAAGACACGTTGTCGCTTGTCAACTACCGGTTTTCTAGGGTTTGTTCATGCATCTGTGCACATAGCCTAAAAGCGGTTTCAAGTATCTGCCTGAAATATTTCATGTTAATCCATCTTGATAGTTTCTTGTACACAAGACTGGTAGAACCACTTACAATAATTTTTGTGCTGTGTGCATCCATGACATATTTCAGCAGTTACGTTGCTGTAATCGGTGCATGCACTCGGGTTCAAAATGTTCAGTGCTTGAATTGCACATATACATGTCACACACGTACTTGAAACGTAAGGGTCCAGCATGGAAGCATTATACCCGATGTATATCCCATTGCACAAGTTCGCATTAGGCCTGTAGGCCTTGTTTCATTTCCTTAAGAGTGGTGGTGCCTACGGAAGCGTATTGCTGCCACCTAGTAAAAGAAAAAAAAATATTTATCTCGTACGTACGACATAGTATCTCGTACGTACGACATAGTATCTCGTACGTACGACATATTATCTCGTACGTACGACATATTATCACGTACGTACGACATAATCTACATTGTCTACCAGTCATACACAGAACTCTCATTTTTAGATAGGTGATTAAATACAATATTTCATTCTAAAACCGTTTGCTAAATCCGATACGAAGGTGCGATGAATGATGAAAAACAAACAGCGATCACGCCACCTGGTGGACGTATATTCCAACTTCACAAATCAAGGTTTTCTAGCTTCTCCGGGTGTTTCTTTTTTCATGTTTGTTCTCTTTTTTATAATTTTCGCGTGTGCACAACTAAGATCTTGCCTCTAGTCAAGCGGTCTTGTAATGGTAAACAGACACACCTGGACTGTGTTAACTCACAGACAGAACCATGACAACGTATAAAACCAGTGAACAGTAGATATTGATGTCGGCATGGATTTGCTGGACACCTTTCGTTTTCACCCAAAATGGGTTAATAACGTGAGACAATACACATTATTGCAAACGAATATGAAACTTAAGTGTCACTTACAGAGATGCCAATAAGGAGAGGTTAATGATTCCTAAAAATAATTATGAAACGGAGTGCTTGATCCCATAAGTTTAACTTCATGCCGTCTACAGTAGTAGGACAAGTTACACGTACATGTACCACATATAAGATTTTATACTTATCCGCAAATCAAACCCATCTGAGGTGTAGGCTTTACCACCACTTCAGCCTGACATATGAACAAAAGACTTGTATTATAATTTTGTATTCTTCTTTCACAGATTAATCGCATGTCCATGAGTTATAGACTTTAATATTTTTTTTATTTAATTCAAATAAAAAATTATATGTACCGCATAAAATGGGTTGTGGACTGTTCCGCTACCCACATTATATCAATGGTTGTATATACATTAAATATTTTTTTAATGATCCACTACACCGTGCGTTATATCATAAATCTAATTTTTAGATCAATTGTGAATATTAGAAACCTGCCCAATACTCAAACACTTAAAAATTAGGCTATTTGGTAGCTGTCCTCTTGCTTTCAATTTGGCAAAGGCAATATTTTTTTTATTCATACTATGACAGGCTCATCATTTTAACATCATACGCTGCCAACATAATTTAATCACCTATCTAAAAATGAAAGTTCTGTATATGACCTGCAGACAACGACTTGATATATTTCGCTTCCTTGAAATATTTCAGAAACCCAGACACAGAAAAATGATATAATCGAAAAGCATTTAAATATATAGTATATGTAAATAAATAAATAAAGAAATATATATATATACGTTCGTTCCGGTTAAACGGTGATCAAACTGTTTGCAAGGAGGTGGAGAACATACAATATTTAACATATATATATATATAGCTTATACATGTATCAGTTGGTCTGTTGTGTAGTCTGTGAAACAGGCCCGTAAGATTTATTATGTCGTACGTACGAGATAGTATGTCGTACGTACGAGATAATATGTCGTACGTACGAGATAGTATGTCGTACGTACGAGATACTATGTCGTACGTACGAGATATTATGTAGTACGTACGAGATAAATAATTTATTTTTCTTTTACTAGGTGGCAGCAATACGCTTCCGTAGTGCCACCTGATTTTTTTTTTTTTAATTTTTACGTATTTTTTTTTTTTTCAGACATTCAGATGAAAAAGGTCGTCCGTTAACAGGGCACAGGTTGTAATCGATAGACGTAGGAGCTTCTAACTGTATATTCAGGGAGGTCCTTGGCCAGTATTTTTTATAAAACCTGAAATTAGGTCATAGTGACCTATATTTAGCGTTCTACATGCTGAAACCATGATTTTAAGCATCCAGTCAATCCGATAGGGCACAATTTGTATCCACTAGGCCTTGAATCGATTTTTTTTGTACCATATTTTTTTACATAAACAAAATTGCATTTACAATAACATGCATAGGCATCACATTCACTATAGTCATGAACATTCGGATAAATCTGGTGATCACAAAAAACTGTTTTGGTTTTATAAATTACTGTATATAATAAATATACTGTACGACTCTTCGCTGATTGCATCTAATTACTGAATATGCCATGCACCTTTGCTTACTTGTATTTAAGTATCAATTCTTACATATCTAACTGGAATATTTGGTCAATTAATACATAAACAAAAACACATATATCCACAGTACAAGACACAAATATACACATACTACAGTCTCTTTGATATTCTTGTGCGCATTCCTTCCGGAATTACCCTGAAAATGTTTTGAAATTCGCAGTTTTAATCAAACTTTTATCTTTGATGTTCTTTTGTACATTGAGAGGTATAAATATGGTTATATATACACATCATATAAATTAATCTACTCAGATACCTCATCAACTAGGTCAGTAATTTAAATCATTTGTGTTTTTATTCTCTACATGCTATGTAAATCAGACATTTCAATGGAGCCCATTTAGTGTCGTGTTTTATCAGTTTTCCATTCTTGACTGCAATATACCTTTCTGTCTGAAATATATCTAAAATAAAACGCTTAATGTTCATCATGCCTGGTTTTCGTTTTCCACATCTACTGATATATAGATATCTCTTTTCTAACAAAGTAAAAAAATGTATCCACCCTTGTTCGTGACAACCAAAAATCATTTCCTCAACTGACAAATTAAATGATTGTTGGAGTGAACCTTGTTTTTTTCAATTCATTTAAAATTTCCTCCCATAGAAGCTTAACAAAAATACACTTCCAAAACAAATGTATCATAGTTTGCTTTTCAGATTTACAAAATGTACACTCATCTGATTCGATTACGTTTATCTTATATAGGAAAGTATTGAGAGATAATCTGTGATGAAGGGTCCTAAATTGAAAATATCTGAGTTTAACTGATACTGTCGATTTAAATATATTTTTAAAACCGTTATATATGTTTTCATCATCGCGTATGTTTAATTCTGATTTCCATTTTGCTATGCTGCTATGTGGAGATTCAATTTTTCCTTTTATTAATTCGATATAAATCTGATTTGTTACTCTTTTCTTTCTCTCCAGTCCGTCTGCCTTGTACGTATAAGTCTTGGTTGTAGTTGTACTTTTACTTTGTTTTATTATAGTTTTCCATGTATAAGGGATAGAGTTAAGCAGACCCTGATAGCTTAAAAAATCAATCTTAACATTATAATGAGAACACATATCTGGATGGCTCATCCAAATCGAATCTGATCTTGTCTTACTCATTAAATCAGAGATATTTCTTATGCCTGCATGAGTCGAACATATTTTTAAAAAATATTACTTGGCCGTTCCTTTTAATTTAAGAATTATACCACAGATACTGAGAAATTACGTCATCATATGTTTCAGGTTCACTATAGTTTTAGATGCATGATGAGCGCAGAACATCATCCCAAAATTGAGAAGATCCATGCTCTAAGTCTTTTCTTTTTTCCACTGCTAAATTACAGTAAAACGATTGTTTGCCGAGCTTATATTTGTTTACAACTAACATTTTCCATGCATCGTTATCTGGTTTTGAAAGTAATCTATTCACCCAAGATAGTTTAACTGCTGTATCATATGTATGCAAATGAACCATCCCGAGTCCTCCCTTATTTACTGGTGCAATTATTACATTTCTTTTAATCAGTTCCCTTCCCTTGCCCCATATAAATTTATAGAGCATTTTTTCGACTTGAATTATAATTTCTGAGAGAGGAGTTGGTAGGACAGACATTTAGTAGGTGAACTGAGAAATAAAACTTTTTATGATCACAACTCTACCCATAGGAGTTAGATTTCTCTGTGACCATAATGTTAAGGTTCTTTTGATTTTTTTCCACAACTGGGAGAAAGTTAATATTTAAAAAAAATTTCAAAGAAGGTGTAATAGAAACCCCAAGTATAAGTTTATCGGTCCATCATTCCATGAAAGTCCCAACTTTTCAACAATATGTTTTTCTACATACTTTCCTCTTATCATGGGCATAACAACAGTTTTGTCTTTATTAATTTTTAATCCTGAAATTGTTTTGAATTCGTGGAAATTATGCATCACTTTATCGATACTTTTTACATCTTGGATGAAGAGAGCTGTGTCATCAGCATACTGAGTTATTTTATAAGTTTTATTTTCAACCTGAATACCTTTAATATCTTGAGTTGATCTTATCGCCTCAGCTAAAATTTCTACACTTATCACAAAAAGATATGGAGAAAGTGGACAGCCCTGTCGTACCCCCCTTGTAACTGGAAAAAAATCTGAATTGTAGCCATTATTTAATATACAACTGTTTATATTGTTATATAGAGTTTTTACCATTGTTATAATGCTAGAATTAAATTTCATTGTCTCTAAAGACTTGTAAATAAAATCCCTTTCCAAAAAATATCAAAAGCTTTTTCATAATCGATTGCCCTTAAAAATGCCTTTTTATCATTATTACAAATATGATCAATTAGTGTTGAAGTTTTATTCATATTTTCTCCGACGAATCTTTCATTAATAAATCCTGTTTGGTCTTCATGAACTAATTCTGAAATTACTTGTTTTATCCTATTCGCTTTAGTTTTTTGCAATTATTTTATAATCCGTGTTGAGCAAAGTTAATGGTCTCCAATTTTTTAGATATTGATGATCTTTTCCTTTTTTCGAAAGCAACGTGATAATCCCTTGTCTTTGTGTAGATGATAAATGTCCGATTTGAAAACTATACCTGATACTATCTAAAAGATATTTCCGTAAATCCTGCCAGAAAAACTTGTAAAATTCTGCCGGAAGTCCATCACTTCCGGGTGTCTTTCCATTTTTTAGAGATTTTAAGCTATCAAGTAAATCTTGTTCTGTGAGATAGTCTGGCCAAGATTGTTCAGGTATACTTCTAACTTGCATATTGTGTTTATTTCTAAATTCCCCAAGTTTGTCTATATCATGCGACGGGTGTGATTTGTAAAGTTTTTCAAATAATGATTTCTCCGATTTTAATATTTCATTTACGTTGAGTTTATTAATAACTTTCTTATTATAATTACGTTTTTCCAAATTCAAAAAATATTTTGTGAATTTTTCGCCCTCCTCTAACCATCTGGCTTTGCTCCTTACCATGGCACCCTTTATTTTATCTTCAATGAGTTTGTTCAACTTATCTTCGCTTTCTTTAATTTTTTATCGTTATCTTCTTGATTTATTAAGTTTTTTCTTAAAAATTCTAAGTCTTTCTCTATATTTGTTATCTCATCCCTTATATTTTTTTGTCGTATTTTACTATGACATGTACAGGTTCTTCTTATGGTCATTTTGATTGTTTCCCACAGTAATGACGGGTCTGTTCCTTTATTTTCAGTTACTGTGTCAGATATACACGTCTTTATTTTACTCACAAGCTTCGTATCGTTAAGTAATGATATGTTAAGTTTCCAAAATCCTGGACCACGTTTATTCTGTTGGGTTTTAATACTTATATCTATCGCTGAATGATCACTTTTATACCCCGTTTATATATTTGACGTTTTAACTGATTCTAATAATCCTCTTGAAAGTAAGAAAAAATCTATTCTTCTGGCTGTAAAAAATGGATTAGAACGTGACCATGTGATTGTTTTTTTTTTCAGGATTAAGGTACCGCCAAATATCTATAAAATCTAATTCATCAACCCATTCATTTATTAATGTAGAAACTCGGTTTGGCCGAGTGTCAGATATATTTGTTTTATCAAGGCTAGGTTTAAGAGCTATATTCCAGTCTCCGCCTAGTAAATTATTCTCGTTACTTCTGCTCTCAATTTGATTAAAAATTTTAGAAAAAAAACTGTTCATTTGGTGTATTCGGACCATATATATTGCTTATGTTTAATCTCACATCATCTATAGTAATATCAAGTACAATAATTCTCCCTTTCTCATCCTTAAATATATCATGTATTTCATGTGATAAATTGTTCTTTATTAATATCGTTACTCCCCTAGAGTTGTGACTTCCATGATTGAATATTACTTTATGTCCCCATTCTGATCTACATTGTACTGCAGTTTCTGCTGAAATGTGAGTTTCTTGCAACAAAATTATATCGTGTTTTTTTATTCTGGAACCAGTAAAACAGTTGCCTTCATTTAGCAGTATTTCTAAGACCTCTAACATTCAGTGACATTATATTTACAACACACATAAAATTATGTAATCGAGAATGGTTTCATTTATATTTCTCAAAGTTATTAAAATGATTTAACCTATAAAATATATTTCTGCCACCCTGCACCACACTGGTATTTCGTATAACAATATAATAGAATAATTTGGACGTGTTAGTGATGCAGAGGTGTCTGACATTAAGTTCAACCGTTCGGTGACACGGGTATTTTGTTGCTGTCCTTGTGTCACGCGCAGACTCTCTAGTGTTGAAATAAACAAAAGTTTAACTGTTTGTTTTACAGCAAATGAATACAGTAACATCAGCCATAATCGCAATATTAATGTATACTTATCTTTCCAAAAATACGCTAAACTTGAATGGAAACAATACCTACTTACAAATGTAACAGAAGTACCAGTACACAATACACACGCCAACAAGCTGGCGCTAAAAAGGAATAGCAATGTTCGGTACAGACCAACAAACAAAACAATGTTGGGCCAACACGGGCCCCGCAGGTTCATTTTTCCAGTCGGGTCGTATTTGGAGCCACGCTCCAGAGGACCAGTCCTATTGAGTCACACACAATTTAAATGATTTAGTTCATGTCGTCATGGAGCAGGATCTCTGCTGAATGAAAGGGGCTCTAGGCTTGCTGCGTCACGTATTTGTAGTTGTATGCATGCAACAGGCCACATAACTTGGAAGATTATAAAATCCTACTCCGAACCATTACCTGGGTTGAAGGGCTTTCCTTCGACGTAGAGCTGGCCATACCAAAAGCGGACCCGTTTACCCTCATTGTAAGATGCTTGCATGTGTGGTTTTAGTTGTTGCTTTAGTCTGTAATCCCTCTGTGTCAGGTCCTCCACTAACCGAATGTTCGTGTTCATGCACTTCTTCTTTGCAGTAAAATACATGTCATCCCTGGTTTTTCTACTAAACATTCTGAATATAATATGCCTCGGACGTTGTCCTTTCTTTGCCACCCGGTGAGCGACCTCTATCTTGTCCATAACCTGTTGCATCGACAGGTCTTCAAGAATATTATTTTCAATAATGAATTTGGACACCTTTTGTCTACAGTCTTCTGTTGAATCTGTCTCCTCAATGCCAATAACCCTGAGATTCCATTCTCTGTGATAACGTTCGTGTTTGTTCAACTCCATGTCCAGTCTATTTTGCTTGTTTGATTGGTTTGTTTCAAATTGTTTATCTGTTCGTTCAATGTGGCGATCTCAGTGTTTTGTACGGTGGTTTTGGCTGTATTTTCTTCGACTGTTAAGTTTATGTTTTGCACTCCTTTCTCAAGCTCATCTATTCTATGTTTTAAATGTTTATTTTCATCTGTTAAACTTTTTAATTTGGAAACAACATCTGTACTTATCTGATCAGAAAGTTTCTTGTGCAAATCCTCTACCCAGGTTTTCATGCTTGCCATTGCCTTGTCAATCACAGTTTTGACGCTATGTGGGTCCGTGTCATCATCGGTCGTCTCTTTATCACTGGCATGGTCACCTTTTGGGTCCAGATAATAATCCAGCTTGTTCTCGCTTGGTTTATCTTTACTGGAACCTCTTTTAGGAGGCATATTCACAGTTTTGTAGAACACGTTTGTGGCTCGTTCACAGTTTTGTATCACCCGTTTGTGGCTCGTTTAACTTTATTAACAGCGGAGCCTATGTTGACCGTGTCCACTCTAGTCGGCCATGACACCGGAAGTCCGCGCCTAGAATCGACTTACATAACACCCATAGAGGTCCATGAAAAATATCCTTGGAAACCTAAAATTAGGCCACTGTGACTTATATCCTCTTAGCAATGGGGCTCAAAAGTACCCTCCAGAATACTTTTAAATTTGATACAAATGCTCGAATATCTGAATAACTAATGCATTAATTTAGATGATTTATTCCATGCATATTGATCATTGTGAGTTGCATCATTTCCTGAAGACTGGTGATGCCACCTGTATTTTTATTTCTCATTATTACGCATTTTCCCTCTATTTTTGAGACCTTTGGATGAAGCAGTCCATCCGTTATCAAGGCACTAATTGTAATGGTTATACCTAGAAATTTCTAACGGTACATCCGGGGAGATCTTAGTCAAATTTCCTTGGAAAATTAAATATAGGCCATGGCGACCTATATTTTGTAAACAACAGGCAGAAAACATGATTTTGAGCACCCAGTCAGTCAGATGGGGCACTAATTGTATCCGATAGGCCTCTACTTGCATGACATTCAGACAGGTCGTTGGTAAATCTGCATGGAAACCTGAAATTAGGTCATGATGACCTATATAACTGTAAAGTATCATTTTAAGCACCTAGACAGCCAGAAACAGTACAACACTTCACTGTTGGATCTAGAATCTTCTGTCTAGACGTCCAGGAATCCCTCAAAAATGTGCATGGTCATATATAGGTCAGCTGACTGCATACAAAAAGGCTAGATTTCATGAGAATGGCTGGACATATTATCAAGAAAATTTGTCTTCTTGTTTATTTTGAAGAACTTTAATTGCTAGAGTGGAATGGGGATACCACCTACAAAATATGGCATTCAGATGATAAAATTATTTTTGTCGATTTCTTCCTAGTCAGCTGAGCGTCATGACCCATGAGTCAGTATTTCGCAATAAAATAACATATAACCCCGCCAAAGTTAAGACATTTACTTATATTTACATTTTTTTAATAATAAACCATTTTCTCACCCAATGATTTAATGAGATCTGTCATAAAGAAGCTTCCGTCATTGCATATTGACATTACGTAAAATGCTTCTGAAGTCAATTAGGCAAATCCAGACATTGAAGATGTTTTAAGAATCATAATATTTCTGGTGTTATGTATACATAATGGCTTACTCTTTATATGTTCTTGCAGGAAATATGACGCAAATTAGCTTTTTCAGCCTGCATGTTTTTACTGATCAATGTTAGTTTTTTTAACAAAAATATCAATTGAGGTAGTGCAATTCTCAAATCTGGTAGGAAGTATTATTGACACATCATAGGAATCCATGCCTTGTCTCTTACTCTATCGGCAACCATTGTGGTTTGTTGTTGTTGAAGGTAGCCGCCTCCGCTTTTTAATGTTTTTTTTAGCTTAACTGAGTATGTACATCTGCAGAATTTCATTCCGGACTACGTGACAGGGTAGTATCACACGTTACCTCTCATTTAACATCCTGGCGTTAACCAGGCCCGATGACAAATGCACCTGGTGGCCCTGGGTGTGAACTCGTCTGCAATAATGGGTCAAACTACCGGGGAACCCCCGAAAGGCGTACTCGTTTGTGAGTGAAACAGGGCGTTCCGCAGAGCGCTCACCTTTATTTGGTTCGGGCCGATAGGAAAAAAATCTCACCGCCTCGGCTGAGGTCAGAATTTTGAGCTCTACCCTTACACAGAAGCCGGTTGATCATCCCTTTACTAATGTCCTTTATCAAACCCCGATACGTTTACAGTAGGTATTTTGTGGCTTTGAATTTCTACGTTCTTCCAAGAAATCATGAAATAGTACCTCCGACGCTGTTCTACGTTCTTCCACAGACAGATGTATAATGATCACATCTAATAACACTTCATACTAACACATTACCTCGCCAGCTAAATGTATCATATCACCAGTGCCCGGGATCTCTCGCTGATCGAATTTGCTTAAAAGGAGGCATTATGTACAGATGGGCCGTACACTCCACCGGACACTTGCGCAACAAAGCAGCGGTTACAACAAGGGAGATCTGGAATGACCGTTCTGTATAACAGCTGCGTGAGGAGTTTAGGTGGTCGGAGGACCATACAACCTGGAGGAGGTATTATGCTCGGAAAAAGACATGACACTGTATAACAGCTGCGTGAGGAGTTTAGGTGGTCGGAGGACCATACAACCTGGAGGAGGTATTATGCTCGGAAAAAGACATGACACTGTATAACAGCTGCGTGAGGAGTTTAGGTGGTCGGAGGACCATACAACCTGGAGGAGGTATTATGCTCGGAAAAAGACATGACACTGTATAATAGCTGCGTGAGGAGTTTAGGTGGTCGGAGGACCATACAACCTGGAGGAGGTATTATGCTCGGAAAAAGACATGACACTGTATAACAGCTGCGTGAGGAGTTTAGGTGGTCGGAGGACCATACAACCTGGAGGAGGTATTATGCTCGGAAAAAGACATGACACTGTATAACAGCTGCGTGAGGAGTTTAGGTGGTCGGAGGACCATACAACCTGGAGGAGGTATTATGCTCAGAAAAAGACATGACACTGTATAACAGCTGCGTGAGGAGTTTAGGTGGTCGGAGGACCATACAACCTGGAGGAGGTATTATGCTCGGAAAAAGACATGACACTGTATAACAGCTGCGTGAGGAGTTTAGGTGGTCGGAGGACCATACAACCTGGAGGAGGTATTATGCTCGGAAAAAGACATGACACTGTATAACAGCTGCGTGAGGAGTTTAGGTGGTCGGAGGACCATACAACCTGGAGGAGGTATTATGCTCGGAAAAAGACATGACACTGTATAACAGCTGCGTGAGGAGTTTAGGTGGTCGGAGGACCATACAACCTGGAGGAGGTATTATGCTCGGAAAAAGACATGACACTGTATAACAGCTGCGTGAGGAGTTTAGGTGGTCGGAGGACCATATATAACCTGGAGGAGGTATTATGCTCAGAAAAAGACATGACACTGTATAACAGCTGCGTGAGGAGTTTAGGTGGTCAGAGGACCATACAACCTGGAGGAGGTATTATGCTCGGAAAAAGACATGACACTGTATAACAGCTGCGTTAGAAGTTTAGGTGGTCGGAGGACCATACAACCTGGAGGAGGTATTATGCTCGGAAAAAGACATGACACTGTATAACAACTGCGTGAGGAGTTTAGGTGGTCGGAGGACCATACAACCTGGAGGAGGTATTATGCTCAGAAAAAGACATGACACTGTATAACAGCTGCGTGAGGAGTTTAGGTGGTCGGAGGACCATACAACCTGGAGGAGGTATTATGCTCGGAAAAAGTCATGGCCCTAATAAGCAAAGAGCCCTAATTACCAACTGTCTTTAGAAATATGACTTATCTTTAGTTTTCCTACTTTTTGATTGACACTACCTGCTTTACTGGTTCACTCTCTGCCGATTTTGGGTTAAGCTGGAAAGATTTCCCTGGAAAAAGCATATTGCATACCTTCGTATAAAGATAAAAACACATAAGTCAGGCCCAGATCAGGTAAGAAATGGACAAGAAAGAAAAATACACAACATGGTATGTGTTAACTCATATAAAGAAGTAATACAGGCAGGTCTAGTTGGTGCACTGCATGGGACTTATAATACATTGGGTGATAATGTGAATACATTGGGTGACAATGTGAATACATTGAATAACAATGTGAATACATTGGGTGACAGTGTGAATACATTGGGTGACAATGTGAATACATTGGGTGACAATGTGAACTTGAGCTTGAGCAGAATAGCAGAGAGTGTCTAAAGTTACTCCATGACGTATTGAACACAGGTGGCGGAGAATAGCTAGACATTGTTGAAAATAGCTGAAATATCAATGTACAGCGTATGAAATGTCAAAAATATGCAGTACAATCTGATCAAATTTTAAAGTATTTAAGAATTAGAAATTTTCCATTCTATGGAAAGCAGGTCTCCGCCATGTGAGGGCCCTATTGTATAATGTTCCAAAACGTCGTATCTGCATTCACACACACGCACGCACACCCGTACACAGAGAGAGACACACACAGTACATTTCCATATATATATATATTTTGATTTGTGCCTTGTTAACAGACCTAGTGTTCTAAAAAATACAGGAAAAAGTTAGTTAAAATTAAGAAACTGCAGGTGGCGCCACTATTCAAGCCCAGTGGCTAAGGTTCATAAAGATTTTCTTTTGTTAAGTCGAAAATAGCCCCACCCCCCAAATCCGCCCCTGGAGCGTGCTTACTTGGCCAAAAGTTCCAATTCCTGTAACTCAGCCGAAATTCACCGAACTGGAACCATTTGAAAAAAAATGGAGAGAGAGCGTCTCTGGAATTATTTTTGTGAAATGTTAATCACTTTAGCAGCATGATTTCCGAAGACACGATCTTTTATCTTTAACCCCTTAAAATGCAGGTGGCGCCACAAAAAGCTCAATCGCACAATATTTGACATGCGACTGATTTTCTAAATTAAAATTGGTGACGTAAGCTGCTGTCATTCCTGAAATGTTGTGGGTTTATGTACCGATGACCCCGTACTAAAAAGGTCTGTGTAGGTGGCGCCATTAATACCTCAATTGAAATAGGAGTCATGTGACTAACATTAGCTCACACTTTGGTGATGCTTACTCCTGCTGTTTCTGAGACTGTAATGTTGGTATGCTTATTTGAAGTTTAGCTTCCTGTGAAATGGCTAAATATCACCGAACAGAAACCTTGAGAGAGTTTGTCTCTGGGATTTTTTCCTGTGAAATATTAAACTATTTAGTTTGACAGTTATTTTTATTTTATTTTTTAGCATTTTCCTGTTAAAAGTGAGTCGATAATGATGGCCCAAAAAATAAGCTTAATCCGACGTTTGACAGATGAATGATTTTTGCATAAAATTTAGAGATGCTAGCCCCCTGCCGGTTATGATATAGTACGGGTTAACGTACGAACGCTGCGCGAAATTGCATAACCTTACATGTTTGCTGAAAAAAAGTTGTTTGTTATTCATTGTCATGTACTTTCATATTAATTAGTTCACTAGAAAGTCCCTTCATATTACGTGGTGCATTAATTATATACACATCAAAAATGTCATATGAAATGAACTAAAAGTTCATCATTACATAAACCTTTAGAAAGAAGGCTGCATCTTTTATTCCCCGCCGTAAGGAGGGAGGACTACTCAAATGCTCCATGTCCATCTGTCCTACCCCATTGTTTTACCACATATCTCGAAGACTCTATGACCAAATTTTACAGAATCAATCAGCCCATGGCTGACTTGTGATTATATCCTGCAGGTGGCACCACCTCTGTTTAGCAAATTCTGCGCTCCGAAATATTTTTTTCACATTCCTTCAGATAAGTCAGTAAATAAGAACACTTAACCGTCAAATCATATGCATCGATTCCCTGGAGCTAAGGGAATTCAATGAATACTTTATTGAATAGAATTATTTTCCACATCCATGTACCATGTTTAGAATTCTGCAGATTGCGAAATTTTCTGATTTCACATGTTTTCATATATGGTGCAAATCTGTTACCTTTTATCTCATGAACCACTTAGCCAATCATTACCAGATTTTCTAGGCATATTGATCACATGATCTATTTTCTATAACTTATCCCTTTGTTTCTCTTGTTCAAATCTTCCCAGTTTACCAATAACTTCCTCCTCCCCCCCCCCCAGACCCCATTCCCCCGGTTAACACAGGATCACCTGCTCGAATCTATAAAGCTAATCATGCATTTCCTTTCCTTTTTTTTAAATCCAGTTTTTTTGTGCAAATTTAAAAACAATTTTAAATAGGGGTTCTTCTTGGTGTTGGAAAATGTTGGTGTCTATGATGGCTAACACTTTCCTTGTTAATCATATGGCGGGGGACTATTTGTGCCAATAGGGCATTGTTTCTTACAAGTGACCTGTGGGTCATGTTGCTCAGCAGACTGACATGTTGATTACATGTCCTTGCACAGACAACTCATTAAGATAGGTGGCATCACTGTTGATGCATATTAGCTTAAGTTCATCAAGACCCATAAGCACGACAAATTTGATGACAATCCAACCATCCTTTCATGAGGAATCTGGCAATTTGTGTGTATTTTGCATTATTTCTGGGTGCTCAAACATACCCTAAAACTCTGAGAATATAGGTTAACTGTGACTCAATTTCAGGTTTCTGGGGAGAACTTTTTTGGAACTCTCAGGATGTCAATTTAGAAGATTCTGGGTCCCATGGTTATGATTTCTGTCCTACTTTGGTATAAAATTTTTTTAATTATTTTGAGGGGTGCTTATAAGCCCCATAGCTCAGAAAATATGGGTAACAGAGACCTTAATTCACGTTTCCAAGGAGACTTTTACAGATCTCCCTGGATGTAAAGTTTGAAGATTCTTTGATCAATGGTTTCAATTAAAGCCCTGTTAAGAGACGGCCGCATCTTTTAAGGTCTCAAAATAGAAAAAAAAATCGTAAAAAATCGAAAAAATACAAGTGGCGCCACCAGTCACCAGAAACTGATGAAACACTCCATGATGTATATGCATGCAAAGAATAATGCCGATCAATGCACTCGATGTTCAGATACCAGAGCTTTTGTATCAAATTTTTAGTTATTCTGAGGGGTACTTCTGAGGCCCAGAGCTCGGACTATATGGCTGACAGAAACCTAATTTCAGGTTTTCATGCAGACTTTTCATGGACCTCCCTGCATGTCATGAAAGAAGATTCTAGGTCTAGTCGTTTCGATTTGAGCCCTGTAAACAGATAACCGCATCTTTTAAGGTCTCAAAAATAGATAAATAAAATAGTAAAATATCGAAAAAATACATGGCGGTGCCACCAGTCTACAGAAACTGATGAAACATTCCATGATCAATATCCATGCAAAGAATCATGGTGATCGATGCATAAGTTGTTCAGATACTTGAGCTTCCGATCAAATTTACGATCTATTATTCGGGGGGGGGGGGGGGAGGGGGGGTTCTTGGAAGCCCCATAGCTCACAGGTTTTGGGTAACAGACCCCTAATTCCAGGTTTCCAAAGAGACTTTTCATGGGCCTGCCTGCATGTTGAGACAGAAGATTCTAAGTGCAGTCATCAATTTTTGTGCGCTGTTCCAGATGACGGCATCTTTTAAAGTCTCAACAAGGCCTACAGGCCCAATGCGAACCTGTGCATTGGGAAACACACGAGGTATAAAGCTGTGTTTCCATGTATCCGCAAAAGACGTACGTACGTTCTACAGTGCGCAATCCGCAAAAACTGTTTCCATAAGTACGTACGTTTTTCTTGCGGATACCCTTTAACGTGCCTCTTTTTAAACTGCAAGGACGACAGGCAGGAAGAAGGTCAATATGTCTCATCACATCTGGCGCCGGGGCACTGTTGGGAAATGTAGGCATTTTTGCCATCCGTAAAACGGATGAATCGCTCACCGATCCGTTTCGATGCTGTCCGTTTTTGCGGATACGTTTGCGGAGCACGTTAAAACGTACATATGGAAACAGTTCATCTTAAAAAGAGGGATCCGATTTTTTGCGTACGTGACGTACGAGATTTACGGATGAATGGAAACATAGCTTAATGCTTCAATGTTGGACCATTACTTTCCATGTATATGAACAATGCAAGTACTAAACATTTTGAATATGAAACAATTACACAAACACCACTGCTGAAATTCTGGCATGGGTGCACACAACAAAAAAATGATTGTAGCTGGCACCACCAGTCTTGTATACAACGAAGCTATCAGAGATATATACATATGCCCAATTTCAGACTGATATATCAAACCCCTCCTGAGAAAAACGCAGGGACACCAATGCAAAAGTCATTGTAAGTGGCAACACCTGTCTTGTGAGCGAGAAAGCCATCAAAAACACACAGACTGGTCAAAATATAAGGCCAGTTAATCAAACTTTCCTTCAGTCTGATGCATGGGGCTGACCAGGCTTAGGTGAGAAAGGCAGTTGCCCCGAGTGAACCGTGACAAATTGCTTGCTCAGGCTACTGAATTGAGTGAACTCATGACCTGCACCTGGAAAGAGTGAGTGAACTTTTGACCTGTATCTGGCTGTACTGAGTGAACTCTTGACCTGTTGCATAATCTGACACAGTTGGCAGTCTGTCTAAGCTATAAATAGATCCAGGCTGTACTTTGGTGCCAAATCTGATTCAATGGACAGTCTGCCAATGCTATAAATAGAATGCAGCTACTGCACTGAGTGAACTCCTGACCTATACCTGGCTGCACTGAGTGAACTCTTGATATATAACTTGCTGCACTGAATGAACTCTTGACCTGTTGCCAAATCTGAAACAGTTTGCAGTTTTTCAACCTATTTAAAGATACAGACACAATCTTGGCCTGTTGGTAAATCTGTTTACACATACTGAAAGACTTTGGCTTAAATGTTTTTTTTTTCAAGCTGACATATTCATAAACTTTTTATCAAAATATCTAGAAATAACAAAAGATGCAGTCCTTTCATTGTTAAAGGTCCAATAGTTCTGCCAAAAATCATTCAGGTAAACTTGAACAAAAGTCACCTAAGAATAATTTTTGTGCAATGTTACAGAAAATATAATTGAAACAATAATTTGTAGAAGAACACTATTGCAGTCCTCAGTTTCAACTAGACATAATAATGGCTATAAGACCAATTTAAGCTTTTCATGACTCAACCAAAAATCAACAAACTCAATCTATTCTGACACGATTGAAAGAACCATGCCCTAGGATAATTCTTTTAAAAAATTGAACAATTCAACTTGACAGTTTCATCACAATCATTTTAAGTTGAAAGAGGCTAAAATTATGAGTTTTTTGTCCATAAAAACAGATCAATGTAGGTGGCACCACGAAATCTGCAACTTCAAATATGAGTCATGTGACCAACATTTGCACAATACTTGGTAATGCTAACTTCTGTCATTTCTGAGATAACTATGTCAGTATGCTTACTTGGTCAAATGACTGTTCAAATTTGTTTAACTCCACTTAAATTCATCAAATGCAAACCATTTGAACAAACCTGAGAGGGCTTGCCTCTGGGATCATTCCTGTAAAATATTGAACAATTTGGCTGGACCGTTTACAAGAAGACTTTTAAAGGTTTTTTAGCTTTTCCCCTATAAAATTTTAGTTAATGCAGATATAAAAAAATAAGCTGAATCCCACGACATTTGATACGTGACAGATTATTTCATAAAATCTGGGGATGGTAGCTCTTGCTATTCCTGAGAAATTATGGGTTATATACAGATGACCAATGACCCCCGTACAAGAAAAAGTCAATACAGGTGGCGCCACCAATACCTGAATTTCATTTAAGTATGCTTTTTTGGACAGATGACTAGGTTCAACTTCCTGTAATTCGGCAAAAATTCACCAAACTTGAACCATTTGAACAAACTTGAGAGAGATGGTATAAAAAGATTATTTCTGTGAAATACTGATCACATTGGCTTGAACGTTTCGGAAGAGAAGATCTTAAAGGTTTTTAAGCTTTTTCTCTATAAAATCTGAGAAAAAACGCACATTTTTTCAGATGGCTAATTTTTTGCATTAAATTTCATGATGCTAGCTCCAGTCGTTTTCGAAATAGTATGGGTTGACATATACCTGTGATTGTAAACATTGCCTGGCATGAGGAATATCTAAAATCATAAATCTACATTTTTAAAAGTTTTTAAAAAACATTCTTGTCAATATTAAGCAAAGATCACCTTAAAATCTAAATGTCTGGAGGCATGATGTAACGGATGCTAATAAACTGGTTCCAGGCTAGATGTATCTGCTTCACACAGCTAACATATATGGTAAAATGACTCAATTCAATCTTTATTATTCAGCAAAAAATTCATTCTTTGGAACCATAAAAGACAACTATTATAAGAATTATTCAGGGGATGGGGGATACTTATGAGCCCGATAGCTTGGAGGCCTAATTTCAGGTTTCCAAAGAGATTTTTCAATGTCCTCCCTGGATGTCAACTGAGAAGATTCTAGGTCCAGTGGTTACAATTTGTGCCCGGTTAACGGATGACTGGATCTTTTAAGGTCTCAAAATAGAGAAAAAAAATTTATAAATATCGAGACAAGGCCTACAGGCCTAATGAGAACCTGTGCATTGAGATTACACCAGGTATAATGCTTCAATGCTGGACCATTACTTTTCAAGAACATGTTTAACATGTATATGAACAATGCAAGTACTAAACACTTAGAACAAGAAACAACTAGACATTTCTTGGCACCGCAGGTGCCATAGTATCCCCAGACAATTAATCCCCCCCCCCCCCAACTTTAAGAATAGGCCCCCCATCTTCAGCAACAATTAATATCAGACCACACTCATGGAAAAGGTCACTCTCATAGAAAAGGTCATAACCCCAATTTAAATATACATCATCCCCTAACCCATGAATAACAGGTGGCGCTATCAGTTTCCGGTACATGACACACTATACAAGATCTTTGTTAAAGTTGATTTTTGGACCTTTGACTTATAATGCTCACAGTACTGTTAAATGGCAATGATGTGGTATTAAACGGCACGAAAACAAGTAAAAGAATAACAGGTGGCGCTATCAGTTTCCAGTACATGACAACACTATCCAAGATCTTTGGTCAAGTTGATTTTTGGACCAATCAATGCCTCCCTTATTGAGATATTAATGATTTTGTGTGATTTTCACCATATATGGCAATATTTAAGGTCAAGGCCACTCTCATAGGAAAGTTCATGACCCAAATTTAAATAAACATCATCCCATAACCCAATATATGTATGTGCATAATATAAAGAAATCTGTCTATTAGTTTTTGACTTATAATGCTCACAGTACTGTTAAGTGGCAATGATGGGGTCTTAAACGGCATGAAAACAAGTAAAAGAATAACAGGTGGTGCCACCTGTTTCCGGTACATGAAAATACTATCCAAGATCTTTGGTCAAGTTAATTTTTGGACCAATCCATGCATCCCTTATTGAGATATTAATGATTTTGTGTAATTTTCACCATATATGGCAATATTCAAGGGCAAGGCCACTCTAAAAGGAAAGGTCATGACCCCAATATATATATACATCATCCCATAACCCATGTCTATGTATATGCATAATTTGAAAGAAATCTGTCCATTAGTTTTTGACTTATAATGCTCACAGTACTGTTAAGTGGCAATGATTGGGGTATTAAACGGCACGAAAACTAGTAAAGAATAACAGGTGGCGCCACCTGTTTCCGGTACATGACATTACTATCCAAGGTCTTCGGTCAAGTTGATTTTTGGAGCAATCCATGCATCCCTTATTGAGAAATTATTGATTTTGTGTGATATTTAACATATATGGCATTATTCAAGGTCAAGGCCACTCTCATAGAAAAGGTCATGACCCTAGTTTAAATAAACATCATCCCATAGCCCATATCTATGAATATGCATAATATATAAAAGAAATCTGTCCATTAGTTTTTGACTTATAATGCTCACAGTACTGTCAAGTAGCAATTTTGGGGGTATTAAACGGCACGAAAACAAGTAAAGAATAATAGGTGGCGCCACCAGTTTCTGGAACATAACAACCCTATCGATGATCTTCCATCAACTTGATTTTGGGATCAATTGATGGAAGATATCTTGAGATATTTAAAAATTTGTGTTTTCCCCCAAAATTGACCGTCCTCTCATCAATATCTATACATATACCAGGTTTGGTAAAGATCCGTGAAAAATTGTTTGAGTTATCGCGCCAACAAGATTTATATGCGGCGGCGGCGGCGGGACCGGTATGAAAACATAGTATCCCCCGACTTTGTCTTGGGATACAATTAAAACTAACATGACTGCTGCAATTCTGGCATGGATGCACACAACACAAAAACTAGAATATGGGTAGTCAACAAGCGACTACGTGTAACCTCCAAAATCAGAGTGGGAAAGGTGAAGTGAGGCATGGATTGAGTGGCAAGGGGAAATAGAGTGAGGTGTGTTGCATAATAGCCTGGATGTCTGCAGCCGAAATGTGTATGTAGGTTGGGCCACCTACCACAAAATCCAGAAAGCTGTCCAAGATGTATAAACATGCAAAATTTCAGGCAGATAAGTCACCACATATGAGATATGAGTGATTTTATCCCACGGCAGACAAACAGATGGACGCTGTGCAAAAATGGTGGCAGGTGGCACCACCAATTTTGTGTATGATTAAGAGCTATGTGAGATCTATACACATGCAAAATTCCAGGGGGATATGTCAAACCAGTCCTGATATATAAGCCTGAATGTGTGCAGCATATACATACATATAGGTGGCGCCACCTGCCACAAAATTGAGAAAGCTGTCCAAGATGTATAAACATGCAAACTTTTAGGCAGATAAGTCACACCACATATGAGATATGAGTGATTTTATCCCACGGCAGACAAACAGAAGGCCGCTGTGCAAAAATGGTGGCAGGTGGCGCCACCAATTTCGTGTATGATTAAGAGATATGCGAGATCTATACACATGCAAAATTTCAGGGGGAAATGTCAAGCCAGTCCTGAGATATAAGCCTGAATGTCTACAGGGTATACATACATATAGGTCGCGCCACCTGCCACAAAATTGAGAAAGCTATCCAAGATGTATAAACATGCAAAATTTTAGGCAGATAAGTCCCACCACATATGAGATATGATTGATTTTATCCCACGGCAGACAAACAGACGGACGCTGTGCAAAAATGGTGGCAGGTGGCACTACCAATTTTGTGCATGATTAAGAGCTATGTGAGATCTAAACACATGCAAAATTTCAGGGGGATATGTCAAACCAGTCCTGAGATATAAGCCTGAATGTCTACAGCGTATATATAAATGTAGGTCGCGCCACCTGCCACAAAATCCAGAAAGCTATCCAAGATGTATAAACCTGCAAAATTTTAGGGAGATATGTCAAGCCACTGCCGAGATCCCACGGCAAACAAACAGACGGACGCTGTGCAAAAATGATTGCAGGTGGCACCACTGCTTTTTCGTATGATAAAGAGCTATGTGAGATCTATAAATATGCAAAATTTTTGCCCAATCGGTAAAATGATTCCTGGGATGTGAGCTTGGATGTTTGCAGCGTAAACCTGAATGTAGGTGGCGCCACATGTCATAAAATCAAGAAAGCTGTCAAGGATGTATAAACCTGCAAAATATCAGGTGGATAAGTCAAACCACTGCCGAAATATAAGTGATTTTATCCCAAGGCAGATGAACAGATGGACGCTGTGCAAAAATGGTTGCAGGTGGCACCACCAGTTTTGCGTATGATAAAAAGCTATGGGAGATCTATACACATGCAGAATTTTAGCCCAACTGGTCAAACGGTTCCCAAGATATGAGCTTGGATGTCTGCAGCTTAAACCTGAATGTAGGTGGCGCCACCTGTCATAAAATCAAGAAAGCTGTCCAGGATGTATACACATACAAAATTTCAGATTGATAAGTCCAACCAATGCAGAGATATGAGTGTTTTTGTCCAAAGGCAGATGAACAGATGGACGCTGTGCAAAAATGGTTGCAGGTAGCGCCACCATTTTAGTGTATGTTATAAAGCCTTCCAAGGGCTACATTTGTGCAAAATCTTTAGCCTTATCGGTCAAACGGTTCCCGAAATATGTGGGTTTATGGGAAACAGACGCACAAATGGACGCTGGGCATAGAGGAAAGGTCAGAGGTCAACCAAAAATGAGGACGCAGCAGTTCACATATGACAAATCATAATTCAAAATTTTAAAAAATTCTGCCCAGTGGTTATAAACGAGTTCTCCGGAAACCTCTGCGGCGATGGCAGCAGTGTCGTCGTCCGACTGAAAACATAGTATCCGCAAAACTCTGTTTTGGCAGATACAATGATTGTAGCTGGCACCACCAGTCTTATATACAACAAAGAGATATATAAATATGCCCAATGTCAGACTGATATGTCAAACCCCTCCTGTGAAGTAAGCAGGGACATACACTGTGCAAAATTTGTTGTAGGTGGCGCCACCAGTCTTTTACACTATAAAGCTACCCGATATGTATAAACATGCCCAATTTTAGGCTGATGTATCAAATTCCTCTGTAGAAATAAGCAGGCGCATACACTGCAAAAAGTCAATGAAGGTGGAACCACCTGACTTGTAAATGGGAATACCATCAAAGACGCATAGAAAGGTCAAAATATCAATCCAATACATCAAACCTCCCCAGAGTTTGATGCACTGGGCTGACAAAGCTTAGGTGAGTAAGGCAGTTGCCCCCGAGTGACCTGTGACAAATTGCTGCCTATAGCTACTGCACTGAGTGAACTTTTGACCTGTACCTGGCTGCACTGAGTGAAGTCTTGACCTGTTGCATAATCTGACACAGTTGGCAGTCTGCCAAAGCTATAAATAGATTCAGGCTGAACTTAGGTGCGAAATGTGATGCAGTGAGCAGTCTGCCAAAGGTATAAATAGAATGTAGCTACTGCACTGAGTGAACTCTTGACCTATACCTGGCTGCACTTCTTCCAATCCTGGCACTGTGCCAAAACTATTTATAGAACTGACATCATCTTGGCTAATGGCCAACATCAAGGCACTGGCAATCTGCCAATGGTAAACCAACTGCTGCCATCTGTACACAAAAGTGGTCCCTACTTGAAATAACTTAATAAATTTATTTTCCCCAATACAAAATGCTTTTCAGCTGACTTTTTTTTTTATAAAAAAGAAATCAGGAATATATGTAAAATTTTTACGAATGCATACTGAATGCAAAATTTAAATACAGATATATCTCATTCATGGCAAATTCTTGAATTAAGTTGAGTAGGGATACCAATAATTTATAATCCACGTACAGTTGTCTTTATATAGCCACAGTGAGCTGAATATCCATGATTGTAACATTGCCTGGTATGATAAATAACTGAAATCTGTGATTGTAAACATTGCCTGGCATAAGGAATATCTAAAATCATAAATCTACATTTTTTAAAAGATTTTAAAAACATTCTAGTCAATTTTAACCATAGATAACCTGAAATCTAAATGTCTGGAGTCAAGATGTAACGGATGTTGATAAACTGGTGCCAGGCCAGATGTATCTGCTTCACACAGCTAACATATATGGTAAAATGACTCTATTCAATCTTTATAATTCAGCCAAAATTCATTCTTTGGAACCATAAAATACAATTATTATAAGAATTATTCAGGGAAGTATTCTTGTAAAATATTAAACAAAGTGGCCTCAGTGGCGTCAGTCAAAAAACGTTTTACAGGTTTATAACTCATATGGGAAAATACAGCAAAATTGCTAAGTTAAGCTTCCCATAACTCAGCCAAAATCACTGAACCAAAACCATTTGAACAAACTTGAATTATCAACATCAAAGGATAACTAGAATACGGGTAGTCGACAAGTGACTACGAGTATCCGCCAAAATCAGAGTAGTACGGGTGAAGTGAGGCATGGATTGAGTGGCAAGGGGAAATAGAGTTACATGTGTTACATATAAGAATGGATCTGTGCAACGTAAACATGATTGTAGGTGGCACCACCTGTTATTTGAACGAGAAACTATCCAAGATGAATACACATGCAAAATTTCAGGTGGAAAAGTCAAACCACTGCAGAGATATGAGCGATTTTAACCCAAGGCAGACAAACAGATGGACGCTGTGCGAAAATTGCTGCAGGTGGCGCCATCATTTTTGTGTACATTATAAAACTATCCAAGGGCTACATTTGTGTAAATTTTTTTTCCTGATTGGTCAAACGGTTCCAGAGATATAAGCATTAATGTCTGCAGCGTGAACGTAGGTGGCGCCACCTGTCATAAAATCAATAAAGTTATATGGGATGTATACACAAGCCGAATTTCAGGTAATTTGGTCAAACGACTGCAGAGATATGAGTGATTTTAACCCAAGGCAGACAAAACAGATGGACACTGTGCAAAAATGGCTGCAGGTGGCGCCACCATTTTTGTGTATGTTATAAAGCTATCGAAGGGCTACATTTGTGTAAAATTTTTTTTCCTGATTGGTCGGCAATGATTAAATTCAGCTTCCAATAACTCAGCGAAAAGTCACTGAACTGAGACCATTTGAACAAACTTCAGAAAGCACTACCCTAGGATCATTTATGTGCGATATTAAACAATTTGGCCATATCGTTTCAGAGAAGAAGTTTTTTGCAGGCGTCAGTATGATACGGGCACTGCTGACCCCTGTACAAAAAAGGCCTATGCAGGTGGTGCCACCAATACTTCAATTTCAGATATGACTCATGTGACCAACATTGGTTTAAAATTTGGTGAGGATAGCTCCAGCCGTTTCTGAGATTGTAATTTTAGTATGCTTTTTTGGAGATGACTAATTTCAACTTCCTGTAACCCGGCCAATATAGTTTTTCAGATGACTAATTTTTTGCATAAAATTTTGTGATGCTAACTCTTGCCGTTTTCAAGATAGTATGGGTTAACGTACAGACGACGGACAACGCCACACCATTGCACAAGCTCACAGGTTCACTAAAAAAAATCCAGGTGGCAATACCAGTCTGCAGGAACTGTGAAACTCTCCATGCTCAATATCCATGCAAAGAATCATGGTGATCATTAGTTGTTCAGATCCTGGTGCTTTTGTATCAAATTTTTTATAATTTTTTTTGGGGGGATGGGTACGCCTAGGGGAGCCCCGTAGCGAAAAGGATATTGGTAACTGTGACCTAAATACAGGTTTCCAAGGAGATTTTTCTTCAAACTCCCTGGATATCAAGTAGGAAGATTCCAGGTCCAGTGGTTATGACTTGTGCCCGGTTAACCAGGCACACAGACAAACATACATATATAGAGTGATCGCTATAGCTCAGATGACTCTTTCAATAAGTTTCGGTCAGCTGAGCTAGACACCGTAATCTTATATTCAACACTCATTTCCGAGGGCTTGGCAATTTATCCACTGAATGTATTTCAGCATTGCTGTACCATATCAGAGAGAGGTTTTTCGGAGAATTAAAGTTCAATTCTGTTGAAACTTTGCATGTTAACAGTTATATATTTCAATTAAGTAACCAACACCAAATATTTGTTCAGCATTCTTGTACACTGAGCAGTGTCTGGCTGTTTTTGCCCTATAGCTCAGTCACTGTGACCTACTTAGGACCTCTCACGGTTTCAATGACAAGTTTACAAGTCCAACTGTTACAATTTGTGCCCTGTTAAAGGATAGCAAAAGCTAGCCAATAATAGCCAGAAACTGGAACTGGTGGCCATATTGGAATATATTTTAACATTTCTCCACTCATATTTGGGTAGACTTACTAAATGGTATGTGCACCCAGACTCATTTCTGAGACAACGGTGACAAAATTTCTGTTGAAATTTGGACTAGAATGATCAAACTAATAATGATTGCGGGTTTATTTACTTTTTAAGTTTATGTAGACCTAAACATATAACTGAAACAGTTTCACAAATGTCAGTGTACTGATTGATTTTTCTCAAATATGATCGTAAAAAAAAAACTTTTATCACTGAATTTATAAGACTCGGCCTGTCCTTGGGGGGGGGGGGGATAAAAGAAATTTGAGTCTTATAGTGTCGAAATAGATTAAAAGTCCAGTCTGGAGTCCTACATCATGAGAGTGAAATGATAATGTAGAATTTTCTTGGATGCTTGGGAAAATTTTGGGGGAAGGAGCCACGTTTGGATATTGTGTAGCCAAAACCCAGGCCTGGTAATCCTCCCCCCCCCCCCCACTCCTCATCCTCTTTTTTAACACGAGCAAAAGGTCTAAAGTAGCATATGGCTTCTCTGGAATCCCACACAACAATTCCTTTTTCAAATTATAAACAAAACCAGGACAGACCAAGAGATTTATTGGTGAACACAAAATGAACATTTAACAGATAGATAATAGTTCAACATGAGGTTGCAGTTCTTGCACATTAAAAAACTTTTCAATATATATACTTTACATATATAAAGTATATAAAACCATACTTATGATACTCAAGAGATACTGATTTTTCTTGTTTCCTTATTTTTATGTTCACCAACCTGAAATAACAACAATTATTAACACATAAAAATTACCAGGTTTAACGTGATATTATTACTTGGATGACCACAATTCAAAACTAAATTCATTTAAAATCTAGAACAAGTCAAAGGCATTGTATATTTGCTCATATGTTTAACCTATTCATAAGGCATTATTCATATATTTAACCTTTATATATAAACCATGCAAATAAATGACTGTTACTGCTGGATAAGTTTCTGCAATTATTTATAATATATGAGCAAGATAAGTTAAAAACCCTCAGCCAAGTGCCATCACTCAATAAATACTCCTGCACCGTTTGCCGTCTGACATATTAAAATAATAAATAAATAAACTAAAATTCACCAATAGGTGGCAGCACATGGCATCTACTGCAGGTTTTAAGGACCAATGGTGTATCTAGTGGCTGATCTAGGGGAGTTTCCAAAGCACTTAAAGCACTGATGTGACCCCTTTTATGATACGAGTTTACATGATAATGGTGCAACCTGGTGCCATATACAGACACTGTCATTTTACCACCTATCTATAGCATGTTTAAAGAACCGCTACACCCTTTAACTGCATCCTATTTATAAAGTAGGATGACCAATTTAAATTTAAAACTACTGACCAGTAAGATATTATGTTGGATTCTCTGTTAACATGTGATGTGAAAATGGTCTTAAAAAACTGTTCAAATTTCTATCTAAATTTTAACACTGAACTGAAAGAAATAAAGTGCAATGAATCAGGAGATTATTTTTTTAACATCTAGCATTTTCTTGTGGGTTAAGATAAACAGGTTAAAATGTTAAGGTTGGGCTGGAATAAGGTGATTATGAAATCTAGAAACCCCCCTAGATATGCTACTGAGACAAACAAATGCACCAACATGACTTGAGGTTAATCTGAATAAAAGTGTTCACCATCTAATAAAATCCATGTGTAACTGCCCCCTACAGTGACGGTCATCTAATGTTAGTTTGGTGTTTGGAGCGGCCGGTATACAACAATGTAACTCCCCAGTACATGGTATGCTTATTGCTCTGGCAAACTTGAGCAACAGATTCTGTTTACATGAGGTCCTGGAAGTGCTATGTTCAACAGTAAGGTCACTTTCATCTCAAGTATCAGCAGCCAGGTCCTGCTAGGAGCATTATCAGATGCTCCTTTGTAGGGGGTCCTCATTGTAAAGGAAATCTACATGACTGGCAAGACTCTATCACTCTTCTGCCCAGTCGTAAAACTCAGTTTGCCACAGCCGTTATGAATCCAATCAACTTTGGCCCGTTCATCATCTGTATTATGACAACACACCACGATATGCCACAAACTGTGTAATTCCACCATTTATTCACAGTGCAGTGTTATACAGTGGCTTCCTCTCACTTCATGCTACGATACATCACTGTGCTCGCCTGATATTAATGTGGTTGTGTTCTACGTTGGTGGGGGGCCATTGATATACCTCAGCTGTACTATACTATCAAGTGTGTCCTGGAACGAGATCCAGCCCTCTGAGTAACAGTGACGGTCTACTGCGGAGGTTGACGGGAGGAGTGAGAAGAACATGCAGAACACAGCGACGAGGAAAACCATGCCTGCCGTAAAGTAACGTATACACTGCATGGACTTGTCCCAGCCTGGCCATAAGCTCAGTAACCGCTCCAGTCTGGACTCTCTGAAAAAGAAAAAGAGGTGTGATCTGAAGTAACATCTAAAGCATGAACTTACTGCAAAATAAAATTGCAAGCAGGGAGGTATAGTATGTACAGTAAAAATTACAGAGACTGCTAGCAAGCGCCATCTAGTGATTACACAAAATTCTAGCAGTATACACAAGGCTCTACACTTATATTTTTAATTCACCTTTAATTATCAAAATGCATTAAGAAGTGCATACTGCTCTTCCCAATTAATAAACATGGACTTTAGATAAAATTTACTTTTTGGAAAATATAGGATAAACAGTGTTTGGAAAAACAGCAGGTATCTGTAATACTGTTCAAAGGTATTGTACTCACGGGGTCTGCTGAATATCAGCATCACAAATTGTTCTCTCTAGAATATCCTCTATAGAAGAGTCAAGATTCTGTTGCTGTTCCCGTAACTTGGCCAGGTCTCTTCCAACACGCACTCGCACCCCTTCTTCAAATCTGAAAACAAAACAAGAAGAGCACTATAAACCACCTAGCGCTGTAAGCAAGATTTGGATTATATCACTTTTCTATATCATGATAATGAAATAAAATTTATCGCAATATATCATGGTATCATAATATAAGTTTCTGGCAAGAGTACTCCAGTATTAGTTGCGATGTCACAAATGTCAGTGCTATCTGCCATGTCCGACTACTTATAAGCTGGCAAATGGCCAGTTTTCAGAGAATGTGATTCTGTTAGTTTGTCCACTGCTGTCATTTTGAACATACCCATATTAAAATAAATGTTGTCCTTGAAAATACATGGTTGGAAAGACCCTGGTGATGTCATAATCTTTTGCTATTAACCCTAATAGGGCATGTGTGTATTCCAAAACTGTGGACAAATAAGCATTTCATGATATTAAAATAACAGGGAAGTAAACGATACTATTATCGCAGCTGTCAGATATTGTGATAATCCAAGAAATCTGTTGTTGTCCCAACCCTACCTGTAAGACATTCTTTTTAGTTTTAAATCTACAAATGCACTCAGTGTAGTCTATTTGTAATCTGAGCCAGCCATCTCTCATTTAAACATACCTTTATAACTAGAATATAAGCATTGGACAGGTCAAGTGATGCATAGATTGAGTGGCAAGGGGAAATAGAGCGAGATATGTTGAATATTATCATGGATGTCTACCACATGCATAAAATGATTGTAGGTGGCACCACTGGTTATTTGAAAGAGAGAGCTATCCAAGATGTATACTGTGCATAATTTCAGGTGGATAATTCAAACGATTGCTGAGATATAAGTGATTTTTACCCTAGGCAGATGGACACCATGCAAAAATGGGCCACCAAATTTGTATAAGCTGTAGAGCTATGTAGGATCTTCATTCAGGCAAAATTTTAAGCAGGTACGGCAGACCAGTCCTGAGATATTAGCTTGGATGTCTGAAATGTAAACTGGAACGTAGGTGGTGCAATCTGCCACAATATCAAGAAAGCTATCCAAGTAGTATACATTACAAAAATTTTAGGCAGATAAGTCAAACCACTGCTGAGATATGAGTGACTTTATTCCACAGCAGACAAACAGAAGGATGCTGTGCAAAAATGTTTTTTTCATGACAAAATATATATTTAGACATATGTATTTATAATCTAAGAATGTATATCAGCAGAGTTCAATTTTGTGTTTACTATATGACAGGTCAGATGCACATGCTTCCTTTCATTTATATCCTGATGTTAACCGGGCCTGGTGACTACCTCACCTGCAGGTCCTGGATGTGAAATCAACCTCATAGCTGGGTCCTTACACAGAGAAACCCAAAAGGCACACTTTTTTGTGCAAGAAACATGGCTGTCGGCATGGCCTTCCCATTAACCCTGCAGAGCACTCACTTTGAGTGGGGTCCTGACCATGAAAAACTTACAGCTCCTCAGCTGAGATACAAGCTCCTGCTCAATCCCTAGACCTCAGAAGGCAGGTTACAACTTACCCCTTATGGTAGGCACTAGCTTCACTGAGATTGGAGTTGTGGTCTGTTTTGGCACTAGTATGATTGGCAGTTGTTTTCTGGCTTGGTTCTGGACCCTCTTCTTCGGGTGGTGGGTCACTACAAATATAACAAGATCTACAGCCGTTTCCTAAGATATCAATTACTTGGTACCTGTACCCCAGAGAATGTGTTCTCTGTTTTTGTTTGCATTAAAGAATGATCATGATATAGGTGCGGGGGTGATGTTTACTTACGGTATAAAAGAAAATTAATCAAATTCCCAGATGTTGATTTGGGTTCCATATAATACCCAAGTAATACTTTCAGGCATTTGTCAGTGATGTTTCTCTTTTTTATATTATAGGTGAGCCAGTGGACTGGGGAGAGCCTCATCAGGGCTATGGCCATAGTTTGCATCCCAGTAAACCCCTGGTGCAGAAATTTGTACAGCACTCTGGGTTCCTCCTGTCAACACAAAAGTATAATTGACCTGCCCATGAGTTATTCATGACCCTTGTAGCATATTCATGATATTTCCCTAATGAATCTGAATTTATTCTAGATAAATTGGCAAAGGGGCTATCATAGCACCATCTATTAGAAACCATAGTTTAGTGTATCAAGGAGCGGGACCTGCTCCATGGAAAACCTGGAAGTCAGAAGTAACGTACATGTGTAAGAATTATGGGTATTCTGCTACACTCTGTTCCACCACCCCTGTCCACCTGTTTATCGCAATTATTTTTGTTCTCAAAGAACCCCAAAAATTTTTTCCCCTGGCCCAGAAAAAGGAAAATAAGTAATAACCTATTTTTGAAATAATAGCCAACCTTATGTCGTTTCCTGTAAACAATTTAGTACCATTTTATAAGATACTAAGCTATTCTGTTGCAACTTCTTACCACAAATCTATGAAATGTTACGCACAAAGAAGGCACCAATATTCACCAACTATCACTTGTTAGGATCACCATGAACCATGGGTATATATCAGACATGTCCATCAGGCCATAAAGTGAATAATACTTTTTACAGCATTTTCCTCTTTCTGCAATTAGTGCAAATTTTGTTTGGCAAGTAAGTCTTACCTATATGTAATCGCAACAAGTGACCCATGGGTCGTGGCGCTCAGCCGGCTGGCATAATAACAACATGTCCTTGCACAGGTAACTAATTATGATAATGTAGGTGGCATCATTGTTCATGCATATTAGCTGAAGTTCATCAAAACACATAAGCACACCAATTTTGATGACAATCAATCCAGCCTTTCCAGAGGAATCCTGGCAATTTGTGTTTTTTTTTCATTATTTCTGGGGTGCTCAAATATGGCCTGTAAATCAGATAATAGAGGTCACAGTGACCAAATTTTGGGTTTCTGAGGAGAACTTGGATGAACTTTCAGGGGTCAAATAAGAAGATTCTAGGTCCAATGGTTATGATTTGTGCCCTGCTTTGGTATCAAATTTTCATTTATTCGGGGTGGGGGGGGTGGGGGGGGGGGGGGTAGTTTGTGCTAATATGAGCCCAATAGCTTGGAGAATATGGGTAACAGAGACCCAATTTCAGGTTTCCACATGGACCTCCCTGGAAGTCAAAAAGAAGATTCTAGGTCCAATGGTTATGATTTGTGCCCTGCTTTGGAATTAAATTTTCCATTATTGGGGGGGGGGGGGGGATGTATTTATAGGCCCCATAGCTTGGAAAATATGGGTAACAGAGACCTTATTTCAGGTTTCTAAGAAGGCTTTTCATGGACCTCTCTGGACGTAAAGTTAGAAGATTATAGGTCTTGTTGTTACAATTTGCACCCTGTTAACAGATGATCACATCTTTTAAGGTCTCAAAAATTGAGAGAAAATAGTAGAATATCGAAAAAAATACAGGTGGCACCACCAGTTTGCAGAAACTGATGAAACACTCCATGATCAATATCCATGCAAATAATCATGATGATAAATGTATTAGTTTTTCAGATACTTGAGCTTTTGTATAAAATTTTCCAATATTCTTGGGGGTACTTAGGAGCCCCATAGCTCAAAGAATATGGGTAACAGAGACCTAATTCCAGATTTCCAAAGAGGTTTTTCATGGACCTCTCTGGATGTCAAGTTAGAAGATTCAAGGTCCAGTGGTTACTATTTGTGCCCTGTTAACAGACAGAGGGCTGGACGACTGGACACCCTGATGGACGACGGACAAAGAGTGATTGCTAAAGCTCAGATGACTTACAATCAGCTGAGCCATGAAAATCAGGTGGATGGGGGTAGTGGAATAGATTTTAGCCTGCATACAGTGGTTGACTTTTTATTTGTGAGGGTTTCAAATTCACAATATTCTTGAATGTGAAATAATTGGAATATAAAAAACCCTCGGGAAAAAGATGAAGAAAAGGGCATGATGCATCTGCACAAACAGATCAGTTATCACATAACCTAATCAGCAACCTAATCTGTGATGTTTAAACTGCCCAATGCATGCAAGCATTAATTATAGTAAAAGACGCCGTATTCACAGGGGATATATCGACTGTGACACAAGTCTTAAGTTTATGACTCAACCAGAAATGAGTAAGTTATTGTAGTAGGATTTATTATAAATTTTAAGATCAGTACAAATACTATTCTAATATATAGGTATGGGTGCAATCGCAAAATTGAAAACCTCGAGAAACGTTCAAAATGAATAAATCGTAAAATTTTAGCCTCTTGAATATAATGCCGACCACAGTAATTAGGCAAGGCATGTGTCAGGGGCAAACAAGGTGAACTGCTGGCTTACCTGGAACCTGTGGATTTTGGCAGCTTGGCTTCTGCTGGTTGAGATTTGTTAGCTGTGTTTTGTTCTGAGTTTTGCTGAGTGGGCAGAGGACTGAGAGCGCTGGAGAGGACCAGCTCTGAGGTGTCTGACACTTTTGAGGGTTGTTCTAGAGATGAGCGGCGCAGTTCTCTAACAACACCAGCTTTCATTCCTGTTGAACCGATTATATTCTGGAATCTATTGCGTGCATCCTGTAGGTATAAAACAGATTGGTGATGTCATTAATTTTAACCATTTCATGCTCTATACATTGACATTCTTCACCAGATAATCAGGGATATACGATTTATTGTCCTGCAGAGTGAATCTGATAATCAAACAGTAAAATATCATTTTAATAAATAATATTTATTCATTTGAAATAATGGTGCAGTGTCTAATATATGATCATCTGCACAGTATTCACTATCCAAAACAAGGGACCCATGGGCCACTGTGCTCAGCTGAAGTTGACCTTGAGGGTAAAAATCTAAATAATATCAAATGGTGATAAAGTGTGAGAGAAAGAGGTAATAGAGGCCATGGTTGGTTTATATGATTGGTTTGTATTGATGAGCAAGAAATAAAATAAAATTTTGTGACCTGACCATGTGTTTCCTTATGTTGAAACTAAATAATGTAAGCAGTCTGTGAACAAATGATCTGTACCATTACCATGATCATTAGATGACTTTTTGATTAACTGTTGACATTTCAGAAGTTTACACATTTCTTCAATAGAATCTATTTTTTTGTATAATATATATTAGTAAATATATATGTATTTTTTTCATTTTATGAAATGTATACAGTTGAAATATAACTAATTAACAACATACATACAGGGCAAAGCCTGATCTCCAATTCTGCTGAGGCAGGAAAATAATGAACAAATGTTTGTAGTAGATCCTATTTTTTTTATCACACCAATTTCTTTTTTATTATAAGTTTATATTTCTATACATTTCCAATATAACATGTATATCTGAATATAAGGCTGATTCATAATTCTCAATTGCATCATCGTAAGTCTCAATCTTGTCAGATATCATCATTTTTTAAAACTGCAAAACAATAAATATCTAAAAATAATACTTGATATAGATTTCACAATTTTAAATGCGTCTTTATTTATCCATAATGCGCTTCATATTTTATAAATTTAAGCATACTGATGGGTTTTATTATATTTATTAAAATCATTTAAAAGAAAATTTATTTCTTTAAAAATGCTAATTTAACACAACATGGCATCTTCTGGATTACGCCTTGAATTACTTTTTCAAGGAAGGTTTTTGTATATTGGAGTGGAAACAGCATTTCAATTAAGGAGATACAGTGAAAACAATAACAATAACTGCATAACACTTTGGTTTACCGGGGGGGGGGGGGGGGGTTATCGGCGGGATCTGGGTTGTGATATGAGAATAACTGATAACTGTACGCCTGTCACAGCAGGGGATCTCCCAAAGAGACTGTAACAAATCAGAAACCCTGGCATAGCTGACTTCCAGTCACCTGGAGTGGGACCCTGCATCTGTAATCTGTTATCAAAGCAAATGAATACAATAAAGCCTCAAGAAAAAAATCAATAATTAGCTTAATTTTCAAGCTTTTATTTTCAAATTTCAGATTTAAACAAATTAATTACTAATGTTTACATACTGTAAAAATCAAATCAATGGTACTTACAGGAAAAAAATGTGCCATGGTCAAATATGGGCAAAATTTAAGGTACTGATTTTATTTTTATGCTAATAACTTGCAAAAAATTTACGTAATTCAGATCTAATTTTTTGTAAACAATTGAATCTTAATTAAACATAGTTATATACTTGGGAAAATAGACTCTAGTTTCAAAATTTTTCATGTTAAAAGAGTAAATATTTTTCCTGATTTTTTACAGAGTCCATTTTGTTCAGGCACATAACTTATAAAAATAATACTTACCAGACTTAATTTCTGGCATGTACATAGGAACTATATAGAGGAATATTTATGGTAAATATGAAGAAAAACAGATGAGTGGTTTTGATATTAGACAGTCCTGAAGTGTGAAAAAAGTTTTTTGATAAAAAATTGAGGTTTTTCCTTAATTTCTCAAATTTCTCAAAGGAAAGAAGTCAAAAGGCCCAGTTTTCGGCTAGGTAGGAGATCTTGGGGACATCTAACATTATGCCAAATTTTGGATTCCTAGGTCTTACAGTTTCAAAATGTGTCACATCTTCGGACGGACGGACAATGGACCACGACTATAGCTCAGATGACTTATAGTCAGCTGAGCTAAAAAGCAAATGAAACAGCAGAAAATACACACATCTACAGCAAGTAAACTGTATGTCAACCCACATAGCACAATAAAACAAGAGTGTGTAAAATGGAACAGATAAATAAAAATTAAAATATGTTCATACATAAATTACTAACCAATGTATAATGAACAAGGCCTATAGGCCTAATG
This sequence comes from Sipunculus nudus, assembly GCA_026874595.1. NCBI lineage: Eukaryota > Metazoa > Annelida > Sipuncula > Golfingiida > Sipunculidae > Sipunculus > Sipunculus nudus. The sequence goes on along the minus strand of CM049311.1, from coordinate 84,239,148 downwards.
CAAACATGTGCAATGAGATTACACCAGGTATAATGCTTCAATGCTGGACCATTACTTTTCAAGAACATGTGTAACATGTATATGAACAATGCAAGTACTAAACACTTAGAACAAGAAACAATTAAACAAACATCACTGCTGAAATTCTGGCATGGGTGCACACAACACAAAAACTAGAATGCGGGTAGTCAACAAGCGACTACGTGTATCCGCTAAAATCAGATTGGGACGGGTGAAGTGAGGCATGGATTAAGTGGCAAGGGGAAAGAGTGAGGTGTGTTGCACAATAGCCTGGATGTCTGCAGCCGAAATGTGTATGTAGGTTGCGCCATCTACCACAAAATCCAGAAAGCTGTCCAAGTTGTACACATATGCAAAATTTTAGGCAGATAAGTCAAACCACTACTTGTATATGAGTGATTTTATCCCACAGCAGACAAACAGACGGACGCTGTGCAAAAATGGTGAAAGGTGGCGCCACCACTTTTGTGTACGATTAAGAGCTATGTGAGATCTATACACATGCAAAATTTCAGGGGGATATGTCAAACCAGTTCTGAAAAATAAACCTAAATGTCTGCAGCATATAAATAAATGTAGGTGGCGCCATCTGCAACAAAATCGAGAAAGCTATCCATGATGTATAAACATGCAAAGTTTTTGGCAGATAAGTCAAACCACTACTGAGATATGAGTGATTTTAGCCCATGGCAGACGGACACTGTGCAAAAATGGTGGCAGGTGACACCACCACTATTGTGTATGATTAAGAGCTATGTGAAAACTATACACATGCAAAATTTCAGGGGGATATGTCAAACCAGTCCTGAGATATAAGCCTGAATGTTTGCAGCGTATACATCAATGTAGGTGGCGCAACCTACCACAAGAATCAAAAAAAGCTGTCAAGAATGTATAAACCTGTAAAATTTCAGGTGGATAAGTCAAACCACTGCTGAGATATGAGTGACATTATCCCAAGGCAGATGAACAGATGGACGCTGTGCAAAAATTGTTGCAGGTGGCACCACCAGTTTTGCGTATGATAAAGAGCTATGGGAGATCTATACACATGCAAAATTTTGGTCAAACTGGACAAACTGTTCCCGAGATATAAGCTTGGATGTCAGCAGCTTAAACGTGATGTAGGTGGCGCCACCTGTCACAAAATCAAGAAAGCTGTCCAAGATGTATACACATGCAAAATTTCAGGTCGATAAGTCCAACCAATGCAGAGATATACGCGTTTTTATCCCAATGCAGATGAACAGATGGATGCTGTGCAAAAATCTAAGAAAATGCAGTTAGAAAAAAAATAAACAAGTGATGACTGATGACCGATTATTTGCAAAAAATTTGGTGATGCTAGCTCCTGCCATTTTTGAGACAGGTATGGTTAACTAGAGACAACGCACGACGCACTGACGCACGATGGACAACGCTCACAGATTTGCTAAAAATGCAAACCAAGTTTTTCAAACAGCTGAAAGATATAGTTCCAATAATCTGGGAATTCTGTGTCTAGACATTGTGTCTAGACGTCTAGACGCTGTGTCTAGACACATTGTCTGGGCACAGGCCAGAGCCAGGTCAGTTGCCATGGTGATGTTTGGACCCTACCTGGTTGTACATAATGACCTCTTGACTTGTCTGCTGAAACTCAGCATGTTTTCAAATCTGTTTTCAAACACAGAAAGCCTTTTTCAATTGGCTACAATGCTTTTTTAAAGTTGTATTAACCCAATCTATTCTTATAAACCTGGCAGAACCCTACCATAGGATAATTCTTGTAAAGTTTAAACCAATCAGCTTAACAGTTTCATTATAATTCAGTGTATAAGCTAGAAGAGTTTAAAATTACATTTTTGCTTGTAAAAAACAGATCAATGTAGGTGGCGCTACCAATACCTCAATTTCAGTTATGACATATGTGACAAAATTGGTATAAAATTTGGTGATTACAGCTCTAGCCGTTTCTGAGATTTTAACTTTAGTGTGTTTTTTGGACAGATGACTAAGTTCAACCTCCTGTAACTCCGCCAAAAATCTTCGAAATGAGCCATTCCAACAAACTTGAGAGACTGTTCCATCCCATAAGCTCACAGATTAGCTAAAAATAGGTCCAGGTCACCCAACTCCGTACTTGACCGAGAATTTGTCGATATACATCTTCAACTAAGAATTAAAATTCTTATGGTGAATCCTTTAAGAGATATCCCGCTCACAAGATAAAAGTTAACGGACATCGGATGGATGGACAGCTTGGGTGACGAAAATAGCCCATAAGCCTAAGGGCCGAGTGCTAAAAAATGTCTAAAATGTTTCCTGTGACAGGATATGGCAGTACCAATGGTTCTGCAAATAGGTCTATATATGATTTGCTATAAAGAAGTTATATCTAAAATCACACCCTGAAACAGCCCCATGCAAAAACTATCAAGGATAACATACATATAGCCACAGACTGAATTATCTGATGATGAGTTAAGAAATTACTAACTTGGGTAAAAACTGAACATCCTAAGTAATATCTGGCTAGTTTTCACTTACAGATCCTTAAAACTTAATGAAACAAGTTTTCTACGCACAAAAGACAAGGACTTTAAACACAACAATGAATTTAAGGTGTTTAATAATTTGGTTCTATGTGCAAAAATTCTACGCATCCAGCACTACACATCCAGCACCACTAACAATCCACCTCTGTTACCCTATAACAGATCTTATTTTTTAAATTTGTTTTTTATCACATGCATCTTCATGGTCTTCAATGAAAGCAAGTGTAACTGCAATCTGATATTTAAATATTTCATGAAAAAAGTGGTAAATCAAGTGTTTGCCATCAAACCATGAAAATGACGTTCAGCTTGCCAAGAGTGCTGTGAGCTATGCTTTCTAAACAGATACTATTTACTTGCTTTATTCTCAGTTCATTTCCTTTAAGAGAATAAGTCCAATTCTTATTGTAATGTCTAACACTTTAATTTATCTTAACAAATTTTATTTAACAAGAAACGTTTGTAATACACCAAGAACTGCTGAATATAATGGCCATATGTATTGTGATCCATCTGTGGAAAATGGATAGCAGTGCCACCTTGTAGGGCAGTCTGAAAGGTTTTCTACTGCATGAAAATGCCATTTATATCTCTGAAAATACTGAAAATCATAAAACCTTGATTCTTTGTGCCCTCAAGATTATTTAGTCCATAGTATATTGAAGCAGTTTAGGCTACACATGTATAACTCTAGCATTCATGCAGGGACACAGACATGCAGGTATGTCCTGATGCCTCCTACTCCTGTTATTGACTACCACTATTCTTTGTGAATATGTGAAGTACAGTGGAACCAAGCCTTACTACCACCCAACAATGGGGACCAACCCACATTTGTGCCCACTTTCTTGGTCCCGAATATTTGTTAGTGTTATTTCAATAATTAATGACCCAGAATTTGCGACCACCCCTGAATTCAGAATAACAGACACATTTTCTGGTCCCAGAGCTAACATATCCGTGGAGTTTGGCACTCTTGCTCTGTTGTATACCTTAAATTAAATCCACTTTTTCATAATGATCTGACAGCTGGCGGGCAGAAGATCATGAATGTATTAATTTTTTTTTGGTCATGAATACATACTAAAGATTTACTTTACTTATTTAAAATTCAAACCCTACACATTTAGAATCATGGATGCTCTGCTGTTGCAATGTAACAATCCATTGTAAACACTAGAAATATACATCACATTTGTGAATATTTCTGGAAGTCCTCAGTGGATCTCAATCATAAGCCAGGCTAACACCAAAATCTAATCAATTCTTCATCAGTCCATTCAAGAGTTGCCCTGAAAGTTTCATGAAATTCTGTTCATGATTGCATGAGTTATGTTGTGAACACACACACACACAAACGAACGGGAATGAACACATACCTTTCTGGCAGAGGCAAAACATATTTGGTCATATTCTGGAAATTTGATCAAGGTAACTTAAAAATCGCACAATAACGACCATCCCCAAAGAACAACCATTTAACGCAGACCTCAAGGTGGTAGTTATTTTGGGGTTCCACTGCACCTATTAATTCATCAATTTTCATTCAGATCAACATGTATAGGGATAAGCGAGAGTGTGAGAGTTTACAATTAAGTTCCCTTCTTGTGTGAGTTGGTCTGTCATCATGTAGCATACCTTCATGTGTGACACAACAGTAAGAAATATTTTGGGAAGTTAACAAGCAAAGGAGTAATGTCAACTACCTCTAGTTCCCACATAGTAAGCCTCATCAGGGGGAATGTCCAAAAAGTTATGTTTTAAGTCACATTGTTGGATATCCCATTCTTTTGATGACAACACCCCAATGTTATAATGAACCCCACTCCCTGAAGTAATTCCTCTCTGTGTGACCTCAGTTGTGGGGTCATCCAATCAGAATACCTCTTGGCCCAGGGCCATAAAACTAGTCTCATGCTCAGCCAAATGGACCTTAGAGTGTGAAGGGGTAAAATACGAGTTGACATAAGGCAAAATTTGAGTAGCCACCACAACAGTTTGAACTTTTCCTATCACGCTCCATTGGGGACTGGCAGTATCTTTCATTCTTATGAGTCAATGAGTTATTATCATCAAAATAATGGGATATCCAACAAAATGAGATTTAGTATGCTCCATCATAGGGAACCAAGCTTTTCATGAAAACAATATTCCATGATGATTATTTAAAACTGCAGAATAATGTTTTACCTACTATTTCTAGGTTTACATATTTCAATGTTGTTGCAGTGAGTAGTCGCTGCAGTGAAGATGATAAAACTAAGGCACTAGTATTTTTAAAATATGTATGACAAATGTGTAAACACTAGTGCTGTGGCCCCAGAGTGCTGAAGGATTATCAGACCTAGAGCCACCAGAGCCAATCACTAAGTGAACATGCTGTCAGAAACAAAATATAACAAAATTAACACTTCCTCTTTTGGGCCAATCAAATTCCTTGACTTTCAGATGATTTGTGTCACTTTCTCAAAATCTCACTTTCCCTGACCAGTAAAAGGGAGACCCATATTTAAGGTTTTCCCTGATTACAAATATGGCTCAGAATTCTGCCTGAGGACTTACAAACATGCACACATACAAACACACAAGACGATCTCATTTTCTGACGGAGTGCCGTGCAAGTAAAACACAGTAAAGCAGAGGACTGTACAAAAAAAGACACAAAATAATGTAAAAGACATAGACAAAGCAGGACACGGTGACACCTGCGTGTATATACCTGTTATCAACAATGTCATGCTAAGTGATGGCAAACTGCTCACTGTATGGTGTCCATTGGCAACAAGGAAAACAATGTGGTATAAACAAGTTATTTGTGAAACAAAACAAGTGCTTTTTGCTCCTAAAAGAAAAACATGCATCTTTGCACCTGGTGGTTTTATGGTATACAGGATTTAGAGGAAGAATTCATTCTAACATATTAATAGATACTTGATCTTTATGAGTGTCTGTTCTGTTTTCTAGAATTGACCTCTGCCACACATTTCAATTTACTTTATAATTAAATATTAAACATAGTACTATTTCAAGCTTAATGCACAGTTCACAGATTTTGTGTATGAATTGTCAAAAAATGCTTTCATACATGATTAATGGGACAAACTGGACAAGGCCAACTAAAAGGGTTCTTGATAAAATGTTTAGCATCAGGTGGTGACAAGTGAATCTGGCGAGTTAATGGGTGACCAATACATGAGGGAATACTGTAATTCAGTTCTTCTCACTTATGTCTTGTAGCATGTTTTGCAAACAGTTGCATTTTCATGTTATCCGTTATAGATTATCTGTTCAATACCCAAGTAGTAAACAGTACCTCCAGCAGTGATTAGAGGGAAGTATAATGATTAACAAAGCTACGCAAAATAGGCAAACAAGAGAGGTAAACTGATTGAATCAATCCTAATCACATGACAAATGTGTTGATGAGGCATGAGAAATAGTAGCTACAGGCCACTGAGTCAATACACCTAGGTTTATGAGTTACAAGTGAACAAAACCTTCCAAAACTGGCAGTGTGTGCACGTGCATTGGCAATTTTTTTTGGGGGGGGGGGGGGAGGGATGGGGGTTGAGGTGCTACAGGTTACATATACACACTCACAGTGCATTAAACAGAAACTGCTCAAAGGTGCTTATAATTAACTATATGCTATGGTGCATTTATAATAAGTAATATCAAAAGTTCTTTAAAACCAGGCAAACAATCCATATTCTATTATTTCCAATGATTTACAAACATTTTAATACTAGGTTTTCAAGTATTTAAACATGAAAACATGTGAGACTGGATGATCAACTGATTAAAATATTGAATGCTTTACATAAAGTAGCAGAATAAATACTGACATAACTTTTGTAAGATTCCCCTCTGGAGCTTTCAGAGATGTTAAAGCTGCTGTTTATTTAAAGAATTTTTCACGTACTGCAAACCTGAAGACAATGAAGGATTTGTTGACAAAAAATCCAAGCACTTTAAAAAAAGCTGGATTATAATGCAAAACTATACATCCGGTGTAAACCGGAGCAATTCTTTAATTTCTGCTGAGAAAGTATTTTTTACAAGATGAACAAAAGACAAAAGGCCTGTGACAAAAGCGCTGGGTATAAAACCTACCATGCTGGAATCCCTGTCGGCGTTATTGCTGAGACTGCCCATTCCTGGCAGTGTCCGGGGAAATGCTGCTACACTCGCCCTCCGCTTGCCCGCCTGTCAGTGTGAACAGTGAAAAGTTAATATATAAATATGATATAACAAATACAGAAGTGTATAAAATAAGGATCTGTTGATCAATCAAATACTTTCTAAAACTTGTATGTACCATGTTGGATTTAGAGTTAGAAATATACGGAGCTTGGGAGGCCCCTTGTTATATAAAGACTTACAATGGTCTTTGATAATGGCCAACATCACCTTGTGTCATCACAAAGTACAGAAAACATTACTTCATCCTCCCAAATGAGGACCCCAGGTACTTCACCTGCTGAATATGTAACACTTTTAATCCCAATTAAAAGAACACCCCCCCCCCCCTGAAAAAAATAAGTGAATGTGCTCATTTGAAAATTAACAGCATTTTTTCAATTTTCGCCCTTTAGACCTCAAAAGCAAGGAAAATTAATATTATCAAGTACAACAGCAAATAACAACATTGCAATGGTTTGTGAACACACAGTCTCTATGGCAGCTTAATTATCTATATAGCTAATTTGTGAGTTGCACAAATACCTGTACTTCACTATATACATAAAATATGATTTTTTTAAAAACTGTGATGAGACAAGTAAGACTTGTAAACAATCACTGCTGTGAACACACGACTCAGTAGGCATTTATATTTGACAGATAGGCCTACTTAAATTTGGACACAAGTCGGATACAGGGAACTAATTGCAATGGCCATCCATCCTATTGCAATGACATCATTGTAAACATCTTGTAATCTTAATATCTGGCTATGACTGAGGAGTTAATATAGCATAATAAATGTAAACTTGCATTCAAAAGTGTAAATCCCATCTCTATGGCACCAGACATTTCCTGTGCTGGGTACAAGTTGCCTATTGTACATGTAACCCATGTGAAACATGCCTCTAGTATGCGGTAAGAAATTCAAAACATGAATGGGGATTTATCGATATGCTGAGTTACAACAGAACCTTTAATGCACAAGGAAGGTGTTGCTAGAAAGTACACACACATATCTATGGATCAGTCTGGTTTATTTCAAATGACACAGTACCTGTAGGCCATGAGGTATTGTCAAAAATGAGTTTGGAAAAGCCTGTTTTAATTTGACAATTCTAAAATAACAAACTCTCAGAAGGGCAAGTAAAATCATTTAAGGAAGGAAATAACTACCATTTACTATAAAAATTCTCTTGGGCTAACAATGCAAACAGCAAAAAGTCTATATACAAAATTAAATGACACAAAACATGTTTAGTTCTACCTCCATGATCACTTCACACAAGGATAACTGATATCAAAATAAGATTTCTACATTTTAAGAAGACTCACTGACTGACACTGGCCATGCATGCAGAAGCTGTACATGAACATTATATTATAGGGGTCCCCTGATTTTACAGCTCTCCAAGAATATTTACTCTCCAAGAGTAAATCCCTAAATATGCATGAGTATATATATATATATATATATATATATATATATATATTATATATATACACACACATACATTGTTACAGATGACTGTTTAATTGTGCACACGGATGTTCCATGTGTTGTTGACATTTGGTTAGTGTAGCACGTGTAGCTCTTTGCCATGGCAGCATCGCCTGGCCTGGCCGGCCAACATATGAACCCTACCATGGTGTTCCAGTTTTAGTATGTTCTTTGAGCCTATGTACTGTGTAATATGGATTGTTTGTCAAAGGGAATTTTCAAGAGTTTTCTGAGGAAAGGTTATAAATAGAGGCCATGTTTTAGAGCCGAGAGAGAGGTGAGAGAATATTCCAGCGGACACAGAAGCGTGAATGTCAGGTTGTAGGACCTATTCCGATAAGTGTGGCAATTATAGATTTTCTTCAGGATTTGTGACAAATCTTATTTGGTCTTTAGTTTACTTTCGGGATTGTTACAAGTGATTTACTCTTATTCTCTGAGAGAATTTGTGTGAACTGATCATCTGGCTTATACATTTTAAAGGACTTATCGCTGTGACAGTGGTGGTATCCAGGTACAGTGCACTTTGTTTATTTTACTGTGTGATTGTATTGATTTGTTGTTATACTGCTGTTATACTGTGTAATTGTATTGATTTAGTGTATTGTAATGTTAGGGATGTTTTAAGAATAAATTATAGTTATCTGTTAATGAAAAACCACTGACTTCTTAGTTCATTCCCCTTAACGTTTCATGCTGCCTGGTGTTACAGAATCTGATTTTTTTTATCTCCTTGACTAAATTTATGTTCATCACGCATACCTTATCTGTTGATATTAGGTTCCACAACAACATACATATGTAGAACAAGCCTGGCTAAGGGGAGGACTGTTTTATGGTTATAATCCAACAATCCACTACTACTAGTGAACAGACTGGTTGCCATGTAACCATACAATGAAAAACTACAGTCCAACCTGTCTGAATGACCACATGTAAAATATGGGCAACTGGCTATTATGACCACTGGATATCACTCCCTTTCGAAATTCCTTTATATTACCTATATACAAACCCTGGAAAATGCAACCACCTGGCTATTATGGATTACCTGCAGCTTTCTGACCAAAGTGATATATAACTAAAGTAGGGACCCATGGGTCTCAACGCTCAGCTGAATTGGTCTATAAGGATATTTTTAAAGAAAATTTTCAGAATTAAGGTCTGTGACCTTAACCAATAACCTTGTGACCAAAAAATCTGAGAATTTATTATCCTTGAACCTGCATCATTTAGATTATTGTAACAATCTTTAAAAAAAAAGTGGGTCCAGTGACCTTGACCTCTGGCCAGGTAACCTCAAAATCTACAGATTTCCTGACTTTGGGCAAGTGAGCCATGTGTAAAAGATAGGAAGTTTGGAATGAAAAGTTTGATTTACAGTACATCCACAATTTTTATAAAGATGTGGCTCCTGTGACCTTCACCTTTAATCTCTGAAAATCAAAATGATTCTTACTTAAGTGGTGGGTCATTAATAAATCAAGTATGAAGCCAAGCTGTCTATCCAAAGTAGAATTATCATCCATAAACTAATTTGTGAAGGGATTGGCCCTGTGACCTTGACCTTTGACCCAAAAAAAATCGAAAAAGAATCTTCCCCTATTGGCAGGTGAGCAATATCTTGAAGATGGTAGGTTTGTGATGAAAAGTTTGGCTTGAAATGCATACATATTCTTTTTTAAGAAATGGGTCCTGTAAATTTTGACCTTTGACCACTTGACCCAAAAATCGACAGGGTTCCTACTTTAGTAGTAAGCCATATATATATATTAACTTTGAAACCCATATGTGGAACTGAAGTGGAGTTATCATCTAGAAACTAATTTATAAACAGATGACCCCTGTGACATTGACCTTTGATCTTGTGACCCCAAATTCATTTATGCTCTCCCCACACTGGCAAGATAGCTAAATGTGCAAGATGGGAAGTTTGGAATGAAAAGCTTGGCCTATAATGCAGCCATAATCTTTTTAATTAAGTGAGTCCTGTGACCTTGACCTCTGGATCCAAAATCATACAGGTTCTTGCTGCAGTGGTGGGCCGAATGTAAGTCAAGTTTGAAATCCATGAGTCAATCAAACCTGGAGTTATCATCTGAAACAATTTGTGTGGATGGAAGGATGGACAGACTGATGAACAGACAGCCAGACAGACAGACAGAATGATAACTATACGGCAACCATTTGTGATCAATAAACACACCAGGTTTTGTGACTCTTGATGTAATCACAGCTGAGAAACTGGTATGATTGTTGTCATTTTATAGTTAAAAAAAAAGAAAAATATTTGTAAAAATAAGAAACAAGGCCTACAGGCCTAATGCAAACCTGTGCAATGGGATATACACCAGGTATATTGCTTCAATGCTGGTCAATTACTTTTCAAGTACACATGTAACATGTATATGAACAATGCAAGTACTAAACATTTTGAATAAGAAACAATTACACAAATATCACAGCTGCGGCTTTGGCATGGGTGCACACAACACAAAAATGACTGTAGCTGGCACCATCAGCCTTGTATACACTGAAGCTATCAGAGATATATTCATATGCTCAATTTCAGACTGATATATTAAACACCTCTTGACTCAGAAATAAGCAGGGCCATACACTGTGCAAAAATCATTGGAGGTGGCACCACCAGTCTTGTATACAACAAAGCTATCTGATATGTATAAATATGCCCAATTTCAGGCTGATATATCAAATTCCTCAGTAGAAATAAGCAGGCACATACACTGTGTAAAAGTCATTGCAGGTGGCGCACCTGTCTTGTGAACGAGAAAGCCATCAAAGACACATAGACAGTCAAAATATCAGGCCAATACATTAAACTTCCCCTGAGTCTGATGCACTGGGATGATCAGGCTTAGATGAGAAAGACAGCTACCCGAGTGAACTGTGACAAATTGCTGACTCATGCTACTGCACTCTGCAAACTCTTGATCTTCACCAGGCTAGACTGAGTGAACTTTTGAACTATACCTGGCTGAACTGAGTGAACTCTTGACCTGTTGCCTACTCTGATATAGTTGGCAGTCTGCCAAAGCTATTAACAGATCCAGATTTACCAGTGGCCTGTTGCCAAATCTGAAAAAGTATGCACACCATTGCATAAGCTCACAGATTGGCTCCACATGCAGCCCTGAGGGGCATGACACCCATAAGGTGATCACATGCTACCCTTGAGGTGATCACATGGTGCCCATGAGGGTTCACATGACACCCATGAAGTGATCACATGCCTTGTGCCTGTCTGAACTGATTGAACTCTTGACATGTATCTGGCTGCACTGAATGAACTCTGTTGCCTGTTGCCAAATCTGAAACAGTTGGCAGTTTTTCAACCTATTTAAAGATACAGACACAATCTTGGCCTGTTGGTAAATCTTTTTACACATACTGAAAGACTTTTGCTAAAATGCTTTTTTTTCAAGCTGACATATTCATAAGACTTTTTATCAAAATATCTAGAATAATAAAAGATAGTCCTTTTATTGTTAAAGTTCCAAGAATTCTGCCAAAAATCATTCAAGTAAACAAAAAAAAAGGCCACCTAAGAATAATTTTTATGCAATGTTACAGAAGTTATAATTGAAGCAACAATTTTGTAGAAGAACACTATTGCAGTCCTCAGTTCAAAATAGACTAATAATGGCCATAAGACCAACTTTTCACATCTCAACCAAAAATCAACAAACCCAATCTATGATTGAAAGAACCATGACCTAGGATAATTCTTGTGAAAAATTGAACAATTCAACTTGAAAGTTTCATGATAAAAATTTTAATTTGCCCATAAAAAACAGGTCAATATAGGTGGCGCCACAAATTCTGCAAATTTCAAACATGAGTCATGTGACCAACATTTGCACCAAACTTGGGGATGCTAGCTCCCGTCATTTCTGACATTGCTATGTCGGTATGCTGAATTGGCCAAATGACTAAGTTCAAATTCGCATAACTCCCCCAAAATTCATCAAATGCAAATCATTTGAACAAACTTGACAGGGCTTGCCTCTGGGATCATTTCTGTAAAATATTAAACAATTTGGCTGGACCATTTACAAGGAGAAGACTTTTGATGGTTTTTCAGCTTGTCCCCTATAAAATCTAAGTAAATGCAGATAGCAAAAAAAAAAAAAATGAGTTGAATCCCACAACATTTGATATGTGACAGATTATTGCATAAAATCTTGGGATGTTAGCTCGTGCTATTCCTCAGAAATTATGGGTTAATGTACAGATTACTGATGACCCCCACACATAAAAGGTCAATGCAGGTGGCACCACCAATACCTGAATTTCATATATGACTCATGTGACCAACACTGGCATAAAAATTGGTGTTGATAGCTCTGGCTGTTTCTGAGATTGTCATTTCAAAATGCTTTTTTAGACTGATGACTAAGTTCAACTTCCTGTTACTAAGCTAGAATTCACCGAACTTGAAACATTTGAACAAACTTGAGAGAGAAGGTATAAGAGATTATTTCTGTGAAATATTGAACAATTTGGCTGGACAGTTTCAGAGGAGATTTTTAATGTTTTTTTTTAACTTTTTCTCTATAAAATCTAAAAAATTGCAATTAGCCAAAGAAATAATCAATATCCACTAGAGTTTTATAGATGGCTAATTTTTTGTATAAAATTTCGTGATGCTAGCTTCTGTTTTTTTCGATATAGTAAGGGTTAACGTACAGACCAAGGATGACGGACGAAGCCACATCATTGCATTAGCTCACAGGTTCCCTAAAAATACCGGTGGTGCCACCACTTTTTTAGGAACTGACAAAACTAGTCATGGTCAATATTCAAGGCAAGATTCATGACAATCAATGCATTAATTATCAATATTTGAGGTTTTGTATCAAAGTTTTTATTTTTCTGGGGGGGGGGGGGGGGGGGTTACTTTCCAGCCCATAGCTCAGAGGATATAGGTTGCAGTGACCTAATTTCAGGCTTCCAAGGAGATTTTTTATTGACCTCACTCATTGTTCACTTAGAAGTTTCTAGGACCAGCAGTTACGATTTGTGCCCTGCTAACGGAAGACCAGACGGCCGACAGACAAAGTGCCATTTCTATATCTCAGTTGACTTACAGTCAGCGGAGCTAAAAATTGACCTGCCTTATGCAGGCACTCTTTGTGCTACTCCCTTGACAAGGGCTGAAGTAAGTTGATTGCCCATGCGAGAAGTCCCAGTCATCTGTTGGGACTCACTTGTTGTTTAATTAGTGTGCTCATGTACAGACTACCGAACACAGGCTAGTGGTTTCAGCAGCACCTGGGCCGACCTTGGGCATGTTGCCCTGGCAGGGGCATTTGACTGGCTCACACAACCTGCTTATCCTCATGAATGGAGGTCCCACAAAGTTCATCTTTGATCTTTGCCCCCGTAGTTTTTTTTTTTTCATCTATTCAGTGTATTAAATGAAAGGCTTTATTACAAAGCATGAATGCCCTACGATGCACCTGAGAAGCAAGTGGTGTTAGTATGAGTGGTTGCGTCATCAAAAAACTTTGAGTCACTCATTTGAGCTTGTAAGTAGTGTCAGAACTTCTATAAATATGAGTTCAAACTGTACTTATCTTTTATATTCCATTTGCATTGTGTAAATTGTACTGTATTGCGGTAAATCTCTGTCGTACCGACCGTATGGGTACAATGTCTTGCAAGACCATACCATAATGCCCTACGTGACATGAATTAGAACTTAGAGAAGAGCTCACTCAGAGGGCTGAGTCAAGGGACAAGTTAGAGCAAACTAAAACTTATGTTTAAATCAACTGTATGCAAAATTATTTCACTCAAATAACAACACCTAAAATTACACATATAAGTACATAATTACAATATACATTTAACACAAGGATCTAATTTCCCTTTTACAAAATATGCATCTAAATGATAGTAACAAAGGTGGCCTAATATGTATACTTCTGTCACATGTCATCTAGTTTGTACAGTTCCTAAATTTTCTGAACCTGTCTAGTACGACCACCTGTTTATTACGACCACCTGAGCCCAGTCCATTGGGTGGTCACATAAGACAGGTTTGACTTAAATTTAGCTTATTTTCTGACAGTTACTTACCCCATACCAAGGGATGTATGACTTTGACCCAAAATATGATCAGGTCCACCATTTTTACGGGGGGGGGGGGGGGGGGGGGGGCAGGGAAGCACTTGAAACTTTACATTTACACGAAGTAACCATAGAAGAACATACAGACTCTGAGAGTTAACTTTTAATGTTTCCTGGGGAAAAGATGGGCTGATTTTATTACAACGCTAGTTTTCTTCTGTTTGTTGTAGTTCACATTTGTAGGCTTGTTTCAAAAGGATTAAGCGTTTAAAGTATCTACTTTAATTAAGTTTCTACTATAATTCATCCATTGGTCCAATTAACTGCTACAAGGTGGGGAATGTAAATCAATGTTGGTATACACATTTTCTGATAAACAGAAGACATGCAACATGCAAAATGAGCTACACATCAGCAAATACTGAAAAAAGAAAAGAAAAAGAAGCATTAAATTTGAAAACTGATGAAGTGAGACAACTTGGGGCTGCTCTCCCAGTGCTGCTATCTGCTGTCCATCTGGGTGTGTATACAACACTGAAAGCGTAAATCACAAAAGCCATGCAGACCTCGCTTCCTTCTGCTCCAGCGTACCAGGCTAACCAAAGCCAGAAGTACCTTTGCTATCAAGGATCCCCCTACAGTAGGTTTGTTACCCCCAGACCCACTGGAGGGAGTGCTTGTGGTTGAGCGCTGCAGATGCTGAGCTTCGTGACGCTGGTGTTGCATTGTAGAAGACTGAGCCTGCAAAGCAAACAGCAGGCAAGTGCACCTAACAAAAATCATAAACCCATAGTGTGGACGCTGGACCACACCCCATGACCAGCAAGAATTCCACCAACAAAGAAACTGTTTAAGTTGCAAATAAAATCATGAGCACACTGCCTCAGAGAAAAGGATATTTAATCTCATATCATTTTATCACGTGTTCCATTTTCCCCCTGATGAACAGGAGCCAATGTTTGAGAGTTGTCCTAATGATGTGACAAAATCTTTGTGCTTGTGCAGTCTCTTTGTTTTATTCTAAAAGCCTCTTTATCTTAAATCTGCTCTTGGTTCAGAGGCTCCAGCTTCAGTCTTACAGGTTTAAGTATTGATCAAACTCTTGGTCTCAGTCTAGGATATATTATTTTCACTGACAGTTTTGGTTTCTATCTTACACATCCTTTTATTTGCTGTTATTGGTTTCAATGAAACCTGTCACAGTCCTGCAAATCCTTAATTTAGTTTCAATGGTACTCGTAGTCTCAGTATATACATATTACCTTGATTTCATAAGTTCTCATCACAAGTCAAGATATCCTTTCAGGATAATATTCATAGTTTCAAAAGTTTTTATCCAAATCTTGCAAACTCCCATAATGGCCTTGTTTTTAAGGTTTCAGCTTTCCAAGGTTTATGTCTGGATC
Organism: Sipunculus nudus; assembly: GCA_026874595.1. Lineage (NCBI taxonomy): Eukaryota > Metazoa > Annelida > Sipuncula > Golfingiida > Sipunculidae > Sipunculus > Sipunculus nudus. The sequence goes on along the minus strand of CM049311.1, from coordinate 84,223,405 downwards.
TTCAATGCCTTCAATTTAGATCTGGTCTTGGTTACAAAGGTTCTAGAGACTATCTTGAAGATCCTGATCCTAGTTCTGTACTTGAATCAGATAGTTCTGGTCAGTCTTGTTTTAGTCCTGGTCTAAAGGTTCTGGTCCCCTTCAGAAGGTCCTCCCACTGGTACTGGCTTTTGCCTGAAAGGTTCTGGTCAGTCTTGTTTTAGTCAAGGTCTCAAGATTCTTGTCCCCTTCTGAAGGTCCTCCCACTGGTACTGGCTTTGGCCTTAAAGGTTCAGGTCAGTCTTGCTTAAGTCAACGTCTAAAGGTTCCTGTCCCCTTCAGATGGTCCTCCCACTGGTACTGGCTTTGGCCTGAAAGGTTCTGGTCAGTCTTGTTTTAGTCCAGGTCTCAAGGTTCTTGTCCCCTTCTGAAGGTCCTCCCACTGGTAATGGCTTTGGCCTGAAAGTTTCCGGTCAGTCTTGATTTAGTCAAGGTCTAAAGGTTCCTGTCCCTTTCTGAAGGTCCTCCCACTGGTACTGGCTTTTGCCTGAAAGGTTCTGGTCAGTCTTGTTTTAGTCCAGGTCTAAAGGTCATGGTCCACTTCTGAAGGTCCTCCCACTGGTACTGGCTTTGGCCTGAAAGATTCTTGTTTTAGTCCAGGTCTAAAGGTCCTGGTCCACTTCTGAAGGTCCTCCCACTGGTACTGGCTTTGGCCTGAAGGTTCTGGTCAGTCTTGTTTTAGTCCAGGTCTAAAGGTCCTGGTCCACTTCTGAAGGTCCTCCCACTGGTACTGGCTTTGGCCTGAAAGGTTCTGGTCAGTCTTGTTTTAGTCCTGGTCTTAAAAGTTTTTGTAACTTTCTGAAGGTCATCCCACTGGTACTGGTTTTGGCCTAAAAGGTTCTGATCATTCTTGTGTTGGTACATGTATTGGTTTAAATGTTCTGGTCCTGTCCCAGAAGTCTTCTCATTGGGACTGGTCTTGTTTTAAAAGTCTGCTTGCCTGATCATACATAATAACTGTCATTGGGTTGCATGAGAACAGCTTAAGTAAAACCCCCTGATTCTAACAGTCGTCAATTTATAAGGCAGGATGAGCACAAAAAGTAAAGTCACACAGATGAATCAAAGCAAAAATGTTCAGATTTTTTTCAAATATTTTATTAATAATAAGTGCTCATGAATACAAATCAGAGTGTTTGCACTTAACAGTAAATGTTCATCCAAGCAATATCCAAAATGATTTTCATGGACTGACAAAAAGAAGGAAAATGCAGTAAAAAGGCAAATGGGAGTATTAGTTTTAAAGTTGTGAAAATACAGATTTATAGTGAAACATGCTTAGTGATTTAGCTGAATAGTAAACACCAATGCTGTGAAAATTGAAAATGAGCAGTAGTTAGTTCAACACACATGTGAAGAATTAAATAATAAATGCCTATCACTACTAGTAGAAAATTTAGAAACAATTGATAAACTCATGATAAGCTGTGCAATCATAAAAACAATGCCTTTAACACCATGTGACCTTGAATTACCTTTAAGATTTTTGGACTAACCTTGAGTGCTTGAATGGAACCAACTGAAAATGATAATGCCCTCTTTTGTAGAGAGTCCTGGTCTAATGAGTGAAGTATCTTGCTTTCTTGAATGAGTTTTCTGAAAAAGAAATTTTAACAATAAAACTGAAATTAAAATACAAAACCTTCGCAAACTGTTGTTACAGATTACTCTTTTTATCAGGCACATGTATACTGAATTTAGGTTTAACCACATTATACACAATACACAGTGTTTTCATTTGATACTGCAAAAAGCTTAATAAAGTTCGCCCTCTTGAGATAACACTGAAATTTTAACTGATGAAGAGCCATGAATGTCTTGCAACATTATCTGTCACAGCAAAATCAGGAGAGAGTACCAAGATTTAGCTGATCAGCCACACCTGGATGTTAAGTTCCTTTATTTTGTACTCACTTTGCCTCCTCCAGCTCATTGTGTTCTCGTTCATACACTCTTTTGAGGCTTTCAACATATTGGACCATGGCTTCCATTGCAACACTCATGCGAAGCTCCTGCAAGATATCAGATTAAACACATTTACTAGGTCTTCACAGAATATAACAGCTGAAGGGTTACATTGTACAAGATTTAGAAGTTATGGGATACTTGTAAATACCATAAATTGTATGTGAGAATAAAATTCTTCATTTAAGCGCCAAAATAAATGTCCTTCAGGACCCATGAAATGTAACTCAGATCTCTATGGACACCTCACCCTGGAATAATTAAAATTAAAGTGCTATTCATGATATTGCGCAAGTAAATTTCTACCTGTATTTATGAGCAATTATGTGACATTATATATATAGCAAACACAGAATACTTAACAAGTTTTGAAAATCATAAAAAGAGGGTAACGTATAGTTTTGCATGTTTGCAAGGCTGGCTGCTAAGAGCATAGGTGAGATTTTACAACACAGAATGTTTCCATGTAATCTTAATGAAATATCAATGATAACTTTTTCATATGGATATATGTACAAAGTTATTTCGAGTACTTCCAGGCAGTCCATGTGTAATCCTATAGGCATCTATTACCTTGCTTCTCAGCAACTCCCCTCTACAATACTACCATTCAACCACTGACCAATAAACTGCTCTCAGAGTCTTTGCTCTGCAATCCAACCATGCAACCATGCAACCTGCTATCTTATCATTTATGAACTGCTCCTAGTGTCTACTCAGCTGACTATTCAACCATTCACCTGATGAACTGTTTCCAGTGACTCTGCCCTGCTATCCTACCATTCAAACATTCACCTGATCATATGTTCACAGTACCCTTGTCCTGCTATCTGACCATTCATCTGCTCACCTGGTGAACTGCTCCCAGTGTCTCTGCTCTGCTACACATTCTTGAGATGGCTTGCTCCAGCACATTCACATTATTTTTCAACTGTGTGTAGATCTCTCTGCTTGACTTATCTGTGCAAAACTGTCCAAGGCTCTGTAATTTTAATAGTTATATTAAGATTGTATGGTGTCAATCCTTGAACATCTATCTTTCACTAAAATAATGTTGATGTTTTATGTACAAAGTCACCTTAATTATTGGGACAGGGTCATGTATTTGGGTTTGATGCAGGGATGTGCAGTCTTCACAGTAAAAAACAAACTTTTACAAACCTGACACACTTACAAAGAATACAAAGGTTAAATACAAACAGCTCATTACAGTTCAATGAATGAGAGAAGACTCAGTTAAATTTTTAAGACTGGCTATGAATACATTTGTGAGAAGACTTGTTTATAAAGTTGTTCACACATTTGTGAGAAAAAACAGCTCATTACAGTTAACTGAATGAGAGAAGACTCAGTTAAATTTCATGACTGGCTATGAATACATTTGTGAGAAGACTTGTTTAAAAAGTTGTTCACACATTTGTGAGAAGAAATAGTTCACAATTATAAACAGTTAAAATACAACAGCACATAGTGTATGTTGCACCTTTTGGGCTTTAATAGTTACTCTATTGTTTTTACACAAGATTTTCCAAACAGTTTTCAAAATGAATTGTGTCTTTTTCTACAGCAGTTATTACATTGAAGTACCCTGGGATATAATTATTTTCAGAATTGCATTTAATGCTATTTTTAGAACTTCTTAGATGTGTGTGCGAACAAGTGAACTGAATACCTTATTAAATAGAAGTAACAAATGTACTTCTGGTGCAGTGAAAACACAAACTGAATGTATTATCTAATGCAGAATACAGTGTTACGACCAATTGAAGTTTGAGAATGACTATACAAATGTTAAATGAAATAAACTCTTAACCTGGTAAAACGTAAAGCAATAAAAATACAATAAATGAAAACAATAACTGAAAACAAACCATTTGGTTATTCTCATAGTTAATTATTCAGTCTTTAGGAATCTCATGTCACCAGAGGACTGTGACTTAGTTATTATGATTGCATGTTCAAGTGGGGAGCATAACCACATGATTGCTTGACAATTTATTGTACATTAATATGGAGCATCATCTTTAGAAATTAGCTTGAGAACTTAGGTTAGAAAGTCCAATTGTCTCCTTTGATCTTAATTTCAGTATTGTTTAACTACTTGGGAGCCATTTCTGTTTGGTTGTCTCTATAGTAATGATTGTTTGTTGTATACTTCAAAGGAGGAGCACCTGTTTTCTTGGGGTTTTGTCTCTGGAGGCATGTTCATATCAAATTCATTTAATTATTGGCAGTCAGCATAATAAGGAGTAGTGATTGGCCAGAAGACGGTCAGGACTTGTGACGTCAGCAAGCATATATTAGACGTGATTAAGAAGAAATTTGCTCAAATGCCCGATCAGCGGCCAGTTTGGAAATATACTGACGTTTTGATTGCTTTTTGTTAACTCATGGCTTATTCATCTTTTGGAGTGTATGTATGTATGACTGTCAGCCAATGGGTCTGATAGTTAAAAGTTCATATCTTCAGTGGTGTGACACCTAACTCTCCTTGCAATTCAGTCAAATTTTTAACTTGCAATAATTTATGTGTAAAACATGTTAGTAATCATGAATCTAACTGTAAATATGTGAGTAAATGTTAGTATATACATCTGATAAAATGTAGAACTTAATGGGTCAAACAATGCAAATCAAACTGGTAAGAACTGTCCCGAAAAGTCAGTATGAAAAAGGGACAAGATATGGAGACAAGCTACCAGTTTAGCAGTATGAACTAGAATATCAGCAGAAGCTGACAAAGGCCCTCAGCCAAAACAACAGCGTTTAGAGGTGGTAACAGTTACAAGTACTAAATATCTGTTCTCACATGGATGTATATCTGTACATGTCTCAGTTATAAATTTAAAATGGAGAGGTATGTACCATGATTCATAACAATCCTCCAAATGCTTCCTGAAAAATAAGCTTCTAAGTTTTATTCTATTATTAGCTCTGTGACCTTGAAAAGTAGGTCAAGGTCACCCATCTTCGAACTTGACCAAGATTTTGTAGATATACGTCTTCACCAAAGAAATAAAATTCCTCTTGTGAATCCTTTTAGAGATATCCCGCTCACAAGGCCAAAGTTGAAAAATCCAAGAAAAATTCATTTAAAATCAGAAATCGCAGGTGGCGCCCCCATGCTTGTGCAGCAGTTACAGACCATCAGTCCCTATGATCAAAGTAAGAATTGTGAAAATCCACCCAATGGTTTCTGAGAAATAAGCTTCTAAATGTTTTTTCTATAATCAGCTCTAAAACGTAGAAAAATAGGTCAAGGTCACCCATCTTCGAACTTGACCAAGATTTTGTCAATATACATCTTCACCGAAAAAATACAATTCTTACGGTGAATCCTTATAGAGATATCCTGCTCACAAGCCCAAAGTTGAAAAATCCGATAAAAATTCATTAAAAATCAGAAATTGTAGGTGGCGCCACCAAACTTGTGAAGCAGGTACAGACTATCAGTCCCATTAATCATAGTAAGTTTTGTGAAAATCCACCAAATGGTTCCTGAGTAATAAGCTTCTAAGTGTTTTTCTATAATCAGCTCTAAAATGTAGAAAAATAGGTCAAGGTCACCCATCTTCGAACTTGACCGAGATTTTGTCGATATACATCTTTACCGAGGAAATAAAATTCTGACGGTGAATCCTTTTCAAGATATCCCGCTCACTAGGTAAAAGTTAACGGACGCCGGACGGACGGACGGACGGACAGCTTGGGTGACGATAATAGCCCATCAGCCTAAGGGCTGAGGGCTAAAAAGGGGAAATGGGTGGGTGGGATGGTTGAGGTTGTTTATGTCAAACTGGTTGACAGGTCACATTTTATTTTGCATATTCATGAGGGTTACAAAGCTGAGAAGAAGAAGAGCAGTAAATGGTTTGGCTGGCTCTGGATGGCTGTGGGGGCTTATCTGAGATGGAATATAGACAAAATCCATTATTAAAAGTTTTAAAAAAAAAATGAACAGTGCTTGTCAAATATTTTGTAATCTGTGTATTTGAAATAAAAAACATGGTCTTCCTATCATGGCTTTTTTAAGACTGATTGGAGAGGGTCTTTTTGGCTTCACTCATTTAGTCCAGGATAAGTGTATGAACAGGACAAGACCAGGAACCCCCTCACCCACATACTGCCTGGAGATATGTGGTAAATAAGTGCATATTACCAATCTGACCCCGAGAAAAACCAACACTAGTACAAAGTCATCAGATGGAGACTATGGAACTAGTTTGAAATTATGCATTTTAATTAGGGTAACAGGATACAGCCAGCACTGGTCTAAAATGACAGAGGAATATGATTTGGTTTTATATAAACTGCTAAAACTACCCATGGATATTTGAACAGGGTTGCCAGCAGTCAACTCTGAAAAAAAATCCCTGACTTTCAGTTGGGTTTTCTTGAATAAATCACAATGCACAAATTCCATCACATTGTTTTACAAACAACCCAAGGCTAAACTTCATTTAAAAAATGTATGGAACCTTCACCTCCTGCTTTTTTATATTACTACTCAGAAACAGAATCGGTCCATCATTAACAGTAGGTGTTATATATTGTGTTTTGAAACAGAATCGGTCCATCATTAACAGTAGGTGTTATATATTGTGTTTTGAAACAGAATCGGTCCATCATTAACAGTAGGTGTTATATATTGTGTTTTGAAACAGAATCGGTCCATCATTAACAGTAGGTGTTATATATTGTGTTTTGAAACAGAATCGGTCCATCATTAACAGTAGGTGTTATATATTGTGTTTTGAAACAGAATCGGTCCATCATTAACAGTAGGTGTTATATATTGTGTTTTGAAACAGAATCGGTCCATCATTAACAGTAGGTGTTATATATTGTGTTTTGAAACAGAATCGGTCCATCATTAACAGTAGGTGTTATATATTGTGTTTTGAAACAGAATCGGTCCATCATTAACAGTAGGTGTTATATATTGTGTTTTGAAACAGAATCGGTCCATCATTAACAGTAGGTGTTATATATTGTGTTTTGAAACAGAATCGGTCCATCATTAACAGTAGGTGTTATATATTGTGTTTTGAAACAGAATCGGTCCATCATTAACAGTAGGTGTTATATATTGTGTTTTGAAACAGAATCGGTCCATCATTAACAGTAGGTGTTATATATTGTGTTTTGAAACAGAATCGGTCCATCATTAACAGTAGGTGTTATATATTGTGTTTTGAAACAGAATCGGTCCATCATTAACAGTAGGTGTTATATATTGTGTTTTGAAACAGAATCGGTCCATCATTAACAGTAGGTGTTATATATTGTGTTTTGAAACAGAATCGGTCCATCATTAACAGTAGGTGTTATATATTGTGTTTTGAAACAGAATCGGTCCATCATTAACAGTAGGTGTTATATATTGTGTTTTGAAACAGAATCGGTCCATCATTAACAGTAGGTGTTATATATTGTGTTTTGAAACAGAATCGGTCCATCATTAACAGTAGGTGTTATATATTGTGTTTTGAAACAGAATCGGTCCATCATTAACAGTAGGTGTTATATATTGTGTTTTGAAACAGAATCGGTCCATCATTAACAGTAGGTGTTATATATTGTGTTTTGAAACAGAATCGGTCCATCATTAACAGTAGGTGTTATATATTGTGTTTTGAAACAGAATCGGTCCATCATTAACAGTAGGTGTTATATATTGTGTTTTAATACTCTGCATCATCAACCTTAGATTTTTAAACAAAAATTAAAAGGGAACAAGATTAAATCTGCAAACTTACCATATTGTTATAAGAGATGCCAAACTCTTTCAACCTGATAACTACCTGCAATCACCATAGCGATTAAAAATCCCTGACTTTTTCCTTCTCAAAATATCAAAGGATTCCTCGACTTTTCATAAAATTTCCTTACTTTTCCCTGACCTTAAAAAAATAATATTTTCCTTGACTTTACTGTGACCACTGGCAATCCTGGTGAATGGTTAGCATGAGGTTGGCCTGGCCAACATTTTATATGACCTGTTCTTGACATAGAGAGCTAGAATGAACCATGGACATTTGAACAGCAGGTAATAGGTGGGGTTGGCCATTTTTTTCTTTGCCAGGAATACAAACACAATAAGGTGCTGAATTGTGTCCTCATAAACCAAACAAGTCTTGATTTTCTACCCACAGGGCTCTCTGAGGCTATAAGGAAAGGTTCAGACATATTTAGGCCATAGCCATTACATCAAATTGACAATCAGAGGCACGAAGCAACAGTCATATTAAATAGATAAAGAGACCCCGAAAGATGAAATATGAATTCTTAGCTGATTAACAAAATCACACCTTTTGAAGCAAATGCTAAGATTGCTCACTAAGACATTTAATAGATGGGTGATGGTCATTTACCTTCTGCGCATATAGACTACTGTTAGTTTATACATGATGGCAGATGATACTGAAAGTTCATCCACATTGGACCTGTGTGTTATGTTAAAAAAAAGTAAACATTCAGCTGCCTTTCTATATTATCTGAGTACTGGTCTCCATTAATGCTTGCTGTCATGTGTAACTGCAAAGCAGATCCCTTTAATCTGTAAACTGTTCACAATAAATGCCACCAGACTTGCAGATAAGAATGGATTTTACACAAGACATTAATGCAGCTGTAATCTCCTGAACATGTCTCCCCAAGCCAGGGATTAAGGCTGTCAAGCACACACTGAGGAAAACGTAGGACAAAAGCGGGACTAGAAAAGAAACAGTAAAACAAGACCTACAGGCGCCTTGTGCAATGGGACATACATCAGTTATTATGCTTCCACGCGGGACCATTAATTTTTTCAAGTACATGTGTGACGTATATGCACAATGCAAGCACTAAACATTTTGAACCCAAGTATAAGCACCAATTACAAAAACGTCAGTCCTGAAATACTAGCATGGATGTACACAACACACTGATTGTAGGTGGCGCCACCAGTCTTGTGTACAAGAAAGCCACTGAAGATGTATGGATATGCAAAATTTGAGGCAGATACTTCAAACCACTCTTGGACTGTGCACAGATGCCTGAAAAGCCCAAAACAATTGCAGCTGGTGTGATGTATGGACGAGCAATATTTCAAGCTGATATGTCAAATCACTCCTGAGAAATAAGCAGGGATATACACTGTGCAAAGAATATTGTAGGTGGCACCACCAGTCTTGTATAAAACAAAGCTTCTCTAAATGTAAAGATATGCCAAATTTTAGGTTGGTACATCAAATCCCTCCTGAGAAATAAGCAGGTACATACCCTGTGCAAAAATCATTGCAGGTGGCCACACCAGTCTTGTATATGAGAAAGCCATCGAAGGTGCATGAACAGGTCAAAATTACAGGCAGATACATCAAACTTCTGTTGAGTCAGGTGCACTGGGCTGACCAAGCACAGCTGAGGCAGGCAGTTGCCCCAAGTCAAGGGAAGCTAAGTGTCAGCTGCAACAACTGCATTGAGTGAACTCTTGACCTGTACCTGGCTGTACTGTGTGAACTCTTGACCTGCTGCCAAAGCTGATACAGTTGGCAGTCTGCCAAAGCCATTAATAGATCTAGACTGAAATTTGGCCTGTTGCCAAACCTAAAATAGTTGGAAGTCTGCCAAGCTAGTTATATATACAGACAAAATTTTGGCATGTTACCAAATCTGTTTATAATACATACTGAAAGACTTAAGCCCTGTTCCCCAATAAGGATAAAGTAGAACTAGAAATATGGTAGAAGTAGGAGAAAAAGAGGAAAATACAAGGAAAGAGTAGAACAAAAGTAGGGCTGAGACCACACATGTTTGTAACAACATTTTTCATGCTTATTTTTAATAAATGAACGTGTTATACAAAACAGTTATACTGAGAACATATTTATATAAACATTATTTTATAAGGTGCTTAGTTTGTATTCCTGCAGCTTTGAGATCACATGCTGCTCAAACAATCACAATAGTTTTGTTATGAAAAATTTGACAATGTCACAGTAATTCACAGCTTTTGTTTCTACTTGGTAAAGTGCAGAACCAAGAAGTAGGAAAAATGAGGAATGTTTAAGAACTAGATGTGTTGGTACAACACGAATGCCCCCGCCTGGGGCAAATTATAAACATTTGTTAAATTTTGTAAAATTTTTATGTTCAGGAGGTGTTGTATGGTCAAAAGTAGGTCAAGAAGGGCAAAATGCGAACTCAATCTGTAACGGGTCATTATCAAGGAACACACCAAAAATCAGGCCAGTATGCAGGCACTGTGAAAAAAAGTCCATACATGTGCATTTTTCATGAAAATTTCTGTCTTTCATGAAATTTTCTATGTTCAGGATCTGTCATATGGTCAAAAATAGGTTAACTGGGATGAAACGCGAACTCGACCTGTAAGTGGTCATTATGCGCCCACGGACCAAACATTGGGCCAGTATCTGAAAGCATTGCATTGCGAAACTAGAATATTAGCAAAAGCTGGTAATCAGTTGTAAATTTAAATAGGAGAGGTATGTACCATGTTTTATAACAATCCACCAAATGCTTCCTGAGAAATATCCCCCTAAGTTTTTTTTCTATACTAAGCTCTGTGACCTTGAAAAGTAGGTCAAGACTACCCATCTTTGAACCTGACCAAGATTTTGTAAATATGATGCAAAAGCACTGAAGTAATGAAGTTCCTTACTTGAATACCTTTGGAGATATCCTGCACAAAGGCCAAAATTGAAAAATCCGATAAAATTTCATAAAAAAAAAATCAGAAATTGCAGGTGACGCCACCAAAATTGTGCAGCACGTACAGACCATTAGTCCCAATGATCATAGTAAGTTTTGTGAAAATCCACACAATGGTTCCTGAGATATAAGCTTCTGAGTGTTTTTCTATAATCAGCTCTCAAATGTAGAAAAATGGGTCAAGGTCACCCATCTTCCAACTTGACCGAGATTTTATCGATATTCATCTTCACTGATGAAATAAAATTCCAACGGTGAATCCTTTTAGAGATATCCCACTCACAAGGTAAAAGTTAACAGACGCGGAACGGACGGACGGACAGACACCCGACAGACAGATGGACGGATAGCTTGGGTGACGACAATAGCCCATCAGCCTATGAGCTGAGGGCTAAAAACGGCTGAACATGTACATTTGTCATGAAAATTTATATTTTTCATGAAATTTTCTATGTTTAGGAGCCGTAAAACAATCAAAAGTAGGTCAACAGGGAGGAAACGCAAACTTGATCTGTAACTGGTCAATATCTGCATACACACCAAAAATCAGGCCAATATCTGCAGGCATTGCGAAAAAAAGTCCGTACATGTGTATTTGTCATGAAAATTTCTATTTTTCATGAAATTTTCTAAGTTAAGGAGCTGTAAAACGGTCAAAAGTAGGTCAACCAGGACGAAACGTGATCTCCATCTGTAACTGGTCATTATCTGCCCACACACCAAAAATCAGGCCAATATCTGCAGGCATTGCGAAAAAAAGTCCGTACATGTGTATTTGTCATGCAAATTTCTATTTTTCATGAAATTTTCTTAGTTTAGGAGCCGTAAAACGGTCAAAAGTAGGTCAACCGGGCTGAAACACGAACTCCATCTGTAACTGGTCATTATCTGCCCACATACCAAAAATCAGGCCAATATCTGCAGAAATTACGAAAAAAAGTCCGTACAACTGTTTGATTTCGGAAGGACGGAATGACGGACATGGGTAAAACTATATGCCCCGGCCACTTTGTGGCGGGGGCATAAAAAGTAAGAAAAAGAAGGCAAAATACTAGTAGGATTGCTTGACAGCCTGGAATGTTTGTACTATATAACAGGACCCCCTTTTACAGATGACATACAGTGGATGACATGCCAAGCCTCATGTAAATATAGAAAGGTAGCTTTGAGCTTAATGTAACATAAACAAGAACATCTTAAACCAAACCTTGTACAGGAACCATATCTTTCTCTACAAACATATTGGAAACCATATTCAGCAATGCTACAGAGAACTAAACATGATTAAGACTTTGTAGTACACCAGCAGACAGAACAATGTGCAGCCTCAGGTATTCTCTGATTTTCATCCTTTCATTAAGGCATTAGATATGATGGAATGCACATGTTTGTATCTTTAACATATTAAATGAAGAAATGGTACGTAGCCATATCAAATACTGATAAAATTGTACTTTTTTTAATGATATTAAACTTTCAATCCTAAGAATCCCCCTGATTAAAATATTAAAAGGACCCATTTTTTGATTTTATGGTACCTATAAGATAATATAAGATGAGTACAATATTAACTTTTTTCTATTAATATGTGCAGGGTGCTGTGTTGAGCATAAACAAGTGACACATAATAGCACATTATAAAATATTTCTGATCTGCATGACATGAATGCTGCTGGTTCACTCAAGTTACCATGGCAACAAATTAATGACCTGCTGAGAAGTGGCTGCATACCTAACAGCACTGTCCAATGTTTTAGTAATCTTGTATACTGTCCATTTCCAGTTGCATTCATCTGATGATTTGGTAGAAAATAATGGTTTGCACTTTAGTAAGTACATGGTAATCTATTTGATAAGATAATTTTCTATGTACCTACACCAAACTGTTTTAAACATGAGAGTATCTCCATGGTAATATGAAATACCTCAGCAACTTATTCACTGTCAAACTGCTCCAGGACCTGTATTATTCAACTAAACAATGAACCCTTTAAGCACAATGAATGAACAGATCAATGCAATACCAAAATTAGGCAGATTTTCATAAATGTGCATATTTAAAGTGCTGATGGCAAATTTTGTTTACTTAAGACATTCAGGCTTTTCAGGGCAAATGAATGGTGCCAATCCAAATCTGCTAAAGTCCAGCTGTCCATCTAGCAAATGAATCAAAGTGCTTTGAAACTGGTGGTTCCCATGGTGACTTGGATGACCTTTGTAAACATGCGGACATTTAAAAAATGGCTACGCTTTTGCTGATTTTAAATGTAGAAACACTGGAGAAACACCAAAATCCAGCATATGAAATATTTTCCTTGAATTAAGGTGCAGTCTTATGACATTACATAGTATGCATATTATGCAGTTTATGGTAAAAAATAGCAGTTTCCATGAGAAGAAGCTTAATGCAGGTGGTTTTGATCAAAGGTCTTTCACCATTAGATGTTTTGGCCACACTTTTTCACAATGGTGCAAGTTTCACATTGGAAAATCATCACATTTTGATTATGAATGGAGTTCACATGATATTTCAAAGTCTTTCCAAACCAGTAAAACCCAAACCAAAAGTTTTGGTTGAAAAACAAAAGAAAACAATTTCCAAACTGCATACACCAAAACATTCTGTACTGCTATGTGAAAGTTCCTTTAATGTTTTGGTATGTATTGAAAAAGGACCATAGCTAGTTGCAGTCTGATTGCATGGTACTTAGCAAGTACAGTAAATGTTAAAGTGTATCAGTTTTGTTGTGGTTTCATGCAGATTTAAGGTAGAATATGTAATTAGGATATATGTATGCTCTAGACATTTTTTTTACTGTTTTTATTTTTAATACAATGTCCAAAATATTTTGAAACCAGGTAAAATGTGTGTGAAAGGGGTATGAGCCTGATGTAATAATTTCAAAACTATCCTAGAAAGTGGACAACCAGTTGGAAGGACCAATCACAAATTGAAAATGGATACAATATAATGTTGTCTGGTTGTAACTGTTTACAAGAAAGCTGCTGCATTGTAACAGCACATAGCTATAGGACAGGTTGTATTGTACAGCAGGACCACAACCTGTATCCACCTACCTTCAGGGCATCCAGGATGCTGTGCACCTCCTTATTCAAATTTTCCTCTGCAACATCTCGGGCATGCTCCTGCAGCTGTATCCTTCGCTGGAGGGTCTGGTGGTCTGTCTTGAACGCTAACGAAAGGCTTGTGAACTTGTCCTGCAAATAAAATACAAATATAAAGCTCTAAAAAATCACACCTAAATATTATATTTCTGATGTGTGCACCACACTGACAGGTGGCCGCTGAATTTTGCCTACATTTGTGATACAAGTATTTTATGTATGCAGTGAAACCTCTTGATTATGGCCATGGATGTCTGCCCAAAATATTAGAGAGTAGCCCATATTACAGAGAGATTACAGCCCACCATGTTTACTATTCACAGGTCCATCTCAAGTGTCTCTATAAAAGAGTGGTGTCCACAATAAAGAGGTGCCTGTAAGAAAAGGCTTCACTGTATATATAAATATTTAAAAAATTTCTTCAATAACACATAAAATGCTAATAAAAGTATTCCTTCAGCAGGCAGTTTCAAGCATATGTAACGTGCTGCTGAGGACACCCTATGTCAGATCACAAATACATTAATGTGCACTGAGACATCTGCACAAAAGTAAACAATTCCTATACTAATAAGCCTTAAAAGCCTTATAAGTATATGTTCTTTCATTCTCCATTACATAATCCATAATGATTTCTTACCTCTGCAGCCTCCATGGCCAAGACTGTAGCTGATGCTGTGGTGACTACTGTGATGTCAAGACAGAAGACATACACATACAGTTATCTGGTCACTACATGCAGGAGGTCCACAGATCAATAGTCTGTGTGCATCTGGTTCCTGATTACCTTTAACAGTCCACACTTACACCAATGTTTACTTGGCTCGTCTGTATCCGTAGTGGTAATCAGCTCAAGATATATTGACTTTTGCCACTACTTCTGTATAAATGGACTGTGATGAATTTCCTGCTACAAAGCAGCATCTCTACTTGAAATTGCAGTATTCAATCCTGCATTATAACATTTCATTTTTTTTGTCAACAGGTTAACTACATCATGATCTGGGCTCTTTTCCTTGGATGATTGATGCCTGAATTGATGATAAAAAATTACATAGTATAAACTAGCGTCACTGGTTTAAAACCAGCACTGTATCCTGCACAACAGAACAGCGAGTGGTCTGTCCTGGATGAGACAGTAGCACCATGTGATCCCAGCGTGAATGTCCTTGGATGACAAGGCAATAAACCAAATGTCATGATGTAACAGCCCAACGCTGGTAAAAATTCTCCAGAATACATTGATTTAAAACACGGTGTCTCACACTGATAAGCTACAAACAAAAGCCTTTGCATAAAGACAGTAAAAATCCAATGACATTTTAAGACTGCATCTAGGTGTTAACCACTGTGCTGAGGGAGATCAATTCTTCCTTCTTTGAAGGAGATTAGAGTGCAGCTGGCATCAATTACGATATATTTAACCTGAGTAATGCCTGCCTTGCACACAGTATCTTACAGACAGGAAATATAGATTTTCCTTCTCAGCAAACCTTACATATACATAAAACCCCCAGGCTGTGCAAGCACAAAGATCACTTCCTGATATTTTCCAATTTACAAGTAACTACATGTTCAATGGCAGGTCAATCATTGTTACAGGCCACTTAAATTCCTAAATATATATATATATATATTAAGTCAGGCCAATACTAAAAACGTGTAGGAAGCATTCACTATCAAGGTAAGAGAAGATAATAACGGAAAAAAATAACTTGGCACCCTTAATTATGTTGCTTATTATTTACAGCAGAAAGTGCCATCTTGAATTCATCAGGATTACTCTAAAGGAGATGTTCACAGAAAAATTATGTTTTCATACAAGTTTATATATTTTGAACAGACGGATGAATGACGAAGCTAATTTGAGATATTTACACTGCAAGGACCAGAGATACAAAGACATACTTTAAACCCTAGTTTAGTATTAACAGGAAATGTTTAAACATATCTGTTTCAACTTTAACACCTGCAGACATGCATAAGTAGTTTACCATAAATAACAAAATAGTGCAAAGCACAGGGCACAGTTTGGTTTATTTTGTTACAAAGATAAACTACCTCACAACAAACCAGGAATATCAAACACACAAGATGAACAAAAGAAATAAATGGTAGCATTTCCAATACTGTCAGTGTATATCTTAATCATATATAGCATATATTGAATGAAAATAAACTGAGCAATTATGAGCCCATGCCAAAAAATAATACATCTTTAGCTCAATAATGAACTAGGGGCCCATGGGTTTCGACACTCAGCTGAATTCGTCTGTAAGGAAATTTTTTAAAGAAATTTTTAAGAATGAAGGTCCTGTGACCTTAACCAATAACCTGTTGACTTGAGAAATCTGAAAACTTATTATTCTTGAACTTGCATTAAGATTATTGTAACAATCTTTTAAAAAAAAAGTGGGTCCAGTTACCTTAACCTAGTTACCTCAAAAACTACAGATTTCCTCACTTTGAGCAAGTAAGCCATATTTGAAAGATGGAAAGTTTGGGATGAAAAGCTTGATTTACAGTGCATCCATAATCTTTTCCAAAATTTGGGTCCTGTGACCTTCAACTTTGACTTCTGGAGCCTGAAAATCAAAATATTTCTTACTAAAGTTGTGGGTCATTAATAACTCAAGTTTGAAGCCAATCTGTCTATCCAAAGCAGAATTATCATCCATAAACTTATTTGTAAATAGATGGGACCTGTGACCTTGACCTTAAAATTGAAAAGAATCTTCCCCTATTGGCAGGTGAGCAATATCTTGCCTATCGTTTGTGATGAAAAGTTTGGCTTGGCATGCATACACATTCTTATTTATGAAATTGGTCTTGTGACCTTGACATTTAGACCCCTAAAAGACAGGGTTCTTACTTTAGTGGTGAGCCATTTATAAGCTAAGTTTGAAACCAATATGTCAAACTAAACTGGAGTTATCATCTGGAATCTAATATGTGAACAGATTGCCCCTGTGATCCTTGACCTTTGACTTTGTGACCCCAAATTCATGTATGCTCTCCTTATACTGGCATGTCAGCTATATGCAAAAGATGGAAAGTTTGGGATGAAAAGCTTGGCTTAAAATGCAACCATAATATTTTTAAATGAGTCCCTTGACCTTGACCTTTGACCTCATGACCCAAAAATCATACAGGTCCTTGCTTTAGTGGTGAGCCATATGTAAGTCAATTTTGACATCCATATAGTAATTACTATAGGGCATCCACTTGTGATCAATTTATACACCAAGTTTTGGGTCACTAGATGGAATAACAGCTGAAAAACTGACTTGATTGTTGTCATTTTTAGTAAAAATAAATAGAAAAATATTCGTAAAATATGAAAAAGTACAGGTGGCGCCACCACTCTTTGGGAACTGAAAAAATAAGTCATAGTCAATATTCAAGGCAAGATCCATGACAAACCATGCATAATTATCAAGATATTGGAGGTTTTGTATCAAATTTTTAATATTCCGTGGGGTACTAACAAACCCCACAGCTCAGAGCATATAGGTCACAGTGACCTTGATTCAGGTTCCCCATGAGATTTTTTTTATGGACCTTTCTAGTTTTTTAGTTCATGATTCCAGGGTCAGATTTGTGCCCTGCTAACAGATGACTAGAAGGCCAGAAGGATGACGGATAAAGCACCATACCTATACCTCAGATGACTTAGTCAGCTGAGCAAAAGATGATTACTCACCTCAATATCTTTTTCAGACATGTCCTCTTGTTCTGTATCACTGAAAGAAGAAAAGCATTCATAAAAAATAAAGACAATCTTTCAAAAACCTCTGATACAGTGTAACACTTTAATCTGCAATGTCAGGTCCAAAGGAATGACAGATGGTAGCAGAGGGTGATGGATGGTACAAGGATGATATATGTTTAGTTTCAAGAGTGCACTTTGTATGTTTTAAATATATCTATATATTTACTACTTAAACTTCCTGTCTGCTTGTCCCAGAAAACCTGCATGAAACTTACCATCCTTTAACTTAATTAGTTTTGTCACAGTGGTATAATACATAGTATTTGTGAGCAACTTTAAAAATAAATTAATAAAAGATTGAATTGTTTAACTGGCCATGACAATGGGCCAGTTTTGCTATCAGCATCAGCTGGAGCCTTAACTTACAGAATGCACACCAATATGGCCCTTCCACTTGCAAGCAACTGAATTCCTGGCAGCCTCACTTCACACGTCTGTCACACAACATCACACCATTCCCTCTCCATTGCTGACCTTCACTGTAGTTCATTACCACAAAAACATAAATTATTGGTTCCATATAGGTTATAGAGGACCAGATGTAGCTAAATTATGGGTTTGAGGAGTTCACTACCTTAAAGGTCTGGGGACACACTAAGCGGCAATATACCCTTCCCCTGCAGCAGGACCCAACGGTTCCCCATTTTCTAGTGCAATCTAAAATACGCACAAGGGTGAATCTCAGGCTACCTGCTTGGTTGGATAGCTACAACAAGCTATGTGCCACCACTGGCCCACAAGGAAATATTGATGGTCAACATGCATGAGGTCCAAACGGTTGATATTTCATCCTTTTTATCCTTGTGCTCTGGTCCCATGGTATGTGGCTATACACCAACATGCCATTTGGTCATCACTTTTACTGTGCCTGCTTATCCTTGGTTTATGCCAGTTTTTGTTGTTCTCAAGCTCAAAATACTCAAGGGATAACCTGCTCTCTTAATTGTCACATGATGGTTGGGTGATGGCTGTAGTCATTGCGCTGATGGGTGGGTGATGGCTGTAGTCATGGCCCTGATGGGTGGGTGATGGCTGTAGTCATGGCCCTGACGGGTGGGTGATGGCTGTAGTCAGGGCGCTGATGGGTGGGTGATGGCTGTAGTCACGGCACTGATGGGTGGGTGATGGCTGTAGTCATGGCCCTGATGGGTGGGTGATGGCTGTAGTCATGGCCCTGACGGGTGGGTGATGGCTGTAGTCACAGCCCTGACGGGTGGGTGATGGCTGTAGTCACGGCGCTGATGGGTGGGTGATGGCTGTAGTCATGGCCCTGATGGGTGGGTGATGGCTGTAGTCATGGCCCTGATGGGTGGGTGATGGCTGTAGTCATGGCCCTGATGGGTGGGTGATGGCTGTAGTCACGGCGCTGATGGGTGGGTGATGGCTGTAGTCATGGCCCTGATGGGTGGGTGATGGCTGTAGTCACGGTGCTGATGGGTGGGTGATGGCTGTAGTCATGGCGCTGATGGGTGGGTGATGGCTGTAGTCATTGCGCTGATGGGTGGGTGATGGCTGTAGTCATGGCCCTGATGGGTGGGTGATGGCTGTAGTCATGGCGCTGATGGGTGGGTGATGGCTGTAGTCATGGCGCTGATGGGTGGGTGATGGCTGTAGTCATTGCACTGATGGGTGGGTGATGGCTGTAGTCACGGCGCTGATGGGTGGGTGATGGCTGTAGTCACGGCGCTGATGGGTGGGTGATGGCTGTAGTCATTGCGCTGATGGGTGGGTGATGGCTGTAGTCATGGCCCTGATGGGTGGGTGATGGCTGTAGTCACGGCGCTGATGGGTGGGTGATGGCTGTAGTCATGGCCCTGATGGGTGGGTGATGGCTGTAGTCATGGCCCTGACGGGTGGGTGATGGCTGTAGTCACGGCGCTGATGGGTGGGTGATGGCTGTAGTCATGGCCCTGATGGGTGGGTGATGGCTGTAGTCTTGGCGCTGATGGGTGGGTGATGGCTGTAGTCATGGCCCTGATGGGTGGGTGATGGCTGTAGTCATGGCCCTGACGCGTGGGTGATGGCTGTAGTCACGGCGCTGATGGGTGGGTGATGGCTGTAGTCATGGCCCTGATGGGTGGGTGATGGCTGTAGTCTTGGCGCTGATGGGTGGGTGATGGCTGTAGTCATGGCGCTGATGGGTGGGTGATGGCTGTAGTCTTGGTGCTGATGGGTGGGTGATGGCTGTAGTCATGGCGCTGATGGGTGGGTGATGGCTGTAGTCATGGCCCTGATGGGTGGGTGATGGCTGTAGTCTTGGCGCTGATGGGTGGGTGATGGCTGTAGTCATGGCGCTGATGGGTGGGTGATGGCTGTAGTCATTGCACTGATGGGTGGGTGATGGCTGTAGTCACGGCGCTGATGGGTGGGTGATGGCTGTAGTCACGGCGCTGATGGGTGGGTGATGGCTGTAGTCATTGCGCTGATGGGTGGGTGATGGCTGTAGTCATGGCCCTGATGGGTGGGTGATGGCTGTAGTCACGGCGCTGATGGGTGGGTGATGGCTGTAGTCATGGCACTGATGGGTGGGTGATGGCTGTAGTCATTGCACTGATGGGTGGGTGATGGCTGTAGTCACGGCGCTGATGGGTGGGTGATGGCTGTAGTCATGGCCCTGATGGGTGGGTGATGGCTGTAGTCATGGCCCTGACGGGTGGGTGATGGCTGTAGTCACGGCGCTGATGGGTGGGTGATGGCTGTAGTCATGGCCCTGATGGGTGGGTGATGGCTGTAGTCTTGGCGCTGATGGGTGGGTGATGGCTGTAGTCATGGCCCTGATGGGTGGGTGATGGCTGTAGTCATGGCCCTGACGGGTGGGTGATGGCTGTAGTCACGGCGCTGATGGGTGGGTGATGGCTGTAGTCATGGCCCTGATGGGTGGGTGATGGCTGTAGTCTTGGCGCTGATGGGTGGGTGATGGCTGTAGTCATGGCGCTGATGGGTGGGTGATGGCTGTAGTCTTGGCGCTGATGGGTGGGTGATGGCTGTAGTCATGGCCCTGATGGGTGGGTGATGGCTGTAGTCATGGCACTGATGGGTGGGTGATGGCTGTAGTCTTGGCGCTGATGGGTGGGTGATGGCTGTAGTCATGGCCCTGATGGGTGGGTGATGGCTGTAGTCACGGAGCTGATGGGTGGGTGATGGCTGTAGTCATGGCCCTGATGGGTGGGTGATGGCTGTAGTCTTGGCGCTGATGGGTGGGTGATGGCTGTAGTCATTGCGCTGATGGGTGGGTGATGGCTGTAGTCATGGCCCTGACGGGTGGGTGATGGCTGTAGTCATGGCCCTGATGGGTGGGTGATGGCTGTAGTCTTGGCCCTGATGGGTGGGTGATGGCTGTAGTCACGGCGCTGATGGGGGGGTGATGGCTGTAGTCACGGCGCTGATGGGTGGCTGATGGCTATAGTCATGGCACTGGTCAGAAGTGGAGGCAATTTATCACTATTCTAATGCTCAACAGGGGGCGCTGGTATTTAGCAGGTGAAATGCAGTCAAGCTCCCTACTGTTTGACTGGTCTACCTTAACACAGACATATGACATAAAAACCAATGATGACTTCATGTGCTGATACTGCCCAGAGGAATCTTACCTGAATCATGAAGGTCAGGCAGCTACACAGAACTGTACAATGACAGCATCACTACTAAAACAGATTTTTGGGTAAGATATTTACATAATCCATACCATCATGCACACATGATTCTTGGATACACTGTCTTCTTGTTGCCCTTAGTGGATTTATCCCAAGTATCTATATAAGAAATGTATGTTACAGTGAAGTTAAAGCAAACATTAATTAGCACCAGGTATACCTCATGTTATGACAGGTCATTTTTCATTGCTGTAAGATAAAAGGAACCAGATTCAGATAACACCACCACATGTGTACAACATCTGGTCCACCGGGGAAACCCAGTAATTGAAGTGGCCAGGTTAAAGGCGTCAGCCCACTTAACAAAATTTCCATAAGTATGATACGGCACACAAATATCACATGAAAAGCTGACATAACTATGAGCTACGCAGCTGAAAGTAACTGACCTATCCATGAACTCTATATGACCTTAATGACCTTAACCTCATTCAATGAATAATCATAAGCATTGGACTAACGAGCAACCAATCAGGTGACCTTAAACATAGTAAAGAGTCAATCATCTGAAAAAAAAAAACTAAATTTTTCATAATTTGACAGAGCTCTGTCAAACAGAACACATGTAGTCTGTACCAGTAGGCAGTACCCAGGTCGGCATGTTTTCCTGGATATTTTATATACAAAGGAGACAGTATAAAAAAATTCTAGGCTACAGGCTGCAGGAGACATTCCTCTGACTACCGAGTAAATTATAATGTCTTACCTAGCATGTAATTTGTATGAGACAAATATTCCAAAATGTTGCAAAACAGTTCACAATGACTGCGATATGAGGGCAGCGATACTCCCTGAAACAAGAGTTAAACAAGGCCTAAACAATGCAAACCTGTGGAGTGTGATATTACACCCCGTATAATGGTTCAATGCTGGACCATTACTTTTCAAGTACATGTGTAACATGTATATGAACAATGCAAGTATTTAACATTTTGAACAAGAAACAATTATACAAACATCACTGCTGAAAATCAGGCATGGGTGCACACAACACAAAAATGATTGCAGCTGGCACCACCAGTCTTGTATACAACAAAGCTATCAGAGATATACATTTGCCAAATTTCAGACTGATATGTCAAACCCCTCCTGTGAAATAAGCAGGGACATACACCGTGCAAAATTATTGTAGGTGGCGCCACCAGTCTTGTACATGATAAAGCTATCAGATATGTATGAATATGCTCAATTTCAGGCGGATGTATCAAATTCCTTCGTAGAAATAAGCAGGCGCATACACTGTGCAAAAGTCATTGTAGGTGGCAACACCTGTCTTGTGAAATAGAAAGATATCAAGACGTATAGACAGGTCAAAATATCAGGCCAATACATCTAACTTCCCATGAGTCTGATGCACTGGGCTAACCAGGCTCAGGAGAGAAGGGCAGTTGCTCAGAGTGAACTGTGACAAATTGCTCGCCCAAGCTTCTGCACTGAGTGAACTCTTGACCTGCACCTGGCTAGACTGAGTGAACTTTTGACCTGTACCTGACTGCACTGAGTGAACTCTTGACCTGTTGCATAATCTGACACAGTTGGCAGTCTGCCAAAGCTATAAATAGATCCAGGCTGAATCTTTTATGCCAAATCTGATACAAAAAACACATTATAGGTGTAAACATAAAGACCTCTTGGCATCGCCACGGCCACATTGTGTGTCAATCAGGATATGCAATGACTGACTTGGCCCAAACAATTTATTACATGTTCTTGCTGGCTGAAACATTGCATCTTGCGGTTCATAATTAGACCTCCAGTCATGCGGCCTTGTTATAGTAAACAGATACACGTAGACTGTGTTTACCAACACACAGAGCCATTGAAAAGGTGTTAAACAGCCATAAGCAAGGTAACGAGACTGTATACTGGGATGATTTTGCCGGGAAACTTTTATATAAAGCAAAACTGAACTCATAGTGAGAAAGAATAGGCATAATATTGCTCCTGATTATGCCCCTTTAAACTGATTTCATTACAAGGATCTCAGGGGCAGCAATTTCGTGCAATATGTTACTTTTTAATGCGTTATCTCAAAGGCTATGGATATAGCTGAACACCACACTGAGTTGAAATCTTAATTTTCTAAATAATTATAATGTATGATTTTACACTTCAACTACATCCACAAAACCTGACTAATGCGCTTAAAACAGGTCGAGTGCTTGAGCTGTACTATGATTCACAAAAAGAGATTAAACGCTGGGAAATACAGACAATAATATCAAAATGATTATTAGATGACACAAGCCTGTTTCTGCAGTTAAAGAATGACAAACTCATCATCAGGACAAGGTGACATATCAAAATTTGTGTTTTTGTTTGGTCACAGGCTACTGTAAATATAATGGCCTCAAATTACCAATATATTAAAAGTTTTATTTCAAAGATTTTTTTTTATAAATGTGTGTGTACCAATAAAGCACCTGTGTTGTATTTTTGGATCAAATGCATGAAGTAATAGAGTACATGTGGCAATCATAATGGTGTCACAATTGTATTAAATGTATTTAGACCCACTTCCATACTATAAGGCTTAAATACTATTATTGAAACAAGCCCATTATTCCAGAAAATAAGACATCACATGGAAAATCACAAAGACTGGTACAGCTCAAGTATTCAAGACATATGTATGTTTTGATTCCAATATTCAAGTCCTAAGGATGTAGGTGCTGTTGGCTATTTAACTAAAGTAATCTTGTAACATATGACCACACTGTATGCGTCCATTACTTAGTACAAAAAGGTCAGACACCTGCTGTTTTTCCTGCTGTTTATTTCTTGTCATTTATTGACTAGTTAGCTCTCAATATAACTCAGGAGTGCTACAGCCAGTACAAGCTGAATGTAAACAGAGGTACATTGTGTACCTTGAGCTCTTCTTAGTTCACACTTCCTAACAAGACAAATATACTACAATACACTAGCTCCTCTAAAACCACTGTTCACCTGTATTTTAACAAATTTTTCTAATATGCCATGCAGTATACCTTTATTTTGCCTCAGTGACAGAACAGAACAGCATGGGGCTGAACTGTCAGAAAATAAAGCTCACTCCTTTGTGAATTAAATGAAATGACTTATAACAAAAAAATAAAACTGTACTGACGATGGCCATAGCTGACAATCTTAAACGAGATCTATTTGGGGAACATATGGGTGACCTCACATTAGTATTTGCACTTGGCACTTTCAATCAACCTTACGCTACATCACACACACACCTTTTTGCTAAATCACAGGGATTAACCTGGTATGATCATTTTCTGAGACTCAAACATATTTTGCAGCTTTCAAAGACAAGTCATCATATGAAAAATATTTAATTTTCAGACTGGACTGAATTAACATAAATCACCCCAGCATCCTCACTGTAGCTGCAGACTCTAAATTGCCTGTCAAGTAAATTTTAAAGTAATATCAGGATAATAAAAGGTGGACAGGGGTGTTGGGACAAAGACAGGCAATTAGGAAACAAAGGTCCTACCTGAACTTCCACATTGTGGTTGAACACTTGATGTGTGGTGATCAAGTCATATGGACAAGGTAACACCACCACAGCTGAGCAAGGGATTGTTCCTGCCGCATTATCAGGAATTTATTCCTGCTGTGGTCCCAATTATTGGCAGTTAAGGTACAAGGCAGGTCTGGAGCCCGGTTCACTTGCCAGGTCTCGTCCCCTATCAAAAGGCTGACTCGGTCTGAAGTGGCGTATTGTTAAAAGCCTGGAGGAATTGATCTGATTGTGCCGGAAATGAGCATGTTCATACATATTGTAATTCCTTAAATGATGTAAATGTAATAATTGACTGTTTCCTGTTTCAGCCTGGGTCAGCTACTTCAGAAATAAATCAAATGTGTATGAGTATATATGAAACTATTTGCAGAAAAATATGGTTCTCAAACACACAAACACAAGTATCCTCTAAAATCATAACTAACTGAAATGCTGGAGAGACTTGTGAAATTTTTTTCTGCTACAATGATACTATATTTAAATGTTTGCGGTATGAGTGATCTGGATCACCATAATGTGTTTTTTATTCAAAGGATTCTACAACATATGAGATTGCAATTTCTTTATCCCAGCAAAGGCTGGAGTCATCCACTGTCATTAGGGCCTCCTTTGATCTAGACCACACCTGTGATCCAACCATGGAGTTGGTGAACTGATACAATTTTTTCTGTGTAGCATACAAAAAAGTTTGACGAGGGCCCTGGCAGAGGTACTATTGTGGTCTCAGACTACCTATCTTGTTTACATGGGGGTGTAAGGTGACTGGAGTGCACATAGTGTATAAGAATGTTAACTTGTTACTGAGGTCACATGGAGTAAAATACCTGTGAACAAAGATGAATAATTACTGCCCTCATACATCAATCACAGAAATGCCCAAGGTTCAACCTCCTTTGTTACCACCCTTTAATTACACCAACTTGAGCATAAACAACCGCCCGAGCAAGCATAATAGATTAAATGCAGGAATATACCACCTACAGCATAATCATGTTCATGTACACTGATATAAAAAGTTGTCTCTCCCAAGCAGTGTATCAGGAACAGGTCCACAGAAACATTTTTTATAAACTATTCTAGCATGCACAGTGATGCTAATGTTCCCAATAGATTATGATTGATTAAGGTGTAGTATTTATCTATGGCCCCAGCATACACTGTATGCCATCTACCATGCAATATACTAATATATCATTTATTCCTGCACTGATAGACTGACATGCACTATCAAAGGGATAGAAGAAGGGTCTAATTGACCTAAGCCTTATGCTCTCACCTCTGACCTAATGTAAATGAGCCCCCAAAATGCTGTGAGAGCTGCTTCTAAGACAATGGGGACAGGAAAAAATTCACTTAGGTCGGTCTTGTATGACACTGCATTGTCTGACACCATCAGCTGGAATTGCTGTATCTCTGTTCTTATAAATCAAAATCACTGTGAAGTGTTTTGTAATATTCTGGATTATTTGTCTCATATGAATTTACAAGGTAAGACATTATTATTCACTTGGCAATCTGCACAATAACTCCTCCAACCTGTGTCCTAGAACTTTTTATACTGTCTCCTTTGTATGACAATTATCCTGGAGAAAATACTGAAACTTATCCCAGAGAAACATGCTGACAGGAGTCCTGCGTTCTGTCTCCTGTCTAGGAGAGTCGCCAAGATTATGCAAATTTCATGGTTAGGTGAATTTTACTGTCTCTAAGACTTTTTACCTTGAATAAGGAGGTTATGTTTTCACACATATTTCTGTTTATCTGTTAGCAGATCCAATTTCTATAAAACTATGGACAGGGAATAAAAAAAACCAGTTTTTTTGTGGATCTGGATAAAGGATCAGACCCAGAAGAACTGATTGGCTTATGTGTAGGTATACAAGCTCTACCAACTGCCGTTCAATATATAATGCAGTTTGACTTATACAAGAAACATATCTGTAACACAAAATTACCTCAAAGCTCCAAATTGGCTATCAGAGAGTCATTTAATAAATATACTCATTTACAAATGAGACATGATCTGTTGTTAAAAAAAAAATAAATCTTTCCTAGCAGGGATGGAAATGAAGCTGAAAAGATTGACATAGACAAAAGACAGATGGTTTGTTTTTTTATAACCATAACGGTTAATGTTTACTTTATGGTTTGTTTTTTATAACCATAATGGTTAATGTTAACTTGATGGTTTGTTTTTATAACCATGACGGTTAATGTTTACTTGATGGTTTGTTTTTTATAACCCTAACGGTTAATGTTTACTTGATGGTTTGTTTTTTATAACCATAACGGTTAATGTTTACTTGATGGTTTGTTTTTTACTTGCACTGAGTGACAGCTTAGTCACCAGTGCATGATACACTTGGTGTTTGCTTTCACGCATCATAAACCTTGATGCAGGTTTGTCTTGTAATAATGACAATGACTTGCTATACATAATAAATCTTTCAGGAATACATGCCATATGCTTGCAAGGGCTTGCAAGCAATCAGAAACATATTAACAGCTCAAAGCTGATATGTTTGTCCCCTTTTCAGTGTTCTGACAAATTCTTTTAACCAAACACTTATCAAAATCTTGTTCCTGATCAAGCTTGTCCTGAAACTTTGAATATCATGAAAGTGAATTCATGTCTACATGCCAGGTACAGCTATGAATTCTACAGGCCAGGTACATGCAGCCATGAATTCTACAGGCCAGGTACATGCAGCCATGAATTCTACAGGCCAGGTACAGCCATGAATTCTACAGGCCAGGTACATGCAGCCATGAATTCTACTGGCCACGTACAGCCATGAATTCTACAGGCCAGGTACAGCCATGAATTCTACAGGCCAGGTACATGCAGCCATGAATTCTACTGGCCACGTACAGCCATGAATTCTACAGGCCAGGTACAGCCATGAATTTTACAGGCCAGGTAGAGCCATGAATTCTACAGGCCAGGTACATGCAGCCATGAATTCTACAGGCCAGGTACATGCAGCCATTAATTCTACAGGCCAGGTACAGCCATGAATTCTACAGGCCAGGTACATGCAGCCATGAATTCTACAGGCCAGGTACAGCCATGAATTCTACAGGCCAGGTACATGCAGCCATGAATTCTACAGGCCAGGTAGAGCCATGAATTCTACAGGCCAGGTACATGCAACCATGAATTCTACAGGCCAGGTACAGCCATGAATTCTACTGGCCACGTACAGCCATGAATTCTACAGGCCAGGTACAGCCATGAATTCTACAGGCCAGGTACATGCAGCCATGAATTCTACAGGCTAGGTACAGCCATGAATTCTACAGGCCAGGTACATGCAGCCATGAATTCTACAGGACAGGTACATGCAGCCATGAATTCTACAGGCCAGGTACAGCCATGAATTCTACAGGCCAGGTACATGCAGCCATGAATTCTACAGGACAGGTACATGCAGCCATGAATTCTACAGGCCAGGTTCAGCCATGAATTCTACAGGCCAGGTACACGCAGCCATGAATTCTACAGGTCAGGTACAGCCATGAATTCTACTGGCCACGTACAGCCATGAATTCTACAGGCCAGGTACAGCCATGAATTCTACAGGCCAGGTACAGCCATGAATTCTACAGGCCAAGTACAGCCATGAATTCTACAGGCCTAGAATGTTTATAGTTCGATTTCACAGACACTATCAGTCAACTGACTTCACCTTCCTGGACTTTCTCTGCTCTCTGGGGAGCATACAACCCATGCAGACATAAAAAGCGCTGTGGACTTTGGACAGGAGTCTCAGTGCAGGAGGTGGTCTTATCGGGACTCGAACCCACAACCTTGCGGTCACAAGTCCAGCTACCCCGAGCAAGCATTTATATTGGACTGGTGAGCCTATCTGAGTCATGACACAAGCCATACAGGATATACACAGCACCAACCATCCACCTCTAGACATCATCAAGTGGCACGACCTGAACCATAGAGAGTGCCTCAATCAGTTATAATAACTATTTGAACAATTCATGTTATATAAAGTTTATAGGTAATGCTCTTTCTGGAAGTGACTGTGAACCTGTAGGCCATCAGATGTTGATAAAGGGTAAAGACCAGAAAATGCTATAATCACCTAACACAGGCTGTTTGCTTTACTAATATCCAAATGTTTATAACATATGGGGGGGGCTGCAAAAGTAATCCAAACACATTCAACAAAGGACATCTGTAAGCAAGTCAGATGAACCAGAGATTTGCAAAGGGTGTTTTGTAACTAGTGACCTATCAACTTCAGCACATACATGTGCAGCCAATCACCTTATGTTACATGGTTTTTATGTTTTGTCAACATTGCTGTTTACAAACATTAACAGCTTGTAGATCTATATAAAAGCTCATCCATCTATCTCAGAGGTTTTATATGAACCTTTTTCAACACGAAATACCTAAGAGTTCATTAAAATGTATGTAGAGTAAGTTAGGAATCACATAAATTCTATAGAAAAGATAGAAGAACAGCTGGTTGTAAGTCCAAAGTGCAACTTGTGACTGGTTTTAGTCCACATGAAAAATAGCCACAAAGGAACAGTTCTGAAATTCTGAAGACAAATGAATCAGTCAAGGTTTGACAAGGGCATGAAAATACTTCAAATATAGTAACTGTGAGGACAATCCCAAGATGGAAATCTATCTGCAGAGAACGTTTGATGGCCGTTGGACACATATCAGCTGAGAAGATGCCGGAATTACAGTCACATCGAGACTGGTGAATTATAGTAAGACATATTAATCTGACAACTGCTCACAAATAATTTAAATGTGTAAATTTACTGCAATTCTGGCTAAGCTGACAACACTGTCCTTTGTATATTAAAGGTGGTAAACCTGGATAAAAGGAAAATGGTTTCTATCAAATACTGCCTGTTTTTAAAATTATAGCATTTGTTTGGCAATCAATGATCTATAAAATTATAGATGAGTCTCCTTCACTGTTAAGTTATTGATTCCTTGGTACAGGACTGGCACCACCATAAGAGTCAGGTCTGTGACCACTGAGCATAAAATCACAATGAAGTCTTGCCTGCATTCTGCAGATACATTTCATTTTATATCTAATTTATCAATTTGTTTATTACTGATCTTAGTCCCATAGGATGCCTTCAGTCTTTTTATTAAATAAGGACAAGCAGTAAACATCAAGACTAGTTATTTTTTGCAAAAAGGAGATGAATTCAAATCAGACGGTTTCCTCTGAAAATCAAGTTGAATTAATACCTTAAATGTGCTGGTGTTTACAGGAAAAGGTCTATCCATCCAGGATTTAAATGGCATTAATTGGGCACATACATTTTGCTTTTAGTATGTTAATTAGGGCTGTGATACAGCAATACCCAGTCGTCCAGAGATTTATCCATATAATTTTGTAATGAGGCAGGTTTTGGGCACTAATCTAGCCCTAGATACAAATGTATGATCATTTTTGACTATTCATATCATCTCCATTTTAAAATAGTGCACACGGTTTAACAGGGAAGGCCTCTGGAAGAATTGACCTTCAGCCCAGGTCCAACCATGTATTATGGATAAAATTAAGATGATTATTTGAAAACATGAAATTAATACTGACTAGTGATTTTGGATAAAATATTAGTATGTTTTTATGACAAACACCCTTGTAAAATATATTAATAATTGGATTGATTGAAGGGAGAGCAAACAATATCAGTGTTCCCTTTTGCATCGCGTGATATACTGATACATCACACCAACCATGATATGCTAATGTATGCAGTATCTTACCTGTCTGGTTTCGTCCGGCTTTCCTTGGCCATATTTAAAATGCGGAGAAACTCTTGTGGTACTGAAGATGATGATTTTTTTGAATGTCCATTATCTCCATCTTCAGTATCATCACCATTAACGTCATCTGTTTCTTCAGAGGACACCGGTAGCCTTCCGTCTGAAGCTCCTGTGTCCTCACTCGCTCCTGCCCCCTGGCTAGCAGGTTTAACTTTGGTTTCCTTAGCGTCATCATCTCCTGTTTCCATCTCTGCTGCTTCAGACAGCTCAGGCATTTTGGACTGTTGCTGAAGCTGGACCCTCTTCTTAGCGAGGTTCTCCTAAAATCATGTGTACAACAAGTGAGAAGCTGAATATAATTATATATTCTTGTTTTAGAAGTACAGATAAGAACATCACTACACAGAGTGAATAACTCTTCCAGAGTAAATATAAACCCCAATAGATCAACTCCTTATACTGGATAAACACTAAAATTTCAATGGGATCCCCCCTTCCCTTTTCCAAGTCCCACACCCCCACACAGTGTCAAAGAAATTGATAAAGCAACTTTTGCATAATTCTGATAAGAGACAAACGAAGAAACTTTCCAACTGATACAGGTCAAAACATAACCTCTAGGTTGGAGATAATAATCTGTTTCAATTCATCCTCTACAGGTGTGTATAAAGTGCAGTGCATATCCTGAGATGACCTAGAAATTTTGCACACAATTAGTCAAGACAGGTTTTGCAACAAACAGCTTTGTACCATGACCCAGTGAGCCAACCACAGCACAGGTGAGGCAGGAACACCATGTGATGAGATTCATCTATCTGCTACTGCAGCAAACAATACCTACATACCATGTACTTATATGCAAAAGGTGACATCTAGTAGCAGGAAGAGACACTACAAGAAGTTTACCATACTCTGTTTTAAACCATCAAAATTTTAGTCACAAAACCTGTTTTAAAACAGCATACAGCTTTTAAATTACATTAATTGTGGACATGTGCCCGACAATGCCTCTGTATCTTTGGTTAAACCTGCA
Source organism: Sipunculus nudus (assembly GCA_026874595.1). Classification (NCBI taxonomy): domain Eukaryota; kingdom Metazoa; phylum Annelida; class Sipuncula; order Golfingiida; family Sipunculidae; genus Sipunculus; species Sipunculus nudus. Next base: position 84,191,821 of record CM049311.1, on the reverse strand, counting down.
AGCACAGTTGGGATTGTTAAGAGTAAAAATACACAAGCTAGAGGTACCGTGTTGTGTTATTCTTCCATGCCCCCCTGTTCCCTCCCCCCCCCCCCTAAAACCTTCAAATGATCAGTCCATGGCCTGTTGGAGGCACTGTCAGGAAGACACAATAACATGTACACTGATAAACCTTCTAGACGTTTAATCTTAATGTACACTGATAAACCTTCTGGATGTCTAGTCTTACATGTACACTGATAAACCTTCTGGATGTCCAGTCTTACATGTACACTGATAAACCCTCTAGACGTTTAATCTTACACGTACACTGATAAACCTTCTGAATGTCCAGTCTTACATGTACACTGATAAACCCTCTAGACGTTTAATCTTACATGTACACTGATAAACCTTCTGGACTTCCAGTTTTACATGTACACTGATAAACCTTCTGGATTTCCAGTCTTACATGTACACTGATAAACCTTCTAGACATTTAATCTTACATGTACACTGATAAACCTTCTGGAAGTCCAGTCTTACATGTACACTGATAAACCTTCTGGATGTCCAGTCTTACATGTACACTGATTAACCCTCTAGACGTTTAATCTTACACGTACACTGATTAACCTTCTGGACTTCCAGTTTTACATGTACACTGATAAACCTTCTAGTCATCCAGTGTTACTGGTACACTGATACACCTTCTAGACGTCCAGTCTGACACATACACTGATAAACCTTCTGGACGTCCAGTCATACACATACACTGATAAACCTTCTGGACGTCCAGTCTTACTCGTACACTGATAAACCATATTTCATGGAGAGGCCAGCAAGATAAAACCAAGGGATTTTAGCTCTTAAGTCCACTGCCTTAATCATGAGGCCAAGTCCTGTTCCGCTTCTAAATGTCCCCACTCCATATAGACCTATTATAAGTTTTTGGTGGCAATTTGATCACAACCACCTCTCAGCCTGTAACTAGGAAAAGGAAGTTCACCCATGATACCAGTCCACTGGTGTACCACAGTGTTTATTGCCCTCACCAGGATGGTATTTGTTCATCCCAATTCATGTGTGTGTTTGAGTGTTTGAATTTTGTTCACATCATAACTCATGAACACAATTATGAACAGAATCTCATGAATTTCAGGGCATTTAATGAATTAGCCAATGAAGAATTGATAAGATTTTAGTGTGGATCTGGCGTATGATCCACCTTATGGAAAATCATCAAGGAATATTCACTAATGTAGCAACTTGTGCAAGAAATAACCTTGGAATATGGACTGAATAAGTGAATGCAAACACAGGTTGGGGAGCTTCCCACAATTATTTAGGAACCCCACATGGCTGAGGCTTGCATTTCCAAGAATGCAGATTTAAAGTTCATAATGTAACAATACTGAAACTGACACGCTGTACATTTAGTTCATGGCTGAACATGATCTTGCCGAGCTGCAGGATAGGACAAGTTTATAAGAATATGACTAGGTCCCTGCTGGACAAACTTGATACTGGGTCAAATCTGCACAAAATCTGGCAATGACTGGGTCACATCTGGACAAACTGAACAAACTTTGAAATTCCTGGGTCTTAAACTGGATTAATAAGCAGATGTTTACTTTCTCCGGACAGACATTTCTCACATTCAAAAGGCCACCACTAAAAGTCCTGCCAATATACAAGTGACCCATAGGTCATGAGGCTCAGCTGCCAAGCATGATGTGTGACATCATGGGCTGAGATTCACTACTTCCAGTCAAATTTTTTAAGAACCTATTTGCCAATTTTGTTGAAACGTTTTACAATGACAGAAATATACATATGTCTGGTTTAAACACAGTGAATTGATTGTCGAGGGAAAATGTATGGTTGTTGAGCTATCAGGAACTAATTCCAAAGCTTGCTTGATACCTGTCAGTCTCAAAAGGAACACCACACAGGCCAAATATAAGGGTAAACATTTAGCAAAAAATTCAAAGAAATCAATGCAAGAACTATTGAGAAAGGGGTGCTTCTGTATGAATTATTATTCAATACAAACCAACTGTACTGAACTTTCGTAAACAATGGTCAAATTTATTAAGAAATCTTTGACTGAATCCTTTGCAAGATTACATTTGTATATGTCCCACTGCATTCACATTAACAGTTCTTGAGATAATATGTTCAAAAGGAATTAAAGAGGGCTACCTGGTGGCCATATTGGATTTCTGACAGGTCAGAATTCGGACAACAAACATCCTCCAAAAGGAACCAAACATTAAAAACTAGAATATCAGAAGAAGCTGACAAAAGCCCTCAGCCAAAAGAAGTGTTTGTAGGTGGTAATTTGTTCTCACATGGATGTATGTCTCAGTTAAAAAAATTTAAACTAAAGAGGTATGTAGTACCTTTGCAAGTATGGTTAGACCGATCACATGCAGGACTTAAGGTTCAAGGCATATCATTATACCATCATAACAATCCACCCAGTAGTTCCTAAGAAATGCTCATATGTTTTTTTCTATTCTAAGCTCTGTGACCTCGAAAAGTAGGTTAAGATCACCAATCTTTGAACTTGAGCAAGATTTTGTGCATCAGCAGTGAAGAAATGAAGTTCCTGTGTTGAATACCAATCGAGATATCCCCCTCACAAGGCCAAAGTTGAAAAATCTGATAAAAATTCATTAACAAGGGACCTATGGGTCACGACGCTCAGCTGTTATATATGATAAAAAAATATTATTTAGAAATGAGGCACATGCTGGTTTTGTGTGGTAATAAATATAAGCTGTATTATGAGTTGTTGTTGTTTAGCTTATGTATGATTTTGATAGTACCTTTGGAGACAGGGAAGAGGATTGATTTCATTTATTTTATTAACAAATGGAGTACTATTGTCACACAGATTTTGACTTGGCCATATAACTTATAAGCAGAACATATAATATAAAAGTTTAACTATTTATTAAAAAAAATTACACATATTGTCCCAAATATAATTTTTATAAAAAATAATAAGAGAATCATATGATTTTTTTAAATGAAATATAACTGATATGATTATTAAAATAATATTAAAGAATATAGTCATGAATGCATTCATGAATACATTTTGAAAGTATTTGCACGAGTATTCATATACTTTCATTTTTACCTGAATTCCTATTCTTTATGCAAGAAATTTTATAATGGAGTACATAATCATATTCGTATTTAAATACAATACAAAGTATTCGCACCATGTCTGGTATTTATTCAGTTTCACCAACCAATGATGTTGAGAATCCAGAATATACAAAATTCACACATTTAAATAATGATCATAAGTACCTGGTTTTATGGCTTTTATTTATTTAAAAAAATAACTGTAAAAAATTCATTTTGGACTAATTTCACATCAATGTACACACTAGACACAGTAGGAATCTAGATTAATATTATCAACTGCATCTTTGTCTATCATTAATTTCCTTCATAAGATCCCTAGTGATTAGTAATGAATAATATGATTAACTTCTTTATCATTAAAATTGAACTGAAAAATGCCATAGGTGACTTCATGGTGTTATTTGGAATATGTGACATTCTACCCATCGATACAAGATTCTTATATCATCAGTAACTGCAAGTTAATTTCCTGTTATTATCAACTAACAAATTCCTTTTCTATTTTTCTTTAATTTGTTATTAAAAACCAATAAAAATTTATTAATTTATTGTTATGTTATTGGTTAAAACTACTAGATGAGTTGGGTTGGACACCTGGATCAACTGTGGCTGGCCATAAGCTGCCTGGATTCCTGTATGCCTCGCCTCAAGCGTGCATAATTTGATGAAAGGTCAACAAGGTCAACATACAGGTGACTCAAGAGGGGCTGGAGAGAGCCAAAGTCTGACAGGGTCTCATAAAAAACATTAATAAAAGCTACAATTTTTGGCCAATTTCTTTCAGCTTTCTAAACTAAAAAGCTGAAATCCTAATGTGTGCATGATATGAAAATTATATCAACAGTGCTCACAGGACACAAATGTGCCATGGTCACAGTTGGGCAAAATTTAAGGTACTAATTTTATATTTATACTAATAACTTATAAAATTTGAAAATTCAGAACTAATTTTGGGTATTCAATTGAATCTTGATTAAATAATGTTACATCCCTGACAAAAAAATTTCTAGCTTCAGCAATGCCCTTGTTAAGGGAGTAAATATATTTTCTGGATTTTTTACAAAGTGCATTATGTTTGGGCCCATAACTTAAAACAATTACGCAATACTGACATCATTTCTGGCATGTGCTTAGAGAATGTATAGAAAAATATATATATTATATATGATTAAAGTCAGAAAAGTGGTTTTGATATTAGGCAGTCTTGAAGTGTAACAATGGGTTTTTAATGGAAAAATGAAGTTTTTCATTAATATCTCAAAGGTATTATGTCCTAGTGACCAAATTCTTGGCATGGTAGGGGATTTTGGAGACATCTAACTGTATGCCGAATTTAAGGAACTAAGAGCTGAAGCTGGGGAGCTGAGCTCTTGCAAACTGCATAACACTAGCTTGATGTAAACAATGTGTTACATGGTGCTTGAAAACTTATTAAAATCTACAGTTTTTGATCAACTGGTTTCAAATTTTTGGTGTTAACAGTTGAAATGCTAACAAAAACATGCTGTGAAAATTAAATCCACAGTACTTACAGGAAAAAACGTGCCATGGTCAAAGTTGGGCTAAATTTAAGGTACCAATTTTTTATTTTTATTTATATTTTAGAAAATTTAAAAGATTTTCATCTAATTTTGGGTATACAATTTAATTTTGATTAATTAAAGTTATATTACTGGAAAAAAGGTTGATAGCTTTAACATTTTTTGTGTTAAGTGATCAAATATCTTTCCTGATTTTTTATAAAATGCATTATGTTTGGGCCCATAACTTTTTTAAATTAAATAATACAGACATAATTTCTGGCATGTACATAGGAACTATATAGAGGAATATTTATGGTAAATATGAGGAAAAACAGATGTGTGGTTTTGATATTAGGCAGTCCTGAAGTGTGAAAATAGGTTTTTAATAAAAAATTGAGGTTTTTCCTTAATTTCTCAAAGGAACGAAGTTGCAAAGACCCAGTATTCGGCTTGGTAGGAGATCTTGGGGACATCTAACATTATGCCGAATTTTGGATTCCTACGTCTTACGGTTTCAAAACGTGCCACATCTACGGACGGACGGACGGACGGACGGACGGACAGACGGACGGACGACGGACAATGGACCACGACTATAGCTCAGATGACTTATAGTCAGCTGAGCTAAAAATCAGAAATTGTAGGTGGCACCACCAAAATTGTGCAGCAGGCGCAGATCATCAGTCCCAAAAACAATATCAAGTTTTGTTAAAATCCACCCAATGGTTCCTGAGAAAGTGTTTTTCAATAATCAGCTCTAAAACGTTCAAAAATAGGTCAAGGTGACCCATCTTTGAATCTGACTCAGATTTTGTCGATATACATCTTCACTGAAGAAATAAAATTCCTATGATGAATCCTTTTACAGATATCCCACTCACAAGGTACAAGTTAACGGACACTGGACGGATGGATTTGCAGCTTGGGTGAGGACAATAGCCCATCAACCTTAGGACTGAGGGATAAAAAAATAGGTACCTGGTGACCACATTTGGATTTCTGTCAGGTCTGAAATCTGACAACTAACATCCTCTAAAAGGGACCAAAAATTAAAAAAAAAATCACAGAAACTGCACTGACAAAAGGATTTCTAAGGTGACTACCTAGCAGACATATGGGATTCTGACAAGTCTGACATTTGATATCACACATCCTCCAATAATAGACCAAACTTGTGGCAATTTCTCCAATGTATGTTACATAAATGAATGTCAAAAACAATTCAAAAAGCATGATCAGGTTAGAGAGCTCTCATATCATATTTTTCATGACATGCAAATGTAAAAAGTGTAAGACCAATATTTTTTTAATAATCACTTTGCTTATAAGTGGGGTCAGCAGGGAAGGTAAACTGCAAAACTTGAAAGAAAAGAAATGCAGGAAGCACCACTAAAAGTATGTAAAACAAATAAAGCCATCCTAAATCCAGGAACAGACCCACAAATTATCAGAACAAACACTTGCTGGTATATCTGATGTTTTGTATAAAAAAAATTTAGGTATCTAGGAAACCATGCTTATTACTATGATTCCATAAAATAAACTGCAGAATGTTCCCATAACCTTTTAAATCACTAGCTAAACCATAATACAATACAAAGTCTTAAGCCTACCTTTGGTGACAGTTTTTGTTAAGCACTATAACCATGTTCTTATCTTTAAAAGGGCTGATTCAAAGGGAACCATATATCACAAGCGTTGCTCACAATTATGGCCACACAGTGAGATTTACCAGTTGGAGTGCGATGGTTAATACAAGAAAAATAGAGATGATCTATGAAGTAAGTTTTAATTGTGAACATCTCTGACCAATGACCTTGGCCTTTTGCCCACATTATCAATTGGATCCTTTCTAGAGTGATGGGTAACTACAAACCACTTAAAACTACAGACCACTTAAAACTGCATAGGCTTCATGATCCCAGCCCTTACAGTTAAATTGGTGCCCTGCGGCCGGCCATGCCCGCCAGACGGACAGACAGAAGGACAATGGACAAAGACCCATCACTATAGCACAGCATGACTGGAAGTCAGCTGAGCTTAAAATGATGTTTGTGACTACTGGACTGTAGTGTCTATCTAGCCGTAGGGTTCAGCTGACTGTAGGGTCTATCTAGCTGTAGGGTTCAGCTGACTGTAGGGTCTATCTAGCTGTAGGGTTCAGCTGACTGTAGGGTCTATCTAGTTGGAAGGTCTACTTGACTGTAGGGTCTATCTAGCTGTAGGGTTCAGCTGACTGTAGGGTCTATCTAGCTGTAGGGTCTAGTTGACTGTAGGGTCTATCTAGCTGAAAGATCTACTTGACTGTTACACTAAGGGTCTATCTAGTTGTAGGGTCTACCTGACTGTAGGGTCATATAGCTGTAGGGTTCAGCTGACTGTAGTGTTTATCTAGCCGTAGGGTTCAGCTGACTGTAGGGTCTATCTAGCTGTACGGTTCAGCTGACTGTAGGGTCTATCTAGCTGTACGGTTCAGCTGACTGTAGGGTCTATCTAGCTGAAAGATCTACTTGACTGTTACACTAAGGGTCTATCTGGTTGTAGGGTCTACCTGACTGAAGGGTCTATCTAGCTGTAGGGTTCAGCTGACTGTAGTATCTATCTAGCCATAGGGTTCAGCTGACTTTAGGGTCTATCTAGCTGTAGGGTTCAGCTGACTATAGGGTCTATCTAGCTGTAGGGTTCAGCTGACTGTAGGGTCTATCTAGTTGGAAGGTCTACTTATCTGTTACACTAAGAGTCTATCTAGTTGTAGGGTCTACTTGACTGTAGGGTCTATCTAGCTGTAGGGTTCAGCTGACTGTAGGGTCTATCTAGCTGTAGAGTTCAGCTAACTGTAGGGTCTATCTAGTTGACTATTACACTAAGGGTCTATATAGTTGTAAGGTCTACCTGACTGTAGGGTGTATCTAGCTGTAGGATCAAGCTGACTATAGGGTCTATCTAGCTGTAGGGTCTAGCTGATGGTAGGGTCTATCTAGCTGTGGGGTCAAGCTGACTGTAGGGTCTATCTAGCTGTAGGGTTCAGCTGACTGTAGGGTCTATCTAGTTGGAAGGTCTACTTGACTGTAGGGTCTATCTAGCTGTAGGGTCGAGCTGACTGTAGGGTCTATCTAGTTGTAGGGTCTAGCTGACTGTAGGGTCTATCTAGCTGGAAGGTCTACTTGACTGAAGGGTCTTTCGACTTTAGGGTCTATCTAGCTGAAAGATCTACTTGACTATTACACTAAAGGTCTATATAGTTGTAAGGTCTACCTGACTGTAGGGTGTATCTAGCTGTAGGGTCAAGCTGACTATAGGGTCTATATAGCTGTAGGGTCTAGCTGACAATAGGGTCTATCTAGCTGTGGGGTCAAGCTGACTGTAGGGTCTATCTAGCTGGAAGATCTACTTGACTATTACACTAAGGGTCTATCTAGTTGTAAGGTCTATCTAGCTGTAGGGTAGAGCTGGTTGTAGGGTCTAGCTGACTGTAGGGTCTATCTAGTTGGAAGGTCTACTTGACTGAAGGGTCTATCTGACTGTAGGATCTATATAGCTGAAAGATCTACTTGACTATTACACTAAGGGCCTATCTAGCTGTAGGGTCGAGCTGACTGTAGGGTCTATCTTTAGTTGTAGGGTCTAGCTGACTGAAGGGTATATCTAGCTGGAAGATCTACTTGACAATTACACTAAGGGTCTATCTAGTTGTAAGGTCTACCTGACTGTAGGGTCTATCTAGTTGGAAGGTCTACTTGACTGAAGGGTCTTTCTGACTATAGGGTCAATCTAGCTGTAGGGTCTACCTGACTGCACAGTCTATTAAGCTATGGGGTTTTACCTTGATATAGGGGCTACCTGGATTCAGGGTTTACCTAGCTGTAGGGTCTACCTGATTAACCTGGATGTAGGGAATACTTTGCAATAAGGACTTCCCACCTGTAGGATCTATCAAGCTGTATAGTCTACATTCCTTTGTATCTACCTGGCAATGGATCTACCTGGATACAGGGTCTCCCTAGTTATGCATTTGCAAACTTAACTGAATCTGATGAAATTTCCTGATCAAAGCATTAAAACCTGTTTCTGGTGTTTAAAGTTCTTAAAATTATAATATATTATAAATGAATTTTAAAGAATCAGATACTAATATCCAATTTTACTCTTCAGTAAACATTTGGTAAATACTGAGATTTGACAAATAAAGCTTACATTAACAAGAGTAATAATGAAGAAAGAATTGGACATAAAAAAAAGGGTAAAAGTCACCTTGTGAAGTACTGCCCTGACAACTGCGTCCATTGTTATGCACACACACCAGTAAACACACACATGAATATGACTTGGGCACATGAATCAGGTATCAATATACTGTACAATTAGTACTGTCGGGCCTGTATCACTTCTATTATTGGTACAATATATGTGCCTTGTACTTATCATAGAATATGCATGCTCGCAATACTATCATTATATAGCAGACATAAAATACTTGGCATGCAGTCACCTTACTGGAAACTCAGCTGTGAAAGTAGCAATAATAACTCAAACCTCCATCAGAAATCATTCCCAGTTGACTTTGGTCTGGCCAGTCAAGCAACTATCTGCATTCCGACCCACATGTACATGCGATGGTGAGCCTGGTACAGCTTGCTGGCAAGTATGGATCATAACAGTATCAGAACTGCCTGATGCGTGATGTATATATATATATACCTGGCTGGAACACACTGAAACTAATTTGTATCTTTGCCTCCTAACAACACTGCCCTTGACCATGCAGGCCAGACTTTCTATACACCACTGGGCAAGCTGCAACAGCCCTATGTACAGGTTTCTTTTATGAAGCTGGCCTGATAATACCTCAAACATGTGGGGGCTGGCAGGTCAAGTGCTGACTAACCCACCTAAGTGCTGGTACTCATGCTGCACTGGCTTAGAACAAGCCAGCCATTTTCAAAGGAACATATTAGTACACACTGAATATCCACCGTGATAAACAGGGAAGGTCCCAATATTAATAAAAATATTATCCAGATATAAAAATATGATGTGAGAGAGAAAGACAGAGACACAGAGACAGCAAAAGGGCGAGAAAGAGGGAAAATGAAAAAGAGAGAGCCAAGAAGAGTGATGCAGAGAGACAGGCAGACAGGGACAGACAGAGACAACAGAAAAGATAGACAGACAGAGACAGCAAAAGAGAGAGAAAGATAGAAAATAAAAAGTGAGAGATGAGGAGAGACACAGAGACAAGCCGACAGAGACAGCAAGAGAGAGAGACAGACAGACAAAGTGACTGGGAAAAGAGAGAGCCTGCCTGGAGATTCAGTCAGCCTAGAGAGAAGGTTGAAAAGGAAGAGGAAAGAAGGGAAGAAAAGCTGATACTCAACCTTAAAAGCCTCAGCAGATCAAGTCAAGTTAAATATTATAATACATGTCATAAATGAAAGTTAGCAGTTTATTATCAAATCCCTTGCATGTACCTTTGCACAAGTGGACCAGTTCTTCATTATCATGCAAAAGATCTTTCTTATACAAAGCAAATAAACCAGTAAAACTAAAAACTATCAATCATATCTAATGCTGTTACACACACACACACACACAATCACTAATATTGCTTTGCTTGAATATGAATATTCACTGTGAATAAAACCACCAAAATATCTGATGAAAAGGGGAGGGTCCAATCACCTTCAAACCCCAACTGATTGTAGCTGTATATATATATATATACACACACACATACAGTATATATTATTATAACTACATACTTAGCTATTACAGATAATAATTAAAGCATAAACAACTTTTAACTATATGATGAAATAAGCTGACCAAGAGATGAGAACAGGTGAAGATGATCACCTGAAGAAGCAATAAAATGGATTTTAACTGGCTAAAAACTCAGGTAATCTACAATTATTCAAGATTCTAACCTGGAATGTATGGTTGACAACAACACCGCTTCACTGGTACATTTCTGGTCAGTTTGTCATCACAAGAAAGTCACGTATCAAAATATATGTCCAAACAATGACAAATAAAAGCTGTGGTTTTCTTTCTGCACCATATAATAACAAAATGCCGTGCTCGGCTGAGTACCACACAAATATGTAAATGGATTTGTTGAAGTCAGTGATCCTTTGAGGTCAGTTTGGTTTGATGTATATGCTCACAGCGCTTATAAATAAGTCTAAAAATATCATTCTATGTCATCAATAGACTGATGTGGGATGTCTCACAAAATATTACAACATAAAAATCTGGGGTAGAATAGTTACTATGACACCTGTCAAGGTAGTGCTAATGATTAACTTTTTTTAACACATGCTATGTGGGAGGTGCATTCTCTTATGACTGCATTAAATAAGGTATAATCAGTGTGCTGTACATTATAAACAGTTTACAACAATATATTTCTACTTGAACTGTTTTGTAAATTATTTCAGTGCCTACTCAATGATAAGTCATCCAAGATATAATTTTTTTTTTTACTTTATTTTTGGGATAAAACAGTTCGCAACACCTTAGAAAAGGGATGTGTATCTAAAAGTGAACACAATGGTTCTGGATGACTAAACTTTATTCAACCATGGAAACTCATGATGAACTATAACTAAACAAACTTCAAAGACTCTGTGTCCAAAAACTAGATGCTAAAGTCTTGAACTCTCGAACATACTTTTGCCTCAACTGCTAGCAGACTACTTGTTTATATTTCAGTCATTAAACATATAATGCCAACCTTTTAATAACAGTGCACTGTTTTTTTGCACATACATATGACACTCCAATTTCAATATGAGTACATTTAGAACTGGGGAGGTGGTCAAGGTGTCTGGCTCATGATCGAGAGGTTGTGAGTTTGAATCCCGATCAGACCCCCACCGTGTGAAGACCCTTGGGCAAGGTCGATCCAAGCAGCAAGTGTGCCCCTGTCCACCCAGCAGCAGAAATAGGTACCAGTAAATACTGAGAAGGTTAATACCTGCGATGGACCAGCATCCCATCCAGGAGGAGTATAACTCCTGGGTTGCTTCAGGCTACAGAAACCAAGATAAGCTCCTGCCTGATGAGCCACTAGGCTTTGGTGTAAAAACCCAACAGACTGTAATACCTTTTACATTATGAACTGACTCAGCGCATATTGACCAGGCTCTTGTTTAAATGTTATCATGTTATTAACACAACCTCATAACAACCAGCTACCAGGCCTGACAAAAGGTGCAAAGCTGCCATTTCCTGTTCAGTTTCAAAACTAAGAGTATGGCAGCAAGGTCATAGTATCATTGTATCAAAACAATAACATTTCCCACTCAGTCCCTTTTATGCAATAATGGTAAAAATCTTATCAGTTACTCTATAAACAGGAAACACTGAATATCACTACCTGAAATCTCCGAGCTATCTCACCAATAACCATGTATTGCCATTTTTATTGCCAGCATTTCAAACTTTTCAAGTTTTGAAGGTGTGCCAAGCTGCAGTGATTGTAAGATACAAAGCCATAAAACATTCAGTAAGCAGTCTCTTGATAAGCATAAACACACCTACAAACTGGATGAGGGTCAACAGAATTCATTGATAACGGTTTGTCATGTAATGTGTGCTGCAGATAAGGATATTATCAGCCACAAGGTATTTTTTGTTATTTATCATACCATACAAAATAAGACAAAGTATTCATATTATGGAAGAGGTATTTTTTACAAGAGGCAACACATCTTGATCCATACATAGAAATGTTACAATTGCAGACAGATAAGTCTGACTACAGCGCTACCTAATATATTTACTGATGAATATATTACACATGGAAAGAGCAAGGATGATTGTTGATTTATTTAATAAACTAGAGGTGTTGGAACGACACGAATGCCCCCGCCTAGGGCAAATTAGAAACATTTGTTAAAATTTGTAGTTCAGGAGGTTTCGTATGGTCAAAAGTAGGTCAACAAGGGCAAAATACAAACTATCTATAACGGGTCATTATCAAGCAACACACCAAAAATCAGGCCAGTATCTGCAGGCACTGTGAAAAAGAGTCCATACATGTGCAAACATTAGGCCAGTATCTGTAAGCATTGCATTGCAAAACTAGATTATTAGAAAAAGCTGATAATCAGTTATAAATTTAAATTGGAGTGGTATGTACCATGTTTCATAACAATCCACCAAATGCTTCCTGAGAAATAAGCTCCTAAGTTTTTTTCTATACTAAGCTCTGTGACCTTGAAAAGTAGGTCAAGATCACCCATCTTTGAACTTGACCAAGATTTTGTAAATATCATGCATTAGCACTAAAGAAATGAAGTTCCTGTGTTGAATACCTTTGGAGATATCCTGCACAAAAGGCCAACATTAAAAAATCTGATAAAAATTCATAAAAAAATCAGAAATTGTAGGTGGTGCTACCAAAATTGTGCAGCAAGCACAGACCGTCATTCCAAATGATCATAGTAAGTTTTGTGAAAATCCACACAATGGTTCCTGAGATATTAGCTTCTGAGTGTGTTTCTATAATCATCTCTAAAACAAAGAAAAATAGGTCAAGGTTACCCATCTTTGCACTTGACCAAGATTTTGTTGATATACATCTTCAATGATGAAATAAAATTCCAACGGTGAATCCTTTTAGAGATATATCCCGCTCACAAGGCCAAAATTGAAAAATCCGATAAAAATTGATTAAAAAATCAGAAATTGCAGGTGGCGCCACCAAAATTGTGCAGCATGTACAGACCATCAGTCCCAATGATCATAGTTAGTTTTGTGAAAATCCACACATTGGTTCCTGAGATATAAGCTTCTGAGTGTTTTTCTATAATCAGCTCTAAAATGTAGAAAAATGGGTCAAGGTCACCCATCTTCGAACTTTACTGAGATTTTTATCGATATACATCTCTACTGATGATATAAATTTCCAACAGTGAATCCTATAGAGATATTCCACTCACAAGGTAAAAGTTAAAAGATGCGGACGGATGGACGCCAGACGGACAGACAGACGGAAGGACAGCTTGGGTGACGACAATAGCCCATCAGCCTATGAGCTGAGGGCTAAAAACAGCTGTACATGTACATTTGTCATGAAAATGTATATTTTTCATGAAATTTTCTATTTTTAGGAGCCGTAAAACAATCAAATGTAGGTCAACCGTGACGAAACGCGAACTCGATCTGAAACTGGTCATTATCTGCCCACACACCAAAAATCAGGCCAATATCTGCAGGCATTGCTAAAAAAAAGTCCGTACATGTGTATTTGTCATGAAAATTTCTATTTTTCATGAAATTTTCTCTGTTCAGGAGCCGTAAAAGGTCAAAAGTAAGTCAACTTGGACGAAATGCGAACTCGATCTGTAACTGGTTAATATCTGACCACACACCAAAAATCAGGCCAATATCTGCAGGCATTGCGAAAAAAAGGCATGTGTATTTGTCATGAAAATGTCTATTTTTTATGAAATTTTCTAAGTTATGGAGCTGTAAAACGGTCAAAATTAGGTCAACTGGGACGAAATGCAAACTCGATCTGAAACTCGTCATTATCTGCCCACACACCAAAAATAAGGCCAAAATCTGCAGGCATTGCGAAAAAAAAGTCCGTACATGTGTATTTGTCATGAAAATTTCTATTTTTCATGAAATTTTCTAAGTTTAGGAGGCGTAAAACGGTCAAAAGTAGGTCAAACGGGACAAAACGCGAACTTGATCTGTAACTGGTCATTATCTGCCCACACACCAAAAATCAGGCAAATATCTGCAGGCATTGCGAAAAAAAATCCGTTCAACTGTTTGATTTTGGAATGACGGAATGACAGAAGGACGGACATGGGTAAAACTATATGCCCCGGCCACTTTGTGGCGGGGGCATAACAAAATGGTATATTTTTCCATTACCTCACTTATTTCCCATATTTGCTTATTTTTAGATTTTATTCAAGTATATTATTATATATCTGTTCTTTACCAAGAACATTCACAGATCAGATAAAGCCCGCGATCACTTCAAACTCTTTATTCCAAGATGGCGGTGGACTCGGTTACCGTTACCCGAATGAAAACACACTTGAGTACCCGGATATAACCTCCCATCATAATGCCATATTCTGACTGACGGACATAACAGAATACATAACATATATAAATGTAAAACACAATGTGTTTAAAAATGCATGCACAAGGAACCTGTGTGCATTAAACCAAAATGTGCACAACCATTTTTAGTAAAACTGGGGGAAATATGCACAACCCCCTTAAACTGTATAGACTGATCACAGACAGAAACAGACTGGTTTATAATCTGGTTCTGGTTACCTAACCATCACTTCAGGCAGCATAGACAGCTATAGAGTTTGATTTCAATAGATTTTGGAAATTCTCATAAGGAATATGGTCAGGCAGCAATGATTGGTGTGTGACCAGTAAGTGTGGCTTTCTGACTGTTCCGTTACTTTGTAGGATTTCTTTCATAAATGAAAATATAATGCAAGAATTTCACCAAAGTGACCAAACTAAAAAGGCTGTTCAAATTTAGAATAATTGTTATTATTCAGGTAAACTAACTATTTGCCAGTTTTAAGGTCAGCATGACAGATTAACTTACTCATGTTACCTGTGACTATTAATGGCCTCACATTGGTTGATGTAGGTATCTATTCTTAGAGAGCTGGAGAGAGTTATTAATCATACAGTAATATCTTACTGAGATATCTTACAGCTTGAGCCAGAATTGTGAAAGGAGTGGTGCACTGCAGTCCCCCCAACCCCCAGACACATACAAAATCACAATTTTCTTGCCCTGAACTAAAAAGTTTTATTACATAATTTAGGAAAAATGTTGTCCATGAGAAGACCCAACCTAATCTATGGAAAAGTCTAAGGAACTACATGACCTTAAAGTGCACAACCCACTCCGGAAATTTCACTTTTGATGGGGTAAAAAAACATACAATATTAAGATATAGTTGATGAAAAATCAGATGGCAATGCCTACAAAATTTGTTTGTGATCAGTTTAACCACTGCTATGACAAGATGGTAACAGATGGTAGGTTGGTTAATGACAGAGCGCCACCACACTGGTACATTATCACTCAGGTGCCAAGACCTCTACCTTCCACGAGAATAAAAACCTGCTGATTGGGTGCGAGACACCATGTTTGTCTTATAACTAGTCAAGCCTTTTTCCAACAAGATGATCACTGGACCATGTAGCTCTGGGTTGCTTGGAAAAACGTAGGGATATACACATATATACACAAGTTCATTCAAGATATGAGCAGTTGTTATATTTTAACACCTAACATTTTAAGATTTTCATGATAAAAATCACAAAACTGTAATATTCAGAACCTTTGACGATGACAGTGAATACACAAACTTTTATCTTAGTAATTAATGCATCCTGCCTCAGAAAGCTGAATCAGTTAAAGTAATTAATTAATATTGCCATATGCATTTTCAATATTTCAATAACATTATTATTAATCAACATTGTACAATTTTAAAAACTAAAACCAATGTATAAAGCTCAACATGCATGACGGAAAATGTTAACAGTTAACCTGAAAAAAAAAATACAAATTAAAACTTGCAATGAAATATAAAAAAAAGTTTAAATACTGGTTATATTATAAAGTTGAGCCATATGTGCAAGCTGAAAGGTTTTAGTCCAACAGTTTGACTAAAAATGGGTCCAAAAGCTTTTTCAAGAAGTGGGTCTCATGGCATTGACCTATGATCCTGTAACCTTAAAATCTGTAGGGTTCTTTATTCATAGGTGGGTGAGCCATTTGTCAAAGATGAAAGATTTTGGTCAAGTACGGTTTGGCTTAAAATGGGTCCACAAGCTTTTTCAAGAAGTCAGTCCCATGGCTTTGACCTTTGACCGAATGACCTCAAAATCGATAGGGTTCTCAATCCATGGGTGGGTGAGCCATATGCGCAAGATGTAGGTTTTGGTCAAATGGTTTGGCTTATATGGGTCCACAAGCTTTTTCAAGAAGCGGGTAGAATGGCCTTGCCCTTTTACCTCAAAATTGATATGGTTCTTCATCCATGGGTGGGTATATGTCAAAGATGAAAGGTTTTGGTCAAACAGTTTGGCTTAAAATCCATCCACAAACCATTTCTGGACAGACAGACACACAAACAGAGGCTTTACTATATCCCATCCTGAGGGGATAATAAAGTGAATTACTTTTTTAAGTTTATAATAATAGCATGTGCTTTAAACAGTCTATTAAAACTGTTTATGTGAAAATCTTGTAAAGACTTTCTCTGATTTACTGTTTAAGATCTTCTGTTTTTCTCAAACCCAGTTTTAAAATTCATAAATAATTTGCTCAAAACAACATCAATGGAACCAAAATGTGAGGATTCACTCACAAATTAAGCATTAACATGTGTATGACCACAAACGATACTGTCGCTGGTCCCGGTTATCAGAGAGGTTCCTTCTTGTTTCTCCAAACCATACTGACATCTATTATGTACAAAATGTTAAAACACACTTTAATGAAGAACCAGTGACCAGGAAAATACTCCAAAGTAAACTGAGCAACTATAATAAGTCAAATACTCAAGTCGCAATAGAGGAAGAAGATATGAAAGAAGCTATAGATGCAAGAGCAGTGAACACTCAAGTACCATCACCAAGTGTTAACAAGCACTACGGTGGCAATGTCACAAGCAGTCACATCACCTAACTAGAATACGGGTAGTGGACAAGCCATTAATTTTCATGAGTAGGAAGTACCTTGTACCTGTACCTGTAACTAAAATACCTGTACCTAGAACAAGGTACTCCAGGTACATTTTCATACTTTCAGTTTTTTTTTAAGTTTTTTTCTCTTTTAGTATTAAATTTGGTTACCTGTCGTGTAAGATAATCAGCAAGCCATCAATGTGATAAACTACTCACGAATTGAATTGTTATCACACCTCCAGAATGATCACAAGTGTGAAATCAGCTGTAACCACTAACTGAGCAAATCATTCGAGCTGTCCACTTAATAGACTTTCATTACACTTGAATATCATGTTTGTGAATGGATGGTGTTATACTGTACTTGGTGTACTTATTGAACTTTCAGTAGACTTGAATATCATGCTTGTGAATGTATGGTGCCATACAGATAATAAGTTCTCATAAAATATACTTTAGCAAATGACTTCAATATTGTTTGATAGAAAAAAAGGCATGTTAACTTGCATATACATGAATTTATACTGCTAATATTATCCGTAAAAAAGTCTTTGAAGTGATCCTAAAATAAATGTACCTTTACCTGTGTACTTTCTAAAGTACCTGTAACTGTACCTAGGTACTCTGAAAATCAAGTACCTGTACTTGTACCTGTACCTGGCCAATTCACAAGTACCTGTACCTGTGCCTAGGTACTTTCACTTGTACCTGGCCCCAACCCTGATTAAATGATGACGTCTGAAAGAAATTGTTTATAAATATAAACATGATTTGTTTCAGAATATTTATGACTAAAGTCTTGTTATAATTAAAATGAAATAAAAATGCAAATTTCAAATAAGGATCAAATGGCTTTTTCCTACCTGTCCAGGTATTAAAGCCAATTAAGAACAGGTGAACATCATAGAAAGATGAAGGAAAATGTCAAAATGAAAGATTTTTTCATTAAATATGTGTAAAACGAACAAGTGGCCCATGGACCATGATGCTCGGCTGAATCTGACTGGGTGCTCATTTCTTTTATTAATGTTATATATCATCTGTGAGAATATCCTATGTAGCGCTAATGTTTGTACGTTGTAAAATGGACAGAAAATAAAATTTTAAATTTTTTTTGTATTTTGACATGTATTGAAAGAATTAAGTGACCTAATTTCAGGATTCAAAGGAGACTTGCCAAGAACCCCCTGGATTTAATAATAGAAGGTTCCAAGGAAAATGGATACAATTTGTGCTGTCTGACAGCTCAAAATCATGCTTCTGTAGCTTGAAGAACATAGGTCACTTTTTCCTGTAGGTCACAGAATATAGGTCATTGTGACCTAATTTCAGGTTTCCAAGGACATTTGCCCAGGATGTGCCAGAATGTTATGTTAGAAGTTCTAGGCCTCATGGATACAACTTGTGCCCTGTCTGAATCATGTTTTTGGCATGTAGGTCTCAAATATAGGTCTCCATGACCTTATTCCAGGTTTCCAAGGAGATTTGCATAGAACCTCCCTCGATGTTGTGTTAGAAGATTCTAGGCCTAACAGATACAGTCTGTGCCCATCTGGCATTCAGAGTGTTCATATGACATCTTTTTCCTATAGGTTGCAGAATATAGGACACCATGACCTAATTTCTGGTTCCCAAGGACATTTGCCTAGTACCTCCTTTACAGATAAATGATTTAGCCCTCAACCAGGAATGGCTAATAAAAACTCTGACAACAATGTTAACAATGCCAAAAGGTGGTGCATCATACAAGAACTAGGTTATCCATGGTAACAGATAATCACAAACTTCTTCATCCCACCACCAAGTAATGAAACGCTAGACAGCCGATCATCACAAGCTAGTGCATCACTCCTAACAGTATACCATCCCCTGACAGCAGACTATCACATGATAGCAGACCATCACCAGCCAGTGCATCACTTCTAACAGCAGACCATCCTCTGATAGCAGACTATCACATGATAGCAGACCATTATAAGCCGGTGCATCACTCCTGACAGCAGACCATCACCAGCCAATGGATCACTCCTAACAGCAGACCATCCTCTGATAGTGTTAAGACTATCACATATTAGCAGACAATTAAAAGCCAGTGCATAACACTTAATAGCAGACCATCATATGTTAGCAGACCATTATAATTATAACTATAATATAAGCCAGTGCATCACCCCTGATAGTGATAGCAGATCATCACCTTAAGACAGACCATTAAAAGCCAGTGCATCACCCCTGACACCATCACCATAAAGCACACCATTAAAAACCAGTGCATCACCCCCAATAGCAGACCATCACAAGCCAGTGCATCACTCGTGATAACAGACTGTCATAAGCCAGTGCATCACTCTGACATGAGCACATACCTACCTGTCTGATCTTCTTGAGGGCTAGTAAACTACCCTTCCTGGCACAGACTGCCCTCCCAGGGGTCTCCAACAACACCCCCTCTCCCTCATTACCTGCATCATCCTCATCCTCCTGTATTAATTAAAATCAGGTGTGTAAAAATATGTCAAACATCAGGCTTGAGTTCATAGGGGAATCATACCTTATACAAGAATATACATACAACCCATGTTAAATTTACATGACTGATCCCTCTGATGTCCATGTGCTGTATGTTCCATGTCTGATAATGATGTATTTTAAAACTGTCCAATCATTCAGTATCTTAACAAAGTGCAAATAATCCATCAATCATTTGCATTTCACTGTTTCAATATTCAATTCACTTGAGCTGGTATAGTTTAGTCAAATATTATTTGAGTCTGCCAAACCCTTCCTATCTTGATACATTTATTCTGAGTGGTTACGGAGGTGATGAGACTTTTAATCAATAATTTATGGTAGCACTACCAAATAAGAAGAGATGACTCTGAGAGTACGTGTACTTCAATAAAAAAACATACAACTTCTGCCACCTATTGGTAATCAAGTGAACAATCCTATATAAATTCATGGAGCACAAATGACATGCCAAACCTGGTAACATTTGCATCTGGCAGAGAAATTACCAAACTTATGAACTGGCACGGTGCCATATCTCATTGAAATGTGTGACTAGAATGTGTTACAACAGTTCAAGAGTTTTTTTTTATTTATCATTTATGATTTAAATAAATACTGGTCAGATTTATTATTTCTACCTAATTCCAGTTGGCAAATCTTCATATTTGTTGCGGCAGTGAACTGTAGTTGCAGTGAACATGATGCAACTTGGACATTAGTATACATGTACTGTATGTAGGGTAACTGGTCTATACTGATACAATTTTAAGTGTGTAATGATTTGTAATGGCCTCCGTTCTCCTCTCACAGCCACCCAAAGCCACTGTAGTCAATCATTTAGTGGATATATCATTTGGAAATGAGAGGAAAAATTGTACTTTTCTGCTAGATTTCTATGATTTCTAGACAAGCTGATCACCTGTATAGCAACCATCTACAGTTCATTTAACACCAGACAACTTGTTGATGGTGTGCTCTGCTGAGTGAAAATATTAAAGATAACTTCATGATAAAAAGAATGGTATATTATAATTGAGAATTAGGAACTTAAGTTTTGTGCGCACACAGCTTGCAATAATCCAAAAGACAACCCCTGTTATCATTTACCGACTAGGAAATGTCACGCCAGAGTACTGTTCAAGTCAATTTTAAGCAAAGTAAAAAAACAAAGATGGGGACTTTACAATACAAATCAAGTTAAATAAAATATAAGACATGCCAGGACCACTTCAGTCAACAACATTCTTCATAATGTGACATTAATTTCATGAATTGCATAAATCAATTTCTAACAAATTTTAAGTTTGTGCATGACAGAATGGCTAAGGTCAAATTACTTTACACAAGTGCAAAAGTGTGGGTGTTGCATAACACCCATTTGACCCTGGGTTTTGTTTCATGTATCTCATATATAACAAGATGACACAAAAACCTTTATCAACTACAACTAACAACCACAGTAATATATATCTGAGAGCTCACATAAGACCAACAAGCTAATATTAAACAGCAATAAACTTGTGAGAAACACCTCGTACCTGACAGCCTTTTGACACCTGTTTTGTTTCAGGTATCTCATTAATTATCAGATGTCAACTTAATTCCCTGCTCACCTGTATGTGACGGCTCATTGTAGATCCCATGGAAAAAACCCTCAAGTAATTACTGATTTTGAATGGTATTTCACACGGCAACATCAGCATAATATGCAGTGTTTTGTTTATGGCCACCCAGAATGTAAAGAGGTTACCTCCATCGGACCATAGTTTTACGCTCAGCTGGCCATGTAGAGACATAAGTACTTTTGATGATGCTGATGATTGCTGATATTGCATGTGGTCACTGATGTGTACATTCTGCTACAATTATCTAACTCACCTATTCGCTGTCCTCAAGTACACTTGGTCAACAAGGCCAGTTGATCAGATTCTCAAACATAAATTTTGACTGCTGAGTCACCAACACTATATTTTCTCCTATATCTCCTGATTTTTTTTCCCAGATAATATAAAACTGTAACAAGGCCCACAGGCCTAATGCAAACCTGTGCAATGGAATACATAATGCTTCAATGATTACATGCTTGACCATTATTTGAAAAGTACTTGATTAATATTCAAGAACATGTGTGACATGTACATGTACAGTGCAATTACTAAATATTTTTAACTGACATACAGGCACCAATAACACAAGCAGCATTCCTGATATACTGGCATGGATGTACACAACACAAAATGATTGTAGGTTGATCCATCAGTCTTGTGTATGAGAAAGCCATCAAAGATGTAATGACATGTAAAATTTCAGGCAGATACTTCAAACCACTTTTGACACAGACGTATATAAAAACCCAAAACAATTGTAGGTTGCACCACAAGTCTTGTATACAACAAAGCAATCCAAGATGTATAAATATGCCAAATTTCAGGATGATATATCAAATCCCTCCTGAGAAATAGGCAGGGACATACACTATGCAAAAATCATTGTAGGAGGCAACACCAGTCTTGTGTACAAAAAAAAGCAATCAAAGATACATGGACAGGTAAAAATTTCAGGCCAATACATCAAACTTCTATTGCGTCAGGTGCACTGGGTTGACCAAGCTCAGCTGAGGTAGGAAGTTGCCCTCAGTGAAAAAGAACAAATTGCCAGCTGCAGCTACTGCATTGAGTGAACTCTTGACCTGCACTTGGCTGTACTTACTTGAATCTTGAACAAAGGCCACCTAAGAATAACTTTTGTGCTATGTTACATAAGTTGAAACATAACATCATAAAATATTGCAAAGCTGAAAGAGGGTAAAATTATGAGGTTTTTGCCTGTTAAAAACCTAGAGGCACCACAAAAACCGCAATTTCAAATATGAGTCATGTGATCAACATTTTCACAAAACTTGGTGATGCTAGCTCCTGTTGTTTCTGAAGTTGTAATGTTAGTATATGCTTACTTGGTCCAATGAGTAAGTTAAAATTCCTCGAACCAAAACTATTTGAACAAACTTGAGAGAGCTTGTCTCTGGGATCATTTCTGAGAATATTGAACAATTTGGCAGAATGATTTCAGAGGAGAGGATTCTAAAGCACCCCCCCCCCCCCCCGTAAAATGTAAGTTGACGCAGGTGGTGCAAAAAAGCTCAATCCCACAATATTTTATATGTGACTGATTGTTGCGTAAAGTTTGGGGATGCTAGCTGCTGCTATTCTTGAGAAATTATGGGTTAATGTACTGACTAGCAATTACCCGTGCTACGCACGGTTTTGGGCGAGCATTTAGTTCCGATGTCAAACAGTCTGTCATAGTTGCATGTCTTGGGTGTACAATGTTACTGTCTCTTTGAATCCGACATTTGGTATAAGTGTTCTGTCTCTGAGTTAACCTTGTGTCGGAGTCTGAATGACCTGGACGAATACGTTCTTGTCCAAATGGTGGAATGTCTTCGGACAAACCCGGAGCATATGTATGTCAAAAATCACGGCAAACCGTAGTGTCAGAGGAGACATGTAAATTCACACAATTCGCGTTACGCTATTAATATACGGATCAATTATATGCATGGTGTTATGCATAAAACTCAAATTGAAGCCGAAAGGATGACCGGAGAATTTTCGAAGAAGTTGTGTTAAATAAAATGAAGAAATATGTTAAATAAAATCATTTTTATATGAAAATATATATTATGCTGAACATCGCCATTTAAAGTTGCCCTCCCAGCCCGTGAATCCGCCAGTAAAGGAACCTGTTATCTTGCATGGTAGTACAGTACAGCGCTGAGACGTGATCTCGATAATTGCATTCCGGTTATAACGCACAAAAACTGAGCATTAACATTGTCGGGCAATCCCGCTGCGCAAAAGTTTGTGGTAGCATTTTATGGCTGTATATATTTTTAAATATCACGCATTCCTTTCTGTTTGAAAGCTGAGCCAATGTTTTCCAGTGAGACAGTCACTGCGTTCAGGCAGTGTGTTAAACCCGGATCCCACTCCGGATCTCGGACCCCAAGAAAAATTGTAATTCTTAAACTCTCATGGTAATTTGTCCAGATATTTTAGCATAATTTTATCTAAAGACATATTTTATATCATGTTTGGTTAAAAAAATAAGAAATAGTCTGTTTTGCAACAAAATTTGATAAAAAACAAGGGACCCATGGGTCAGGGCGCTCAGCTGATCGTGATTGGACTATAAATGTTTCTCCACTGTGATACTATATCGAGTCGATAAAGCTTATGATATCATGTACATGTTGGGCTATTATAAAGGAATGTAATGTAATATATGAGTAAATGATAAATGAAATTACCT
Source organism: Sipunculus nudus (assembly GCA_026874595.1). Taxonomy (NCBI): domain Eukaryota; kingdom Metazoa; phylum Annelida; class Sipuncula; order Golfingiida; family Sipunculidae; genus Sipunculus; species Sipunculus nudus. The sequence continues at coordinate 84,167,633 of CM049311.1, read as the reverse complement.
GACTGATGGATTAATAGAGTCAAATAAAGTGGTTTATTTTATATTTATTGAGGAGGGGTTGAAATTTGTGATATATTTGAGCAAATATGAATGCAATGACAGCAGTAATAAGCAGTAGTAGAATGATGATAAGGCTATTTGTTGAAGGATCTAAAGTGTATGGTAGTCTGCAAGCGTTCAATTTGACAGATATGATGTTATGATTAACTATGCTGATGAAGTGATTTATGAATATGTGACTGTATGACACAATATCTCTTTAGTCTTGACAAGGTACATTATTGTGATGCCCACTATGTCTACATATTACACAATATTGACATAATTTCTGGCATGTACATAGGTACCTATGGACGAATAGTTATACAAAATATTAAAGTATGATTACTATGAATATATCTGATTCATCTTGTTCTTGCTTACTGAGGCTGACTTTGGGATGGGGTTCGGAGAAGGGAAAAGTGAGGGCAGCATGAAGGTGGATGTAGAAATATTCTATTGTAATGTTTTTCATTTATATAAGAATATGAAAAGCTAAGAGGAAAGGGGCCCTCCTACTTGGTTATAGTAAAGTTCTAAATATATGATTGCAAACTAATACTCTGACAAGACTGTCATGAAGAAAAACAGTAAAAGTTTTGAGATACTGTGTTGCATAAGAAAATTTACAGATGGACAGGCAAGTGGACAGAATGGACTAATACCTTTATTTCACTTTCAAGAGAATAATGCATTTAAGTTTATATATAATCCTATTTTTTTAAGCAGATCCACAAAGTTTTTATCTGAATCATTTTTTTATTTACAGGTTTATAAATTTTTAATTAAAAAAAACCTGAAAATATAAGTTAAAATATTAGAATTGTTGCAAAAGTTGCAATCATTATATATACAGAGTAAAAAACATTGGGTCATATTATGCATACACATATATTTTATTATTTTTTTTAAATCATAAATGTTTAAACTTATTTTAAAAGAAAATAATGCCACAACATGGCATCTACAAGAATATTCCTTGAATCACTATTAAAAAGTTTTGCACATTGGAGTTTTCAGGATATGCTTAATTTTATTCACCAAAATAAAATAAAAGTAAATTTGATAAAATAAAAAATCTTTTCAAATAAAGTATGCACACTGTTGGTTGAATGAGGGACAAACAATATCATTGTGCTAATTACTATCCCAGTTTTAATTAATTACTGGAATTAATAGTCAATTTCACACCTGGTGAAGTTTTTACTCTTCTGAAGTAAGGAATTACTTATCTCATGAACATCCACACTTTCACAGCAATACACCACTTTGTGGACACAATTAAATGTACACTTTAATCATTGTAACCCTGGTGGTTCAATACAAAATCTAAAATGTAGCATGTCCAAGAATAAAATAAAATACTGAAAAATTATAACATTCATCTAGTTTATGCACCAGCTGGGGGGGATGAGTGCAGGGCAGAGGGGAAGCCTGCTAGTAGTGGCCAAGCTGGGCCAAGGTGAGCTGCCTGGGGTGGGTTACATAATGCTAGTGAAGGCTGTACTACTAGGTGGGCTAGATGTAAACAACACTTGACATGGTGTATGAAAACATGAGTAAAAGCTATTCATTCCAATCAATTTCTTTTGAAAGTTCAGATTTTAAAAGATTAAATCCTTATGCATATATGCTGGGAAAATTAAATCAACAGTGCCAAAGTTGGACAAAATTTAAGGTATTAATTTTTTATTTATGCTAATCACTTGAAAAATTTGCAAAATTCAGATCTAATTTTGGGTTAACAATTGAATCTTGTTAAATAAAGTTATATTCCTGAAAAAAGTCTCAAGGTTCAGCAATTCTCATGTTAGGTGAGTAAATATATTTCCTGATTTTTAAAAAATTGCATTATGTTTGGCCTATAACTTCAAAATAATACCCAATACTGACCTAATTTTAGGTATGTTCATAGAAAATGTATAAAAGAATGCGAATACTAAATACGATCAAAAACAGATCAGTGGTTTTGATATTAGGCAGCCTTGAAGTGTAACAATGGCTTTTTTTTATGGAAAACAGAGTTTTTTTTCCCTTAATATCTCGAAGGAACAAAGTCCTAATGACCCAATTTTCGGTATGGTAGGAGATTTTGGGGACATCTAAAATTATGTCAACAGCCTGGGGAGCATAGAGATGTGCACTGAATGACCTACAGTCATCAAAGTGGACTGCTTGACAATGTAAGGGAATACAACAAGAGCCTCCAAAAAAATTCAATAACTAGCCTAATTTTGCAGCTTTTATTTTCAAATTTCAGATTTTAACAGATTAAATCCTTATGTATACATGGTGTGAAAATTAAATCCACAGTACTAACAGGAAAAAAACGTGCCATGGCCAAAGTTGGGCAATATTTAAGGTACCAATTTTATATTTTTGCCAATATTTAAAAAAATTTAACAAATTTTGATCTAATTTTTGGTATACAATTAAATTTTGATTAATTAAAGTTGTATTACTGGAAAAAAGTCCCTACCTTTAATACTTTTGGTCTTTAGTGACCAAATATCTTCCTGATTTTTTTACAAAGTCCATTATGTTTGGGCACATAACTTTTTTAAATTATATAATACTGACTTTATATCTGGCATGTACATAGGAACTATATAGAGGAATATTTATGGTAAATATGAAGAAAACCAGATGAGTGGTTTTGATATTAGGCAGTCCTGAAGTGTGAAAATAGATTTCTAAAAAAAAATTGAGGTTTTTCCTTAATATCTCAAAGGAACGAAGTCCTATTGACCCAATTTTTGGCATGGTAGGAGATTTTGGGGACATCTAACTGTATGCCGAAATCCAGATTCGTAGGTCCAACGGTGTCGAAACGTGCCAGTCTTACGGACGGACATCCAGACGGCCGGACGGACGGACGGACGACGGACAATGGACCATGACTATAGCTCAGATGACTTATACTCAGCTGAGCTAAAAACACTTACGGACCCTGGCGCACGGACCTCACGGATTACACGGACCCCGTTTTCTCGTTGTTTTACCATTTCTTTAGTACATACATGTATTTCACATCACGTTTAGCCATAACACCCTTGTAATTTATTATTGTGTTTGTATCTGTATTTTTTAATTTCTGTTTCAGTTTTTATTCATAATTTTATATTTGCTATTTATTTCATTTGTGTAGCGTTTTAAAAAGTATAATAATTAAAAACATTTAAAAAATCATTATTTTGGAACCTGTAGTTGCTTGAATTGCAAGTAATCAACAATTCCTTTCGGTATTTATATTATTGCTAACTTTAAATTGCATATATTGTTATGAACGGAGCACGAAACCTGTTGTTATGTGGAAGTGCTCTGATATATCAGTCTCAGGTCCGCTCAACTGTTAGTGCACTTCAATTAAATCTCCCCCACTGTGTCAGCAATATTATATTTTCATTTAAAATAACAAATATTATATTTAGTGTGTGACAAGAGTGCTACTTTTTTTCCTCTTTTAGTCATAAACAAAAATATGAGCGGTGGTTTCTGGAGTCCGTCAAAATTGAACATGTGGTCGGCAAATTCAAATAAATGAGGTCCGTCTTCATCAAAATATTTTTGTAATTATAAATCTTTCAGTGAATCGGTCATTTACAAATGTGCAACATTTAGGGACTTTGCTCTGTTCTTACATCAACAATAGTGGTGTTTTTATCGGTATAAATAATGGAAAATGAGGAAATAGGTTTATGGGATCCGGGGACCGTGGGGTTTGTGTTTTACATACTACCCTGCATTCACTACTGCTCGGAAAATTTTCTTTCTTTGAAAGATACCCCTTTTAAGCTTTTGAGCATTTTCCTCACGCGAGATCTCCTTGAGCACAATAGACCTTTTCGCTGCGCGGAGGTTGCCTTTAGAGAAGGGATCACCAATGGGGATTATTTCGGGTCGGTCACCGCAAATTTAAGAAAAGCCCAGATAGGGCCCCCGGAGAAAAACTCTGTCCCGCCATCAAACACTTTGTGGCCATTGTGTTACCAGGCCTGAAGACACAAAGAAAAGAGGCACCCGCGGGGGAGCAAATATTAAAATTATTAATTATGCACAAAATACGCAAATATTGCAAATAAAAGTTGGCGGAATCTCTTCGGACAAACCCAGAGCATATGTATGTCGAAAATCACGGCAATCCGTACGGCGGTATCAGAGGAGATACGGAAAATCACAAAAATCACCTTACGCTATTAATATATAGATGACCAATGACCCCTGCACAAAAAGTAGACACAGATGGCGCCACCAATACCTCAATTTCAAATATGACTCATGTGACCAACATTTGCAGAAAATCTGGTGATGATAGCTCTAGCCGTTCTTGATATTGTAATTTTAGAATAATTTTATGGGCAAATGACCAAGTTCAGCTTCCTGAAATTTGGCCCAAATTCACTTTCCTGGAACCATTCAAACAACATTGAGAGAAACTGTTTCAGGGATTATTTCTGAGAAATATTAAACAAGGCCTGCAGGCCTAATGCAAACCTGTGCAAAGTTTGGGAGTATGAATGGAGGTTTATTTTTAAGATTTGATATTGATCCTGCATATAAGTCCTGCATATCTACCTTAGTCATTATGATTTCAGCAAAATGGACTTTTCAGACCAGCAAGTTTCAGACTAGGACATTTTAAAACTCGAATATGGGTAGTCAACAAGCCACTATGTGTATCCGCAGAAATCAGAGTGGAACAGGTGAAGTGAGGCATGGATTAAGTGGCAAGGGGAATAGAGTGAGGTGTGTTGCATATTAGCATGGATGTCTGTAGAGTAATCGTGAATGCAGGTGGTGCCACCAGTCATAAAATCCAGAACAAGGGACCTATGGGTCACGACGCTCAGCTGTTATATATGATAAAAAAATATTATTTAGAAATGAGGCACATGCTGGTTTTGTGTGGTAATAAATATAAGCTGTATTATGAGTTGTTGTTGTTTAGCTTATGTATGATTTTGATAGTACCTTTGGAGACAGTGAAGAAGATTGATTTCATTTATTTTATTAACAAATGGAGTACTACTGTCACACAGATTTTGACTTGGCCATATAACTTATAAGCAGAACATATAATATAAGAGTTTAACTATTTATTAAAAAAATTACGAATATTGTCCCAAATATAATTTTTATCAAAAATAATAAGAGAATCATATGATTTTTTTAAAATGAAATATAACTGATATGATTATTAAAATAATATTAAAGAATATATTCATGAATGCATTCATGAATACATTTTGAAAGTATTTGCACGAGTATTCATATACTTTCATTTGTACCTGAATTCCCATTCTTTATGCAAGAAATTTTATAATGGAGTACATAATCATATTCGTATTTAAATACAATTACAAAGTATTCGCACCATGTCTGGTATTTATTCTGTTTTCACCAAACAATGATGTTGAGAATCCAGAATATACAAAATTCACACATTTAAATAATGATCATAAGTACCTGGTTTAATGGCTTTTATTTATATTAAAAAATAACAGTAAAAAATTCATTTTGGACTAATTTCACATCAATGTACACACTAGACACAGTAGGAATCTAGATTAATATTATCAACTGCATCTTTGTCTATCATTAATTTCCTTCATATAATCCTTAATGATTAGTAATGAATAATATGATTTACTTCTTTATCATTAAAAATGAACTGAAAAATGCCATAGGTGACTGCATGGTGTTATTTGGAATATGTGACATTCTACCCATCGATACAAGATTCTTATATCATCAGTAACTGCAAGTTAATTTCCTGTTATTATAAACTAACAAATTCCTTTTCTATTTTTCTTTAATTTGTTATTAAAAACCAATAAAAATTTATTAATTTATTGTTTATTGTTATGTTGTTGGTTAAAACTACTAGATGAGTTGGGTTGAACACCTGGATCAACTGTGGCTGGCCATAAGCTGCCTGGATTCTCCCCTCAAGCGTGCATAATTTGATGAAAGGTCAACAAGGTCAACATACAGGTGACTCAAGAGGGGCTGGAGAGAGCCAAAGTCTGACAGGGTCTCATAAAAAACATTAATAAAAGCTACAATATTTGGCAAATTTCTTTCAGCTTTCTAAACTAAAAAGCTGAAATCCTTATGTGTGCATGATATGAAAATTATATCAACAGTGCTCACGGGAAACAAACGTGCATTGGTCACAGTTGGGCAAAATTTAAGGTACTAATTTTATATTTATACTAATAACTTATAAAATTTGAAAAATTCAGAACTAATTTTGGGTATTCAATTGAATCTTGATTAAATAATGTTACATCCCTGACAAAAAAGATCTCTAGCTTCAGCAATGCCCTTGTTAAGGGAGTAAATATATTTCTTGATTTTTTTACAAAGTGCATTATGTTTGGGCCCATAACTTAAAAAAATACACAATACTGACATCATTTCTGGCATGTGCATAGTGAATGTATAGAAAAATATGTATATTATATATGATCAAAGTCAGATCAGTGGTTTTGATATTAGGCAGTCTTAAAGTGTAACATTGGGTTTTTAATGGAAAAATGAAGTTTTTCATTGATATCTCAAAGGAATTAAGTCCTAGTGACCAAATTCTTGGCATGGTAGGGGATTTTGGAGAAATCTAACTGTATGCCAAATTTAAGGAACTTAGAGCTGAAGCTCAGGAGCTGAGCTCTAGCAAACTGCATAACACTGGCAATAAGTGACATGGTGCTTGAAAACTAGAATAAAATCTACAGTTTTTGATCAACTGGTTTCAAATTTTTGGTGTTAACAGTTGAAATGCTAACAAAAAACATGCTGTGAAAATTAAATCCACAGCAGTTACAGCAAAAAAACGTGCCATGGTCAAAGTTGGGCAAAATTTAAGGTACCAATTTTTTATTTTTTCTAATATTTTTAAAAATTTAAAAGATTTTGATCTAATTTTGGGTATAAAATTTAATTTTGATTAATAAAAGTAATATTACTGGAAAAAAAGTGCTTAGCTTTAACAAGTTTTGTGTTAAGTGATAAAATTTCTTTCCTGATTATTTACAAAATGCATTATGTTTGGGCCCATAACTTTTTTAAATTAAATAATACAGACCTAATTTCTGGCATGTACATAGGAATTATATAGAGGATTATTTATAGGAAATATGAGGAAAAACAGATGAGTGGTTTTGATATTAGGCAGTCCTAAAGTGCGAAAATAGGTTTTTAATAAAAAATTGAGGTTTTTCCTTAATTTCTCAAAGGAATGAAGTCGCAAAGACCCAGTTTTCGGCTTGGTAGGAGATCTTGGGGACATCTAACATTATGCTGAATTTTGGATCGCTAGGTCTTACGGTTTCAAAACGTGCCACATCTACGGACGGACGGATGGACGGACGGACGGACGACGGACAATGGACCACGACTATAGCTCAGATGACTTATAGTCAGCTGAGCTAAAAATTGTCCAGGATGTATAAACCTGCAAAATTTCAGGTGGATAAGTCAAACCACTGCTGAGATATGAGTGATTTTATCCCAAGGCAGATGAACAGATGGATGCTGTGCATAAGTGGTTGCAGGTGGCGCCACCAGTTTTGCCTATGATGAAGAGCTATGTGAGATCTATACACAAGCAAAATTTTGGCCTAATCGGTCAACCGTTTCCCGAGATACGAGCTTGGATGTCTGCAGTGTAAACCTGAATGTAGGTGGTGCCACCTGTCATAAAATCGAGAAAGCTGTCCAGGATGTATAAACCTGCAAAATTTCAGGAGGATAAGTCAAACCACTTCTGAGATATGACTGATTTTATCCCAAGGCATATGTACAGAGGACGCTGCGCAAAAATGGTTGCAGGTGGCGCCACCATTTTTAGTGTATGTTATAAAGCTATCAAAGGGCTACATTTGTGCAAAATTTTTACCCTGATCGGTCAAACGGTTCCCGAGATATAACAGTTAAGGACTTGTACTTAGCCCATTTGTGCAGTACACACACGGAAGGCAGCTGTGACTGAGCGATAATAGGGCAAATGTGGGGTCACCTTGGTGGAAAAGGGGGACTTCCGGTTTGAGGCTATGTTTGGGCGAGGCTAGCTATCTGGCCTCGCAAGAATCCGCGTGAGTTAGAGGATACATAAACAACAGTCCATGGGGGATATTTTTATTCTCATCACAGCTGCCGACATATCAAGTCTCGTCACAGCTGTGACCGGACAAAAATTTTTCTTCAAAACGACATGGATATTATTCCAGCATCGTCTGACGTTCGTCGCTAGATCCTGAGAGACAACCGTTGACCGTCGCCCACGGAAGCTGCCATCAACCAATCGCTACCACACAAGGTCAGTTATCACAAGACATCGCTGCCTCTTAGGCTGTTCCCCTTATCCGTTAAAGAATCAAAGCGTATGATAGTACTGTTGGTCAGCGCTCTATTGCCGGTCATAATGGCAGAACGAGTTCTCATACTGGGAGACTCTCAGGTGAAAAGATTGAATACAGCCGTCCGGCAAGGCACGCTTAACATGAGCGATAATATGGGTCTCAGTTCATGTAGGGTTTCACTTTACGGGATAGGCGGCCTGACTGTTGATAGACTATTACCACAAGTGAAGGACATTGTTTCAAGAGAACAGCCTCACTTAGTTCTGTTGCACATTGGGGGCAATGACCTGTCAGTCTCTACCCTTGGAAACAAGGCTGGTAATCCTGAGGTTGTTGGTCACAGCTTGCTACACCTTGTGCAGCTGATACACGATTTGTTTTTCCACCCAATTAATGGCAGCCTGAACATTTAATTAAAGAACTAGTATTAAATCATGGGTTGCTTATATCAGTTTAATCTGAAGATGCCTCAGAGACAAATAGGATATTTGTGCATGTTACAGGAATATGACAGCTTACTTCTATTCGTTAGAAGTTTGACCATAAGGCCTAATTCAATTGATCAGTAGCCTTTTGTTACTTTCGACTACATATCATAAAACTTACAAGTTGATACAAGCAACCAGATTTGTCTTAATAAAGTAGGTTGGTCAAGTAAGACATTTGTGTCATCTGTTGGTCAAGTAAGTTGTCAATTGTGTTTTGCCTTACTGCCCTTTGCTTATAACATGAATGCTTGACAGCATTGGTAGAGGTAAACATGGTTGAAAAATCTCACAGTCACATTATTCCGTTCAGTGAAGTCTGTTAGGAATGCACAGCGGCATACTCAATGTAGCATGCTTATAACTGCCATCCCTTCAACCTCCCGACCAAATTGCTGATTAAATATTACTGATAAAAATTTGCCATTTTTGAGTTCTATAAGGGTTAAGAATAAACATACAACATCCCATCCCCCATGGGTCCTTTGAATACCTTCCTTATTGACAAAATTGTGTCCACATAATTTTTAAATATTTTTATATTGATGGTCCCATATAATATGATTATGTTATTCCTATCATTATGTTAAAAAAAAAAAAAAAAAAAAATAATAAAATATATATATATTTTCTGGTATGCTTAAAGATTTCCCATCATATCTATTACTTCCTGATTAAGAAGAACAAAATAACTCCCCCCCCCCCCCCCCCCGATTATTTGAAAAACTTTTGTCAGTTACAAATCATTGTCCCACAGAATTTAATCATAAATAAATGATATCTATACTTTAGAAAGACAAGGGAGACTCCCCTAGCCAGCCGCGCTGGTATCCTGATTATTTTATGTATTTATTTCTACAGCCGCGCTGGTACACGTTATGGTTGCTTACAAACCTGGGTCAGCCGCGCTGACATACTAGACTTTCCAAGTTAGTCTTCTTGCCAGCCGCGCTGGTGCTAGCCACTCATGGCTCCATATCACACCAGCCGCGCTGGTACCAGTATCCTCTATAATCTTTCAAATGCAGGGTAGGAAAAGGACCAGGCCACACAGGCTCGTTGAGGAGTTGGCAACACCCACTATGAAAAGGCCAAAACGAACACTAAGGGGACGCGCTGCATTTCAGGAGACCACACCGTCTCAAACTGTACAAGCAACCCTTGCTGAGCCAACAATTCAACCGAACCAAGGGACATCCACATTGTCAGCCCCATTTTCCCAGGACCAGCACCCTTCAGGTGGACAAGAGCCACCGCAGCCAAGTGCCACGCCATCGCAAGCATCAAATGTGCCAGCACTTTCAACACCAGCACAGCTGCAGCAGCTAGTCGCAGCCATGACTCCAGTTATGGCTTCCTTGATGCCACCTCTGCATCAGCACACACCCACGCAAACACAGCAGAATTCATCCCAGCCAAGTACTGTTTCACAGAATGCGTTGACAGGTCCTGCCTTACAGCAAATAACAGGTGAGCAAACTTCTAACTCATCAATCCCAGCAATTAGTCTTGCCAGTAGCATCGCTTGGCCTGTCTGTACCACTCCGCAACCAGCAACACCACAGTCAGTTGTTTCCAACAGTACTAGAGTGGCTGCAACCCCCTCTGCGCCCCTTGGCTTTGCCCTGGACATTGAAGTGAAGCAAAAGATATGGGACAATAAGTTTGTAGACTTGGAGGAACTGATCCCCAAAAAACACGCACAGGGTTTTGATTTATGGTTGGATCATACAGGTGACCAGCTTGCTGGTCTTCGTGCTGTCCCCAGACACACAAAAGCCATTAGGACTATTGACCAATGGATGACGCACTTCAACATCTATATGGCCATCTATTGTGATAGGCACCCAACAGAGGCCGTCAACCTGTGCAAATACATTAGCACCATCAGAGAACTGGCAGCCAAAGGTGCCGACTTCTTGACCTATGACAATTCATTCAGAACCTTGAGGGAGAATATGGGTTACCCATGGCAAGCAAAACATGCTGAGTTCTATCTGGACGCACTGGCCAGTGCACTTCCTCCCCTGCCTAACACCAATGCTAAATTTAAAACTAACAGAGGTTCCCACCCCTTTCATACACAAAAAAAGGGGACCTGCAACAGGTACAACAAAGGGGAGCAATGCCTCCAGGACAAGTGTAAGTACCTCCACAGATGTGAGTCATGTGAAGGCACCCACCCACGCGTTCGCTGCAGAAAAGGAACTGTGCAGCAACAGGCCAATACCAATACAAACAGGGCCAGGACAACTACTAGACCAACTGCCGACTCCAGTTAATGCGGTTCATCTAGAACAGGCACTGGTAAGAGCCGGTTATCCTATCGCAGAAACTGCTAAACTAACACAAGGCATGTCCCACGGTTTTTCAATCGGCTTCCAGGGTAACATATGTAAAAGTAAGTGTAAGAACTTGCCCTCATGTAATTCCATGGATAGCGTAGTACAGCAAAAGTTGGACAAAGAACTTTCAAAGGGGCGGATTTGTGGTCCGTTTCCCCAGCCACCCTTTCCAGACTTTCATTGTTCCCCTATTGGACTTGTGCCCAAAATAGAACCCAACAAGTACAGGCTTATCCATCACTTGTCATACCCCCGGGGTGCATCTGTCAATAATGGAATTCCAGTAGAAGCCACACAGGTGCAATATGCTTCAGTGCAGCAAGCCATAGACTGCATTCAGGCAATGGGTCCTGACGTGTACCTTGCTAAAGCTGACATTGAATCAGCTTTCAGAATCTTACCAGTTAGTCCATCACAGTACCACTTACTGGGTTTTCATTTTAAGGACAGGTTTTATTATGATCGGTGCCTACCCATGGGCTGTGCCTCGGCATGCCAAATATTTGAGGAGTTCAGTTCAGCATTAGAGTTCCTTGTGAAAAGCAAAGGTGTTACCAGGACGAGTGTTACACTATTTAGATGACTTCCTGTTTATTGGCCATAGTAAGGAAGGGTGTAGTAAGTTACCTGAAACTTTCATAGACATTTGTACAAACATAGGAGTCCCTTTGGCAGATGAGAAAACTATTCACCCATGTAAATCCTTAACTTTTTTGGGAATTGAACTAGACTGTGAAAAATCAGTAGCAAGGTTGCCTATGGAGAAAGTAGTTAAGTGTAGAGAGCTCCTCAGGCAGAGTTATAAATGCAAGAAAATGACACTAAAGGAATTACAGTCACTTATAGGCTTACTTAGCTTTGCCTGTTCAGTAATCCTTCCTGGAAGGGCATTTTTGAGGAGGTTGATAGACAAAACCAGGGGTCTTCGTTTACCGTCACATCACTGTCGGCTCAACAACCATGACCGGCAGGATCTCAGCATGTGGTTAGAATTTATTGACAATTATAATGGCAAAACCTTCTTTTGGGAGCAGGCTTGGAACACATCTCATTCATTAACACTGTATACAGATGCAGCCAAAGGTCTTGGATATGGAGCCGTGTTTGGTAGCAAATGGTTCTATGGTAAATTCCCTCAGGAATGGGCCAATTCCAATATTGTGACATTAGAGCTGATACCTGTTGTTATGGCCATAGAGGCGTGGGGTCCAAACCTGACAAACAAACGTATTTTGTTCTTTATAGACAACGAAGCCCTTGTACATATCTTGAATAAGCAGACTGCTAAAGAACCAGAAACCATGGCTCTAGTTAGGAGATTAGTTCTGACATCGCGCAAGTTTAACATCTTTATTAAAGCTAAACACATACCTGGAAAGCAAAACATTCTTGCTGACTCTTTATCTCGCTTGCAGGTCCAGAAATTCAGACAGTTAGCACCTTCAGCAGCAAGATACCCCACTCAGGTAACCTGCCCAACAAAATAGCTGGCCTTTTAGAGTTAGGCAGTCATCTGATAGCCAACAGCTTGGCACCTTCTACCAAGGCAGCTTACACTTGAATTTGGTCACAGTTCAAGTCCTTCTGTGAGAGTATGGGCCAACCACATTGGTACCAGCTACCTGTAGAACCTAGCGTCTTGATGATGTTTCTTACAGACAGGTTTTCAAATGGATATTCAGGTGCATCGCTAGCTACATACTCTTCAGCAGTGTCGTATATACACAAATTAAGTGACCTACCAGACCCAGGCTCCTCCTTAGCAGTTAGGAAGCTCATCACAGGGGCCCAGAAGCTGGCCCCTTCTGTGGATACTCGATGCCCAATCACGAAACCACTGCTAGAAAAACTTATCAAAGCTACAGATAGCACAGTGCCATCACTAACTACAAGAATCATGTACCAAAGTTTGTACCTGGCATGTTTTTATGGGTTTTTTAGAATAGGCAAACTTGTGTGCAGAAATAGGGCCAGCAACAGCAAGGTCTTACAAGTTCAGGATGTTGTGCTGGTCATGCAGGCAGGTAAGCCAGTGGGGTGTAGCATGGTACTCAGATCAGCAAAATCTATGTTACCAGGGCAAGCACAAACCATCAGTTTAGTAGTACAAAACAAGGGATCCTGTCCTGTAAGAGCCTTAGTCAATTACTTGGGGTTAAGGGGAAACAAAGAAGGCCCACTCTTTATGCAGAGTAATGGTACCCCCTTGTACAGGGAGCAATCTGACAAACAGTTGCAGAAGGACTTGAAATTTGCTAACCTGGATACATCACGTTTTAAGGGCCACAGTTTCAGGATTGGCGCTGCTACAGAAGCAGCAGCGGCTGGTTTAAATGACGCTCAAATTAGAACCCTAGGGAGGTGGAGGTCTGAGGCATTTAAAAAGTACATAAGGTTAATACCACTCAGTAAATCTTAGGAATTATAGCAGACGTTAGGAACCATATCAGTGCTGGAACCCTCATTTCTTAGTTTAAACATGCTTTCTCTCGTGTTGCTATGACAGGGATCTGCATACCAACCTGAGAGAGGGCACTACCACTGTTTGAATCCCAGTAACAGTCATGTCAGGGATCTGCATGGCCTTGCTGGGATCCCCTCATACAATATCCAACTGGTGTCAGGGTTCTGCACAGTTGAACCAATGAAATTCAACAGCTGCGTCAGTGCTCTGCTCAGCTGTTCAAAAAATTTTCATTTTTTGGCATTGTTGTTGTCCACAATATTCTAGCCAGTTCATTAAAACAGCAGCACACTATGGTTATTCCTGTCAGGGACTTAGCCTAGTCTTAGAGTAAGCCTAGTCTTAGCGTATCCTTAATGAATAAAGTAGGGCTCTAGCGACCTTGGGTGTTGGGCCACTTTGTGGCAGTGGTGTAATTTTATCCACCACCTTCGCATTAGTTTGGTCAGGCCTTGGGCATTAAGGTAAAAATTATGTGCAGCAAGCACTAAATGTTTGTAATAACAATTAAAGATTTAATAATTGGCAACGGAATGGCCCAAACCCAAGTTCCTGTCTTGTTATGCTATTTTTTCAGCTTGCGAACGAGCAAGGTCGCTTGATTGATGAGAGAATGCGAGTGAGTGTGCATGTAGTGGGTGTACAAAGCATAAATAACAGTTAAGGACTTTTACTTAGCCCATTTGTGCAGTACACACATGGAAGGCAGCTGTGACTGAGCGATAATAGGGCAAATGTGGGGTCACCTGGGTGGAAAATGGGGACTTCCGGTTTGAGGCTATGTTTGGGCGAGGCTAGCTATCTGGCCTCGCAAGAATCCGCATGAGTTAGAGGATACATAAACAACAGTCCATGGGGGATATTTTTATTCTCGTCACAGCTGCCGACATACTGTAGATTCAGATAATATCGTGGGCTTAAAATTTCGTGGTTTTTGTACAAAACGCATATCGTGGGGTATTTGAATTCGTGGAAAGACAAAGAAAACTTTAGAAAATTATGGTTATTAATACCTCCATATGCGCAAGGAAGACGAGCCCTATGTATACAGGTGGTTTGGCTCAGATGCTTATCGCACGGTGCGCCTGTACCGCGGTCAATCAGGTCAGTGTTGAACAAACATGCTCCGCCCGACGCGAGCCTAACAAAGAATTAATCAGCCGTGACCGACACGTGCTGGGCGATACATAGGCTATCAGTTTTAACACCCGATCACACCACGTTAACAGAAAACGTAAATCATCACTTGACCGGAGGAAAAAAATAAACGGGACCGTCCACATGAAGGTTTTTAACTTTTTTTTTATCTAGGCGGTAGTCACATGTGGCGCCTGTGAATCCCTGACGGGGCGGTGAGACAAGACACGGTTCGTTCGCCATTCATCATGTCAGCTATATTTGGAGATTATAAAGAAATTATTTGCCTAAAAGTATTCGGTGACGCTTACTTGCGCTAACATATATATGTACCACTATCGGCAATATTCGGAAAAAGTACCGCCTTATTCGGAATAAGTGCTCTTTCGCGTCCCGCGGTAATCGCGGTAATGCAAATGAGTTTACACGGCCCTTGTCTTTTGGACCTATAGGTAGCGTAAGTCTCGTTTAATATCTATTGAAAGAAGGTTGTAAAGGCCGGTTCCGAAAAAGCCGTGCCTTGGTAGCTATGGTTACGAATATTGGAACTTGTGTACCGTTCTTGGCGTGTCAGAACTACCGCTTTGCTTGACAGAAATGTGGTATTGTTCTTGAATTTTTCATCCGAAATGCTGATAAGAGGAAAATACGTTTTCAGTTTAAATTATACTTTGATATTGTTTTATTGTAAAGATATCAGGGGGCTGTGTTCGTACAATATTAGGGGAAATAATTTAATTGACAAAAGAATATTTATAAATCCCGTATTTTTATAGTAATTTACAAAAAGCAATTCAGTGCATTTAATGATTGTATCAAAAACAATCATAAAAAAGTAATAAACAATTTTTGTATCTTTATTGAAAATTCAGCCAGCGGTAACAATTATAAATATAAAGTCGACCACCAGCTGCCGTTGAGATACCGTATATCCTCTGACTGTGTGATTTTTTGATCGTTGGAATCATGAATTCGTGGATTATCTTGATCCACGAAAACCACGAAAAATAAAATCCCAACTAATATTTCTGAATCTACAGTATCAAGTTTTGTTGCCCACCATCCAACCCCTTTCTTCCAACCAACTCAGCTATGTTTATATATTCATGTGCTTATCTAGTGTGTTTCAGCTTGAAAGAGACAGCCTTGCAGGAAGGGATATTAACATAAAAGAGCAGCTTACCAGAACTGGGAGAAAACGTGCAAGAAACCATCAACAGAGCATACGGATCATCACATACATAGACAAGAAATATTTCTTTTAAAATTAACAAAAGAACTGGATCTACAATTCTCATCTACACGTAGAGTTGAAGCTTCAACAATTTTCACATTTATGCTTAAATATTTATGAGTCAAAGTTCAAGTTATGATTTAGGTAGTTATTACTTAAGAATCATACCTTGTAATGGCGTAATTTTATCCACCACCTTCGCATTAGTTTAGTCAGGCCTTGGGCATTAAGGTAAAAATTATGTGCAGCAAGCACTAAATGTTTGTAATAACAATTAAAGATTTAATATTTGGCCACGGGATGGCCCAAACCCAAGTTCCTGTCTTGTTATGCTATTTTTTTAGCTTGCCAACGAGCAAGGTCGCTTGATTGATGAGAGAATGCGTGTAAGTGTGCATGTAGTGGGTGTACAAAGCATAAATGTGGGTTTATGTGTGGAAACAGATGCACAAATGGACGCTGGGCAGTGAGGAAAGGTCAGAGGTCAACCAAAAATGAGGGCGCAGCAGTTCACATGTTACCTGATGATAAACCTGATTCGCTTAAGTTTTTTCAAACAGTTGAAAGATATAGTTCCAATAATCTGGGAATTCTGCATCTAGACATTGTGTCTAGACGTCTAGACACATTGTCTAGACACCCCCCCGGAGCCAGCTCAGTTGCCATGGTGATGTCTGGACCCCACCTGGTTGTACTGATTGACCTCTTGACTTGGCTGCTGAAACTCAGCATGTTGTCAAATCTGTTTTCAAACAAAGAAAGCCTTTTTTCAATTGGCTAAAATGCGGTTTTAAAGCTGTATTTACCCAATCTATTCTTATAAAACTGGCAGAATCTTACCATAGAATAATTCTTTTAAAGTTTAAACCAATCAGCATAACAGTTTCATCATAAATCAGTGTATAAGCTAGAAGAGTTTAAAATTACATTTTCGCTTGGTAAAAAACACATCAATGTAGATGGCGCCACCAATACCTCAATTACAGATATGACATATGTGACAAACATTGATTAAAAATTTGGTGATTATAGCTCTAGCCGTTTCTGAGATTTTAATTCTAGTGTGCTTTTTTGGACAGATGACTAAGTTCAACGCCCCTTCAGCCAGCCATGCAGGAGGAGTCTGGGAATGCCAAATTAGAACAATATGAAATATCTTGTATGCTACCCTGGCTCAGTTTCCAGGAAGACTTGACGACTCATCCCTTAGAACATTGTTCTATGAAGCTATGGCCATAGTCAACAGTCGCCCGCTCACAGTGCAGTAGATCAATGACCCAATGTCTCTCGAACCTTTGACGCCAAATCACTTGCTAATGATGAAATCCAAGGTAGCACTTCCACCACCTGGAAAATTTATGAAGGAAGATGTCTTTGCAACTAAGAGATGGCGCAGAGTTCAGTACCTGACTGAACAATTCTGGAGTAGATGGAGAAGGGAATACATAACAAACATCGCTACACGTCAAAAATGGCATGCATGCCAACGAAACCTGAAGGAGAACGATACAGTCATCATTCAGGATGATACTCTCCCCAGGAACAAATGGAGACTTGGATGAGTAGTGGACACTACAAAGGATAGTGACGGCTTGGTGCACCGCGTTAGAATCAAGGTTGGAGATCAAAGTGGAAAAGGAAACCTTTCCTCAGGACATTCAGTCATAGAGAGGCCAATTCAAAAACTATAGTAGTTCACCTCGAAGCGGAATGAATTTTCATTCCACTGTGTAATGTGTTAAGATGTGTTTTTAGTCAGTAGATCCAGGTAAGACCTTAAATGTTTGTCTTTATATACCTTTATATGCGAAAACCTATAGATTACAATGTTTAAACATATTTTAAATCACGCATGATAATTCTATTCATTTATCATAACATGACTGGTGGGAGTGTAAATGTCCATACATCGGCTTGTTGATTGCCAGTTATGAATTGTTTTAGTGCTGCCATCTAGCATCCACTGTTAAAACTAAAATACGATCGGGTGGGGTAATGTTTCACCCTCAGAAGCCTAGCCACATATGGTATGTTAATATCCTATCGCAGGGTAACATAGTTCTGATTTTACATGCATGGTTCAAGTTGTTCTTGTGTAATCTGCTGTCTCAGAGTATTTCAGCTTTGCAAGCGTCACGTGGTAATTTCTTATCATAATACGTTTTTATATTGCATAAGATGTCAGCTATACGTCTAATCCTTTCATGTAGTTCGGCTTAATATATTCGTACGAGTTGACAGTCACAAGGTCTCACAAAAGAAAAGATCAGAGAATAGAACGTAAAATAATAAAAAATTAGCCCCCCTGACAAGGTGAACCGAGGTACGTTATGTTCATTGTTACATATGGTCAATGGAAATGAATATATTTGTATTATGTAGCCTTTTATTAACTTTGTTTTATTGTCAGTTTTTCGTCCACGAACCCATAGCACACCAGTAGGGTGTGGTTTGTCATTCTCCGTTCTTTTATAAAGCTCAGTATATATATATGTATTTCATCCTGTTGTGAGCTCTTGTAAGGCTAGCGATGTACTAAACTTTCATGTATTATGGTATTCATGTATTTAGTTATATTTGGAATGGTTGTAAGAAGATGCAAGCAAAAATAGTCATTATCCGGTACGCGCACAAAAAAGCATTTATGCCAGTTTAGTCATTGGTTGTGCCACCAGATGTCAGCACAAATGTTCTATGTGGATATTTGAAATCTAGTCAGTCAGTCTGCCACCAGATGTCAGCACAAGTCTGCACATTTCTAGAGACAATAACCTGGACAGAATAATTTTGTAAGAAAGTAACAAATTGATTCATTGTTTGCTAATATCTTAATTTTGTGTATTTGATCATTTTAATTCAACTTTGTGAAATTAGCTGTAATCAGTCAGTATTACTCAGTTTATATAACCACTCATACGTATTTTACTTGTATGACAAACTACAATAAAGCTGTATATTTTAAATAATGTTTTCAGTAAAAATATGATATCAAACAGTCAAGGTAATTGGTGAAATTAATCAACAGTTCCATTTATTATGTCACTTTTCTTATTTGTCTTGTATTAGTCCTTATTAGTGTTTTTTGTTTGTTTGTGTAGTTTCACTGCGTAAGAAGAGTCAAGATTTGTAAAGAAAAGGAATAAACACCTGTACGAACTCAAAGCCTTAGTCATGTCATGGGGCAGCTACACATCAAGGCATATCATTATACCATGTTTTATAACAATCCACCCAGTGGTTCCTTAGAAATAAGCTCCAAGTTGTTTTTTCTATTCTAAGCTGTGTGATCTTATAAACAAGGCCTAAAGGCCTAATGCGAACCTGTGCATTGGGAAATACACCAGGTATAATGCTTCAATGCTGGACCATTACTTTTCATGTATATGAACTATGCAAGTACTAAACATTTTGAATTAGAAACAATTACACAAACATCACTGCTGAAATTCTGGCATAGGTGCACACAAACTAAAAAGATTGTAGCTGGCACCACCAGTCTTGTATACAACGAAGCTATCAGAGATATATACATAAGCCCAATTTCAGACTGATATATCAAACCCCTCCTGAGAAAAACGTGTGCAAAAGTCATGGTAGGTGGCGACACCTGTCTTGTGAGCGAGAAAGCCATCAAAGACACATAGATCAAAATATTAGGCCAATACATCAAACTTACCTTGAGTCTGATGCATGGGGCTGACCAGGCTTAGGTGAGAAAGGCTGTGGCCCCGAGTGAACTGTGACAAATTGCTTGCTCAGACTACTGCATTGAGTGAACTCATGACCTGCACCTGGCTAGACTGAGTGAACTTTTGACCTGTACCTGGCTGCACTGAGTGAACTCTTGACCTGTTGCATAATCTGACATAGTTGGCAGTCTGCCAAAGCTATAAATAGAATGCAGCTACTGCACTGAGTAAACTCCTGACCCATACCTGGCTGCACTGAGTGAACTCACGACCTGTTGCCTAATCTGATACAGTTGGAAGTCTGCCAAAGCTATAAATAGATCCAGACTGAACTCTAGCCTGTTGCCAAATCTGAAATGTTAGCCACACACTTGCATAAGCTCATGCAGGGGCCCTGCCCTGAGGAGCTTGACACCCATGAAGTGATCACATTGTGCCCATGAGGTGTTCACATGTCACCCATGAGGTGATCACATGCCATGTGCTTGGCTGCACTGATTGAACTCTTGACCTATATTTGGCTGCACTGAATGAACTCTTGACCTGTTCCCAAATCTAAAACAGTTTGCAGTTTCTCATCCTATTCAAAGATACAGATTCAATCTTGGCCTGTTGGTATATCTGTTTACACATACTGAAAGATTTTGGTTAAAATTTCTTTTTTCAAGACGACATATTCATAAACTTTTTATCAAAATATCTAGAATAATAAAAGATGCAGTACTTTCATTGTTAAAGGTCCAATAGTTCTGCCAAAAATCATTCCAGTAAACTTGAACAAAGGCCACCTAAGAATAATTTTTGTGCTATGTTACAGAAGATATAATTGAAAAAATAATTTTGTAGAAGAACACTATTGCAGTCCTCAGTTTGAAAAAGACATAATAATGGCCATAAGACCAACTTAAGCTTTTCACAACTCAACCAAAAATCAACAAACTCAGTTTATTCTGATATGATTGAAAGAACGATGTCCTAGGAGTATTCTTTTGAAAAATTCAACAATTCAACTTGACAGTTTCATCATTAAGCTGAAAGAGGCTAAAATAATGAGGTTTTTTTGCCCATAAAAAAACAGGTCAATGTAGGTGGCACCACTAAATCTACAACTTCAAATATGAGTCATGTGACCAACATTTGCACAATATCTGGTAATGCTAGCTTCTGTCATTTCTGAGAGTACTATGTCAGTGTGCTTACTTGGCCGAATGACTGTTCAAATTTGTGTAACTCCACTAAAATTCATCAAATGCAAACCATTTGAACAAACTTGAGAGGGCTTGCCTCTGGGATCATTTATGTAAAATATTTAACAATTTGGCTGGAATGTCTACAGGAAGACGACTTTTAAAATATTGTCAGCTTTTTCCTTATAAAATCTAAGTAAATGCAGATAGCAAAAAAATAAGCTGAATCCAACAAAATTTGATATGTGACAGATTATTGCATAAAATCTGGGAATGGTAGCTCCTGCTATTCCTGAGAAATTATGGATTAATGTACAGATGACCAATGACCCCCGTACAAAAAAGGTCAATTCAGGTGGTGCCACCAATACCTGAATTTCATATATGACTCATGTGACCAACACTGGCAAAACTGTGGTGATGATAGCTCTGGCTGTTTCTGAGACTGTCATTTTAATATGCTTTTCTGGACAGATGACTAAGTTCAATTCCTGTAACTCGGCCAAAATTCACCAAACTTGAACAATTGGAACAAAATTGAGGGAGATGGTATAAAAGATTATTTCTGTGAAATATTGAACAATTTGGCTTGAGTGTTACGGAGGAGAAGATTTTTAAAGTTTTTTTTAGCTATTTCTCTATAAAATTTGAGAAAATTTTCAGATCGCTAATTTTTTGCATTAAATTTCATGATGCTAGCTCCAATCATTTTCAAAATAGTATGGGTTAACGTACAGAAGACAAACACCGTCACACCATTGCATTAGCTCACAGGTTAACTAACTAGAATATCAGCAAAAGCTGACAAAAGCCCTCAGTCAAAAGAACAGTGTTTAGAGGTGGTAACAGTAACATGTACTAAATATCTGTTCTCACATGGATGTATATCTGTACATGTCTCAGTTATAAATTTAAAATGGAGAGGTATGTACCATGATTCATAACAATGCACCAAATGCTTCCTGAAAAATAAGCTTCTAAGTTTTATTCTATTATTAGCTCTGTGACCTTGAAAAGTAGGTCAAGGTCACCCATCTTCGAACATGAACGAGATTTTTGTCGATATACATCTTCACCAAAGAAATAAAATTCCTATTGTGAATCCTTTTAGAGATATCCCACTCACAAGGCCAAAGTTGAAAAATCCAATAGAAATTCAATAAAAAATCAGAAATTGCAGGTGGCGCCCCCAAACTTGTGCAGCAGTTACAGATCACCAGCCACAATGATCATAGTAAGTATTGTGAAAATCCATCCAATGGTTCCTGAGAAATAAGCTGCTAAATGTTTTTTTTCTATAATCAGCTCTAAAACGTAGAAAAATAGGTCAAGGTCACCCATCTTCGAACTTGACCGAGATTTTGTCAATATACATCTTCACCGAAAAAATAAAATTCTTATGGTGAATCCTTTTCGAGATATCCCGCTCACAAGCCCAAAGTTGAAAAATCTGATAAAAATTCATTAAAAATCAGAAATTGTAGGTGGTGCCACCAAACTTGTATAGCAGGTACAGACTATCAGTCCCAATAATCATAGTAAGTTTTGTGAAAATCCACCAAATGGTTCCTGAGTAATAAGCATCTAAGTGTTTTTCTATAATTAGCTCTAAAATGTAGAAAAATAGGTCAAGGTCACCAATCTTCGAACTTGACCGAGATTTTGTTGATATACATCTTTACCGAGAAAATAAAATTCTGACGGTGAATCCTTTTCAAGATATCCCGCTCACAAGGTAAAAGTTAACGGACGCCGGACGGACGGACGGACAGCTTGGGTGACGACAATAGCCCATCAGCCTAAGGGGCTGAGGGCTAAAAATTAATACAGATGCATATTGGATGCAAAATTGTAATACAGATACATCTCACTGATGACAAAACCTTGAATTAATTTGACTATGGATACCAATTATTTATAATCCATGTCCAGCCATCTTTATATACCCACAGAGAGCTGTATAGCTGTGATTGTAAACACTGCCTGGCATGAGGAATATCTAAATATCATAAATCTACATTTTTTAAAAGCTTTTAAAAAACATTCTTATCAATATTAACAATAGATAACCTAAAATCTAAATGTCTAGAGGCATGATGTAATAAATGCTGATAAACTGGTGCCAGTTTAGATGTATCTGCTTCACACGGCTAACATATTTGGTAAAATGACTCAATTGAATCTTTATAATTCAGCCAAAATTCATTCTTTGTAACCATAAAAGACAATTATTATAAGAATTATTCAGGGGATTATTCTTGTAAAATATTAAACAAATTGGCCTCAGTAGGGTCAGTCAAAAAAAATTTTTCAGGTTTATAACTCATATGGGAAAATACAGCAAAATGGCTAAGTTAAGCTTCATATAACTCAGGCAAAAGTCACTGAACCAAAACCATTTGAACAAACTTGAATTATCAACATCTAAGGATAATTAATGTGCGAGATTTAAGAATTTGCCCCAGTGGTTTTTGAGGAGAAGATCTTTGTAGCCACTGAGCTAAAATGGGCTGTTACAGCATATGACTAAATTCAGCTTCCCATCACTCAGCCAAAAGTCACTGAACTGAGACCATTTGAACAAACTTCAGAAAGCACTACCCTAGGGTCATTTCTGTGCAATATTAAACTATTTGGCCATATGGTTTCAGAGAAGAAGTTTTTTGTAGCAGTCAGTATGATACGGGCACTGATGACCCCCGTACAATAAAGGCCGATGCAGGTGGCGCCACCAATACCTCAATTTCAGACATGTCTCATGTGAACAACATTGGCATAAAATTTGGTGATGACAGCTCCAGCCATTTCTGAGATTGTAATTTTAGTATGCTTTTATGGACAGATGACTAAGTTCAACTTCCTCTAACTCGGCCAAAAATCACCAAACTTAAACCATTCGAACAAACTTGAGAAAGATTATTCCAGGAATCATTTCTGTGAAATATTGGACAATTTGGCTGAACAGTTTATGAGAAGAAGATTTTTAAAGCTTTTTCCCTATAAAATCTAAGAAAATGCAGTTACCCAAAAATTAGCAAAATCCGAAATAGTTTTTTAGATGACTAATTTTTTGCATAAAATTTCGTGATGCTACCTCTTGCCGTTTTCAAGATAGTATGGGTTAACGTACAGACAACGGACGACGGCTGACGGACGCCGGCACACCATCGCATAAGCTCACAGGTTCGCTAAAAATCGAGGTATCATTGTTACTGTGACTTTAAAGTATTGTTTATACAATACCTTATCTCCTAATGCAATGATCTCATTACACTCTTACTAATCAAATTCATTCAACAACTGCTTGAACGAGCAGCATTCGCCAAAGACTGCTACCACGGGTAGCCATTAATTCAAACACAATTACCCCTGTATGCCTGTTTTCATTTGTCCAATTCAATGGTCACAGAACTGACTATGGAAAATGAAATGCCCAGTGTCATTGAAACTGCCAGTTATAAAATGAACAGGACCAGTTTTGAACACTAGCCTAAGGTACATTACAATTTCAGGGAGGTTCCATGAAGACATCTGGAATATTCACAGATATTCCAGGATTTATTTTATTTCTTGAACATTCAGGATTTCCATTTAAAACACTGCGATTGTTCAGGATGATGCTTAAGAGCTGGATGCAAAGTTTTGTTTTAACGGTTCCTGCCAGAAACTTTATTACAATTACTTGGGAAAGTGTAAATGCTCACAGTTTTCAGGTTAGGATTATTGTTATTGTAACAGATTGAAGCTATGTATACCGTTTCCTTACTGTGGGACAATTGTACTATCTGTAACAAACTGATGTTGTTGTGTATGTTGTCCTTACTGTGGGACTACTGTTCTGTATGTAACAAACTGATGTTGTTTTTATGTTGTCCTTACTGTGGGACTACAGTTCTGTATGTAACAAACTGATGTTGTTATGTATGTTGTCCTTACCGTGGGACTATTGTTCTGTATGTAACAAACTAATGCTATTATGTATGTTGTCCTTACTGTGGGACTATTGTTCTAACTGTAACAAACTAATGTTGTTATATATGTTGTCCTTACTGTGGGACTATTGTTTCATCTGTAACAAACTAATGTTGTTATGTATGTTGTCCTTACTGTGGGACTACTGTTCTGTATGTAACAAACTAATGTTGTTATGTATGTTGTCCTTACTGTGGGACTTATGTTCTGTATGTAACACACTAATGCTATTATGTATGTTGTCCTTACTGTGGGACTATTGTTCTAACTGTAACAAACTAATGTTGTTATGTATGTTGTCCTTACTGTGGGACTATTGTTCTGTATGTAACAAACTAATGCTATTATGTATGTTGTCCTTACTGTGGGACTATTGTTCTAACTGTAACAAACTAATGTTGTTATGTATGTTGTCCTTACTGTGGGACTACTGTTCTGTATGTAACAAACTAATGTTGTTATGTATGTTGTCCTTACTGTGGGACTTATGTTCTGTATGTAACACACTAATGCTATTATGTATGTTGTCCTTACTGTGGGACTATTGTTCTAACTGTAACAAACTAATGTTGTTATGTATGTTGTCCTTACTGTGGGACTTATGTTCTGTATGTAACACACTAATGCTATTATGTATGTTGTCCTTACTGTGGGACTATTGTTCTAACTGTAACAAACTAATGTTGTTATGTATGTTGTCCTTACTGTGGGACTATTGTTTTATCTGTAACAAACTAATGTTGTTATGTATGTTGTCCTTACTGTGGGACTACTGTTCTGTATGTAACAAACTAATGTTGTTATGTATGTTGTCCTTACTGTGGGACTTATGTTCTGTATGTAACACACTAATGCTATTATGCATGTTGTCCTTACTGTAGGACTATGGTTCTAACTGTAACAAACTAATGTTGTTATGTATGTTGTCCTTACTGTGGGACTATTGTTTTATCTGTAACAAACTAATGTTGTTATGTATGTTGCCCTTACTGTGGGACTATTGTTCTAACTGTAACAAACTAATGTTGTTATATATGTTGTCCTTACTGTGGGACTATTGTTTCATCTGTAACAAATTAATGTTGTTATGTATGTTGTCCTTACTGTGGGACTACTGTTCTGTATGTAACAAACTAATGTTGTTATGTATGTTGTCCTTACTGTGGGACTTATGTTCTGTATGTAACACACTAATGCTATTATGTATGTTGTCCTTACTGTGGGACTATTGTTCTAACTGTAACAAACTAATGTTGTTATGTATGTTGTCCTTACTGTGGGACTTATGTTCTGTATGTAACACACTAATGCTATTATGTATGTTGTCCTTACTGTGGGACTATTGTTTTATCTGTAACAAACTAATGTTGTTATGTATGTTGTCCTTACTGTGGGACTACTGTTCTGTATGTAACAAACTAATGTTGTTATGTATGTTGTCCTTACTGTGGGACTTATGTTCTGTATGTAACACACTAATGCTATTATGCATGTTGTCCTTACTGTAGGACTATTGTTCTAACTGTAACAAACTAATGTTGTTATGTATGTTGTCCTTACTGTGGGACTATTGTTTTATCTGTAACAAACTAATGTTGTTATGTATGTTGTCCTTACTGTGGGACTATTGTTTTATCTGTAACAAACTAATGTTGTTATGTATGTTGTCCTTACTGTGGGACTATTGTTTTATATGTAACAAACTAATGTTGTTGTGTATGTTGTCCTTACTGTGGGACTACTGTTATATATGTAACAAACTGATGTTGTTATGTATGTTGTCCTTACTGTGGGACTATTGTTCTAACTGTAACAAACTAACGTTGTTATGTATGTTGTCCTTACTGTGGGACTATTGTTCTGTATGTAACAAACTAATGTTGTTAGTATTGTGGTCCTTACTGTGGGACTATTGTTCTGTATGTAACAAACTTATGTTGTTAGTATTGTGGTCCTTACTGTGGGACTATTGTTCTGTATGTAACAAACTTATGTAATCATGTTTGTTGTCCTTATTGTGGGACTATTGTTCTGTATGTAACAAAGTTATGTTATCATGTATGTTGTCCTTACTGCTTTTGCTTTTCTGAGGATTTTCTTCCCTGGCTTGACTTTACTTCTTGGTGAACTTGTACTTTTTGAATCACTTGTTGCATCCTCTGTTTTCTCTTCTGAATTTAAGAAAGAAAGTTCTTGTAACAAAGACACTCTTGACACTGATGCTGATTCTTTGTGGGTGCCACCTCATAAAACAATTCCCCCAAAAATTAATTTTTTTCCAATTTTGGACTTTAAAATTGACCCTTATCTTTTCACAACACTGCCTATACATACACAAATACAGTATTCTTAAACATTAAATTTGTAATATTAGCTACTCTTCTTTGCTCCTTACAATGTAAATCCCACATACAAAATGAGCTGACCTGATCTAATATAGATCACTTTTTACTTCTGCAAAATATAAAGTTTAATGTGCAGACAAGTTAATATGAAAAAACAAACAGTATTTGTGGTTTTGAAAATGTTCTCATGTTTAAACAACATCCTTGAGATTTAATTATTTTATCACTTGTCTACAGATACATACCTTGTTTGAATATGTGCTAATTGTAAGAGTAAAAAATCTCTCATCCAGCAAAAGAGTGCAGACATTTATCTGAAGTGTAAATTGAAGCCTACCGTAGATCCGCGTTTTGCCGCCGCGGCCATAAAATAAGACTTACAGCCGAAAATCCCGACTAATATTTATCGACAAGGGATGCGGCTATAAAACGCAGGTTAGGCTGAATTCAAACATGTACAAGAGACTCGACGGCCCGCCGAGGGGCAATGGTCGATAATAGGCTGAGGAAAAAGTGAATACTGGGAACGTATATATAATGATACTGCATATTTGTATATTAATTTTATTGATTATTAATTTTATAAAATGTAAAATTGATATTTTAAACAGGCCAATATGTATTATAAAACTTTTCTGAGTCAGTCATAAACCACGGCAATTTTCACGCAATGATTGATAAAAGATCGATATTCACTCGCCAAATTATGCATTCTATCCAGACTAACGGTTGTACCTATATTTGAGTATGGCTGCAATATCGGTAAAACATTATTTTAAGATATTTCTTGAACATATCATTTCTTTTAAAATAAACTGTAAAACAAAAGATAACCAAAGACCATACGTTCTTCGGCAATTAAACCTGCGTTCACGTTCAGATACTTCTTCGTTCATCAAATTGTCAATAGATGACGCTAAAAGGTCATAACCTCACCAGCTAGTTCCGTTATTTTTAAATATGGCACGTTTTGCCCTCAGACGGTTCGGGCACCAGTGTGCATATATTATGATCAGCAGGACCCTGGATGTACGCGTCAAGGCTCGACGCGGGATTCGCTTATTAAAAGCTTTTGTCAAGGTTGTTAATTGACCGACCTTGTACAGAGTGTAAATAAAAGCCATCATAAAGAGTACCGTTGGCTTTGATGTCCCATTGAAGTGTAATTAGACAGGGTAAAGGCGCAAGGTACACCAAGGCCTGCAAGTTCCGTAATCATTTTATGTTGCATCTTTTGCCGGTTGACGGATCGGACACCATTTTGCATATATTATGATCAGCACAACCCGAGGTGTTCTGGAAATATGATCACCGACGCGGGTGTCATTTATTTAAATGTTATGTTGTTAAATGACAGACGATGTATAATGTCTAAATAATGTTTAAATTACAGTCGTCCCATACAATGCTTTGATGTCCCATTGAACTTTAATTAGTCAAGTTAAAGGCGCAAGATTCTCCGGCATTCGGTGATGTGTCAAATTAATTTCGTGGCCCTACTAGGATGAGTCATCATAACCCGAACAAATTGTCATCTATTCTAATCAGGTAGATCAAGCGGTTTAACAAATAAATTAAATTAATTAATTAGCAAAGCCAAGCAACATACACAGTTGCAACTGTTTCCCAAAACTGTTATGCCTGACCGCATATCAGCATACCGCAGCATTCCTAGCTGCAGCCTAGCGTTTAAGAAATGAACCTTTTTTCGTTGTGTTCCCAAAACTTCCTATACCCCACTTGGTAATGGAACGTGGCGAGAATGTGGTGCGGCCATTAAGTAAGGTTTTGGGAATTTTTTACTCCAGTGAAGGAGCCTTCCAGATATTTTACGAACATGGGGTGCGGCCATTAGACGACGTGCGGCGGCAAAACGCGGATCTACGGTACTGGTATGGAGGCCCCTCTCATAAACTGTAAACAATATGGATGTGTTTCATATCAGTCAGGGCCAGCTCTGATCTACAGCAGAAAGTACTATCTATCTCGAGAACTTCTTTTAGGAACAGCTGATAAGAGCACTGCAAACCTGGACTACTAATACAAGTAACTGTTAATAGTTCTATTTTCAGGTCACAGAGTCCTGTTTATATTCATGAGTCAGGTTGCTGAGCTGTTAACATCACAGAGAGTACCAAATGGTTTGGCTTCCTTTGGATGGCTCTACCCATTTTGTCAGGTGGCAGCAGAAAACCCTGTTGTTTGACTTGTATACAAGTTTAACATAATCTCAAACAAAATTGATATCAGTCAATTATTTTTTAGTCTATGACATGTCAAAAACATGGTGTCCAAGTGTTGTTGGCTTCACTGCATTAAGGCCAGATCTGGAGGAAAAGGAGATAGATGAGCTACAATATTCTTGTTCTTGTACAAATCTTATATCTCAGGGAAGGATATTTTCTCAGATTTAAGCATTAAAGTTGTCCAAAACCTGTAGCATTTACAGATATTGTGCAGGTAAATTTTAATACTGCTCCCTGCCCTCCAGTTTACCTGACACATAGGCCACCTGCTGATTAGTTTACTGATACCCCACCAGATGGCACTGCTATCTCCTCAGTGTGTCAGTTCATAGGGCTCCAACAACATGATCAAAGTGCCATCACGGTGAATGATTTGGTTAGTTTGGTTAGGTGTGGGGTAACAACCTCTTGGAATAGAAAAAGCTAGTTCTATTCTTTTACTTATTTACATTTTGGTTTTTTTTTTTTAAGAAAAAAAAAATACTGGTTTGACAGAGCAAGATATTTCCACCTAATATGTTACCTAGGCCAAAACTTAATGGAAAGAAAAATGCTAACAAATCCACAAGTTTTACTGCCCTTGGTCAGTTGTAAAGAAAGTAACTTAGAAGTTAAAAATCATAGATAAGCTGTAAATGACAGCACTGTGATTGGCTGAAGCTGGCCACACAGCTCACTGGACAATTCAAATGTGTAAGCATCAAGTACAAAAAAAGACCATACCATTTCCATTCATGTGGAAAAAGAAACGAGAGTGTTAATGTGTTTAAAAGAAAGAAATATTGAGAAAATATTTTGACCAGGTGTTGGGACACTGATAACTTACTGTTTGACTTTACAGGCTGTTCCTTTGACTCTTCTGGTTTGTGCTGTGGAGGAAGATTTTTACACAGAAGTCAATATTAAACCTGTAATATTCATATTACAAACATACACTCAAAATACAAATACTGTCACATTAAAGTTCACTTATTTGCCTGAAGCTTGACTGGTATTTCAACATGCTGTATCCACATGGTTTGAGAAAATGTATTATGATGAGATGAAGTCTGTTATGAATATGTACATATTACACAGCAATAACGTTTATGAAACACTTTTTAGACAAGCCAGCAATGATAAACTACTTAAATGATGAAAATAATGCTATGTTTTAGTATTTATTGTTTCATTCTACAGATCTTAATATTGTCATTATGCTCTAAATATATATCAAACAGTGATTTTTTTAAAAATGTTAATAACTCCCATTTATATCATGTATTGTCATGAGTGAGATCATGTAATCTGGATATGTGTGCAATATCAGAAAAAAAGTATTATTAGTCATATTAATTATAGGCGAATGAGGTTTAATAAGCCGATGGGCCAGCCTGCCTGGGGTACCTGATGTGAGTTCTCTGATATGACCTCTTGTTCTTTTTTCTCTAACTCTCTGGCAGGTGACTGGTTCTGAGCTCTGGCTTCATGTCTGAGAAGTAGAGCAGTTGTCATGTTGATACACACAGAATGGGCTTAATATAGTTTTATATATCTTGCAAGCAAAAGCTTTCAACACATTAGTATGCCAAATCAATTATTTATAACTACTTTTTCCTTTTTTTTTCATTTTCTTTTGCAGGAATGATGACCTAAAACACATCTTACACGTGACTTTTTTGCAAAGCTTTTCTTGGATTATCAAGGCTGACCAAGTATAACCAAAAATAGCTAAGGAGGCGAAAAATTAGGACTTAAACAAAATGCTCTCCTTAATGAATGTGCATATTAAATAGAGTACTTAAAGAGTAACACAGATCACTTGGGGGACATGTAAATGAGGAATTACCCATATTAAGTCACAAGAAGATGTTTAGACTAAAATGCACAGATACATAGCAGTGCACAGACACATAGCAGTCCAATTAATATTTACATCATTCAAAATTTCATTTTCATAAATTTACAAATAAATAAAATTCTCTTCAAAGACTGAAACAGGTTAGTAGTGAAAGATTTTCCAAGAATTCCATGTCTTATAAGTACTTATATTCTACATTATCAATTTGGTGATTTTAAAACAGTGTTTCCATGCGCAGGTTTATGCATATATGTGTGTGAAAAATTGCTATGATTTTGTAACTGTGGTGTTTCCATGCGTCCGTCAGCATATATTGGTTTATATGTGGAAATCACCTCAGGAGCAATTTTGATGCATAGGGTCTGCCTGAAATCAAGAATTCAGGGTAAAATGACATCACTCCATCCTTTTGAGGAAGACCTGCAAAATCCACTGACCAACTTCATATGTCTTCCAGTTTATGCATTAAAACTTGAACATGGAAACAGCTTTTTCACACGCACAATATGCATACATGCATATTTGTATTCATGAAAACACAGCTTGAGACCTTTTAAGGAGTATGAATGTGGCTATAAATCCCTAGAAAACTTTGAGGACCTGACCTGATAAGGGGTGAACCTTTCGGGGTGGTGGTGTAGGGTGGAGGGGTACGATACTGAGGTGGATGTGATAAGCTGCCATGCTGCATCCCTGACTTGTCTTTCTCCTCAAGGTCCTCTACACCGATCTCTGACCCCTCCTCAACCAGTGTTGAAAGTCGTCGGTCTCGAGATGATAACCTGGAAAGAACAATATTCAACCATTATTCAATTAAATACAACGTAGTGCCCTGATTTTGTTAATTAAAATGTAGTATCATGCTGAACTGTGAGAGAGAATGAGTGACACTCCACTGTGAACCACAAACACTACATTTAAAGTGAAAATGGTGTTAATGGGCAACTGTGGTCACTAAACTGAGTGGAAATGCCATACCTTGCCATAGAATCCCCAGAAAATTAACCTCCCCCCCCCCCTTTAAGAACAGGCCCCCATCTTCAGGAGCATTTACTACCTTGGCAAGCGACCATGGTTTCTTCTATCTATCAAATTGAGAAACAATATTTTTCACCAAACATGGGATTATTCAAGGTCAAGGCCAGTCTCATTGGAGAAATTACAATTCCAATTTAATGTATATGCATAATATGAAAGAAATCTTTCCATAAGTTTTTGACTTATAATGCTCACAGTATTGTCAAGTGGCAATGATGGGGGTATTAAACGGCATGAAAACAAGAAAAGGATAATAGATGGCAAAAACTGTTTCTGTTACAGGACAACACTATCCAAGATCTTTGGTCAACTTGATTTTTGGATCAATCCATACAAGATTCCTTCAGATATTTAAGGATATGTGAATCCCCCAAAATGAACCTATTCAAGGTCAAGGTCACTCTCCAAGTAAAGGTCATGACCCAAATTTACAAAGGCTTCGTCCCCTCACCCATTTCTATGCACGTCAAGTTTTGTAAAGATGCAGAAATATTTTTCGAGTCTTTCTCCTGAAAGAAATCTGTGGTCGCAGCAGCAGCGTAACCGTGCCTAAACCATAGTATCGCAAAATTGTCTGGGGATACAATTAAATCTGTAATGCTCTGATGTAGATCATAGACACTGTAAATGAAAATAATGTCATGGTTTACTTTGGAGCCTGCCTGCTTTCTCCCCTGTGTGTTTGTCTAATAAAATCAGCAGTACTTTTCCAAGAAATATCATCTACCCATGGAGTCAAGAAACTCGTATGCAAACCATATGCTATGGGATATACATCAGGTATAATGCTTCCATGATGGACCATTGCTTTTCAAGTACATGTGTGACATGTATAGGTACATTGCAATAGTGAACATTTTGAACCTGAGTATAAGCACAAAATACACTGTTATGGGGTGACATAAAAGCGGACCGAACTGTCTCCCCAGTGAAGCTTGCTTTTCTAGCGAGCCGTTGGTAAGCCGGACTTGTGTGCCACCAACATGGGTTCGAAACCGGGATCAGCCCAGTCTTTTCCCTTGAGCAATTTGTCTTTGTAACAAAACAGGGACTCATCTAAAGTGTGACTCCTGGGATAATTAGTCTTGTTCTGATAGCAGAATGCTCTTAAGAGGGGGTGTGTTACGGGGTGACATAAAAGCGGACCGAACTGTCTCGCTAGTGAAGCTTGCTTTTCTAGCGAAGCGGTTGGTACGCCAGACTGGTGCGCCACTGACATGGGTTGGAAACCGGGATCAGCCCAGTCTTTTCCCCTTAGCAATTTGTCTTCGTAACAACACAAACGTCACTCCTGTAATACTGGCACTGATACCAAACACAAAATGACTGTAAGTTGATCCACCAGTCCTGTGTACGAGAAAGCCATAGAAAATGTATGGACATGCAATATTTCAAGCAGATTCTTCAAACCACTCTTGGGCTATGTGCACAGATGCATGAAACCCGAAACAATTGCAGGTGGCTACACAAGTCTTGTAAATAACAGAACTATTCAAGATGTATGGACATGCATAATTTCAGGCTGATATGTCGAATCACTCCTGAGAAATAGGCAGGAGCATACACTGTGCAAAAATTGTTGTAGGTGGCACCACCAGTCCTGTACACAACAAAACTTTCAAGATGTATACATATGCCAAATTTAAGGCTTATATATCAAATCCCTCCAGAGAAATAAGCAGGGACATTCACTGTGCAAACTTACTGCAGGTGGTGCCACCAGTCTTGTATACAAAGAAGCTATATGATATGTAAAGATATGTACAATTACAGGCTGATATATAAAATCCCTCCTGAGAAATAAGCAGGTACATACACTGTGAAATAATCACTGAAGGTGGCAACATGAGTCTTGTGTACAAGTCAAAAATTCAGGCCAATACATCAAACTTCTCTCGTGTCAAGTGCACTGGGAAGACCAAGCTCAGCTGAGGCAGGCAGTTGCCCAAGGTCAAGCTACTCTAATTGACAGCTATAGCTACTGCACTGAGAGAACTCTTGGCCTGTACCTGGCTACACTGTGTGAACTTTTGACCTGTTGCAAAATCTGATACAGTTGACAGACTGCCAGAGGTATAAAAAGATTCAGGCTGAAATTTGGACTGTTGCCAAATCTGAAACAGTTGGCAGTCTAGGTACCAAGCGATTCATAGATACAGACAAAATTTTGCCATGTTGCCAAATCTGTTTATACATACTGAAAGACTTTCTTCAAGCTGCATATTCATAAGATTTTTTTTTATCAAAATGTTTAGAAATATCAAAGATGCCTATTAAAATCAAAATCAGAATACAGATATATTTTATACATTGATTTATCTTACACATAAGCTGGATGTGGACACCAATTATTTATGTTGCCTGTACAGCTCTGCTTATATACCCAAAGAGCTCAATTATTTATACAATAAATTTACTAGCTTTGTTTACCAAAGTAGTAAATTTGAACAAAGGACACTTTAGATTAACTTTTGTGCAATGCTATTTGCAGATGAAGAATATTCCAGCCCTCAGTGCGAAACAGGTTTACTAAAGGCCACAAGACCAACTTAAGCTTTCTATGACTCAAAATATAATGAACCCAATCTATTCTTATCAACTGAAAGAAAACCTACCCTAGGATAATTTTGTGAAAAATTAAACCCTTCAGCTTGACAGTTTCATCATAAAACATTTTAAAGCTGAAAGAGGAAAAAAAAAAAAACAAGGTTTTTGCCTGTAAAATCAGTCGATTTAGGTGGTTCCACAAAAAATCTCAATTTCAAATAAGTCATGTGACCAGTAACTGCACTAAACTTGGTGATGCTAGCTCCTTTTGTTTCTGAAGTTATGTTAGTGTGCTTAATTTGACAAATGACTAAGTTCAAATTCCTGTAACTTGGCCAAAATGCATAGAACCAAGACCATGTGAACAAAATTATGAGAGCTCATCTCTGGGATCATTTCTGTGAAATATTGAACAATTTGGCTGAATGGTTTCTGAGATGATTTTCAAAGGTTTTTAAGCTCCCCCCCCCCCCCCCCCCCCCCAAATGTAAGTTGATGCAGGTGGCCTACAAAAAGCTCAATCTTACAAATTTGATATGTGACTGATTTTGGCGTAAGATTTTGGGATGCTAGCTCTTGCTATTCCTGAGAAATCATGGGTTAACATATAGACGAAGGAAGCCGCCACACCATGGCATAAGCTCACAAGTTCCCTAATAATTTGATTGAAAGTAAAGAGTTCAACTGCATCATGTTGACTGACCATTTAACACTACATATATTAGAAGGACATACTGGATAGGACATTATCCAACAAATAATAGCATTCCCATAACAAAAGCAACTTTGCCATTTTTTAAATATTTATATTGGCAGAGGGAACCTACATTATTAGTTCTCACCTTCACTGAGCAAAATTTCAAGGGTCTGTAATATCCTCCTGCAGTGACAATAACCCATTTCCCTGTCACGCCTCAAGTTGTTTACACAGTCTCATCTCAGCACTTCCCATTCCCCTGTTGGGTCCCAATTCACATTCAAACAAACAATCTTAGTGTCCTACAGTGGTGGCCATTTACTCTTATTTATCTTAAGTTTACTGCAGGCATTCATACTCATTTCTGAATTTCTATCTCCCTTAAACTGCAAGTTTCCAATTCAACATACAATAGTATTGTTGCTTTGCTGATGATTTTCCCTCCACAAAAGCTTAAAATAAAGAACACAGATGGTCCCGAGAGAACTGAAAACTTCCTGATGCATTATTAATGTGTTTCTCTCCTTCCTGAGATGTCCTTTAATTTTTAAAGTGCCAATGTAATCAGAGGTCCCTGAGAGGTTTGATGGGAAAGCTGTCTAGTCTTGAAAAAAGAAAATAAATAAAAAAAAATAAAGGTATTTTTACCTTAGGCCAGATTACTTGTATGTTTTAGTTTAGAAATCCTACAAAACAAAATGAAGTTAAATTGACAACAAATGTAATACAAAAAATCTTTTCATTTTCACTAACCTGGTTTTATATATATTTATATATATACACACACACACACACACACACATACTCATACAGAGGTATATTTTACCCATACCCTGTAAATTTAAAGGGTACAGATCTACATACCTGAAGCAATATATGTTTGTTCCTGATGGAGTTTCAGGTTTGTCCCCTACTGCTGCACTGGTGGGTTCCAATTGCATGAAATATGGGGAGGGTTTTCCATGAAAACTTTTGCTTAAAATGACTTTAACAAATTTATTGCTGAAGTGGGATCTGTGGCCTTAACCTTTGATCTAAAAATCAATCGAATTCTTCCTCTATAGGTAGGTCAGCCATTTATGAAAGAGGGAAAGTTCTGGTCAGCAAGTCTGGCTTA
Organism: Sipunculus nudus; assembly: GCA_026874595.1. Classification (NCBI taxonomy): domain Eukaryota; kingdom Metazoa; phylum Annelida; class Sipuncula; order Golfingiida; family Sipunculidae; genus Sipunculus; species Sipunculus nudus. Next base: position 84,130,888 of record CM049311.1, on the reverse strand, counting down.
AAATGTGTTCGCAAGCCAATATTACAAATGGACCGAAGGGCCGGTGCATACACAAGAGGCATTATTCTACCCCCTCTTGCAACTTCTTTGTGAGGGGACAATAAGCTAAACTCATGAGACATTTCCTCTGCCAGTTTTAAATCATCATTATAAAAAGTTTCCATATTGTTACTTGTAAGGTAAACAATGAATCTTTGAAAAATTAAATTGCTTTTCTGTTGGTTTCCTTTTTATCAGTGCGTCAGTGCTTCCCCCAGATGTTATCCAAATTACCCTGGATCTTTAACAATTCTTCCTCATCTTTATGTTGCTGGATCTCGCCACAAGCTCCTCCTCTGGGAACAGAAATCAATTACTCAAGACCAGCACGTCTATTAATTATTAATCTAATTCTCATCTGGGAGATCTGACTGATGGCTGGTATCACATAGTAACAACAGTACCAGAATGTCACAACCATGGAGCACTCAGGTAGCACAGGCTCTGCTTTGTTTTTTTTTCTAAATCACTGCTTACATTTGATTAAACTTTACTTCACCCCACCCTCCTGTCATAATACTCCATAAGATGGCAGCACCAGTGACAAGTCTTGCCAATACAGATAAACAAGTAGTCAAAATAAACTCACACTGTACCATAAACCCACATCACCTAAATCATCTGTAAATTCCCCCATTCTTCAAGAACCAGATCACCACACATTTTCAAAATGTTATAATTTGCAGACAAATTTCATCCTCAAACTGTATTTCATCTTTTTTTTTTTTTAAAAGATTTTTTTTTTGGTGGAGGTAACCGCCTCCATTTTTTAAATGCTTGCTTAACTAAGTCTATATACAACCGCAGAATTTTCCATTCCGGTTTTGGACTCCGTGACAGGGGCTTGCACACAATGCTCTGGCGTCAACCAGGCTCGGTGATTCACTCCTGCGGGTCCTGGGTGTGTCTCATCCCCATTGCTGGGTCATAACACAGAGGAACCCCCGAAAGGCGCACTCGTTTGTGAGTGAAACCCGACTGTTGGGTACAGTCTCCACATTGGGCCTGCAGTGCACCCACCCTGGGTAGGGGTCGACAGTGAAAAATCTCACTGGCTCGGCTGAGATTCGAACTCACGATCTCCCGGCTTTGAGCCCTGCGCTCTACCCCTGAGCCACAGAAGCCGGTCTGTATTTCATCTTGCTCCTGCCTTATATGATTGTATGTTACTGCACCATAATTTTATTTATACATGGTGAATTTCATTAATAAAGTTTGCAATATCATGGACCTGCAGATGCAAAATATTATTATGTAGCACACCTGTACCCTCGGAATGAAGTTATGGTAAACTGAAACTTATAAATGAACAAATTCATGCAGTGTCATTTAGAATGACCAGTCTATACAATGTCATGGAGAAAGTTATTGATTGAGACCAGTCTGTATTTCCAGACAGCATTATCTTCACTAGCAAGGCTTCATCCGGTCAGGCAACCAGTGTTCCATGCTGGCTGTGATGCCAAGGCTGGAAATTACAGTGCTACCAATCTGTATTCTACCAATATAAGTGACCCATGGGTCATGTCACTCAACTGACTAGCATTCACAACATTTAGTCACAATTTTTAGGGAACTGTTTGCCAGTTTTGTTCTCACATTGTCGGTAACAGAAAACTCTATTTCCCCTTACAGCTTTATTAATTGATAGTGGGAGGCAAAATATATGACTCCTAAAAGCCTAGATTTAACTGATACTTGTCAATCTTAAAATAAACATTAAACCATAAAAAATATTTTTGATGGCACCCGTATATCAGCATAATTCATGAAAATGAAATTCCCTTATTTTATTTCCCAGATGTATTTAGAAAATTCCATTAAGTTCTTTCAACCTATTTGAGGGATTACCATATTAACAAGCCAGGCTTTCAAATTATGTAGCATGGGAATAAAAACTGAACGTTTTTGTCTTTCTGGGAAATCAAAACCCCTGACTTTCTGTTCAGGTAAACTCCTTTCCAGGTTTTCTCAATTGGTTTGGAATCCAAACCTAATGTACAATTGCTTGAGCTATCCAAGTTCAACATGCATAGCAAATTTTAAGGCAAGCAGTGCATGAATAGTAGTGAAATGTATGCTTCTGTTTGAAAATGCACTCTAAATGGAATGACAAAAGGGATATTTCATCATATGCTTGAAGATCACTTTGGCCCAACCTTGTCAAAGTTTTTAAGGAATATGTGAAAACATCTGATTCATTGACATTTCAAAACTCAGTTTCATTTTGACGGACAAATGTATAATGGAGGATTGCTTTGTTAGTATTCTGGAAAGAATGAAAGTCAGCTGAGCTAAAAAAGGTGGCCTTTTAGTGATATGATCCAGGATAAATTCTGTGGGAGCGTCATCTTGGCCGTATATTTGTTAGTCATCAGTCTCTATTACCTCCCAAATCATCTATGGAATTGCGCCTACACATCTGCCATTTAAATCCCACGTAAATGTAGACACATGATTCTGCCGTCTAATAAAGTGTAGTAAAAACTGATTTATCGGGCATGCCTGTAACACAGACCACTGATGAATAAACACCCACTACAGGACTAACGACAGCCCTTCTGCAAAGGAGAAAGAGATACTACCCTTCTGAGTATTATGGGCCAATTTTTCTTACCAGCACTGTGTATTTTCTTTTAAGTATCTGATATAATTTCATATAAGCATCAACAAGTGTCTTCTTCACCAGACAATATTTCTTTTATTATCTGTCCTCCGTTATAGTCTATACAGCCCTGAGGTGAAGAGTTATTTATCATACCTCTAAATGGAACATATACTTTTTTTTTAACCGATCTCAGTGATAAGCACTGTATTTGAGTATTATATACTTTGTCAGTGTTAAGTTAAATATATCCTCAAATAACCACTTCTTTTGACATTAGAATACCATCACTGGTGCCCTCCTCCTATAACTGCTATCATATGTCCATGGAATGTGGCTGCAACTGTTTTTGAAGGATCATAGAGCAAACCATTCAATAATAAATGCCATGTTATTGTTACAAAAATAAACCTCATGTGAGTGAACTTCAGGGTTTTCAGTTCCACCATAAGACATAATGCCTTTATTTGAACAGCCACTGAACAAAATGCTGCGGCACCAAAAACTCACTGTGTTCAAGGTTCCTCTAAAGATATAGAACTAGAACCTTTTAGCTCAGGTCAATCAACTTTTTTTTAATAATTAATAAAGAAATGTCTCAGAAACACCTTTGCACTGACTTTTCTCACTGGTTCTGGGAAAGATACATCGACAATAATTATCCTTTAATTAAGCTTAATATACACAAATTAGAACATGGCTTAGTGATTCAAGCTTAGATTTTGGAGCTGAAGGTCCCTGGTTTGACGCATGCCGGTGCCTTGGCAGCAAAAATGATGAAATCTTAATAGAATCCCAGAGTTCACTCTATAAGGAATATTATATCATAAAACCATGAACATTCCAGCAGGTAACCGTATTACAAAAGTTTATCATAACTTAAAAGGTTACTATTTTTCACTTCCAATAGATAGTGCCAAAAAACTGGCAATTGACCTATCCTTTAAATAGTTCAATACCGGTATATGAGCACTGTTTTTTTTTTTTGTCCAGTGATACAGGGCACATGCATTTTTACCAATGTTCTGGTGGTCATCTATTAATTATACCTGCATTGTTTCATTAGATATGAACCCTGGACACAAGCTAATCTATACCAGAAGACATCCTATATATATTATATGTGTACCAGAACTTACCCGATCAGCAAACCAATTGCAAGTTCACAGTAAAGATCCTGGCCCAAGGTTAGCCTGGTTCTTCCAGGGAAAGGAGCAATAAGCGAGTGTTTTAAGTATGCCTGCAAGCTTCACAAAGGCAGACCCAAGAGAGAGCCAGGTCTGTTATTGTTGGACTCCTGGCCAGACCTGTATTCCCCAGGCAGGTGCCCCCCCCCCCCCCAGGTCCGCTAAGACTAAGTGGGCATCAAATAAGGTCAACCAGATGTACTCAAAATCCTGTTGTATCACAGGTGGCTGTAGAAAACTTGTTACCATTGATTTCACATCAGGCAAGTTGGTTTTTCTGCATTTAGGCACAACATCTTACCTCATTTTTTTTTTAAATACAATGCTAAACTAGACATTTCTTGGCACCGCTGGTGCCAGAGTATCCCCAGACATAGTACACCCCCCCCCCCTTTAAGAATAGGCCCCCATTTTTAGCAGCATATACTGACACTTGGCAAGCAATTATTGTTTCTTCCATCTATCAATCCACAATCTTTTTGAAGATGTTGGTCCTGTGACCTTGACCTTTTGGCACATTACGAGGCTATCCAAGAAACTGACAGGCGTCTTCCTCTATTGGCAGGGGAACTGTATGTGCAAGATGAAATGTCTGAGATGAAATGTTTGGCTGAAAATGTATCCACAATCTTTTTAAAGATGTGTCCTGTGACCTTGACCTTTGACCTCATGACCCCAAAATCAATTCAGGTCTTGCTTTTCCAGTGGGACATATACAAGTCAAGTTTGAAATCTATACTTCAATAAAAGCAGGAATTATCATCCAGAAACTAATTTTTGGCCAGATGGCTCCTATGACCTTCACCTTTGACCCTCTGACCTCAAAATTAATAGGGTTCTTCCACTCTTGGCAGGTGAACTATATGTGCAAGATGAAAGATCTGAGATGAATTGTTTGGCTGAAAATGTATCCACATCATTTAAAGATGTGTCCTGTGACCTTGACCGTTGACCTCATGACCCCAAAATCAATTCGGGTCTTGCTTTTCCAATGAGTCATATACAAGTCAAGTTTGAAATCTATACATCAATAAAAGCAGGAATTTTCATCCAGAAACTAATTTTTGGACAGATGGCTCCTGTGACCTTCAACTTTGACCTTGTGACCTCAAAATTGATAGGGGTCTTCCTCTATTGGCAGATGAACTATATGTGCAAGATGAAAGGTCTGAGATGAAATGTTTGGCTGAAAATGCATCCACATCTTTTTAAAGATGTGTCCTGTGACCTTGACCTTTGACCTCATGACTCCAAAATCAATTGGAGTCTTGCTTTTTTAATGGGACATATATAAGTCAAGTTTGAAATCAATACATCAATAAAAGCAGGAAGTATCATCCAGAAACTAATTTTTTGACAGATAGCTCCTGTGGCCTTGACCTTTGACCTTGTGACCCCAAAATTGATATGGATCATCCACTATTGGCAAGTGAGCTATATATTCAAGATGGAAGACCTGGGATGAAAGTTTGGCTTAAAATGCATCCACAGTATCTTTTAAGATGCAAGTCCAGTGACCTTGACCTTTGACCTCATGACCCTAGAACCTATAGGGTTCTTACTTTAGTGGTGGGCCATACATAAGTCACGTTTGAAATCCATATGGCTATCAACACTGGAGATATCATAAGAGGTGTGTGATTTTCACCAAATATGGACACATTAAAGGTCAAGGCCACTCTCATGGTAAAGGTCATGACCCAAATGTAAATGGACCTCATCCCATAACCCATCTCTCTACATGTGCATAATATGAAAGAAATCTGTCCATTAGTTTTTGACTTATAATGCTTACAGTACTGTCAAGTGGCAATTATGGGGGTATTAAAAGGCATAAAAACAAGAAAAGGAAAATAGGTGGCGCCACCAGTTTCCGGTATATCACAAGGCTATCCAAGATCTTCGGTCACCTTGATTTTTGGACCAGTCCATGCAAGCTAACTTGTGATATTTAAGAATTTGTGTTATTTCAGCAATATTGGACCTATTCAAGGTCAAGGTCACTCTCCTAGCATAGGTCATGACCCCATTTTAAATAGGCTTCGTCCCCTTACTTATATCTATATGAATGTAAAGTTTGAAAAAGATCAGTGAAATATTTTTTGAGTTATCTCACTCACAAGGTTTTTCTGCGGCGGCGGGACCGTCATGAAACCAAAGTATCCTGACTTTGTCTGGGGATACAATAAAGCTTCGTAGATTTGTTTCTGCACTTAGCATTCACCTGACAGTTATAAATTCCAGGTGGTTCAGTGGTCAACAAAGGTAGTCACAACCAGATGGTTAAACCACATGCATTCCAAACCTTCATCTACTGTAATTTTTCAATCTGCCTGCAGGAAATTTATCACCATTCCTACAACTGGTCATTTAATTAAACACTGTTAAAATATGATTTCCCAAATTTTCTTTACAATTAAGTTTTATGTAGTCTCAAAATGGTACCATGGTTAATTAAAACAACACTCACTGCAACAAGTTTTTTATAGTCTTCATTGCTTGCCCTGTTACCCCTAACAATTCAGGACATGTGAATCACGCTTCTTTACATTTCAATCATCATATGAACAAGTTGTTTATAGTGTGATATCTATGGTGCCATGTTCACAGCAAACCCATCCCATTAAGACTATCTCCCCTCTGATGGGCTCAATCATCAAACCACAGCATGTGGCTTATTGAATGTCATTAGCTTTTACTAAGTACAAATAGATGTTCTACATGTGGGCAACCAGTGCAGGTCTTTTGAGACAAGTACATAAAAGGTGAATTTAAATATTCTGATAACAAGTCATTAGAAATAATTACATCAAGAGAAATCTGACAGGAAAACATATCACCTCATCACCTGGCCTTACTGGCACCTTGCCATATCAGAGGCCAGAAGCAGCAAAAAACAATATGAGAAATACTGACTTAACACATGATGACCACTAAACAAACAGTGAAACTGAACATTGTACTGTGAACAAGTGTCAAGAACCTGCCTGTTTCCTTGTCCTTTGATGTGATGTACAAACTGGACAAAATTTACCAGATCAATATATGTGGTATAATTCCATACAACAAATTTCATGGTATTTAATATTTAGAAGGTACATACAATAATCAATTAATAAATCAATGATCAGTCATTTTATTTCTTTCAATCATCGAACAGGATTTTACAATCAATTCCTGCCACTGATTGAGATTATCACATTCTTTATTATACAAGATTAAATATTTATAAGTAATAATTAGAGTTTATTTTCATCATTTGGTTTTAATTTTCTACTACAGCCACTATCTAATCATAGGTCACTTAGTAAACTAATTTGTGTTTCCAGATCATGCCCACAGCCCAATACATGCTAAACTAGACGTACCTTGTGTAATAGTAATGAAATGTACTCTGCTTTCAGGTCAATGGTTTGTCAAATGATTGAAGAAATAAAGAAAAAACAGCCTATTACTGAATGTCTGACTTGGTTGAGCTACAAATAAAAAGGAAAATGATTTGGTAAACTGTCAGCCTGCAACTTGTCTTGGTGTCAGCAGTGGGACAAACAGAACACCAACAAGTCAGGAGCAGCCTGAAAAAGGCCCATAGAATTCAAGTGTAGGAAGAGTGATGGTAGCATTGATAATGGAGCACCTGATTATATGCAAGGACAGAGGGAACGGAGTCTTCTGAGTATTAAAGTAATCAAACAAATGTTTCAATATTTGAATCACTGAATGAAGAGTAGTTAAATGTTGACTTAGGACTGGTGTGGGGAAGAGCTACCAGCCAAGGTGTATAAAGTGGCTTAACTGTGTAACTCTGAGGATAGAGTTCATCAATCTCCTGCAGAAGTAGAAAATTTCAGGATATATTTATATTAGCACCTTAAATCCAATTAAATCCATCCAGCCATTCCCGAAAAAAAATCTGGCCTTTTGTATGAATTTCAAAGTAGGAAAAAACTATCTACTAAAGTGTTGAAAGCTGTTTTACCTCCATAACACAGAACTGTGAATAACTTTGAACTGTTACCTTGGCCAATGTTTTGACCTGGAGAGGGTTCATACTTTAGTGGTGGGTCTTGTATACCTACTACCTATCCTCGCCATGCCTACTGTGACCTAAATTATGAGGTCTTGTATATACATCAAGTTTTAATGTGACTGAACATAACTGGAGTTATCAACTGGAATCATTGATTGGACTAGGAAGGGCTACCTTAGGTGTTCAAGGCTGTTTCAACTACCACGGGGCAGAGAATACAAACACAGTGACTTTGTTTCAGGAGCTCTCTTGATATTTTGCAAGAGCTCTCTGTGTCACACAGTTATGTTTCTGACTCTGGTCCTTCTGACCCAAATCAACAGGGTTTCGAAAGATACACCGTGTTCCTCGGGTAAAATGACAATAAGTTTATCATTAATTGTCGTACTAACTAGCCGCTATACCCTTGTCCCCATTTCCGAATGTTCGTTTTTACGAACAAAAAGCTTGTCCCCCCGATGCTTTCGGGAAAACGGCGCTCTACTGTATCTCAGGAGTGGTTTGACATAAGCCTTCAGGAAAATTTGCATGTCAATAGAGCTAGGATGGCGTTATCTTGTCCACAATATTCTTTTTTTGGAATGTCAGTCCATTGATCTTGGGATACATGGGCATAAATATACTCCACAATGGCACCATAACCAAGCTGAACATTTATAAATCGTTGTAGTCACTAATATAAACATAGTCATAGGTGGATGAGATACACTGTAATGTTATCACTATGAATATATAACATTAGGCATGTGTGTGTGACTATATATGTGTAAGAGAGGAAGAGACAGAGAGAGAAAGAGTAATGAAGAGACACACACAGACAGACATATTGGTGCACATATGGAAGAAAAAGGGAGGTACAAAGTGAAAGATTGACATGAACACAGACAGACAGATATGTGTGCATATGGAGAAGGAATTCATTAAGCTGCATAATTGTAACACAACTACTGATATCCATGTAAATTCACACATCTCTCAACCATTGCTTATTTTCAGTTCACAGAGTAACTAAGTCTGTAAGGGCAGACTGTCACAGCCTGTTAGAGCAGCACTTACCCCTGGCCACCAGAATCTGTAGCCATCATCCCTGTACATGTGAAGCTAGGCTACATTACATACAGGCTGATCACAGGTTGATCACTGTGCTGCTACTTAGCATGGTCACTCAAAGCCCTGGCTGCCTGCTCTTACAGAACACTGAAAGCTGTATGATTACACAGCGGTCCTGTGTAAAGAACTTGTGTGCATCACCTGTAGGCATGCACAAGTACATACTAACACAGAACAGCCCCCACAAGGCTGTATCAGTATGAATGTGCTGGCAACAGGACTGCAAAACTGAGCAGCATTTAGAGTACATGGGCTGTTTCATATCGCACCTTGTTCAGATAAAGTGCCGCCCTCCTCTGATGGGGTGTGTTACCAGTGCTGTAACATACAGGGGGTATCAGTTAGAGTCATCTGACAATATAGCTTCATAATCAGCCCCAATCACTAAGGTCATCTGCTCTGGCCAGGTACACCAGCTCACTGTAACACGCTGATTAATAGGTCTGTATGTAGATGGCTGTAATCAGTAGTGTGCAGAACTAAAATTATCTTGTAAAAAGTTGTAAATGAACAAAGATATACATATATTTTATCTATACAACATTAACTGCTTCAGGAATGAAATACACCAAGGACTCAACTATACTTCAACAAAAGCAAACTTGGATGACTTTTTCTTAATTTTAAGGGACATTTCCAGGGCAAATCTTTCGGGCCCATAGTTTTTTGCTGAGTTTTTCCAGTATGGTACAGTAATGAGTTATGAGCCATTATAGGTAATGAACCCTCACTGTAAACAGTTAACCCTGCTGAGATCCTGGATCCACCCCTGCTTTACAAACATTAGGGACCCGCACCTTAATTGATCATTTAGGTACTGTCTCCACAGTCATGAAAGATCAGTAACATATCGGACTTGGCTGGTGTGCACCAGTGTTAGCAGTCCGGCCTACCTGTGTGGCAATGGTGAAATAAGACATTGTCACAGGTACACTTAATTCAAGAATATCTTTCAGTGAATTAAATTTGATGACTTTTCAAGACTTTTAAAAATCTTCATTATTCCATGACTTCTAATACCAAGTAAAAAGATTTAGTATTCATCATGGCAGTGACTGGGAATTCCTAATACCAGGTAAAAATTTAAATATTCATTATGTCAGTGACTGGCTACCTGGCGTAACCTTCAGCTCAGAGGTCTGACACAATTATCACAAGTTGATGTCCAGCCTCGCTACGTGTTAATTATGTACTGAGCTCACAGCACATCAGTCTCTGCAAAAATTCTAAAATGACACAATCTAGCCAACTTGAAGAGGAGCTGATATAAACAAGGGACCCATGGGTCACTGTGCTCAGCTGAAGTTGACCTTGAAGGTAAAAATCTAAAATAATATCAAATGGAGATAAAGTGATAGAGGAAGAGGTTTTATAGGCCATGGTTGGTTTATATGATTGGTTTGTATTGATGAGCAAGAAATTGTTGCAAATAATATTTTGTGACCTGACCATGTGTTTCCTAAGGTTGAAACTGAAGCATGTGAGCTGTTTGTGAACAAATGATCTGTACTATTACCATGATCATTAGTTGGCTTTTTGATTAACTGCTGACATTTCAGTAGTTTACACATCTGTTCAATTGAATCTATTTTTTTTTATAATATATATTATTAAATATATGTATCTTTTTATCTATAAAATGTATACAGTTGAAATATAACTAATGTCCCCAGTCGATAGATGAAAGTACTTGGTAGTGTTGGGGGGGGGGGGGGGGGGTATGTGGAATGGTGGGAGTTACAACATATCTGTATTATCATCTTCAGCAACAATTAATATCAGTCCAAACTCATAGAAAAGGTCATGACCCCAATTTCAATATATATCATCCCCTAACCCATGTCTATGTATATGCATAATATGAAAGAAATCTGCCCATTAGTTTTTTACTTATAATGCTCACAGTACTGTTAAGTGGCAATGATGGGGGTATTAAACGGCATGAAAACAAGTAAAAGAATAACAGGTGGCACCACCTGTTTCCGGTACATGACATCACTATCCAAGATCTTCGGTCAAGTTGATTTTTGGACCAATCCATTCATCCCTTATTGAGATATTAATGATTTTGTGTGATTTTCACCATATACGGCAATATTCAAGGTCAAGGCCACTCTCATAGGTAAGGGCATGACCCCAATTTAAACTAGACATTTCTTGGCACCCAAGGTGCCAGAGTATCCCCAGACATAGTAGCCCCTCCCCCTTTAAGAATAGGCCCCCATTTTTAGCAGCATATACTGACACTTGGCATATTTATTGTTTCTTCCATCTATCAATCCACAATCTTGTTGAAGATGTTGGTCCTGTGACCTTGATCTTTTTAAAGATGTCATGTGACCTTGACCTTTGACCTCATGACCCCAAAGTCAATTCGGGTCTTGCTTTTCCAATGGGACATATACAAGTCAAGTTTGAAATCTATACATCAATAAAGCAGGAATTATCATCCAGAAACTAATTTTTGGACAGATGGCTCCTGTGACCTTCACCTTTGACCTTGTGACCTCTAAATTGATAGGGGTCTTCCACTCTTGGCAGGTGAACTATATGTGCAAGATGAAAGATCTGAGATGAATTGTTTGGCTGAAAATGCATCCACAATCTTTTTAACGATGTTTCCTGTGAACTTGACCTTTGACCTCATGACCCCAAAATCAACTGGAGTCTTGCTTTTTCAATGGGACATATATAAGTCACGTTTGAAATCAATACATCAATAAAAGCAGGAATTATCATCCAGAAAATATTTTAGGACAGAGAGCTCCTGTGGCCTTGACCTTTGGCCTTGTGACCCCAAAATTGATATGGATCATCCACCATTAGCAAGTGAGCTATATATTCAAGATGGAAGACCTGGGATGAAAGTTTGGCTTAAAATGCATCCACAGTATCTTTTAAGATGCCAGTCCAGTGACCTTGACCTTTGACCTCATGACCCTAGAACCTATAGGGTTCTTACTTTAGTGGTGGGCCATACATAAGTCATGTTTGAAATCCATATGGCTATCAACACTGGAGATATCATAAGAGGTGTGTGATTTTCACCATAATGATATATGGCAATATTCAAGGTCAAGGCCACTCTCATAGTAAAGGTCATGACCCCAATTTAAATAAACATCATCCCATAACCCATACCTATGTATATGCATAATATAAAAGAAATCTGTCCATTAGTTTTTGACTTATAAAGCTCACAGTACTGTAAGGTGGCAATTTTGGGGGTATTAAACGGCACGAAAACAAGTAAAGAACTAGACATTTCTTGGCACCGCTGGTTCCATAGTATCGCCAGACAAATGAGGTTTTGTGGTATTTTGTTGATATAATGTGATGTATTAGTATTTTAGCAATGAATGTGAGAAACATTTGTACAAAATATAGGAATATTTTAAGTGAAGGCAATTGTTATGTAAAAGGTTATGTATAAATAGAAATATATATTTAATAATGTATTGAGTTGTATATGTATGTTTGGAGTAACTTGTTTGAGAATAATATAGAGTAAAGCAGAAAGAAAGAGAAAGAGATGGATAGACAGGATTTCAGAGAGATGGAGAGATATGATAATGGTTAGTGTAAGTGTGTAACAGGGGGTTGATAATTATCTTTAACGAAGAGGGGGGTGATGGAGTTGCTGGTTGAGGAGTGTGAAGTGGGTTGGGTAATTAGAGGGGTGGATGTGAAGGCTGCTACATGGCTATGTATAGGAAATGTTGATTGGCAAATGCTGATGAGTGGATGATAAATTTGTCTGATCAGTTTCTTTGTTGAGGGGTGTATATATGATGGAGAGTTTATAATTTTGAGAGAGAAAGATGTGCTGTTGTATGAGAGGGTTTGACCTGAGATGTGTAGACAACTAAGGGGAACAGTTGGATGAATCAAGGTAGGTTGATTTGTTATTATAATTAGTGTATGATAGTGTATAGGGTTTGAAGGTAATGTTAGATAAAGTAATAATTGTAATTGTAAGGTTAAGATGTGAAGAATGTTGTTACATATGTGTGTTAATGGATTATAGGAATTTATTTTGTATATATTTTGTTCACCTATAATTTTTGAATGGATAAGGTAAAATGAAGGATATTTAAAGTGGTGATAATGTGTAGTTAGTTGCAGGGGTGTATTAAGGTAAATGTGAAGGGTAAAGGTTAGTGGTGTTCATAATAGGTAGTGGTGATATGTGGTAAATGATAGTTTTTGGTTAATGTGTTGAAGGAAAGGAGTTAGGGTGTTTTTGTCTTAGATTTAATAGGTTTTGTTGGTAACATGTTATGGTAAGTTTAATTTATGGTATGTAAGTTTGTTAGTTTAAAATGTGTTGTTTAATGAAGAGAGAGACAGTTTGATGAGGTGTGAGTTAGAGTGTTATATGATTATCTTTTTACTGATAAATTTCTAAGTTAATAAATATTATATTGAGCAGCATATGATATATAGTAATATAATTTTTTTTAATGCAGTGGTACTTATTGTTTGAGTAGATGTATGTTATAAGCAGGTGTTTGCAGGTTAGTTACTGATTAAGTTTGATGGTTGAACAAATGGTTGTGTTTTGCAATAGAGATTTTTGATTGATCTATTGATAGTGTGGGTTTTGATGAGTTTTTTGGATGGAAATTAGGTACATTAATGCTTTCATAAGCTGCATGAGTGATTTAATAAGATTTCATAGGATATTTATAAATTATATGTTTACGTACATTAAAATAGACAATGTTTTTATAAGTATGCATACGTAGAACTTGTATGGTTGATATATATACATTATAAGATCTTTCACAATGAAGGAATTATTAAATAACAAGTATGATTCAATATTATTTAATGGATGTTATTGAGATCTATCATATTTTGCATAATGATATGTTATATTGTACAAGATTTTTTGCTTATTGGGTTAACAAAGTGTTTGATTTGGGTATGATTTTTAAGTATTGGGAGTGATTGAACAGATTGTGTTTTTGTAATTAGTTTCCAGCACATGACAACACTATCCAACAACTTTTTAATTTTTATTTTATAATGCTGACAATACTGTCAAGTCCCATATAGGCAACATTCATGAGCCATTTTAAATAGTCTTCATCCAAAGGTCTTGACCACTCTCAAAGGAAAATGATCCAGTTGTGACTCTGTGGTACACCCAGTGCACTAATTCATTTATCACTGACCATCATATCTATTTATAGAATCTGACCATGGCCCAGAACTGCTGATGTTTGGGCAAAACATGATGCAACACCATGTGCAGACCACTAGCTGAAGCAATCCCCCAGGTTCACTGGAGATTTTCATGATTGTTGTTGATTTTTACCATATATGGTAATATTTAAAGTCAAGTCCACTCTCATATGCAAGGTCAGGACCCAAATTTAAATATATCTCATCCCATAATCCAAATCTATGTATATGCATAATATAAAAGAAATTAAATATACCTCATTCCATAAACCATATCTATATACATGCATAACATGAAAGAAATCTGTCCATTACTGTTTGACTTATAATGCTCACAGTATATACTGTCAAGTGGCAATGATGGGGTATTCAAAGGCGCAAAAAACAAGAAAAGGACAACAGGTGGCGCCACCTATCTTCTGCAAAAGACAAAACTATCCAAGATCTTTCGTCAACTTGATTTTTGGACCAATCCATGCATCCCTTTTTAAGATATTCATGATTTTATGTGATTTTCACCATATATGGTAATATTCAAGGTCAAAGCCACTCTCAAAGGAAAGGTCATGACCCCAATTTTAATATACATCATCCCATAACCCATACCTATGTACATGCATAATATTAAAGAAATCAGTCAATCAGTTTTTGACTTGTGAAGCTAAAAGTACTGTCAAGTGGCAATGATGGGGGTATTAAACGGCACAAAAACAAGAAAAGGATACTAGGTGGCACCACCAGTTTCCGGTACATGACATCACTATCCAAGATCTTTGTCCAACTTGATTTTTGGATAAATCCATGAAAGATTTCTTGAGATATTTAAGAATTTGTGGGATTTTCCCCAAAAATGGATCTATTCAAGGTCAAGGTCACTCTCCTAGTTGAGGTCATGACCCCATTTTAAATAGGCTTTGTCCTCTCACCTATATCTATAAATGTGTCAAGTTTGAAAAAAGATCCTTGAAATTTTTTTTGAGTTACTGTGTCCAAAAGAAATCTCTGCGGCGGCGGCGCAACCGTGCCTAAACCATAGTATCTCCAGACTATGTCTGGCGATACAATAATAGGTGGTGCCACCAGTTTCTGGAACATGACAACCCTATCCATGATCTTCCATCAACTTGATTTTGGGATAAATCCATGCAAGATTTCTTCAGATATCAAAGAATTTGTGTGATTTTCCCCAAAATTTGACCTATTCAAGGTCAAGGACACTCTCCTAGTGAAGGTCATGACCTCATTTTAAATAGGCGTCGTCCTCCTACCCATATCTATACATATACCAAGTTTGGTAAAGTTCCGTGAAATATTTTTTGGGTTATCGCGCCAACAAGATTTATATGCGGCGGCGGGACCGGTATGAAAACATAGTATCCCCCCCGACTTTGTCTGGGGATACAATAAACATCATCCTATAACCCATACCTATGTATATGCATAACATAAAAGAAATCTTTCCATAAGTGTTTGACTTATACTGCTCACAGTACTGGCAAGTGGCAATTTTGGGGGTATTAAACGGCACAAAAACAAGTAAAGAATAATAGGTGGCTCCACCAGTTTCCAGAACAAGACAACCCTATTCATGATCTTTCATCAACTTGATTTTGGGATCAATCCATGCAAGATTTCTTGAGATATTTAAGAATATTTAAGAATTTGTGTGATTTTCCCCAAAATTGGACCTATTCAAGGTCAAGGACACTCTCCTAGTAAAGGTCATGACCTCATTTTAAAAAAGGCGTCGTCCTCTTACCCATATCTATATATATACCAAGTTTGGTAAAGATCTGTGAAATATTTTTTGAGTTATCATGCCAACCAGATTTATATGCGGCGGTGGCGGGGGGGACGTGTATGAAAACAAAGTATCCCCTGAATTTGTCTGGGGAAACAATTACTTAATACTTGAAAGAAAAGAAAAGACAGACTGGTAGACCAACAAAGCAGATAATATAGATAAAGTTTCAATCATATTAAATTATTTATTGTATAAAATTTTTTAAAGTTTAACATCTACAATAATACACAACTGAATATATAATTTGCTTTCAAATTTCAGAATTAAATACCTTATTTCCAAAAACATACAGCATATGAAAGTTATTTCAACAGTGCTTATAGGAAAACTTTCATAATTAATATATATTTAATGATAATGGAGAGATGGACAGAGCTGATCACTTTATGTTCCATTATCCAATTCTCTTCTATGTTTCAAAAAGATATGAATTTTTTCTAATCCTATTATTTTTTTAATCAAATAAATTTTACACATTTGCAATAAAAACTAATGTCCCAGTGCACAGGAATCAATGGCAGCAGACAGAGGGGGGGGGGGGGGGGGGGTGAGACCCTGGGATTAACAACACTTCTGCATATACATACAGGGCAAACAAAAAAAGCCTGATCTCCAATTCTGCTGAGGCAGGAAAATGATGAACAAATGTTTGTATTAGATCCTCATTTTTTTCCACATCAATTTTTTTTACTATAAGTTTATATTTCTACACATTTCAAATATAACATATATATCTGAATATAAACATTGATTCATAATTCTAAATTGTATCATTTTAAATCTCAATCTTGTTAGAAAACACCATATCATGCATACAAATGTTAATTTATTTTTGTGGTAAAAAAAAATTTCCAAAACAATAAATATCTAAAAATATTACTTGATTCAGATTTCACAATTTTGAATTGTGTCTTTATTTGCTACATATTTTATAAATTTAAGCATAATGATGGGTTTTATTATATTTGTTAAAATCATTTAAAAGAAACACAACATTGCATCTTCTGGATTACACCTTGAATTACTTTTCAAAGGAAAGTTTTTGTATACTGGAGTGGAACCAGCATTACAATTAAGGAGATACAGTGAAAACATTAACAATTACTGCATAACACTTGGTTGGTTGGGTTTGGTGGTGGGGGGGGGGGGGGGGGGGGGGGGGAGAGATGTGGTGATGACATGAGAATAACTGTACACCTGTCACAGCAGGGGATCTCCCCCAGTAACTATAACAAATCAGAAACCCTGGCATAGCTGACTTCCAGTGACCTGAAGTGGCCTACCTGCATCTGGACCAAGCAGATGACTAGAATAGAGCCTCAAGAAAAAATCAATAACTTGCCTAATTTTCAAGCTTTTATTTCCAAATTTCAGATTTAAACAAATTAAATACTAATGTTTACATGCTGTGAAAATTAAAATAGTACATACAGGAAAAAAATGTGCCATGGTCAAAGTTGGGCAAAATTTAAGGTACTGATTTTATTTTTATGCTTATAACTTAAAAAAATTACAAAATTCAGATCTTACTTTGGGTAAACAATTGAATCTTAATTAAACAAAATTATAAACTTGGGGAAAATAGTCTCTAGTTTTGTAATTTTCACGTTAAGTGAGTAAATATGTTTCCTGATTTTTTGAAAAGTCCATTATGTTCAGGCCTATAACTTCACGAAATTATATTTAACGGACTTAATTTCTGGCATGTATATAGGAAATATGTAGGAGATTGATTCTAGTATATATTAAGAAAAAAAGATAAGTGGTTTTGATATTAGGCAATCCTGAAGTGTGATAATAGGGTTTTTAATGGCAATTTGAAGTTTTTCCTAAATATCTCGAAGGAATGAAGTCATATTGACCCAATTTGCGGTATGATAGGAGATTTTGGGTACATCTAATAGTATGCTGAATTTTGGATTCACAGGTCTTATGGTTCCAAAACGTGCCAGTCTAACAGAAGGACAGAGAGACTGACGACGGACAATGGACCATGACTATAGCTCAGATGACTTACAGTCAGTTGAGCTAAAAATGAGAGTATGGAGCTGTAACTTCAGATGTATGCTGACAGGATCATCAGAGCGAGTATGGGATTCATTTATGTTGAGTCTAACTTCTGCTTCAATAGAGTTCTCAATCAAATTTAAAAGAACTTCTCAGGCCTGTTTAAATAACTTAATTTGAGGGTTTTGAATTGAAAATCTTGGACTTCACTGAAACACAATTGGAAAATGTTAGATATCATATAATAAATAACATTTCAGCTTTCATTTATAATCAGACCCAATTCACTACATTTTACAGTCGGACTACCTGAGATTTCTGGCCTTCTCATTATTTTACATTTTTTCTATTTCTTGGGAGCATAACTCCAAGTAGTCATTCCAAGCATATATAGATAAACTATTTATGTTTATTGTTATTATAAGTTACCTTCCACCCATAATCTGTTCAAGTACTCAGGCTCTCCAATGTGAAGAAGATAAGTGTGTCAAAACACTTGGACAGGGGTCTTAACATTGTAGAACAGTCTGAATGGTTTAAAATCCTGCATATCATTAAAATCAACATGTGTTCTCCACTTTACTTTGATTAGCTTGAGCCAACACCTAATGCCTAAGTACAGCTAATATTATATATAAATATGTTAGGGCATTTATGTATATATGTGTGGATGTATAGATATATAAAACATAGCTCCAATATTCAACTGAGAACATTCAGATAGCACCTTATAAGCATTAATACATCCCAGGTTAAAATAGATTAATGGGAGCTTGTGTAACTTGTAAAGAAAGAGGTCACTGAAGACGTCACTGGCCTTGTGGAGAATGAAGTAGCACAAGAGCTTGTCTTAATGATTCCTCCTTGCTACAGACTGTAACAAGCCAACAGTGGTGAAAAGCTGGGTTATATATAGACAGCCCATGAGTATATCCAGCCAGACACTGTATGTGTCCTTTATCTAATATACCAGCATGGCTGGAGAATGGTGCTGAAAAGGTTTGCATCAGAATTTGTAATCTGTCACCACCTTTGTACATAAGGTTACATCAGCGATTCAGCATACTTGGAACTTCTTCATATGGATCTATTTTCAATTTAAAACATGGAGGCTGAAGAAGGATATATATATTAACTGTTGTCTGTCCATTTGTGGCTGTCAGTTTGCCTAAAAGATGTCTATGACTGCAATTAAAATTCCCATGAGATTTGGCAAAAGTGAAGAGGACGGGGGGGGGGGGGGGGTCTAGGAGCAATGACTAACAAGTGACTCATGGGTTATGATGCTCAGCCGACTGACATGTTGACAATATGTCCTTGCACAGGCTACTTATTAAGATAATGTAGGTGGCATCATAGGTCATGCAAATTAGCTTAATTCTATCAAGACCCATAAGCACACCAAATTTCATGACAATCCATCCAACTGTTCCCGAGGAATCTGGCAATTAGAGTGTATTTTGCATTTTGTCTGGGGAGCAAAAAAAATTGACTGTAATGCAGAGAATACAGGTCACAGTGACCTAATTTCAGGTTTCTGAGGAGAACTTTTAAGGAACTCTCAGGATGTCAAGTTAGAAGATTCTAGGTTCAGTGGTTATGATTTGAGAATCAGATCTTTGGAATCAGATTTCTGATTATTCTGGAGGAATGCTTATAAGCCCCATAGCTCAGAGAATATTGGAACAGAGACCTAATTTCACATTTCCAAGGAGCATTTCCTGCTTTGGTATCGAATTTTTAGTTATGCTGGGGGGGGGGGCTGATTATACGCCCCATTGCTCAGAGAATATGGGTAACAGAGACCTAATTTCACGTTTCAAAGGATACTTTTCACGGACCTCCTTAGATGTCAAGTTAGAAGATTCTAGGACCAATGGTCACAATTATGCCCAGTTAACGGATGGCCAAACCTGTAAAGGTCTCAAAAATTGAGATAAAAATGTGTTAACATTCTAAACAAGGCCTACAGGCCTAATGCGAACCTGTGCAAAGTTTAGGAGTATGAATGGAGGTTTATTTTTAAAATTTATTATTGATCCTCCTAAGTCCTGCATATCTACCTTAGTCATTATGATTTCAGCAAAATGGACGTTTCTGAACTGCAAGTTTCGGACTAGGACATTTTAAAACCAGAATATGGGTAGTCAACAAGCCACTATGTGTATCCGCAGAAATCAGAGTGGGACGGGTGAAGTGAGGCATGGATTAAGTGGCAAGGGGAATAGAGCGTGGTGTGTTGCATATTAGCATGGATGTCTGCAGCTTAAACGTGAATGTAGGTGGTGCCACCTGTCAAAAATTGGAGAAAGCTGTCCAGGATGTATAAACCTGCAAAAGTTCAGGTGGATTAGTCAAACCACTGCTGATATATTAGTGATTTTATCCCAAGGCAGATCAACAGATTGATGCTGTGCATAAGCGGTTGCAGGTGGCCCCACCAGTTTTGTCTATGAAGAAGAGCTATGTGAGATCTATACACATGCAAAATTTTGGCCAAATCAGTCAAACAGTTCCCGAGATATGAGCTTGGATGTCTGCAGAGTAAATGTGAATGTAGGTGGCGCCACCTGTCATAAAATAGAGAAAGCTGTCCATGATGTATAAACATGCAAAATTTCAGGTGGATAAGTCAAACCACTGCTGAGATATGAGTGATTTTATCCAAAGGCAGATGTACAGATGGATGCTGTGCATTAATGGTTGCAGTTGGCGCCACCAGTTTTGACTATGATGAAGAGCTATGTAAGATCTATACACATGCAAAATTTTGGCCCAATCGGTCAAACGGTTCCCGAGATATGAACTTGGATGTCTGCAGAGTAAATGCGAATGTAGGTGGTGCCACTTGATATAAATCGAGAAAGTTGTCCAGGATGTATAAACCTGCAAAATTTCAGGTGGATAAGTCAAACCACTGCAGAGATATGAGTAATATTATCCAAAGGCAGATGAACAGATGGACGCTGTGCAAAAATGGTTGCATGTAGCGCCACCATTTTTAGTGCATGTTATAAAGCTATCAAAGGGCTACATTTGTGCAAAATTTTTAGCCTGATCGGTCAAACGGTTCCCGAGATATGTGGGTTTGTGTGTGGAAACAGATGCACAAATGGACGCTGGGCAGCAAGGAAAGGTCAGAGGTCAACCAAAAATGAGGGTGCAGCAGTTCACATGTGACCTGATGATAAACCGATTTGCTTAAAATGCAAACCAAGTTTTTTCAAACAGTTGAAAGATACAGTTCCAATAATCTGGGAATTCTGCTTCTAAACAATGTGTCCAGACGTCTAGACGCTGTGTCTAGACATCTAGACACATTGTCTAGACACCCCCCCAGAGCCAGGTCATTTGCCATGGTGATGTCTGGACCCCACCTGTTAGTACTGAGTGACCTCTTACTTGGCTGCTGAAACTCAGTATGAAGTCAAATCTGTTTTCAAATACAGAAAGCCTTTTTCAATTAGCTACAATGCTTTTTAAAACTGTATTTACCCAATCTATTCTTATAAAACTGGCAGAACCCTACCATAGAATTATTCTTGTAAAGTTTAAACCAATCAGCTGAACAGTTTCATCATAAATCAGTGTATAAGCTAGAAGAGTTTAAAATTACGTTTTCGCTTAAAAAACACATCAATGTAGGTGGCTCCACCAATACCTCAAATTCAGATATGACATATGTGACAAACATTGGTATAAAATTTGGTCATTATAGCTCCAGCCATTTTTGAGATTTTAATTTTAGTGTGCTTTTTTGGACAGATGACCAAGTTCAACCTCCTGTAACTTGGCCAAAAATCTCCGAACTGGAACCATTCGAACAAACTTGAGAGAGATTGTTCCAGAGATCATTTTTGTGAAATATTGGACAATTTGGCTGGACAGTTTCAGAGAAGAAGTTTTTTAAAGGTTTTAAGCTTTTTCTCTATAAAATCTAAATTAATGCAGATACCCAATAATAAGCTCCAGGGCACCAAGTTTCACATGTGACAAATTTATACATGTAATTTAGAGCTGCTAGCTCCAACAGTTTCTGACTTACAGCCATGGACAGCGGAAAGCCAGCCCTGGACGGCGGACGGATGACGCTGTGCCATCGCATAAGCTCACAGGTTCGCTAAAAAACCCAAGTGGCGCCACCAATCTGAACCAACTGATGAAACACTCCTTAATCAATATGCATGCAAAGAATCATGGTGATCAATGGATTGGTTGTTCAGATACTTGACCTTTTGTATCAAACTTTTAATTATTTTGGGGGTTCTGAGCTCAGAGAATATCGGTAACAGAGATCTAATTTCAGGTGTTTGAAGAGAAATTTTGAGGAACTCTCAGGATGTCATATTAAAGATTCTAGGTGCAGTGATTATGATTTGTCCCCTGTTTTTGGTATCAAATTTTTAATAATTCTGGTGTGTATTTATATGCCACAAAGCTCAAAGAAAATGGGTAACAGAGACCTTATTTTAGGTTTTCAAGGAGATTTCTCATAGGCCTCCCTGGATGTCAAGTAAGAATATTCTTGGTCCAGTGGTTATGATTTGTGCTCTATTAATGGATGACAGCATCTTTGAATGTATAAAAACAAGGGACCTATGGGTCACGGCGCTCAGCTGTTATATATGATAAAAAAATTTGATTTAGAAATGAGGCACATGCTGGTTTTGTGTGGTAATAAGTATAAGCTGTATTATGAGTTGTTGTTGTTTAACTCATGTATGATTTTGATAGTACCTTTGGAGACCGAGAAGAGGATTGATTTCATTTATTTTATTAACAAATGGAGTACTATTGTCACACAGATTTTGACTTGGCCATATAACTTATAAGCAGAACATATAATATAAGAGTTTAACTATTTATTAAAAAAAATTTACAAATATTGTCCCAGATATAATTATTATTAAAAATAATAAGAGAATCGTATGATTTTTAAAATGAAATATAACTGAAATGATTATTAAAATAATAATAAAGAATATATTCATGAATGCATTCATGAATACATTTGGAAAGTATTTGCACTGGTATTCATATACTTTCATTTTTACCTGAATTCCCATTCTATATGCAAGAAATTTTATAATGGAGTACATATTCATATTCGTATTTAAATACAATTGCAAAGTATTCCCACCATGTCTGGTATTTATTCAGTTTTCACCAAACAATGGTGTTGAGAATCCTGAATGTACAAAATTCACACATTTAAATAATGATCATAAGTACCTGGTTTTATGGCTTTTATTTATATTTAAAAAAAATAAATGTAATATATTCATTTTGGACTAATTTCACATCAATGTACACACTAGACACAGTAGGAATCTAGATTAATAATATCAACTGCATCTTTGTCTATCATTAATTTCCTTCATATGATCCCTAATGATTAGTAATGAATAATATGATTTACTTTTTTATTATTAAAATTGAACTGAAAAATGCCATAGGTGACTGCATGGTGTTATATGGAATACATGACATTCTATCCATCGATACAAGATTCTTATATCATCAGTAACTGCAAGTTAATTCCCTTTCATTATAAACTGACAAATTCCGTTTCTATTTTTCTTTAATTTGTTATTAAAAACCAATAAAAATTGATTAATTTATTGTTTATTGTTATGTTGTTGGTTAAAACTACTAGATGAGTTGGGTTGGACACCTGGATCAACTGTGGCTGGCCATAAGCTGCCTGGCTGCCCCAGTATATGCCTCAAATCAAGCGTGCATAATTTGCTGAAAGTTCAACAAGGTCAACATACAGGTGACTCAAAAGTGGCTGGAGAGAGCCAAGGTCTGATATGGTCTCATAAAAACATTAATAAAAGCTACAATTTTTGGCCAATTTCTTTCAGCTTTCTAAACTAAAAAGCTGAAATCCTTATGTGTGCATGATATGAAAATTATATAAACAGAGCTCACAAGAAACAAACATGAAATGGTCAAAGTTGGGCAAAATTTAAGGTACTAACTTTATATTTATACTAATAACTTAAAAAATTTTTAAAAATTCAGAACTAATTTTGGGTATTCAATTGAATCTTGATTAAATAATGTTACATCCCTGACAAAAAATCTCTAGCTTCAGCAATCCCCTTGTTAAGGGAGTTTATATTTCTTGATTTTTTACAAAGTGCATTATGTTTGGGCCCATAACTTAAAACAATTACGCAATACTGACATCATTTCTGGCATGTGCACAGAGAATAATATAGAAAAACATGTATATTATAAATGATCAAAGATAGATCAGTGGTTTTGATATATTAGGCAGTATTGAAGTGTAACAATGGGTTTTTAATTGAACAAGTGACCCAGGGGTCATGACGCTCAGCTGACCAGGAAGACATTGACAAAAGTAATTTTATCATCTGAATGTCAAATTTGAATGAAATACTTTTTCCAAATTGACCTTTTGTATAAAATCATCCAATATTCATTGGGGTACTATGGAGCTCTGTAGCATGAAGGATATGGGTAACAGACACGTATTTTCAAGGTTTACAAGATGACTTTTCAGGGGTCTCCCAGCATGTCAAAAAATAAAATTCTAGGTCCAGTTATTATGATTTGTGCCCTGTTAACAAATCCAAATGTTTATTCTGGGGGGTATTTCAAAGCCGCATAGGATGAAGGATATGGGTAACAGAGATGTAATTTCAGGTGCACAAGGAGACTTTTCAGGGGCCTCCCAGCATATCAAGAAAGGAGATTCTAGGTCAAGTCATTATAATTTGTGCTCTGTTAACAGATGACCTAATCTTTATTCTGGGGAGTACTTCGGAGCCCCAGAGCATGAAGGATATGGGTAACAGGGACCTTATTTCGGGTTTCCATGTAGACCTTTTATGGGCTTCCCTGGAGGTGAGGACAGAAGATTCTAGGTCCAGTCATTATGATTTGTGCCCTGTTAATATATGACCAAATCTTTATTCTGGGGGGTACTTCAGAGCCCCATAACTCACAGAATATGGGTAACAGGGACCTTATTTCGTGTTTCCATGTAGACCTTTTATGGGCTTCTCTGGAGGTGAGGACAGAAGATTCTAGGTCCAGTCATTATGATTTGTGCCCTGCTTACAGATGACCAAATGTTTAAAGATCACAAAAGTAGAGAAAAAAAATCGTAAAAAATAAAAAAAATATAGGTGGCGCCACCAGTCTCCAGAAATGGATGAAACACTCCATGATCAATATCCATGCAAAGAATCATGGTGATTAATGCATTAGTTGTTCAGATACTTGAGCTTTTATATTAAATTTTGCATTATTCTGGGGGGTACTTCAGAACCCCATAGCTCAAAGAATATAGGTCACAGTGACCTAATTTCAGGTTTACATGGAGAATTTCCATAGACCTCCCAGGATTTCAAGTAAGAAGATTTCTGGTCTAGCGGTTACGATTTGTGCCCTGTTAATAGACAGACGCCTCGATGGCCGGACGGGCGACGGACAAAAGGTGATCCCTACAGCTCAGATGACTTTCAGTCAGCTGAGCTAAAAATTGAAAAAATACAGGTGGCGCCACCATACTGCAGAAACTGATGACACATTCCATGATCAATATCCATGCAAAGAATCATGGTGATCACTGCAATAGTTGTTTAGATACTTGAGCTTTTGTATCAAATTGTCCATTATTCTGAGGGATACTTCAGATGACTTACAGTCAGCTGAGCTAAAAACACTTAATGGTCAATATCCATGCAAAGAATCATGATGATCTCCGTATTAGTTGTTCAGATACTTCAGCTTTTGTATCAAATTGTCCATTATTCTGAGGGATACTTCAGAGTCCTATAGCTTAAAGGAAATGGGTAACAGAGACCTAATTTCAAGTTTCCACAGGCACTCTTCATGGGCCTCCTTGCATGACAAGAATGAAGTTTCTAGGTCCAGTTGTTGCAATTTGTACCCTCTTGATAGATAACCACATCTTCAAAGGTCTCGAAAAAAGAGAAAAAAAATTCGTAAAAATTTGAAAAAATTAGAGGTGGCGCACCCTCTCTGCAGAAACTGATGGAACAGCTCATGATCAATATGTATGCCAAAAATCATGACCATCAGTGTTGTAGTTATTGAGATACTGCACTTTTTGTATCAAATTTTCCATTATTCTGGGGGGTATTTTGGAGCCATTCAGCCTAAAGAATATGGGTAACAGAGACCTAATTTCAGGTTTCCATGGAGAATTTTCATGGGTCTCCCTGTGTGTCAAGAATGAAGATTCTAGGTCCAGTTTTTATGATTTGTGCCCTGTTAACAGATGTTCATATCTTTAAAGGTCTCAAAAATAGATAAAACATTCGTAAAAAAAACCCGAACAAATACAGGTTGTGCCACCAGTCTGCAGGAACTGATGGAACACCTCTTAATCAATAGTTATGCCACAAATCATGACCATCAGTGATGTAGTTATTGAGATATTGAAGTTTTTGTATGAAATTTTTGACTAGTCTGGGGGGTACTTTGGGGCCCCATAGCTCGAAGTATATGGGTAACAGAGACCTAATTTCTGGTTTCCATGGAGACTTTTCATAGGTCTCTCAGTGTATTGAGAATGAAGATTCTAGGTCCAGTCGTTACGATTTGTGCCATGCTAACAGATGACAGCATCCTTAAAGGTCTCAAAAACAGAGGAAGAAATCGTAAAAAAATCAAACAATATAGGTGGCGCAGCCAGTCTGCAGGAACTGATGGAACATCTCATAATCAATATGTATGCCAAAAATCATGACCATCAGTGATGTAGTTATTGAGATATTGAAGTTTTTGTATGACATTTTTGACTACTCTGGGGGGTTACTTTTGGGCCCCATAGCTCAAAGGATATGGGTAACAGAGACCTAATATCTTGTTTCCATGGAGACTTTTCATAGGTCTTCTATGGTGTCAAGAATGAAGATTCTAGGTCCAGTCGTTACTATTTGTGCCATGCTAACAGATGACAGCATCCATAAAGGTCTCAAAAATAGAGGAAAAAATCGTAAAAAATCGAACGATACAGGTGGCGCCACCAGTCTGCAGGAACAGATGACACATTTCATGATCAATAGTTATGCCACAAATCATGACCATCATTCAAGTAGTTAATGAGATATTGAAGTTTTTGTATGAAATTTGTTACTTTTCTTGGGGGTACTTCAGGGCTCCATAGCTCAAAGAATATGGGTAACAGAGACCTAATTTTGGTTTCCATGGAGACTTTTCATAGGTCTCTCAGTGTGTCGAGAATGAAGATTCTAGGTCCAGTTGTTATGATTTGTGCCACGTTAACAGATGACAGCATCCTTAAAGGTCTCAAAAATAGAGGAAAAAATTGTAAAAAATCAAACAATACAAGTGGCGCCACAAGTCTGCAGGAACTGATGGAACATCTCATAATCAATATGTATGCCAAAAATCATGACCATCAGTGATATAGTTATTGAGATATTGAAGTTTTTGAATGAAATTTTTGACTACTCGGGGGGGGGGGGGGGGGGACACTTTGGGGCCCCATAGCTCGAAGGATATGGTTAACAGAGACCTAATTTCTGGTTTCCAAGGATATTTTTCATGGACCTCTCAGTGTGTCAAGAATGAAGATTCTAGGTCCAGTCGGTACGATTTGTGCCATGCTAACAGATGACAGCATCTGTAAAGGTCTCAAAAATAGAGGAAAAAATCGTAAAAAATCGAACAATAAAGGTGGCACCACCAGTCTGCAGGAAGTGATGACACATCTCATGATCAATAGTTATGCCACAATTCGGGACCATCAGTCAAGTAGTTAATGAGATATTGAAGTTTTTGTATGAAATTTTTTACTTTTCTTGGGGGTACTTTTGGGGCTCCATAGCTCAAAGAATATGGGTAACAGAGACCTAATTTCTGGTTTCCATGGAGACTTTTCATAGGTCTCTCAGTGTGTCAAGAATGAAGATTCTTTGTCCAATCTTTACGATTTGTGCCTTGTTAACAGATGTTTACATTTTGAAAGGTCTCAAAAATAGAGAAAAAAAATTCGTAAAAAATTGAACGATACAGGTGGCGCCACCAGTCTGCAGGAAGTGATGGAACATCTCATAATCAATATGTATGACAAAAAATCATGACCATCAGTCAAGTATATAATAAGATATTGAAGTTTTTGTATGAAATTTTTTACTTTTCTGGGGGGTAGTTTGGACCCCATAGCTCAAAGGATATGGGTAACAGAGACCTAATTTCTGGTTTCCATGGAGACTTTTCATAGGTCTCTCAGTGTGTCGAGAATGAAGATTCTAAGTCCAGTCATTACAATTTGTGCCTTGTTAACAGATGTTCACATTTTTAAAGGTCTCAAAAATAGAGAAAAAAATTCATAAAAAATCGAAAAATACAGGTGGCGCCACCAGTCTGCAGGAAGTGATGGAACATCTCATGATCAATATGTATGACAAAAATCATGACCATCAGTCAAGTATTTAATGAGATATTGAAGTTTTTGTTTGAAATTTTTTACTTTTCTGGGGGGGTAGTTTGGGGCCCCATAGCTGGAAGGATATGGGTAACAGAGACCTAATTTCTGGTTTCCATGGAGACTTTTCATAGGTCTCTCAGTGTGTCGAGAATGAAGATTCTAAGTCCAGTCATTACGATTTGTGCCTTGTTAACAGATGTTCACATTTTTAAAGGTCTCAAAAATAGAGAAAAAAATTCGTAAAAAATAAAAAAATACAGGTGGCGCCACCAGTCTTCAGGAACTGATGGAACCTCTCATGATCAATATGTATGCCAAAAATCATGACCATCAGTCAAGTATTTAATGAGATATTGAAGTTTTTGTATGAAATTTTGGACTTTTCTGGGGGGTACTTTGGGGCCCCATAGCTCGAAGGATATGGGTAACAGAGACCTAATTTCTGGTTTCCAAGGAGATTTTTCATGGACCTCCCAGGATGTCAAGTAAGAAGATTCCAGTTCTAGCGGTTACGATTTGTGCTCTGTTAACGGACAGACGGCCGGACGGCCGAACGGCCGACGGACAAAAGGTGATCCCTATAGCTCAGATGAATTTCAGTCAGCTGAGCTAAAAATGAAGTTTTTCATTAATATCTCAAAGGTATTAAGTCCTAGTGAACAAATTCTTGGCATGGTAGGGGATTTTGGAGACATCTAATTGTATGCCAAATTTTAGGAAAGAGAGCTGAAGCTGGGGAGCTGAGCTCTTGCAAACTGCATAACACTAGCCTGATGTAAACAATATGTTACATGGTGCTTGAAAACTTGAATAAAATCTACAGTTTTTGATCAACTGGTTTCAAATTTTTGGTGTTAACAGACAAAATGCTAACAAAAACATGCGGAGAAAACTAAATCCACAGTACTTACAGGAAAAAAAACGTGCCATGGTCAAAGTTAGGCAAAATTTAAGGTACCAATTTTTTATTTTTGTTAATATTTTAAAAAATTTAAAAGATTTTGATCTAATTTTGGGTATACAATTTAATTTTGATTAATTAAAGTTATATTACTTGAAAAAAAGTCCATATCTTTAACATGTTTTATGTTAAGTGATCAAATATCTTTCCTGATTTTTTTACAAAATGCATTATGTTTGGGCCCATTACTTTTTTAAATTATATAATACAGACATAATTTCAGGCATGTACATAGGAACTATATAGAGGAATATATATGGTAAATATGAGGAAAAACAGATGAGTAGTTTTGATATTAGGCAGCCCTGAAGTGTGAAAATAGGTTTTTAATAAAAAATTGAGGTTTTTCCTTAATTTCTCATAGGAACAAAGTCGCAAAGACCCAGTTTCGGCTTGGTAGGAGATCTTGGGGACATCTAACACTATGCCGAATTTTGAATTCCTAGGTCTTACGGTTTCAAAACGTGCCACATCTACGGAAGGACGGACGGCAAGACAGACGGACGATGTACAATGGACCACGACTATAGCTCAGATGACTTATAGTCAGCTGAGCTAAAAATGGAGAAAAAAAATTTCTTTAAATTTTAGAATATCCAGGTGGTGCCACCAGTCTGCAGAAAACAATGATGGATATGCATACAAAGAATCCTGGTGGTCAATGCAGTTGCTGTTCAGATATTGGAGCTTTGTATGAAAAATTTAAATATTCGGGGGGGGGGGGGGGGGTACTTCTGAGCCCGATAGCTCAGAGAATGTAGGTAACAGAGACCTAAGAGATTTTTTATGGGCCTCCCTGGATTTCAAGTTAGAAGATTCCAGGTTCAATGGTTACAATTTGTTCCCTGTTAATGGACGGCCCCATCTTTAAAGGTCTCTAAAATAAAGAGAAAATGTGTTCATATTAAAAAATACAGGTGGCACCACCAGTCTACAAGAACTGATAAAGCAATCCATGATGAACTTGCATGCAAAGAATCATGGTGATCAATGCATTAGTTGTTCAGAAACTGGAGCTTTTGTATCAATTTTATTGTTATTCTGGGGGGAGTATTTCTGGGCCCAATAGCTCAGAGGATATGGGTAACAGAGACCTAATTTCAGGTTTCCTTGGAGATTTTTTATGGACTTCCTGGGATGTCAAGGAAGAAGATTCCAGGTCCAATGATTACTTTTTGTGCCCTGTTAACAGACAACCACATCTTTGAAAGTCTCAAAAACAAAGATAAAAATGCGTAATTTTATTTTTAAATCCTGCAAGAACTGATGAAAAATTCCATGATGAATATGCATGCAAAGAATCATGGTGATCAATGCATTAGTTGTTCAAATATCAAAGCTTTTGTATCAAAATTTTTAGTTATTCTAGTGGGTACTTATATTTATTAAGTACTAAAAATAAATAATTAATAAAATGCAAAAGATAAATCTGCTGCATAAATCATAAGTAGCACCACATAAATGTTATGAGATGTTGTTGCTTATGGAATCTCTCCCACAGATTGCCACCAGGAGGCAGCTGATCACAGTCCTATCAGGCATGTGCAAAGGCCAATGACATATTGTTACAGATGTCTTTTTTAGCTCAGCTGACTTTCAGTCATGGTGGGCTATAGCGATGGGTCTTTGTCCGGCGTCCTTCCGTCTGTCCGTCCGGCCGTCCGTTAGCAGGGCACAAATCGTAACCGTAGGGGCTAGGGCCATGAACCCTATGCAGTCTTAGAGGTTCTAAAAAGATCTCCTTGCAAACCTGAAATTAGGTCATTGCCACCTATATTCTCGAAGTTAAGGGGTGTGTTTGCACCCCCCAGAAATAATTCTTTTAGGCAAAATTTTCATCCCAAACCTTCCATCTTTCACATACAGCTCACCTACCAACAGGGGAAGAACCATAATTATTTTGAGGTCACAAGGTCAAAGGTCAAGGTCACAGAACCAACTTCTTTGAAAAGCCTTGGGATGCATTTTTAGCCAAACCTTTCATCCCAATTCTTTGATCTTTCACATATAGCTCACCTACTAAGTGGGAGAAGAATCCTATAGATGTTGAGGTCACAAGGTCAAAGGTCAGGGTCACAGGATCCACTTCTTTGAAAAGGTTGTGGACACATTTCAAGCTAGACCTTTCTTTCCAAACCTTTCAGCACTGATATCGCTTCTCTGCCAACAGGGGAAAAGACCTGTTGATTTTGAGGTCAAAGGTCAAGTTCACAGCACCCTCTTCTTGCGTGGAGTCATTTTAAGGCAAACTTTTCAATCTATACTTTCCATCTGTCATATATGGCTTGCCTACCAATAGGAGAAGAAGCCTTTTGATGTTGAGTTCAAAAGGTCAAAGGTCAAGGTCACAATATTGATCTAAATGCTTGTGAACATATTTCAAGTTAAACTGTTCAACCCAAACCTTCAGTCTTTCACATATGCCACATCTATGCATCACTGAATTTGATTCAAACTTCATATATATGGGTCTTTTTGCATGAAGAAATAACTAATTGATTTTGAGGTCAGCTGGTCAGGAGGTTAAAGGTTGCAGGTCTAAGTTATTCACTCATTGGTTGTTACCAAATAATAAGTAATTACACCCGGCTAGATGTAAGTGGTAAGTAGTTACCCATCATTTAGAAAGAATCCAGTTGATATGTGGGCAAAAGGCCAAGGTCATAGGTCAGGGATGTTCACAATAACTTATTTTGTAGACCATCTCTATTTTTCTTGTTTTCTTGTATATATAACCATGGCACTCACAACTGGTACATTTCACTATGTGCCTATAATTGTCAGTGACACTTGTGATATATGACTCCCTTTTGTATCAGCTCATGGAGTGATAAGGATATATCATTAGTGCATAACAAAAACACTGTTGCCGGAATGCTTTGGCCAGAGTTAAGTGTTAATGTTTAGCTACTGATTTATAAAATGATGGGAACATTTTGCAGTTTATATCATGGAATCATAGCAATAAACTTTTCTAGATATCTGAATATTATTATACAAATCATCAGATATACCAGCAAGTGATTGTTCTGATAATATGTGGGTCTTTACCTGGATTTAGGATGGCTTTATTTGATTACAAGACTCTTAGTGATGCTTTCTGCATTTCTTTTCTTTTAGGTTTTGCAGTTTACCTACCCTGCTGACCCCATTGAATAGCAAGCTGATAATTAAAACAAATTGGGCTTGCACTTTTTACATCTGCATGTTCATAAATCTGATATGAGAGCTCTCCAACCTGATCATGCCTTTTGAATTGTTTTGGACATTCATAACTGTTACATTCTTTGAAGCAATTGCTACAAGTTTAGTGTCTTATTGGATGATGTGTGATATCAAATGTCAGACTTGTCAGAAAACCATTATGTCTGCCAGGTAGCCATTTTAGAAATCCTTTTGCCAGGGCAGTTTCTGTGATTTTTATATGATGTTTGGTCCCTTTTAGAGGATGTTTGTTGTTCAATTTCTGACCTGTCAGACTTCCAATATGGCCACCAGGAAGCCATCTTTAAATTCCTTTAGAACATATTATCTCAAGAACTATTAAAGTGAATGCAGTGGTATATATATTAATGTTATCTTGCATTGGGTCAAAGATTTCTTAATAAATATGACCATCATTTATGAAAGCTCAGTACAGTTGGCTTGTATTGAATAAAAATTAATATGGAAGCACCCGTTTCACAATAATTCTTGCATGGATTTCCTTGATCTTTTGCTATATTTTGATCTTAAATGTGGCCTGTATGGTATTCCTTTTGAGACTGATAGCTCAACAACCATACATTTTGCCTCAGACCATCATTGTATCCCCAGACAAAGTCGGGATACTATGGTTTCACGACGGTCCCGCCGCCACCGCAGAAAAACCTTGTGAGTGGGATAACTCAAAAATATTTCACTGATTTTTTTTTCAAACTTTACATTTATATAGATATAGATAAGAGGGAGAAGCCTATTTAAAATGGAGTCATGACCTATGCTAGGAGAATGACCTTGACCTTGAATAGGTCCATTATTGCTGAAAATAACACAAATTCTTAAATATCTCAAGTAAGCTTGCATGGACTGGTCTAAATATTTAGGTGACCGAGGATCTTGGATAGCCTTGTGATATACCAGAAACTGGTGGCGCCACCTATTATCCCTTCTTGTTTTTACGCCTTTTAATACCCCCATAATTGCCACTTGACAGTACTGTAGGCATTATAAGTCAAAAACTAATGGACAGATTTCTTTCATATTATGCACATGTAGAGAGATGGGCTATGGGATGAGGTCTGTTTACATTTGGGTCATGACCTTTACCATGAGAGTGGCCTTGACCTTTAATGTGTCCATATTTGGTGAAAATCACACACCTCTTATATGATATCTCCAGTGTTGATAGCCATATGGATTTCAAACGTGACTTATGTATGGCCCACTACTACCCTATAGGTTCTAGGGTCATGAGGTCTAAGGTCAAGGTCACTGGACTTGCATCTTACAAGATACTTTGGATGCATTTTAAGCCAAACTTTCAAGGTCTTCCATCTTGAATATATAGCTCACTTGCCAATAGTGGATGATCCATATCAATTTTGGGGTCACAAGAACAAAGGTCAAGGCCACAGGAGCTATATGTCAAAAAATTAGTTTCTGGATGATAATTCCTGCTTTTATTGATGAATTGATTTCAAACTTGACTTATATATGTCCCATTGAAAAAGCAAGACTCCAATTGATTTTGGGGTCATGAGGTCAAAGGTCAAGGTCACAGGACACATCTTTAAAAAGATTGTGGATGCATTTACAGCCAAACAATTCATCTCAGACCTTTCATCTTGCACATATAGTTCATCTGCCAATAGAGGAAGACCCCTATCAATTTTGAGGTCACAAGGTCAAAGGTGAAGGTCACAGGAGCCATCTGTCCAAATATTATTTTCTGGATGATAATTCCTGCTTTTATTGATGTATGTATTTCAAACTTGACTTGTATATGACCCATTGGAAAAGCAAGACCCGAATAGATTTTGGGGTCATGAGGTCAAAGGTCAAGGTCACAGGACACATCTTTAAAAAGATTGTGGATGCATTTTCAGCTAAACAATTCATCTCAGATCTTTCATCTTGCACATATAGTTCATCTGCCAATAGAGGAAGACCCCTATCAATTTTGAGGTCACAAGGTCAAAGGTGAAGGTCACAGGAGCCATCTGTCCAAATATTATTTTCTGGATGATAATGCCTGCTTTTATTGATGTATGGATTTCAAACTTGACTTGTATATGTCCCATTGGAAAAGCAAGACCCGAATAGATTTTTGGATCATGAGGTCAAAGGTCAAGGTCACGGGACACATCTTCAAAAAGATGTGGATGCATTTTCAGCCAAACATTTCATCTCAGACATTTCATCTTGCACACACAGTTCCCCTGCCAATAGAGGAAGACGCCTGTCAATTGTGAGGTCACAAGGTCAAAGGTGTAAGTCACAGGAGCCATCTGTCCAAAAATTAGTTCCTGATATGATAATTGTATCCGCCAAATCAGAGTTTTGCGGATACTATGTTTTCAGCTGGACGCCGCCGCCACCGTCGCAGCGTAGGTGTCCGGAGAACTCCTTCGTAACCGCTGGGCGGAATTTTCCGAAACCAGGGATTATGTTCGGGTCACATGTGAACTACTGCGCCCCGATTTTGTTTTGACCTCTGACCTTTCCTTTGCGCTCTGCGTCCGTTTGTGCGTCTGTTTCCACACATAAACCCACATATCTCGGGAACCATTTGACCAATCAGGAAAATTTTTTTTGCACAAATGTAGCCCTTGGAGAGCTTTATAACATACACAAAAAATGGTGGCGCCACCTGAAACCATGTTTGCACAGAGTCCATCTATTCATCTGCCTTGGGTTAAAATCACTCATATCTCTGCAGTGATTTGACTAATTCACCAGAAATTCGGCATGCGTATACATCCGGGATAGCTTTTCTGATTTTGAAGGGGGCGCCACCTACATTCACGTTAACGCTGCAGACATCCAAGCTCATATCTCGTGAACCGTTTGACCGATCAGGCCAAAATTTTCCATGTGTATAGATCTCACATAGCTCTTTATCATACGCAAAACTGGTGGTGCCACCTGCAGCCATTTTTGCACAGCTCCCGTCTGTTTGTCTGCCATGGGATAAAATCACTCATATCTCGGCAGTGGTTTGACATATCTGCCTAAAATTTTGCAGGTTTATACATCCCCGACAGCTCTCTTGATTTTATGACAGGTGGCACCACCTGCATTCTAGTTTATGTAGCAGACATCCAAGCTCATATCTTGGGAACCATTTTACCAATTGGGCCAAAGTTTTGCATGTGTATAGTTCTGACATAGCTCTTTATCATACGCAAAACTGGTGGCCCCACCTTCAACCATTTTTGCACAGCACCCATCTGTTTGTCTGCCACCGGCTAAAATCACTCATAAACATATAGTGGTTTGACTTATCTGCCTCAAATTTTGCATATGTATACAACTTGGACGGCTTTCTGGATTTTGTGGTAGGTGGCGCAACCTGCATACACCATTTGGCTGCAGACATCCATGCTAATATGCAACACTTCACTCTATTTCCCCTTGCCACTCAATCCATGCCTCACTTCACCCGTTCCACTCTGATTTAGGCGGATACACGTAGTCGCTTGTCGACTACCTGTATTCTAGTTTTTTTATTGGCCTGCAGTGGGAACTGCTAATATTCAGGTTTGGAAGACAACGACAGAATAATAAACTATGTTATTGTTAAGGAACACTGCCGATCTGAGATTTGTTCTTAGCACAAAGATATCAGAGAGGTTGTCTTGAAATTTACAATATAATACAAATCATTTTAATTCAGTATTCTTCTTTAATTCAACACTTCTACCACAAACTCAGCAGCCACCTTAAAACATGCAAACCTAGCAGCTGTTATCACCATTGTTAATTGTGTAATTGTCCAATGCTCTCTAATGCACCAATACCACAGATTTCTGCTGTGATAAATGATACAATGGTGAGTAAATACATGGTTTACTCTTATTCCATTCCTCTCCAAGATGGGTATCTCTCTATTAAGGAATCCCCAAGTTTAACATTCTCTATTACAGGCCAAAACTCTGGTAATGCCAGGGATTCATTACCAGGGATTATAATTTGGAAGTTTTACTGTATATACAACAGTTTTGTATCTGTTAAAGTTAGCTTTAATAATCTTGAGGTATTAAAAGCTACATCATAAATCTTCCCTCCCACCCAAAGACATTAACAAAATTACAGATGGATTTTAAATTGTGTATTTTGGTTTCCTTATAGATATCCTAGACCAGCGTCTCATTCTGTCAGCATTCACCATAGCAGCCTGATCTTCCTGAGAACTTATTACATATGTTCTGGCTCAAGCAACTCCTTCAATTCCTAGACAGCAGAAATAACAGATGTTGTTTCCTTCCTGTATGGCTCACTTTAACACAGCTCCAGCCACTCTTCCATCTTGATCCATCAACCTTTTTTAAGTAGTGCAGTTTATTAAAATTCCCTGTCAAAATTTATTGTATATCAGATTTTTATATTAAACAGCTGAGCAGCAGTGAGCCATCCAATTTACTTCTTTGTGAACATGTTGACCTAAATAACATGTCTGACCTAACCCCTGTTCACAGTTTCACAGTATACATCGATATCATAATTGAAGTTGGTTGTACTGGACTTTAGTCATTGAACTCCTGTGTGATCACACCTTTGATATGCACGTTTTTGGTCTTAAGCTGTCAGGAATTATACAAATTGTCCTTGAGATGGTCATGTTTGTTATTTTTCCAAAAAATCCAGAGATATCTCAAATCAATTTTCAAAGGGGCTATAGAAGCACCGCCTATTAGCAATTCTGACTGTGTATCAGGACCTCAGGCCCTCTGTATCTTTACATTTTCTGGGACTCTTAGAGTCAGACATTACCAAATGTTCAGTTGTTCCTGGAACATCAACAAACAATTTGATTCTGTCAATAAAATATGTGGTAAGTAGGGTTTGAAATAAATTTTGTGTTTATAGATAATCAACTTACCTGTATGTCCAGTCTGTTATATCTGTTTTATCCTGCTTTCCACTGACAAACATGTCCCTGGTCTGAAAGTGATGGTCATCCCCAGTA
This sequence comes from Sipunculus nudus, assembly GCA_026874595.1. Classification (NCBI taxonomy): domain Eukaryota; kingdom Metazoa; phylum Annelida; class Sipuncula; order Golfingiida; family Sipunculidae; genus Sipunculus; species Sipunculus nudus. The sequence continues at coordinate 84,093,329 of CM049311.1, read as the reverse complement.
TTGTAATCCCATCCCATGGAAGTCCATAGATCAGATCCATCAGGCTGCAGATAAAATGGTGATGTGGTGTCTGGTCCAGTGTACGGACTCTGCAGTTTTGATGCAAATGCTGGCATAGCAGAGTAATCAACATTATGGAAAACCTGAGCACAACCAACAAAATATTCTGGAAGATTTTCTGGATTAACATTTTGGGACTGGAGATGATCTGGCATATTATCCATGTAGCTTTGTTCAGTATCACTGTTACACGGATTGTGATTAGAATCTGTCAGCGTGTTTGTGTTCCGGATGGCTTTCCGGAAACTCGATGACCGGTACAGGTTCAGTGGATCGTTTGGATCTGTCGGACTTGATAAGCTGTCCTGATTAAACACATGGCACGGCTTCTGTGCTGGGCTTTTACAGGGGTCTGTAGACTCTACCCTGCCAGTTGCATATGCATAGCTTGGTGGATCCTTGGCATATCGTACTTTTACGTCCTTGCTTGGCACTTTCTGTCGCAAATGATGATCCATGTTATCCAAACTGAGAGCATCTGAAATGCAGATTCAATAGAATTCATAACTATCATATATATCAAATTATCAGACGAAAGTGGATAATTTAGGCTACAGGTTCTTGTTACATTTGCACTTAAAAAAAAAAAAGTTATATACTACAGTCCATGAAAAAAGTACACAATACTCATTTTATAAGCTGATCTAACTAGGTGAGAGGTTAATGCATAGAAACGTACACATGACACTTGTTGAGTTTTGGAATACAATACAACACATAAGTTTTTTCAGCCCAGTTAATCCAATAAAGTCTGTTTAAAGAGGACGCAAAAAATCATCATTAAATCTTTTCTCCCCCTCTCAATCATTCATGCTTTTCCTCTATTATTGCTTCACGTTCACCTAGAATTAAAAAGTGCTTCTTCACTAAGATGGATGGTCCAGTGGACAGAATGTATGATCTCAGGGAGGCCGGAGTGTGAATCCCAGAACAAGGATACCTTTTGTTAGCCTCAGTGGAGGCAGTCTTCCCTCTACTGAGTGTCCTCTAATTAGGAACTGATTTCATGTTTCCACTGTTTCAACTGCTTCAGACCCTGGTGATGGTTACATTATAATTTATTCAATGGCTGGTCCTTAAGGTACAAGGATCAAGGGATGTCCAGTACCTTTAATCACCTCCACCACAACAGGTGATGATCATTTACTATCCATACCTGACTTATTAGTTTACAATATATCTTGAGGATTAAATGGAAGCTCGCAAAGTTGAGAATTAATTGGAACCTAGACACAAAGATAGACAGGGTTGCATTTTATTTTTTTTTGTACATTTGTTTCAATGCATGGTACACAGGCAGGGACCTCACTCCCAGGTGGGTTATTAACATTACTCATTTAAGAAAGCATGTGTGTGCCAAATTGCAGTAGTCTGCTCCAGCAGTCTTATTCTTTTGGTGACAGTGGCACCCTATATAAGATAAAAATTAAAATACCCCTGTAAGGCTTAAAATCTTGAGCAGTAACTGACAAGGCCTTGTTTAAAGCAATGTGACATGATACTTGTTTGTGAAAATGATATGTGCATTTTTTTGTCTTTCTTCAGATGTTATTATAATTAAATCTTTCATTCTCCATGAGCCATTATGTGGCAGCCCTGTTCAATAGTGACATTAAGTCTGAATAGTACCAAATGCCTGCAACAGGTATGTGTTGCCAGCTTTGTCAAATACCTTCAATTCATTTAGGCTTCAATTCATTTCATTGCACTGAGGTACGTTTATATCAATAAATTTGAAATTTAAAACTGCCAAACTTTGAAACAATATAACTTCCTTGGCATGTTCCTAAGGACATGCTGCTGAGTATTTAGATTACAAACCGCAAGCAGTCACGATCCTGACATATCTGGAGGAACATTATTTTTTTTTTATATTTTTTTTGAGGAAGTAACTACCTCCATTTTTTAATGCTTAACCTAAGTATGTACATCTGGAGAGTTTCCATTTTGGTTTGGAACTACTTGACAGGGCAGTAGCACTTGCTTTCTATCATTTCTATTTTTGTATCCTGGTGTCACCCAGGCCTGGTGTATACCGCATCTGCGGGTCCTGGGTGTGTAATCACCCCCATTGCTGGGTCATAACACCGATGGAACCCCCCCAAGACGCACTCGTATGTGGGTGATACATAGCTATGGGGCACAGCCTTCCCATTAAGCCTGCAGAGCACTCACCCAGGGTTGGGGCCGATTGTGAAATGCCTCACCGCCTCGGCTGAGATTCGAACCCATGATCTTCTTGCTTTGAGTCCTGTGCTCTACCTCGAGCCACAGAAGCTAGTATTGGAGGAACATTATTATCAAGCCAAGCACAAAACTGCTTACCCTGAAGGGGTTAATTATGCAGCCTAACTCAAGGCTGTATCAAATTTTTATATTTAAGCCTCTCCTGTAGGGAAAAGAGGCTTCATTAAAGAGGTTTGAGTTTATTTAAATATTCATATTTTGGGTCTATACATTTGTGTGTGAAATTTTGGGAATGGTGGGGTGGGGAGGGGGTTTCGGAGAAAGGGGAGGGGGGAGGGATCTTGGAGGTGAGCTTGTTTTTAGATCCTCTGGAGAGCAAAAGCATTGACAAAGAGAAAAATTCTCTTTTTTTCTTCTATCCTTTTCTTTTTTCTACTGCTCATGTTTCCTCTAGATCTCTGATATGGCTGATTTGTCCTTTTGGTCGGAACAATAGTCACAGCTAGTGAACAGAATCGTACCAGAAATTTATTTTTGCAAATAATTTGGCAGGCCACTGCAGATGTTTAGTGCCTATGAGGCTGAATTCAACAGTTCCTTGAGTAGATGTCTTGCAGACCCACACACATACATACATAACACAGGAAAATATAGCACTGACTGACTTTACTTATTGGTAGTATAAACATAAGCTTCATATTCTTTTAGTGCACAGATGTTTGAAATCTTTGTATACATAAACCATAAATAAAATCTTTGATCCTTACATGTATTTCTCATACATTTTTACATCACTAGTTCAGGCCAAGCTTATTAAGGGAACCTCTCCAAAAGATATTTAGATTGCTGCCTGCTGGCAGCCATAATTCTGGTACATAATGAGGTCCAGTACATACCGGTAGCTTATTATCAAGCCATCCACTGAATTTAGGCACCGAAATTGCACACCTTGAGGCAACAATCTCAGTCCTGGCACAAACGTCTGTGTTGGAATTAGACTCTTGGGGCTATGGGTGCTGACAGAAACGCAGTTTGATCTATATTTAACTCTCTAAAAGACATCCCATGGGTTGTTATCAATTTGTTCTAAAACAGGTATTGCAGATTGCCAGACATACCAGACTAGGACATTTCAGACAGGCCATTTTGCAAGGGAGGACGTTTTCGGAAAGATCAAATATTATTACAAGAAAATAACCTTTTGTTATTATAATTGTTAGTGTATCAATGTACCTGTATGTTTAATGGTATAATATTCATTTGCCTCCAAAATATTGGGATTAATTGGGGGTTCATTTTGTGGTATTTTTAAGCAAAAAACTAGTATTTTTCCAGACAGTTTATGAGAGGAAGCAAACTGTGGAAACAGAATAGTGAACCAGTGACCAGCTAGAGAACATTTTGTTTAACAAGTGACCCATGGGTCATGAAGCTCAGCCGACTGAGATGTTGACAATATGTCCTTGCACAGGCCACTAACTTAAGATAATGTAGGTTGCATTATCGTTCATGCATAAAAGCACAAGTTCATCATACCCATAAGCACACCAATTTTGATGACAATCCAAACAGCCTTTCCTGAGGAATCTGGCAATTTGTGTGTATTTTGTCATAGTGTTGTAATAATTTTAGAAATTTAATCAATTTTATGGAACATACCGTAAAATCTCCACTTAAAACCGCACTTCCGATTAAAACCGCACCCAGACTTCGCCGAAATTCTAGGTAAGACACCGTGAGGGGCTCAAATACTAAGAACCCCCCTTTAAAACCGCACCAACTTTCGCTACGGAATGATTTGACAAAGGACACAATCAAGCTATCATCTAGAAATGAACACACGTAGGTTGCGACTCGGCCATTCCTGTCGACTTTGAAATTCCTTGGGCATTTTATTTAAACACATCATAACACTTTAACAGTGTCACTCAAGCATGAAGTCTGGGAAGACGCAAGGGCCGATGAACCTCTGCCTGTTTATACAGATTTTATTCCGTGCCGTATTCTTGTTTGCTACCGATTTGTCATTATATTTTAGAAAAAAATATTCTGCTGATCCATTTCAAGTCACTGTATATTTTAATTCTAAAAGTAATATTTTGAAATCTTAATTTTTGATGAAAATTCCATTTTCTGGAATTTTGGAAGATTCAAATCATTTTCATACCGGTTACTTCGGTATTTTCATTGTCACATTGTACGTTGACATTGCTCCATGTCACAATTTGCTGGTGCGTTTAAAAACATCGCTGGTCAACTTAACTAAATATCTAAGTAACTGAAGTTACCTTGTCGAGATACGCGAGTATAGGAAACATGACGCTTGAAATCGAGTGATTTAAGGTAAAATTAAAGTGGCCAGTCGGGGTAAGCAAGTTTTTTTTTTTCCTGAAGAAAGTTTCCGTGTGGGGAGCCATTTTGTCAAAGCAGTGTTCGCACAAGGCACGCTGGGACAAAATAGGTGGCTGTTCTGTTTACCACCCCCCGAGTACAGCCGTTCAAAATATTCTTAGCAGAATACTGGGGCGTTTCAGCACATGGCGGCACTCAAACTTGATTTTAAAACAATCGTCTGCCATTGTGTGACTCTTTACGATGTCAGCTTTTTATTCATTTTACGTTTTGACAAATAATCATTGCTAAATAATGCCGCAAATGGGTTTAAAGTAGGCTTTTATTTCAATTTTGCTAGACCATGCCCAACGAAGTGGGCCGCTGTGTGTTACAGCAGGGTTGTTGTAAACGTATTATTAGGTGACAGTTACCAAGATTTTATAACAAGTTATATATCATACGGAACTAATCAGCAATATTTAGTTTATAAATAACAAATAATCGTAAATAATACATTTAAACACGGCTCCCATGCATGCGAGACTGCTGCTAAGAACGGCCTTCGAAAGTTGCAATATTATCGTCCACTCGCCGGCCCAAAAACGATGTCTGTCAGAAAGATATTTAGGAAACCCTTCTAGTATAAACTGCACAGTGCTTTCAGGAAATCAACCTGATTTCAAGATTTTGAATTTCTTGATTAAACCGCAGTTTTAAGTGGAGGTTTTACGGTATGGGTACATTGATACACTAAAAACTAGATATTTCTTGGCACCGCATGTGCCATAGTATCCCCAGACAATTAATCCCCCCCCCCCTTTAAGAATAGGCCCCCCATCTTCAGCAACAATTAATATCAAACCACACTCATAGAAAATGTCACTCTCATATAAAAGGTCATGACCCCAATTTCAATATACATCGTCCCATAACCCATGTCTATGTATATGCATAATATGAAAGAAATTTGTCTATAAGTTTTTTACTTATAATACTCACAGCTAGTACTGTTAAGTGGCAATGATGGGGTATTAAATGGCACGAAAACAAGTAAAAGAATAACAAGTGGCGCAAACAGTTTCCGGTACCTGACAACACCATCCAAGATCTTCGGTCAAGCTGATTTTTGAACCAATCCATGCATCCCTTATGAGATATTAATGATTTTGTGTGATTTTCACCATATATGGCAATATTCAAGGTCAAGGCCACTCTCATAGGAAAGGTCATGACCCCTATTTAAATAAACATCATCCCATAACCCATGTCTATGCATAAAATGAAAGAAATATGTCCATTAGTTTTTGACTTATAATGCTCATAGTACTAAGTGGCAATGATGGGGGTATTAAAGGCATAAAAACAAGTAAAAGAATAACAGGTGGCACCACCTGTTTCGGGTACATGACAAAACTATCAAAGATCTTCGATCAAGTTGATTTTTGGACCAATCTATGCATCCCTTATTGAGATATTAATGATTTTGTGTGATTTTCACCATATATGGCAATAGTCAAGGTCAAGGCCACTCTCAAGGCCAAGGTCATGACCCAAATTTAGATAAACATAATCCCATACCCCTTGTCTATGTATATGCATAATATAAAAAAAATCTGTTCATTAGTTTTTGACTTATAATGCTCACAGTACTGTCAAGTGGCAATTTTTGGGGTATTTAATGGCACAAAAACAAGTAAAGAATAATAGGTGGTGCCACCAGTTTCTGGAACATGACAACCCTATCCATGATCTTCCATCAACTTGATTTTGGGATCAATCCATGCAAGATTTCTTTAGATATTTCAGAATTTGTGTGATTTTCCCCAAAATTGGACCTATTCAAGGTCAAGGACACTCTCCTAGTGAAGGTCATGACTTCATTTTAGATAGGCTTTGTCCTTTGACCCATATCTATACATTTACCAAGTTTTGTAAAGATCTGTGAAAACATTTTTTGAGTTATCACGCCAACAAGATTTATATGTGGCGGCGGCGGGATGGGTATGAAAACATAGTATCCCCCAACTTTGTCTGGGGATACAATTATAATAACAAGGCCTACAGGCCTAATGCGAACCTGTAGATTTGGATATACACCAAGTATACTGCTTCAATGCTGGACCATTACTTTTCATGTATATGAACAATGCAAGTACTCAAACATTTTGAATAAGAAGCAATTAAACAAACATCACTGCTGAAATTCTGGCAAGGGTGCACACAACACAAAACTAGAATACGGGTAGTAGACAAGCGACTTCGTGTATCTGCCGAAATCAGAGTGGGACGGGTGAAGTGAGGCATCGATTGAGTAACAAGGGGAAATAGAGTGAGATGTGTTGCATATTAGCATGGATGTCTGCAGCCAAAATGTGTATGTAGGTTGTGCCACCTACCAGTAAAATCCAGAAAGCTATCAAAGTTGTATACAAATGCAAAAAGTCAAACCTATGCTGAGATATGAGTGATTTTATCCCATGGCAGACAAACAGACGGACCCTGTGCAAATATGGTTGCAGGTGGCGCCACCAGTTTTGCGTATGATAAAGAGCTGTGTGAGATCTATACACATGCAAAATTTTGGCCCAACTGGTCAAACAGTTCCCAAGATATGAGCTTCGATGTCTGCAGCTTAAACGTGACGTAGGTGGCGCCACCTGTCATAAAATCAAGAAGGCTGTTCAAGATGTACACACATGCAATATTTCACGTCAAAAAGTCCAACCAATGCAGAGATATCAGTGTTTTTATCCCAAGGCAGATGAACAGATGGAGGCTGTGCAAAAATGGTTGCAGGTGGCGCAACCATTTTTAGTGTTTGTTATAAAGCTTTCCAAGGGCTACATTTGTGCAAAATCTTTAACCTTATTGGTCAAACGGTTCCCGAGATATGTGGGTTTATGTGTGAAAACAGAAGCACAAATGGATGATGGGCAGAGAGGAAAGGTCAGAGGTCAACCAAAAATGAGGGCGCAGCAGTTCACATGTGACCGATCATAATTCCAAATTTACAAAAATTCTGCCCAGTGATTATGGAGGAGTTCTCTGGAAACCAATGCAGCGATGGTAGCAGCGTTGGCGTCTGACTGAAAACATAGTATCCGCAAAACTCTGTTTTGTGGATAGAAAGACTTACAAGTATTAGGGCTTTGTAAAGGTCCTACAACTTAACAGGTTATTTTTACATTCTGCAAATTTTTCTTATTCTTTATATTTCTTATTTATAATTATTTATTTTCTTTTGTCTGTGTATGCATGGGGGGGGAGCGCAAAAAGAAAATCCGGCAAATGTGTGAGGTGAATCTTGACTGGCAGCCTATTTTGCATTTTTATCCAGTTTTATCCACTATCCTTTTTCATAATCTGACATATAAACTGGTGCCAGGCTAGATCTAACAGCATCACATAGCAAACATATATGGTAAAATGACTCAATTCAAAGATCTCCATAATTCAGCCAAAAATCATTCATGTGGAACCATTAATGACAATTATTATAAGAATTATTGTAGGGATTTTTTTTGTAAAATATTTAACAAACTGGCTTCAGTGGAATCAGTCAAAAAAGTTTCGCAGGTTTATAAGTCATGTAGGAAGATACAGCAAACTGGCTAAGTTCAGCTTCCCGTAACTCAGCCAAAAGGCACTGAACAAAAAACAATTTGAACATACTTGAATTAACAACATCTAGGGATCATTCATTTGACCTAGTGGTTTTTGTTGAGAAAGATCTTTGTAGCCACTGAGCTAAAATGGGCTGTTATGGCATATGACTAAATTCAGCTTCCCATAACTCAGCCAAAAGTCACTGAACTGAGACCATTTGAACAAACTTCAGAAAGCACTACTCTAGGATCATTTCTGTGCGATATAAAACATGTTGGCCATATGGTTTCAGAGTAGAAGTTTTTTGTAGGCCTCATTATGATACCGCCACTGATGACCCCTGTACAAAAAAGGCTAATGGAGGTGGCGCCACCAATACCTCAATTTCAGATATGACTCATGTGACCAATATTCTCATAAAATTTGGTGATGATAGCTCCAGCCATATCTGAGATTGTAATTTAAGGATGATTTTTTGGACAGATGACTAAGTTAAACTTCCTGAAACTTGGCCAAAAATCACCAACCTTAAACCATTTGAACAAACTTGAGACAGATTGTTCCAGGGATCATTTCTCTGGAATACTGGACAATTTGGCTGAACATTTTCGGAGAAGATTTTTGAAGGTTTTTAAGCTTTTTCCCTATAAAATCTAAGAAATGCAGTTAGCCAAAAAATAAGCAAAATCCAATAGAGTTTTTTAGATGACTAATTTTCTGCATAAAATTTTGTAATGCCAACTCTTGCTGTTTTTAAGATAGTATGGGTTAATGTACAGACAACGGCCGACGGACGCCGGACGATGCCACACCATTGCATAAGTTCACAGGTTCGCTAACAAAAGGTAATTTTTTGGTAATAATAATGATCTTTCCAAAACGTCCTCCCTTGCATTGTCCTATAGTCTGGAACATCCCTGAATGAAACTTCCTACAGTTATAATATATGTCTGGTGAATTATATTAGTGATCTATGGGCACTTATACACCATGGTGGATAAAAAGACTTACAAGTATTAGGGCTTTGTAAAGCTCCTACAACTTCACAGGTTATTTTTACATAAATTTATTAATTTATTGTTTATTGTTATGTTGTTAGTTAAAACTACTAGATGAGTTGGGTTGGACACTTGGATCAACTGTGGCTGGCCATAAGCTGCCTGGATTCTCGCCTCAAGCGTGCATAATTTGATGAAAGGTCAACAAGGTCAACATACAGGTGACTCAAGAGGGGCTGGAGAGAGCCAAAGTCTGACAGGGTCTCATAAAAAACATTAATAAAAGCTACAATTTTTGGCCAATTTCTTTCAGCTTTCTAAACTAAAAAGCTGAAATCCTTATGTGTGCATGATATGAAAATTATATCAACAGTGCTCACAGGAAACAAAGGTGCCATGGTCACAGTTTGGCAAAATTTAAGGTACTAATTTTATATTTATACTAATAACTTATAAATTCTGAAAAATTCAGAACTAATTTTGGGTATTCAATTGAATCTTGATTAAATAATGTTACATCCCTGACAAAAAATCTCCAGCTTCAGCAATCCTCTTGTTAAGGGAGTAAATATATTTCTTGATTTTTTTACAAAGTGCATTATGTTTTGGCCCATAAATTAAAACAATTACGCAATACTGACATCATTTCTGGCATGTGCATAGAGAATGTATAGAAAAATATGTATATTATATTTAATTAAAGTCAGATCAATGGTTTTGATATTAGGCAGTCTTGAAGTGTAACAATAGGTTATTAATGGAAAAATGAAGTTTTTCATTAATATCTCGAAGGTATTAAGTCCTAGTGACCAAATTCTTGGCATGGTAGGGGATTTTGGAGACATCTAATTGTATGCCAAATTTTAGGATCTGAGAGCTGAAGCTGGGGAGCTGAGCTCTTGCAAACTGCATAACACTAGCTTGATGTAAACAATATGTTACATGGTGCTTGAAAACTTGAATAATATCTACAGTTTTTGATCAACTGGTTTCAAATTTTCGGTGTTAACAGAGAAAATGCTAACAAAAACATGCTGTGAAAATTAAATCCACAGTACTTACAGGAAAAAAACGTGCCATAGTCAAAGTTGGGCAAAATTTAAGGTACCAATTTTTTATTTTTGTTAATATTTCAAAAAAATTTAAAAGATTTTGATCTAATTTTGGGTATACAATTTAATTTTGATTAATTAAAGTTATATTACTGGAAAAAACGTGAATAGCTTTAACATGTTTTGTGTTAAGTGATCATATATCTTTCCTGATTTTTTACAAAATGCATTGTTTGGGCCCATAACTTTTTTAAATTATATAATACAGACATAATTTCTGGCATGTACATAGGAACTATATAGAGGAATATATATGGTAAATATGAGGAAAAACAGATGAGTAGTTTTGAAATTAGGCAGTCCTGAAGTTTGAAAATAGGTTTTAAATAAAAAATGAGGTTTTTCCTTAATTTCTCATAGGAACGAAGTCGCAAAGACCCAGTTTTCGGCTTGGTAGGAGATCTTGGGGACCTCTAACATTATGCCAAATTTTGGATTCCTAGGTCTTACAGTTTCAAAACGTGCCACATCTACGGACGGATGACGGACAATGGACCACGACTATAGCTCAGATGACTTATAGTCAGCTGAGCTAAAAATACAATGAGACAGACATCTAGACAGACAGAAGTCTAGATGTCTAGACAGACATTAAGAATGACAGACAGCTGGACAGTAATCCATACAGACATTCAGAGATGAGTTAAAACCTTAAATTCCACAAAATTTGTTAATGGAGGTAACATAAGAAATTAAAGAAAACACTCACCTATGAGAGGAGAGACAGAGTAGAAGTTATTGTTGTTCTTGGAATCTAAATCTGAGATCAGGTTTAATGTCTGCTTTCTGCACTTCAGCTGAAAGTTGAACATTATTTTTTTTTTTATCTTATCATCAGTCAAACTATAAATGGTTGTGTTGTGCATGAAGTATTATGCAAATATAACTGGCTGACTATAAAAACACATCCTTAAATATTTAAGAGACTGCATATTTAAACTTTAAAACCTTACTTTGAAGTGCCATATCAACTAGAATACTGGTAGTCTACAAACATCTTGTATTCGCCAATTCACAGAGACATGGGTAAAGTAAGGCACTGAATGTTCATGACATGACATGACTCCAAGTTTGTGGCATCAGTGATGATGCCAATAAATCTCCTTATATATGTGCACTTGTCACCAAATACAGATCTACAGATGGATATACATAAATCCACTACTGAGAAATTACAGAACATGAACAACAGATGCACCACCTGTCTGGTCTACAACAAAGCTATCAAAGATGGATAATCATGCAAAATTTCAGGCTGATACATCCATCCACTCTTGAGATATGAGCGATTTTTACCCATAGCAAAGTGACAGACAGACACCATGCGAAGACTATTATAGATAGCACCACCAGTCTTATATACAAGATGGGAGGTATATAAGATCTATGAACATGCACAATTTCAGGCCAATATGGCAAACAACTCCTCAGGATAGGCTATCAATGTATTCTATGATAACAGGGGTAGATGTTGTCATCTGTCTGGTCTAGATGAAACTCTCTGAGTTGGATGGACATGCCAAATTTAAGACCAATAAATTTAACCACTCCTGAGATATGAGCAATTTTCAACCAAAGCAAACGCATGGATGAATGCCACTCAAGAACGGTTGCAGATGGCGCCACTAGTCCTCAGTACCAGATGGAGGTATCCAAAATCTGTGGATTTGCATAGTTTCAGCCCTATATGCAAACCTGTGACTTCTGAGAAAAGGGCATAAATTTATTCTAGGAAAATGGAAGGTAGGTGGGCCACTTGTCTGGTCTATGATATTACTCTCCAAGATTGACGGACATGCCAAATTTCAGACTCAAACATTGAACCACTCAAGATATGAGCAATTTTCACCCTAAATACATGATGGAGAGAACCAAGGTCTTTGGACATGCATTATTTCAGCTCAACACATTGAACCATTCCTGAGGGCTGTTATCCTAAAGACACCCATATTCACCCAATATTAGGATTGCAGGTAACGCCACCTGTCTTTGTTAGGCACAACTACATAGGGGAGAGAATAACTGTGTCAGGTTTCAGAAAAGACTGGTCCAAGGGGTCTCAGAGGAGTTCATCGGAAGCAGGTCAAAAACATAGTATCTGCAAAACTTTGTTTTTGCTGATAAAATTAATTAGCTGGGTATCTATATAGCTGATATGAATAATATTGGGGTTTCACATATTACACTAATTAAAGACAATATGACAAGATGGCACAAACTGCTCATGAAGCCAGCATTAGACATTAATTGATCGGCCTGTCACCCGTGCCTCACCAGGGCTGCTAGCAGGGCCTCCTTCTTCACCACTCTGTTCTTCAAACTCTGACCATCTTGTCCCAGCTGATGTTTCAGAGAATCATAGGATACTGTTATTGGGGTTTCCTGGAAAAGACAAGTAGACTACTCACTCAAGGGATCAGATGTACAGCAGGCTCTGTCTTATTCATCTGAAATTTGATCAGCAACTCATACAATTTCCCATTTCAGTGTTTCCAGGATAGAATGAAAACCAAATCCCAGGATGTATTTGTGATATTTCCCTGATGAATTTTAAATATTCCTGGATATTTTTATCAATAAATTTCCAGACTGACTCATCATCTATGTTGATACAAAGGACAATAGTTGAAGTGAAGATGATGAAACAAAGAAACTAGTTGGTATTGTATGTTTACAACTGTATATACAGTGGAGGCTGTCTGAAAGATCACCTGTCTAATAAGATCACTTGTCTATTAAGACCACCCTTGAGTGAGCCAAATGTATTCACATCATAGTGGACCTGTCTAATAAGACCACCTATGAATTAAAGAAAATTTTTGGCCAGTCTCACAGGTGGTCTCACAGGTATCACTATACATTAGAATATACTGTGTAAAGTTTCCCCACACTAAAAAGCCACCACAGTCAATCATTAAGTAAATATACTGAGCACGGTAGCAGATTTCCTATGTCCGACTCGTCCAACAAGGTAGTTTATGAACACAGACATGAAATTTCTGCAACTAACTTGTCCATGGACAAGTAGAAAAAGACAAAAAAATATGTTCATTGAAAAATATGTGAAAAATATGGGAGTGAGAATGTATCCTTAATTTATAACATCAATTTTTAAACAGTGCTTAGAATACGAATGTGCTCTGATCCATGTGAATTGTGTGTTCAGTGTTGATACAAGGGACCTATGGGTCACGACGCTCAGCTGTTATATATGATAAAAAAATATTATTTAGAAATGAGGCACATGCTGGTTTTGTGTGGTAATAAATATAAGCTGTATTATGAGTTGTTGTTGTTTAGCTTATGTATGATTTTGATAGTACCTTTGGAGACAGGGAAGAGGATTGATTTCATTTATTTTATTAACAAATGGAGTACTATTGTCACACAGATTTTGACTTGGCCATATAACTTATAAGCAGAACATATAATATAAGAGTTTAACTATTTATTTAAAAAAATTACAAATATTGTCCCAAATATAATTTTTATTAAAAATAATAAGAGAATCATATGATTTTTTAAAATGAAATATAACTGATATGATTAATAAAGTAATATTAAAGAATATATTCATAAATGCATTCATGAATACATTTTGAAAGTATTTGCACGAGTATTCATATACTTTCATTTTTACCTGAATTCCCATTCTTTATGCAAGAAATTTTATAATGGAGTACATAATCATATTCGTATTTAAATACAATTACAAAGTATTCGCACCATGTCTGGTATTTATTCAGTTTTCACCAAACAATGATGTTGAGAATCCAGAATATACAAAATTCACACATTCAAATAATGATCATAAGTACCTGGTTTTATGGCTTTTATTTATATTAAAAAATAACTGTAAAAAATTCATTTTGGACTCATTTCACATCAATGTACACACTAGACACAGTAGGAATCTAGATTAATATTATCAACTGCATCTTTGTCTATCATTAATTTCCTTCATATAATTCCTAATGATTAGTAATGAATAATATGATTTACTTCTTTATTATTAAAATTGAACTGAAAAATGCCATAGGTGACTGCATGGTGTTGTTTGGAAAATGTGACATTCTACCCATCGATACAAGATTCTTATATCATCAGTAACTGCAAGTTAATTTCCTGTTATTATAAACTAACAAATTCCTTTTCTATTTTTCTTTAATTTGTTATTAAACACCAATAAAAATTTATTAATTTATTGTTATGTTGTTGGATAAAACTACTAGATGAGTTGGGTTGGACACCTGGATCAACTGTGGCTGGCCATAACCTGCCTGGATTCTCGCCTCAAGCGTGCATAATTTGATGAAAGGTCAACAAGGTCAACATACAGGTGACTCAAGAGGGGCTGGAGAGAGCCAAAGTCTGACAGGGTCTCATAAAAAACATTAATAAAAGCTACAATTTTTGGCCAATTTCTTTCAGCTTTCTAAACTAAAAAGCTGAAATCCTTATGTGTGCATGATATGAAAATTATATCAACAGTGCTCACAGGAAACAAAGGTGCCATGGTCACAGTTTGGCAAAATTTAAGGTACTAATTTTATATTTATACTAATAACTTATAAATTCTGAGAAATTCAGAACTAATTTTGGGTATTCAATTGAATCTTGATTAAATAATGTTACATCCCTGACAAAAAAATCTCTAGCTTCAGCAATGCCCTTGTTAAGCGAGTAAATATATTTCTTGATTTTTTACAGAGTGCATTATGTTTTTTGGGCCCATAACTTAAAACAATTACGCAATACTGACATCATTTCTGGCATGTGCATAGAGAATGAAAAATATGTATAATATATATGATCAAAGTCAGATCAGTGGTTTTGATATTAGGCAGTCTTAAAGTGTAACAATGGGTTTTTAATGGAAAAAATGAAGTTTTTCATTAATATCTCAAAGGAATGGAGTCCTAGTGACCAAATTCTTGGCATGGTAGGGGATTTTGGAGAAATCTAACTGTATGCCAAATTTAAGGAACTTAGAGCTGAAGCTCGGGAGCTGAGCTCTAGCAAACTGCATAACACTAGCAATATGTGAGATGGTGCTTGAAAACTTGAATAAAATCTACAGTTTTTGATCAACTGGTTTCAAATTTTGGGTGTTAACAGTTGAAATGCTAACAAAAACATGCTTTGAAAATTAAATCCACAGCATTTACAGGAAAAAAACGTGCCATGGTCAAAGTTGGGCAAAATTTAAGGTACCAATTTTTTATTTTTGCTAATATTTTAAAAATTTTAAAAGATTTTGATCTAATTTTGGGTATACAATTTAATTTTGATTAATAAAAGTAATATTACTGGAAAAAAAGTGCTTAGCTTTTACAAGTTTTGTGTTAAGTGATAAAATTTCTTTCCTGATTATTTACAAAATGCATTATGTTTGGGCACATAACTTTTTTAAATTATATAATACAGACATAATTTCTGGCATGTACATAAGAATTATATAGAGGATTATTTATAGGAAATATGAGGAAAAACAGATGAGTGGTTTTGATATTAGGCAGTCCTGAAGTGTGAAAATAGGTTTTTAATAAAAAATTGAGGTTTTTCCTTAATTTCTCAAAGGAATGAAGACGCAAAGACACAGTTTTCGGCTTGGTAGGAGATCTTGGGGACATCTAACATTATGCTGAATTTCGGATTCCTAGGTCTTACGGTTTCAAAACGTGCCACATCTACGGACGGACGGACAGACGGACGGACGGACAATGGACAATGGACCACGACTTTAGCTCAGATGACTTATAGTCAGCTGAGCTAAAAAACTGAGGGCGAGACTGTTTGCTGATGGCAGACAAGTTCCTGTTTGAAAGATTTCATTGATACAATGAATACAAAAGTCGTACAATAATAGCAAAAGTATACAAGCAGTGTATCAAAGGGATTTGGGCGAAGCCGTAGGCTTAGGTTTGCCTGTTCCCATACAATAAAACAGACATTAATTCAAAGAGATGACATATACAGGGGTGCATGTAATGAATTGTTTGCAGATGGTAATGGTAAATAAAATGGTATTATAATATTGTGTGTGTTTAATGCGATGTTTGTTCATTGGATGTGATTTCATGGAGTTAATTTTGGGGTTTGTAAAGTGACTTAATGCTGAGTTCGACTAGGTTGAAACAGTATACTGTTTTATGTTTTGAAACGATTTGTTTCTGTAATGTACAGTGAGACTAGTTGAAAAATTTTGATATTGTCTACTTCTTTTAAATTGGTATCACCAAATAATAAAGTTTTAACAGTCAGGTTGGACAGGTATTTCTTTCTATGAGTGGATTATAGAGGACATTGAAGAAAGAAGTTCCCGTTGCTATCGATATATCTCTGTAGAAGTGACAACAAATCTGGAGCAAAGGAACAAGTCTATACTGGCTTCAACTTTGGCTATCATTAGTGACAATCCAATACCCCTCATGTCACCCGCAGTTTTTATGGCTTATTTAGACCATTTAATTTGCATCAGGTTTTAAACTTGTTGGAAATCGCCATGGATATAGTATTTTAGGAAAAGGGTAACATCTTTGAAGATGGTCTGCATCCATCTGCCATCTGAGGTGGAGAGCATGAACCACTTCAGCCTCAGTGATTTAATTTATGTGAGCCACCGCAAGAGGCCAGCAGTGTCACATTTAAATGACCCAGAGTGGCTGATGTGTGACTGTAATCAGTAATGGTGTATTCAAACGAACAATGATGATTGAGTAATTGGCAATTGTAACTGTTTTTGCTATGTAATTTATTCTTTAGCAATAATGAAGAGCTCTGGCTAATGCTGAGAAATCTCAAGGTTTATCTTCATTAAAACCTGTGTGTGGTCCATTCCATCATGGGGTGCCCATAAATCAGCATCTGATACAGATTAACTGTTAATACTTTGCCACTTGCTTTATGCTTCAACCTGAAGTGGTTATGTTAATGAGGTCTTAAAGTTGACGATATACACAGCATATAAAACATAAAACATGTAAAGGAAAAAATCAAACAGGCATATTGAATTTAGTTACTGTCATTAATAACTTTTAATTAAAAGTTGATTTATTCAGACAAGTTGGACATAGCTGCGGACAACCAATTTTTTGCATTACACTTGTCCATGGACAAGCAAAAAAATTTCCCATTTCCATACCCCTGCTGAGACAAGATAAATCAGATAGATGTGTTTCTTCATTTGAGAAAAATTGCTGACATTTCCCTTATTGGCATCATTTTTCTCAAATTCCCTGAATAATGACTCTTGCTGAATGAAGAAAGGGAAATTCATTTTCAAGTTTTCCCTGATTCAAAGGATGGCCAGGAAGCCTGTATTTACAAGCCACGTGAAGTTCTCACATTACATATTTCTGCATGTTTCCATTTAGTTAAAAAGATTTTTTTTTGTTTTTAACAAATGTTTTTTTTTTAAGTTTCTTCAAGAATACAGTAAAACCAAATTACCATGAATATCTTACACAGAGACAGTCTTGTTACAATGTACAATGCTATGTTGCTGTTTTATTACAAAGACTTATAAATACACACTTTGTGTCATGTACCTGTTTCTTTTTTATTATTAACATTTAATATCCAGTTCAAATTACCCAACAAAGATAAGTGTCAGGAAAAAACAAAATAATACAGGCAATATACGACAAGCTTACAATTTTATAACATGTATGTCCTTGTGTTACTGGTATGATATAAAATTAGATTAAACGAACATGGGCAATGTCCATGCTATTCTGTAATTACAACTGGATCCCACAATTCACGTTTATTAACATATTCAAACCAATTTGTTTGAAAAATGATGTATAAATAGCATCATAAGCAGACTGTAGGGCATATGCAAGTGGTTTCATTGATTTGGTCTTATGAAAGAGAGCAGTGCCCTATTTTTGAATGGACGATAAAATTGTGTTTTAGCTCTGGGGGATATGACATGTCTTCATGAGACAAATTGATAAAGTCATTTCACTATATCTACACAGTCTCAGGTCTCTGTTTGTACTGATAAGTATGGGGAGAGTCAAATGTCAAACCACAAGTGTACACCTACTACCATAACCCTGCCATGAAATGTCTGGATCTTTAATTCAGCCAGAAATATGATTATGTAATTCTTCATTGGTGGACATGAGAAAACCCATGGGTACACCTATAATGTTAAAAGTTTGTGAACTCACATAAATACTTTGGCTGACCATAACTTTCATTATATGATCACCACAGATTTAACTTGTTAACTTGATGTACTTTTGTATTCAGTTTGCTTATGAGCCATTTAGCTTTGCTGTATCTTACAATAAGTCACATTAAATATGCCCATAAAAACCATGCCCTATATTCATTCATGTACCAAGATTATATATTACATTCACTTATAAGTAAATCACAGCAAATACCCTAGACCCATCCCCTTGTCAAGTTCCTGTGAATGCATGCTCACTCTTATGTTATTCAAAGCATTTTATTACACTTTAAGCACCATGATTTTTTTTTATGTCGACATGATTCCCAATTGAATTAAGTCTGTGAATGTTCTGTCATCTGTTGATGATCTCTTAATAAATATTATAATTAAGCTTAATACATTCCAGATTTAACACTGGACATCCATTTATTAAAGAGTTTATTAGTATTTTGGGAATATCTCAGGATAACTCATCATAATTATTTAAAAATTTATGTATCACCACCATTAAGTGATCACCGTCCACATGAACCACATCTCAGTCCTCCTGAAACCTGTGTAATAAACATCTAATTGATTGGAATATACCAGGTCTAGGCAGGGTTGGCAGTTTGTCAATGTATTGATTGTTGCAGGTGGACTGATTAGATTATCACAGGAATCAATGGGATACAAAAAGGTACAACCTCCATAAACTGTTACCATGGATAGACCTCTTCTATACCTACTGCATCAAATCTATTACAACAAGCAAATTTGTAGAATTTATGTCCCCTGCTTCCCCCCTTTTGTTGTCCCCTTTTCTCAATATGTTTTAGTTTTTATTTTCCCTGAAGATGTCTCCACATGTCACAGTGGCTGTGTTTTAGTTTTCATTGTCCCCGGAAGGTGTCTCCACATGTCAATTATTTTTGGTGAATTTGGAACAAAATTAAGGTAAAATTTTTTTTGTTTTGGAGCTGGTGATAATAATTTTTCAGATAGACACTCCAAAACCAATGCCAACCAAGGTATGCATGAGAGGAATCAAAGCCAAAAATTTGAATGAAATTAGATAATAATTAGGAAAGTTATTGCACAGAAACAAATACCTGATGGACATACAGATAGACGGACACACAGATAAACCCAAATCAATGTCCCCCTTTCCACTGAAGCGGGGAACAATAAACACATTACATGAAGTTGAAACATCCAGGCTTTCTGTTGGTTTCACCTCCATTCAAGTCATACCCTGCACTGTGGAATTGGGTGGGATGCAACCTATACTAGTATACTAGTGTGTGGACCAGGGGTGAGGGGAGGAGATATGTTTACCTTGTCTTCAGAAAGCACAATCACTGTTTTGGGGGAGGGGGGAGGAAGGGGGCATGTGTTTTCCTGGTCTTCAAAAGTGCAATCACTGTATGGGGGAAGGGGGCATGTGTTTACCTGGTCTTCAGAAGCACAGTCACTGTCAGCCTCAGTACTGTAGGCCAGTCTCCACAGGTCCTTCAGGTCAATCTGAGGTCTAGATAACTGCTCATCCAAACTCTCCTGTAGCAGATCATAAATGTAATTACAGACCTTATTTTTGTTTTCACCAGCAAAAACTGTTTCAGAGTATTAGAGACTGTTTAACAATTATTGGTATACCATAGTAAAAAAAATTAAAAAATCAATGATATCATACAAATGTTCTTGTAAGAATTTACTTAAGTCAGATAATTAAATTTCATGACTTAAAGTGTCATAATTTATACATTATCAAATTTCACATTAAAAATTTCATTTCTTTCTTTTTAGGGTATTTCAAGGATGTATGAGCACTATAATATCTTGGAATTTCATGGAGAAATATTTATACAGGAGCTTATATTAAAAGGTAAGTAATACCAGGTATACAAACTTTACATCAGCAAAGACCTCTTCTACTCTCCAAGAGACAATATAAATATTCTGTGCACATAATAAAAAGCAAAGACTGACAAACTGATGAGCTAGAAAAAGTGATCTGATGAATGTAACTTGTGTCCAAACTTACTTACTAAGGGGTTAACAGGTTACAAGAGTGGCCAGCATTAATTGGCATGAAAGTGGTTGTTTGAATACCGAGTATAGATTATCTGGTCTATATGAGTGTGGATGTTTGAATACTGAGTATAGATTATCTGGTCTATATGAGGGTGGATGTTTGATTACTAAGAACAGATTATCTGGTCCATATGGGGGTGGATGTTTGAATACTGAATACAGATTATCTGGTCTATATTAGGGTGGATGTTTCAATACTGAGTACAGATTATCTGGTCTATATGAGGGTGGGTGTTTGAATACTGAGTATAGATTATCTGGTCTATATGAGGGTGGATGTTTGATAACTAAGAACAGATTATCTGGTCCATATGGGGGTGGATGTTTGAATACTGAGTACAGATTAGCAGGTCCATATGGGGGTGGATGTTTGAATACTGAGTACAGATTATCTGGTTTATATGAGGGTAGATGTTTGAATACTGAGTATAGATTATCTGGTCTATATAAGGGTGGATGTTTGATAACTAAGAACAGATTATCTGGTCCATATGGGGGTGGATGTTTGAATACTGAGTACAGATTAGCTGGTCCTTATGGGGGTGGATGTTTGAATACTGAGTACAGATTATCTGGTCTATATGAGGGTGGATGTTTGAATACTGAGTATAGATTATCTGGTCTATATTGGGGTGGATGTTTGAATACTGAGTACAGATTATCTGGTCTATATTGGGGTGGATGTTTGAATACCGAGTACAGAGTATCTGGTCTATATAGGGGTGGATGTTTGATAACTGAGAATAGATTATCTGGTCTATATGAGGGTGGATGTTTGATAACTGAGTACAGATTATCTGGTCTATATTGGGGTGGATGTTTGAATACTGATACAGATTATCTGGTCTATATGAGGGTGGATGTTTGAATACTGATACTGAATACAGATTATCTGGTCTATATGGGGGTGGATGTTTGAATACTGATACTGAATACAGATTATCTGGTCTATATGGGGGTGGATGTTTGATTACTGAGTACAGATTATCGGTCTATATGGGGGTGGATGTTTGATTACTAAGTACAGATTATCTGGTCTATATGAGAGTGGATGTTTGAATACTGAGTACAGATTATCTGGTCTATATGAAAGTGGTTGTTTGAATACTGAGTAAAGATTATCTGGTCTATATGAAAGTGGTTGTTTGAATACTGAGTACAGATTATCTGGTCTATATTGGGGTGGATGTTTGATTACTGAATACAGATTATCTGGTCTTTATGGGGCTGGATGTTTGAATACCAAATACAGATTATCTGGTCTATATAGGGGTGGATGTTTGAATACTGAGTACAGATTACCTGATCTATATGGGGCTGGATGTTTGATCACTAAGTACAAATTACCTGCAGCTTCTCTGCCTTATCTTTTTGTTGCTGGCACTCTGTGGACGCCTGCATCCAACTCTCCTTCATTTCTGTTTCCTTGGCTACAAGAAATAACATTAATGATATCCTAGTCAGCAGCTGTTCAAACAATCATTAAGCTCCCATACTGAAAACTGCAACATATTAAAACTGAAATGCGGTTGTTTTTGCAATGCAAAAACAGATATAAGTCACCCCTCCCTATGGGCCTCCCATTCTACAATTTGACTATACTTCAGAAGTCGCAGCATTCACAAATATTTCCAAGTCAAGCTGATTTGACCTTGTAGAATAGGTCAAGGTCACCAGTTTTTTAACATTTTGGAGATTCTGGTAAAAATATTTCAAGAGTAGCATTTCATGATAATACAGAGGCTATAGGCTGTTTGACCAAACAGTGCAACTGTGAGGCCACACACATTACTGACCCAACCATTTTTTAAAGCCCTCATGAAATAATGCTTATAGCAAATACACATAAATAGCATGTAGGTACCTTTACCCCTGCATTTTGTTTTTGCTTAAATGTGAGATTAAGGTTACACTTGAACAACTGTTAAACTCATGACTAATTCCAACCTGTCAGAACACCAAATTTCAAGATATTTTAACGAATTTTTCATTTTTCCTCACCTAATTATTGAAGATATTTAAAATACTTTAATTCCACTGTGTCATGAATTTTGTAGGATTTGCTGAATTTTTCTGGCATTTATATATATCTAAATTCCACTTTACTAATTTCAAGAATTTCCAAGGATTTTTTTTTAATCTTACAGACATTCTCAGATATATCTTTGTTCAACTTCAGATAATGTTTTATAAGAATAAAGGCGCGATTATCCCTGTTTGTTATGTAGTATCAACACAAGCTGTGTCAACAGGAGATTAGAATCATCTGCAGGGCCTCTCATCAGATAAGAGCCCTTGTCAATATAAGTGCAAGTTATGGATTCCATAGGTAGAGCACTCAGACATCCAAAGTGATGTAAATTTAATTCAGACTTGCCAGTGGCAAACTGTAAAATCCTTCTTTTGACTTTTCACTGACTTTTGGTTTGTCTTCAAGAATAAATCAACAAGTAAAACTTTGAATTTGGACTCTATAACCTCATTTCAAAGTTAAACTGAATCCAACACAAATTTTGCAAATCTGACTGAAAAGAACCGATGATTAAATCTGCATACACAACTGAACTTGAATTGAAATGACAATGAAGAAAGAATTTAATATGGAGCAACTGAATGCTGGTATTTAAAGCAAAGGATACAAATACTTTAACATAATAATCAGCTGTCTCAAATTCAAAATTCCCAGATGATTCAACGACTTTCTCTGATAACCATTAACCATATATATATATATAAATATATATATAAATATATATATATATATATATATATATATATATATATTATATTGACTTTTGATGAAATTTCCTGATTTCTACGCTGAACATGAACTTTTTGAAAAATGATTCCCATGACTGCTGGCAACCCTGAATTTGGTGTCTGGTGACTTTCAGAAGACTGGATGACAAGACCTATTTGATAATCATCTTAAGATCACAAGGACCCACTGATATTCATGAAAAGGTCATAAAGATGAGGTAGAATAGTCAATGATCTGGGTAGCTTATTGGGGCTGGGGGCCATAATCTTAGCTGGTATTGAACTCTCAAATATTTTATTATTTTATAAAATAAACCCTCAGGCAAAAGGTTATGTAAAGGGTTGACACTTTTTTAAAAAGACTAGCTATGTATACTCTGGGAACAGCTACCTGAGGATCAGCTCCATTTACACCTGAGGAGGGGGCCGAGCACTTAAAAGCTTGTGTACAAGATCCACCACACAGCTACAGTCTTTTTTAAATTAAAAGGTGTCAACCATTTACATAACTATTTGTAAGTAATAGACTAGCATTGCATTTCAAAACTTTACATCTTAGGCAAAACATATTTAAAATATTTAAAATCAGATGGAGTAAAGTTGCCACAAAGAGGCCCAAACTCCAGGCTTATTTTAGATATTATATAGGTTTAAATACAACAACATGACTTGAACTGCCTTGTGCTTCATGAGCCGAAGAGGCTGGATGTTATAACTGAAGAAAAAATTATTCTGTAACATTTTCATACAATATACAACAACTCGTATTTTACCTGTGGTTTTCTGTAGATTTACAATGAACCAAAAAATGCCACTAGTCACAAAACCTAATGAGTCACATAACTGTTTGTTTATATATAAGTATGGTAAAGGCATAAAGTTTTCCTTTAAATTTTGTTCAGTATAAAATAACAGGATGTTTAAGGAATGATAACCCAGTTTACTCCCAATTCTGTTACCATGGTTAAGTTATTATATATATATTTATTTTCCCTGAATATTTCCTATTTGAATACTGAAATACATGAAAAGAGTAATAAGTTAAATTCTCCGTTTCTGAAAGCTTAAGTATGGCCATTTTACTTTTATTTCAAATTTCTTTCACCATGAAATGACTGTATGTGTTACACATAAGAAACCCAAATTGACTCATGCTGTAAGCATTATAAATAGTGAAGTTGAGTCATGCAAAAACAACCAACTAGTTTCCTGACATCTAAGTCTGTGCTTAATAAATCACAAAATGTTAAAATCTTCACTTCTTTGAACCGCCCAAAACCAGAAACAATATGACAACAAAATTTAAAAAAAAAATAATTACAGAAATAATATGGATGAGCAAGTAAAAATCTTGGTTGTCACATTAATGACATTGAGTACTATATTTATTAACAAAGAACTCAAATGCCGTTTTAATGATGAAGTCCAGGCATGTGATAATGACCTGTTAGTCTCAGTCTCTGATTGTCTTACTCCCAGGTCCAGGTCTCTCTCAATGGCATAATGCCACACATACAGATTCCTTAAAGTAGAGCCAATGCAATAGAGCCGAGGTTATTTTCTTGCTGGCCAAATCATGATCCACTCACATATTACAGTGTGGTGGCATCCACTGTCCCAGGAAATGTTATAAATCTACATCAGACGCTTTCAGTTCTGGCAGCTGACAACAGCTCAAAATGGTTCTGTTTTACAACCCCATAAAGTTTCAAGCACTGCCTGTTTTGGCTCCTTCAATGGTAATTTTATTATTTGATGATGGAAAAGGAAAATGCCACAACAAGTATTGATATTTCAATGAAAGGAAACAATAAATAAAATTTGTTTTTGCTCATTTTCTTACCAAACTATGAAAAGGTAAAGCCATGAATAACACCAATGTCAGTAGTTCTGAGCACGTCATCTACTGGTGTCCTGGGACTCTGATTTTTAATTTGGGGGCTTAACTGCAATTTAATGTTTTACAAACATACCACCTAATTGGCTCAATTTGTCCTGCATAAAGTTATAATCCTTGTTCAAATAAGCAAACAAATTTCCCAGCAGTTTACTGAGTTGAAAATTTCCAAAATGCTAATTACTGCTCTAGCCTCTTTATCCCTTAAACAAAATCATCACCTGTTAATAAAATATTTATCCATAATGGTAATGTTTTTTCCTTCTTTCAAGTTGGTGATTTTGCCTCTGCCAGGGGGGTATGCGTACATCCATATTCTTGTTTGAATTGTGTGTTTGTTCACAAGTTAATTTGAGCAATGATGAATGGAATCTCATGAAATTTTCAGGGCTTTTCGGGAATGGGCCAATGAAGAATGGATTAGATTTTAGGTTAGGATCCAGCATAGGACACAGATTAAGGAATATTATCTAGGGAGATCCACAAATGTATAGTAAACTTATGCACATATGAACCTGGGAATATGGGTCAAAAAAGTGAATGCAGACACATCGCAGAGGCTTGCATTTCTTAGAAAGCCGATTTCTAGTTCTCTTATTTAGTTTCAATATCAATACATTTTGAATATGGATCATGAGGTTCGGCTGAATCTGACATGCTACTAACAGTCCAAAAATACACATCACGGTGACTTAATTTTAGTGTTTGCCAGAGTTTTTATCAGGACATGTCTACAAAGTAAGTTTGAGGACCCCAAGTATATTGATTATTATTTGTGCCCTGTTCAGTATGACACAAATATGGTAGTCCGTTATTCACAGTGTAAAAACCAAAGGGTTTTACATTCTCTTTATGCAAAAGTGTTCATGATAATGGGTAACAATGAAATAACATGGTGAAATTTAAATTACCATTTCAGCTTGCTTTAATATGCATCCAGCATACGTGGTGCACACACTTACAGCGAAATGATCAATATTTGGTGTTTGACATAACATTTTATTAGCAAGTACAAAATTCATCAAATAATGTAATATGCCAAAAATTTAAGTTCTTTAAAGATGCCATTTTGAAAATTATTCATTTTTTATATATATCAACAGCATTCATTTTCTAAGTATTTATTGCTTGCCAGAATCAAAGTATTTATATTTTTTATTTGAACAGGAAGAAGTGGCAAAGCTGATTTTACAACCTAGTGGCACCCACTTGCAGCTTAAGCATGACATAAAAATCCACATTACCAAAATGCTGATACAATTTGGATTTCTGGATTTTAAGAAATTTCTAGGTCTGATGGTTATGGTTTGTGCCCTGTAAATGGAAGACCCCGACAGCAACTAGATGACTAGACAAACCAAAACCCACTGTAGCTCAGATGACCATTCAGCTGAGTAATAAAAGTTAAGCTTCCTTTCTCTATATTTAATGAATTCAGGGCCCATAGAATAATTTATATTTTTGGAGTGGCCTAACCTTTAAGATTATTGTTAGAATACAAGAAACAACCTCATTTGGCTGGTCAAAAAAGTTTAATATAAAAAATATCATGTCAAATATTGATAATAATCCCAATGTCTCAGTCTATCATCGTGTAATAAGGCTCATCAAAATGCTCCATTATTAGCATCAACATAAAGAGTTAATTGTAAGATTTATTCTTCGTCCAAGTAGATGAAAATAACCAGTCCTTTCCCTGACTGGAAAAAGCGAAACTTTATTCAAAGGTTTTACCGAACCTCTGGGATGGCTTGGAAGGCCTATTTTACACATACCAGAATAACCAGTGACCTTTCACAGTGGCTGCCTTTCATCTCTGACCTCTGGTGTAAATATTAATCCAATATGGCACAACCTAAGTAAAGCAGTGGCACTGACAATTCAGAGAAAAGAAATAAAAGATAACGTCTTACCCACAGCATCCTTATATTTCACTGTCAGCTGCGAGTTGGCCCTGAAACGATACAAGTTATTGATCAGCCAGGAAAACCACTTATGAGCCAGACTCTCCACTAAAACACAAGACAATGCGAGCCCAAGCTGTGACGCAGGACCCTCAGATGCACGGACCCCACAGTGACAGCCGGGCTCAAGACATGATGCATCAAATATCACTGGTACATAATAATAGTAGGTAATGGCTTGTTAATAATGGAAGGCCAGGTGGGGTATTTTTCTATATATGTTTCACATGGGGACTATCTGATATCTACAACACCATGACATGAAACTGTCTTAACCAGATCTTACCCTTATAATCATGATACCTGCTATGAGGTTTATAATATGATGCATGAAATATCACTGAGAAAAAAATAATAGTAGCTCAGGGCTTGTTAATAATGAAAAAAAAAGAAGGATAATTTTCTGCATTTTTCATTTATTTATCACATTATCTTTAATCATTCTTTCTTTAAGATATTACCTCCTAAGATGGCTGAGCTCATGCAGTGATACATTAAATATCCCTCTCACAAATAACGTCTATCGGTCATAAAGAAAAGTACACCAGAGTTGATAAAATTATATATTTTTCATATCATTATGGGATTCGTCAAGCATCTTCAACAGTACAACATCACAAGAGTTGGCGTTTTTCATGACAGGTCTATTCAGCACCATCAGGGGTATGACATCCATCACACCGTCTCCCATCAGCTCCCACTCCGATAATGATACCATAAATACACCATGAGCTTAACAGGACGCCTGATTAAATCCATAAACACCACCCGTTCCTTCAGCCTGAATACTAGCACTGGGTCACCAGGGCCTGTTACAATTATTCTCATCACCAGGGTGTTTCAGATGACCCAGCCATGACAGTTGTTCTCATCTTTACTGGTCCATCTGAGTAAAACAGGCCCTGACCATATATGGGTGCTGATATGACATGACACAATGATATTTTCCTGGCTAGTGCTCTGATCTGACAGAGTTGCATGCCCACCTGCAGAGGATCCACATATTTCACTGTAGCTTTTAATTCTATTAACCACAGATGTAACAAATTTATCATAATCAAAAGATATACAGATAATCCTACGATCGGTCCATCTATAAAGAATTTCAGTAGTGAACTCTGACAGTTTTTAGGTATGGATTATCTTATTCAATGTGTTTTGGAATCAGACACAAACAATAGCTATCAAGGCATTCAAACCTGTAAATGCTTGCATAAATTTTTCTGTGCAAAAATAAACTTTGTACACTTTATACTTTAAGATGTTCTTGGTTTCAGCAGAGTGATATATATCCCTTTCATGGGTGCCACCTCATAAGGAGCACTGGAAGAAGGTCCAGTGACATCAGAACCACATGAATGTCAATTAACACCTAGACACTATACTCCGCTGCAATCCATCTTGCCCAAAATTGCCTTCATCTGAAATGAATGCCTGGATGGTAGCGTAATTTGAACTTCAGAGACCCATTAGGCAAATGTTCGTCCACACACTGAACCATGCTATCTAATGGTGCTGCCATACCCCTAGAAGATTTTGAAAATGGGATCCAGTCCCCTTTATGTTGAAGATCAATGATGGCTGTGGCATAAAGAGAATATTCATATAATAGAGAAGAGAACATCTACATTAAAAGACACTGGCAGGACCTTAAATATTATATCAGAATAAAGGTTATAAATGTCAGGATCTAGAGGATGAGATTGGAAAGGTCCTCAATCAGGATCCCAAACCATGACTGCCAGTTCATCAAAATGGTGGCCCAGATTGGTCTGTTATTTATTACAACAAATAGTCTAACAGATTTTTCAGAAAAAAAAAATCAAAGGATTATCTACAAACTTGATGTGAAACAATTTTAAAATATTTGCTGACAGCAATATTTGATTATCAGGAGTCAGAAATTTGAAAGCATTCATCCCCCATGGGTATCAATAATCTTTCAGTATTTGTAGAAGAAAATCAAGAACAGTGCTCTGGCAGCCATACTTGATATAAGGCAGGTCTGTGATTCTAAAGGTCTGGAGCCCTCACAGGCATATATCAGCCCTCTGAATTTGAAAAAGATAAAGCATGTTCTTGTTGAGATATTGTGTGCAAAAGGAAATCACCAATTGTGCTCTGACAGCCGTATTTGAATTCAGACACGTCTGTAACTAAACAGGTCTTGATTCCTCATAGACACAAATGATGCCTGTGAATTTGAGAAGGATCAAGCATTCTCACATCAAGACTTTGCACATGAAAGAAAGCGTCACTGACAGACAGACATACACAATGTGATTACTTTAGAGCACCACTTTTCAAACGGGGACCTAATTACTTATCAAGTGCTGTCCTGAAAGGACCTGAGTTTTACTTGTAACAGAGAGGTGTCTGTATCAGAGTGGTTACAGGGGTACACCTGACATTACTCATCACAGGCCAACATACCTGGAGTGTCCATAACAGAGACCTACAGGTCTGTGACAGAGATATCAAAAGATGAGTAGTCCCCTTGATATTACATCCTGTCTGGTTAATATATACTTAAAATATTGTCTCATCTCTCAGTTCACATGGCAGGCAATAATGTTCATGCACATTAATCAAAATTGAGACATAATGATATTTTACCATGTCAAAACGGATAATAACAACATATTATATCCCATAAAAATATTAATATGACTGGTTGTAAACTGTATGTCATATTCAACTTAAATTTGTCTTTTTCACAAAGTATGATCAAGCCTTATCTTAGTATACCAATCTGTTTGACAGTTTAAGATTCTTAAGATTTATTTTTATCTGTGCTGAGACAGCTTTCACCACAAAAGTTGAAAATTGCAATTGATTGTTCATTTTATATTTTATATATAATAATATTCTGGCAATATAAAAACATCATGTTTTCATCCTGTCCAGATAAATGAAAAAGACTTAGATGTGTCGGAACGACACAAATGCCCCCGCCTGGGGCAAATTAGAAACATTTGTTAAATTTTGTAAAATTTTTTAAGTTCAGGAGGTGTCGTATGGTCAAAAGTAGGTCAACGGGGACGAAATGCGAACTCAATCTGTAACTGGTAATTATCTGCCCACATATAAACAATCAGGGTGGTATCTGCAGGCATTGCTGAAAAAAAGTCTGTACATATGCATTTGTTATGAAAATTTCTATTTTTCATGAAACTTTCTATGTTCAGGAGCAGTCGAATGTTCAAAAGTAGGTCAACTGGGAAAAAACAAGAACTTGATCTGTAACTGGTCATTATATGCCCACACACCAAAAATCAGGCCTGTATCTGCAGTCATTGCGAAAAAAAGTCCGTACATGTGCACTTGTCATGAATATTTATAGTTTCTATGTTATTTTTTATGTAAGGGCACCGTCAAACGGTCAAATGTAGGTCAACTAAGACGAAACATGAACACGATCTGTAACGGGTTTTCTGCCCACACACCAAAATTCAGGCCAATATCTGCAGGCATTGCGAAAAAAAGGCCGTACATGTGTATTTGTCATGAAAATTTCTATTTTTCATGAAATTTTCTAAGTTTAGGAGTCGTAAAACGGTCAAAAAAAGATCAACCAGGTCGAAACGGGAACTCGATCTGTAACTGGTCATTTATATCTGCCCACACATAAAAAATCAGGCCAATATCTGCAGGCATTGCGAAAAAAGTCTGTACAACTGTTTGATTTCGGAATGACGGAAGGACAGACATGGGTTAAACTATATGCCCCGGCCACTTTCTGGCGGGGGCATAAAAATTTACAAATAAATGAATGAGTCTGATGTAATGTGTTGTATTCTGATACATGTTCCATCTTTGTAGGATGTCACTCTGATGGTACACTGAGAAAGGTGTCTTATTCCCCACATACGGACCAACAGTAAGCCTCAAGTGGACTTGCACATGCACACACACAAACATATCTTCACTTTTTTCATCAACGATTGAAATGATTATATATATATAAACATACATATTTCTCACAACATAACTTTAACTAAACTTGCATATCCCTATTTCCTCGATAGAAAGATGATGAATGCCCATCGTCCACTTTGAGTAAATTTACTGGCACCATAAATGTGCTTCAGCCTGAATGAAAAGCCAACACATTCACAGGAGAGCAAAAACAGAAATACTGAGAATTTATCCCAAGCAGTTTAAGATATTAAAACTGCAAATAGTATTTCATTTGTTGAACAAAAATATGAAAAGCAAATAATGTTACTAAAACACCTCTGAATGTTGTGCTTAAATTTCACATCATAAATTTATTTCTTGAACCTTTTTCTGATCTTCAGTTTCGAAATTGATCCCTTTTACCATATAAAACAAGGCCTACAGGCCTAATGCGAACCTGTGCATTAGGAAATACACCAAGTATAATGCCTTAATGCTGGACCATTACTTCTCATGTATATGAACAATGCAGGTACTAAACATTTTGAATAAGAAACAATTACACAAACATCACTGCTGAAATTCTGGCATGGGTGCACACAACACAACTAGGGACCCATGGGATTTTTTATTGACCTCCCTGGATTATCACTTCTAGGACCAGCTGTTTCTAGGACCAGCTGTTACGATTTGTGCCCTGCTAACGGACGGCAGGATATCCGTATGGATGACGGACAAAGCGCCATTCCTACACCTCAGTTGACTTACAGTCAGCTGAGCTAAAAATGATTGTAGCTGGCACCACCAGTCTTGTATACAATGAAGCTATCAGAGATTTATACATATGCCCAAGTTCAGACTGATATATCAAACCCCTCCTGAGAAATAAGCAGGGACACACACTGTGCAAAAATTATTGTAGGTGGCACCACCAGTCTTGTATACGACAAAGCTATTTGATAGGTATAAATACGCCCAATTTCAGGATGATATACCAAATTCCTCTGTAGAAATAAGCAAGCACAAAAGTCATGCATTGTGCAAAAGTCATTGAAGGTGGTGATACCTGTCTTGTGAACGAGAAACCCATCAAAGATGCATAGACAGGTCAAAATATCAAGCCAATACATCAAACTTACCTTAAGTCTGATGCATGGGGCTGACCACGCTTAGGTGAGAAAGGCAGTTGCCCCGAGTGAACTGTGTAAAATTTGCTTGCTCAGGCTACTGCACTGAGTGAACTCATAACCTGCACCTGGCTAGACTGGGTGAATTTTTGACCTGTACCTGGCTGCACTGAGTTAACCCTTGACCTGTTGCCTAATCTGACACAGTTGGCAGTCTGCCAAAGCTATAAACAGATTGGCTCCACATGCAGCCCTGAAAGGCAATACACCCATGAGGTGATCACATGGTGCCCATGAGGTGTTCACATGTCACCCATGAGGGGATCACATGCCTTGTGCCTGGCTGCACTGACTGAACTCTTGACCGACATCTGGCTGCACTGAATGAACTCTTGATCTATTGCCAAATCTGAAACAGTTGGCAGTTTCTTAACCTATTTAAATATACAGACACAATCTTAGCCTGTTGGCAAACCTGTTTACACATACTGAAAGACTTTGGCTAAAATGCATTTATTTCAAGCTGACATATTCATAAACTTTTTATCAAAATATCTAGAATAATAAAAGATGCAGTTTTTTTCATAAATAAGCTAAATCCCACAACATTTGATATATGACAGATTATTGCATAAAATCTGGGGATGGTAGTTCCTGCTATTCTGAGAAATTATGGGTTAATGGTAGTTCCTGCTATTCTGAGAAATTATGGGTTAATGTACAGATGACCAATGACCCCCGTACAAAAAAAGGTCAATGCAGTTGATCACCAATACCTGAATTTCATATATGGCTCATGTGACCAACACTGGCATAAAATTTGGTGATGATAGCTTCGGCCGTTTCTGAGATTGTCATTTAAGTATGCTTTTTCGGAAAAATGACTAGGTTCAAATCCCTGTAATTCGGCAAAATTCACTGACCTTGAACCATTTGAACAAACTTGAGAGAGATGATATAAAAGATTATTTCTGTGAAATATTGAACAAATTGGCTTGACCGTTTCGACGGAGAAGATTTTTGAAGTTTTTTAGCTTTTTCTCTATAAAATCTGAGAAAATGCAGATTTTTTAGATGGCTAATATTTGGCATTAAATTTCATGATGCTAGCTCCAATCAATCCAATAGTATGAGTTAACGTATACCTGTGATTGTAAACATTACCTGGCATGAGGAATATCTAAAATCATAAATCTACATTTTTTAAAAGTTTTTAAAAAACATTCTTGTCAATATTATCCAAAGATAACCTGAAATCTAAATGTCTGGAGGCATGATGTAACGGATGCTGATAAACTGGTTCCAGGCTAGATGTATCTCCTTCACAAAGCTAACATATATGGTAAAATGACTTAATTCAATCTTTATTATTCAGCCAAAATTCATTTTATGGAACCATAAAAGACTAATTATTATAAGAATTATTCAGGGGATTATTCTTGTTAAATATTAAACAAATTGGCCTCAGTGGCGTCAGTCAAAAAACGTTTTGCAGGTTTATAACTCATATGGAAAAATAAAGCAAAATGGCTAAGTTAAGCTTCCCTTAACTCAGCCAAAAATCACTGAACCAAAACCATTTGAACAAACTTGAATTATCAACATCTAAGGATAATTAATGTGTGAGATTTAAGAATTTGGCCCAGTGGTTTTTGAGAAGAAGATCTTTGTAGCCACTGAGCTAAAATGGGCTGTTATGGCATATGACTAAATTCAGCTTCCCATAACTCAGCCAAAAGTCACTGAACTGAGACCATTTGAACAAACTTCAGAAAGCACTACCCTAGAATCATTTCTGTGCGATCTTAAACAATTTGGCCATATGGTTTCAGAGAAGAAGTTTTTTGTAGCTGTCAGTATGATATGGGCACTGATGACCCCCGTACAAAAAAAGGCCGATGCAGGTGGCGCCACCAATACCTCAATTTCAGATATGACTCATGTAACCAACATTAGCATAAAATTTGGTGATGATAGCTCCAGCCGTTTCTGAGATTTAAATTTTAATATGCTTTTTTGCACAGTTAACAAAGTTCAACCTCCTGTAACTCAGCCAAAAATCTCCGAACTGGAACCATTCAAACAAACTTGAGAAAGATTGTTCCAGGGATCATTTCTGTGGAATATTGGACAATTTGGCTGGACAGTTTCGGTGAAGAAGATTTTTAAAGCTTTTTTAGCTTTTCCCCTATAAATCTAAGAAAATGCAGTTAGAAAAAAAATAATCAAAATCCGATATAATTTTTTGGATGACTGATTATTTGCTAAACAAGGGACCTATGGGTCACGACGCTCAGCTGTTATATATGATAAAAAAATATTATTTAGAAATCAGGCACATGCTGGTTTTGTGTGGTAATAAATATAAGCTGTATTATGAGTTGTTGTTGTTTAGCTTATGTATGATTTTGATAGTACCTTTGGAGACAGGGAAGAGGATTGATTTCATTTATTTTATTAACAAATGGAGTACTATTGTCACACAGATTTTGACTTGGCCATATAACTTATAAGCAGAACATATAATATAAGAGTTTAACTATTTATTAAAAAAATTACAAATATTGTCCCAAATATAATTTTTATAAAAAATAATAAGAGAATCATATGATTTTTTTAAATGAAATATAACTGATATGATTATTAAAATAATATTAAAGAATATATTCATGAATGCATTCATGAATACATTTTGAAAGTATTTGCACGAGAATTCATATACTTTCATTTTTACCTGAATTCCTATTCTTTATGCAAGAAATTTTATAATGGAGTACATAATCAAATTCGTATTTAAATACAATTACAAAGTATTCGCACCATGTCTGGTATTTATTCAGTTTCACCAACCAATGATGTTGAGAATCCAGAATATACAAAATTCACACATTTAAATAATGATCATAAGTACCTGGTTTTATGGCTTTTATTTATATTAAAAAATAACTGTAACAAATTCATTTTGGACTAATTTCACATCAATGTACACACTAGACACAGTAGGAATCTAGATTAATATTATCAACTGCATCTTTGTCTATCATTAATTTCCTTCATATGATCCCTAATGATTAGTAATGAATAATATGATTTACTTCTTTATCATTAAAATTGAACTGAAAAATGCAATAGGTGACTGCATGGTGTTATTTGGAATATGTGACATTCTACCCATCGATACAAGATTCTTATATCATCAGTAACTGCAAGTTAATTTCCTGTTATTATAAACTAACAAATTCCTTTTCTATTTTTCTTTAATTTGTTATTAAAAACCAATAAAAATTAATTAATTTATTGTTTATTGTTATGTTGTTGGTTAAAACTACTAGATGAGTTGGGTTGGACACCTGGATCAACTGTGGCTGGCCATAAGCTGCCCAGCGCCTGGATTCCTGTATGCCTCGCCTCAAGCGTGCATAATTTGATGAAAGGTCAACAAGGTCAACATACAGGTGACTCAAGAGGGGCTGGAGAGAGCCAAAGTCTGACAGGGTCTCATAAAAAACATTAATAAAAGCTACAATTTTTGGCCAATTTCTTTCAGCTTTCTAAACTAAAAAGCTGAATTCCTAATGTGTGCATGATATGAAAATTATATCAACAGTGCTCACAGGACACAAACCTGCCATGGTCACAGTTGGGCAAAATTTAAGGTACTTATTTTATATTTATACTAATAACTTATAAAATTTGAAAAATTCAGAACTAATTTTGGGTATTCAATTGAATCTTGATTAAATAATGTTACATCCCTGACAAAAAAATCTCTAGCTTCAGCAATGCCCTTGTTAAGGGAGTAAATATATTTCTTGATTTGTTACAAAGTGCATTATGTTTGGGCCCATAACTTAAAACAATTACGCAATACTGACATCATTCTGGCATGTGCATAGAGAATGAAAAATATGTATATTATTTATGATTAAAGTCAGATCAGTGGTTTTGATATTAGGCAGTCTTGAAGTGTAACAATGGGTTTTTAATGGAAAAATGAAGTTTTTCATTAATATCTCGAAGGTATTATGTCCTAGTGACCAAATTCTTGGCATGGTAGGGGATTTTGGAGACATCTAACTGTATGCCGTATTTAAGGAACTAAGAGCTGAAGCTGGGGAGCTGAGCTCTTGCAAACTGCATAACACTAGCTTGATGTAAACAATATGTTACATGGTGCTTGAAAACTTATTAAAATCTACAGTTTTTGATCAACTGGTTTCAAATTTTTGGTGTTAACAGTTGAAATGCTAACAAAAACATGCTGTGAAAATTAAATCCACAGTACTTACAGGAAAAAAACGTGCCATGGTCAAAGTTGGGCGAAATTTAAGGTACCAATTTTTTATTTTTATTAATATTTTAGAAAATTTAAAAGATTTTCATCTAATTTTGGGCATACAATTTAATTTTGATTAATTAAAGTTATATTACTGGAAAAAAGGTTGATAGCTTTAACATTTTTTGTGTTAATTGATCAAATATCTTTCCTGATTTTTTACAAAATGCATTATGTTTGGGCCCATAACTTTTTTTAAATTAAATAATACAGACATAATTTCTGGCATGTACATAGGAACTATATAGAGGAATATTTATGGTAAATATGAGGAAAAACAGATGAGTGGTTTTGATATTAGGCAGTCCTGAAGTGTGAAAATAGGTTTTTTATAAAAAATTGAGGTTTTTCCTTAATTTCTCAAAGGAACGAAGTTGCAAAGACCCAGTTTTCGGCTTGGTAGGAGATCTTGGGGACATCTAACATTATGCCTAATTTTGGATTCCTAGGTCTTACGGTTTCAAAACGTGCCACATCTACAGACGGACGGACGGACGGACGGACGGACAGACGGACGGACGACGGACAATGGACCACGACTATAGCTCAGATGACTTATAGTCAGCTGAGCTAAAAATCAAACAGTACAGGTGGCGCCACCAGTCTGCAGGAACTGATCGAACATCTCATGATCAATATGTATGCCAAAAATGAAGACCATCAGTGATGTAGTTATTGAGATATTGAAGTTTTTGTATGAAATTTTTTACTATTCTGGGGGTACTCTGGGGCCCCATAGCTCAAAGGATATGGGTAACAGAGACCTAATTTCTGGTTTCCAAGGAGATTTTTCATGGACCTCTCAGTGTGTCAAGAATTAAGATTCTAAGTCCAGTCTTTATGATTTGTGCCTTGTTATCAGATGTTCACATTTTTAAAGGTCTCAAAAATAGAGAAAAAAATTCGTAAAAAATCGAAAAATACAGGTGGCGCCACCAGTCTGCAGGAAGTGATGTAACATCTCATGATCAATATGTATGCCAAAAATCATGACCATCAGTCAAGTAGTTAATGAGATATTGAAGTTTTTGTATGAAATTTTTGACTTTTCTGGGGGGTACTTTGGGGCCACATAGCTCGGAAGGATATGGGTAACAGAGACCTAATTTCTGGTTTCCAAGGAGATTTTTTATGGACCTCTCAGAATCCCAAGTTACAAGGTTCTAGGTCCAGCGGTTACGATTTGTGCCTGGTTAACGGACAGACAGACGGACAGACGGACAGACGGACGACAGACAAAGAGTGATCGCTATAGCTCAGATGACTTTCAGTCAGCTGAGCTAAAAATTGGTGATGCTAGCTCCTGCCGTTTTTGAGATAGCTATGGTTAACGTACAGACGACTCACGATGCACTACACACGACGCCGCACCATCGCATAAGCTCACAGGTTCGCTAACAAGGCCTACAGGCCTAATGCGAACCTGTGCAATGAGATTACACCAGGTATAATGCTTCAATGCTGGACCATTACTTTTCAAGAACATGTGTAACATGTAAATGAACAATGCAAGTACTAAACACTTAGAACAAGAAACAATTAAACAAACATCACTGCTGAAATTCTTGCATGGGTGCACACAACACAAAAACTAGAATACGAGTAGTCAACAAGCGACTACGTGTATCCGCAAAAATCAGAGTTGGAAGGGTGAAGTGAGGCATGGATTGAGTGGCAAGGGGAAACAGAGTGAGGTGTGTTGCATAATAGCCTAGATGTCTGCAGCTGAAATGTGTATGTAGGTTGCGCCACCTACCACAAAATCCAGAAAGCTGTCCAAGTTGTATACATACGCACAATTTTAGGCAGATAATTCAAACCACTACTTGTATATGAGTGATTTTATCCCACAGCAGACAAACAGAAGGACGCTGTGCAAAAATGGTTGCAGGTGGTAGCACCAGTTTTGTGTATGATAAAATGATATGTGAGATCTATACACATGCAAAATTACAGGGGGATATGTCAAACCAGTCCTGAGATAATAAGCCTGAATGTCTGCAGCTTATACATAAATGTAGGTGGCCCCACCTGCAACAAAATCCAGAAAGCTATCCAAGATGTATAAACCTGCAAAATTTTAGGCAGATATGTCAAACCACTGTCGAGATATAAGTGATTTTATCCCAAGGCAAACAGACTGGTTCTGTGCAAAAATGGTTGCTGGTGGCACCACCAGTTTTGCGTATGATAAAGTGCTATGTGAGATCTATAAAAATGCAAAATTTTTGCCCAATCGGTCAAATGTTTCCCGAGATATGAGCCTGGATGTCTGCAGCATAAATGTGAATGTAGGTGGCGCCATCTGTCATAAAATCAAGAAGGCTGTCCAAGATGTATTAACCTGCAAAATTTTAGGCAGATATGTCAAACCATTGCCAAGATATAAGTGCTTTATCCCATGGCAAACAAACAGACGGACGCTGTGCAAAAATGGCTGCAGGTGGCGCCACCAGGTTTGCATATGATAAAGAGCTATGTGAGATCTATTTAGATGCAAAATTTTTGCCCGATCGGTCAAATGGTTTCAAGTATGAGCTTGGATGTCTGCAGCGTAAATGTGAATGTAGGTGGCACCATCTGTCATAAAATCAAGAAATCTGTCAAGGATGTATAAACCTGCAAAATTTCAGGTGGATAAGTCAAACCACTGCCGAGACATGAGTAATTTTATCCCTAGGCAGATGAACAAATGGACGCTGTGCAAAAATGGTTGCAGGTGGCGCCACCAGTTTTGCCTATGATGAAATGCTATGTGAGATCTATACACATGCAAAATTTCAGGGGGATATGTCAAACCAATCCTGAGATATAAGCCATGCATGTCTGCAGCATATACATAAATGTAGGTGGCACCACCTGCCACAAAATCCAGAAAGCTATCCAAGATGTATAATCCTGCAAAATTTTAGGCAGAAATGTCAAACCACTGCTGAGATATAAATGATTTTATCCCAAGGCAAAAAAAAAGACGGATGCTGTGCAAAAATGGTTGCAGGTGGCGCTACAAGTTTTGTGTATGATTAAGAGCTATGTGAGATCTATAAACATGCAAAATTTTTGCCAAATCGGTCAAATGGTGTCTGAGATATAAGCTTGGATGTCTTCAGAGTAAATGTGAATGTAGGTGGCGCCACCTGTCATAAAATCAAGAGAGCTGTCCAAGATGTATAAACCTGCAAAATTCCAGATAGATAAGTCAAACAACTGTCGAGATATGAGTAATTTTATCCCAAGGCAGTTGAACAAAGGACCCTGTGCAAAAATGGTCGCAGGTGGCGACACCTTTTTTGCGTATGATAAAGAGCTATGGGAGATCTATACACATCCAAAATTTTGGCCCAACTGGTCAAAGGTTCCTGAGATATGAGTTTGGATGTCTGCAGCTTAAAAGTGAATGTAGGAGGCGCCACCTGTCATAAAATCAAGAAAGCTGTCAAGGATGTATACACATGCAAAATTTCAGGTGGATAAGTCCAACCAATGCAGAGTAATGAGTGATTTTATCCCAAGGCAGATGAACAGATGGACACTGTGCAAAAATGGTTGCAGGTGGTGCCACCATTTTAGTGTATGTTATAAAGCTATCCAAGGGGTACATTTGTACAAAATTTTTAGCCTTATCGGTCAAACAGTTCCCGAGATATGTGGGTTTATGTTTGGAAACAGACGCACAAATGGAAGCTGGGAAGAGAGGAACGGTCAGAGGTCAACCAAAATTGAGGGCGCAGCAGTTCACATGTGACCCGATCATAATTCTGAATATAAACAAATTCTGCCCAGTGGTTACGGCGGAGTTCACAGGAAACCTATGCGGCAGTGGCAGTCGCAGCGGCAGTGGCGTCCGACTGAAAACAAAACTCTGTTCTGGCGGAAACAATGATTGTAGCTGGCACCACCAGTCTTGTATACAACGAAGAGATATTACATATGCCCAATGTCAGACTGATATGTCAAACCCCTCCTGGTAAAAAATTAGCAGGGCCATTCACTGTGCAAAAATTATTGTAGGTGGCGCCACAACTCAGGTACACTATAAAGCTACCCAATATGTATAAACATGCCCAATTTTACTCTGATGTATCAAATTCCTCTGTAGAAATAAGCAGGCGCATACACTGCAAAAGTCAATGTAGGTGGCACCACCTGTCTTGTAAATGAGAATACCATCAAAGACGCATTGACAGGTCAAAATATCAGGCCAATACATCAAACTTCCCCAGAGTTTGACGCACTGGGCTGTCGAGGCTTAGATGAGTAAGGCAGTTGCCTACGAGTGAACTGTGATAAATTGCTGCCTCAAGCTAGTCAACTGAGTGAACTCTTGACCTGCACCTGGCTAGACTGAGTGAACTTTTGACCTGTACTTGGCTGCACTGAGAAAACTCTTGACCTGTTGCATAATCTAACACAGTTGGCAGTCTGCCAAAGCTATAAATAGATCCAGGCTGAACTTTGGTGCAAAATCTGATCCAGTGAGCAGTCTGCCAAAGCTATAAATAGAATGCAGCTACTGCACTGAGTCAACTCTTGACCTATACCTGGCTGCACTACTTCCAATCCAGGCACTGTGCCAAAACTATTTTTAGAGCTGACATCATCTTGGCTAATGGCCAACATCAAGGCAATGGCAATCTGCCAATGGGAAACAAAGTGCTGCCATCTGTACACAAAAGTGGTCCCTACTTGAAATAACTTTGAAATTAATTTTCCCAATACAAAATGCTTTACAGCTGACTTTAAATTAAAAAAAAAAAAAAAATCAGGAATACATGTAAAATTATAACAGATGCATACTTAATGCAAAATTAAAATACAGATATATCTCATTGATGTCAAATTCTTGAATTAAGTTAAGTAGGGATACCAATAATTTATAATCCATGTACAGTTGTATTTATATAGCCACAGGGAGCTTAATATCCATGAATATCACATTGCCTGGTATGAGGAATAACTAAAATCTTAAATCTAATTTTTTTAAAAGCTTTTAAAAAACTTTCTTGTCAATATTAACCAAAGATAACCTGAAATGTCTAGTGGAATGATGTACTAGATGCTGATAAACTGGTGCCAGGCTAGATGTAACAGCATCACACAGCTAATATATATGGTAAAATGACTCAATTCAATCTCCATAATTCAGCCAAAAATCATTCATGTGGAACCATTAATGATAATTATTATAAGAATTATTGTAGGGATTATTCTTGTAAAATATTTAACAAACTGGCTTCAGTGGCAACAGTCGAAAAACGTTTCGCAGGTTTATAACTCATATAGGAAGATACAGCAAACTGGCTAAGTTCAGCTTCCTGTAACTCCGCCAAAAAGCACTGAACCAAAACCACTTGAACAAACTTAAAATTATCAACATCTGAGGATAATTAATGTGTGAGATTTAAGATACTGGCCCAGTGGTTTTTGAGAAGAAGATCTTTGTAGCCACTGAACTAAAATGGGCTGTTATGGCATATGACTAAGTTCAGCTTCCCATAAATTAGCCAAAAGTCACTGAACAGAAACCATTTGAACAAACTTTAGAAAGCACTACCCTAGGATCATTTCTGTGCGATATTAAACATTTTGGCCATATGGTTTAAGAAAATAAGTTTTTTGTAGCCCTCAGTGTGATACAGGCACTGATGACCCCGTACAAAAAAAGCCGATGCAGGTGGTGCCACCAATACCTCAATTTCAGATATGACCAATGTGACCAACATTGGCATAAAATTTGTGGTGATAGCTCCAGCCGTTTCTGAGATTTAAATTTAATATGCTTTTTTGGACAGATGGCAAGAAAATGCAGTAAGAAAAAAAATAAACTTTTTTGAGATAGCTATGGTTAACGTACAGACAACGCACGACGCCGCACCATCGCATAAGCTCACAGGTTCACTAAAAATATATTAACATTTTGATAAAGCCTTGCCATTGCTAAAGCAGATATGTTGAAACCAATGGATAAACAGGCCTGAGGCTGTAGCTCAGAGAAACATTAAGTAACCTACTTTCTGGTTCCCAAGGGGATCTTATTTTATGTATATTTGTCTGGTTACACACTACAGGCATTTACTGGTCATGGATTTTCATATAATGTTTGGGGGATCTGGAATTCATTAATTTTAAGATATTTATAGTTTCTTTTTCCCTGTCAAGGATTTTGTATTCATAAAATGATATTATAAGTACGTTTAAGGAACTTGTAGGCTCAAGGAGTCCCACTACATATTCATTCTTTTAATTAACTTCTTTAAAGAATGGATTGTTGGCCCACTTGTACAGGTGGCATGGTCTATGGAATGAGGCTGAAGAGAACATGATGCTGATAATGACTTGTTATTAATGCCAACTATTCACCTCATTTACAAGGCTGTTCTGACTTCATCATTTTGCCCTTGAGGCAATGTCTGGGTTAGAACATGGGTTCTTTAGCTCCTAAGCAAAACCCCTTGACAACTAGCTTTTGTCCTATGCCAAAAAAATACTATCCACACTCATATGTGCCTTGAAAGCTGGTGTCCACAGCAAAGACTCTTTACATCAATGAATCACTGCATTTTTCTATAGCAAATGTTGCAAGTTTCAACAGGTCTATAACATCAAAGAAAGCATTAAAATGCTCCTGTCACAGAATAGCAGGGACTTCAGTAATCCATCGCTACCGGTTTTTGGGGTTTCTTTGTAGAAATAACAATCAATCATGCCTTTAGAAGCCTCAGTAGTATTAAGCGTGCTTAGACTTTTACAACCTGAATACCTTGTGCATGTAATAGAATATACATATAATTAATACTAAAGTTCATTTTCAGAAAAAGGATGGAAATGTACATTGAACTTGATATATCTTATGATAAAAATAAATTAAAATGTCACTTTAGACACAAATGTAAGTAAGGAAATATGGTGTAATGCCTCTTATGTTATGAAAACATAAATATGTATTACTGTTGACAGACATCAGAAAATATGGCATGCTGCCTCTTATCTGGTCGTAAATGTTGAAGGTTCTGCATCAATGTCATTAAGACACCAGAGAATAAGAGAAAAAAGTTAAGAATCTATAATATGCTGCCAAATCTCATAATAAAAGTCTGTTGAAATGTCAACTGAGACATAAACAAATACAGCACAGAATGAGAATATACAAAATGTTGTCAACTACCTTGATAAAAAGAAGTCTGCTCTAATTTCCCTCAAGAATTGCTTAAATTTCA
Source organism: Sipunculus nudus (assembly GCA_026874595.1). Taxonomy (NCBI): domain Eukaryota; kingdom Metazoa; phylum Annelida; class Sipuncula; order Golfingiida; family Sipunculidae; genus Sipunculus; species Sipunculus nudus. Next base: position 84,049,570 of record CM049311.1, on the reverse strand, counting down.
TTCAAGACATCAGAAAATACAATAAAGACATAAGAAAATGCTTCTCCATACCTTGTTGTGAGCGTCTGTTTCAATGTTATTTGAAACAAGAAAATACTGGAATAAACTGAAGAGATGAAATATATAGCACGCAAATAATGTCTTGACATAAAGTTTAATTTAAATGTCACTTAAGACATCAGGAAAATAAGAAAATATAGCATGCTGCCCAATCTCTTGTCATATATACATGTTTTGATATCACTTGAGACAAGATTTGCAAGAAATATGAAACAAGGCCTACAGGCCTAATGAGAACCTGTGCAAAGTTTAGGAGTATGAATGGAGGTTTATTTTTTAAATTTAATATTGATCCTCTTTAGTCCTGCATATCTACCTAAGTCATTATGATTTCAGCAAAATGGATGTTTCGGACCTGCAAGTTTCAGACTAGGACATTTTAAAACTAGAATATGGGTAGTCAACAAGCGACTATGTGTATCCGCAGAAATCAGAGTGGGACGGGTGAAGTGAGGCATGGATTAAGTGGCAAGGGGAAAAGAGTGAGGTGTGTTGCATATTAGCATGGATGGAGTGGTTGCAGGTGGCCCCACCAGTTTTGCCTATGATGAAGAGCTATGTGAGATGTATACACAAGCAGAATTTTGGCCAAATCGGTCAATCAGTTCCGGAGATACGAGTTTGGATGTCTGCAGATTAAACCTGAATGTAGGTGGCGCCACCTGTCATAAAATCAAGAGAGCTGTCCATGATGTATAAACCTTCAAAATTTCAGGTGGAAAAGTCAAACCACTGCTGAGATATGAGTGATTTTATCCGAAGGTAGATGAACAGATGGACGCTTTGCATAAACAGTTGCATGTGGCGGCATCAGTTTTGACTATGTAAAGAGCTATAGGAGATCTATACACAAGCAAAATTTTGGCCCATTTGGTCAAATGGTTCCCAAGATATGAGCTTAGATGTCTGCAGAGTAAACGTGATTGTAGGTGGTGCCACCTGTCATAAAATCAAGTAAGCTGTCCAGGATGTATAAACCTGCAAAATTTCAGGTGGAAAAGTCAAACCACTGCCGAGAAATGAGTGATTTTATCCAAAGGCAGATGAACAGTTGGACGCTGTGCATAAATGGTTGCAGGTGGCGCCAGCAGTTTTGCATATGATGAAGAGCTATGTGAGATCTATACACATGCAAAATTTTGGCCAAATCGGTCATTCCCGAGATATGAGCTTGGATGTCTGCAGAGTAAACATGAATGTAGGTGGCGCCACCTTCATAAAATCGAGAAAGCTGTCCAGGATGTATAAACCTGCAAAATTTCAGGTGGAAAAGAAGCCACTGCTGAGATATGAGTGATTTTATCCCAAAGCAGATGAACAGATGGACACTGTGCAAAAATGGTTGCAGGTGGCGCCACCATTTTTAGTGTATGTTATAAAGCTATCAAAGGGCTACATTTGTGCACAATTTTTAGCCTGATGGGTCAAAGAGTTCCCGAGATATGTGGGTTTATGTGTGGAAACAGACGCACAAATGGACGCTGGGCAGAGAGGAAAGGTCAGAGGTCAACTCTGTTTTGCCGGATACAATGACTGTAGCTGGCACCACCAGTCTTATATACAACAATGAGATATATAAATATGCCCAATGTCAGACTGATATGTCAAACCCCTCCTGTGAAATAAACAGGGACATACACTGTGCAAAAATTATTGTAGATGGCGCCACCAGTCTTGTACACTATAAAGCTACCCAATATGTATAAACATGCCAAATTTTAGGCTGATGTATCAAATTCCTCTGTAGAAATATGCAGGCGCATACACTGCAAAAGTCAATGTAGGTGGCACCACCTGTCTTGTAAATGAGAATACCATCAAAGACGCATTGACAGATCAAAATATCAGTCCAATACATCAAACTTCCCCAGAGTTGAGGCTGACAAGGCTTAGGTGAGGAAGGCAGTTGCCCCCGAGTGACCTGTGACAAATTGCTGCCTCAAGATACTGCACTGAGTAGACTCTTGACCTGCACCTGGCTAGACTGAGTAAACTTTTGACCTGTACCTGGCTGCACTGAGTGAACTCTTGACCTGTTGCATAATATGACACAGTTGGCAGTCTGCAAAAGCTATAAATAGGTTCAGGCTGAACTTTGGTGTCAAATATGATGCAGTTAGCAGTCTTCCAAAGCTATAAATAGAATGCAGCTACTGCACTGAGTGAACTCTTGACCTCTACCTGGCTGCACTCTTTCCAATCCTGGCACTGTGCCAAAACTATTTATAGAGCTGACATCATCTTGGCTAATGGCCAACATCAAGGCACTGGCAATCTGCCAATGGTAAACCCAGTGCTGCCATGTGTACACAAAAGTCGTCCCTACTTGATATAACTTTGAAATTTATTTTCCCAATACAAAATGCTTTTCAGCTGACTTTTATGAAAAAAAACCCAGGAATATATGTAAAATTATTACGGATGCATACTGAATGCAAAATTAAAATACAGATATATCTCACTGATGGCAAATTCTTGAATTAAGTTTAGTAGGGATACCAATAATTTATAATCCAAGTACAGTTGTCTTTATATAGCCACAGAGAGCTGAATATCCATGATTGTAACATTGCCTGGTATGATGAATAACTTGAATCAAAAATCTAAATTTTTTAAAAGCTTTAAAAAAAACTTTCTTGTCAATATTAACCAAAGATAACCTGAAATCTAAATGTCTAGTGGCATGATGTAATAGATGCTGATAAACTGGTGCCAGGCTAGATGTAACAGCATAACACAGCTAACATATATGGTAAAATGACTCAATTCAATCTCCACAATTCAGCCAAAAAACTTCATGTGGAACCATTTATGACAATTATTATAAGAATTATTGTAGGGATTATTCTTGTAAAATATTTAACAAACTGGCTTCAGTGGCATCAGTCAAAAACGTTTCGTAGGATTATAACTCATATAGGAAGATACAGCAAACTGGCTAAGTTCAGCTTCCAGTAACTCAGCCAAAAAGCACTGAACCAAAACCATTTGAACAAACTTAAATTATCAACATCTGAGGATAATTAATGTGTGAGATTTAAGAATTTGGCCCTGTGGTTTTTGAGAAGAAGATCTTTGTAGCCACTGAGCTAAAATGGGCTGTTATGGCATATGACTAAATTCAGCTTCCAATAACTTGGCCAAAAATCACTGAAAGGAGACCATTTGAACAAACTTCAGAAAGCACTACCCTAGGATCATTTCTGTGCGATATTAAACATTTTGGCCATATGGTTTCAGAGAAGAAGTTTTTTGTAGCCCTCAGTGTGATACAGGCACTGATGACCCCGTACAAAAAAGGCTGATGCAGGTGGCCCCACCAATACCTCAATTACAGATATGACCTTGGTGACCAACATTGGCATAAAATTTGGTGATGATAGCTCCAGCCGTTTCTGAGATGTAAATTTTAATATGCTTTTTTGCACAGTTAACAAAGTTCAACCTCCTGTAACTCAGCCAAAAATCTCCAAACTGGAGCCATTCGAACAAACTTGAGAAAAATTGTTCCAGGGATCATTTCTGTGAAATATTGGACAATTTGGCTGGACAGTTTCGGAGAAGAAGATTTTTAAAGCTTTTTTAGCTTTTTCCCCTATAAAATCTAAGAAAATGCAGTTAGAAAAAAAATAAACAAAATCCGATATAGTTTTTTGGATGACTGATTATTTGCAAAAAATTTGGTGATACTAGGTCCTGCCGTTTTTGAGATAGCTATGGTTAACGTACAGATGACGCATGACCGCACCATTGCATAAGCTCACAGGTTCGCTAAAAAAACAGTATGCTGTCTAATGCATTATGAAAGCACAGCACTCAAAGGCACATTACTAAAGATAAGAAAATTACTAGATATAAAACAATACAATAGAAAAAGAAGAAAATATAACATGAATCGTAAAAGTTTGCATAATTTGAAGTCTGTTTATATGTCAAAGGAAACACAAGACCTTGATAAACTGGACATTAAATATCACATGAAGCTACCAAACCCATAAGTGCACTATTTGCTGCTGCCTTTCAGTTACTTTAACAAGACAGGATGTGCAAAACAAAAAGGGGTAACACTGGAGGTCACCAGGATTGTAAATATGACCTAACTGTCACTGGGTGAGTTAACCTGATCCCTTTTCTTTATCCTGCACAATGTGTGATAGATAAATTTCATCATCAGATTATTTGCTGGTGGCCTCTTTCTCTGGAGATACCAGAAAACAGTAAAACACAAAAGTAAAATACAGAAGCAAACAAATGTGTCAATAGTCTGATAATTCCTAGTTATATCTCTACACATGATGTTTGTTTATATCTGTCAGTAATAAATATATGTAATGAGCTTTCATAAAAGGCATAACATGCAAACAAGCAACACATAATTTGTTCTTTTTCATGACATGCTGACACTGGTAACATTACCAAGGACAGGTCAGAAGCTTTGAATATACGTAAAAGAAGAACAGACACTGGTTGTTGTAGGTCTGATAAAGATGATAAAATGAGTAATCAACAAAGTTTTTAGTGAAGCCCATGCATTGAAGCATGACATCAAGCTGGTGAAGTATTTGAACAGTCATACAGTATAAATATTTTGTCTTCTGATTCCATTTTCTTCAACTGATGCCAGGTTGCAGAAGTTTGGCTCCTACAGAAACCAGGTGACTAAATTCCCTGCAATTTTCTATTGACTGATACAATAGCCATAAACAATCCAGAAACCATACTATGTTGCTTCTGATAGTTTACAAGTACCTGTGACCTGTCTTCCCACATTTTAAAATAGTTTGCAGTTTACTACCATTTCAAATGATACATACCACCACATGTCAAGTTGTTTTAACATACTGAAGCTTTCAATTTCACAAGCTATGACAGACCTTTATGTCCATGGCTCTCTCTGAGTAAATAAACATCTTGGATTGCAAGGCCAGCTCTACCTCTGGCAACACTCAGCATCAAAGTTTTATAAATAGCCTGGGAGTAAAACAAAATATATCACAAAGATGAATTTTAGTAAACATCCATTTTCAAAGGGTATGGAAATAAAGGAAATTCCATTAAAATTCTTTTGACCATCATTAATTATTTGGGGACTTCATTGGTCAAAACTGACAGTCAACTGATAGCTTGATGACTAGAATTTCATATCAAAAGAAATGATAAATTATTAAACATAAAAATGTGGTCACATACAGAAACCTGTTTTTTAAAGCAAGCTATCTACTGACCTTTTCTGGAGAATTTATGCAGTTTTTGGATTACTGTAAACATAGTGGTGAATTTTACATAATTCCTGAGTTGCTGATAGATGTCATAACTGAATGTGTTTGGATTCTTTTGGCAGGCCCTCCACAAGCCATGTACAGATGGATATAAAACAAACAGACAGCTGTCATGCAGTGGGACTGGTGTTTTCTTGTCTATTTTCAAACAATCTTTAACAGATTATCTTTAGATAACAGACTTCAGATATATAGGCCCCTTTAAGAGAGGAGTGTCAAGTATGGCTTTTACTAGAACTGAACTCTAGAATTTTGTTTAAATATCAGAGCTTCTTTTAAGTAACATTTTAAGAAAGCTAGTAATTCACTCTGTATTTACCTAGAAGAACAGCACTGTTGTTTGGAAGCAACTGAACAAACTCAGTTTTGTTTGAAGAAATGGGGATATTAACATCTACATCTACCTCTGGAGACCAAGGAGTGGTGCATAACGTATTAGGGTTAAACATAAAATATACAAGGACACCCCTCCACCGTTGTTTTCTTTAGACAGCGGAGAATAAATACTGTGACCAGGCTGGTTAAAACATCAAGCAGTGGACACATCTTTACACTGCTATCCTTACTCTAGTAACACTGGTCGCTTGCCATGTGACAGAGAAAGGGAGCAGTGTCACATGCCATGGTGACTAATTTATTTATCCTACCTTGTAAAACAATTTCCTGCGTTGGCTGTATGTCTGAAGGGCTCCCCAGTATTGCTCTCTGATCAGCCAGCATGTAGAGGCCTTGACAGTCCCAGAATCATCACTTTCATGCAGCATGTGCCACAATAAGAGATTCCATTTATCACGGAGGATGAGCCAATCGTGGACAGAGAGTCCATTCACTTGTACCCTTCAGTGGATGAAAATCCAGACCTGATGTCGATGGACACAGCCAAATTCCGGGGCAACAGAACACCAGCTAGACTATTCTGATCAATACACACACATGCCTCATGGCACTGGGCCTCCAAATTACACCATGCTCCAGTCTCCCAAGACTATGGCAGCATCTCACAATCAGGTGAAATATCTGTTAGTAATTCACACCAGCGGCTCATTAAACTGACAAACATTATCTCAGGCTCCTACTGTTGTAGGTCCTGCACATATTCTCACTAAATTTGGCTGCTCATGTAAATTTATCATTACAAACCCCTGTAGATCATTTAACCAATATCTTTTCATTCTGGCTTGATCTATAATCATGTTTAGAGACAGTTTATTTAAATGATTTAATCTCAAATGCCATTTAATTTTATCTCCATAGGCTTATAACAATTCTTCTTCTTTGTAAATCTTCTGTTGTGTGAAGTATCAATTGTTCACTGTCCCACATTAAAATCACAAGAAGAAACACAATACAAATGAGCTTCTACCTTGGTGTAATATGATGATGCCTGCTGGAAGAACCAGCAGCCTTGCATAGTATCTTGTTTACAGCAAGGCCAAAGACAGTGCACTATAGGAAAAACTGGTTATTCCATTTGGTCCTAGTAATCATGAATTATTTGTATGGGCACATATATACAGTGCAGTGATGTAATAATGAAGCAACAACAGGTTTGCATGTTATCTTACTAATTATATGGTTTGAGATAATGTGACTAGATATCAGAATAAGTATCTTCTTGATGTAATTAAGTTACCAGCAAATCAAATCCACAGCAAAGTGGCTTGCTAATTAAATAATAACAATAAGAAGGATGGAAACAATGCAAGCAGTCTCAGACAAGGGAAAAAAGATATTCACTAAATATTGGTACTGCAGAAACACCAAAAACTGCTAGTCCAAGAAACCTTCAATTATGCCAATCCCTCTCAGAATTTCCTTAAGCCTTTAATGAGACATTTTGCTGGAGTTGTTCTTGAAAAAATACTTTAAAATTTTCGGGGAACCAACAGTCTGTGAATGTTTTTATTTACATTCATGCATCACATCCCTTGAAGGTTAATCACTGTACATACCCCTCCATCAAGTTGTCAAGAATGGTTCATTCATTATTCAAAGGAAATTCACAGACTTTCTATGTGTTTTCAGGAATAAGTTTTTTTTATGAATGTTCAAAGAACTTTTTCACAGTCCAGATTTCAACCTTTCTCCCTTTTTTCCACAATAAGGACCAACATGTTATGGTAAGTTTAATTTATGGTATGTAAGTTTGTTAGTTTAAAATATGTTGTTTAATGAAGAGAGAGACAGTTTGATGAGGTGTGAGTTAGAGTGTTATATGATTATCTTTTTACTGATAAATTTCTAAGTTAATAAATATTATATTGAGCAGCATATGATATATAGTAATATAATTTTTTTTATGCAGTGGTACTTATTGTTTGAGTAGATGTATGTTATAAGCAGGTGTTTGCAGGTTAGTTACTGATTAAGTTTGATGGTTGATGTAGTGTAAACAAATGGTTGTGTTTTGCAATAGAGATTTTTGATTGATCTATTGATAGTGTGGGTTTTGATGAGTTTTTTGGATGGAAATTAGGTACATTAATGCTTTCATAAGCTGCATGAGTGATTTAATAAGATTTCATAGGATATTTATAAATTATATGTTTACGTACATTAAAATAGACAATGTTTGCATACGTAGAACTTGTATGGTTGATATATATACATTATAAGATCTTTCACAATGAAGGAATTATTAAACAACAAGTATGATTCAATATTATTTAATGGGTGTTATTGAGATCTATCATATTTTGCATAATGATATGTTATATTGTACAAGATTTTTTGCTTATTGGGTTAACAAAGTGTTTGATTTGGGTATGATTTTTAAGTATTGGGAGTGATTGAACAGATTGTGTTTTTGTAATTAGTTTCCAGCACATGACAACACTATCCAACAACTTTTTAATTTTTATTTTATAATGCTGACAATACTGTCAAGTCCCATATAGGCAACATTCATGAGCCATTTTAAATAGTCTTCATCCAAAGGTCAAGACCACTCTCAAAGGAAAATGATCCAGTTGTGACTCTGTGGTACACCCAGTGCACTAATTCATTTATCACTGACCATCATATCTATTTATAGAATCTGACCATGGCCCAGAACTGCTGATGTTTGGGCAAAACATGATGCAACACCATGTGCAGACCACTAGCTGAAGCAATCCCCCAGGTTCACTGGAGATTTTCATGATTGTTGGTGATTTTTACCATATATGGCAATATTTAAAGTCAAGTCCACTCATATGCAAGGTCAGGACCCAAATTTAAATATATCTCATCCCATAATCCAAATCTATGTATATGCATAATATAAAAGAAATTAAATATACCTCATTCCATAAACCATATCTATGTACATGCATAACATGAAAGAAATCTGTCCATTACTGTTTGACTTATAATGCTCACAGTATATATTGTCAAGTGGCAATGATGGGGTATTCAAAGGCGCAAAAAACAAGAAAAGGACAACAGGTGGCGCCACCTATCTTCTGCAAAAGACAAAACTATCCAAGATCTTCCGTCAACTTGATTTTTGGACCAATCCATGCATCCCTTTTAAAGATATTCATGATTTTATGTGATTTTCACCATATATGGTAATATTCAAGGTCAAAGCCACTCTCAAAGGAAAGGTCATCACCCCAATTTTAATATACATCATCCCATAACCCATACCTATGTACATGCATAATATTAAAGAAATCAGTCAATCAGTTTTTGACTTGTGAAGCTAAAAGTACTGTCAAGTGGCAATGATGGGGGTATTAACCGGCACAAAAACAAGAAAAGGATACTAGGTGGCACCACCAGTTTCCGGTACATGACATCACTATCCAAGATCTTTGTCCAACTTAATTTTTGGATAAAACCATGAAAGATTTCTTGAGATATTTAAGAATTTGTGTGATTTTCCCCAAAAATGGATCTATTCAAGGTCAAGGTCACTCTCCTAGTTGAGGTCATGACCCCATTTTAAATAGGCTTCGTCCTCTCACCTATATCTATAAATGTGTCAAGTTTGAAAAAGATCCTTGAAATTTTTTTTGAGTTATCATGTCCAAAAGAAATCTCTGCGGCGGCGGCTGCGGCGGCGCAACCGTGCCTAAACCATAGTATCTCCAGGCTATGTCTGGCGATACAATGATTGCCATACAATGCAGTTACTCATAAATTCCTCACTGCAATATTTTCAAGAAAGATGGTGCAAATTCCATGATTGTGCAGGGAGCTCCATTGAATCCTTGTATTTGTTCAACAAAATCTGGTAAAAATGAAGCTTTCAGGGATTCAAAACTGCCACAAGTGAAGTCATTCTTACAATTTTTAAAACATGCAAGTACATTATGTTGTATTTTTCTATAATTCATGATGGGGGCATATTTACTCAAGTGATTTAATTTTTCTGGCCTCTGCTCTAGGGCCAAATTCATATTACCCTTCACTTGCTGTCCCCTTTTTGTACACAATGAAACCCTCTATGTCACAAGTCAAAATGCACAGACTAAAACAGCAAAGGCACTATTCTGTTATAGTCGGTTCCATCACCCCTGTGCACTTTTTTTGCAAGTGAAAGAATGTCAAAACTTTTTGCTCCTAGGACAGAAAGAGGATAATGTGTAATTAACAATTAAGGAAATAATAGCCTACCTTATGTCATCTCCCTGTAAACAATTTAAAACCATTTTTTGAGAAACTAGCCTATTCTGTAGTGACATCTTTTCACCTGAATCTATGAAATGAGCATGGCATGGAACAGTGATGACATCATAATAGGCATTACACACAAAATAGTCACAAATATTCATGGGACCAATAATCAAGAGCTGTGGACCCCTATTTACAGTGAGACTGTATTTTTCTCATCCAACCATTTCACTGTTACATCACATTAATTTATATCCATATTCAAGAAGGATTAAGAATGCTTACTTGTTAGGGATGCCATGAACCACAGATATATGAGACATGTCAAACAGGCCTTAAAATGAATAATATCACAAAAAAAAACAAGGGCCTAGAGGCACAAATAGTCACCCCCCATATGTTTACCAAGGTAATTGTTGCATCAGTGATACCCAAATTTTCAGAAACCTTGGCAAGACAGATTTGAAGAAAAACAACACCGTAAATTCACAACAGTCTGTTTCACGGGATGCGACTCAATCATCAGGTGAATGTGGTTATCCTATATATATGGATGCCCTAATCACAGAGAGTGATAAGAACCAAGGTTAAAAGTACTTAGGAAAGACATTCTGACAGAAACCACTATGCAGGTCAACCAATGCTTTAGTTGATAGTTATTTACATAGTCATGAAAATTTATACATATAAAACACACATTAGCCATCCCCTCAAGTGTAAGGATTCAGCTGTTTTTATGACAAAGCTGGCTGTCAAAAATCTTGATCTGTCGGGTCACCTGAAACAAATCGGTACAGCAAATACCCTCATGGTCTATAAAACCAAATTGTAAATGACTTTTATGTGGGCTGGTCTTCCCGTTAACCTGGGATGCCTAGTTACCATGGTAACAAAATAAAATATCAGACTTTGAAGGTTGTGTGAGCTAATAAAGGCATGTATTAATAAAAGGGCAAGGACCTTGGCTTTAGCACCTACTTAAAGACATCTGACTGTCTTTGTTTTGATATTTACTGTTAAGACCAGCACTCTGGGGGCTTTCAGTTCTCTGTCAATATGTAATTTCCCTCACAGAGTAAAATAAGCCCCTTGCCAGACAGAAAATGCTGTATGTATCTTTCTTCCCACCATGTGGCAGCACATACAACATCAGCTGATTCGCTTGGCTCAATAACGGACTGTCCTGTGGGCAAACAAGATGAGGTTTTATTCAATAATGATCAAAGGCTGTGTTAACAAGTTTTCCCCTGACAGTTACAGTCTGGTTAGCACTGACTGGTAATCTGGTATACCACAACAGGAATAACTGACAAGTCTTGCTTAATAACACAACAGACCTTTGTTCAAAAACTCTTCTTACATATACAGAAATACAATGGAGGAGATAAGCTCTTAATGGGACAAATTCAGCAGCTATATTATGCCTATACTTTCACATTATCAGTTCACTGTTGCTTTAATACAAAAGTTACCCAGACAAACAATCCCAACACAAGCTCTCAGTACCTCTCCTTTAGCTGCTTAACACCTTGTTATGGTTCTGTGTGTGAGACTAAGTATACTGGGTCCAGGTGTCTGTTTACCATTACAAGGCCACGTGACAAAAGGTCTGAATTTGTGCATGCGCGACAGGTCCAAAACAAGTAGTAGTCCAAAAAATGAATGTGTATGGTTGTAAAACACCATAAGCCTGAAAAGAAATGGAAACTACAGGTGGCATTTGTGCTATGTTGGTGCCAGTGACTGTGCCCGGCCTACTATTTTTTATAATCTTGTACACAAGTAAGCCACAGGTTTCAGTGCATTTTTTTGGCAGGCACCATTTTAGTTAAGGTCTAATCATCGTCAAACAAGCTTGGTTTAATTTAGCTTTAGAATTCATATTAATAATAATTTCAGACACAGTGATTTATATATATATTTAGAATCCTTAGAATATTCTCTATCGGATGAGATATATTTGAAAAGTGTAACAGTGTCCACTTTGAAAATTTAAAACTTGAAATGATTTAAAATTTTTTTTTTTTAATTGGATATATCTCAAAATTGGCATAGAGTATGTATGTGGAAATAGTATCATTTGAAACTACATACAAATATCTCCAGGCGTTTTTTTTTTATATATTTATTGTCTGTTTTTCATAATGAATTTCAAATTTTAAAAAAATGTGTGATGTTAACAATACTTATTTCGTTTAAATAACGTATTTCTACTACACTAAAAACGATATAGGAAAAAGAAAAAAATGCATTTTAGAATACTTGTTGATTTACCTATATGCAAAATTTAAAGACTCTATATTCGATGGTTTTTGAGAAATATAGCTCTGAAGACCGTACAGTCTCCTGAAATACTGTTTTGAGAAAACGGCCAAAAACTGTTTGGGAAGAGAAATTTCGTTTTAAGTGGAAAACAGGGATATAAGCGCAAGTGACAGTTGTATTTTTTCACCAAATGTTCGGATGAGAATCGGTTTCAATATATAAATTATAAAATTTAATGGTTTATCAATATAAACAAGGGACCTATGGGTCACGACGCTCAGCTGTTATATATGATTAAAAAAATATTATTTAGAAATGAGGCACATGCTTGTTTTGTGTGGTAATAAATATAAGCTGTATTATGAGTTGTTGTTGTTTAGCTTATGTATGATTTTGATAGTACCTTTGGAGACAGGGAAGAGGATTGATTTCATTTATTTAATTAACAAATGAAGTACTATTGACACACAGATTTTGACTTGGCCATATAACTTAAAGGCAGAACATATAATATAAGAGTTAAACTATTTATTAAAAAAAATACAAATATTGTCCCAAATATAATTTTTATTAAAAATAATAAGAGAATCATATGATTTTTTAAAATGAAATATAACTGATGATTATTAAAATAATATTAAAGAATATATTCATGAATGCATTCATGAATACATTTTGAAAGTATTTGCACGAGTATTCATATATTTTCATTTTTACCTGAATTCCCATTCTTGATGCAAGAAATTTTATAATGGAGTACAAAATCATATTCGTATTTAAATACAATTACAAAGTATTTGCACCATGTCTGGAATTTATTCAGTTTTCACCAAACAATGATGTTGAGAATTCAGAATATACAAAGTTCACACATTTAAATAATGATCATAAGTACCTGGTTTTATGGCTTTTATTTATATTAAAAAATAACTGTAAAAAATTCATTTTGGACTAATTTCACATCAATGTACACACTAGACACAGCAGGAATCTAGATTAATATTATCAACTGCATCTTTGTCTAATTTCCTTCATATGATCCCTAATGATTAGTAATGAATAATATGATTTACTTCTTTATCATTAAAATTGAACTGAAAAATGCCATAGGTGACTGCATGGTGTTATTTGGAAAATGTGACAATCTACCCATCGATACAAGATTCTTATATCATCAGTAACTGCAAGTTAATTTCCTGTTATTATAAACTAACAAATTCCTTTTCTATTTTTCTTTCATTTGTTATTAAAAACCAATAAAAATTTATTAATTTATTGTTTTTTGTTATGTTCTTGGTTAAAACTACTAGATGAGTTGGGCTGGACACCTGGATCAACTGTGGCTTGCCATAAGCTGCCTGGATTCCATGTATGCCTCGCCTCAAGCGTGCATAATTTGATGAAAGGTCAACAAGGTCAACATACAGGTGACTCAAGAGGGGCTGGAGAGAGCCAAAGTCTGACAGGGTCTCATAAAAAACATTAATAAAAGCTACAATTTTTGGCCAATTTCTTTCAGCTTTCTAAACTAAAAAGCTGAAATGCTTATGTGTGCATGATATGAAAATTATATCAACAGTGCTCACAGGAAACAAACGTGCCATGGTCACAGTTGGGCAAAATTTAAGGTACAAATTTTATATTTATACTAAATAAAATTTGAAAAATTCAGAACTAATTTTGGGTATTCAATTGAATCTTGATTAAATAATGTTACATCCCTGACAAAAAAATCTCTAGCTTCAGCAATGCTCTTGTTGAGGGAGTAAATATATTTCTTGATTTTTTACAAAGTGCATTATGTTTGGGCCCATAACTTTTTTAAATTAAATAATACAGACATAATTTCTGGCATGTACATAGGAACTATATAGAGGAATATTTATGGTAAATATGAGGTAAAACAGATGAGTGGTTTTGATATTAGGCAGTCCTGAAGTGTGAAAATAGGTTTTTAATAAAAAATTGAGGTTTTTCCTTAATTTCTCCAAGGAACGAAGTTGCAAACACCCAGTTTTCGGCTTGGTAGGAGATCTTGGGGACATCTAACATTATGCCGAATTTTGGATTCCTAGGTCTTTCGGTTTCAAAACGTGCCACATCTACGGACAGACGGACGGACGGACGACGGACAATGGACCACGACTATAGCTCAGATGACTTATAGTCAGCTGAGCTAGAAACGGATTTTATCAGGCATCATGACAACTGGAGAACTGTCAAACTAAAGTAGGCGGAGCTTACTGGTCCGAGGGGTCGGTCATTGGTAATCAGGTCATGGGCTACTGCGCCAGGGCACGCGTCAGGTGTGAAGTGACTGATAAGAACGATCACTCTGTTTACTCTGCGCTCTCATTCAGACCACCATATACCCTAATCCAATTAACAGCTTGTCTCTCCTCTCACAATTATATATGAGACACTACATAGCTAGCAGCAACACATCTCTCTCTCTCTCATTAGATTTATTTACACCAGTCATATACGCGCTAAATCGTGCTGCGGCCGCTCTTCTTTTACCGATCGCTCTCAAAGCTAAGACTCCGGCGCCGTTCACTTCGCAAAATTTGTTAGCAGGCGACGTGGTGGTGTAACTTGGTGCCGCGTTCCTTTCACAAAATTCATTCGTGCAACGCAGTACCATATATTTCACTCTTTTAAACTTCAGATCTGAAGATGCCAATTTTATTAATAAAATATACACTACTGTGATATTTACTATATATATAGAAAGTTCCTTTGTATGCAACATATTTACTAAGATAAAAAATGTTTATATTTAAATATATATTAATATTACACATATTTAATTAATAAATACGCGCACATATATATATGTGTGTGTGTGTGTGTGTGTATATATATATATATATTACATCTTGTACAATCTAAATATGTCTTATAAATAATTGAAGTAAACATTTTTTATCAATTTTAAATTTTTAAAAACTTTTTTGTTTTTGTATTTTTTAACATTTTTTAAACATTTTTAACTATTTCGTTCACAAGTATACCTAAGGCATTGACAAATGACGCGGTCTCGAAAATCCCTGAAATGGGATTGGGTTATTTAAGTCATATTACATCTTGTACAATTTTAATATGTCTCATAAATGTTTCAAGTAAACATTTTTCATCAACATTTAAAAAACATTTTAAAAATGTTTTTAAAATGTTTTAAAAAAGTTTTGGGAACTCATTTATGCGCTCTATGAGAAAAATGTTTTTAAAATGTTTTATAAATGTTTAAAAAAAATGTTTTGTTATAACATTTATGCGCTGTTTTTGAAGATGTTTTAAAAATGTTTTTAAAATGTTTTGATAAAAATGTTCTATTGTAACATTAATGCGCCATTAGTAAAAACATTTAAAAAATGTTTTTAAAACATTATTAAAAGATGTTTTGTTGAAACATTTATGCAACATATTGAAAATATTTTAAAATGTTTTGTGCTACCTGGGATAGTGCTGCACCACCCTGGGCGTTTATCTACATCCTCCTTAAACGACACGGGAACCTTGTTATCAGCAGTATGTGACTGTCTCAGGTTCAAATAGCGAATTTTATCTTCGCTCATTCTACTCTATTTTCTTCAACCCATGACGTTTAGTTTGAAGATAGTGTATATTATAGATGAAGGAACGATGTATTCGGTAATGGTTTTGGCAATGTAATGATGGACCCTGTGTGGAAATGTTATAGTGTATAACAGGGTCAATATTACAGAAATAACAATCGGTAAATTCATATTTCTGTGTATATTCTTGGTGCCAGGACCATTATTGGGTGACACTAACATATTTTAGGGCAGTGACATAGACATTATTCGGCGGCTGGAAGAGTACGATGTACAGTTTACTTCTGGGTTAGGCGTATAGGGGGGACGTGTTTGTATTAATTAGTGCCAATTAGTAAGTGCCGGTAATAAAGATAAGCTCTTTCCCGGCTGACTGACCGCGGCTTCCCCACGCCTGTCAATCAACCATTTGCCTAATACCGCGAGCGCATGGTTAACCAATAAGCAACTTACACGCTGCTAACTCTCACCGAGCTGACAGTTAGTCCTTTTTGCACCCCATGTGGGGTTGACATCTGAATTAAAATACTTATTTTTCTAATTGATACAATATAACCCTAGGAACGTGTTTTTGTGAAAAGACAGATATAGCAAACATCTATAAAACCAGATGTTTTTCAGAAAAATGTAATTTTCATGATTTTTGACGATGATTAGACCTTAAAAGAGGAGACAATATTTTTCTTATTAATTCAACAGGCTGTGTACATGATTATGTCCCTTTAAAGTATATAGGCAACTGACATGGACCCTGTCATGAAATAATAAATTGCACTACATAGTGAAATGAACTTACACACATAACTAAAACCCCTGTAACCATTTTCAATTTTGATGTGCCCACTTAATCTGCTATTAATCAATCAAATCATTATAAATGCAGCCAATGGACCATGACCTGCTAACTCTGCAATAGTGAGATATGGCATCTCTAATAATCAAGGAACTGTCAGAGGCCACAACCCCCACTAGGATCTTAATGAAACTATACTGCAACACACAAAATATTTGAAAAAAAAATTTAACAACTCCATTCACTTGACAGGGACAACAGAAACTGCTGTATGTGACAAGGGAAAAATCATAGGGTGATCCAACATTACCTCCAAAATTTAATGGACTGTTTCCTTGGGAGTTTCCCTAATCATCCACCAAATTTCAACAAAATCTGATCAGAACTTTCTGGGTAAAACTGCACACAGACAACCCAAGTGAAAAACATAATATCTCTCACCTACTGGCTGAGGTAAAGTAAAAGTGAACTTGCTGGAGTCAAGAGTCAATAAAGTCAGTCAACAAAATAGTAATAAGTTATAACACATGGGCTTACAACAAGCATGCTAAGCTTGATAATTACATGTGCACCATGATCTAATTCTTATGGTCACAAACATAGGAACTCTCTATGAAACATATATCAATTTCTTATCAACTTCTTATTCTTTTCTTGTATTTTGAAATTATTAGCTCCTGATACTGAATGATTGATTAAATCTGAATTCTACAAGGCCTACAGGCCTAATACGAACCTGTGCAAATGGATATACACCAGGTATGTTTCCATGCTGGACCATACTTTTCAAGTACATGTGTAACATGTATTTGAACAATGCAAGTACTAAACATTTTGCCAATACAAAATGCTTTTCAGCTGACTTTTAATAAAAGATAAATAAGGAATATATGACAAATTATTACAGATGCATACTAAATACAAAATTATAATACAGACACATCTCTCTGATGACAAAATCTTGAATTAAGGTGAGTATGGATACCAATTATTTATAATCCATGTACAGCTGTCTGTATATAGCCACAGGGAGCTGAATATGCATAACAGTATTATTGACTGATACAATGAATATTTTAAATCATAAATCGAACTTTTTTAAAAGCTTTCAAAAAACATTCTTGTCAATATTAACCACAGATAACCTGAAATCTAAATGTCTAGTGGCATGATGTAATAGATGCTGATAAAATGGTGCCAAGCTAGATGTAACTGCTTCACACAGCTAACATATATGATAAAATGACTCAATTCAATCTCCATAATTCAGCCAAAAATCATTTGTGTTGAACCATTAAAGACAATTACTATAAGAACTATTGTGGGGATTTTTCTGATAAAATATTAAACAAACTGACTTCAGTGGCGTCAGTCAAAAAATGTTTTGCAGGTTTATAACTATATAGGAAGATACAGCAAACTTGCTAAGTTTCAGCTTCCCATAACTCAGCAAAAAAGTACTTAACTAAAACCCTTTGAACAAACCTGAATTATCAACATCTGAGGATAATTAATGCGTGAAATTTAAGAATTTGGCCCAGTGGTTTTTGAGAAGAAGATCTTTGTAGCCACTGAGCTAAATAGCCTTTTATGGCTTATGACTAAATTCAGCTACCCATAACTCAGCCTAAAGTCAATGAACAGAGACCATTTGAATAAACTTCAGAAAGCATTACCCTAGGATCATTTCTGTGCGTTATTATAAAAATTTGGCCATATGGCTTAAGAAAAGAAGGTTTTCTGTAGTCCCCAGTATGATACAGGCACTGATGACCACCCTACAAAAAAGCCAATGCAGGTGGCGCCATCAATACCTCAATTTCAGATATGTCTCATGTGACCAACATTGGCATAAAATTTGGTGATGATAGCTCTAGCCGCTTCTGAGACTGAAATTTTAGTATGCTTTTTTAGACAGATGACTAAGTTCAACTTCCTGTAACTTGGCCAAAAATCACTGAACTAGAATCATTCTAACAAACTTGAGAGATTGTTTCTGGGATTATTTCTGTTATAATAGACAATTTGGCTGGACAGTTTCGGAGAAGAAGATTTTTTAAAGGTTTTTAAGCTTTTCCCCTATAAAATCTAAGTAAATGCAGATAGCAAAATAATAAACAAAATCCCAAGGTTTTTTAAATGACTGATTTTTTTGCATAAAGTTTGGTGATGCTAGCTCCTGCCATTTTGGAGAAAGTATTGATTAATGTACAGACTGCGCTTGATGCCGCACCATTGTATAAGCTCACAGGTTCGCTAAAAATGGAATACTGATGTTTGTATTTTGAACTTTAGGTCTGAAGCCTTTATTCCTGAATAAACCAAATCTATCTTTTTCTTCGATCTTTGATACTGAATAAATAACTAATGGCAGCAGAGGTTATGCATGAACAGACTATTCAGTTATCAGTTAATTATGGAAGTGACAAGGTGACAAAGTTATAACTGTTGCCACAGACCTTAAGGTAGGTTTTGCCTTTTAAGGGCACCCTGGCACTTCTACCCTAAAAGCCCCAATAAATTCAAGCTAGAATCATTCATGATTGTCCTTGTTGCTTTCCTTTTCTCAAATTTTAAATTAGCTGGATCAGTTTTGCGTGACTGGGTAAATGTTAGCTGTATGTTGTTTCCCCATGTTCATCACATGGCCAACAAACATGGATATGGGTTATAAAGATGATCAATTTAACAAAGATGAAACTGTAATTTGATGCACGCAAAGAAAAGAATATAGAGTGACGACATCATTCAGGCAC
Source organism: Sipunculus nudus (assembly GCA_026874595.1). Taxonomy (NCBI): domain Eukaryota; kingdom Metazoa; phylum Annelida; class Sipuncula; order Golfingiida; family Sipunculidae; genus Sipunculus; species Sipunculus nudus. Next base: position 84,030,240 of record CM049311.1, on the reverse strand, counting down.
ATGCTGTCAAGGAAATTCAGTGAAAGACCACCAAAAGAACATAAACATTTGCAATCAAATGTATGTTATCTTATATGTTTCAGTTCGTTCTGGCTTAATACAAAAGTTACTCAGTGAGACCATCCCAGTTCATGGACTTACTATCTCCAATTCACCTGTTTTGTTCACTGTTATGGTCCCGAATGTGAGTAAAACACCAAGTCCTCATGTGTTGGTTTACTATTACAAGACTGCATAACCATACAGATATTGGATCTTGCACATCTGCGACAACTCCTGAACAAGCAGCAGAAACAAAATTGAAGGAACACAGAAGAAGAACCAGTTGAAAAATCTTGATTTGTGAGATGCACATTATGGCTATCAGCTGGCGTGCACACTGTTTATGTTTTGTGCCAGTGATCACAATGAATGCTAGTTTATTTCTGCTTTGCAGTAATCAAACAGTTTTAAACAAAATAATGGCCGAAACCATACATTTTTCAATGAGAAATCACCTCATGTATATTTTACATACCCGGTTCATGAATATGTCCCATTAATAACTGTAATGAAGAGGAATAACTCAGACAGCTGTTGAGAGCCTTCGACCTTGAGGAGATATTATTTCTCCTTGGCTCACCCAGACGACCAATCAGTGGCTCTCCGGCATTTTTAAAAAGGCCAGGACTGCCTTGGCAAGAGATTGGAGATCCCTCAAAGGTAAACAGCTCACTAGATAATAGATTTAACTCATGGCAGAACTGAGGTGTAACATGTTTTAAAAGTGAAACTGTTGTATCGAGTCCAACGTGATAGGTGGTTATCACTTTGGTAACTAATGTCGGGTTGGATATAGGAGACTTTGCCCACATATACCAGTGATGGACTGATAAGCTGAGGATGAGACAAATGACCGGAAATGTGCTGTGTGAGTGGACATCAAGGGCAGGCTGAAAGCATACTGCTTTTACTAATGCAGAATCACAGGTAATAAAAGGCTCAATTAATTTTGTAAAGGAAACTTTTTACCTGTGAGTTTTTTCCTAGAACTGCTATATACACACACGAGATGCACGTTTTATGCCCCGGGTATTCAGACATAACATACTGTCAGTCCATGTAGGGTGTTCATTTGGTATTCCTTATGGATTACAGAATATTGTGGAGAGGATATAGATATGCAAAGTAAGCAAATCACAGGTAAGAAGAGAAAAGTGGAGCTACACATTTGTCGATGAAACAGCTCAGATGGATGATCTGATGAACATGCTGATGGAATGTGAACTGAGGGTGATTTCTATACCTCAGTGGATAGGTCGGCTGAGGAAAAGTGGTAACAATAATGTTTAAATCAATATCAAATGCCACTGCCACTACAGTCAAGGCAGCACTGCAGCAAAATAAGGTTATACCAGATTATCTGTTCTCAAAGAAAAACAAACTATACACCTACCCGGGCTGTTCAGCTATATATCTAATTCAACCTACAGATGTAGTAAATGAAAACCATCAGATCAGGAGATGTTTTACCAGTCCTCTGAGCCAGTGATTAAGCTTTGTAGATGATGATAAAACAAACAAAACAAATTAGCTGGGAGGAAAGTTAAAGGCTGATTTAATTAAACAGAAAGTCAGCTGTCAGGTGAGCCCAGTTTATGTTGCAGTAATCAGGAAACCAACAACCATATTGCAGATTCTCAGATCTCCTAGGTGATGGCCTGCCTGTCTATCCCCTGATGATGAGGAAATCTATGTATGGTGTGAATAAATCATCACTCGTATAATAATTATTGAAGTCTAGCAAGATGACTCAAAACTGAGCCTTCCCACAGATCCAGGCTGTAAAATGAATTTTTCAGATTACGGACCAAATTTTATGCATGCCAACTGGAAGTGAATGTTCACATAAGTTACCAATAAAATATTAATGTCTTTACTAGAAAAGTTTGTAATATTAAATGAAAAAACAACCTTTTGCAGAAATTCAGCAGTGATTGGAATATGTATATATAAATTGTATACTACAAATTCAAGGAACGCCCAATGAAGAAAAAAATGCATCCACCTAAGTCAGAATATTCAGCACTATGGAATTTTTTTTTCATGCAAGAAAAAGGCCCCCTGTAGAATTTGAAAACTAAAGTCATTGCTTACTTGACCAAGCAGGTGATGCAATAATCAATCTGTGAGAAGAACTTAAGTATTGCAAAAGGCACAAATCCTTTTTTTAATTACCTCTCCTTTACATGCTTGGTCCTATGGAATGGGGAGGGTTGTAGATATTCTTCCAACATATTCTGTATGCCTGTTACATAGAGATGAATAATTGTAGGTGGCACCTTTAAACTCATACAGCAGTAAGAGAACATATAACAAAGATCCATACCATGTTTCATAATAATCCATCCAGTAGTTCCTGAGAAATAAGCTCCTAAATTTTTTTTCTATATTAAGCTCTGTAACCTTGAAAAATAAGTCAAGGTCAAACCTGACCAAGATTTTGTTTGTATACATCTGCACTGAAGAAATAAAGTTCCTACAGTGAATCCTTTCTGAGATATCCCGCTCACAAGGTAAAAGTAAACAGACCTTTGACAGACAGATGGCTTGGGTGACAACAATAGCCTAACAGCCTTCTGGGCTGGGGGTAACAGGTATAATATTTTTGAAAAGTATATAGTGGGAGCACTGATACAGCCTTTGCAGAGAGACTAAATGTACTGAATGTCTGGCCAGATTATAATTGTAGAAACTCAAGGAGCTGAGTGAGACGGGCATTTAACTGAGGTAGAGCCTTGGCATTATACACTTGTGAAACTGGAAGTTTAAAATTTCATAAACACACAGATCTTAACTTGCTAAATTATGGTGCAGTACCTCCATTTCTGGTCAACATTGGGATGGTGTCACTCAATATCGTCAAAATTTGCAAATAATTAACCAAAAAGCTGTATCATTCATTAATGTCTGCATTAATTGCTGTTTCACACAACACTAAGCAAGTTACAAAACATCATTTACAGTTTTCTTCCCCAAGCAATTTATTTATGGTTTCATGATGAAATAACACTAAGCAATGGATTTCAAAATTTAAAAAAATTCATGACATTTCAAGCTTTTAATTTCACATTATATCCAGAATGTCCTCCAGTGTAAAGCCCTGACAGCTGTTTTTCATATACAACTGAATGGTGATCAAAATACATTTTTACCAGGTATCAAACATGTGGCCCTAATGATAAGAAACAAGACCCTCCTCAGCATCAGTGACACCAGAGTAAGTAAATTCTCATTACACCTGTAATTTATTCTTTCAGCTGCATTAGGCCTATCAACAACCCAGATCCCTGATGTCACAGACTTGAAAGCTTGGTCCAAGCAATGGCTGGAAGCCTCTCGATATTTAGGACTGATGCAAGAATGATTGATTTTATGGTGGTGTGGGAACATTGATACAGAGAAAACTGGCTGAGTGGGAATGGCTTTTAACAGAAGAGATCCACGTGACAACCACGACACCATTAATCCACTGAGCAGGATATTAAATTCTTAAGACCGCTGTGATAGAATTAGTTTGTTTTTCCTGATCTTTCTGACCATGCTGCTGCAATACATACAACCCACTATGTATTGAAAATCTGTCACTGGAATCTTATCTTTAATGGCTAAGGCCTTTGGCTATCATTGCTCAGTTGTACACAAACACTTTACTCTGCGACATAACCCTTGCAGGGGTAATACAGAATTTTCTCCAGTTGAAGCTGCGCATCTCTTAAAAGCATCCAGAATTTTCAATATGATGTCCTTGATTTCCTGCAAACTGGAAAAACCCCTTTATAGAAACAGCTGGACTTCCCGTGCATGAACCAATGATAGCTGAAGCCATTTACGTGACCCCAACTTGTTATCTGTGATAATATTGTTTATATAAATACAAACTAAAGAACATTTTGTCTTGATAAAATTAAATAACTGATACCCTTCCATAAAAGGCAGTAGGGTGGAAATCTTCGATGGTGCATGCACTCTCATTTAGATGCAGTGAATAAATTAAGCATAGAAATTATAAGATTCATCTTACAGAACAAGTCAATTGAAGGATTTTTTTTTTTGGGGGGGGGGGGGGGGTGGTTACCGACTGCCTAGCAGGTTCCTTCATACAGGTTACAAGTATGGTCCACTATGGAAATGAGTCTTTCATTGGGAAGACATTTTAGTGCTCCATTTTCAATTTTTTGTTTACAGGTACAATGCTGCATGGTGCTCAAGTGATATACTCTGATTTATATATATCTTCTTTTTAGATAGTTCTAAAAAGACACGGTCTTCTAAAAGCTTAAATAAAATATGCAGTTTTAGATCAACTGCTCTCAAATTTCTTACCTTAAAAGCTTAAACCCATGTGTGTTCATCATATTAAAAAGTCAAATCATCAGTATAACAAGGAAAAAGTGTGCCACTGTCAAAATGGGGCAACATTTTTAGCAGAGATTTATATTCAAGCTAATAAATTCAAATAATTTAAAAGCCTGACCTTAATTCTGGTGTACACATATATATAGAAAATATGCAGTTATATTCTGGGGGGGGGGGGGGGGGGAACTCTAGCTTAACAGTTGATATATAATTTTTAGTGAAGAAATATCTTTCCTGCTTTTCTGACCAAAGTATATTCTGTCCCAGTCTGTAACTTTAAAAATCAAGCAAAACTGACCTAATTCCAGGCATGAATACAGAAAACATATTGAAGAAACCTTATGCAAACAAAGGATAATTAAACTAGAATATCAGCAGAAGCTGACAAAAGCCCTCAGCCAAAAGAACAGTGTTTAGAGGTGGTAACAGTAACAAGTACTAAATATCTGTTCTCACATGGATGTATATCTGTACATGTCTCAGTTATAAATTTAAAATTGTTATTACCATGATTAATAACAATCCACCAAATGCTTCCTGAAAAATAAGCTTCGAAGTTTTATTCTATTTTAAACTCTGTGACCTTGAAAAGTAGGTCAAGGTCACCCATCTTCGAACTTGATCGAGATTTTGTTGATATACATCTTCACCAAAGAAATAAAATTCCTATTGTGAATCCTTTTAGAGATATCCTGCTCACAAGGCCAAAGTTGAAAAATCCAAGAAAAATTCATTAAAAATCAGAAATTGTAGGTGGTGCCCCCAAACTTGGGCAGCAGTTACAGACCATCAGTCCCTATGATCATAGTAAGTATTGTGAAAATCCACCCAATATTTCCTGAGAAATAAGCTTCTAAATGTTTTTTCTATAATCGGCTCTATAACGTAGAAAAATAGGTCAAGGTCACCCATCTTCAAACTTGACGGAGATTTAGTCAATATACATCTTCACGGAAAAAATAAAATTCCTACTGTGAATCCTTTTAGAGATATCCCGCTCACAAGGCCAAAGTTGAAAAATCCGATAAAAATTCATTAAAAATCAGAAATTGTAGGTGGCGCCACCAAACTCGTGTAGCAGGTACAGACTATCAGTCCCAATAATCATAGTAAGTTTTGTGAAAATCCACCAAATGGTTCCTCAGTAATAATCATTTAATTGTTTTTCTATAATCAGCTCTAAAATGTAGAAAAATAGGTCAAGGTCACCCATCTTCGAACTTGACCAAGATTTTGTCGATATACATCTTTACCGAGGAAATAAAATTCTGACAGTGAATCCTTTTCAAGATATCCCGCTCACAAGGTAAAAGTTAACGGACGCCAGATGGACGGACAGCTTGGGTGACGACAAATAGCCCATCAGCCTAAGGGCTAAAAATGGCTAATTTTTTTATATTAGGCTTTCCTGAAGTATAACAATAGGTTCTCAATGGCAAAAGAAAGTTTTTGCTTAATTACTCACAGGAATGAGGTCACACTGACCTAGTTTCAGATATGGGAATAGGTTTTTTTCTGTATGCACAAGTTGGGTCAGAATATATAACGGCTTTAATTTGTGCCATAATGAAGATGTGGACAGCCGGGCGATGGACAAAGGAACATAGCTATAGCTCAAATGACTAACAGCAATCGGCCAATCTAAAAATGCAGTGTACCTAAATATATTTTAATATTCAACTGCTATCTTGCTAAACAGTCTGGATAACCAATCTGGTAATTTGGCTCGGAATGCTGGCTCAGAATATTAGAATTCTTCTTTTCAAGTGTTTAAGTCTGATATTAACAATGAAGTACATGGGTCTATCTGGAGGACTTCTTGCATTTTATATTAACGACTGGTAAGGAAAAAGTGATCAAACATTCAGGATATATCATCAGGCTTGTTATAAAGAGGTATAACAATGATAAGAGAAAAAAGTGTTCATTATATTATATTTATGAAATGAATCTTAAGCATTGCCTTAAATGAGCATCTCACAGTATACCAAGAGTGCTCCTTACCAAGAAGTATGATGGCTTCTGCAGTAACTTATAAATAATCTATAAATGATATTATAAATTAAGAAATGGCCAAACTCACAATATAATTGCACTGTTTGTCATGGCGGTGACTAAGGTTACATGCATGTTTTAATACACTAATACCCTTTGCAGAACAAATTATACAGATATGATTTGATACAAGCATCCTTTATCATCCTGCTTGTCTGTTTCCTTCCCCGAAACAGCTGCTCAATACTGTCAATGTAAAGCCTGTGTGCATTTATGAATCATTAATGAAATAAAAGAATCATTTAGTTGGAAGTGTAAGGAGAGATTTTGGATGTTAAACTTGTATTGAGAGGACACCCACGGTGGAGCTACATTCCCCCCAGAGGACTCATCAATTATGCAGCTGTGTTGGTTTCTAAACTTCCAAGGACTGTTGGTAATAGCCATAAAAATGTTGACAGTCCTTCTGGCCCTCCGGGACAGTTCTAATGCCTGGAATACTGTGACATCCTGGGGTCTTTCAGCTCATTCAACACAAGTTTCAAGAGAAGAATAAAGCATGTTACAGTAATAACAAGTAGCCCATCAATTTAGAACTCACCAAATTTAATTTTCTGTGGGTGTATATTGATGAGTTTACCTACTGTAAAATAACATACTGTTTTCTGCATTTAATTTTCACAAATTGATCAGAATCACTTTTTTGTGGGCAGGAAATCTCATGAATAACCTGCTGTGGTGTGGCATTTTCAGCAGATATAATTTCAGCAACTGTGTGGGTGATAGGTATAATTTGCTGTTTAAAATTCAATGAAACACTCATCATACACTAAATATTAATATTAAATAACAACAGTAAATCATTTACTACTGCAAAAAACATTGCCAATGTGAAGTGAGAAGATTTTATAAGGATAAACAATTCCCAGTTCAGTGCTTACATCTGATATAAAACATGTCATGAATGAAATTTTCACGCAATACTTTTTCTGGGCAAAACTGAAAATTAATTAAACGAGGGGAACCCTACTGGTATTACAGCTGTCACGTGCTTCTGATAAACGTGATAACATACTGAGTATCATTATGTATGACTAACACAAGAACCTAGCTAGCTTTGGATCTGAGATTTAACCCCACTATGACTTCCAGTGCTAATTTTCAATGTGCTAGACTACTATGAAATTCAACACAAAAATGTTCCAAAAGCACTGATCACGGCATTTTTCTAGTCATGGTATGATCCATACACCGCGACCGTATACTGATATATCACAACTATGCTTGAACATACAAGTACAATGCTTGTGAATGTATTAACTTTAGAAGACACAATTTACTTATAATACTAATCAGAAATATAATTACAGGCCTGAACATTAACTTTATAAACTACATGCATTTGGCTAAATTTAAAGGCCTATTATTTTAGACCTGATTTTGATTATATAGTAATTAATGGGACAAGAATACTTGTTTTCTCTCTGCAAGACTACAATCCAATCAGCAAATGGTGTAATGCATTGCAAACCAATAGTAAAACTGGTTGGAAATAATATAATGAAAAACCACATATCTCAGCAAGTTTTAAAAATCTTTTGGAGGAGCTCCATTTTTTTTTGCACAAAATATCACTGGATTTCTGTGAAACTTCCTGGATAGATAGATGTTAGGCCATGAATAATATTAGTGAATCAAGGGCGAGTTAAAGTCAAGAAAAGTTACTGATGCAGACCAGCGTGATGATGTATATTCATCCTGCCAAAAATGCTTAGCTCTAAGGCGCTGTTCCTTGTCTTAGATCAATGTGTAAATAACTGAATTCTCCATGGTTAATTACTCATCATGTGAGGTCTTGACTGCAGAGTCCATCAAAAGCAAGATATGGCATAATGGACAGGAAATTCTAGCAAAACTTCCTTTACTTTGTCACTAGTTTAAATTACATAATTATGCAGTCTTGGTGGAGGTAAAAGCATATTTGGGAGAGGTCCATTCAGTGTGATGCATTTGAGCATTTCAAAGCAGCAAATCTTGTGAATTTCCTTTTTTTTTGGATGATTCAGTCAAGAAAGAAGCCTGTAACTGCCAGTTGAGTAAGCAATATTTACTAAACATACACAAGTTGTATATATTGGCTACAACTTGGTGGTACTATATGGACACATTTTGGTGGTACTATCCTGTAATTTTTCAAACACCATGAAAAATCATACTGTGTCATTGTAGTAAATACATGTAAGGGTCCTGTGTACAAGTGAACAGTCCAGAGAAACGGAGATACTCAATATTATGTTGCTTGGTGTTCCTTTTTCGCTGTTAATGAACGTTTCTATAGGAATGCCATGTGACTTATTCCCTACAAATAAAAACCTTTTTTTTCAAATATTATATTATTTAGGTAATCGCCTTCATTTTTAACTAAGTATAAGTACATCTGCTATTCCATTCCAGTTTCAGACTCTGTGACAGGGCAGTATCACATGCTTCCTCTCATTTTACATCCTGGTGTTGGCCAGGCCTGGTGACTTCTGCACCTGTGGGCTCTGATGGTGTTATTGTCTCCATTTCTGGGTAATCCCAATGAGAAACCCCTGAAAGGCGTGCTCATTTGTGAACAAAATTCGGCCGTTGGGCACAGCCTTCCCATTTAGCCTGCAGAGCGCTCCTCCTGGGTGGGGGCCCACTGTGAAAATCTCACCGCCTTGTCTGAGATTCAAACTCATGATCTCAAGACTTTGAGTCATGTGCTCTACACTTGGGCCACAGAAGCCGGTACTTACTCCCTACTTGTTAATGTTCACATCATGTTACTGAACAAGGAAATCTAACAAACACTTACATTGACATACACTGTTGTTTAACATATCCAATGGGAGTTAATACCATCAGTCATCAATTATTGATGTGCTGGTACTGGGTTCAAGTAAGTAGAGGCAATTTCAAGGTTTATATGGAGGAAGGACAAGTCTTTTCTAGGCGATACAAATATGTTGGCACTGTAATTTGTAAAAACAAACAGATTTAATTCTTGAGATCCAGATAAATATCTTGCGAGGATAATGCCCAGCTGATGTTATGTGTCTCCACTACATGGGCCTCTTGTCATTAAATTTTTCTGATCAGGAACAATCTTCATAGAAGCTGAGGGAAGGAGAACGGAAAAGTCAACATCTGCCCTGTAAACAAGTCTGTAACATGTGTAACTATCACCCATTAAAGTCATAAACATGCACATAAACAACTCTGTAATATGTGTAACTGTCACCCAGGAAAGTCATAAACATGCACATGATCAAAGTAGCAGGTTTCTGTGTCAATATCCTTATCTATCATCAATATTTGTAAATTATACACCTAACTGTCAGTTTGGGTACAAGACATCTCAAAAGTCCATAGAGGGACAGCTCTTTAAGAAATTTTTAAGTTTGGAAGTTATCTGAATAATACTGGCAGAGGTGCGCTCTCACCAAGTGCTCTCTAGTTTCTACCTGGTCATTCAACTTCAGCTCAGACACAGCCCAAGTCAGTTATATGTCAATTTTTTTTCTCAAACTGTATTACAAGTGAATACTGTAATTTCAACTCCTTTCATCGCATCAGCTTTCAGAAAATATTCATATAATACAGGAAACAATGGATGTGTTTACGTTCATCAGGCCATGGGGAACAGCAAAGTTAGACGCCATAAATTTGTGTATTTGTAAAATAATGAGTTGGAAAGAAACAAGTGTAATCACTGTTAAACATTAACAGCAACTTTATGACTATAAATTGCCCATCAATATGAACAAGGCCAACAGGCCTAATGGGAACCTGTGCAAAGTTTGGGAGTATGAATGGAGGTTTATTTTTAAGATTTGATATTGATCCTCTTAAGTCCTGCATATCTACCTTAGTCATTATGATTTCAGCAAAATCGACTTTTCGGACCTGCAAGTTTCAGACTAGGACATTTTAAAACTAGAATATGGGTAGTCGACAAGCGACTATGTGTATCCACAGAATCAGAGTGGGACGGTGAAGTGAGGCATAGATTTAGTGGCAAGGGGAATAGAGTGAGGTGTGTTGCATATTAGCAAGGATGTCTGCAGACATGAAAGTAGGTTGTGCCACCTGTCATAAAATCAAGAAAATTGTCCAGGATGTATAAACCAACAAAATTTCAGGTGGATAAGTCAAACCACTGCTGAGATATGAGTGATTTTATCCCACGGCAGATGAACAGATGAATGCTGTGCATAAGTGGTTGCAGGTGGCGCCACCAGTTTTGCCTATGATGAAGAGACATGTGAAATCTATACACAAGCAAAATTTTGGCCCAATCTGTCAAACTGTTCCTGAGATATGAGCTTGGATGTCTGCAGAGTAAATGTAAATGTAGGTGGCGCCACCCGTCATAAAATCCAGAAAGCTGTCCAGGATAGATAAATCTACTAAATTTAAGGTGGAAAAATCAAACCACTCCTGAGATATGAGCGATTTTATCCCAAGGCAGATGAACAGATGGACGGTGTGCATAAGTGGTTGCAGGTGGCGCCACCAGTTTTGCCTATGATGAAGAGCTATGTGAGATCTATATACATGCAAAATTTTGGCCTAATCATTTAAACGTTGCCGAGATATGAGCTTGGATGTCAGCAGAGTAAACGTGAATGTAGGTTGGGCCACCTGTCATAAAATCCAGAAAGCTGTCTAGGATGTATAAACCTGCAAAATTTCAGGTTGATAAGTTACAACACTTCTGAGATATGAATGATTTTATCCCAAGGCAGATGAACAGACAGATGCTGTGCAGAAGTGGTTGCAGGTGGTGCCACCAGTTTTGCCCATGATGAAGAGCTATGTGAGATCTATATACATGCAAAATTTTGGCCCAATTGTTCAAATGGTTCCCATGATATGAGCTTGGATGTCCGCAGAGTAAACGTGAATGTAGGTGGCGCCACCTGTCATAAAATCGAAAAAGCTGTCCAGGATGAATAAACCTGCAAAATTTCAGGTGGAAAAGTCAAACCACTGCTGAGATATGAGTGATTTTATCTCAAGGCAGATGAACAGATGGACGCTGTGCAAAAATGGTTGCAGGTGGCGCCACCATTTTTAGTGTATGTTATAAAGCTATCAAAGGACTACATTTGTTCCCGAGATATGTGGGTTTATGTGTGGAAACAGACCCACAAATGGGCACTGGCAGTGAGAAAAGGTCAGAGGTCAACCAAAAATGTGGGCGCAGCAGTTCACATATGACCTGATGATAAACCTGAATCCCTTAAAATGCAAACCAAGTTTTTTTTAAACAGTTGAAAGATATAGTTCCAATAATCTGGGAATTCTGCATCTAGACATTGTGTCTAGACATCTAGGTGGCGTCCAGAGCCAGGTCAGTTGCATGGTGATGTCTGGCCCCCACCTGTTTGTACTGAGTGACCCCTTGACTTGGCTGCTGAAACTCAGCATGTTGTCAAATCTGTTTTCAAACACAGAAAGCCTTTTTCAATCGGCTACCGTACAATGCTTTTTTAAAGCTGTATTTACCTAATCTATTCTTATAAAACTGGCAGAACCCTACCACAGAATAATTCTTGTGAAGTTTAAACCAATCAGCTTAACAGTGTCATCATAAATCAGTGTATAAGCTAGAAGATATTAAAATAACATTTTCACTTGTAAAAACACATCCATGTAGGTGGTGCACCAATACCTCAATTTCAGATAAGACATATGTGAAAAACATTGGTATAAAATTTGGTGATTATAGCTCCAGCCGTTTCTGAGATTTTAATTTTAGTGTGCTTTTTTGGACAGATGACTAAGCCAAAAATCTACAAACTGGAACCATTCGAACAAACTTGAGAAAGATTGTTCCAGGGATCATTTCTGTGAAACATTGGACAATTTTGCTGGACAGTTTTGGAGAAGAAGATTTTTAAAGCTTTTTTAGCTTTTCCCCTATAAAATCTAAGATAATGCAGTTAGAAAAAAAAATAAACAAAATCTGATAGATTTTTTCAGATGACTGATTATTTGCAAAAAATTTAGCTTCTAACGATTTTGAGATAGCTATGGTTAACGTACAGACGACGCAGGACAGACGACGCATGACTAACGATGGACGACGCCACACCATCGCATAAGCTCACAGGTTCGCTAAAAAGCTGCTCTGTATACAAGCAAAATGACATGGTGGTGGTTTGAAAGTGGGTGGGTGTCAACGTTCAAATTTTTATGCATAGATGTAATGAAACTGAGTGCTACTTTGAATATTGATCAAAACAAATTGATGGCTCTCTATATCTAGAAAAGCCCCTGCATAGCAAGAAATTTACAATTTTAAAGGTTATTACATGCAAACAATTTACTTCAATGTTCTATGGAGGCCAAAACAGGGGGGTTGGAATTCTGAAGAGATATACTCTACCCTTTAACCCAGCAGAATTCAGAAAGAACTACAGTGTAACCTGTTACCTATAGAATTCAGAAAGAACTAGTGTCACTATCAGCAAGTGAATTTATCGGATCAAATTTTTACAAATTTTCAGAGATCATCTGCAATTTCCTGTGACTGGCCATGACACTTTCAGAATTTTGACATTTTGATGTGCACAATTATCTTACAAGTGACCCATGGGTCATGACGCTCAGCTTACTAGGATAACATTCACAAAAGGAATTTCATCAATGCCAAATTTTGTAGGTGGTATCCCTGTTCAACTTAAGCATTGCTCAGTGGTTATGTGTAACAGAAACCTAATAAAATGCTCCATAATGAATGTGCATGCAATGAATCATGGTGATGAATTCATTAGTTGTTCAGAAACTGGAGGTTTTATATAAAATGTTTAATTAAATTATACTGAATGGTACTTACAAGCCCAAAAGCTCCTAGGATATGGATAACAGAGAACTTATTTAAGATTTCCAAGGAGATTTTTCAAGGACACCTCTGCATTTTAAATTAGAAGATTCTAGGCTGAACGGTTATAATTACGATTTGTACCCTGTGACTGCATCTTTGAAGGTCTCAAAAATACAGAAGAAATGCATAAAAATTAAAAAAAAAAAATCTAGGTTGCAGCACCAGTCTGCAGGAACTGATGACACAGTCCTTGATGAATATGCATGCTAAAAATCATGGTGATCTATGCAATAGTTGTTCAGATACGGGAGCTTTTGTAAAAAGTCTTTAAATATTCGGGGGGGGGGGGGGGGGGGTTTACTTCAGAGCCCCATAGCTCAAGAGTTTATGGGTAACAGAGACCTAATTTCAGGTTTCCAAGCAGATTTTTCATGGGCCTCCCTGCATGTCAAGAGAGAAGATTTTACGTCCAGTCGTTACAATTTGTGCCTTGTTAACAGATGACCACATTTTAAGAGGTCTCAAAAATAGAGAAAAAAATTTTAAAAAATTCGAAAAAAATACAGGTGGCCCCATCAGACTGCAGAAACTGATGAAACACTCTATGATCAATATCCATGCGAAGAATCATGGTGATCAGTGCAATAGTTGTTCAGACACTTGAGCTTTTGTATCAATTTTTCCATCATTCTGGTGGTACTCTGGAGCCCCATAGCTTAGAGTTTATGGGTAAAAGAGACCTAATTTCAGGTTTCCAAGGAGACTTTCCATGGGCCTCTATGCATGTCAAGAGAGAAGATTCTAGGTCCAGTTGTTATGATTTGTGCCCTATTAACAGGTAACCACATCTTAAGAGGTCTCAAAAATATTTTTTTTTTTAAATTCGTAAAATATTTTTAAAAAATACTTGTGGCACCGGCAGTCTGCAGAAACTGTTGTAACAGTCCATGATCAATATCCATGCAAAAAATCATGGTAATCAATGCAATTTAGTTGTTCAGATACTGGAGCTTTTGTTAAAAAATCTTTAATTTTTATGGGGGGTACTTTAGAGCCCCATAGCTCTGATTTTATGGGTAACAGAGACCTAATTTCAGGTTTCCAAGGAGACTTTCCATGGGCCTCCTTCTAGTCAAGAGAGAAGATTCTAGGTCCAGTAGTTACGATTTGTGCCCTGTTGATGGACTGACAGACAGAAGGAGGCCAGACAATAGGTGATCGCTGTAGCTCAGATGACTTTCAGTCAGCTGAGGTAAAAACTACTGGGAGCTAATTTATTGTTATTATTATTATTATCTGCAGTGCCAACATAACTGAGTCATGGAGGCTCTGTTATAGTTTAATGTTCTAATGAATAGCCATATCTGAACATTAGATCTCTGATAACAGATCTATAGTTTTCCAAAACAATTCACTAATACAATACTCTCCACCAAAGATAATCATTCTCAATACAATAACAGTAATTAAAAGCAGTACAACGTGTTACATCATAAGTAATCTTAACATGGGATACTCTTCTCATTACAGCATCCAGATGGGCCTGATACTACTGGTGTCATTGATCTGAATACTTTAATCAAACTTCAAAGAACAGATGCTGTTGACCTTGTGTTGATCATGTGACCCATTTAATCAAGGTTATCAATAATTAAATTTCTTTCCAGGAGCTCCTTGCTCATGGCCTTCTGGACCCGTCTGGCCCTCACGGCATTAACCTGTAATCAAATTAGTCTTTACAGGACTTGCTTAGATGTTGGATCTATTCGTGGCATACCCATGTCAGTACATAACAGTTGAAGCAATGCTCAGGAGGTTATAGCAGATGAATCATTGTTTTAGAGATTCTTTTGAATCTGCAAGGTCTCATGCATAAAGAGCCCAGACTATCCAATCACTGGCTGTATTCATCAGCTTTCTTGATAAAGAAGGAAGTAAACTAGATATTGTGAAAATCTCATCTTTCCTAGTGACGTAAATTTTATTATTCTCCATGACACCAAGCATTACATTCTCAACAAGTGACCAATGGGTCATGACACTCAGATGACTAGCATGACATTTAAAATGTAGCCTAACAAAGAAAACAAGAATTTAACCATCTGGATGCATAATTGAGATTTACTTCAGATGTGACTTTGATCTTCGACCTACTGACACCAAAGTCGACAGGGTTATTCCTTAATAAATGGATAACACTTATATAAGGCCAAAAATATAAAAGGTATGGTTCTCAAGCATCGCCCACATCAATTTTAAAACCCCCGCATCAAAAATTTTTATTTTGAGTTTTAAATAAAAACTTACCAATTTTGAGCTGCAGCCGCTTGGAAATTTCTTTCAAGAATATAAAACCATACAAATTACTTTGTTTTCTAGTGCTTTTGCTTGTTTAGCAAAATAAATCTATTATTATCATGCTTTCCTTAATCATTTGACATTTTGATCGAAACAATACAAAAAAAAATTAAAAATAAAAAAACGCCCGCCCACATTGATTTCTGAAAAAAAGTGCCTGAGAACCATACCTTTTTTTTATTTTGGCCTAAAGACTGAATCCAATATTCACTGGTCTGTACAGGATATGCGAGAGAAGAATAATATCAAGTTTACCAGTTTCTAAAATATTCTGTGGAGGGCGGCACAAGCAAGCCACTGGATGGAAGTATATAGATCGAGTAACTTAATTTTAGGTTTCCAAGACTCCATGGATGTTCAGTTAGAATTTTCTAGGTCCAGCAGTTACAATTTGTGCCTTGCTAACAGACACATGGATAACTGGACAGCCAGATGATGGACAAAGGGTGATTGCTATAGCTCATGATCAGCACCACCGAAAGTCATCTTGAGCTAAAAATGTTACCCTATTGTGGGCAAGCCAAAACAGAGTCTGTTAAAACTCTATACATGTTTAACTTGACATGAATTTTGCTTTTACAGATCTATTACAAATATATTCAATTACAGAGAGTCATCCATCTTTCATATTGTTTTTTATGTAGAAAGTTTCTATCTAGGTATATTAAAACACAAAGTGAACATTACATAATTGACTGTTTAAACACATATCTTAAAACAAAAAGTGAGCCATGCATATATTTTCTGTATTCACACATCTAAAGAATGGTTGGCCTTATGTATATAGACTGAAATGAAAACAAGGCCTACAGGCCTAATGCGAACCTGTGCATTGGGAAATACACCAGGTCTAATGCTTCAATGCTGGACCATTACTTTTCATGTATATGAACAATGCAAGTACTAAACATTTTAAATAAGAAGCAATTACACAAACATCACTGCTGTAATTCTCGCATGGGTGCATACAACACAAAAATGATTGTAGCTGGCACCACCGGTCCTGTATACCTCGAAGCTATCAGAGATATACACATATGCCAATTTTCAGACTGATATATCAAACCTCTCCGGAGAAATAAGCAGGGACACACATTGTGCGAAAATTGTTGGAGGTAGCACCACCAGTCTTGTATACGACAAAGCTATTCGAAATGTATAAATAAGCCCAATTTCAGGCTGATATATCAAATTCCTCTGTAGAAATAAGCAGGCACATACACTGTGCAAAAGTCAATGTACGTGGCACCACCTGTCTTTAAAATGAGAATACCATCAAAGAAGCATAGACAGGTCAAAATATCAGTCCAATACATCAAACTTCCCCAGAGTTTGATGCACTGGGCTGACAAGGCTTAGGTGAGTAAGGCAGTTGCCCCCGAGTGACCTGTGACAAATTGCTGCCTCAAGCTACTGCACTGAATCAACTCTTGACCTGCACCTGGCTAGACTGAGTGAACTTTTGACCTGTACCTGGCTGTACTGAGTGAACCCTTGACCTGTGGCATAATCTGACACAGTTGGCAGTCTGCCAAAGCTATAAATAGATTCAGGCTGAACTTTGGTGCCAAATATGATGCAGTGAGCAGTCTGCCAATGCTGTAAATAGAATGCAGCTACTGCACTGAGTAAACTCTTGACCTATACCTGGTTGCACTTCTTCCAATCCTGGCACTGTGCCAAAACTATTTATAGAGCTGACATGATCTTGGCTAATGGCCAACATGAAGGCACTGGCAATCTGCCAATGGTAAACCAAGTGCTGCCATCTGAACACAAAAGGGGTCCCTACTTGAAATAACTTTGAAATTTATTTTCCCAATACAAAATGCTTTTTAGCTGACTTTTATGAAAAAAAAATCAGGAATATATGTAAAATTATTACGGATGCATACTGAATGCAAAATTAAAATACAGATAAATCTCATTGATGGCAAATTCCTGAATTAAGTTTAGTATGGATACCAATAATTTATAGTCCACGTACAGTTGTCTTTATACAGCCACAGAGAGCTGAATATCCATGATTGTAACATTGCCTGGTATAATGAATAACTTAAATCGTAAATCTAAATTTTTTAAAAGCTTTTAAAAAAACTTTTGTCAATATTAACCAAAGATAACCTGAAATCTAAATGTCTAGTGGCATGATGTGATAGATGCTGATAAACGGGTTCCAGGCTAGATGTAACAGCATCACACAGCTAACATCTTTGGTAAATGACTCAATTCAATCTCCATAATTCAGCCAAAAATCATTCATGTGGAACCATTTATGACAATTATTATAAGAATTATTGTAGGAATTATTCTTGTAAAATATTCAACAAACTGGCTTCAGTGGCATCAGTCGAAAAACATTTTGCAGGTTTATAACTCATATAGGACAATACAGCAAACTGGCTAAGTTCAGCTTCCCGTAACTCAGCCAAAAAGCACTGAACCAAAACCATTTGAACAAACTTGAATTATCAACATCTGAGAATAATTAATGTGTGAAATTTAAGAATTTGGCCCAGTGGTTTTTGAGTAGAAGATCTTTGTAGCCACTGAGCTAAAATGGGCTGTTATGGCATATGACTAAATTCAGCTTCCCATAACTTAGCCAAAAGTCACTGAGCTGAGACCATTTGAACAAACTTCAGATAGCACTACCCTAGGACCATTTCTGTGCGATATTAAACATTTTGGCCATATGGTTTTAGAGAAGTTTTTTGTAGCCCTCAGTGTGATACAGGCACTGATGACCCTGTAAAACAAGTGACCCATGGGTCATGACGCTCAGCTGACTGGGAAGAGATTCGCAAAAGGAAATTTTATCATCAGAATGGTAGTATATACCCATTCAACTGAAGCATCAAACAGATCAACCAACAGGCCAAGATTTAGTCTGTATTTATATATCTCAAAAATAGAGAAAAATGTGTAAACTTTTAAAACTAGAATACGGGTAACCGACAAGTGACTACATGTATCTGCCAAAATCGGATAGTGAGGCATGGATTGAGTGGCAAGGGGAAATAGAGTGAGGTATGTTGCATATTAGCATGGATGTCTGCAGCCTAAATGTGTATGTAGGTTGTGCCACCTACCACAAATCCAAAAAGCTGTCCAAGTTGTATACACCTGCAAAATTTTAGGCAGAAAAGTCAAACCACTACATGTATATGAGCGATTTTTGCCCATGGCAGACAAACAGACAAACACTGTGCAAAAATCTTTGCAGGTAACCCCTCCAGTTTTGTGTATGATAAAGACCTATGTGAGATCTAAACACATGCACAATTTTGGCCCAATCGGTCAAATGGTTCCTGAGATATGAGCTTGGATGTGTCCAGCGTTAACTAGAATGTAGGTGGCGCCACCTGTCATAAAATCAAGAAAGCTGTCCACGATGTAAAAACCTGCAAAATTTTAGGCAGTTATGTCGAACCACTACAGAGAAATGAGTAATTTTAGACCACGGCAGACTAACAGACAGACGCTGTGCAAACATTGTTACAGGTGGCGCCACCATTTTTTGTGTATGTTACAGAGCTATCAAAGGGCTACATTTGTATAAAGTTTATTTCCTGATCGGTCAAACGGTTCCCGAGATATAAGCTTGGATGTCATCAGCGTGAACGTGAACGTAGGTGGTGCCACCTGTCATAAAATCAAGAAAGCTATCCTGGATGTATACACATGACAAATTTCAGGTGAATTAGTCAATTCACTGCAGAGATATGAGTGATTTTAACCCAAGGCAGATGAACAGATGGACACTGTGCAAACATGGTTACAGGTGGCGCCACCATTTTTTGTGTACGTTATAAAGCAATCCAAGGGCTACATTTGTATCAATTTTATTTCCTGATCGGTCAAACGGTTCCCGAGATATGAGGGTTTATGAGTGGAAACAGACCCACAAATGGACACTGGATTGAGAGGAAAGGTCAGAGGTCAATGCAAATTGGTTAGGCACCAGTTCACATGTGACCCGATAATAGGTGTAAGTTTGGGAAAAATCGGTCCATTAGTCTCCGAAGAGTTCTCTGGAAACGAACACCGCCGCGGCGGAGGAACTCGGTCAAAAACATAGTATCCGCAAAACTTCGTTTTGGCGGATACAGAAATCCAGGTGGCTCCACCAGTCTGCAGAAACTAATAAAAACACTTAATGGTCAATATCCATGCAAAAAATCATGGTGATCTCTGCATTAGTTGTTCAGATACTTCAGTTTTTGTATCAAATTGTCCATTATTCTGAGGGATACTTCGGAGTCCTATAGCTTGAAGGATATGGGTAACAGAGACCTAATTTCAAGTTTCCACAGGCACCTTTCATGGGCCTCCTTGCATGACAAGAATGAAGATTCTAGGTCCAGTTGTTGCGATTTGTACCCTGTTGAAAGATAACCACATCTTTAAAGGTCTCAAAAAAAAGAAAAAAATTCGTAAAAATTTGAAAAAAAAATAGAGGTGGCACACCCAGTCTGCAGAAACTGATGGAACAGCTCATGATCAATATGTATGCCGAAAATCATGACCATCAGTGTTGTAGTTATTGAAATACTGCAGTTTTTGTATCAAATTTTCCATTATTCTGGGGGGGGGGGTATTTTGGACCCATACAGCTGAAAGAATATGGGTAACAGAAACCTTATTTCAAGTTTCCATGGAGACTTTTCATGGGTCTCCCTGTGTGTCAAGAATGAAGATTCTTGGTCCAGTTTTTATGATTTGTGCCCTGTTAACAGATGTTCATATCTTTAAAGGTCTCAAAAATACAGAAAAATTTCGTAAAAAAAACCGAACAAATACAGGTGGTGCCACCAGTCTGCAGAAACTTATGAAACACTCCATGATCAATATCCATGCAAACAATTATGGTTATCTCTGCATTAGTTGTTCAGATAGTTTAGCTTTTGTATCAAATTTTCCATTATTCTGAGCTGTACTTTGGAGTGCCATAGCTCAAAGGATATGGGTAACAGAGACCAAATTTCAGGTTTCCATGGAGACTTATCATGGGTCTCCCTGTGTGTCAAGAACGAAGATTCTAGGTCCAGTCGTTACGATTTGTACCCTGTTGACAGATAACTACATCCTTAAAGGTCTCAAAAATGGAGAAAACAATTCGTGAACATTGAAAAATACAAGTGGCGCCACCAGTCTGCACAAACTGATGAAACATCTCATGATCAATATGTATGTCGAAAATCATGACCATCAGTAATGTAGTTAATGAGATATTGAAGTTTTTGTATGAAATTTTTGACTATTCTGGGGGGTAATTTTGGGCCCCATAGCTCAAAGGATATGGGTATCAGAGACCTAATTTCTGGTTTCCATGGAGACTTTTCATAGGTCTCTCAGTGTGTCGAAAATGAAGATTCTAGGTCCAGTCGTTACGATTTGTGCCACGCTAACAGATGACAGCATCCTCAAGGGTCTCAAAAATAGAGGAAAAAATCGTAAAAAATCAAACAGTACAGGTGGCGCCACCAGTCTGCAGGAACTGATCGAACATCTCATGATCAATATGTATGCCAAAAATGAAGACCATCAGTGATGTAGTTATTGAGATATTGAAGTTTTTGTATGAAATTTTTTACTATTCTGGGGGGTACTTTGGGGCCCCATAGCTCAAAGGATATGCGTAACAGAGACCTAATTTCTAGTTTCCAAGGAGATTTTTCATGGACCTCTCAGTGTGTCATGAATTAAGATTCTAAGTCCAGTCTTTATGATTTGTGCCTTGTTAACAGATGTTCACATTTTTAAAGGTCTCAAAAATAGAGAAAAAAATTCGTAAAAAATCGAAAAATGCAGGTGGCGCCACCAGTCTGCAGGAAGTGATGTAACATCTCATGATCAATATGTATGCCAAAAATCATGACCATCAGTCAAGTAGTTAATGAGATATTGAAGTTTTTGTATGAAATATTTGACTTTTCTGGGGGGTACTTTGGGGCCACATAGCTTGAAGGATATGGGTAACAGAGACCTAATTTCTGGTTTCCAAAGAGATTTTTTATGGACCTCTCAGAATCCCAAGTTACAAGGTTCTAGGTCCAGCGGTTACGATTTGTGCCTGGTTAACGGACGGACAGACGGACGACGGACAAAGAGTGATCACTATAGCTCAGATGACTTTCAGTCAGCTGAGCTAAAAAAGGCTGACGCAGGTGGCACCACCAATACCTCAATTTCAGATTTGACCTATGTGACCAACATTGGCATAAAATTTGGTGATGATAGCTACAGCAGTTTCAGAGATTTAAATTTTAATATGCTTTTTTGCACAGTTAACAAAGTTCAACCTCCTGTATCTCGGCCAAAAATCTCCGAACTGGAACCATTCAAACAAACTTGAGAAAGATTGTTCCAGGGATCATTTCTGTGAAATATTGGACAATTTGGCGGGACAGTTTCGAAGAAGAAGATTTTTAAAGCTTTTTGAGCTTTTTCCCTATAAAATCTAAGAAAATGCAGTTAGAAAAAAATAAACAAAATCTGATATAGTTTTTTGGATGACTGATTATTTGCAAAACAAATTGGTGCTGCTAGCTCCAGCAGTTTTCGAGATAGCTATGGTTAACGTACAGACTATGCACGAGGCACGACAGACGACGCACGACGGACGCCGCCGCACCATCGCATAAGCTCACAGGTTCGCTAAAAATGTCCCTGCTTTACACATGACTATTGAACCAGATGACTGTCACCTTTAACCCATTCTGAACAGGTAATCATCAAATTGAATGATGAACCTAACCATGTAAACCATCATTCTACTATCAACTTTGGTATTGACAACTGTACACCCAATCAAAGCAGAGTGGCAGTGAGACATCCGACTATCTGGTACAGTCCTGAAATGCAATACCTCAGGGAGCTGAGAACTGACTGACATTCTGAGCAACTGAAATGTGCACCACACAGGAAAACTCTGGAGGCCTTGTTGACTTCCAGCAAACAGTCATTATCACAATACCAGTGATTTTCATTGTTTATACAGTTTAAAATCAACTGCCATCTTTGGGAATGCTGCTGACAAAGGTATATCTAAAACCTGACCCAAAAAGGCCAATATAAGGAAGAACGAAAATTGTGCTTAAACTTTTATCATAGTATTTATTTCAATTCTCAACTCTGAACTTTTTTTGCCCAAATACCTTAGATCAAAACCAGACACCTTTTATTAAGGACACCTCTTTATTACAGGCACTTGAAGAGGTCATTTGAAAGACAGGTCCTGAGGCTCTGAACCTCTCTGGTTTACCACCTCTGTTCCAAACTAAAACGCAAGTCATACTGGTGTCAGCTGAGCTAAACAATTTTCATTAGTACTTTATTCTTTTGCTGGAGAAAATTCACAACTTTCAAAGACTGGAATATTCAAAGAGAACAAATATGACATGGGCCTACTGAAAAAAAGCGTAAACTGTACACTTATCATGTTGTTTAAGAGTGAAGTTGAGGAGTCACAAGGGGTCCCACAGGCCCTGAATGAGTCTATGAGTCATGATAGCAGGTCTAGCATGAAGCAAACTGTCAGTCATGATGCCAAGTCCAGCACGAAGCCAAGTGGAACAGAACTCCTAATACAAGTAAATTACATAGAGCTGGTAGTCAGGCCGGCACCAATATAAAGATCCCTACAGGCAGGCAGACATTCACGTCATGCATATAACAAATCAATTGTTTCTACTTTATACTCAAATTAGAGAAATATACATACTGTCTGGCAACACCTGATTCATATTAAAAGCACGTCTGTCCTTGCTGGAATGTAACTAAATGTTTAATACTGCATGGGTTAAAATTTTTAAACATATATGAGTAAAAAGACCACAAGCATTTCATTTTTTACGTCAGAACCAGAGTTAAGACTTTAAAACAAGGCCTCAAGGCCTAATGCAAACCTGGGCATTGGGAAATACACCAGGTATAATGCCTCATTGCTGGACCATTACTTCTCATGTATATGAACAATGCAAGTACTCAACATTTTGAATAAGAAACAATTACACAAACATCACTGCATCACCAGTCTTGTATACAACGAAGCTATCAGAGATATATACATATGCCCAATTTCAGACTGATATATCAAATCCCTTCTGAAAATAAGCAGGGACACACACTGTGCAAAAATTATTGTAGGTGGCACCACCAGTCTTGTATACGACAAAGCTATTTGATATGTATACATATGCCCAATTTCAAGCTTATATATCAAATTCCTCTATAGATAAAAGCAGGAACATACACTGTGCAAAAGTAATTGAAGGTGGCGACACCTGTCTTGTGAGCGAGAAAGCCATCAAAGACACATAGACAGGTCAAAATATCTGGCCAATACATCAAATTTACCTTAAGTCTGATGGATGGGGCTGACCAGGCTTAGGTGAAAAGGCAGTTGCCCCGGGTGAACTGTAACAAATTTGCTGGCTCAGGCTACTGCACTGAGTGGACTCATGACCTGCACCTGGCTAGACTGAGTGAACTTTTGACCTGCACCTGGCTGCACTGAGTGAACTCTTGACTTGTTGCATTATCTGATACAGTTGGCAATCTGCCAAAGCTATAAATAAATCCAGGCTGAACTTTGGTGCCAAATCTGATGCATTGGGCACTCTGCCAACGCTATAAATAGAATGCAGCTACTGCACTGAGTGAACTACTGACCAATACCCAACCACTGAGTGAACTCTTGACCTGTTGCCTAATCTGATACAGTTGGCAGTCTGCCAAAGCTATAAATAGATCCAGACTGACCTCTAGCCTGTTGCCAAATCTGAAATAGTAGCCACACCATTGCATAAGCTCATGAAGGGGCCTTGCCCTGAGGGGCATGACACCTATTAAGTGATCACATAGGATCCATGAGGTGTTCACGTCACCCATGAGGTGATCACATGCCTTGTGCTTGGCTGCATTGATTGAACTCTTGACCTATATCTGGCTGCACTGAATGAACTCTTGATCTGTTGCCAAATCTGAAACAGTTGGCAGTTTCTCAACCTATTTAAAGATACAGACACAATCTTGGCCTGTTGGTAAATCTGTTTACACATACTGAAAGACTTTGGATAAATTGCTTTTTTTTCAAGGTGAAATGTTCATAAACTTTTTATAAAAAATCTAGAATAATAAAAGATGCAGTCCTTTCATCGTGAAAGGTCCAATAATTCCGCCAAAAATCATTCAAGTAAATTTGAACAAAGGCCACCTAAGAATAATTTTTGTGCAATGTTACAGAAGTTATAATTGAAACAATAATTTTGTTGAAGAACAGTTTTGAGGTCCTCAGTTTGAAATAGACATTATAATGGCCATAAGACCAACTTAAACTTTTCTGATATGACTGAAAGAACCATGTCCTAGGATAATTCTTTTGAAAAATTGAATGATTCATTTTGACAGTTTTATCATAAACATTTTAAGCTGAAAGAGCTGAAAGAGGGTTTGCCCATAAAAAACAGGTCAATGTAGGTGGCACCACAAAATCTGCAACTTTAAATATGAGTTATGTGACCAACAATACTTGGTAATGCTAGCTACTGTCATTTCTGAGATTACAATGTCAGTATTCATACTTGGCCAAATGACTGTTCAAATTCGTGTAACTCCACTAAAATTCATCAAATGCAAACCATTTGAACAAACTTGAGAGGGCTTGCCTCTGGGATCATTTCTGTAAAACATTGAACAATTTGGCTGGACCGATTACAAGAAGACATTTAAATGTTTTTCAGCTTTTTCCCTTTAAATCCAAGTTATTGCAGATAGCAAAAAAAATTAAGCTGAATCCCACAATATTTATATGTGACAGATTATTGCATAAAATCTTGGGATGGTAGCTCCTGCTATTCCTTAGAAATTATAGGTTAACGTACAGATGACCAATGACCCCCGTACAAAATAAGGGACCCATGGGTCACATCGCTCAGCTGAATTTTTGAAAATATTAGTAACTGCAAAATATTTTTATTTCTTTTGGTTTTTCATGTATATTATCATTAGAAAAGCTATAAGAAAATGGCCCTGCTAAAATGAAACTCCGTAAATTATAGAATAATGGACATGAGCTAAACCATTTAGTGATGCACCAAGGGAACAAATAGGCCTACGGTAAGTGTTATATAAAAGTAACATTTCATAAACAAATAATGTGTGAAGGTAATTAAGTTTTCAGCATTTGAATATAAGGACAAAATTCCTGATTTTTTTTTTTTCTTTAAAACAATCAAAATTGTCCAAGTCTCATCAAAAAGAATTTATTTAACATTAAAAATTATAAGATTTATCTTGTTTATTAATCCTGTGTATTGAAGGGGTGGGAGGGTGGAGGGGTCTCCGTTGTTACTGCTCATTGCTGAAAAAAAAAGTTAATTTAAAGATTCATCTAGTTCATTGAACAGGTCTGTCAACAGAATGGGGGTGGGGGTGGGGGGGGGGGGGTGTTGCCAGAGAAAAAGGCTCCCTGTGGTATGGTATTAACTGCAGACAGCCTGATCAAGCTCAACTCAGTGGAGAGAGCTGCACTGAATGACCTAAAGTCACCAAAGTGGACTGCTTGACAATGTAAGGGAATACAACAAGAGCCTCCAAAAAAAAATTCAATTACTAGCCTTATTTTGCAGCTTTTATTTTCAAATTTCAGATTTTAACAGATTAAATCCTTATGTGCGCATGCTGTGAAAATTAAATTCACAGTACTTACAGGAAAAATATGTGCCGTGGCCAAAGTTGGGCAAAATTTAAGGTACCAATTTTATATTTTTGCCAATATTTAAAAATATTTAACAGATTTTGATCTAATTTTTGGTATACAATTAAATTTAGATAAACTAAAGTTGTATAACTGAAAAGTCCCTACCTATAACACTTTTTGTCTTAAGTGACCAAATATCTTTCCTGATTTTTTTACAAAGTCCATTATGTTTGGGCCCATAACTTTTTTAAATTAAATAATACTGACTTAATTTCTGGCATGTACATAGGAACTATATAGAGGAATATTTATGGTAAATATGAAGAAAACCAGATGAGTGATTTTGATATTAGGCAGTCCTGAAGTGTGAAAATAGAATTCTAATAAAAAAATGAGGTTTTTCCTTAATATCTTGAGGGAACAAAGTCCTATTGACCCAATTTTCGGCATGGTAGGAGATTTTGGGGACATCTAACTGTATGCCGAACTTCAGATTCGTAGGTCCAATGGTGTCGAAACGTGCCAGTCTTACGAATGGACATCTGGACAGACAGACAGATGGACGGACGACGGACAATGGACCACGACGGACAATGTACCACGACTTTAGCTCAGATGACTTATAGTAAGCTGAGCTAAAAATGATACTAATAATTAAGAATTATATTCTGCTACTTTTTTATCTGATTTATTCCTTAAGTGATGTAAACATTTAACACTGCTAAATAAAGGTCAATGCAGGTGGCGCCTCCAATACCTGAATTTCATATATGACTCATGTGACCAACACTGGCATAAAATTTGGTGATGACATCTCTAGCCGTTTCTGAGACTGTCATTTTAGTATGCTTTTTTGCACAGATGACTAAGTTCAACTTCCTGTAACTCAGCAAAAATTCACCGAACTTGAACCATTCGAACAAACTTGAGAGAGATGGTATAAAATATTATTTCTGTGAAATATTGAACAATTTGGCTAGACCGTTTCGGAGAAGAAATAGTATAGGTTAACTTTCAGACAACGGATGCCGCCACACCATCGCATTAGCTCACAGGTTCGCTAACAAGTGGCCCGTGGGCCATGAAGCTCAGCTAATTTAGACGGTGCCATTTTTTTTATTAATGTTATATATTGTCTGTGAGAATAGCCTATGGCTAAAGTTACAGTGTTGAAAAAATGGACAGAAAATAAAAATTTCAGGATTCATAGGAGACCTGCCCAGGACCCCCCTGGATTTCACAATAGAGAGTTCTAAGGAAAATGGATACAATTTGTACCCTGTCTGTCTAGGTGCTCAAAACCATTTTTCAGCCCATAGGTCACACAATATAGGTCACCATAACCTAATTTCAGGTTTCCAAGGACATTTGACTGACCTCCTTGAATTTTATATTAAAAGATTCTAGGCCTAATGGATACAATTTGTGCCCTGTCTGACTGTCTGGGTGCTTATATGACATCTTCTCTGATAGGTAACAAAATATAGGTCATGGTGACCTTTTTTCAGCTTTCCAAAGACCTTGGCCAAGGACGTCTCAGATGGTTACATTAGAAGATTCTAGGCCTAACAGATACAATGTGTGCCCTGACTGACTGACTGGGTGCCTTTTGACTTCTAATCCTAAAGGTTGCAAAATATAGGTCATGGTGACCTAATTTCAGTTTTCCACAGACATTTGTGAAGGACGTCTCAGAATATTACATTAGAAGATTCTAGGCCTAACCAATACAATGTGTGCCCTGCCTGACTTTCTGGAAGCTCAAAATCCTGTTTTCGGCCTGTAGGTCACAAAATATAGGTCACCATGACCTAATTTCAGGTTTCCAAGGAGATCTGCCTAGGACCTACCAGGATGTTGCATTAGAAGATTCTTGGCCTTACAGATACGTTTCTGCCCATTTGACATTCAGAGTGCTAAAGATCAGGTTTTTGTCTCGTAGGTCACAAAATGTAGGTAACCATGACCTAATTTCAGGTTTCCAAGGAGATTTGCTTAGAGCCTCCCAGAAAATTGTGTAAAAAGATTCTAGGCCTTACAGATACCATCTGACATTCAGGGTGTTCATACAACATCTTTTTCCTATAGGTCGCAGGATATAGGTCACAGTGACCTAATTTCAGGTTTCCAAAGACATTTGCCTAGGACCTCCTAAATGTCATGTGCGAGGATTCTAGGCCTAATGGATACTATTTGTGCCCGATCTGACTGTATGGGTGCTCAAAATCATGTTTTTAGCCCATAGGTCATGAAATATAGGTCACTATGACCTAATTTCAGGTTTCCAAGGAGATTGCCTAAAAACTCTCAGGATATTGAGTTAAAAGATTCTAGGCCTCACATATACGATTTGTCCCCATCTGACATTCAGGGTACACGAAATCATGTTTTTCGGCCTGTAGGTTACAAAATATAGGTCACCATGACCTAATTTCAGGTTTCCAAGTAGATTTGTCTAGGAACTCCCTAAAAGTCATATATACAATTTGTGCCCCTTCTGACTGTCTTGATGCTAAAATCATGTTTTCAGCCCGTAGGCCATGAAATATAGGTCACTATGACCTAATTTCAGGTTTCCAAGGAGATTTGCCTAGAAAGTCACAGGATATTATGTTAGAAGATTCTAGGCTCCACAGATACGATTTGTCCCCATCTGACATTCAGGGTGCTCATATGACATCTTTTCCCTATAGGTCGCAGAATATAGGTCACAGTGACCTAGTTTTGGGTTTCCAAGGACATTTACCTAGGATATCCCAAAATGTCAGGTTAGAGGTTTCTAGGCCTAATGGATACAATTTGTGCCCCGTCTGTCTGGAAGCTCAAAATCATGTTTTCGGCCCGCAAGTCACAAAATACAGGTCACCATGACCTAATTTCAGGTTTCCAAAGAGATTTGCCCAGGACCTCCCTGGATGTACAGTAAGAAGTTTCTAGGTCTAACAGTTACGATTTGTGCCCTGTTAAGGGATCGATGGCCGGAAGGCTGGACGGACGAAGGGATCGCTATAGCTCAGATGACTTAATTACAGTCAGCTGAGCTAAAAAGGCATTTTTGGGGTTCTTACCAGGTCCTTTCTTGACACTTTTATCAAGGCAGTGCTTCCATTTTTAGGAAGTGTATCTAACACATCCATGAACATGAACAAAGTTCTGCAAATAATTATTTAAAAATTCACATTTCA
The DNA here is from genome assembly GCA_026874595.1 of Sipunculus nudus. Lineage (NCBI taxonomy): Eukaryota > Metazoa > Annelida > Sipuncula > Golfingiida > Sipunculidae > Sipunculus > Sipunculus nudus. The sequence continues at coordinate 84,000,740 of CM049311.1, read as the reverse complement.
AATTTCATGACTTGTGATGTTAAGGACAGGGGAAAATGCTTTTTATAGCGATATTTGTTGTTCTTGTTTGATAGTCTGCCAGTAACCATAGTTACCAAATAACATTCCAACAGACTGCCAGGTCCTTGTGATATTGGGCATCTGGAAGAACACTGGAGCTTCTCTGGGTCCATATATGGAGCCACCTGGATTTAACTGCTTCCTTGCAGATCACCCTGGCAGTGGTATTTGAACCAAATCAAATAGTCCTCCATTTTATTATTATAGTTTTAAAAGTTGTAATCTCTCATAAAACGTCACTGAATATCTACTGAACAATCCTTCTGACAGTGATACATAAACAAGGCCTACAGGCCTAATGCGAACCTGTGCAAAGATTGGGAGTATGAATGGAGGTTTATTTTTTAAATTTAATATTGATCCTCTTAAGTCCTGCATATCTACCTTAGTCATTATGATTACAGCAAAATGGATCTTTTGGACCTGCAAGGTTATATGAGTTTGGATGTCTGAAGAGTAAACCTAAATGTAGATGGCGCCACCTGTCATAAAATCAAGAGAGCTGTCCAGGATGCATAAACCTGCAAAATTTCAGGCTGATAAGTCAAACCACTTCTGAGATATGAGTGATTTTATCCCAAGGCAGATGGACAGATGGACACTGTGCATAAGTGGTTGCAGGTGGCGCCACCAGTTCTGCCTTAGATGAACAGCTATGTGAGATCTATACACATGCAAAATTTTGGACCAATCAGTCAAACGGTTCCGGAGATATGAGCTTGGTTGTCTGCGTAGTAAACCTGAATGTAGGTGGCGCCACCCGTCATAAAATCAAGAGAGCTGTCCAGGATGTATAAACCTGCAAAATTTCAGGTGGAAAAGTCAAACCACTAAGCTGAGAAATGAATTTTATCCCAAGGCAGATGGACAGATGGACACTGTGCATAAGTGGTTGCAGGTGGTGCCACCAGTTTTGCCTATGATGAAGAACTATGTGAGATCTATACAGATGCAAAATTTTGGCCCAATCGGTCAAACGGTTCCCGAGATATGAACTTGGATGTCTGCGAAGTAAACCTGAATGTAGGTGGCGCCACCTGTCATAAAATCAAGAGAGCTGTCCAGGATGTATAAACCTGCAAAATTTCATGTGGAAAAGTCAAACCACTGTGGAGATATGAGTGAATTTATCTGAAGGCAGATGAACAGATGGAAGCTGTGCATAAATGGTTGCAGGTGGCGCCACCAGTTTTGCCTATGTAAAGAGCTATGTGAGATCTATATACAAGCAAAGTTTTGGACCAATCGGTCAAACGGTTCCCGAGATATGAGCTTGGATGTCTGCAGAGTAAACGTGAATGTAGGTGGTGCCACCTGTTATAAAATGGAGAAAGCTGTCCAGGATGTATAAACCTGCAAAATTTCAGGTGGAAAAGTCAAACCACTGAGCTGGGAAATGAGTGATTTTATCCCAAGGCAGATGAACAGATGGATGCTGTGCATAAATGGTTGCAGGTGGCGCCACCAGTTTTGCCTACAATGAAGAGCTATGTGAGATCTATACACATGCAAAAGTTTGGCTCAATTGGTCAAATGGTTCCCGAGATATGAGCTTGGATGTCTGCAGAGTAAACGTGAATGTAGGTGGCGCCACCTGGCATAAAATCAAGAAAGCTGTCCAGGATGTATAAACCTGCAAAATTTCAGGTGGAAAAGTCAAACCACTGCTGAGATATGAGTGATTTTATCCCAAAGCAGATGAACAGATGGACGCTGTGCAAAAATGGTTGCAGGTTGGGCCACTATTTTTAGTGTATGTTTTAAAGCTATCAAAGGGCTACATTTCTGCACAATTTTTAGCTTGATCAGTAAAACAGTTCCCGAGATATGTGGGTTTATGTGTGGAAACAAATGCACAAATGGATGCTGGGCAGAGAGGAAAGGTCAGAGGTCAACCAAAAATTGTGGGCGCAGCAGTTCACATGTGACAGATAATAATTCCGAATTTTAAAACATTCTGCCCAGTGGTTATGGAGGATGGCGGCAATGTCAGCGTCCGACTGAAAACATAGTATCGGCAAAACTTTGTTTTGGCAGATACAATGATTGTAGCTGGCACGACCAGTCTTATAAACAACGAAGAGATAAATAAATATGCCCAATGTCAGACTGATATGTCAAACCCCTCCTGTGAAATAAGCAGGGACACACACTTTGCAAAAATTATTGTAGGTGGCGCCACCAGTCTTGTACACTATAAAGCTTCCCGATATGTATAAACATGCCCAATTTTAGGCTGATGAATCAAATTCCTCTGTAGAAATAAGCAGGTGCATACACTGCAAAAGTCAATGTAGGTGGCACCACCTGTCTTGTAAATAAGAATACCATCAAAGATGCATAGACAGATCAAAATATCAGTCCAATACATCAAACTTCACAAGAGTTTGATGCACTGGGCTGACAAGGCTTAGGTGAGTAAGGCAGTTGCCCCCGAGTGACCTGTGACAAATTGCTGCCTCAAGCTACTGCACTGAGTGAACTCTTGACCTGCACCTGGCTAGACTGAGTGAACTTTTGACCTGTACCTGGCTGCACTGAGTGAACTCTTGACCTATTGCATAATCTTTGGGCAGTCTGCCAAAGCTATAAATAGATTCAGGCTGAACTTTGGTGCCAAATATGATGCAGTGAGCAGTCTTCCAAAGCTATAAATAGAATGCAGCTACTGTACTGAGTGAACTCGTGACCTCTACCTGGCTGCACTTCTTCCAATCCTGGCACTGTGCCAAAACTATTTATAGAGCTGACATCATCTTGGCTAATGGCTAACATCAAGGCACTGGAAATCTGCCAATGGTAAACCCAGTGCTGCCATCTGTACACAAAAGTGGTCTCTACTTGAAATAACTTTGAAATTTATTTTCCCAATACAAAATGCTTTTCAGCTGACTTTTTATAAAAAAGAAATCAGGAATATATGTAAATTTATTACGGATGCATACTGAATGCAAAATTAAAATACAGATATATCTCATTGATGGCAAATTCTTGAATTAAGTTGAGTAGGGATACCAATAATTTATAATCCACGTACAGTTGTCTTTATATAGCCACAGAGAGCTGAATATCCATGATTGTAAGATTGCCTGGTATGATGAATAACTTAAATCACACATCTAAATTTTTTAAAAGCTTTTAAAAAAACTTTCTTGTCAATATTAACCAAAGATAACCTGAAATCTAAATGTCTAGTGGCATGATGTAATAGATGCTGATAAACTGGTGCCAGGTTAGATGTAACAGCATAACACAGCTAACATATATGGTAAAATGACTCAATTCAATCTCCATAATTCAGCCAAAAAACTTCATGTGGAACCATTAATGACAATTATTATAAGAATTATTGTAGGGATTATTCTTGTAAAATATTTAACAAACTGGCTTCAGTGGCATCAGTCAAAAAATGTTTCGCAGGTTTACAACTCATATAGGAAGATACAGCAAACTGGCTAAGTTCAGCTTCCCGTAACTCAGCCAAAAAGCACTGAACCAAAACCATTTGAACAAACTTAAATTATCAACATCTGAGGATAATTAATGTGTGAGATTTAAGAATTTGGCCCAGTGGTTTTTGGGAGAAGATCTTTGTAGCCACGGAGCTAAAATGGGCTGTTATGGCATAAGACTAAATTCAGCTTCCCATAACTTGGCCAAAAGTCACTGAAAAGAGACCATATGAACAAACTTCAGAAAGCACTACCCTAGGATCATTTTTGTGCGATATTAAACATTTTGGCCATATGGTTTACGAGAAGAAGTTTTTTGTAGCCCTCAGTGTGATACAGGCACGGATGACCCCGTACAAAAAAGGCCGATGCAGGTGGCGCCACCAATACCTCAATTTCAGATATGACCTATGTGACCAACATTGGCATAAAATTTGGTGATGATAGCTCAAGTCGTTTCTGAGATTTAAATTTTAATATGCCATTTTGCACAGTTAACAAAGTTCAAACTCCTGTAACTCGGCCAAAAATCTCCGAACTGGAACCATTCGAACAAACTCGAGAAAGATTGTGTCAGAGATCATTTCTGTGAAATATTGGACAATTTGGTTGGTCAGTTTCAGAGAAGAAGATTTTTAAAGCTTTTTTAGCTTTTTCCCTATAAAATCTAAGAAAATGCAGTTAGAAAAAAAATTTAAAAAATCCGATATAGTTTTTTGGATGACTGATTATTTGCAAAAAATTTGGTGATGCTAGCTCCTGCCGTTTTTGAGACAGCTATGGTTAACGTACAGATGACCCACGACCCACGACGCACGACACACGATGCCACACCATCGCATAAGCTCACAGGTTCGCTAACAAATCCAACAACCCCTGCATGGTGAAAATGATCTCTGTTGATGGAGATAATGAAGAAACTTTATTATTCTACTTTCTTTATCTTGGTGGAAGTTACCACCTCCATTTTCTTAATGCTGACTAGTCTAATTCTTAATGCAAGTATGTATATTGGTGTTACAGTTTGGTTTGGAACTAAGTGACTAACTTGCTTCCCGTCATTTATTTTATATACTGGTGTCACTGAGGCCCGGTGTCTACTGCACCTGCAAGTCCTGGGTGTGTAATCAGCCCCATTCTTGGGTTACAACACTGAGAAACCTCCCAAAGATGCACTAATTTGAGAGTGATACATGGCTGCAGTGCTCACCCTGGGCGGGGAGTTGACCATGAAAATCTCACTGTTCCTTGGCTGAGATTTGAACTCACCACCTTCCAGATTTGAGTTTTGTGCTCTACCCCAAGACCACAGAAGCCAGTTTTATTATTCTACCTTAGTTCATTACTAATAAACCAGGAGCAAACCAGTATTTCAGACTTTATCTGTAAATTGTAAATACATCAGCACTCTCAGCTGGCAACTGATTACAAACTTGAAAAAAAAATATTGCTTTTTATATGCCTTCACCAATAAAATCATTAAGCAGGACTTACATGCAAGTTGTTTCACACAGGATGGAAAGAAACAAAATTAACCTTGGCATCTAACTTGAAACTAAAGACATTTCTATCGTGCATTCCAGATGGTTAACACATATTACCACCGAGGGTCCTGACACTGAGCAGCAAACCATTATAACATATTACATCAACAGCTTATTCCAAAATAACCAAAGTCCTGCTACCGAGTAGATCTTATATATCAACCAAAACGATTTCAAGGTCAATCCTGAGTACCTTCAGGAAACAAGCTATATCAGCTTTTCTGATACTGCATGATCTGTATTTACTCTTGCTCTGCAAGGTATGAATCTATTTGTTAAGACCACTAGTGATTTTTACCTTTCCCCTACAGTGTAAAGTAACTAGAATACGGGTAGTCGACAAGCGACTATGTGTATCCGCCTAAATCAGAGTGGAACGGGTGAAGTGAGGCATGGATTGAGTGGCAAGGGGAAATAGAGTGAAGTGTTGCATATTAGCATGGATGTCTGCAGCCAAATTGTGTATGTAGGTTGCGCCACCTACCACAAAATCCAGAAAGCCATCCAAGTTGTATACATATGCAAAATTTAAGGCAGACATGTCAAACCACTACATGTATATGAGTGATTTTTGCCCTTGGCAGACAAACAGATGGACGCTGTGCAAAAATGGTTGCAGGTGGCGCCACCAGTTTTGTGTATGATAAACAGCTATGTGAGAACTATACACATGCAAAACTTTGGCCCAATCTGTCAAACGGTTCCCAAGATATGAACTTGGATATCTGCTGCATAAACTAGAATGTAGGTAGCGCCACCTGTCATAAAATCAAGACAGCTGTCAGGGATGTATAAACCTTCAAAATTTTAGGCAGATATGTCAAACCACTGCCGAGATATGAGTGATTTTATCCCATGGCAGACAAATAGACGGGAGCTGTGCAAAATGGCTGCAGGTGGCGCCACCAGTTTTGCGTATGATAAAGAGCTATGTGAGATCTATACACAGCAAAATTTTGGCCCAATCGGTCAAACGGTTCCCCAGATATGAGCTTGGATGTCTGCAGCGTAAACATGAATGTAGGTGGCGCAACCTGTCATAAAATCAGAAAAGCTATCCAGGATGTATACGCATGCCGAATTTCAGGTGAATTAGTCAAACCACTGCAGAGATATGAGTGATTTTAACCCAAGGCAGACGAACAGATGGACACTGTGCAAACATGGTTGCAGGTTGCGCCACCATTTTTTGTGTATGTTATAAAGCTCTCCAAGAGCTACATTTGTGCAAAACAATTTCCTGATCGGTCAAACGGTTCCCGAGATATGTGGGTTTATGTGTGGAATCAGACGCACAAACGGACGCAGAGCGCAGAGGAAAGGTCAGAGGTCAAAACAAAATCGGGGCCCAGCAGTTAACATGTGACCCGAACATAGTCCCGGGTTTCGTAAAATTCCGCCCAGCGGTTAAGGAGGAGTTCTCCGAACACCTACGCGGCGGAGGCGGCGGCTACGGCTATGGGCTGAAAACATAGTATCAGCAAAACTCTGTTTTGGCGGATACAATAATTATTTCCAGTACTTGATGAGGTGGACTGCTCAAAATATTTAATTAACTGAAGACAGATATGAACTCACATCAATCACAACAGTATAATCATTCACATCAATCGCAATTCATTTTTACCTTATCAACAATTTGCCTTGCATCAAAACAGAAAGCATGACATACTTATATATAATTTTAAATGAAGCAAGGGAGTGAAGGACAAAGAATATACCTTAGATTAAGACTGATCTGGGGCAAAATCTAATATGCACTGTTTATGGAGCAATTAGCAGATAAAGAGAGAGACTTTGCTTATGAAAAACCAGGTATATATACATCATACCAAAAGATTAATGAATAAGCAATCCTGCAATTTTTGAATGAAACTGCCATTTTGGAATAAAACTGCATGTATTTATGAAGGCGGCACCAAGCTCAGGATAAGACTTGTTACATGTGCCAGGTAAGCCAATCCTGACATCCAAGGCCGACAAGCTGCAACAAAAAATATATGTTACAGGAGCAGGGAACTGGCTCAAAAAATAAATACAAGACAAAAACAACCTTGGCAGATGAGAGTGTCACACACCCCTGGGGAAGTTAACGAGAATTAGACCTGAGGCGAGGCCATGACAAAGGAGCCTCAGTCTGCATCAGGTGGACTGTTATTAGGTCGTGGGATGTACATGATTACATGTCAATTCAGCATAAAAATGCGCAAGTGAGGTTATCTTACCATATAAATTAACAGTGTATGAAGTAAAAGAATCTGATTCTGCACTCTGTTAAAAGCACTAAAAGCAAAACTTGTTTCCTCATGTTAGTAAGTTAAACATCTGCTTCCGCAATGAGACTATTACATGATACGATGCTCACGGCGCACTATATAAACCAATGAAACTCTGCACAAAACATTTTGCTTGAAGCAAGTCACATTTTTACCTAGAGTAATTTACACGCTGAAAAGAGTTTTCACCTTATAGATAATAATAACATACATTGTACCATGTTACTCGTAGGAGTTCATTTGTAACCACTTTAAAAAGTAGTGGGTATTTTACTTGTGTAGACTGGGGATATGAAGCTTGCATCATACCTAATTATAAATTTTTAAACTTGAGCCACATTCCATGATACATAACCATTTTGGAGAAAATCTGAGAAATGTTAAGAAAGGAGGCTTTTCCTATTCTAAAGCCCTACCAACCAGGGTTCTTTGACACCCCATGCCTGTACAGAAGTCCTCTGCTTAATATCTCTACACCTACTGCTTACTGCAATTTTAAACAAGTGACCCATGGGTCATGACGCTCAGCTGACTGGGAAGAGATTCACAAAAGGAAATTTTATCATCAGAATGGTAGATACCCATTCAACTGAAGCATCAAACAGATTAACCAACAGGCCAAGATTTAGTCTGTATTTATATATCTGAAAAATAGAGAAAAAATGTGTAAACTTTAAAAACTAGAATACGGGTAGCCGACAAGTGACTACGTGTATCTGCCAAAATCAGAGTGAAGTAAGGCATGGATTGAGTCGCAAGGGGAAACAGAGTGGGGTATGTTGCATATTAGCATGGATGTCTGCAGCCTAAATGTGTATGTAGGTTGTGCAACCTACCACAAATCCAGAAAGCTGTCTAAGTTGTATACATATGCAAAATTTTAGGCAGAAAAGTCAAATCACTACATGGATATGAGTGATTTTAGCCCACGGCAGACAAACAGACAGACGCTGTGCAAAAATGGTTGCAGTTTTGTGTATGATAAATACCTATGTGAGATCTAAACACAAGCACAATTTTGGCCCAATCGGTCAAATGGTTCCTGAGATATTAGCTTGGATGTATGCAGCATTAACTAGAATGTAGGTGGCGCCACCTGTCATAAAATCAAGAAAGCTATCCAGGATGTATAAACCTGCAAAATTTTAGGCAGAAAAGTCAAACCACTACATGGATATGAGTGATTTTAGCCCACGGCAGACAAACAGACAGACGCTGTGCAAAAATGGTTGCAGTTTTGTGTATGATAAAGACCTATGTAAGATCTAAACACAAGCACAATTTTGGCCCAATCGGTCAAATGGTTCCTGAGATAATAGCTTGGATGTGTGCAGCGTTAACTAGAATGTAGGTGGCGCCACCTGTCATAAAATCAAGAAAGCTATCCAGGATGGATAAACCTGCAAAATTTAAGGCAGTTATGTCAAACCACTACAGAGAAATGAGTGATTTTAGGCCACGGCAGACCAACAGACAGACGCTGTGCAAAATGTGCAAAAATGGTTGCAGGTGGCCCCTCCAGTTTTGTGTATGATAAAGACCTATGTGAGATCTATACACATGCAAAATTTTGGCCCAATCGTTCAAACAGTTCCCGAGATATGAGCTTGGATGTCTGCAGCGTATATGAGAATGTAGGTGGCGCCACCTGTCATAAAATCAAGAAAGCTATCCAGGATGTATAAACCTGCAAAATTTAAGGCAGTTATGTCAAACCACTACAGAGAAATGAGTGATTTTAGGCCACGGCAGACCAACAGACAGACGCTGTGCAAAATGTGCAAAAATGGTTGCAGGTGGCCCCTCCAGTTTTGTGTATGATAAAGACCTATGTGAGATCTATACACATGCAAAATTTTGGCCCAATCGTTCAAACGGTTCCCGAGATATGAGCTTGGATGTCTGCAGCGTATATGAGAATGTAGGTGGCGCCACCTGTCATAAAATCAAGAAAGCTATCCAGGATGTATAAACCTGCAAAATTTTAGGCAGAAAAGTCAAACCACTACATGGATATGAGTGATTTTAGCCCACGGCAGACAAACAGACAGACGCTGTGCAAAAATGGTTGCAGTTTTGTGTATGATAAAGACCTATGTAAGATCTAAACACAAGCACAATTTTGGCCCAATCGGTCAAATGGTTCCTGAGATATTAGCTTGGATGTGTGCAGCGTTAACTAGAATGTAGGTGGCGCCACCTGTCATAAAATCAAGAAAGCTATCCAGGATGGATAAACCTGCAAAATTTAAGGCAGTTATGTCAAACCACTACAGAGAAATGAGTGATTTTAGGCCACGGCAGACCAACAGACAGACGCTGTGCAAAATGTGCAAAAATGGTTGCAGGTGGCCCCTCCAGTTTTGTGTATGATAAAGACCTATGTGAGATCTATACACATGCAAAATTTTGGCCCAATCGTTCAAACAGTTCCCGAGATATGAGCTTGGATGTCTGCAGCGTATATGAGAATGTAGGTGGCGCCACCTGTCATAAAATCAAGAAAGCTATCCAGGATGTATAAACCTGCAAAATTTAAGGCAGTTATGTCAAACCACTACAGAGAAATGAGTGATTTTAGGCCACGGCAGACCAACAGACAGACGCTGTGCAAAATGTGCAAAAATGGTTGCAGGTGGCCCCTCCAGTTTTTTGTATGATAAAGACCTATGTGAGATCTATACACATGCAAAATTTTGGCCCAATCGTTCAAACAGTTCCCGAGATATGAGCTTGGATGTCTGCAGCGTATATGAGAATGTAGGTGGCGCAACCTGTCATAAAATCAAGAAAGCTATCCAGGATGTATAAACCTGCAAAATTTAAGGCAGTTATGTCAAACCACTACAGAGAAATGAGTGATTTTAGGCCACGGCAGACCAACAGACAGACGCTGTGCAAAATGTGCAAAAATGGTTGCAGGTGGCCCCTCCAGTTTTGTGTATGATAAAGACCTATGTGAGATCTATACACATGCAAAATTTTGGCCCAATCGTTCAAACGGTTCCCGAGATATGAGCTTGGATGTCTGCAGCGTATATGAGAATGTAGGTGGCGCCACCTGTCATAAAATCAAGAAAGCTATCCAGGATGTATAAACCTGCAAAATTTTAGGCAGAAAAGTCAAACCACTACATGGATATGAGTGATTTTAGCCCACGGCAGACAAACAGACAGACGCTGTGCAAAAATGGTTGCAGTTTTGTGTATGATAAAGACCTATGTGAGATCTAAACACAAGCACAATTTTGGCCCAATCGGTCAAATGGTTCCTGAGATATTAGCTTGGATGTGTGCAGCGTTAACTAGAATGAAGGTGGCGCCACCTGTCATAAAATCAATAAAAGCTATCCAGGATGTATAAAACTGCAAAATTTTAGGCAGATATGTCAAACCACTGCCAAGATGTGAGTAACTTTATTGCACGGCAGACAAACAGACAGACGCTGTGCAAAAATGGTTGCAGGTGGCGCCACCAGTTTAGCGTATGATAAAGAGCTATGTTAGATCTATATACATGCAAAATTTTGGCCTGATCGGTCAAACGGTTCCCGAAATATGAGCTTGGATGTCATCAGCGTGAATGAGAATGTAGGTGGCGCCACCTGTCATAAAATCAAGAAAGCTATCCAGGATGTATACGCATGCCGAATTTCAGGTGAATTAGTCAATTCACTGCAGAGATATGAGTGATTTTAACCAAAGGCAGATGAACAGATGGACACTGTGCAAACATGGTTACAGGTGGCGCCAAATTTTTTGGTTATGTTATAGAGCTATCCAAGGGCTACATTAGTATAAATTTTATTTCCTGATCAGTCAAACGGTTCCCGAGATATGAGCTTGGAAAGCTGATAAAATCAAGTCCCAGAGGAGCTCTCTGGAAACAAACGCGGCAACGGCGGAGGAACCCGGTCAAAAACATAGTATCCACAAAACTTCGTTTTGGCGGGTACAAAAATACAGGTGGCTCCACCAGTCTGCAGAAACTAATAAAAACACTTACAAACATCAATATCCATGCAAAGAATCATGGAGATCTCCCAATTAGTTGTTCAGATACTTCAGCTTTTGTATTAAATTGTCCATTATTCTGAGGGATACTTCGGAGTCCTATAGCTTGAAGGATATGGGTAACAGAGACCTAATTTTAAGTTTCCACAGGCACTTTTCATGGGCCTTCTTGCATGACAAGAATGAAGATTCTATGTCCAGTTTTAATGATTTGTGCCCTGTTAACAGATGTTCATAACTTTAAAGGTCTCAAAAATAGAGAAAAAATTCGTAAAAAAACCCGAACAAATACAGGTGGTGCCACCAGTCTGCAGAAACTGATGAAACACTCCATGATCAATATCCATGAAAACAATTATGGTGATCTCTGCATTAGTTGTTCAGATACTTCAGCTTTTGTATCAAATTTTCCATTATTCTGAGCTGTACTTTGGAGTGCCATAGCTCAAAGGATATGGGTAACAGAGACCTAATTTCAGGTGTCCATGGAGACTTATCATGGGTCTCCCTGTGTGTCAACAATGAAGATTCTAGGTCCAGTCCTTACGATTTGTACCCTGTTGACAGATAACTACATCCTGAAAGGTCTCGAAAATAGAGAAAAAAAAATTGTGAAAATTTGAAAAAAATACAGGTGGCACCACCAGTCTGCAGGTACTGATGAAACACCTCTTGATCAATATGTATGCCAAAAATCATGACCATCAGTGTTGTAGTTATTGAGATGTTGCAGTTTGTTTTTATCAAATTTTCCATTATTCTGGGGGGTTATTGGGAACCCCCCATAGCTCAAAGGATATGGGTAACAGAGACCTTATTTCAGGTTTCCATGCAGACTTTTTATGGACCTCTCAGTGTGTCAAGAATGAAGATTCTAGGTCCAGTCTTTATGATTTGTGCCCTGTTAACAGCTGTTAACATTTTTAAATTCGTAAAAATTAAAAAAATTCAGGTGGCGCCACCAGTCTGCAGGAAGTGATGGAACAACTCATGATCAATAAGTATGCCAAAAATCATGACCATCAGTCAAGTAGTTAATGAGATATTGAAGTTTTTGTATGAAATTTTTGACTTTTCTGGGGGTCCCATAGCTCGAAGGATATGGGTAACAGAGATCTAATTTATGGTTTCCACGGAGACTTTTAATAGGTTTCTCAGTGTGTCGAGAATGAAGTTTCTAGGTCCAGCGGTTACGTTTTGTGCCACGTTAACAGATGACAGCATCTTTAAACGTCTCAAAAATTAGAGGAAAAAATTGTAAAAAAATCGAAAAATACAGGTGGCGCCACCAGTCTGCAGGAACTTATGGAAGATCTCATGATCAATATGTATGCCAAAAATCATGACCATCAGTGTTGTAGTTATTGAGATATTGAAGTTTTTGTATGAAATTTTTTACTATTCTGGGGGGTACTTTGGGGCCCCATAGCTCGAAGGATATGGGTAACAGAGACCTTATTTCTGGTTTCCAAGGAGATTTTTCATGGACCTCTCAGAATCCCAAGTTACAAGGTTCTAGGTTCAGCGGTTACGATTTGTGCCTGGTTAACGGACGGACATACGGACAGACAGACGACGGACAAAGAGTAATCGCTATAGCTCAGATGACTTTCAGTCAGCTGAGCTAAAAACTGAAGCAAAACCAAAACAAGACACAGCTTAGAAAAACTAGATGTGTCGGAACGACACGAATGCCCCCGCCTTGGGCAAATAAGAAACATTTGTAAAATTTGGAAAATTTTTTAAGTTCAGGAGGTGTCGTATGGTCAAAAGTAGGTCAACAAGGGCAAAATGCAAACTCGATCTGTAACGGGTCATTATCAAGCAACACACCAAAAATCAGGCTAGTATATGCAGGCATTGTGAAAAAAAGTCCATACATGTGCATTTTCCATAAAAATTTCTGTCTTTCATGAAATTTTCTATGTTTAGGAGCCGTAAAGCAATCAAAAGTAGGTCAACCGGGATGAAATGCAAACTCGATCTGTAACTGTCATTATCTGCCCACACAAAAAAAATCAGGGTGGTATCTGCAGGCATTGAGGAAAAAAAGTCAGTACATATGCATTTGTTATGAAAATTTATATTTTCATGAAACTTTCTATGTTCAGGAGCAGTCAAATGGTCAAAAGTAGGTCAACTGGGACAAAACAAGAACTCGATCTGTAACTGGTCATTATCTGCCTACACACCAAAAATCAGGCCTGTATCTGCAGGCACTGCGAAAAAAAGTCCATACATGTGCACCTTTTTAAGAAATTTTCTATGTTAGAGCACCGTCAAACGGTCAAAAATAGGTCAATTGGGATAAAACGTGAACTTGATCAGTAACTGGTCATTATCTGCCCACACACCAAAAATCAGGCCAATATCTGCAGGTATTGTGAAGAAAAGTCTGTACAAGTGTATTTGTCATGAAAATATATATTTTACATGAAATTTTCTATGTTCAGGAGCCGTAAAACAGTCAAAATTAAGTCAACCTGGACAAAATGCGAACTCCATCTGTAACTGGTCAATATCTACCGACACACCAAAAATCAGGCCAATATCTGCAGGCATTGCAGAAAAAGTCCGTTCATGTGTATTTGTCATGAAATTTCATATTTTTCATGAAATTTTCTATGTTCAGGAGCCGTAAAACAGTCAAAAGTAGGTCAACTGGGACGAAACGCGAACTCAATCTGTAACTGGTCTATATCTGCCCACACACCAAAAATTAGGCCAATATCTGCAAGCATTGCGAAAAAAAGTCTGTACATGTGTATCTGTCATGAATATTTCTATTTTTCATGAAATTTTCTAAGTTTAGGAGCCGTAAAACGGTCAAAAGTAGGTCAACCGAGACGAAACGTGAACTCGATCTGTAACTGGTCTATATCTGCCCGCACACCAAAAATCAGGCCAATATCTGCAGGCATTGCGAAAAAAGTCCGTACATGTGTATCTGTCATGATAATTTCATATTTTTCATGAAATTTTCTATGTTCAGGAGCCGTAAAACGGTCAAAAGTAGGTCAACCGGGACGAAACGCGAACTCGATCTGTAACTGGTCTATATCTGCCCACACACAAAAAATCAGGCCAATATCTGCAGGCATTGTGAAGAAAAGTCTGTACAACTGTTTGATTTCGGAATGACGGAAGGACGGAATGACGGACATGGGTAAAACTATATGCCCGGCCACTTTGTGGCGGGGGCATAAAAATTTGATATCTGATTAATGCAGCATTGAATGAAGTAATGTTATTAACAAATATTACAAGCATGTCATTTTAGGGTACAATTTTACAGAAATTGTTGAAAAGTGTCAGTGAAAAAGACTGCTAACAAATGAATTTTCCTCCTCTGGCTAAAAATATAAATGATTAAAGCAGAAACCTTGTCATAACCTAAATTTGTGTAAGCTTTTAAAAAGAAAGAGCTCAGACCTGAATCAATTAGAACAGTGGGCAGTTGACAAGCAACTACAGGCTATATTATGCTAAACAGCTCAGTCTTTCTTTCCACTCTGTGACATCTAAGCTATATTATGTCTGAACAGCTCAGTCTTTTTTTTAATAGAGAAACATTCTGTGATAAACTAAAATAGCTCAGACTTTCTTTTGACTGTGTAAAATTCTATGATATACCTAAACAGCTCAATCTGCCTTTTTACAGTGAGGCATATCTAAACATTAACCATGCATCTGATATCAAAAGTTTTTCCATTATCCCTGCGCACATAAGAGCCAACCTTCTGTGATGAGGACTTGTACTTTTTTTATTAAACAGTAAGCATGTCAACTCCCTTGAGCCTGGTAGAATGTGTCCGGCAGTGTGATTGAGCTATCAGCTTTCTAACTGTTGTTATTTATCATGTACAGGGTAGTTTTATATTGCAATAGGAACCTTTCACTAGTGATATATATTGCCTTTTTTACTTTACCCATGTGAGCAACATAAATCCAATTCTGATTATGACTAGCTGCTATAACCTAAGTTCATGTTTTCTGCTAAGGTCTACTTGAAATTCACCGCAACAGGTCTGTTAAGAAAAATTTATATCAACTTTTCAGCTTGTTCTCCTCATTCCCTTTCTTAGAATTTATATATTATTTTTCAAAATATTTATCATATGTACACAAAATGACTACAACATCCCTGGATTTTTTGCTTTGTTATAAATACAGATGGAAGTCGAAAATTTAAAATTATGTTCATTTAGGTTTTGATGGCGTAAGGAATTTGTCAATGCACAGGTACTTATTCTTAAATGCATAGATATATATTATGAAATAGAAAAAGGAAGTTCCAAGACTTGGTGCTTTACTCTGTCAGATAATTTCTAGTTACTCATTCTTGTTTAGAATTTGCTTTCTTTTGGGCAGAATAAAGGTATTCTTTAATTTTAATTCTGATAAAAAACTTGAAGATTTCAAAACCAAAAAAAAAAAGAAACAATACTAGAACAAACTTAGTGCTGATTTTATCCTACACAGCCATGAAATGAATTAGATGTATAAAAAACAGTTTTTTTTTTACAACCACCTAAATGTGCTTTACGTGGAATTTGAAATTTCATTTCTAACCAAACTGATTATTTTGCGACCAAAATATTGTAAACAACCACTACCATGCACTCTTGGTAATTTAATTCCATAGATAAACATATGATACATTACTTGTATGAGCATTTTTTAATTTCCTGTTTGACTGGCTTATATTTAAAAATGATGATTTTAAAAGAGGCCACAAAAAGGACCACACTGTCAGGAAAGCCTTGCTTGGTCTCTTTGATACTGTACGCTGCTAAAAGCATACATAGTTTGATGGATTATACTCATTGTGATACTGAATTGTATGCACTTTTTATGTCAATGAACTTAATACCATAAACATATTTTACCAGAAAAGCTTATTATAGCCCTGCCTCAGGAAGAGATTTCTAACTTCTAAGTGGTACAGAGTTGCATTACTTATACAAGATGTTTAACATCAGTGGTTGGTTGGTCATGGCAATCTGCTGATGTTTAACATCAGTGTGACATGAGTCATGGCAATCTGCTGATGTTTAACATCAGTGGTTGGTTGGTCATGGCAATCTACTGATGTTTAACATCAGTGTGACATGAGTCATGGCAATCTGCTGATGTTTAACATCAGTGGTTGGTTGGTCATGGCAATCTACTGATGTTTAACATCAGTGTGACATGAGTCATGGCAATCTGCTGATGTTTAACATCAGTGGTTGGTTGGTCATGGCAATCAGCTGATGTTTAACATCAGTGTGACATGAGTCATGGCAATCTGCTGATGTTTAACATCAGTGGTTGGTTGGTCATGGCAATCTACTGATGTTTAACATCAGTGTGACATGAGTCATGGCAATCTGCTGATATTTAACATCAGTGGTTGGTTGGTCATGGCAATCTGCTGATGTTTAACATCAGTGTGACATGAGTCATGGCAATCTGCTGATGTTTAACATCAGTGTGACATGGGTCATGGCAATCTGCTGATGTTTAACATCAGTGTGACATGGTTCATGGCAATCTGCTGATGTTTAACATCAGTGGTTGGTTGGTCATGGCAATCTACTGATGTTTAACATCAGTGTGACATGAGTCATGGCAATCTGCTGATGTTTAACATCAGTGGTTGGTTGGTCATGGCAATCTACTGATGTTTAACATCAGTGTGACATGAGTCATGGCAATCTGCTGATGTTTAACATCAGTGGTTGGTTGGTCATGGCAATCTGCTGATGTTTAACATCAGTGGTTGGTTGGTCATGGCAATCTACTGATGTTTAACATCAGTGTGACATGAGTCATGGCAATCTACTGATGTTTAACATCAGTGTGACATGAGTCATGGCAATCTGCTGATGTTTAACATCAGTGGTTGGTTGGTCATGGCAATCTACTGATGTTTAACATCAGTGTGACATGAGTCATGGCAATCTGCTGATGTTTAACATCAGTGGTTGGTTGGTCATGGCAATCTGCTGATGTTTAACATCAGTGTGACATGGGTCATGGCAATCTGCTGATGTTTAACATCTGATCAGTGGCACATGGGTCAAGGCAATCAGCTGATGTTTAACATCAGTGGTCTTGGGTCTTGACAATCAGTTGGACCTTTAATATATGTGGTGAATGGGTCATTGCAAACTGCTGAAAATCTCTATTCTTTCTTCTTACAAGTTCACACTTGTCAAGCATCTGTTGGCAACATAATGGGTGACCATGCTGGCTATATGACTTGTTCTGGATGAACATCAGTGGTTGGTTTGTCATGGCAATCTGCTGATGTTTAACATCAGTGGTTGGCTGGTCATGGCAATCTACTGATGTTTAACATCAGTGTGACATGAGTCATGGCAATCTGCTGATGTTTAACATCAGTGGTTGGTTGGTCATGGCAATCTGCTGATGTTTAACATCAGTGTGACATGGGTCATGGCAATCTGCTGATGTTTAACATCTGATCAGTGGCACATGGGTCAAGGCAATCTACTGATGTTTAACATCAGTGTGACATGAGTCATGGCAATCTGCTGATGTTTAACATCAGTGGTTGGTTGGTCATGGCAATCAGCTGATGTTTAACATCAGTGTGACATGAGTCATGGCAATCTGCTGATGTTTAACATCAGTGGTTGGTTGGTCATGGCAATCTACTGATGTTTAACATCAGTGTGACATGAGTCATGGCAATCTGCTGATATTTAACATCAGTGGTTGGTTGGTCATGGCAATCTGCTGATGTTTAACATCAGTGTGACATGAGTCATGGCAATCTGCTGATGTTTAACATCAGTGTGACATGGGTCATGGCAATCTGCTGATGTTTAACATCAGTGTGACATGGTTCATGGCAATCTGCTGATGTTTAACATCAGTGGTTGGTTGGTCATGGCAATCTACTGATGTTTAACATCAGTGTGACATGAGTCATGGCAATCTGCTGATGTTTAACATCAGTGGTTGGTTGGTCATGGCAATCTACTGATGTTTAACATCAGTGTGACATGAGTCATGGCAATCTGCTGATGTTTAACATCAGTGGTTGGTTGGTCATGGCAATCTGCTGATGTTTAACATCAGTGGTTGGTTGGTCATGGCAATCTACTGATGTTTAACATCAGTGTGACATGAGTCATGGCAATCTACTGATGTTTAACATCAGTGTGACATGAGTCATGGCAATCTGCTGATGTTTAACATCAGTGGTTGGTTGGTCATGGCAATCTACTGATGTTTAACATCAGTGTGACATGAGTCATGGCAATCTGCTGATGTTTAACATCAGTGGTTGGTTGGTCATGGCAATCTGCTGATGTTTAACATCAGTGTGACATGGGTCATGGCAATCTGCTGATGTTTAACATCTGATCAGTGGCACATGGGTCAAGGCAATCAGCTGATGTTTAACATCAGTGGTCTTGGGTCTTGACAATCAGTTGGACCTTTAATATATGTGGTGAATGGGTCATTGCAAACTGCTGAAAATCTCTATTCTTTCTTCTTACAAGTTCACACTTGTCAAGCATCTGTTGGCAACATAATGGGTGACCATGCTGGCTATATGACTTGTTCTGGATGAACATCAGTGGTTGGTTGGTCATGGCAATCTGCTGATGTTTAACATCAGTGTGACATGGGTCATGGCAATCTGCTGATGTTTAACATCAGTGGTTGGTTGGTCATGGCAATCTACTGATGTTTAACATCAGTGTGACATGGGTCATGGCAAATCTGCTGATGTTTAACATCAGTGTTTGGTTGGTCATGGCAATCTGCTGATGTTTAACATCAGTGGTTGGTTGGTCATGGCAATCTGCTGATGTTTAACATCAGTGTGACATGGGTCATGGCAATCTGCTGATGTTTAACATCAGTGGTTGGTTGGTCATGGCAATCTGCTGATGTTTAACATCAGTGTGACATGGGTCATGGCAATCTGCTGATGTTTAACATCTGATCAGTGGCACATGGGTCAAGGCAATCTGCTGATGTTTAACATCAGTGTGACATGGGTCATGGCAATCTGCTGATGTTTAACATCAGTGGTTGGTTGGTCATGGCAATCTACTGATGTTTAACATCAGTGTGACATGAGTCATGGCAATCTGCTGATGTTTAACATCAGTGGTTGGTTGGTCATGGCAATCTGCTGATGTTTAACATCAGTGTGACATGGGTCATGGCAATCTGCTGATGTTTAACATCTGATCAGTGGCACATGGGTCAAGGCAATCAGCTGATGTTTAACATCAGTGGTCTTGGGTCTTGACAATCAGTTGGACCTTTAATATATGTGGTGAATGGGTCATTGCAAACTGCTGAAAATCTCTATTCTTTCTTCTTACAAGTTCACACTTGTCAAGCATCTGTTGGCAACATAATGGGTGACCATGCTGGCTATATGACTTGTTCTGGATGAACATCAGTGGTTGGTTTGTCATGGCAATCTGCTGATGTTTAACATCAGTGGTTGGTTGGTCATGGCAATCTACTGATGTTTAACATCAGTGTGACATGAGTCATGGCAATCTGCTGATGTTTAACATCAGTGGTTGGTTGGTCATGGCAATCTGCTGATGTTTAACATCAGTGTGACATGGGTCATGGCAATCTGCTGATGTTTAACATCTGATCAGTGGCACATGGGTCAAGGCAATCAGCTGATGTTTAACATCAGTGGTCTTGGGTCTTGACAATCAGTTGGACCTTTAATATATGTGGTGAATGGGTCATTGCAAACTGCTGAAAATCTCTATTCTTTCTTCTTACAAGTTCACACTTGTCAAGCATCTGTTGGCAACATAATGGGTGACCATGCTGGCTATATGACTTGTTCTGGATGAACATCAGTGGTTGGTTGGTCATGGCAATCTGCTGATGTTTAACATCAGTGTGACATGAGTCATGGCAATCTGCTGATGTTTAACATCAGTGGTTGGTTGGTCATGGCAATCTGCTGATGTTTCACATCAGTGTGACATGGGTCATGGCAATCTGCTGATGTTTAACATCAGTGGTTGGTTGGTCATGGCAATCTACTGATGTTTAACATCAGTGTGACATGAGTCATGGCAATCTGCTGATGTTTAACATCAGTGTGACATGGGTCATGGCAATCTGCTGATGTTTAACATCAGTGTGACATGGGTCATGGCAATCTGCTGATGTTTAACATCAGTGGTTGGTTGGTCATGGCAATCTACTGATGTTTAACATCAGTGTGACATGAGTCATGGCAATCTGCTGATGTTTAACATCAGTGTGACATGGGTCATGGCAATCTGCTGATGTTTAACATCAGTGGTTGGTTGGTCATGGCAATCTACTGATGTTTAACATCAGTGTGACATGAGTCATGGCAATCTGCTGATATTTAACATCAGTGGTTGGTTGGTCATGGCAATCTGCTGATGTTTAACATCAGTGTGACATGAGTCATGGCAATCTGCTGATGTTTAACATCAGTGTGACATGGGTCATGGCAATCTGCTGATGTTTAAATCAGTGTGACATGGGTCATGGCAATCTGCTGATGTTTAACATCAGTGGTTGGTTGGTCATGGCAATCTGCTGATGTTTAACATCAGTGTGACATGGGTCATAGCAATCTGCTGATGTTTAACATCAGTGGTTGGTTGGTCATGGCAATCTGCTGATGTTAAACATCAGTTTGACATGGGTCATGGCAATCTACTGCAGTTTAACATCAGTGTGACATGAGTCATGGCAATCTGCTGATATTTAACATCAGTGGTTGGTTGGTCATGGCAATCTGCTGATGTTTAACATCAGTGTGACATGGGTCATGGCAATCTGCTGATGTTTAACATCAGTGTGACATGAGTCATGGCAATCTGCTGATGTTTAACATCAGTGTGACATGGGTCATGGCAATCTACTGATGTTTAACATCAGTGTGACATGAGTCATGGCAATCTGCTGATGTTTAACATCAGTGTGACATGGGTCATGGCAATCTGCTGATGTTTAACATCAGTGGTTGGTTGGTCATGGCAATCTACTGATGTTTAACATCAGTGTGACATGAGTCATGGCAATCTGCTGATGTTTAACATCAGTGGTTGGTTGGTCATGGCAATCTGCTGATGTTTAACATCAGTGTGACATGGGTCATGGCAATCTGCTGATGTTTAACATCTGATCAGTGGCACATGGGTCAAGGCAATCAGCTGATGTTTAACATCAGTGGTCTTGGGTCTTGACAATCAGTTGGACCTTTAATATATGTGGTGAATGGGTCATTGCAAACTGCTGAAAATCTCTATTCTTTCTTCTTACAAGTTCACACTTGTCAAGCATCTGTTGGCAACATAATGGGTGACCATGCTGGCTATATGACTTGTTCTGGATGAACATCAGTGGTTGGTTTGTCATGGCAATCTGCTGATGTTTAACATCAGTGGTTGGTTGGTCATGGCAATCTACTGATGTTTAACATCAGTGTGACATGAGTCATGGCAATCTGCTGATGTTTAACATCAGTGGTTGGTTGGTCATGGCAATCTACTGATGTTTAACATCAGTGTGACATGAGTCATGGCAATCTGCTGATGTTTAACATCAGTGGTTGGTTGGTCATGGCAATCTGCTGATGTTTAACATCAGTGGTTGGTTGGTCATGGCAATCTACTGATGTTTAACATCAGTGTGACATGAGTCATGGCAATCTACTGATGTTTAACATCAGTGTGACATGAGTCATGGCAATCTGCTGATGTTTAACATCAGTGGTTGGTTGGTCATGGCAATCTGCTGATGTTTAACATCAGTGTGACATGAGTCATGGCAATCTGCTGATGTTTAACATCAGTGGTTGGTTGGTCATGGCAATCTGCTGATGTTTCACATCAGTGTGACATGGGTCATGGCAATCTGCTGATGTTTAACATCAGTGGTTGGTTGGTCATGGCAATCTACTGATGTTTAACATCAGTGTGACATGAGTCATGGCAATCTGCTGATGTTTAACATCAGTGTGACATGGGTCATGGCAATCTGCTGATGTTTAACATCAGTGTGACATGGGTCATGGCAATCTGCTGATGTTTAACATCAGTGGTTGGTTGGTCATGGCAATCTACTGATGTTTAACATCAGTGTGACATGAGTCATGGCAATCTGCTGATGTTTAACATCAGTGTGACATGGGTCATGGCAATCTGCTGATGTTTAACATCAGTGGTTGGTTGGTCATGGCAATCTACTGATGTTTAACATCAGTGTGACATGAGTCATGGCAATCTGCTGATATTTAACATCAGTGGTTGGTTGGTCATGGCAATCTGCTGATGTTTAACATCAGTGTGACATGAGTCATGGCAATCTGCTGATGTTTAACATCAGTGTGACATGGGTCATGGCAATCTGCTGATGTTTAAATCAGTGTGACATGGGTCATGGCAATCTGCTGATGTTTAACATCAGTGGTTGGTTGGTCATGGCAATCTGCTGATGTTTAACATCAGTGTGACATGGGTCATAGCAATCTGCTGATGTTTAACATCAGTGGTTGGTTGGTCATGGCAATCTGCTGATGTTAAACATCAGTTTGACATGGGTCATGGCAATCTACTGCAGTTTAACATCAGTGTGACATGAGTCATGGCAATCTGCTGATATTTAACATCAGTGGTTGGTTGGTCATGGCAATCTGCTGATGTTTAACATCAGTGTGACATGGGTCATGGCAATCTGCTGATGTTTAACATCAGTGTGACATGAGTCATGGCAATCTGCTGATGTTTAACATCAGTGTGACATGGGTCATGGCAATCTACTGATGTTTAACATCAGTGTGACATGAGTCATGGCAATCTGCTGATGTTTAACATCAGTGTGACATGGGTCATGGCAATCTGCTGATGTTTAACATCAGTGTGACATGGGTCATGGCAATCTGCTGATGTTTAACATCAGTGGTTGGTTGGTCATGGCAATCAGCTGATGTTTAACATCAGTGGTTGGTTGGTCATGGCAATCTACTGATGTTTAACATCAGTGTGACATGAGTCATGGCAATCTACTGATGTTTAACATCAGTGTGACATGAGTCATGGCAATCTGCTGATGTTTAACATCAGTGGTTGGTTGGTCATGGCAATCTACTGATGTTTAACATCAGTGTGACATGAGTCATGGCAATCTGCTGATGTTTAACATCAGTGGTTGGTTGGTCATGGCAATCTGCTGATGTTTAACATCAGTGTGACATGGGTCATGGCAATCTGCTGATGTTTAACATCAGTGGTTGGTTGGTCATGGCAATCTGCTGATGTTTAACATCAGTGGTTGGTTGGTCATGGCAATCTGCTGATGTTTAACATCAGTGTGACATGGTTCATGGCAATCTGCTGATGTTTAACATCAGTGTGACATGGGTCATGGCAATCTGCTGATGTTTAACATCAGTGGTTGGTTGGTCATGGCAATCTGCTGATGTTTAACATCAGTGTGACATGGGTCATGGCAATCTGCTGATGTTTAACATCAGTTGTTGGTTGGTCATGGCAATCTGCTGATGTTTAACATCAGTGGTTGGTTGGTCATGGCAATCTGCTGATGTTTAACATCAGTGTGACATGGGTCATGGCAATCTGCTGATGTTTAACATCAGTGTGACATGGGTCATGGCAATCTGCTGATGTTTAACATCAGTGTTACATGGGTCATGGCAATCTGCTTATGTTTAACATCAGTGTGACATGGTTCATGGCAATCTGCTGATGTTTAACATCAGTGGTTGGTTGGTCATGGCAATCTACTGATGTTTAACATGAGTGTGACATGGGTTATTGCAATCTGCTGATGTTTAACATCAATGGCACATGGGTCATGGCAATCTGCTGATGTTTAAAGTCAGTGGCCTGGGGTCTTGACAATCTGTTGGACCTTTAATATATGTGGTGAATGGGTCATTGCAAACTGCTGAAAATCTCTATTCTTTCTTCTTACAAGTTCACACTTGTCAAGCATCTGTTGGCAACATAATGGGTGACCATGCTGGCTATATGTTGTGTTCTGGATGAAAAGTATTATCTTGGGGTTGTGACTGCATTTGTTATTGGTTCTAATATGAACTAACTGATATCACTGTTAACAGATGGTAATCTATACATAAAGTGAGGAAAAAACAAAAAAAGAATGCTAGTATGTTTTGAGCATTAGGGCATGGTAAAGAAAAAAAAACATTAATCCATTTTAAACTTTGCTGATACATGTTCCCTAGCTACCAAAAACTCTCTGCAGATAAGACTGTCACCTGGTTGCTGCTATCAGAATACTTACATCTTACATGTCACATCCCTGTGACCTGATCGTACCCTGCCCCTTTGATTACTCAGAGTTACTCAATATTGTTAAAGGTGGCTGCCTTTCTGAGTACACATTAAAGCCTTTCTGTAACAGGTCACCCGACTGGGTGTACCACTAGTATATGTGAATGTATATGCTAGTGTAAATACCATCTCTATGATAACTGCCAACATTTCCTGTGCCTTGCATGACTTAACAGGCTAGCAATCACATAATCCATGAGAGACATTCTTGTAAGCAGTAAATTATTTAAACAAAATACTGACCAAAATGCCAAGTTATAAGAATCTTTTTTTAGTATTATTGTGTTGTAAGAAAGTACACAAGCATATCAAATGCTTGTCTGGACTTTAATGACAGCATTTATGAAGGGTGAGAGGCACCCTCTAAAATGCATGTACAATATTTGTATCTTCTTCATGATTTCCAGTGCAGTTCTCAACATTAGAGACATCCCACATACCATTAGACTTGTCTGTGAGAGAGACAATAAGCTGCTAAGGAAACTGTAACCATCTTTACAGACACTGTCAAGTGGGGGTCATGTAAAATCTACATCGATAATACCAATGAACACTAGGGTATTCATATATCATGTGTAGTACTGTATCAAATTGTTAGTAGTCTCAAAATTAAATTGGAATTTTTTTCTAAAAAGAAAAACATCTTTTAAGTTCCAGCTTATCTTTTTTAAGGACCCTTAGTAATTTCAGATACAACTTTTTGCTATCATTCCCTCTCTGCAAATAGATTTTGACCTGGAAGCCAGAACTTGTTGCAAGATGTCTCATATATTTTCTCACCTAGCCTTTTTCAGATAGAACTTTTTATTGCAATACAAGCCCTGATATGAAATTTGTCAAGCAGACTCTCAACACTACCCCTCTAAATTTAGTGTTGTGCCACATAACTTGCATAGGTGTGTAAATTTTAACCTAAACAGATTTGATAAATCAGAGATTATTAGAGTGCATGACCCTCTTACACAGTTGAATGAGGGACTGCCAGCAAATATAAACTTCAATATAACAAGCTGCATAAAAAAGAGCTTGGTGAGGTTTTTAGGAGACTCTTAAATTGAATTAATTATGAGTCATAAAACAATGCCAGGAGCCCTTCTGATCCTGAACGTTGGAGTTTCAAAGTATATCTTACACTGCCACTCCAGCGCCTTTATCCTGTCAATTAAGGAGCTTGAGTGAAGAGACAACTACTAAATGCCAAGCATGTGAAAAGTTGTAGAATAACTGAGACAGACACACAAATATATGTACACAAGCACCCCAGACACCCTGTATTGTGCAGAACTAAAGACATGTAAAGTAAATCAAGGAGCCAGGAATATATCCTGACCACAGGAGTGTGAAATGGGTAGGACACTGGAGGAATGCTTAAGCTTCTGTTAAATTCTTCAGAGACAACCACTGCACAGTAGCATCAAAACTGAAGTGGGCAGTCTGGTCCCCAAGGAAACATGCATTTGTCAACAGAGGCTTCATCTATTTGTGCACCTTGGCCATCCTGTGTGCAAGAATGGACCATAATAATCAGATGAAATAAAGTTAAATAAGAATGTTTTGTGTTGCAGTCAGGTCACCGGCAAAAATAGCAGCCATATATGTAGGTTATGACGCTGCCACCAAGTGCAATCAAGCTCAGCACTTGATACGTTGTGTCAGGTGCACAAAACATTCTCGTTTTCTTTTATTTTACAAAGTATTGGCAGAATACTGCGAAGATATATTCAACAGATAATATTTTATCAACTGATGCCAGTTTTGGCTTCAAATCTGAATTTAAAAGACTGTTTTGTGACAGTTACCCAACCCACTGGTGTTTAGGGTGTTTGGGGGGACCCAGAATGGGCAGCTGTGAGGTAAGCACTGAGCCTGGCAAATTTTTGCAGCAAAAGCAACTACGAGTCATGACACAGTCACTGAAACCTGTCTCCTGTTTATGTAAAAAATGTGATAGACCAATTTCTTAAGTTCTGATTGAGGCCTACTTTTAAGGCACTGTCTATATGAATGAAGGCCTTCAGTTCAAACCCTGCCAGTGTCTCAAATGCTAATGGTGATCCTAATAAAACCTCAGAAATTTACTCCAATGTCTTAATGCCAGGTTTTGATCTCTAGATTATTCCCTGCCCTGTGTATATAAAACCTAAAATCCAGATGGCTTATTTATTACATATCAATCATTCTTATTTTATAATTTCCACCATCTTTATTCATCAGACAGTGCCACCAACTTTGAAAAAATATATATCAGGCCTTTAACGCTGGAGGCAATAGCACTGTGTGCTTTTATTTCACCATTTAAATGTACTGTTATGTGGTAAGAGGTGTCGTTATTTATTACATATAAATACTGATGTTAACACAATATTGTAAAGTGCTTGGGATCTGTTGCCAGAAAAGCAGATGTAAAGGAGCAATAGATGGACAGTGAAAAATGATTATAGCCTAAGTTAGTGAACCAGCGCATTGTCTGCTATTGTCTGAGTTATTCACCTGACCTGCTGTGTGACTGTGTCATGATCAGGGAAGAACTCCCCTAAAACCCTGTTGTAACAGTACTTTGATGCTGATCACTTTAATTCAGTGGCAAGGTTTGCATATGACCAAGCATGTCTTGGGCTTGGTTTCAGTTTTGCTTGTTCCATTTGTTTGTACAACATCCCTCTCAGTCAGCTGGCTCTGGGTGGAATGAATGTGAAGCTTATAGCTCACTGCTCGTCACATTAATAACAGACCTGGGAAACTAAGTGTTCATGTGTGGGAAATGGGCGCAAATGCAGCGGGTCTATGGAGACAGGCTTGAAACCCCCTCCACCCCAAAAAAAAACTCCATTCCAAGACAGATGAGCAACTAAAACAGGTTATTGAATTTGCCAGTTCTCTTGTATACAATGATTCCAGCTAATCTACAATATAACAAAGGCAATTCAATAAACATTGTCTTCATTCCAAGAAGACACCATTGAATCTACCTGAATGCTGCAGCATCCCATGGGGCTCTGTTCATCACTTCGTCTAAACATTTTAGCTGTAACCAGCAGCAAAATTTGCACTTGTCTTCCTACTGAATATACATTTTATGGCCTACTGAATGTCCTCAAACTTTGCACACATACAAATCAGATATATCCTGTAGGGGTCATGAATAGTAATAAAAGTAAAACACTACAAAATATACATACATGCATGATATTTCACGCTTTAAAAGAATTACTGCAGACACTAATGCTTTCCCCGTCATGTGCCAGGTGGCATGAAAGACTGCTTGATGGCAGGAAAAACTGCTGGAAGCTACCGCTTGCCACTGCCCAGCATGACCACATCCTCAGCCATTGTATCAACAGATCATTCATCAGTATACCACGGAAAGTTTTGTTAAATGAAATAACATTACAAGTATTTATGGATTGTTGTATGTAAATACATGGTGATGTTAAGTTTGATGAATTTAGGAGTTAGGGTGGGTTTGATTTAGGTGCATATTCTGTTAGGGACTAAAGTGGAAGTAATATGTGTGCATCGATTAGTTAACATTCTCAGCAAGAACAGGGTGTGTTTTCAAATGAGGCAGAGTATTCTGTTGAGAACTTTACAGTAGACTCGAGACATATGATGCATGCAAATTTGATTTGTGATATTATTCAAGGTCTTTTCAAGGTTTGCAATGACATCAGTTTGGATTTTGAATGCATATCATCTCATTTACACATATCCTTTTAGACATATTAAATATCCTCTCACACAATTCAATTTTTCTTAATTATCATTTTTTATGCACAAGTCTTGTTTACAGAACAATAAGATCTATCATTTACAGAATAATGCATGCTTGCCTCTTCTTTGTCTGGCAGTGGCTGCCATCAGACAAAAAATTCAGTCTTTTCTTCAGGGAATTTTCAAGGCAATGAAAACAATAGTAAATTTCAAGATTTTTACTTGTAGGAAAATTAAACATCAATATACCCCTATATTTTACTTTCATTATATTTAAACAACAGAAATAAGTGAAACACCAATCAAACAAGTGTAACAAGGGCAATGATACTCAGCAAAAGAAATTTGCCAAAACTCCAAAGAAAACTTTGGTAAGTGCATATAACACTTTCATCTCATTTCACATATCATTAATTGTAAGTATTTTTACAAATGGTACACATTTTATGATATCAACAGAATGTGTGATCCTGAACAGAACTTTGCTTCATCTAAGAAAAATATCATGCTGAAATTTTGACCAGTTAGGATGTTTGCTCGGTGTACATGCATATGCTACAGGTTTGTGATCAGAAACTTTTACCGGCCTAACTTTATACTAGTGGTAGGCATTGGTTATAATATGATGTTCAATGATTGACCTATATATCACACTACCAGGTAAAGGCAACGGCCAGGTTGTTGACACTTGCTCAGTGCACAAGCTATAGGGTCTTTTTTAATGTTGTTCAATACTTTGACTTCCGTCTTTCTTACATCTCTGACAGGATTATAATATTTTTTTCTGGAAAATTTTAATTTTTTGCTGGAGCAGACATAATCGTTTGTCATAAATTATGCACACATGCAACCAATTTAATCAATTATGCATGAGAATGACCTATCATCAATAAAATATATTTATTTGCACACCACTGCTAAATACCTTAAGTACCTGTAGCTTGACGTTATGAACAGGATGTACCTGGTACCTGTGCTGTAACCGTTACAAAAAGATGTAAAAATTTCCCTAGAAGGAATTAATGCCTTAGATTTAATCTTTCCTGCTTTAATTTTTGAAAATTGTAGTGCAAAAATTTATATGTAACTAGCAAATGCTTAAAATTTAAATTAAATTTCATGCTTTTAACATTGAGAATTATAAATGTAAAATATCACTTTGAAAATAAGCTCTAAAGATTTAGTTAACAGCAAACTTTGATCATCATGGAATTTGTAAATTTCTTCTAATAAGAAAATCTTTGAGATTTAATTAAGATGCATATGACAATTTCCCTCCAACAATAAATTGCTTATGGTTTAATACCATTTTTATGAAGTATCCCTTTGACAAAGAGTGCTGAAGATTAATTAATTACATGCTTTGACCACCATGAAAAAAATTAAAATTTGTCCTTTAAATTAAATGAAAGTGGTCAAAATCAAATTACTGCCGAAACTCTGATATATACCTACTGGAGCTCTGGGCAATTATATTCTCTTTAGTGTTTCCAGTTTTCCATTTAACAAGCAATTATGCTGGTTACCCAGACATTTCAGAGAAGACTTCTGCTGTGGTTTATAAGTACCAGTTGTTTATCGATCTGAATGATATCAAATCTGAGGACTGTATGTAAGGCCAACAAGCAGACGACTGGCGATCCAGAAAGTCAATAGAAACAAATCTTATACAAATGTCCATCTCAGAAGTTTATACCAAAGTACAGCTGTCTCTGTGTAGCTTCCTTTTATTCTGAACCAAATACACCCTCAGAATAGAACAATCAAATTGATTAATGAAAAGCTTAGGGTGGGTGTGCATTTAGATATATACATAAGTGGTGTTCCAATTAATTGATTATATTCATGATTGGTTGTTTTCTTTCATAAATGATTCAACAGATATTGCATTTTTGCATAATATATTACAAATGATTATGTATGCACATCCCAAGAAGCAATATTATCCTGATAAGTATTCTAATTCTATCAGAGATATAAGAAAGATGTGGCAAAAAACAGCAAACATCATTAAATTTAACCTTGTGTAACCAATAAGCTTCAACAAGAATTAGTGCAAATGCTTTTTATTTAACACTGAGCAGTCTATATATATATATTCTTCCAATCACAAACAGTGGTGGAACCTAGGATTCTGCCTGAGATATAAAGGTGTCCATTTTATACAGGTTATAAAATTCCACATTCCACGGAATTTTCTTCACAGTAACAGAAAGATGTATGCCATACAGTGGTGCTAATTAGGTATCCCTTGAAATACATCATATGAATTTCAATTCATGCTTAGAAAATGTATGGAAATATAAGAAATAATAACATTAGTTTTTGGTCATCTCATGTCACAACTGTTTTAGAACACATTACACTCGGGGAATATCAACCATATATACTGTAGTAAACTCTTAAACATACTAAAATACAGTGAAACCTCATTGTGTCAAAGTGGAAGGGACTGGTGAATTTACTAGACACAACCTGAGTTCGAGACAACCAATGTTCATTATATTCAACCTCTTCAGCCTTGATTATCATCGATAAATCCGGCACATGTATAGGGCCTATGTTATTTAGGTCTCACAAATGTTTTCGTGAAAGAAAACAGATTATATTTTAATATTTTATATCTCAAGTGCTGTAAACTTTCCTGTACCCCTGTGCCAGCTCAATGAATTGTAGTATACACCTTGAAAATGCAATACTTAACAAATGAAAAACATCATAACTGACAAGATAATTTTTATGTTACCTCAAGTACTCCTGCGTTAGTGTGCATTGTGACCAAACAAAGAGGTGTAATAAGATCACTGCTGCACCAGAACAAGCTCAGGTTTAAATCCAAAAAAAGCTCTGAGAAACAAGCTGCCACTCAGGAACCATGCAATGCAACAAATGTTTATGCAATCACATTTTAAGATGCAACAAACGTTTCTGTAATCACATTGCTAAGGTCCCACTACTAGCACGTAACAAAAGCTACACCATTCAAGGACTTACCGAAATTGGTGTTTGGAGACACATGTGCCCATGATGCGGCTACATGCTGGTGTTCAGTGCTCCTTTTCCCAGGATTCAACCAACAGGCTCAATCCCGCTGCTCCTTCATAGGTCCACTCAAAAGGGCTTCTCAGAAAATCAATAGGGACGACGCTAACCACAAATTTTCTTGGGGCGCTAAGGAGACATCTGTGATCGAACTAGGGCGAAAAACCTCCAACTCCCAGGGGAGCTGTTTCTTACCGATGCTAACTATTCATGGAGGGGCAAAACTAACATTAATTGGTAATCATTATAAAAATGACTGCACTGGCATTATCGATGAGGCTGCAATCAAGGTTGCCTCTCTTATTGGGCCATCAATCAAATTGAATGGGGAAGGTTCAAGTCTTGCTACTGTAATGATTCATCACCTCTCGCAATGTGTTTAGTCTCTAGCATGAAAAACAGGTAATAATGAGACTGTCAATGTCTAGTAGAACTACAGGTAAATTATTTCAAAAGATAATGGAAATGTCAATGTTCACTACAACTTCTGACAAATGACCGTCTGAGCTGCCTGGGGCAATATTTGTAAGGCATGATGTGATGTACAGATACCATTATATTCTGTCATCACATGTTTTGCCTCATGAGCAGAAACTCACAAGATTAAAAATGGTCACGATCTTCATCTAACAATATATGTGCAAAAACTGTAGTCTTACAAAGCATGATAAAATAATATCTGCTAATGGAATGTTAGTTATAACTCAGCTGTAAAGGGCACAGTATTTAATTCAAATGTACTGGGTATGAAAAAGATAAGGATCAGCTAAGGCCAAAAAGAATAATAATATGTTTCCCAGGCACTTTTTTGTCAGAAATGATGCGGGTGGGCGGCTCTTTATTTTATTTTTATGTGATATAGCATTAAATATTAATCATTTCTCAGGCACTGGCATAGAAATGACAAGTAATTATCAAAATATGAGATAATAAAACCACTATAGTTCAAATTTGTCAAAAGTTTGAAAGGACCTTCAAATATGTGACATTTTTATTTCTTTTATATGTAACATTAACATATAAAGCAGATTATATAATACTACAGGTGTCAAAATCTCACTATGAAAGTCGTAATATGCAAAACCCATGTTGGCAATCAGGACATGACACAGATCACAGATCACAGGGTCAGTCAATCAGGGCTTGACACTCTGACAGATCACAGGGTTGGTCAATCAGGGCTTGACACTCTGACAGATCACAGGGTTGGTCAATCAGGGCTTGACACTCTGACAGATCACAGGGTTGGTCAATAAGGGCTTGACACTCTGACAGATCACAGGGTTGGTCAATAAGGGCTTGACACTCTGACAGATCACAGGGTTGGTCAATCAGGGCTTGACACTCTGACAGATCACAGGGTTGGTCAATAAGGGCTTGACACTCTGACAGATCACAGGGTTGGTCAATCAGGGCATGACACTCTGACAGATCACAGGGTTGGTCAATCAGGGCTTGACACTCTGACAAATCAGAGGGTGAGTAAGAACCAGGGCATTACACTGACAAATCACAGGGTCAGTCAATCAGGCACTGACACTCTGACAGATCACAGGGTCAGTCAATCAGGCACTGACACTCTGACAGATCACAGGGTCAGTCAATCAGGCACTGACACTCTGACAGATCACAGGGTCAGTCAATCAGGCACTGACACTCTGACAATCACAGGGTCAGTCAATCAGGCAGTGACACTCTGACAGATCACAGGGTCAGTCAATCAGGCACTGACACTCTGACAGATCACAGGGTCAGTCAATCAGGCACTGACACTCTGACAGATCACAGGGTCAGTCAATCAGGCAGTGACACTCTGTCAGATCACAGGGTCAGTCAATCAGGCAGTGACACTCTGTCAGATCACAGGGTCAGTCAATCAGGCACTGACGCTCTGTCAGATCATAGGGTCAGTCAATCAGGGCTTGACCCTCTGACAGATCACAGGGCAGTCAATCAGGGCATGACACTCTGACAAATCACAGGGTCAATCAGGGCTTGACCCTCTGACAGATCACAGGGTCAGTCAATCAGGGCTTGACCCTCCATCTAAGGGTCAGTCAATCAGGGCTTGACACTCTGACAGATTGCAGGGTCAGTCAATCAGGGCATGACACTCTGACAAATCACAGGGTCAATCAGGGCTTGACACTGTCAGATCGTAGGGTCAGTCAATCAGGGCTTGACCCTCTGACAGATCACAGGGTCAGTCAATCAGGGCATGACCCTCTGACAGAACACAGGGTCAGTCAATAAGGGCTTGGCTCTCTGACAAATCACAGGGTCAGTCAATCAGGCACTGCCACTCTGACAGATCACAGGGTCAGTCAATCAGGGCTTGACACTCTGACAGATCATAGGGTCAGTCAATCAGGGCATGACTCTCTGACAGAACACAGGGTCAGTCAATCAGGGCATGACACTCTGACAGAACACAAGGTCAGTCAATCAGGGCTTGACACTCTGACAGATCAAAGGGTGAGTCAATATGGGCTTGACCCTCTGACAGGTCACAGGGTCAATCAATCAGGGCTTGACACTCTGACAGGTCACAGGGTCAATCAATCAGGGCATGATCCTCTGACAGATCACAGGGTCAATCAATCAGGGCTTGACCCTCTGACAGATCACAGGGTCAATCAATCAGGGCATGACTCTCTGACAGATCACAGGATCAGTCAACTAGGGCATGACACTCTGGCAGATCACAGGGTCAGTCAATCAGGGCTTGACACTCTGACAGATCATAGGGTGAGTCAATATGGGCATGACCCTCTGACAGATCACAGGGTCAATCAATCAGGGCTTGACACTCTGACAGGTCACAGGGTCAATCAATCAGGGCTTGACACTCTGACAGGTCACAGGGTCAATCAATCAGGGCTTGACCCTCTGACAGATCACAGGGTCAATCAATCAGGGCATGACCCTCTGACAGATCACAGGGTCAGTCAATCAGGGCATGACACTCTGGCAGATCACAGGGTCAGTCAATCAGGGCCTGACACTCTGACAGATCACAGGGTCAGTCAATCAGGGCCTGACAGATCACAGGGTTAGTTAATCAGGCCCTTACACCTCTGACAGATCACAGGGTAGGACAAATTTGGGCTCTTGTACCAACAGTTTATTGCTTAGTTAATAAGGATCACAATAAATGTATTTCAGCTTTTCATGGAAACCTAGTTACTGTTATAACCTTTCACACAGTAATAATCTATCCTATGAACAAAAGGACTCACCACTCTACATCCCTCAGTTCATCTCTCAGAGTTATCACCTGTGTGGCTGCTTCATGGAAGCTATGTACGGACTCGTCACGCTCGGCAGCCACCGTTTCCAGCTCATTCTTGATCTCCTCCAGCTGTAAAAGACAAGAGAAGAAATTGCTATTCTGTGATGAAATTCAAATAAGTCTTAATCAGCATAACTGATGAATTATGAATTAATATGTGACCTTGACCAATAAATCTTTTACCCAACTACATGAGAGTGAACTGATCTATGAGTACATTGTCACAGATGACTGGGGTACCATATCAAATTGTGCATTTGTACTGAAACACTGTCAATTGAGGATCTTAACATTATTTGTAAAATTAATTTTCTGATATCAGGTCATGATCTTCAGTGCAGAAATCCTCCATAAATAGGATCATTTTCACTGAATACACAGTAACAAAAGCTGGGAGCAGTGGGATTAATTCCAGAGTCTGCTTATTCAGTGAACAAATATGAGGAATATTTTACATCTTCACCCTTGAGTACTCAAGATTTGAGTCCTCTCTCTGTAGGACTAAAGTATCTGAGGGACTTGGTGACCCTCTTTACCTGGAACAATTTGACCGGAAGGATGCTGTTTTGCTCTAATCCTGTCCATGTTGAAGGGTTTGGTTCTCTGATCTCCCTGAGGCTTATTGAAATTTATGGAATATATATATTTTGTCTACAATTTTATGAGAACATACATGTCCTATCATTTGCAACCGCTGTTTACCAGTGTGAGTACACTGGCAGAACAATGGGATTCTGGCCCATGCACACAGGTCATACCCACCAGTATATAGCATGGGACAGCATTTATTGTAAAAAATGGTTACTGACAGTAAATACTAGTAAAACTAAAGTGGTCATCTTCTCAAAAGGTAAAGTAAGATCTCATCCAGCATTCTACTTTGGAGACGACACACTTGAGGTAGTGGATGACTATACCTATCTAGGTATCACATTTAATTTCAATGGTATGTCCCACAAAGCACTGAGCAAACAGGTCAGCAAAGCTAAACTAGCTATGTACAGCCTAAAAACAAAAGCTCAAAAACTTCAATTGCCAGTTGATATTATTTGTGAATTATTTGATGCAATGGTGATACCAATACTATTATACGGTTCTGAAATCTGGGGGTCCCAGAATCTGGACCACATTAAAATGTTTGAAAAAAGGTTTCTTAAAAGTGTACTTAGGGTAAATAAGAGCACAGCAAACTGCATGGTATTTGGGGAACTAGGTAGAACTCCTATTGACAATCTTATTGAAAGAAGAATGATCAACTATTGGATAAAATTAATTGGAGGAAATCAGCACAAGTTGTCATTTATCATGTTTAGTCTTCAGAAAAAACTCTATGACAGCAATGAATTTAAACCAGTAAGGGCATCAAAGATCAAAAGTATTCTCGATAGATGTGGATACTCATCCATGTGGAACACCGGTCATGATGTTAACAAGAAATGGTTACAAAGAAGCATAGAGCTCAGACTTAATGATATCTGTAAGCAAAATTGGCATAATGAATTGGCAGAAAACAAACTGTGCCACAGTTATAGGATAATTAAGCAGGACTTTGGCTTTGATAAGGATTTAAATACACTTAACCTCTCAGAGAGAAATGCCATGATTAAATTTCGGTGTGCAAATCACAAACCATCTCATATTAGTCTTTTTAAACATAAAAAACATTCTAGTCTTTGCACATTATGTAATCTAAATACCCACGGTGATGAGTTTCATTATTTGTTTGAATGTACTGCCTTCAAGACAGAAAGATCCCGCCTAATACCAAACTTTTACCTGACTAGACCAAACACCTTAAAAATGCACCTATTGTTCAATACTGAGGATCGATTACAACTATCAAACTTAGCTAAATTTGTAAAGAAAATCATGTCAGCATTAAATTAAAAATATTACTGCACTTGATACACCCAGGGAACATCCTATATATACACATTACAAATAATTATTTTACCATCTTAGTGTCAGTATTATTTTCAGATAGGTGTTCCTATCTTTATGCGGATGTTAGTATATTGGTATGTTGCATATTATCTTCTTTTTATACTCAGGTTAGAAATATGTGCTTTTGTCGTATATTGATTATTATTGATCATTCGATGACTATGTAAAATTTGTTTTATATCACATGTGATCTTGCCATGTAAGAATTTCTTTATAATGTATTGCATGACTTTGTATACCCCCCGAAAGGGGTCCTTCTGAGTTGAATAAACTAAACTAAACTAAGCACTGACCTAACCTCTTTCTCCTGCCTGCTTCACTGCTGTGCATAACCTACCATCCATCCCTTCTTCCTCCATGAATTTATGATGGTTTATTCTTGTAGTAGTCAAGTTTTCAGGGATATGATCTCTATAGCTTAATGTGCCACTTGGAACTGCAGATATGGGGCAAGTCTTGTCCTGCAGCAGGAGTCTGAGTGATTTGGTGCAACATTACTGTTAAAGCATTTGGGCCATGCGGTCTGGGTGATTTAGTGCCACATGACTGTTAAACCCGTTGGGGTGTGAGTGATTTAGTGCCACATGACTGTTAAAGCAGTTGCGTCTGGGGGATTTGGTGCAACATGACTGTTAAAGCAGTTGCGTCTGGGTGATTTGGTGCCACATGACTGTAAAAGCGCTCCGCTGTAGGCAATGTTGAGTACATACAAATACACTTGGGTGTCCACACCAAACGTTACGCTGCACCGCACTGTGCATTGCTGCAAAGCAAAGCTGAAAAAAGTTCAACCTTCTCAGCTTTGCAGCATCACAAAAATGGCCAGCCATTTATACATAATTATTTTTGCTGTGCTTTGCTTCACAGCGCAGTGCAGCATTCGGTATGGCTGAGCCTTAAGTGTTATGTATCACGAGAATATGCAAAATGTACAATAACTGAAAATATGACACTGAGTAATTAGGCATCAGGTCTTTTTACCTCTACACCCATGTCACATGTCCATAAGTTTAGCAAACGGAAATAAAATGTTTGGAAAAGATCCACAGAAGTAACTTTGTGGTCTTAAAAGTTAACTCATCCTCTATCAACATTTTTTTTATCCTGATATCATCTCCATCTTGATTACTGAGATCAAGCCGAAACTGACCGTTTTTTCCTTTACTTTTGACATTTCACTTTATAACAGCTGGAGTTTGATAGATTTATAAATGACAAGCTGCCCCAAGGTATGCCTGTATCCATCACATCTCACCTGAAGCAATAGCTGTGCATTCTCTTCCTGACGCTGTTGCAAGTTCTCATTCAGTTCATCAAGTGTGCCGGCCAGATCTCGGACTGACTGGTCGTGTTCAAAGCACTGCTTCAGACTCTCATTCTCCTCTACAATACAAATGGGAACATGCTTGTCACATTCAATGTTTGTGCAATTAGCCTGTGCTGCAGGATTTTTGTCACACATGCAGAGAAAGCTGCTTTTATTTACAGGCACAGGTCTCAGACAGTGTGTGACGTCCTAGTTCAAAACTGGAGGTGCCGGAGGTATTATGCAGAATCAGTAAAAACAATTTGACCTAACTTCTGAAGTGCAGTTTTTTGGTCTCTACACTTTAACATTTGACCTCCAAATAGTGAAATCTGTGTTTTAGTGCATACAAAGGTGTCAACATATCAGTTCTTTGGAACGCAGGAAAATGTGACAGGACAGTACTCAGTAGACAGTTCAAAAGCTAAAATCATCTGCAGAGAGTTTGGCAGTGACTGGACCTGTGTGAGCAGAGAAGACTCCAGACTGATTGCCCTGCTTGACCCCTCCACTACTGTGATATATAGCAGGATACATTAATCGGAACATGTCATACTTTATAAGTGTGGATGTCACACTTATGTGGAATACCATGTCACAATAAATGCATGTCACATACACTAGAGAAGGATGATACCACTAAAAACGTGTAACAGTAAATGTCACATGTATGTATTAAGAGTATGTCATATCAAATGTACATGTTTGTCACACTCAAGTATTACACAGCATGGAGCATACATGTCTCATTCTATGCGGGTGCATGTCGCACCAAAGAACTGCATGACAGGAATGAGCTGGGGGATCATTACACAAGTGCTATTAAATACAAAAATATGAAAACAGTACATCAAACTGAACCAATTAGTTATACTTACAGAGTAGTTTGGTAAGCAATTGATGGAAAAGTGTCAGGATACAGAGATAAATACTATTTAATACAGGTATATACCAAGGGACCTAAGGTTCACTGTGCTCAGCTGAAGTTGACCTCGAAGGTAAAAATCTAAAATAATATCAAATGGAGATAAAGTCTAAGAGGAAAAGGTAATATAGGCCATGGCTGGTTGACATGATTGGTTTGTACTGATGAGTAAGAAATTGTTGCAAATAATATTTTGTGACCAAAACATGCATTTCCTAATGTTAAAATTGAAGCATGTGATCAGTTTGTGAACATAAGATGTTTATTTATAACCATGATCATTGGTAGACTTTTTGATAAATTGTTGACAGTCCAGTAGTTTACACATTTGTTGAATGGATCTATTTTTTTTATAATATATATATAATCAGATGTATGTATTTTTTTTATTTTATAAAATCTATACAGTTGAAATATAACTAATGTCCCCAGTCCACAGGTCCAAGGACTTGGGGGGGGGGGGGAGATGGAATGATGGGAGGTACAACATCTCTGTATTTTTATGGTGTATATACATAGGATTTTCACTTAATTCAACTATGCTTACAGGATAAAGAAGTTCATTCCAAAACTTAATATTAAAAAAAGGACAAACAAGACTGGTAGACAAAACAAAGCTGATAAAATATGAAGTTTCAATTATTTCTATTTTTTTTTTAATTATATTAAATTGGTTTAATGTTTAACATCTGCAATATTACACAACTGAAAATACAATTTGCTTTCAAGTTTCAGACCTGAATAGTTTAATCAATCCACATACAGCATATGAAAGTTATTTAATCAGTGCTTATAGGAATGATTTCATAATTAATATATATTTAATGATAATGGAGAGATGATGGACAGACAGAGCTGATCAATTTATGTTCAATTCTAACGAGGCAAGAATATTTTTTAATTAAATTTTAATTTTTTCTTATCCAAATATTTTTATAAGTTAAATATATTTTATACATTTGCAATAAAAACGAATGTCCCAGTGCACAGGTGCAAAGGAATCAATGGCAGCAGAGTGTGTGTTTGGGGGGGGGGGGGGGGGGGGGGTTAGGTAGCATTTACAACAGGGCAAACAAAGCCTGATCTCCTATTATGCTGAGGTACGGAAATAATGAACAAATGTTTGTATTATATCCTCATTTTTTATCACATCAATTTTTTTAATGTTTGGTTTATATTTCTATACATTACCAATATAACACATATATCTGAATCTAAAAGTTGATTTATAATTCAAAATTGCATCATCAATAATCTCAATCTTGTCACATCATGCATACAAATGTATATATTTATTTTTTACCACAAAAATATATCTTTTAAATCTGCAAAACAATAAATATCTAAAAATAATACTTGATTCAGATTTCACAATTTTAAATTGTGCCTTTATTTATTGATAATTTGCTTTATATTTTATAGATTTATGCATACTGATGGGTCTTATTCTATTTCAATTGGTCAACATCATTTAAAAGAAAATTGATTTCTTTAAAAATGCTACATTAACCTAACATGGCATCTTCCAGATTACTCCTTGAATTACTTTTTCAAGGAAAGTTTGGTATATTGAAGTGGAAACAGCATTACAAGTAACTAATCAGTGCAATTAATAACAATTACTGCATAACACTTGATGTGTAGGGTTGGCAGGAGGGGGGGGGGGGGATGGAGGTAGGGGGGTGGTATGAGAATTACTGTACACCTGTCACAGCAGGGGATCTCCCCAAGTGACTGTAACAAATCAGGAACCCTGGCAGAGCTGACTTCCAGTGACCAGGAGTGGGCGGCCTGCATATGGATAAACCAAGTAACTACAATAGAGCCTAAACGAAAAATTCAATAACTAGCCTAATTTATAAGCTTTTATATTGAAATTTCAGATTTAAACAAATTAAATACTTTCGTTTACATGCTGTGAAAATTAATTCAACAGTATTCACAGGAAAAAAATGTGCCATGGTCAAAGATGGGCAAAATTTAAGGTACTGATTTTATTTTTATGCTAATAACTTAAAATATTTACAAAATTTGGATCTAATTCTGGGTATACAATTGAATCTTAATTAAACAAAGTTATATACTTGGAAAAAAATCTCTAGCTTCAAACACTTCCATGTTTAGTGAGTAAATATTTTTCCTGATTTTTTACAAAGTGCATTATGTCCAGGCTCATAACTTTAAGAAATTACACTTTACGAACTTAATTTCTGGCATGTGTATAGGAAATATATAAGAGAATACATCTGGTAAATATTAAGGAAAACAGATCAGTGGTTTTCATAAAAGGCAGTCCTGAAGTATGATATAAGGATTTTTATTGAAATTTGAGGTTTTTCCTTAATTTCTCGATGGAACAAAGTCGCAGTGACCTGATTTTGGGTTTGGAAGGAGATCTTGGGGACTTCTGACAGTATGCCAAATTTTGGATTCGTAGGTCTAACGGTTTCAAAACGTGCCAGTCTAACAGATGGACAAACAGATGGACGGACGGACGACGGACAATGGACCACGACTATAGCTCAGTTGACTTATAGTCAGCTGAGCTAAAAATGAAATACAAGTACCATAAATACAAGCATATATGTCAAATTGCAACATGTCATAACAAAATGGCAGAAATACATAAAAGAAAAAAAGAACAGACAATCATTTAAATAACTGAATGAAGATATGTGCAAAGCATTGCAAATGTTTAGGGTGATTTAAGTGGAATGACCCCCATCTTGCCATCTAATATCGGTTTCATGCTGTAATGCCATGAAATTTCAAAACATATCTCACCTGATAATTTTTTCATGGAGGTGTAATATGCCATAACTCTGGAATGGAAGAATAGAAAACCTGATGATCATTCATTGTAGCATGTTATCTGATCATTAGAAAGGAGTGCTGGGCTGATCATGAAGAGGTCTGATAACAGACAATACCAACCTACATCACTCTCTTGACTGGTTTTATCATGTATTAGCCAATACAACCTATTTTTCAAGGAGATAATTTTGAAGAGGTTATGGTTTTGTATCATTGTCAATTGACCA
This sequence comes from Sipunculus nudus, assembly GCA_026874595.1. Lineage (NCBI taxonomy): Eukaryota > Metazoa > Annelida > Sipuncula > Golfingiida > Sipunculidae > Sipunculus > Sipunculus nudus. The sequence goes on along the minus strand of CM049311.1, from coordinate 83,958,766 downwards.
AAGACTGGATGTTTTCTGTAGTGTTCAGGTGACATTTCCCCTAATGATTAGTAAATCATAAAACATTATCATGATATCATTGCCAGGCTTTCAATTATAAAAGTATATGGTGTAGATGATACACACATTTTGGCCATATCTTGAATTCGCCTAAGGACTACATCTTCCCCCACCTGTATCAATAGCCCATCCCGGCAAAGTACGACATAAACAGAATTTCAAGCCTACTTGTGAAGTACAGATGCACTGATGAAAACTACCTTCAACAGTTATATGCATAATGTGCAGTACATGTTACAGCAAATCAAACCCCTGGATTATGTACTCATTCTAAGACAGCAAGAAGTCTCAATGAATTCCCATGAGCTGGGCCTTTACCCTGATCAAAATGGCTTTATTACAGACAAACTAGACTGGACTACTTCTACTCAACCTGTACCAATTATCCAACTACTGGCAAAGGACAAAATCATGGCATCTGTTTTCCATAATTTTTTTTGGAAGCCTGCAGCTTCAATGGTTACAAGATTGCCGAATTTAAACCTAAAACAGATGGTCATTGTGAAAATCCCATTTTCCAGCATGTACCCTCTGAAAGTATATTTTTCTGGTTTGAAGATTTAACAGTGAATCTAACCTGAGATGGATCATAGTAACCTTTGAGTAAGCTGGAATTAAAGTTGGCCTCAGTGAACTAATTCCTGGTATTCTAAGAACCATACCTTTATGTCACCAGCATTTAAGCAACTATAATTTGTCTCACCTTCCTTCTGATATTTTCTTGCTTTTCTCCAGGGCTTTAATCTGCTGCTCTATATTTCTGAACTGCTGGTCTATCATTGAGACAGTTTTGTGCAGACTGTCCCCTTGACCGTTATGTTTGGATGGTGTCAAGGACTGAAGCTCTGTCATCAACTTTTTTCTACAGTCTTTCAATTCTTCTGTCTGTGTAATGAAAAAAAGTCTCATTTAAAACAATATGTAAATGTATATAAATATATATATAAATTTTGGCCCCCCACCTTATCTGATGATACTATCACCTACACTAGTGATATTAACACCTACACTAGTGATATTAACACCTACTCTAATGATATTATCACCTAATCTATTGATATTATCACTTACTCTGATGATATTATCACCTACTCTGATGATATTATCACTTACTCTAGTGATATTATCACCTACTCTGATGTGCTATCACCAAATCTAGTGATATTTCCACCTACTCTGATGATACTATCACCTACTCTGATGATACAATCACCTACTATAGTGATATTATCACCTAATCTAGTGATATCATCTACTCTGATGATACTATCACTTACTTTGATGATATTATCACCTACTCTAATGATTCTATTACCTACTCTAGTAATATTATCACCTACTGTGATGATCTTATCACCTACTCTAAGGATATTATCACCTACTCTAGTGATTTAACCACCTACTCTGATGATACTATCGCCTACTCAAGTTATATTATCAACTACTCTGATGATATTAACATCTTCTCGGGTGATATCATCACCTACTCTGATGATATTATCACCTACTCTGATGATACTATCAGCTACTCTAGTAATATTATCAACTACTCTAGTGATATTATCACCCACTCTGATGATATTATCACCAACTCTGGTGATATAATCACCTACCCTGAAGATACTACTACCTAGATGTACATATTCTTCACATAATGATGCAAGTTCATACCCCTTATAAAATGTACTGTTGTGACCTTAAATGTCAGCATGTTTTGGGAAGTTTTTAAAATTAAAGCATGTAACGAATAGATTTCCTTTACTCTCATGACCCATGGCCATAAGGACCAACAGTTATTGCATTAACAGACTGGCACAGGCCTGTCTTAACAGTCAACTTTCCGTTATTGGCAAAAGTTACAAAAAAGGTTAAGCAAGGCAAACTGGATAATGAATCAATTAACTAAATTCTAAAATGTTCTTTCTGTCCCAGCAAGCCATCCTCATAAGTATGGCAACAGCAGTATAACACAGAGTCAGTTACTATTCTAAGGAATAGGCTTGTTTCTTTGGATCTATTGTTAAGTGACAACTATGCATGTAGCGAGCTTGTGCATTAACTATATCTTGACACAAATTCTCTCCAATCCTCACATAACAACACAGACTGTCTTTCTTATATACCCAGCAGACAAAAGGGCATTAAAAAGTAAGACATGAAATTGAGTCAACCCAAACCAAATTTTGTTTTATTTCACCCGAAGGTAAAACCTATTACAAAATTTAAGCAAACTAATCCAGCTAAAAGCCAGCAGACTGGACAACAGGCACCATAGTGATGGATGACAGCACTACAAACCAGGTTTAAAAATATTTGTTTCAGTTTTATAGTGGTAGCACAGTCTAACAAGATTGAATGAACAATGGGATTTTTTTTACTAAGAATTCATATAATGGTTCAGGCTCTGCATGTTGTAATAAGGTTATTGTGAAGGTTATTTTGAAGTGACTTTTTTTTGTAATTTTACCAGCACTGCACTACCAAAATCAGGCTTTCATAGAGACAAGTATAAATCATTAAGAGATTCTTCCTTCAATGCTCCCATGCCACAGAAAGTGTCTTGCATTAGATCAAATTTCTTTTTATTATATTATGCTACAACACAATAAACCCCGACCACATTATATAAATCTGCATAATTACATAAAGTCATACTGGAGAGTATAAATAAGTACATCTATGGTCAAAGCTGAATGAATATCCTAAGTGTAGATTCACAGAAACAGCAGTAATACCTCATACAAATTATGATCCATTTATATTATTATTAAGTGACCAAAACCGTATTCAAAACTTCTAGTTTTCATGCCTGTGATTATTCATGCTCATTTGCAGCTGATAGTAATGGCAGTTTTCCACTCTAGCATTCTTCTGGAGTAGATCTATTCTTCAAGGCTTTCAAGTATTGATACTGACGTGTGACATTCAAGAAGGTTTGATCAGGACACAGAAATACAACACAAAGATACTCAAAGGAAAGTATCAAGATGGAAATCTGTCTGCAAAGAGTTTGATGGCGATTGGACCTGTATGGGCTGAGAAGGACATATCATTTTAAGCCTTCACTGTTTGTATTTGGTTGTCACAAAACACCCCCATATTATACTGTTCAGATTAATTCCAGGTTTCTCACACTTTGAATTAAGACACACTGTATATTAATGTTATGATTGATAATGTGATCAATTTTTGGTGGATCCTTATGAAATTTTTAACACATATTACAAAGATACCAAGCAAGAGGTTAATGACTTAACCAATCATAAATTTCACATATATCTATAAATAAAACCAGGTAAATCAGGTATATTCAGGTATGTATAGTGTCTTTGTTGTTTTAGCATATTTGTACATGAATGTTTATCCCAGTGAAGACATTGTAGAATTTATGAACAATAAAAGAATTATCATCCGCCGGTATTGTCATGGAAGATCTGGGTAAAACAGGTTATTGAAATAAAATTAAGGTTATTTAAGTAATTTTAGGTGGGAAGTCCTGAAATAAATTAGACAAAACCATATATGATTGGTTCAAAGAAATTTATAAAAAAAATAATACTTGTATTTTCACATGAAATATCATGCTGATTTCAAATGAGGATGAATTGCAATTGCGTACCTGTTCAGGTACGAAGAACTAATTAAGACCAGGTGAACTTCAAAGAAAGGTGACAAAAAGTGTAAATTCACAGATTTATCCATCAAATATGTATAAAACACCATGGAATTAGCCAGAAGTCCACCAGAATGGTAAAATCTAACATTTATATATGTATTTCAACCTATGTAACGTTAAATTAGATTGTTTTGGTAATCCCGGTAAAGCGTGTATTTCCCTTTTTGTTGCCCGATGAGTTTTTTTTCGGGGAATCCCAGTGGAATAGCATGATGGTTAACAGTGTCAAAATGCTGTCAGACGTCTTTTTTTTAACTAAAGACGTAATAAACATTATCAAATTTCAGTTAGTAAACTTTATTGAACATCTTTTCATATTTATTTTGTTCAAAACATATTCTGAGAACTGTCAAAGCACGAGGTCTATTGAACGGCGAGTCTGATGGCCGCCATCTTGAAAACTGGTGACATCGCTTGACCTTCATAACAGGCTTCATAAACATAGAAAATGGCTTTAGGAATGAGAAATATTCACATTTTAAGTACAAATTAAAATAATTTAGATAGATACCAATCTTTTGTGGAAGTTTTATATGAGTTCTTGTCATAACAACACAGCATGGTCAGTTGAAACATTGCGCTTGTTGGCGAACCTTGTGTGACTTTGCCGACTCAATTCAACCAATCAGCTTGCCAACAGAGTCCTCATTAGAATCTATATATTAATAGCGTAAGGCGATTTTTGTGATTTTCCGTATCTCCTCTGATACTGCCATACGGATTGCCGTGATTTTCGACATACATATGCTCAGGGTTTGTCCAAAGAGATTCCACCCACTATTATTTGCAATATTTGCGTATTACGTGCATAATTAATAATTTTAATATTTGCTCCCCCGCGGGCGCCTCTTTTCGAAATTTGTGTCTTCGGGCCTGGTAACACAATGGCCACCGTGACAGAGTGTTTGATGCAGGACAGAGTTTTTCTCTGGTGGCCCTATCTGGGCTTTTCTTAAATTTGCGGTGACCGACACGAAATAATCCCCATTGGTGATCCCTTCTCAAAAGGCAACCTCCGCGCAGCAAAAAGGTCTATTGTGCACAAGGAGATCTCGCGTGAGGAAAATGCTCAAAAGGGGGATCTTTCAAAGAATGAAAATTTTCCGAGCGGTAGTGAATGCAGGGTAGTGTGTAAAACCCCAACCCCACGGTCCCCGGACCCCATAAACCTTTTTCCTCATTTTCCATTATTTATACCGAAAAAAACACCACTTTTGTTGATGTAAGGACAGAGCAAAGTCCCTAAATGTTGCACATTTGTAAATGACCGATTCACTGAAAGATTTATATTTACAAAAATATTTTGATGAAGACGGACCTCATTTACTGAATTTGCCGACTGTTCAAATTTGACCAGAAGCGGATCCAGGGGGTCCGGACCCCCCCTTTTTCACCCGAAGCAACCTTTTCTAAGGGGTTTTAGACTTAATTTTGCGGCCTGGACCCCCCCCCCCCCTTTTTTTTTTAGGATTTTCATGAGTCCTCCGGCCTGGGTTGGACCCCCCTTTTCCTAAATCCTGGATCCGCCCCTGTTGACAGACCCCAGCAACCACCGCTCATATTTTTATTTATGACTAAAAGAGGACAAAAATAGCACTCATGTCACACACTGAATATAATATTTGTTATTTTAAATGAAAATATAATAGTGCGGACACAGTGGGGGAGATTTAATTTAAAGTGCACTAACAGTTGAGCGGACCTGAGACTGATATATCAGAGCACTTCCACATAACAACAGGTTTCGTGCTCCGTTCATAACAACCATGCAATTTTAAAGTTGGCAATAATATAAATACCGAAAGGAATTGTTGATTACTTGCATTTCAAGCAACTACAGGTTCCAAAATAATGATTTTGTAAATGTTTTAAATTATAATACTTTTTAAAACGCTACACAAATGAAATAAATAGCAAATATAAAATTATGAATAAAAACTGAGACAGAAATGTAAAAATACAGATACAAACACCATAATAAATCACAAATGTGTCATGGCTAGACGTGATGTCAAATATATGTATGTACTAAAGAAATGGTAAAACAACGAGAAAACGGGGTCCGTGTAATCTGTGAGGTCCGTGCCCCAGGGTCCGTGTTTTTTTTATCAATTTTTGTTGCAAAACAGACTATTTTTTTATGTTTTAACCAAACATAATATAAAATATTACTTAAGATACGATAATGCTAAAATATCTGGACAAATTACCATGAAAGTTTAAGAATTACGAATTTTTCTTGGGTTCCGGGATCCGGAGTGGGATCCGGGTTTAACACACTGCCTGAATGCAGTGACTGTCTCACTGGAAAACATTGGCTCAGCTTTCAAACAGAAAGGAGTGCGTGATATTTAAAAATATATACAGCCATTAAATGTACCACATAATATAATGCTACCATGAACTTTTGCGCAACGGGATTGCCCGACCATGTGAGTGCTCAGTTTTTGTGCGCTATAACCGGAATGCAATTATCGAGATCATGTCTCGAGCAGCGCTGTACTGTACTACCATGCAAGATAACAGGTTCCTTTACTGGCGGATTCATGTGTGAATTTACATGTCTCCTCTGACACTACGGTTTGCCGTGATTTTTGACCTACATATGCTCCGGGTTTGTCCGAAGACATTCCACCATTCGGACAAGAACGTATTCGTCCAGGACATTCAGACTCCGACACAAGGTTACTTCAGAGACAGAACACTTATATACCAAATGTCGGATTCAAAGAGACAGTAACATTGTACACCCAAGACATGAAACCATGACAGCCTATTTGACATCAGAACTAAATGCTCGCCCAAAACCGTGTGTAGCACAGGTAATTGCTAGTTTAATTAATATTCACAAGAAATTCCCATGAAAATAAATAAAAAATTATCAACTTTATGGTAGGAGATTCCTTGAGCCATATAGAACATGTTTAATGGCGTAGCATAGATATTTAATGCAAATAATTTGCATAAAAAATTGGATTAGGACAGTGAGTCCATCGTGCGTTATCGTGGCTTATAAACTCAGTGTATTAGTTTTGTGACGGGCTTCCAGGGGGCATCCCAAACAGCAACCTGTTAAACTTAAGACGTCATATTTTTTCTAACATTATATCAGGGTGAGTGTTATATATGTGCTAACCCATTCATAATGCTCAGGTACAGGAATTTATGTAGGATTCATATTTTTCCTGAATAGCCTTTGAAATGAACTAATTCAAATAGTTTCTCACCAATATGAACAAGATATGATTTACCATTTTAAGAGCACCAGCACCCATTTAAAAAAGTCACCTACTTGCACTTGGGAATAGAATCATAACACCTTTCACAAGTGCTCATCTTTTCAGTGTACTAAAAGAAAGTCATAAAACCCACAATTGTGCACTTGTATTACCAGTGGTAAAAGACTGAAAACTTTAGTATGGAAACTGTAATTCAGTAAAGTTCTCTACTCTGGAATCTACAGACAGTTAAATCATTATTTCAGTAAATGAAAGGAAATTAATACTGACAAGATTTACTGTTTCTGTGCAGCTTCCAGAGTCATCACTGTTCAGGAACAAGATGTTGGCCACCTCAGTGTCAAGGTCATCAGTCTCTGAGGATCGCATTGGTGGGGACTCAGCCATTACGGTCTCCAACTCTTTTGCACAGATTGGTGATGGCATTGAAGTTTCATTCCCAATCTAAATTGAAAAAAAAACAGGGAAAATGGTACAGCATTTCATATATGAATACACAGGATAAATATATAAACATCTTATACAAATATCATCCTTTCTCCCACTTCAACAATTAAGCAAGGTTAAGTACTTTACAAGTGGGTTTTACAAAGTTTGTGAATGCTTTAGAGTTGTAACATATCTGAAATCTTGGCTTGAACTTTCAAGATCCTCAGACAGAGGTCTGTTCACAAAACATGACCTACTACTGAATGAATAAATATTGAGAGGTACAAGGTCACTGACCCTGTCAGCTCATCATTTTATAGGCCACCAGATGATGTTTCAAAGACCCTATAATTGTATCAAATTTGTCCTACTTGATCATGTGATGTCATGTTTCAATTTATGTACAGATAAATCTGGAATGTAGTCATCCATCATCATATTCCTTGCATAAGAATTAACAGGAAGCATTTCTAATTAATTTAATGTTATTCTGCATGATGCACTTTTTTATTGTCACAATATATATATAGTTTTTATGCAGATTTCCATGTGACCTATAGAATAAGCTAAAACTGGAGAAAGATTTTCAAACAGTCTGAAAATCAAACTTCTTAACTTTTTTCAGAATTTCTTTTCATTATCCAGAACTAAATGAATTTTTATAACCTTGAACTTCAATGATGAATGTTCATGAAATCTTGTGTTTTCAGAATTGCATGTAAATTCTGATACATTAACACACCTTAATATTTCTTAGGATTTTGTTAATGTAGTTTATCAACGAGTCTTGGCAATAACAAAAAGCACAATGTAGTCAAAATTTGACAAGATTTTTGTGAATTACTAATCTGTAATAAAGGAATGAGGCAGACCTGACATATTACAATGAAACCATAAACAAATCTGGCAAACAAGGAAAGGATTAAATATCTGAGAAAACAGTGTTCTTTCACATTATTTTGATGTGGTGGTCATTTGGTCACATGCACAAAATGAAACTTTTTAAAAGCTGTTAACTGGGTTATTCATAGGGTATATAATATGGAAAATATATAGAGTTCAGTCAAAGGAGGATTTCAAAGGTTGTAAAATATACTTGTTGGCTTTAGCAATGAAGCCTTTCATATCACATAAGGCCTTGTGACCCTAATTCCCTGTATTGCTCAACTTTGTTAGCTGGAGTTTAAGAGAACAATCATCAATATTTGATGGGCACCTGTCAGTTAAGGAGACCACAAAAAGTCCTGTATGCACCATGAAGTTATCAGAACAGCATTCGGAATACAAATACAATGCGTGCTTGTTTTGTGACAACTGCTTCTGCCTTGTAATGGTTATTATACATCGTGCTTACCACCTGACATAATTCGGCACACAAGGACTTCTTCTTCAGTGGAGTCTGTGTTGGTATAAGGTCCTCCTCACTGGCAACCTTTGGTAACTTCATCCCCTGGGGCTGTCTGAAATGAGGTAACCATCAGGGCATATGTAATGGTAAGGGCTTTGTACAGTATGATATTGAGACAGTAAACATTATTCAGAGCCAGATGGAGCCAGTTGCTGATTCAGATAAATAATTGCTGTGAGTGCTGCATTACCAAGTCGATTGACCAAGTCAGCTAGGGTCACAGGTGTACAATTATTCTCATATAACCCCCACCAGTGTAGTGCAAAAACTTTTGTTTTAAATGTATTTCCTTAATTGTAAAGCTGTTTCCATTCCATTGTTTGAATCAAGGAGTAATCCATAATGCCATGTAGTGGAAATGTAATGTTTTGGTCAAACAGTTTGACTTGAAATTGATCCACAAGCCAATTCCGGACAGACAAATGGACAGACAGTCAAACGGACAGACACAAAAACGGCAACAGGACAACTACCCCCTGGACAATTACCCCCCGGACAATTACCCCCCGACAATAACCCCCTGGAAAATTACCCCCAAGGAAAATTACCCCCTCGGACAACTACCCCCCAGGCAATTACCCCCCCCCCCCCCGTACAATTCCCCCTGGATAATTACCCCCATGGTATAAGTCACACATTTAAAGTACATGTTATACATTTAAATATATTCTTTGTTGCTAATGAGTAGCACAGAATCCCAAAGAAATAAATAAAATTAATTGCAAACAAAAAATAAAAAGAAAATCACTTTAGATAATAATATCATGCTATTACTTATTATGATATTACTTATAAAGACTGGTAAGAATGGATCAGAATGAATGGTATTCCCTTTTTGAATGGAATTATATTGTAAGCTTGCGGGTGGTTATATGGACCATAGGTTTTTAAAGGTTTTGTTTTACAACTTGCTAATGTACAACAAATTTCATATAATGGACTTTTAACCATATATTTACAATTTCATTTACAATACACAATACAATCATCTGAGAGGCATTGTCTAGAACTAGTAAACAGCTACTGAAAACTTGATGTGATGTATTTTTATCTGTTTTTACAATATACATGATGTATGCACCTATGCTTGGTTTGAAATATTATCATCGGTATTTGTTTTACTTGCAATCGGAATATTTTACTTTTAGTTTGAAAGTGTTATTATACCATGGGGGTAGTTGTCCAGTGGGTAGTTGTCCAGGGGGTAATTGTGCCGGGGGGTAATTGTCTGGGGGGGGGGGGGTAGTTGTTTGGGGGTAGTTGTCCAAGGGGGTAATTGTCCTGGGGGTACTTGTCCGGGGGGGGGGGGGGTAATTGTCTGTGGAGGTAATTGTCCAGGGGGTAATTGTCAGGGGGTAATGGTCCAGGGGTAATTGTCTGGGTGGTAGTTGTCCTAGAGCCAACAAAAACAGAGGCGTTACTATATCCCCTTTGCAAGGGGATAATAAACTGGTGCAATTAAAAACTAAATTCTATATACTCAGATACATATGTTATATTGCAAATGTATAAAATTTATAATCTTGAAAAAAAATTGATGTAATGAAAAGAATGAGGATCTTAATTGTCCAATTTTCATTAGTTTCCTGTCCAAGCAAAATATGAAATAAAGTGATTGGCTTTATTTATCCATCTCTCTGTTTTTAAATATTTATATGAAAAATGAGTAAACTTTTCCTCCTGTAAGCACTGTTGCCTTAAATTTCATTTCCTGTGTTTATATGCAGAGGTCATGTAACTCTCACCATTAACTCCCTGAATTTGTGACTGTATGACACAATATCTCTTTAGTCTTGACAAGGTACATTATTGTGATGCCCACTATGTCTACATATTACACAATATTGACATAATTTCTGGCATGTACATAGGTACCTATGGACGAATAGTTATACAAAATATTGAAGTATCAATATATCTGATTCATCTTGTTCTTGCTTACTGAGGCTGACTTTGGGATGGGGTTCGGAGAAGGGAAAAGTGAGGGCAGCACGAAGGTGGATGTAGAAATATTCTATTGTAATGTTTTTCATTTATATTAGAATATGAAAAGCTAAGAGGAAAGGGGCCCTTCTACTTGGTTATAGTAAAGTTCTAAATATATGATTGGAAAACTAATACTCTGACAAGACTGTCATGAAGAAAAACAGTAAAAGTTTTGAGATACTGTGATGCATATGAAAATTTACAGATGGACAGGCAAGTGGACAGAATTGACTAATACCTTTATTTCACTTTCATGGGAATAATGCATTTAAGTTTATATATAAGCCTATTTTTTTAGCATATCCAATTTTTTCATTAAGTTTTTATCTGAATCATTTTTCTTATTTACAAGTTTTATAAATTTTTTATAAAAAAAAATGAAAATATAAGTTAAAATATTAGAATTGTTGCAAAAGTTGCAATCATTATATATACAGAGTAAAAAAATGAAACTATAAGTTAAAATATTAGAATTTTTGCAAAAGTTGCAATCATTATATATACAGAGTAAAAAAATGAAACTATATTAAGTTAAAATATTTGAATAAATATTGTTGCAAAAGTTGCAATCATTATATATCCAGAGTGTAGCTCATATTGGGTCATATTATGCATACATATATATTTTATAATTTCTTAATCATAAATGTTTAAACTGAATTTAAAAGAAAATAATGCCACAACATGGCATCTACAAGAATATTCCTTGAATCACTATTAAAAAGTTTTGCACATTGGAGTTTTCAGTACATGCTTAATTTTATTCACCAAAATAAAATAAAAGATTCAGTAAATTTGATAAAATAAAACATCTTTTCAAATAAAGTATACACACTGTTGGTTGAATGAGGAAAAACAATATCACTGTGCTAATTACTATCCAAGTTTTAATTTATTACTGGAATTAATAGTCAATTTCACACCTGGTGAAGTTTTTACTCTTCTGAAGTAAGGAATTACTTATCTGATGATGAACATCCACACTTTCATAGCAATACACCACTTTGAAGACACAATTAAATGTACCCCTGGTGGTACAATACAAAATCTAAAATGTAGCATAGCCTAGAATAAGAATGAATCAAATACAGAAAATAATAACATTCATCTAGTTAATGCACCGTCGGGGGGGGGGGGGGGGGGAGTGCAGGGCAGAGGGGAAGCCTGCTGGTAGTGGCCAAGCTGAGCCAAGGCAAGCTGCCTGGGGTGGGTTACATAATGCAAGTGAAGGCTGTGCTACTAGGTGGGCTAGATGTAAACAACACTTGACATGGTGTATGAAAACTTGAATAAAAGCTATTCTTTCCAATCAATTTCTTTGAAATTTCAGATTTTAAAAGATTAAATCCTTATGTATATATGCTGTGAAAATTAAATCAACAGTGCTTACAGGGAAAAAACGTGCCATTGCCAATTTGGAAAAAATTTAAGGTATTGATTTTTTATTTATGCTAATAACTTGAAAAATTTGCAAAATTCAGATCTAATATTGGGTGAACAATTGAATCTTGATTAAAGTTATATTCCAGAAAAAAAAGTCTCTAGGTTCAGCAATTCTCATGTTAGGTGAATAAAAATATTTCCTGATTTTTTTAAAATTGCATTATATTTTGGCCCATAACTTCAAAATAATACCCAATACTGACCTAAGTTTTGGTATGTTCATAGAAAATGTATGAAAGAATGTGAATACTAAATATGATCAAAAACAGATCAGTGGTTTTGATATTAGGCAGCCTTGAGGTGTAACAATGGCTTTTTTTATGGAAAACGGAGGTTTTTCCTTAATATCTTGAAGGAACGAAGTCCTAATGACCCAATTTTCGGTATGGTAGGAGATTTTTGGGGACATCTAAAATTATGCTAACAGCCTGGGGAGCATAGAGATGTGCACTGAATGACCTAGAGTCATCAAAGTGGATGGCTTGACAATGTAAGGGAACACAACAAGAGCCTCCAAAAAAATTAAAAAAATAGCCTAATTTTGCAGCTTTTATTTTCAGATTTTAACAGATTAAATCCTTATGTGTACATGCTGTGAAAATTAAATCCACAGTACTTACAGGAAAAAAAAAACGTGCCATGGCCAAAGTTGGGCAAAATTTAAGGTACCAATTTTATATTTTTGCCAATATTTAAAACAAGGGACCCATGGGTCACGGCGTTAGCTATTATATATGATAAAAAATATGATTTAGAAATGAGGAACATGCTTGTTTTGTGTGGAAATAAATATAAGCTGTATTATTAGTTGTGGGTGTTAAGCGTATGTATGATTTCATAGTATCTTTGGAGACAGGGAAGAGGATTGATTTATTTGATTAACAAATGGAGTGCTATTGTCACACAGATTTTGACTTGGCCATATAACTTATAAGCAGAACATATAATATAAGAGTTTAACTATTTATTAAAAATAATTACAAATTGTCCCAAATATAATTTTTATTAAAAATAATAAGAGAATCGTATGATTTTTTAAAATAAAATACAACTGAAATAAATATTAAAATATTATCAAAGAATATATTCATGAATGCATTCATGAATACATTTTGAAAGTATTTGCACTGGTATTCATATACTTTCATTTTTACCTGAATTCCCATTCTTATGCAAGAAATTTTATAATGGAGTACATATTCATATTCGTATTCAAATACATTTGCAATGTATTCACACCATGTCTGGTATTTATTCAGTTTTCACCAAACAATGACGTTGAGAATCCAGAATATACAAAATTCACAAATTTAAATAATGATCATAAGTACCTGGTTTTACGGCTTTAATTTATATTAAAAAAATTTAATGTAATATATTCATTTTGGACTATTTTCACATCAATGTACATACTAGGCTCAGTAGGAATCTAGATTAATATTTTCAACTGCATCTTTGTCTATTATTAATATCCTTCATATGATCCCTAATGATTAGTAATGAATAATATGATTTATTTTTTATCATTAAAATTTCACTGAAAAATACCATAGGTGACTGCATGGTGTTATTTGGAATACGTGACATTCTATCAATCGATACAAGATTCTTATATCATCAGTAACTGCAAGTTAATTTCCTGTTATTATCAACTAACAAATTCCTTTTCTATTTTTCTTTAATTTGTTATTAAAAACCAATAAAAATTTATTAATTTATTGTTTATTGTTATGTTGTTAGTTAAAACTACAAGATGAGTTGGGTTGGACACCTGGATCAACTGTGGCTGGCCATAAGCTGCCTGGCTGCCCCAGGATATGCCTCCTGTCAAGCGTGCATAATTTGATAAGAGGTCAACAAGGTGAACATAAATGTGACTCAAGAGGGGCTGGGGAGAGCTAAGGTCTGACATGGTCTCATAAAAACATTAATAAAAGCCAATTTCTTTCAGCTTTCTAAACTAAAAAGCTGAAATCCTTATGTGTGCATGATATGAAAATTATATCAACAGTGCTCACAGGAAACAAACGTGCCATGGTCAAAGTTTGACAAAATTTAAGGTACTAATTTTATATTTATTCTAATAACTTATAAAATTTGAAAAATTCAGAACTAATTTTGGGTATTCAATTGAATCTTGATAAAATAATGTTACATCCCTGACAAAAAATCTCTAGCTTCAGCAATCCTCTTGTTAAGGGAGTAAATATATTTCTTGATTTTTTACAAAGTGCATTATGTTTTGGCCCATAACTTAAAACAATTACGCAATACTGACATCATTTCTGGCATGTGCATAGAGAATGTATAGAAAAATATGTATATTATATATGATTACAGTCAGATCAGTGGTTTTGATATTAGGCAGTCTTGAAGTGTAACAATGGGTTTTTAATGGAAAAATGAAGTTTTTCATTAATATCTCGAAGGTATTAAGTCCTAGTGACCAAATTCTTGGCATGGAAGGGGATTTTGGAGACATCTAATTGTATGCTAAATTTTAGGAACTGAGAGCTGAAGCTGGGGAGCTGAGCTCTTGCAAACTGCATAACACTAGCTTGATGTAAACAATATGTTACATGGTGCTTGAAAACTTGAATATAATCTACAGTTTTTTACCAACTGGTTTCAAATTTTTGGTGATAACAGACAAAATGCTAACTAAAACAAGCTGTGAAAATTAAATCCACAGTACTCACAGGAAAAAAACGTGCCATGGTCAAAGTTGGGCAAAATTTAAGGTACCAATTTATTATTTTTGTTAATATTTAAAAAAATTTAAAAGATTTTGATCTAATTTTGGGTATACAATTTAATTTTGATTAATTTAAGTTATATTACTGGAACAAAGTCCATAGCTTTAACATGTTTTGTGTTAAGTGATGAAATATCTTTCCTGATTTTTTACAAAATGCATTATGTTTGGGCCCATAACTTTTTTAATTATACAATACAGACACAATTTCTGGCATGTACACAGAAACTATATAGGGGAATATTTATGGTAAATATGAGGAAATACAGATGAGTAGTTTTGATATTAGGCAGTCCTGAAGTGTGAAAATAGGTTTTTAATAAAAAAATTGAGGTTTTTCCTTAATTTCTCAAAGGAATGAAGTCGCAAAGACCCAGTTTTTGGCTTGGTAGGAGATCTTGGGGACATCTAACATTATGCCGAATTTGGATTCCTAGGTCATATGGTTTCAAAATGTGCCACATCTACGGACGGACAGACGGACGGACAACAGACCACGACTATAGCTCAGATGACTTATAATCAGCTGAACTAAAAATTGAACAGATTTTGATCTAATTTTTTTGTATAAAATTTAATTTTGATTAATTAAAGTTGTATTACTGAAAAAAAGTCCCTACCTTTAACACTTTTGGTCTTAAGTGACCAAATATCTTTCCTGATTTTTTTACAAAGTCCATTATGTTTGGGCCCATAACTTTTTTAAATTAAATAATACTGACTTAATTTCCGGCATGTACATAGGA
Source organism: Sipunculus nudus (assembly GCA_026874595.1). NCBI lineage: Eukaryota > Metazoa > Annelida > Sipuncula > Golfingiida > Sipunculidae > Sipunculus > Sipunculus nudus. The sequence continues at coordinate 83,943,024 of CM049311.1, read as the reverse complement.
ACTATATACAGGAATATTTATGGTAAATATGAAGAAAACCAGATGAGAGGTTTTGATATTAGGCAGTCCTGAAGTGTAAAAATAGATTTCTAATAAAAAATTGAGGTTTTTCCTTAATATCTCGTAGGAACGAAGTCCTATTGACCCAATTTTTGGCAAGGGGAAATTTTGGGGACATCTAACTGTATGTCGAATTTTAGATTCGTAGGTCTAATGGTGTCGAAACGTGCCAGTCTTACGGACGGACATCAGGACGGATGGACTGACAGACGGACAGACAGACAGACGTACAGATGAAGGACAATGGACCACGAATATAGCTCAGATGACTTATAGTCAGCTGAGCTAAAAATGTGACTATTGTACCTTGATCTGACAGCAGGTACAATGTTTTTACAGTCACGGTCATTTTCTGTGGTCTGTCCGTAAGCAAAATAAATATATTAAACTTTGGAGTCAACCTTGATTCTTTACCATGATACATAGCAATTTGTCTATCCCTGCTGAAGGCCAGAGTCATTCATTGGTATTAGGACTGCCTTTGTTGTAGCAAGCAGGGCTAACCTGTGATCCAACCATGGAGCAACTGTATCTTTAAACAGATTTTTCTGTGTAGCACACACTAAAGCATGATAAAGTCCCTGGCCAAAGTTTCTTAAAAATGAAATATATCTGGCTTAAGGCTACTTTGGATCGATTTCTGTCCAAAGAGGGTTGGTTTTGGTTTTACCATGATCTCTTGGGGTCAGTCCACTCTCCAGATAGCACTTGCAGCTGGAGAACAGTTTTTCTTCTTTGTTGCCCAAAACAAAGCTGAATAGGTTCACCTTTGACCCCTTCCCCTTTTACATTCCTTAAAGAGAACTGTTGATGGGGTGATCAGTGACATCTCAACCCACCCTGCCCGAGCCCACACTGGCTGTCATCTGACTTCCTTGTCACTGCCATTAAGGCTTTAAACTCCAATAACGCCCCCCAGGGCGCGCGTTTGTCACGGGCCTGTAGTTCAAAGGCGCCCGCCCGGGCGCGCTAAAGCCCATTTTACATACCCGTAATTGGGGCAAGTTTTGGGGGTGAAATGTCTATTGTCATCCATCATATTTGTACTTAAATGAAAGAGAAAAACGTCAAGTGTTGTTCTAACATGTGACCAAGATCCAAACTGGCGCGAACGCAGACTTGTTGGAAAAATATAAAAATGATTGACTTTCACTCACGTGGCCTTGTTACGTGGGCCCTGGTAACATGTCGGCTGCGAGAGTAAAATCAGACTCCTACGCTAAATTCATCAGAAATCGGTAAATTACCAAATGTTGGCAATCAATCCTGGTGACAAAATCAAGTGCAGTGTGTTTACAGATTTAACTTCCGTTAAACATTTCCAAGATCATATATTATCCCCTTTTTTATTGGTTTAACTTGTGACCAATGATCGCCGTCCGACTGACTGACGCGTCTGACAGACACCACGCACGTGATCTGCGTGACCTCCTTACTGTGTCATGTACTGGCACTGGAAAACCATTTTTAACCGATATCATATAATAAAATGAGTATTTATTTTAAATATTAACATATTTTCTTAACTAAAAATATATGGCACATAGCAAACTAAATTTTAAAAATATAACCTATTATTATATGAATTGAAGTAAATAATTTTTTTTTTTTGTAATACGTTTGCCTATAACAGGCTATTCATTGTTGTAAGGAATAGTACTGCGTTATAAATGTTTGTACCTTTAAACATAAAATCTGATCACTAATACCAGAACTTATAACTCCTTTTTATATTTCATCCATGAAAGTTTCTCAAATCGGGTTCATTCGCCGCCTATATTCATAAAAAATACATAACGTATACCGCAGACTGCATATATATCGCATAAACCGTACGTGCACCCGGTATAAACGCCGCTTTATATTGATATCGCTCTCAAAACCCAGTCAACGCTTGCATGCATGGCCCAGGGGTTATATATGGAAAATGTGTCGTGGTCATGATAATCCTTTAAAGTCATACGGCGGAGTCAGTCTCAGTCATGATACATGCAAGAAAATGAATAAAATGCATTCGCCAATCTTAAATTAGAAGCTATAGCGTATATATATAGTGACGGTGACACAGTGAAAGTAAAATATTAAGACCAAAGATGCGGACTTTCGATATGCATGCGCATGGTGTATTCAAAATGACGATCGAGAAATCATGCAGGTGGACAAATTAGACTGAAATCTAATTGTACCTTTCCACTGCTGTAAAATAAGATTTAAAAGACGCAGGTATACAAATATATCTATATTGCAAAATGTTTGATGGCTTTGTCTCAAACTTGCCCCTTTCGAAGACCTAAAATACCACAGGGTGTCGGCTTCTATTTTTACCCACCGACCTTGTCATTTTCACGTTTGATTGACAGTTTTATTAGCACAAGGAAATTTTCCTATCACACAGAAGATTTTAGCGGAAAGACAGCACACAACATGTGGCCAACCAGACGGGGATTCGGAGTGAAAATTACTAATTTAAATTGGCATCAATTACATTAATCATCAAAGGATAATGACATCATTTACAATGTTCGGGAACCGAACGACGTGTATAATTGCCAGGTGTAGGTCATGGTCCGCGTCTCTACAGCTGACAGGACTGGTGAATACAAAATAAATAAATAAACAAACACCCAAGAGATCATAACTTATTAGAAGTTTTTGGAACATTCCAGGTGCTTCTTAAGAATTATTGAATTGTTGCTGCATATTGTTTTATAATTAACTGGAACTCTGCCTCTCCGTGAAATCACCTTGCAGCCTGGGGAGACCGCATGCTTTCCTGCTAAAGCTGAAGTTTTATCAGCAGTGCATGATTTCTGACTATATGAGGGCCTAAATGTACAAAGTTGCATACGGAGGTTACCAGATTAGCTATATGATTGGAAGTTAGGTCTCGTGTATACATCTAGTTAACCAAGGAATTGTGCATCTCAAAATTATAAAATAAATTTCCTACTTTTCTTCAAGTGAAGTTGAATTAAATAAATGTAATTATATATTATATTTCCATTTTATATTAATTTCATATGACGTAATTATGCTTCATTTAAATGTCACTGAAATAAAGTGCAAATTGAAGACCTGGATAAGTAAATGCATGAAGATATGTAAGCCTACGTGCAATTTTCCTCTAAGATACCAGAATGTACTGCTATGAAATCATAGTAACTAGGCATGATTTTGATAAGCATTGTTGGACTTACGTAGGCCTATATATTTGAATAACTTAACATACATTAAAATGTTCTGTGAAAACATGTTTCTTTGGTGTTACTTCACAGTTTAGTATCGTTTTCTCACGTTTATAAACTTTGGTATTATGTGCATTATCCCCAATAGCACATTTTAAAAACACCTTTTCAACAATAAAAAATATTGATTTTCCGTTATTTTATATTCTTGTTAATAACAATTTGTTTACATTAATGTGCATAGGCCTATTTATTATATATATGTAATAAATTATTGTTCCACTAGTACTACCAGTGTTTTCATTGTTTCTGGTCCCTGCGGGAAAGAATCGATTCTAATGCATACATATTGCATGACGTGAGAGGATGTTTCCAGGTAACTCCCCCCCCCCCCCCCCCCCCCCCCCCCACAAAAAAAAAGAATAATCAGACCGCCAGTCGGCACAGCATCTCATGATGCTTCTTATAATAAACTCGCCAGACTCAGTCACGTGAACCATGTCCATTTAAAAGACTTTACAAAATAAACACGCCAGACCCAGTCACGTGAACCTTGCTGATGTAAAAGTAGATACGATTGGGTGAGAAAAGTTTGCAGCGTCAGTGCGTCACCGCTGGCTGAGGGATGACGCGGTAAAATTGGACCGTTCAGGAAAAAAACCCAAACAGACGTGTCGTCTTGCATCTTAATTGGCCAGTAAATGTTTTATTTATTTTTATTTTTTCGTTATATTGACTAGATATATAGGATAATTCTGTGACTAAAGTCTGCAAAACCGCCTCGTTAATGTACCTTGTGTGCTACATATTGCTAAATTCACTCATTATCGCTCAATCACCGTCAGCCGCGGAGGGGCGGTTACTTCAAAAGAAATTGCATGGATACCCTCAATTAAGAAAATAAGAGTTTTCACAAGTGCAAGACATATTTGTTTTGATTTTTTATTTCAAATTTTAGTACATTCGCACTGTTTCGAATGGGAAAGATTTGGATATATCAACGTTTATTTAGGCTAATCGTTGATCGAACCAAGTGCACACCTGTTTACCTGTCGCACCTGGATTTTTACAAGTGCAGATAAACGCGACAGACAAACTAAACAGCAATTTTATTATTGCTTCAAATGTTAACAAACAGGGTAGACACATTTTTCCAGATTTTATTTTAAAATCAGTCGGCGATTTGTTTTTGCCTGCACATGTAAAAATATATTAATTTGACATAAAAAGGTATATTACAGGTAACCAGATAATTAGTGCATTTCACACCCATAAATTATATATTTTGCACATTGGACAAAAGTAAATAGTTTTTATTGCAATGTCCCTTATAACAAGTATAATATATAATTTAAATTAAAAAAATGAGAATTTACCTTTATTTACCTGATCTTACCTGTGCAGGTGAGTAAACTTTTACAGGTAGAAATTGGCAAAATTGAAATCCACAAGTCTCGTGGCTGTGCAGTTAATTAAAAGATAGTTTCTGCATATTGTTTTAACTCCTTCAAAAATTTCCTCTCCACTTTTAAAATAAAAAGTTGTCTTTATATTCTGTACTTACAAAGGTAATTAAATCTGTTTAAGATCAAAGGTATCATTTCAGGTAACCCAATAAATAGTGCAGTTAGTACCTATAATTCATAAATTTTACACATGGCACTCAAAATTAAGTTGTATGTTTTTTTTCTCCCTTATTACATGTATAAAATATATACTTCATTAAAAAAATAATTTACCTGTATTTACCTGAACTCACCTGTACAGGTGAGTATGTTTTTATGTGTAACCGTAACCAAAATTATCAATTTATGTTTTACATGTCTGAAAAATCAAAATATAATGGTTTTACACAGTTGACACTTGTTTATCCATATTCTTCTCAGCCACTTTTCAGCATGATTTTGTCACTGCCACAGGTAATTAGATCAGTTGAAGAACAAAGGTACTATTCACATAGGTAACTTAATTACTGTATTAAAAGCACCTGTTCTTATATAAAAAAAAATTATACAGTCCATAAATAGAGAAGGTATTAATTTATAGTAACTATATTGATGAACAAGGTGTTTGCTAACATATTCAGAAAAAAAAAATAATTTACCTTTACTTACCTGTACAGGTAAACATATGTGTTATATGTTAATAATCATAGAATGTGCTCTTTGGGTCAGCAAGCTTTTCAGGTGAAAAATATTTGATTTCCACAGAAAAATCTAATTTACTTGCACATTCTGGTTCGTTGGTGGTTCCCTTTCCAGTATTTAACCAAATCATTTACCTTTTTCTTACCATTAATTAATAATTACCTTAGAGTGAAAAAAATCCTTACATTTCCCTTTTTTTATCAAAGGGTTAATGGGTTACCTGAACAGGATGAAAGGGGTCATTTTGGTGATATACCAGTGAGTGGAAATACAGTTAGTACAGATTTACCTGTTTTTACCTGTATATACCTTAGTTACATACATATCAAACCAGGTATATAGAAAATAAATAAAATAACATGATGGACATATACCTGACAGTAAAAGCTGAAAATTTCACAAAGATACCTTTAACGGTTACAGAGTTAATGTCTCTTATATAGATTCATGTCAAAATGTGGAAAAAATGCAAAATAAATCTGAACAGTAGGAGTGTGACAATCCACAGGCTAATCTGAACAGTAAAGGGTTAATTATTAATTTTACATTGTTCAAAATAATTAATAAATTAATTAATAAACTATAATACTGACAAGTCAGGAAGGGAACCACAAAAGGCCCATAGCCATCAGGTGCATGCTAAGTGATGCTATAAAGTAACAGAATGAATGCTGGGTTGCAATTTGTGAAAGCTTGATTGTTTTGGATGAAAACTTTGGTTTAAAATAGGTCTGCAAGGTTTTTAAAGAAGTGGGTCCTGTGACCTTGACCGTTAACCTTGTGACATAAAAACTAAAAGAATACCTACCCTATTGGTAGGAGAGTCCTATATGGATGATGGGAGGGAATGGACTTTGATATTAGTGTCCAGAGGAGTTCTGTAACAATGACCCTGATCTTGCGAATCCAAAACCAACAGGGTTCTTACTTAAGTGGTTGGATAACAAGTTTGCCAACCCAATAAGTTTCCCAAAACTGGGGTACCAACCAGAAAAAAAATTGTGGATGGCCAGTGATACTATATGGCTTCCAATATTTTAAGCCATGCTCTGATTGATATCTTGTATCAATGACTAAATATTATACAGAATTACCAATATCATATAACAGAGCCCATTGTGTCCACAAGTGTCAATTGCCTTTCCCAGTCAATAAAGTTAAGGACCCCTTTCTTGTGAGCAATGATAGATACTTACTTCACTTGAGCTTCATGTTGTAAATGAACCAACTGTTCTTGTAACTCTTTTTCTTCCTGTTTCAGCACCTACAATTACAAATTACTCTCCGTCCTGTTCTGTTCATTTACAGTGGGCCGTGTTTCAAAATTATTTCCTAAGCATTCACAAAGACAATAATTTGGGTTACAAACACATGTATATAACAGAACAGTCATCACTGAAACCTGAACAGAGAGTTAACTGAAACAGGAAAGTTTGAAATTTTAAAAGAAAGATTTTACCAAATATTATTGATTATAGTGACCATAAGCAAGGGGAACATTGATGCCATCTGGCTTGTAAAAGAAAAACTAATTTTCACATGGCAGAACATTGCAAGAGAAATACATACAGTTCTACCAAACCTAAACCCAATTTAATTCTGTACCACAAACAAAGATGGAAATCCACACTGTCTTAATCTGAAGGTTGCTTTATATTTCTCTCCAAGGAACTGCCAAAGGCTCCGGTATACACAGCAATAGTTTTACATGTAGAGTTCATAAAAAAAAGAAACATAGTTAAAATACCATTGCCTAGAAGGATCTATTCTGCACTACTTGTCTTTCCTGAATCATGATTCTGTGGCCATTCTTCTAATTTTGTACTGATAAATTCCAAATTTACCTCTGTTGTCTCCTTGTATTGGCTGACCATTTTTTCTAGTTCTTCCACCTGGCCTAATTTCTAAATAAAGAAATGAAATGAAGATTAAAAAGACAATTACAAATAATTAAATATGACTACATGTGAATTCACTGAATGGTTCTTAACACATTCATATTCTGAAAGTTTAGTGCTTATACTAACAATGTTATAAAAATATATTAAACATCTTCTGTAAAGTTTTATAAGGAATCAGCTGTATCAGTAGGTAATAACCTAGTACATGGAAAAAAATTACTTTATATTTCTTTAATTCAGGCCTTGACCTAGGCTAAATTTATATCAATTTCATTCCTTTTGGGAGCAATATTTAATTTGAATAAGCTGCAGAATCATGGTGGACTGAGACATGGCTTCAATTAGTCTATTAAGTCACTTTGAAAGAATAAAGAAATACTAACGTGAAATAATACTTTGAGCTAAGTGTGTCTTCAAAACATGTTCATGATGTGTCAATGGGTCTGGTAAAGATATACCAAGAAGTAAGACAAACCCACCTCAGCAATTTCTGTATCCTTCTGAGATGTTATTTCTTCTAAAAACACCTTTTGTTTCTGAAACAAAACAAAAATAAAATGACCAGTGGCCAAAAAAACTCAAACAAATGCAAGATGTAACCTCAAGATGTTACTTGCTGGATGAACCCGTAAGTATGTTCAATCTTAGACACAAACTAGCTCATAACAAAAGTGCTGAAAAGACCCTACCTTTGTGACTGTAAACACCTGACCCAAAGGCACACACAGAGAACTTATAAATCTGCATTCTTAGGAAAGCAAACCTCAATCATGTGAAGGGGGGGGGGTCCCTTTTGTGGGATGCTCCCAAAACTTTTTTCCCAGGTTCATTTGTGCACAAGTGATTGTACATTTGTGAATATTCCTTTATGACATTACCAAATCCAAATCATGTGCCAGATCCACAATAGATCATAATCATTTCTTACTTGGTCCATACCTGTAATGCGCTAAAAAGATTTATGAGATTCCGTTCAAGACAGCTTGAGTTAAATTGTGAACAAACAACAAAAACACATGCACTATATATAACACGCATGAAAGCGTATGAATGCATACCCTACTAGGGAAGGCAATTATTCAACAAATATTACTGCTGTTTAAATGGATGGACAATTTGTAACAAAGCAGCACAATTACATAAATATCATTAACAGCAGAGCCATATTTTTTTTCAAGAACTGAACATATGCTGGACCGCAAAAAGATAACAAAACATTAATACCAGTGCTGATTATCAAAGGTACAACTGTTACAAAGATATAACTAAATCCATGACAAGAGCTATGTAAATGCCATCCAACCTGACATGTATTTACCTGGTAGTCCTGCTTAATGTGTTGTGATATATTTTGGTGGTTTGAAATAACCGAGTAATTACCGCCACCTAGTTCACCAAAAATGTGATTCCTGGGATAATTATCTCATTCTGATGAAGAACGCTCTTAAGAGTTGGTGTGTTATGGGGTGACATAAAAGCAGACCAAACTGTCTCACTAGTGAAGCTTGCTTTTCTAGCGAAGTGGTTGGAACGCGGACATGTGCGCCACAGACATGGGGTTCGAATCCTAGATTGGCCCAATGTTTTCCCCTGAGCAATTTGTCTTTGTAACAAAAGCAACATGGGCTGCATGTTCAACCTGCTTCAAGATTAAATATCTAATCTGAACACTTTTGGATAATTAGAGAAGCATAAATTGACTGAAATTACTTACTTTACTCTCTGACAACTCTGTGAGGGTTTCTTGGTACTGTTGCTGTGCATACTCAAGATCACAGGAATACTGCAATACCTGTTTATTTAGAGAAAAATAAAATTAGGAAAGCTTTTTTTGAAAGACCTTGTCAGGACAAAATTTTTTTAGTTCACATTCAGCAAAGAAACAGCAGAGTTTCATCCCAACATAATATTTTAAGATTCTACAAGACAAGAGGATTTTACACTGTTGTCAATTAGTTAAATATTTAATGGGCAATAATAAGAAAATAAAAGGCAACGATTAAATGCAAACAGGTTCATGAAAACCATATATATTTGTCAATAAATATTATTATCATAATACAAACATTTCAAATTCTGTCATGCAAAACACTAGGCATTTATCATATTAACTAAATACCCAAAAATACAAGAAATATACTATCAAAAAAATTAAAATTGCAGCACGTGTGTTTAAAATGCAGTGGATCAAAAGAAATTTGTGTTCATTCAAAATAAAGCTTATGAAGTATCTACAAGAGATAGATCAATTTAAAAAAGATGTATCTACACAGTGGGCTTTATGGTTTATGGTTCCCTGAAAATAACAAGACCAACTTTAATTATCTTCCAGTTACTCAGATTTAATACTTGTAAATGAGTAAATACCATCATCATGTATACAGAGGATGTTTTGATAACACATGTGCAAATATGGAAAATTTACAGATCACAGGAACAGTTTCTATGGCTCACTGAAAGGGGCTACCTGCCAAAATAACTGCTATACTTTTCCTTTCTGTCAGCTGGAGAAAGGCTTCCATTTTTTTATGTTAATGTTGACTCTAGCAAATCCAGGAGAGCTCTATATTGCACCTTCAGTCCTATTTTACAATCTTTTTTGATGGAAGATTCAAAGAACCGATAAAATCCTGGGAAAGAGAAAACATATGGTGATCCCACAGGGTTACATTTTTAGTACAGCTAAACACAAACATGAGGCATTGAGTGTACTGCCACACCCCATCCTATATGATACAGTTGTTCACACCTGGCTTACCAGGCATGACAGCCAACCACTAGACAGTGAATATCACATCCTTTTGAATATATACACTGCTCATGGGCTTTACCCATGTGTTTTTAGTCACTCTGCACTACTTCATACACCTGGTCTGCAACATCCAGGTTAAGTCTGTATTGAAAATAGGGTGGAGGTTCCATAAGGACACATGGATGTGACACAAAGGTACTCCAAGGACAGTGTCATTGCAGAATTTAGCTGTGGAGTGAGATCATTGGCAATCGGGCATGTATTGGCTGACTGTTGAATGGAATAACGCTTTTTTGCGACCAAACCCTGATCCCCAATTTCAGTTGGATACAACAAAACTGTAACTGTTGCAGGGTCATGATTGGCCTAACCTTGTCTTCAAGCTGGCCTACTGACTGCTCCAGGGTGGCCTTCTCTCTCTCCAGTACATTCAGCTGACAGTTGAGGGAGTTCAGGGTGTCCTCAGTGCTAGCCAGGGATGCTTTCAACCCTTCATTTTCTGCCTTCATTTCCTGGTGTCTTGCTGCAATTCCCTGCTGACTGATCAGTGTTTGTTCTCATAAATTTCCCACATAATGTCAAGGAATTTATACAAATTATTCATTATACAATCCCTTATAATAGTTTTACCACTAACACTATAGTGGGCAATCATTATAAAATATACCTTAAAAGTATGACTTATAATAATAATTTCTGCAAATATGTAAATGGCATGTAGTTGCTCTCTCACTCTGGCTGGTCAATATCTTGTATATATCCTAGCAACATTTTTTTTCTTTAAACAATTTTTGCTGAAGAATCTTAATCTAAAACAGACTAAGACACATCACAAAACATCTTCTGTTGTCTATTTTCTATCTGTCAAATCTTTACCTGTTGACAAGAAGTAAATATAAAATGTTATTTATGACCTGAAAACAATATCACTAGAACAATATTCAGAGATTCTGAGTAAATCTTAAGGACGAAATAACATGCAAATTTCCTAGACTGTTTTCCTTTGCCACTGATACTGCATATTAAAGCTGTTAATAATTTCTTTAAAATATACAACCTTGTAATCATTTAAACAACATGCAACTTAGTCACCTGTCTTACCTCTTTAGGGCCCTGTTAATTTCTTCATTTTCTGCAGTCAGACGAGAGACACTGTCTTCTGATGCATCCAGTTGATTTCTAAGCTGCTCATTCACATTTAGCAGTCTCCTGTTGTGTCTCTCCAGCTCTCTCACGTGCTGGGAAAGGTTGCGTCTTTCTCTTAAACACAGTTCAAACATGTCACTATAAGAGCATCTTCAGTTAAATGCTAAACAAGACCTACAGGCCTTATCCAAACCTGTGCCATGGTTTTTACACCAGGTATAATGCTTCAATTCTGGACCATAACTTTCCAAGTAGGCCTACATGTGAAACATTTATATGAACAAAGCAAGTACTAAACATTTTGTACTAGAACCAATTACAAAAACATATCACTGCTAAAATACAGGCATGGGTGCACACAACACAAAAACGATTGAAGCTGGCACCATAAGATGTAGCTATTCAAGATGTATACATATGCCCAAAATCAGGCTGATATATCAAACCCCTCCTGAGAAATTAGCAAGGACATACACTGTGCAAAAACTAATGTAGGTGGCAACACCTGTCTTGTGAACAAGAAAGCCATCAATGGACCATGGTCAAAATATCATGCCAATATATCAAACTTCTCTTGAGTTAGGTGCACTGGGCTGGCCAGACTGTGACGAAGACAGTTGCCCCAAGTGAACAGGAACCAATTGCTCTATGCAGCTACTTCACTGAGTGAACTCTTGATTTGCACCTGAATGCACTGATTGAACTCTTGACCTGTTGCATTATCCGACACAGTTGGCAGTCTGCCAAAGCTATAAATATATATATGACATATCTTTCAGATTGTTTTATCAAAACATTTACAATAATAAAAGCTGCAGTCCTTTCATTGTTAAAGGTCCAATAATTCTGCCAACAATCAAGCCAAAATTCACCAAACTTGGGCCATTTGAACAAACTTGAGAGAGATTGTTTCAGAGATTATTCTTGTGAAATATTGAATAATTTGGCTTGACAGTTTCAGAGAAGTAGATTTTTAAATTTATTTTCACCTTCCCTATAAAATCTAAAGTAAATGGGGGTAGCAAAAAAAAGTAAAATCCAACAGTTTTTCAGATGACCAAGTTTTTGCATAAAATTTGGTGATGATAGCTATTGCTGATTTTGACATAGTATGGGTTAACGTACAGATGACGGCCAACAGACAACGTTACACCATCGCATAAGCTTACAGATTTGCTTAAAATCATGCACTCTAACTTATCTCTAAGTGACTCTTACAAAACTTTAATTCCTTACAGAAATATCGAATTTTTAAAAATTGTTCTTTGCAAATGCCTTTACATTTCATAATCTCCCTTTAAGCAATTCTGCACTGATTGAAAACTCTATAAATCTGTCTTATTCAACTGAAACTGATACTTTTTGGCGAATTCACTGGCAAATCCTCTTGTACATCTCAGTAAGTAAACAAATACTGTGTTAACAACAATAACGTCAGAATAAAAACAATCTAGCAAAGCATTCATATTTCATATTATATATTATAACATATATGGAAAATATTGATACAAATGAATAATATAAAATTAAATTGATAAATATATCTCATTATGTAGTCTTGGTATTTTCTTCTTAATTAATCTGTCCATTTTTAATGGAAAACAGTTAATGTTCAAAGTTAACTCATGGTGTTTTTATGGATTAACAAAGCCTTACAAACCTAAACTTGAGATTACAGACTTGAATTAAAGCATTATCTACTGTTCCCTGAAGCACACATTTACTTGGAGCAGACACAGACTCACTCACAACCTGAACCCATTTTGATGTGAAATACATATTCATTATTTCAGCAGACCAACAAAGGTGTTAATATACTTACATATCTACTGCTGGTGATCCCATTATACGTGAGTTTTGTCGGTCTGATCCAATGACTGGTGATGATGTGAAGTGGCTTTTCTCACTGCTGGGGGCTTCAAACAAGGGACAGGTAAACAAAACACTTAATAAGAATCTATAACCCACAGGTAACAGTAAATATCGATGGATTTTATCAACTTTTCAGTTTGGTTGGGTAATTAACTGTTAATAAATCAGTATTATTTTTTTCCTTGATGCATAAAAGTTGGAGGGACCGATAGCAAACACAACAAATATTCAACTGACATCAGTTGTAACTGAATTTGTTGTCCTTCAGATATTAACTCAGCCAATCCCCCCCCCCCCCCTTTCCAAGTACAGTGACAACATCTGGCAGAAGTGAACTCTGAATAAGCCTCAACAAATGAATTATAAAATTACAGCTTTTCACAGCCCCTATTCTCTGACAATCTCATAGAAAAAAGGTGGCTGTAGAGAAAATGAGCTTGTTAGAAATCTAATTTTTTCACTGGTCAACAAGTACTGTCAGTCTGAGTAAGTGTTTCTCCAGGAGAGAGGTGTCTGTTAGTGAAGCCTTTGGTGAAAAGTCTAACTTGCCATATCTCAAGTTCTTCCTTAAGGCTTTAAACTCCAATAACGCCCACTAGGGAGCGCGTTTGTCACGGGCCTGGAGTTCAAAGGCGCCCGCCCGGGCGCGCTAAAGCCCATTTTACATACCCGTAATTGGGGCAAGTTTTGGGGGTGAAATGTTTATTGTCATCCATCATATTTGTACTTAAATGAAAGAGAAAAACGTCAAGTGTTGTTCTAACATGTGACCAAGATCCAAACTGGCGCAAAGGCAGACTTGTTGGAAAAATATAAAAAAGATTGACTTTCACTCACGTGGCCTTGTTACGTGGGCCCTGGTAAAATGTCGGCTGCGAGAGTAAAATCAGATACCTACGCTAAATTCATCAGAAATCGGTAAATTACCAAATGTTGGCAATCAATCCTGGTGACAAAATCAAGTGCAGTGTGTTTACAGATTTAACTTCCGTTAAACATTTCCAAGATCATATATTATCCCCTTTTTTATTGGTTTAACTTGTGACCAATGATCGCCGTCCGACTGACTGATGCGTCTGACAGACACCACGCACGTGATCTGCGTGACCTCCTTACTGTGTCATGTACTGGCACTGGAAAACCATTTTTAACCGATATCATATAATAAAATGAGTATTTATTTTAAATATTAACATATTTTCTTAACTAAAAATCGAAGATACTGTCATATATCATGTCGTATATAAATGTGATGTCTGATTGTTTAATAGTGATCATTTCTGTGCCAAACATTCTATGTACAATCGTAATCGGGCACAATCGGCCGTGCACAAGAACTGTCAATCATTCTAAGAGGCTTTTTGGATTGAAAATAAAATTAATACCGTCTTAAATTAGAAACAGCCAGACATTATATGGATATAGTTAATTTTCCAGTGTAAAATATAAAGATAACTTTATACTCCATGAAATATTTAAGTAATTATTTTACGACGTACGTGGAACTGTACGCCTATACACCCAGATCCTTGAATATGTAAAACAAGACAGTAAGTGACTTATACGCTTGAACAAATATGTATTATTACGGTTTTAACACATACTGAACAGATTTTACAAATTTTTATGTGTAGTACTTCCTGTATATGTATAGTCTACATGTGTACGTGCACGTGTGCGCGCTTTTGTGTGTGTGTGTGTATATATATAGGCCTATGTGCGTATTATAATTTTCATTAGTGATTGAAAATAGCACCAGTATAGTTGTCACTGCCAGTGAAACAGATTTTGGGCGGAGCTGCAAAACATCCTTAAATATATATGGCACATAGCAAACTAAATTTTAAAAATATAACCTATTATATTATGAATTGAAGTAAATAATTTTTTTTGTAATACGTTTGCCTATAACTGGCTATTCATTGTTGTAAGGAATAGTTATAAATGTTTGTACCTTTTAAACATAAAATCTGATCACTAATACCAGAACTTATAACTCCTTTTTATATTTCATCCATGAAAGTTTCTCAAATCGGGTTCATTCGCCGCCTATATTCATAAAAAATACATAACGTATACCACAGACTGCATATATATTGCATATACCGTACGTGCACCCGGTATAAACGCCGCTTTATATTGATATCGCTCTCAAAACCCATGCAGTCAACGCTTGCATGCATGGCCTAGTGATTAAATATGGAAAATGTGTCGTGGTCATGATAATCCTTTAAAGTCATACGGCGGAGTCAGTCTCAGTCATGATACATGCAAGAAAATGAATAAAATGCATTCGCCAATCTTAAATTAGAAGCTATAGCGTATATATATAGTGACGGTGACACAGTGAAAGTAAAATATTAAGACCAAAGATGCGGACTTTCGATATGCATGCACATGGTGTATTCAAATGATCGAGAAACCATGCAGGTGGACAAATTAGACTGAAATCTAATTGTACCTTTCCATTGCTGTAAAATAAGATTTAAAAGACGCAGGTATACAAATATACCTATATTGCAAAATGTTTGATGGCTTTGTCTCAAACTTGCCCCTTTCGAAGACCTAAAATACAACAGGGTGTCGGCTTCTATTTTTACCCACCGACCTTGTAATTTTCACGTTTGATTGACAGTTTTATTAGCACAAGGAAATTTTCCTATCACACAGAAGATTTTAGCGGAAAGACAGCACACAACATGTGGCCAACCAGACGGGGATTCGGAGTGAAAATTACTACTTTAAATTGGCATCTATTACATTAATCATCAAAGGATAATGACATCATTTACAATGTTCGGGAACCGAACGACATGTATAATTGCCAGGTGTAGGTCATAGTCCGCGTCTCTACAGCTGACGGGACTGGTGAATACAAAATAAATAAATGAACAAACACCCAAGAGATCATAACTTATTAGAAGTTTTTGGAACATTCCAGGTGCTTCTTAAGAATTATTGAATTGTTGCTGCATATTGTTTTATAATTAATCTGCCTCTCCGTGAAATCACCACCTTGCAGCCTGGGGAGACCGCATGCTTTCCTGCTGAAGCTGAAGTTTTATCAGCAGTGCATGATTTCTGAGGGCTTAAATGTATAAAGTTGCATACGGAGGTTACCAGATTAGCTATATGATTTGAAGTTAGGTCTCGTGTATACATCTAGTTAACCAAGGAATTGTGCATCTCAAAATTATTAAATAAATTTCCTACTTTTCTTCAAGTGAAGTTGAATTGAATAAATGTAATTATATATTATATTTCCATTTTATATTAATTTCATATGACGTAATTATGCTTCATTTAAATGGCACTGAAATAAAGTGCAAATTGAAGACCTGGATAAGTAAGTGCATGAAGATATGTAGGCCTACGTGCAATTTTCCTCTAAGATACCAGAATGTACTGCTATGAAATCATAGAAACTAGGCATGATTTTGATAAGCATTGTTGGACTTACGTAGGCCTATATATTTGAATAACATAACATACATTAAAATGTACTGGTAAAACATGTTTCTTTGGTGTTACTTCACAGTTTAGTATCGTTTTCCCACGTTTATAAACTTTGGTATTATGTGCATTATCCCCAATAGCACATTTTAAAAACACCTTTCCAACAATAAAAAATATTGATTTTCCGTTATTTTATATTCTTGTTAATAACGATTTGTTTACATTAATGTGCATAGGCCTATTTATTATATATGTAATAAATTATTGTTCCACTAGTACTACCAGTGTTCTCATTGTTTCTGATCCCTGCGGGAAAGAATCGATTCTAATGCATACATATTGCATGACGTGAGAGGATGTTTCCAGGTAACTCCCCCCCCCCCCCCCCCCCCCACACACACAAAAAGAATAATTCAACCGCCAGTCGGCACAGCATCTCATGATGCTTCTTATAATAAACACGCCAGACTCAGTCACGTGAACCATGTCCATTTAAAAGACTTTACATAATAAACACGCCAGACCCAGTCACGTGAACCTTGCTGATGTAAAAGTAGATATGATTGGGTGAGAAAAGTTTACAGCGTCAGTGCGTCACCGCTGGCTGAGGGATGACGCGGTAAAATTGGACCGTTCAGGAAAAAAACCCAAACAGACGTGTCGTCTTGCATCTTAATTGTCCAGTAAATGATTTATTTATTTTTATTTTTCCGTTATATTGACTAGATAGGATAATTCTGCGACTAAAGTCTGCAAAACCACCTCGTTAATGTACCTTGTGTGCTACATATTGCTAAATTCACTCATTATCGCTCAATCACCGTCAGCCGCGGAGGGGCGGGTACTTTAAAAGAAATTGCATGGATACCCTCAATTAAGAAAATAAGAGTTTTCACAAGTGTAAGACATATTTGTTTTGATTTTTTATTTCAAATTTTAGTACATTCGCACTGCTTCGAATGGGAAAGATTTGGATATATCAACGTTTATTTAGGCTAATCGTTGATCGAACCAAGTGCACACCTGTTTACCTGTCGCACCTGGATTTTTACCTGTGCAGATAAACGCGACAGACCAACTAAACAGCAATTTTATTATTGCTTCAAATGTTAACAAACAGGGTAGACACATTTTTCCAGATTTTATTTTAAAATCAGTCGGCGATTTGTTTTTGCCTGCACATGTAAAAATATATTAATTTGACATAAAAAGGTATATTACAGGTAACCAGATAATTAGTGCATTTCACACCCATAAATTATATATTTTGCACATTGGACAAAAGTAAATAGTTTTTATTGCAATGTCCCTTATAACAAGTATAATATATAATTTAAATTAAAAAAATGAGAATTTACCTTTATTTACCTGATCTTACCTGTGCAGGTGAGTAAACTTTTACAGGTAGAAATTGGCAAAATTGAAATCCACAACCCTTACGAAAATGGAAAGTACTCACATATATGTGCCTTATATGCCCCTTATAAGGGCCTTATATGTCCCTTATATTTCCCATATAAGTGCTGTGTATGTGAGTTATATGTATATTGCAGCTATATGTTTAGTCAGGCATTGTTATATGTGAGTTATAAGGGAGTTGTATGTTTGTTATATGTCAGTTATAAGGGAGTTGCACATGAGGCCATTCTGTACATTTCATTTATATGTGACTTGTATGGGAGATATAAGGGAGGTGAACGTGAAGGGGTTCTGTATATGTCAGTTATATGTCAGTTATAAGTTTATATACTGTGAGCTTACTGTTCTATAAGATAGGACTTAGACATTTTCCAAGGGAACACAAATGCTGCAGAAACTTCTAAGTCCCAGCTCCATTATGGTTTTAAGAAAATGAATTATAATTGAATAATAAATACAGAAGAAGTATGTTAAAATGGGTATCAAAATAACCAGCTTCCTCAGAACTTTATGTATATTAGAAAAATAATACTATAAATAATTTTTTTTTCATCTGACTTATTCATTAAGAAGTGTAAAATATAGTAATCTTGCATGCAGTAAAACATCATTTACACAAAACACAATACAAAAAAATAATTTGAAGATATTTCACATTGATTATAATTTGTGCCCTTGATAATTATAAGAAAAAATAATTCTTTTGGAATGTAGTGTATATACAAGTACTTCAGCATCTAATTGCAATTGATAACTACTTCATAAATACAGAACAAAGGGTACTGATGTAGTGTGCCACTGACCAATTATGGGAATACATAGGCATTAACCTAATATCATATTGGTTTTAGAAACAGCTCAGCACCCACACATTTTAGCAGTAAAATATTGCCACTGAAAATCAACAGCATTGATAAAAGCAGAGGTACTTAAAAAGAATAAGTATCTGCATTCTTATTGTGACAATAACCAGCATTCTAATCAGTTAATTTCACTAGTATATGTAACTACCCCCCCCCCCCCCACCAGCAGACAAGCTTGCTGTACAAGCACTCTCTGCAATGGGCCATTGACCTTACTGTACCCTGCCCTGGAATAGTGGTGACGTCACATGAATACTGTACAGGCTGTGCACAACTAAGGCATGCAGAGTCAGTTTACATCTGTGCGATAACATCCGATAACCGTTAAGGGAGTACACACTTTGAAGAGAAGTTCTTTGTCAAGCTGCTCAAGCAGAAGGGGAATGTATAGCTGAAAAAATGTCTCATTGGTAAGTAATCTTGCATTATTTAAGTTATTTTGCATAGTAAACCAGTGATTGCATAAAGATGACTTCACCTATCTTGGTTTGCCCTGCAAAAACAGAATTTGTGTGTTTCAAGATAACATTTCCTATTTGGTGGCCCATTTTTACAAAATACCACATTTTCTACAAAAAGCTGATGCTGTTGCCCCTATATAGTGACAATGTGCATGTTCTATGCACCAACAGGAAGCTAAGAACATATTCTTTTCAGTGGTGCTATTTACAAGAGTCAGCAGCAGGCCCTAAAGTTACATATTGATTTAATTTCTGAATGTCCCCTACCTGTGAAGGGTTGATCAGTTAACCTACATAAAGCTTAATCGGCACACAAATGCTATGAGTACCACATACTATCATTTTATTTGTTGAACCTATACATGGCTATTGACCATGTTATTGTATCCGCCAAAACAGAGTTTTGCGGATACTATGTTTTCAGCTGGACGCCGCCGCCGCCGCTGCCGCCGCCGCGTAGGTGTCCGGAGAACTCCTCCGTAACCGCTGGGCGGAATTTTCCGAAACCCGGGATTATGTTCGGGTCACATGTGAACTGCTGCGCCACGATTTTGTTTTGACCTCTGACCTTTCCTTTGCGCTCTGCGTCCGTTTGTGCGTGTTTCCACACATAAACCCACATATCTCGGGAACCGTTTGACCTATCAGGAAAATTTTTTTGCACAAATGTTGCCCTCGGAGAGCTTTATAACATACACCAAAAATGGTGGCGCCACCTGCAACCATGTTTGCACAGTGTCCATCTGTTCGTCTGCCTTGGGTTAAAATCACTCATATCTCTGCAGTGACTTGACTAATTCACCTGAAATTGGGCATGCGTAAACATCCTGGATAGCTTTTCTGATTTTATGACAGGTGGCGCCACCTACATTCACGTTTACGCTGCAGACATCCAAGCTCATATCTCGGGAACCGTTTGACCGATCAGGAAAATTCTTTTGCACAAATGTAGCCCTTGGAGAGCTTTATAACATACACCAAAAATGGTGGCGCCACCTGCAACCATGTTTGCACAGTGTCCATCTGTTCGTCTGCCTTGGGGTAAAATCACTCATATCTCTGCAGTGACTTGACTAATTCACCTGAAATTAGGCATGCGTATACATCCTGGATAGCTTTTCTGATTTTATGACAGGTGGCGCCACCTACATTCACGTTTACGCTGCAGACATCCAAGCTCATATCTTGGGAACCGTTTGACCGATCAGGAAAATTCTTTTGCACAAATGTAGCCCTTAAAGAGCTTTATAACATACATAAAAAATGGTGGCGCTACCTGCAACCATGTTTGCACAGTGTCCATCTGTTTGTCTGCCTTTGGTTAAAATCACTCATATCTCTGCAGTGACTTGACTAATTCACCTGAAATTTGGCATGCGTATACATCCTGGATAGCTTTTCTGATTTTATGACAGGTGGCGCCACCTACATTCACGTTTACGCTGCAGACATCCAAGCTCATATCTCGGGAACCGTTTGACCGATCAGGAAAATCTTTTTGCACAAATGTAGCCCTTGGAGAGCTTTATAACATACACCGAAAATGGTGGCACCACCTGCAACCATGTTTGCACAGTGTCCATCTGTTCGTCTGCCTTGGGTTAAAATCACTCATATCTCTGCAATGGTTTGACTAATTCACCTGAAATTCGGCATGCTTATACATCCTGGATAGCTTTTCTGATTTTATGACAGGTGGCGCCACCTACAATCAAGTTTACGCTGCAGACATCCAAGCTCATATCTAGGGAACCGTTTGACCAATTGGGCCAAAATTTTGCATGTGTATAAATCTCACATAGCTCTCTATCATATGCAAAACTGGTGGCGCCACCTGCAGCCATATTTGCACAGCTCCCATCTGTTTGTCTGCCATGGGATAAAATCACTCATATCTCGGCAGTGGTTTGACATATCTGCCTAAAATTTTGCAAGTTTATACATCCCCGACAGCTCTCTTGATTTTATGACAGGTGGCGCCACCTGCATTCTAGTTTATGCAGCAGATATCCAAGCTCATATCTTGGGAACCGTTTGACCGATTGGGCCAAAGTTTTGCATGTGTATAGAGCTTTCTGGATTTTTTCGTAGGTAGCGCAACCTACATACACAATTTGGCTGCAGACATCCATGCTAATATGCAACACTTCACCCGTTCCACTCTGATTTAGGCGGATACAAGTAGTCGCTTGTCGACTACCCGTATTCTAGTTATTTAGCTGAACTCTGGGTCATGAAAAGAAAAGCTGCTACAAGGTAATTATGTTCCTTTCCATTTTCAAAATTGACTTGAATTTTTCTGTCTTGCTAGTGTGCCCAAAAGTTATAATATGATAAAAATGTTTAATTATACAATATTTATAAATTTTTTTTCAGGCAAAGTAAACATTAACACTGTTGATCATTGCTGAATTTACAGCCACTGTCTCAATTTTGATGAATGCTTTTTTTATAAAATTGAAGAGAGGTTTGCTGTACTCAACCAAAACATATCAACTAATCAAATATTTTATTACTATTGGAGTCTATCACACAAAAGCTCCTAAATTAAGCTTTAATTTGGTAATATGCCTTTCTACATGTCATTTACATATACTGTAAACACCAATTAATTAACAATTTGACACATAACACACTATGTTTCATAACAACCCATAAACCATTCATAACCATATGTATGAATTTAATCTGAATTTGACATCAGAAGATCAAGAACACTCTTTATAAAGGTCATGAGCACTTTAAAGGGCTTGGTCCTCTGACTTTTCTTTTCCTTTGAAGTTTTTCTGACATATTCACTTTCATCACAAAAGAAAAAGCATAATAATTTGGGAATTTGTTTCACTAAGGATCAGATGATTTCATTAGGTACTGTTTTGATTCCCAAAGAGAAATCAAATCCGGTTCAATTTACAGGTTAATCAAGAGTGGGTTTTTAGTCCACCTTGAATGATTTCTTTTTACATGTACATGTATTAGTGCCATTTCACAATAAAAGATCAAGACGTCATTTTGAACATTACTGACCACCAATATATCATTGATGTACTGTTTTAGTAATATTATTGATGTGAGGCCCTTTTTTAGTTAAATAATTTGTCTACTTAAATGTCAAAATATGCAAGACTCCATGTTCTTAATTATTTATTTCCAACAACCTTTGTTTCTATGATTTGTAATGATTTCTTTACTTTTCTTAGAACCAGTATGAAGAAATGGTGCAGAAAGTATAAGGAGAGCCCAGATATCTCCAGCCCTTGCAAGAATTGTCTGGTAAGCATATTCAGTTTATCATATAAAGGAACATTTAAATCTTTTAGCAAATGGGAAATGTTATGATTTGTAAGGTTTTTTTTTATCAAATAGCTGGAACTTACCATATTTGAAGTGCAAATTTGGTGGTTAACATTTATTGCGCATATGGGATATTAATATAACTGCTTACATGTTAAAATTGTTTCAACTGAGTAACCTACTTTCTGAACCTATGAGCATCTTTAGGCCACAGTGTCTGTCCCGTGACCAGTATATTTAATAATCTTTATGTTTGTATATACTCTGTATAACTGGAAAACTCTTCCTCTGTTAGTAATTGAGAAGTCCAACTGTATTAAATTATAATCCTAAATGTTAAACAGGCATATTTTCAGAACATTTAAAACCCCTATATAGAGAGCAGATGTACTTTCAGTGAAATAAATTCTTTTCATTTTTAGCTCAGCTGACTTTCAGTCATGCTGGGCTATAGCGATGGGTCTTTGTCGGGCGTCCTTCCGTCTGTCCGTCCGGCCGTCCGGTCGGCCGGCCGTTAGCAGGGCACAAATCGTAACCGTAGGGGCTAGGGCCATGAACCCTATGCAGTCTTAGAGGTTATAAAAAGATCTCCTTGCAAACCTGAAATTAGGTCACTGCGACCTATATTCTCAAAGTTATGGGGTGTGTTTGCACCCCCCAGAAATAACTCTTTGAGACAAAATTTTCATCCCAAACTTTCCATCTTTCACATACAGCTCACCTACCAACAGGGGAAGAACCATAATTTTTTTTAGGTCAAAAGGTCAAAGGTCAAGGTCACAGGAGCCTCTTCTTTGAAAAGCCTGTGGATGCATTTTAAGCCAACCCTTTCATCCTAATTCTTTGATCTTTCACATATAGCTCACCTACTAAGTTGGAGAAGAATCCTATAGATTTTGAGGTCACAAGGTCAAAGGTCAGGGTCACATGATCCACTTCTTTGAAAAGGTAGTGGACACATTTCAAGCTAGACTTTTCATTCCAAACCTTCCAGCACTGATATCGCTTCTCTGCCAACAGGGGAAAAGACCTGTTGATTTTGAGGTCAAAGGTCAAGTTCACAGCACCCACTTCTTGCGTGGAGTCATTTTCAGGCAAACTTTTCAATCTGTACCTTCCATCTGTCATATATGGCTTACCTACCAATAAGGGAAGAAGCCTATTGATGTTGAGGTCAAAAAGTCAAAGGTCAAGGTCACAATATTTAATTGTTCTAAATGCTTGTGAGCATATTTCAAGTGTAACTGTTCAACCCAAACCTTCAGTCTTTCACATATGCCACATCTATGCATCACTCAGTTTGACTCAAACTTCATATTTATGGGTCTTTTTGCTTGAATAAATAACTTATTGATTTCGGGGTCAGCTGGTCAGCAGGTTAAAGGTTGCAGGTCAAAGTTATTCACCCATTGGTTGCCAAGTAATTACACCAGATTTAAGTGGTCAGTAGTTACCCATCATTTAGAAAGAATCCAGTTGATATATGGGCAAAAGGCCAAGGTCATAGGTCAGGGATGTTCACAATTACTTATTTTATAGACCATCTCTATTTTTCTTGTATATATAACCATCCCACTCCAGCTGTTACATCTCCCTGTATGGTTGTAATTGTGAGTGACACTGGTGACATATGACTCCCTTTTGTATCAGCCTATTAAGTGATAAGGCTCAGTGATAAGTACCTCATTACTTCATAACAAAAACACTGTTGTCAGAATGCTTCAGACAGACATTAAGACTATGAGAGTATAGTATTAAGGTTTAGCTACTGATTTATAAGATGATGGGAACATTTTGCAGTTTATTTTATGGAATCCTAGCAATAAACTTAGTTTTCTAGATATCTGAATATTTTAATATATATCACCACATATAAAAGCAAGTGTTTGTTCTCATAATATGTGGATGTGTACCTTGATTTAGGATGGCTTTTTGTTTTATTTCAAGACTCTTAGTCATGCTTTTAGCATTTCTTTTCTTTCAGGTTTGGCAGTTTACCTACCCTGCTGACCCCATTGAAAAGCAGAGTGATAATAAAAAATATTGGACTTACACTTTTTACAATTGCATATCTATAAATCTGATATGAGGGCCTGGACATTATTTTGGGCATTTATTACTGGATAATTTGCCCCAAGTTTGGTCTCTTATTGGAGAATGTGGGATATCAAATGTCATACTTGTCAGAAATCCATTATGTCTGGCAGTTAGCCACCTTAGAAATTCTTTCTTCAGGGCAGTTTCAGTAATTTTTCTTTAATGTTTGGTCCGATTTGGAGAATGTTTGTTGTCTGATTTCAGACTTGTCAGAAGTCCAATATGGCCACCAGGCAACCATCTTTTAATTCCTTTTGATCATATTATCTCAAGAACAGTTAAAGTGAATGCAGTTGGATGTAAATTTATGTAATCTTGTAAAGGATTGGGTCAAATATTTCTGAATAAATATTACCATCATTTATAAAAGTGCAGTACAGTTGGCTTGTATTGAATAAAAATTCATACAGAAGCACCTGTTTCTCAATAATTCTTGCATGTATTTCCTTGATTTTTGCTATATATTTTGATCTTATATTTGCCCTTTGTGGTGTTCCTTTTGAGACTGACAGGTTTTAAGCAAGCTGTTGGAATAGTTCCTGATAGCTTAACAATCGTGCATTTTCCTCAGACCATCAATTCACTGTGTTTTAACCAGTCATAGGTGATATATATTTCTGTTGTCATAGAAAATTTTCAACAAATTGGCAAATTGGTTCTTCAAAATTTGACTGGAAGTTGTGAATCTCAGTCCATGATGTCACAGGTCATGCTTGGCAGCTGAGCGTCATGACCCATGGGTCACTTGTTTGACTTGTGTGTTGCCTCCAGATAAGGTAAACTAATGTTAATGTTAAGAAAAGCAATACTAAGCATCAATGTCAAAAGATGATCTTTAAACTTATGTAATAAAATAATTAATTTGAGCAATAATGACTTTATGTGTATACTTAGACTGGTAACATTTGTTATTGCAGGTCAAACAGGAGGGGACAGAAAA
This sequence comes from Sipunculus nudus, assembly GCA_026874595.1. Taxonomy (NCBI): domain Eukaryota; kingdom Metazoa; phylum Annelida; class Sipuncula; order Golfingiida; family Sipunculidae; genus Sipunculus; species Sipunculus nudus. Next base: position 83,917,431 of record CM049311.1, on the reverse strand, counting down.
GGATTTAGAGTGTGGCAAGGCTGTATATTTCCTTCCAGCCTTCATTCCCTAAAATGACAACACTCTCAAGTCTGACTGAACCAGGGATTTTTAAAAATCTTATGAAAATATTATTTTCATTTTGTGTAAATAAACATTAATTTTGGCTATTGCATTTTCTTACTTTTATGTTTCATGTGTTTGCGTCCATGTGACTGTGTGAAGTTGATGACCCCCAGTGTGACTGCAGGCCAGCATTGATTTCAAGGAATTGCACAGTGCAGGAAGCTCACCACACACACACTCAAAGCTTAATTTCTATCATCTAACGTAATTGCTTGTGGAATAAAGAAAAGAGTAAACACCTTTCAAAACAGAACATACAACAGATAGTAACTGAGCTATTGACAAACAGCACAGAAGGTGCATACACTGGACTTGTATGTGAGTTATATGTCATTTATAAGGGACAAATATGGCACTAATAAGTCCCATATATGTCACATATATGTCACATATATGGGAGTTACAAGGCACATATATGGGAGTTATAAGACACATATATGGGACATATATGGGAGTTATAAGGGACATATATGGGATATATGGGAGTTATAGGGGACCTATATGTGGAAGCCTTATAAGTGACATATAAGGCCCATATATGTGACATATAAGGCTCCTACCTAATTTGCATATAAAATCCATATACCAGACATATATGTGACATATATGGGAGTTATAAGGTTGGATATAAGGGACATATATGGCACATATATGGGCCTTATATGTGCCATATAACTTTCACATATATGGCACTTATAAAAATTTTCGGTAAGGGAAGTCTCATGGCTGTGCAGTTAATTAAAAGATAGCTTGTGCATATTGTTTTAACTCCTTCAAAAATTTCCTCTCCCCTTTTAAAATGAAAAGTTGTCTGTATATTCTGTACTTACAAAGGTAATTAAATCTGTTTAAGATCAAAGGTATCATTTCAGGTAACCCAATAAATAGTGCAGTTAGTACCTATAATTCATAAATTTTACACCTGGCACTCAAAATTAATTTGTATGTTTTTTTTCTCCCTTATTACATGTATAGAATATATACTTCATTAAAAAAATAATTTACCTGTATTTACCTGAACTCACCTGTACAGGTGAGTATGTTTTTATGTGTAACCGTAACCAAAATTATCAATTTATGTTTTACATGTCTGAAAAATCAAAATATAATGGTTTTACACAGTTGACACTTGTTTATCCATATTCTTCTCAGCCACTTTTCAGCATGATTTTGTCACTGCCACAGGTAATTAGATCAGTTGAAGAACAAAGGTACTATTCACATAGGTAACTTAATTACTGTATTAAAAGCACCTGTTCTTATATCAAAATGAATTATATAGTCCATAAATAGAGAAGGTATTAATTTATAGTAACTATATTGATGAACAAGGTGTTTGCTAACATATTCAGAAAAAAAAATTATTTACCTTTACTTACCTGTTCAGGTAAACATATGTGTTATATGTTAATAATCATAGAATGTGCTCTTTGGGTCAGCAAGCTTTTCAGGTGAAAAATATTTGATTTCCACAGAAAAATCCAATTTTACTTGCACATTCTGGTTCGTTGGTGGTTCCCTTTCCAGTATTAAACCAAATCATTTACCTTTTTCTTACCTTTAATTAATAATTACCTTAGAGTGAAAAAAAATCCTTACATTTCCCTGTTTTTATCAAATGGTTAATGGGTTACCTGAACAGGATGAAAGGGGTCATTTTGGTGATATACCAGTGAGTGGAAATACAGTTAGTACAGATATACCTGTTTTTACCTGTATATACCTTAGTAACATACATATCAAACCAGGTATGTAGAAAATAAATAAAATAACATGATGGACATATACCTGACAGTAAAGCTGAAAATTTCACAAAGATACCTTTAACGGTTACTGAGTTAATGTCTCTTATATAGATTCATGTCAAAATGTGGAAAAAATGCAAAATAAATCTGAACAGTAGGAGTGTGACAATCCACAGGCTAATCTGAACAGTAAAGGGTTAAATTCTTGAGGGTACAAAACCCTGCTTTCAAATGTAATCTGAACTCTCACAGGAGGGACTACCAAAGTGGGTAAACAAGAACACAACAGGTTTTGTTGACTCTGATACTCACTCATGGGTACATGGTTGCTGCACTTGGTTGAGGGTGAGCCGGCCTGGGTGGATGTGGGGTGAACCCTGTTAATCTGCGGGGACCACAGGATCAGCCTGGGGGACTTCTGTGGTCCAGGAGACTGGGGTGATGACGGTGGTATTTTATCTTCTGGCCCATCCTCACCATCACTATTCTCACTGTAAATGACATCAGCAACATCACTGTTACGGTAGTTCACAAGACAAGCTACTCTAAGTACTAGGCTCACCCTATCTGGGTGCTTCTTTCTTTTGGAAATTCTAATTTCTTTATGACCAGGTAAGTCTAGACAATATAGTCAGTAAAAGCTGCCTTACCTATCTCAAGTCTCCAACATTTTCAACCAATCAAAACAAACTAAGATCAAAGTTCCCACAACAGTCCCTAACATATAGTAGATGTCATAGACTATACCTCGGTTTAGCATCCTGCAGTTTCCACTTCAACATTTAAGAATCCCCTTGGAAAGTTTACATTACTAACTGTAAATCCAGCTATATGTTCCATCTAAAGGAACAAGACAATAACACACTTCATACAGCCACCTGCCTGCATAGGTAACAGGCTTATTATAAACATCAGCTCCAGCCCTCATGGTCAAGTAGACCATTTTCTAGTTGACTACCCACTTAGGCCTTTCATTAGCTCATTTATATAGCCTCCCAGCTTCTGACCTTCCCTATGATAATCAATCAGGTTCAATTTGGTTACACGAGTCTTTAAACTGGTCAATGTCTGTATGTATGGAAAGTCTGGTGAGGAATAACATCTCTACACATGATGCAGCTGGTATAGAGGTGAAATAAAGGTAACAAGAGCAGCACAAACATGCATAATATGCCAATCACATGTCTTGTGACCTCTCACCTTATTAAATATGCATGATTTTTGCCAAGAATTAAATTCAGGCGAGAAACTGTATTGGTCAGTGTTTAGGAGTTTCATGAATATCCATAAGATTTTTGTTAACTCATCATGGCGCCACCACAGTCTGGTTACCTCTGACCTCATTATATATGCATGGATTTTCCCTGGAATCAAACTTAGGCGAGATATTATACTGGTTATTATTTCTGTTGAGTTTCATCAAAATCTGTCATATTCCTGATAAGCTATAGCCATGACACCACAAAGTAGCCTTGTGACCTCTTGACCTCATTAAATATGCATGGATTTTACTTATAATCAAACTCAGGCGAGATAATCCATTGGCAAGTAGTTATGGTGAGTTTCGAGAAAATTCATGGAAGCCCTGGTTAGTTATCACGGCAACACTCAAAGTTAACGGACGGACCATGGATTTACTATAATAGACAGGCTGATAAAATTTCTACCATCTACAGTGTAAAAGGTCTGACATGATTTAAGTCAGAACTTCCTGCAGTGTGTGTCCTCGGGCTGTAGCAATGCACAAAATAACTGATGCAGAAGTGATTCAAAGTCTGTCATTAATTGAATCATAATGAAAATGATCAATTTCAATTATTTCATTCACAGTCATTTTCATACCTTCATTAACCTCTAGCAGATAACTACTTTAAGGACAAATAAACATTGTAAGACAGGGTAAACCTTATTGTTTAACCAGAGAAGTCCCGTAATAACCTGAATTTGATGTCAGCAAAGTTATCCAGAGGAATTAACACTTTGTCTAAATAATTACTTAGGTATATTACATGTTAGTGTCAAGCACCATCAAGCATCATTCCTAATACCCAGTTTAATGATTCAGCATATCAAATGCACTGGAGAATCTCTGTTCTTAATGTCTTGTGCAGGAGATGGTCAGTGAGCAGTGGATCAGGAATCAGGTGTGGTCTCAGGAATCTGAATCCCCCTATTTAGCAGCTGATACCCCTTTTAAGTATCAGATAAAAAAATACAAATACCAGCCCGATATAAATGCCTTCTACGTCACATATTCACGGCAATGCAGTGACTGGATTCACCACACTGCAACAAGTTTTCTTGCCAAGATGTTAGGATTACCACCCTCATGTCTGCTAATAAAGGTTGTTAACTTTTCCCACTTGCCAGGTAGACAGATTACATCACTACCATAAATCATATCATTTTTAGCTTAACACAAATATTCCTTTCTAGACTTTTATATACATCTCAACAACCAGTTCTTGTAATACTTACCAGATCTTTCTGCTCTGGACACTGTTAATCCACTGCTCCATGACGGGTCTACATACAGACTGTTCAATCATCGGACCATCTCCCTTGTCCAACAGTGCTTCCTCCAGCTCATCTATCTCTGACCAGCCCTGTCATTAAAATGATGAATATTCAATTTAAATGTAACACACAAATCTATATAATTAACCCCAGCTGGTAAGATGATTAGGTTGTAAAATCCTGTCTGGCAAATGAAAGAAAAACAGGATTGATGATTGATAATTAATCAATTATTTAATGTTCAGGCCTGCTGAAGGTAAATTACTAAGAAAAGAGTAAGTGCTCTGGAAAAAAGAGTAGACATCTTTGAAATGAAGAGTGAAAACAAGGGACCCATGGGTCACGGCGCTCAGCTGTTATATATGATAAAAAATATGATTTATGAAAGAGGCACATGCTTGTTTTGTGTGGTAATAAATATAAGCTTTATTATGATTTGTTGGTGTTTAGCTTATGTCTGATTTTGATAGTATCTTTGGAGACAGGGATGAGGATTGATTTCATTTATTTTATTAACAAATGGAGTGCTATTGTTACACAGATTTTGAGTTGGCCATATAACTTATAAGCAGCACATATTATAAAAGAGTTTAACTATTTATTAAAATTTAATAACAAATATTGTGCCAATATAATTTTTATTAAAAAAATAATAAGAAAATCATATGATTTTTTAAAATAAAATATAACTGAAATGATTATTGAAATAATATTATAGAATATATTCATAAATGCATTCATGAATACATTTTGAAAGTATCGGCACTGGTATTCAAATACTTTCATTTTTACCTGAATTCCCATTCTTATGCAATAAAATTTTTTAATGCAGTACATCTTCATATTTGTATTCAAATACATTTGCAAAGCATTCGCACCATGTCTACTATTTATTCAGTTTTAGCCAAATAAAGATGTTGAGAATCCAGAATATACAAAATTCACAAATTTAAATAATGATCATAAGTACCTGGTTTTTTGGCTTTTATTTATATTAAAAAAATAAATGTAATATATTCACTTTGGACTACTTTCACATCAATCTACACACTAGACACAGTAGGAATCTAGATAAATATTATCAACTGCATCTTTGTCTATCATTAATTTCCTTCATATGATCCCTAATGATTAGTAATGAATAATATGATTTATTTTTTTATCATTAAAATTTCACTGAAAAATACCATAGGTGACTGCATGGTGTTATTTGGAATAACATTGACATTGACATTCTATCCATCAATACAAGATTCTTACATCATCAGTAACTGCAAGTTAATTTTCTGTTACTCATCAACTAACAAATTCCTTTTCTATTAATTTTTCTTTAATTTGTTATAAAAAACCAATACAAAACAAGGGACCCATGGGTCACGGCGCTCAGCTGATCATGATTGGACTATAAATGTTTCTCCACTGTGATACTATATCAAGTCGATAAAGCTTATGAATATCATGGACATGTTGGGCTATTATAAAGGAATGTAATGTAATATGTGAGTAAATGATAAATGAAATTACCTGACTGATTGATTAATAGAGTCAAATAAAGTGGTTAATTTTTTATTTATTTAGGAGGGGTTGAAAATTGTGATATATTTGAGCAAATATGAATGCAATGACAGCAGTAATAAGCAGTAGTAGAATGATGATAAGGCTATTTGTTGAAGGATCTAAAGTCTATGGTAGTCTGCAAGCGTTCAATTTGACAGATATGATGTTATGATTAACTATGCTGATGAAGTGATTTATGAATATGTGACTGTATGACACAATATCTCTTTAGTCTTGACAAGGTACATTATTGTGATGCCCACTATGTCTACATATTACACAATATTGACATAATTTCTGGCATGTACATAGGTACCTATGGACGAATAGTTATACAAAATATTAAAGTATGAATATATCTGATTCATCTTGTTCTTGCTTACTGAGGCTAACTTTGGGATGGGGTTTTGGAGAAGGGAAAAGTGAGGGCAGCACGAAGGTGGATGTAGAAATATTCAATTGTAATGTTTTTCATTTATATAAGAATATGAAAAGCTAAGAGGAAAGGGGCCCTCCTACTTGGTTATATTAAAGTTCTAAATATATGATTGCAAACTAATACAAGACTGTCATGAAGAACAAGGGACCTATGGGTCACGACGCTCAGCTGTTATATATGATAAAAAAATATTATTTAGAAATGAGGCACATGCTGGTTTTGTGTGGTAAAAAATATAAGCTGTATTATGAGTTGTTGTTGTTTAGCTTATGTATGATTTTGATAGTACCTTTGGAGACAGGGAAGAGGATTGATTTCATTTATTTTATTAACAAATGGAGTACTATTGTCACACATATTTTGACTTGGCCATATAACTTATAAGCAGAACATATAATATAAGAGTTTAACTATTTATTAAAAAAAATACAAATATTGTCCCAAATATAATTTTTATTAAAAATAATAAGAGAATCATATGATTTTTTAAAATGAAATATAACTGATATGATTATTAAAATAATATGAAAGAATATATTCATGAATGCATTCATGAATACATTTTGAAAGTATTTGCACGAGTATTCATATATTTTCATTTTTACCTGAATTCCCATTCTTTATGCAAGAAATTTTATAATGGAGTACAAAATCATATTCGTATTTAAATACAATTACAAAGTATTTGCACCATGTCTGGAATTTATTCAGTTTTCACCAAACAATGATGTTGAGAATCCAGAATATACAAAATTCACACATTTAAATAATGATCATAAGTACCTGTTTTTATGGCTTTTATTTATATTAAAAAATAACTGTAAAAAATTCATTTTGGACTAATTTCACATCATTGTACACACTAGACACAGCAGGAATCTAGATTAATATTATCAACTGCATCTTTGTCTAATTTCCTTCATATGATCCCTAATGATTAGTAATGAATAATATGATTTACTTCTTTATCATTAAAATTGAACTGAAAAATGCCATAGGTGACTGCATGGTGTTATTTGGAATATGTGACATTCTACCCATCGATACAAGATTCTTATATCATCAGTAACTGCAAGTTAATTTCCTGTTATTATAAACTAACAAATTCCTTTTCTATTTTTCTTTAATTTGTTATTAAAAACCAATAAAAATTTATTAATTTATTGTTTTTTGTTATGTTCTTGGTTAAAACTACTAGATGAGTTTGGTTGGACACCTGGATCAACTGTGGCTTGCCATAAGCTGCCTGGATTCCATGTATGCCTCGCCTCAAGCGTGCATAATTTGATGAAAGGTCAACAAGGTCAACATACAGGTGACTCAAGAGGGGCTGGAGAGAGCCAAAGTCTGACAGGGTCTCATAAAAAAACATTAATAAAAGCCACAATTTTTGGCCAATTTCTTTTTAGCTTTCTAAACTAAAAAGCTGAAATGCTTATGTGTGCATGATATGAAAATTATATCAACAGTGCTCACAGGAAACAAACGTGCCATGGTCACAGTTGGGCAAAATTTAAGGTACTAATTTTATATTTATACTAAATAAAATTTGAAAAATTCAGAACTAATTTTGGGTATTCAATTGAATCTTGATTAAATAATGTTACATCCCTGACAAAAAAATCTCTAGCTTCAGCAATGCTCTTGTTAAGGGAGTAAATATATTTCTTGATTTTTTACAAAGTGCATTATGTTTGGGCCCATAACTTAAAACAATTACACAATACTGACATCATTCTGGCATGTGCATAGAGAATGAAAAATATGTATATTATTTATGATTAAAGTCAGATCAGTGGTTTTGATATTAGGCAGTCTTGAAGTGTAACAATGGGTTTTTAATGTAAAAATGAAGTTTTTCATTAATATCTCGAATGTCCTAGTGACCAAATTCTTGGCATGGTAGGGCATTTTGGAGACATCTAACTGTATGCCGAATTTAAGGAACTTAGAGCTGAAGCTGGGGAGCTGAGCTCTTGCAAACTGCATAACACTAGCTTGATGTAAACAATATGTTACATGGTGCTTGAAAACTTGATTAAAATCTACAGTTTTTGATCAACTGGTTTCAAGTTTTTGTGTTAACAGTTGAAATGCTAACAAAAACATCCTGTGAAAATTAAATCCACAGTACTTACAGGAAAAAACGTGCCATGGTCAAAGTTGGGCAAAATTTAAGGTACCAATTTTTTATTTTTATTAATATTTTAAAAAATTTAAAAGATTTTCATCTAATTTTGGATATACAATTTAATTTTGATTAATTAAAGTTATATTACTGGAAAAAAGGTCCATGGCATTAACATTTTTTGTGTTAAGTGATCAAATATCTTTTCTGATTTTTTACAAAATGCATTATGTTTGGGCCCATAACTTTTTTAAATTAAATAATACAGACATAATTTCTGGCATGTACATAGGAACTATATAGAGGAATATTTATGGTAAATATGAGGTAAAACAGATGAGTGGTTTTGATATTAGGCAGTCCTGAAGTGTGAAAATAGGTTTTTAATAAAAAATTGAGGTTTTTCCTTAATTTTTCAAAGGAACGAAGTTGCAAACACCCAGTTTCGGCTTGGTAGGAGATCTTGGGGACATCTAACATTATGCCGAATTTTGGATTCCTAGGTCTTACGGTTTCAAAACGTGCCACATCTACGGACGGACGGACGGACGGACGGATGGACGGACGGACGACGGACAATGGACCACGACTATAGCTCAGATGACTTATAGTCAGCTGAGCTAAAAACAGTAAAAGTTTTGAGATACTGTGTTGCATACGAAAATTTACAGATGGACAGGCAAGTGGACAGAATGGACTAATACCTTTATTTCACTTTCAAGAGAATAATGCATTTAAGTTTATATATAATCCAATTTTTTTAAGCAGATCCACTTTTTCCATTAAGAAGTTTTTATCTGAATCATTTTTATATTTACAGGTTTATAAATTTTTAATTAAAAAAACCTGAAAATATAAGTTAAAATATTAGAATTGTTGCAAAAGTTGCAATCATTATATATACAGAGTAAAAAACATTGGGTCATATTATGCATACACATATATTTTATTATTTTTAAATCATAAATGTTTAAACTGATTTTTAAAAGAAAATAATGCCACAACATGGCATCTACAAGAATATTCCTTGAATCACTATTAAAAAGTTTTGCACATTGGAGTTTTCAGGACATGCTTAATTTTATTCACCAAAATAAAATAAAAGTAAATTTGATAAAATAAAACATCTTTTCAAATAAACTATACACACTGTTGGTTGAATGAGGGACAAACAATATCATTGTGCTTATTACTATCCCACTTTTAATTAATTACTGGAATTAATAGTCAATTTCACACCTGGTGAAGTTTTTACTCTTCTGAAGTAAGGAATTACTTATCTCATGAACATCCACACTTTCACAGCAATACACCACTTTGTGGACACAATTAAATGTACACTTTCATCATTGTAACCCTGGTGGTTCAATACAAAATCTAAAATGTAGCATGTCCAAGAATAAAATAAAATACAGAAAAATTATAACATTCATCTAGTTTATGCACCAGCGTGGGGGATGAGTGCAGGGCAGAGGGGAAGCCTGCTAGTAGTGGCCAAGCTGGGCCAAGGTAAGCTGCCTGGGGTGGGTTACATAATGCAAGTGAAGGCTGTACTACTAGGTGGGCTAGATGTAAACAACACTTGACACGGTGTATGAAAACATGAATAAAAGCTATTCATTCCAATCAATTTCTTTTGAAAGTTCAGATTTTAAAAGAATAAATCCTAATGCATATATGCTGGGAAAATTAAATCAACAGTGTCAAAGTTGGACAAAATTTAAGGTATTGATTTTTTATTTATGCTAATAACTTGAAAAATTTGCAAAATTCAGATCTAATTTTGGGTAAACAATTGAATCTTGATTAAATAAAGTTATATTCCTGAAAAAAGTCTCTAGGTTCAGCAATTCTCATGTTAGGTGAGTAAATATATTTCCTGATTTTTTAAAAAATTGCATTATGTTTTGGCCCATAACTTCAAAATACTACCCAATACTGACCTAATTTTTGGTATGTTCATAGAAAATGTATAAAAGAATGTGAATACTAAATACGATCAAAACAGATCAGTGGTTTTGATATTAGGCAGCATTGAAGTGTAACAATTGCTTTTTTTTTTAATGGAAAACAGAGTTTTTTTTCCTTAATATCTCAAAGGAACAGAGTCCTAATGACCCAATTTTCGGTATGGTAGGAGATTTTGGGGACATCTAAAATTATGTCAACAGCCTGGGGAGCATAGAGATGTGCACTGAATGACCTACAGTCATCAAAGTGGACTGCTTGACAATGTAAGGGAATACAACAAGAGCCTCCAAAAAAATTCAATAACTAGCCTAATTTTGCAGCTTTTATTTTCAAATTTCAGATTTTAACAGATTAAATCCTTATGTATACATGGTGTGAAAATTAAAATCCACAGTACTTACAGGAAAAAAACGTGCCATGGCCAAAGTTGGGCAAAATTTAAGGTACCAATTTTATATTTTTGCCAATATTTAAAAAAATTTAACAGATTTTGATCTAATTTTTGGTATACAATTAAATTTTGATTAATTAAAGTTGTATTACTGGAAAAAAGTCCCTACCTTTAACACTTTTGGTCTTAACAGACCAAATATCTTCCTGATTTTTTTACAAAGTCCATAAGGCGCATAACTTTTTTAAATTATATAATACTGACTTCATATCTGGTATGTACATAGGAACTATATAGAGGAATTTTTATGGTAAAAATGAAGAAAACCAGATGAGTGGTTTTGATATTAGGCAGTCCTGAAGTGTATAAAAATGGATTTCTAATAAAAAATTGAGGTTTTTCCTTAATATCTCAAAGGAACGAAGTCCTATTGACCCAATTTTTGGCATGGTAGGAGATTATGGGGACATCTAACTGTATGCCGAAATTCAGATTCGTAGGTCCAACGGTGTCGAAACGTGCCAGTCTTACGGACGGACATCCAGACGGACAGACAGACAGACGGACGGACAGACAGACGGACGGACAACGGACAATGGACCATGACTATAGCTCAGATGACTTATAGTCAGCTGAGCTAATTATTAATTTATTGTTTACTGTTATGTTGTTTTTCAAAACAACTACTAGACGAGTTGGGTTGGACATCTGGATCAACTGTGGCTGGGCATTAGCTGCCTGGCTGCCCCAGTGTATGCTTCGCTCAAGCATGCATAATCTGATGAAAGGTCAACAAGGTCAACATACAGGTGACTGAAGAGGGGCTGGAATAAGCCTGGGTCTGACATGGTCTCATATAAACATTAATAAAAGCTACAATATTTGGCCAATTTCTTTCAGCTTTTTAAACTACAAAGATGAAATCCTTATGTGTGCATGATATGAAAATTATATCAACAGTGCTCTCAAGAAACAAACGTGCCATGGTCAAAGTTGGGCAAAATTTAAGGTACTAATTTTATATTTATATACTAATAACTTATAAGATTTGAAAAATTCAGAACTAATATTTGGTATTCAATTGAATCTTGGTTAAATAATGTTACATCCCTGACAAAAAATCTCTAGCTTCAGCAATCCTCTTGTTAAGGGAGTAAATATATTTCTTGATTTTTAAAAAGTGCATTATGTTTGGGCCCATAACTTAAAACAATTACACAATACTGACATCATTTCTGGCATGTGCATAGCGAATGTATAGAAAAATATGTATATATATATGATCAAAGTCAGATCAGTGGTTTTGATATTAGACAGTCTACAGTGTAACAATGGGTTTTTAATGGAAAAATGAAGTTTTTCATTAATATTTCGAAGGAATTAAGTCCTAGTGATAAAATTCTTGGCATGGTAGGGGATTTTGGAGACATCTAACTGTATGCTAAATTTAAGGAACTAAGAACTGAAGCTTGGGAGCTGAGCTCTAGCAAACTGCATAACACTAGCTTGATGTAAACTTGATGTGACATGGTGCTTAAAAACTTGAATAAAATCTACAGTTTTTGATCAACTGGTTTCAAATTTTTGGTGTTAACAGACAAAATGCTAACAAAAACATGCTGTGAAAATTAAATCCACAGTACTTACAGAAAAAAAGTGCCATGGTCAAACTTGGGCAAAATTTAAGGTACCAATTTTATATTTTTGCCAATATTTAAAAAATTTAACAGATTTTGATCTAATTTTTGGTAAACAATTAAATTTTGATCAATTAAAGTTGTATTACTGAAAAAAAGTCCCTACCTTTAACAATTTTGGTTTTAAGTGACCAAATATCTTTCCTGATTTTTTTTACAAAGTCCATTATGTTTGGGCCCATAACTTTTTTAAATTAAATAATACTGACTTAATTTCTGGCATGTACATAGGAACTATATAGAGGAATATTTATGGTAAATATGAAGAAAACCAGATGATTGGTTTTGATATTAGGCAGTCCTGAAGTGTGAAAATAGATTTCTAATAAAAAATTGAGGTTTTTCCTTAATATCTTGAAGGAACAAAGTCCTATTATAAAATAGACCCAATTTTCAGCATCGTAGGAGATTTTTGGGACATCTAACTGTATGGCAAATTTCAGATTCGTAGGTCCAATGGTGTCGAAACGTGCCAGTCTTACGGACGGACATCTGGACAGACGGATAGACAGACGGATTGACGACGGACAATGGACCATGACTATAGCTCAGATGACTTATAGTCAGCTAAAAAAGAGAGAAAACCAGCGACTGTGTCTCCGCCAAAATCAGACTCAGAGTAAGACGCGTGAAGTGAGGCATGGATTGAGTGGCAAAGGGAAATAGAGTGAGACATGTTGCATATTAGCATTAATGTCTGCCACGTAAACATCATTGTAGGTGGCTTCACCTGTCATTTGAAAGAGAAACTATCCAAGATGTATATATAGACACAAAATTTCAGGTGGATAAGTCAAATCACTGCCGAGAGTGATTTTATCCCATAGTAGGCAAACAGATGGACACCGTGCAAAAATTGTTGCAGGTGGCGCCACCAGCTATGTGCGATCTATACAAATGCAAAATTTCAGGCTGATACGACTTTCAAGTCCTGAAATATTAGCATGGATGTCTGCAGCATAAACAAATGTAGGTAGCACCACCTGCCATAAAATAAAGAAAGCTATCCAAGATGTATATACTTGCAAATTTTAAGGCAGATAAGTCAACCACTGCCGAGATATGAGTGATTTTATCCCACAGCAGACAAACAGAAGGACGCTGTTTGTGCAGGTGGTGCAAACAATTTTGTGTATGATAAAGAATAACGTGAAAGCTATACACATGCAAAATTTCAGGAGGATACGTCAAACCAGTGCTGAGATATTAGCATGGATGTATGCAACGTAAACATAAATGTAGGTGGTGCAACCTGCCACAAAATCCAGAAAGCCATCCAAGATGTATATACATGCAAAATTTTACGCAGATAAATCAAACCACTGCCAAAATACGAGTGATTTTATTCTACAGCAGACAAACAGTCGGTCCCTGTGCAAAACTGGTTGCAAGTGGCACCACCAGTTTTGCGTATGATAAAGAGCTATGTGAGATCTATACAAATGCAAAATTTCTGGAAGATACGTCAAACCAGTCCTGATCAAGATATAATCCTGGATGTCTGCAGCCTGAATGTTAATGAAGGTGGCGCCACCTGTCATAAAATCAAGAAAGCTATCCAGGATGTATAAACATGCAAAGTTTTAGGTGGATAAGTCCAACCACTGCAGAGATATAAGTGATTTTATCTCAAGGCAGATGAACAGATTGACTTGTGCAAAAATAGTTTAAGGTGGCACCATCATTTTTTGGTATGTTATAAAGCTATCCAAGGGCTACATTTGTGCTAAATGTTCAGCCTGATTTGTCAACCAAGTCTGAAGATATGTGGATTAATGTGTCAAAACAGACGCACAGATGGACACACTGGAGAAAGAAAAGGTCAGAGGTCAACACAAAATATTTTGGCTCCAGTTCACGTGACCCGATAAGGGTGTAAAGTTTAGGAAAATCTGTCCAGTGGTCTCAAGAGTTCTATTCTGTAACAAACACGGCAGCAGCAGCGGAAGTCAAAAACATAGAATCCGCAGAACTTTGTTTTGGTGGATACAAATTAAATTATCTAAAGTTTTGTAACTCACATCCTCACATAGGTGTCAATGTTCAGTAAAATTTGCACAGGAATTATTGAATGATTCTATTGATTATACAAAAGAGCTTGATGGATTGATTGGTTGAAAAGCTGATTACCACAGAGCGTTCTCCTAGGTCGACCCTAATTTAACTTCACATACTGCCATAACAGCCAGAGTTTTTATATAATTTTGAACCTACATCATGATCGCAGAAACACTGCAATAAATACTGTATATCTCTAGGCAGAATTAGTGTACAAATGTGATCTAGCCTCAGTCAACTCCTCTGTCGCCGGCCTATGGAGATGCCTGCTTTTAGTTTTGAACTGTAAGGACTGATGCAAAGTGTGCTATAAGGGGGAAATTTTCCATATTCTCCTATAAATTCTGGGAAATTTGACATAATTTCACAAAGGGGTTATTGCAGCACCAATAATAAAAAATCTCCCTCAGTTCACTAGGCCCATATTAACTCAAGACCACTGGTTAAATTGGTCCATGTCACCTCACCCCATGAGAAACCAATCCCAATCTACCTGGGCCTTCCCAATGCAAGAAAGGATGATATGCTAGTGAATAACCAATGAGCCATACCAGTTACTTAGATATTTGATCAAATGTCTAGGGTACAATTAAAACACCCAAAACACAGGATTTGGGTACATGTGAGAAAACACCAAAATCCTGAAGCAAAATCTTACATGAATTGATACTTAATCACAATTTATATATCCATATCATATTAGGGTATAACCATGTAAAATACAATTAAACATATTATTGAAACAGAAAGTGAAGTTACCTTAATCTGATTTGCTTTGTTTTTTACTTAAAAACAAGTCAATCAAATTTACAGTTATAGCAAAGCAACATGATAACATAATTTAGGAATCAGGAGTCTGAGATCAGTGTATCAGGCACTGCCTTTAGATTCAAAGTGTAGTGCCTGAACCACTGGGCAAAGTTCTACACAGTTTATCATCTCATTAAAGTTGATCAACTTACCTCATCACAGTGCTCGGTGTTGAACCTGAGAAACTCCACCAGACACGCGATGCTGACCTTACCGAAGCCTTCAGGGTCACATACCGCAAACAGGCTGTCAATCATCTCCTCCTCCATAAGATGCTGACTCCCAGTTGTCGTACTACCACTCACATTGGCCAGTTTGTCCGACATTGAGGCATTACTGTCGGCCTCTGGTAGTGGGTCTTCAGACATCATGGTTGCTCTTTTATCTAAAAAGCACACAACAATTATCATCAGCCCAAAGGGTATGATTTTGACAGGAGATAAGCTGATCAATTCTTAAAAATAAAAAATACACTTAATACAGAGAAAATATCTGCTCCAAATCAAAGTTGGCACATCCCATGACAATGATGCACTTGTTTTTTTTAAAGTACACTTTAAATCACGTTTTGCACCACTTGTTTATCACACACCACAAAATGCAAGTTAACCCTAAGATTTCTTCAAACAATTACAACTTGTTTAAAATTTCATAATATTTCCAGAGTAATTATTATGTGAGTAACATAAGCAAACACGTAGCAAATGTTCACAAGCTATTAATGGGATGAATCATTTATAATGGAAAAAGATACCATGTTCCCATACAAGGTAATTTAGGCAAGCTTTTTATGTCTGAAACTGAAGATTTCTGTGAATAATTTATGAACATGAAAATAAAGACTTCATGATAACTTTACATATTTACTGTTTGCAACAGACCATAATGCCATCAAAACACAAGAAGGGACATTAAGGCTACTGAGGGCAGAAGTCTGAAAAGTGGCGCCATCTACCTACATCAAAGTTAACAATTAGCAGCCACCAAATGAATGAATATCATCATGCCAAATCAAATCAAAAACTTTTACATTCCAAGAACAAAGATATTTTGGAAATAAACAGATTTATTCATACAAGGGGAGTGCTTTTTAGGTACATTCACTGTACAGCTGAAAAATATAAATATCACTTCATGTTTGCAGTAAATCTTGGGCAGACAGTTTTCTATTGCATTATTTAAAATCTAAACAGCCTTACCTAGGTCTTGATCAGCTGGTCATTTATGTGGCACTGAGATACTGCTGTTCTCTTCCCAGGTAAAAATGCTATAAATACACAGAAAAGAAAATCACAAAGGCTCTTTTAAAGGGTTACAACTGTGCTTTAAAGGCATGTCCATCATCAGGATTACATCCAACACTCTCAATGGGAACAGGTCAACTGAATGGCCATGAACACCCCAATCACACATCCTGATCAACAAGGGACCCATCGGTCACTGTGCTCAGCGGAAGTTGACCTTGAAGGTAAAAATCTAAAATAATATCAATTTGAGATAAAGTCTAAGAGGAAAAGGTATTATAGGCCAGGGCTGGTTGACATGATTGGTTTATACTGATGAGTAATAAATGTTGCAAAACATATTTTTTGCGACCAGACCATGCATTTCCTAATGTTAAAATTGAAGCATGTAAGCAGTTTGTGAACATAAGATGTATATTATTACCATGACCAGTGGTTGGCTTTTTGATAAATTGTTGACAGTCCAGTAGTTTACTTATTTGTTCAATTGGATTTATTTTTTTTATAATATATATTATTAGATATATGTATTTTTATAAAATCTATACAACTGAAATATTACCAATGTCCCCAGTCCACAGGAGCAAGAACTTGGTTGTGGTGTGGTGGAGCATGGGGGGGGGGGGGGGGTGATGGGAGTTACAACATCTCTGTATTATTATAGTGTATATACATACGATAAAAAAGTTCACTGACAATTACTTAATACTTAAAAAGGACAGACAGACTGGTAATCAAACAAAGCTGATAATATATGAGGTTTCAATTATTTCTTTATATATTTTATATCAAATTGTTTTAAAGTATAACATCTACAATATTACACAACTGATTATACAAGTTGCTTTCAAACTTCAGACTTTAATAGCTTTTATCTATCCACATACAGCATATGAAAGTTATTTTAACAGTGCTCATAGGAAAATTAATAATTAATATATATTTAATGATAATGGAGAGATGATGGACAGACAGAGCTGATCCCTTTATTCTCCTAAGGCAAGAATATGTTTCAATTAGATGTTAATTTTTTCTAATCCAATTATTCTTAAAATTAAATAAATTTTACACATTTGCAATAAAACTGTCCCAGTGCACAGGTGCTAAGGAATCAATGTCAGCCGGGGGGGGGGGGGGGGGGGGGGGGGGTTAAAACATGACTGCATATACATACATGCAAACAAAGCCTGATCTCCGTTTCTGCACAGGCAAGAAAATAATGAACAAATGTTTGTATTAGATCCTCATTTTTTTTATCACATCATTTTTTTTTTATTTTAAGTTTAAATTTCTATACATTTCCAATACAACATGTATCTGAATATAAAAGTTGATTAATAATTCTAAATTGTATCATCATAAATCTCTATCTTTTCAGATAACACCACGTCATGCATACAAATGTATATTTATTTTTTTACCACAAAAAATATCTTTTAACTTTGCAAAACAATAAATATCTAAAAATAATACTGTATTCAAATTTTACAATTTTAAATGTGCCTTTATTTATCCATAATTTGCTTTATATTTTATATATGTATGCATAATGATGGGTTTAATTCTATTTTAATTGATTAAAATCATTAAACAGAAAATTGATTTCTTTAAAAATGCTAAATTAACCCAACATGGCATCTTCTGGATTACTTTTTAATTACTTTTTCAAGGAAAATATACTGTTATTTGATAGTTTTTGGGCTGTCAACAGGCTCATTTAGGGTCGCAATTATGATAGACGACAACTACTGGCAGCTCACACTTTTATTAAGCCATGTGCCTAGCATATACCATAAAGACGTGTTAAACAGTAGTACTAGTGCCAAACTTTCCACCAGGCGGCAGCACTCTCAAAACAATATAAACACATATCACTGCAGAAAGTTTTGTATATAAGAGTGGAATCAGCATTACAATTAACGAAATCAGTGCAAACAATAACAATTACTGTAAAAGCAAAAATTACCCTACTGGTTGAAATTTTTTGGCAAAGTAACAGGAAACCTCTCTTCAGTTTTATCAAAAATTGGTTGCGTTTCAAAGCTTTCATTGAAATTGAGACAGATAGTGTAAAACCAGCAATGAACAACAGTATTTAATGTTTACCTTTCCAAAAAGAACAACTTATGAGCATTGTGTAATGAACAATTCTAAACCATATTATGAATTCTGAGCCCTCTAGCAAGACTGAAATATTTATGTCATTTTTGAAAATGAAAGGGGACACCATTACCTTGTAGGGCTTTTTGGGTAGAAGCTTTTGATTAAGAGATCAGCAAATAGCTTTAAACATAGTCAATACATGTAGGTCCAACAAATAATATGGTATAATGTGGTAACTGCAGCATTTGTGTGCTGATTAAGCTTTATTAAATTTTTTAGCTGATCAGCAGGTCACAGGGGACATTCAGAAATTACATCATGTTACTTAGGGCCTCCTGTCATCTTTGGATCTTTCCACAGCTACCTGCAAATAGCAGCACTAGAAAGGGCATGTTCTAACCTTTCTGCTTATGTATAGGACATGCATTCATCAGAGGCAACAGTATTAGCTTTTTGTCAGAAAACCTGGTATTTTGAGAAAATGGACCACCTAACGAAATGTGATCAGTGACTACAATAGAGCTTCAAGAAAAAATTCAATATTAAGCCTAATATACAAGCTTTTATTTTCAAATTTCAGATATTAACAAATTAAATACTTACGTTTACATGCTGTGAAAATTAAATCGTCAGTACTCACAGGAAAAAAACGTGCCATGGTCAAAGCTGGGCAAAGTTTAATGGACTGATTTAATTTTTTTACTAATAACTTAAAAATTAACAAAATTCAGATCTAATTATTGGTATAAAAAATCTAAATTAAACAAAGTTACATTATTTAAAAAAAAAGTCTCTAGCTTCATAAATTTTCATGTTAAGTGAGTAAACATTTTATGATTTAAGTCCATTATCTTCGGGCCCATAACTTAAAGAAATTACACTTTACAGACATTTCTGGCATGTATATAGAAAATATATGGGGAAATACTTCTGGTAAATATTAAATATAACAGATCAGTGGTTTTGATATTAGGCAGTCCTAAAGTGTGATAATAGGTTTTTAATTGAAATTTGAAGTTTTTCCTTAATTTCGCAAAGGGACAAGGTCACAGTGACCCAGTTTTCGGTTGGGTAGATCTTTGGGACATCTAACAATTTGCCGAATTTTGGATTTGTAGGTCTAACGGTTTCAAAACTTGCCAGTCTAAATCAAAAAATGGACAAAAGAAAGGGAAAGGGCTCCCATAGACTTCTGCAGTTTTGGCAATAATTGTGACAATGACCAACAGTATGAGCCGAGCACTCGAGCAATAAATAATAGAATAATTTCACTGATCTGGAACTTCTCTCCATGACCAGATATTGTCTCATCCCAAGACACTTTATTTGGATTTGCTCTGCTGCTCCACATCAACAAATTGTGATTGATCCTTATGAAAATGCCTTGCAAGGTTTCAAATAGGAGACCCTTTTGGAATCATAGAAGTGACTTTTTATCTTGTGTCAACATAACATAATTACCTTTTCGTTGTCTTTAGATGTTTTATGAAACTTCTGAAAGGTTGTAGTACCAATGTAATCCTCAAATGCCCTACATTTCCATAATTTTAGCACGAGCCCTAATGTATAGATAGAGAAGTTGTCATGAATAAGTGAAGTGTCCAACAGTCCATCGCTACGGGATCTAGACTGGGACCCCACTCTGATCTTATTGCTTTTGGAACTGAAAAAAAAACAGGCATTAATAGGGGTCCGTGCAGGGTATTGGTCGATCAAAGGCTGCTCACAAAAAGTTCATAAAGTTTGTTATGTTTAAATCATGACAGGCTTTCAAGGATCTTAAGGTGATAATATCTAATTAAAATATTAAGGTAAGAACGTGGTGATGTTGCCAGGAAGACCCATTGTATGGCATTTACTACCAAAGACACAAGCAGTTGTATTTTAATGTTTATATGTAACACTTTTATAGAGTTTTTTTGGTGGCTTCTACCTAATCATACACTTCAGTCCAACAAGACACATTTGTGATCATATCAGTTCAGTTGTGGATACCAGATACAAGACCAGATATAACTTTACATTTACGAAGTACCTAAACTATAAATGACTTTACCATGAATATGCATGATAGTTCAAGTATACCAAGTTTAGTTGACTTTTTATTATTAGGTTTAATGAAGGATCAGTCACTTTTCTGCACTGATCAGTAATACAGCATCATCACTGATTCAAGTCAATCATGAGTAACTGATCACCAAGACGACAAGAAACAAGACTGCAACTGCAAGACTAAGACTATATACTATAATATAGCAAGAGAAGTCTTCAAATTCTTGGCGACTCACTGAATGCTCAGTTAGCACTGAAGAACTTAATTGTCAGCTCTCCACACTTAAAATTTAGGGGCGTAAGAGAAGATTTTTAAAGCTTAGTCATAAGTATTGAGTCAAAGTTTGTTATAAGGGTCTTACAATGCATGCCACTGTGCATCCGTTCCTCTTCTTGACAGCTCCTTGCTAATATGGCGGCAAGTTTATCTAGGGACGTTTTATTATACGGATAGGGGTGACAAGTCTTTTATTTTGGCGTCATCAATCTTAAATAGGCAATAAAATAATACCAATAGAAAGAACATGCTATTTTAGTTATATTCATCGCCAATTTACTTGTATCTACTCATCTTAAGAACAGTAACCGGTAAAGGATAAAAAACTTTAGCCGAGTTTCCCCTGTGAAAATGGAATGAGCGAATGTCAACTCTCCAAACAGTCGCTAAGTTCATGAGTGGCTATACTCTCTGACATGCAGTCGTGGAGAATAGGAAAATAATTTGCGTCATTACGTCATTGCTGGTCAGATTTTACACGCTGTAAGATTATTCACTTGTCAATGCATTAATAATGACAACGATTTACAAAACATGCAGTAACGAGTTAAATTCTATTTAAATGTCCTGGAAATTCTGTTTGGCAGAATAAATGAGCGTGATATTAAAAGGAAGGGCCTATTTTTTAGGAAGTCTATATACAATGTTAAAAAAATATTAGTTTCCAGGCCTACAGTTGCGAAATAGACGAGTTTTATTTTTTAAGCATATAACTTTAAGGCCTTAGTTCTTCTTTTACCCCTAAATATCTCTAGATTGCCATTAAATTTGATTTCATGTGTCACTAAATGTTAAAAAAAAGTCTACAGCAAACCTATTATTTAGGTTGATACATGCATCCAATAACATCCACTATAATGTACAGAATCTTGACATAACAAAGGATAACACTAAAAAGTTCAAACACAAATTATTTCCATAGTGGTCCTTGTGATCAAGATTTAGGCCTATTGAAGAAGAAAAAGGCAAGCAGGGAATACCTGATCGGCCTAAAAATTAAATCCTACATGCAGGCCTATAGTGATTTACAATTAATATTGTTAAAATAGATGTGGAAAATAATTAAAATTAAGACTAAAAACATAAAAATATTGCTACATTTTAAGATAAGAAACAGTGTGTGTACAGGACTCGGCAGGATGTTTACAAAACCATCATAATCGGTACCGTATATGTATTGCGTCATTTTTCAACGAGAAATTTCCATAATTTTCAGTGGACTGCGGCTGTATTTGTTTCAGGATTTTAGCGTAAATCATAAAATCAAAAATATGCATTTTGCAGGGTTAAAATATATGTTTATAATTAAATACATCGTGAACATGAGCTTATTATTTTTTCTAAATTAATTATATAGAACCGTGAAATTGGCAACAACAACAAATTTGGAACGGTGTTGAAATTGATGATATATAGGCCTATATACATTTAGGGCATTAAATTAGCCACAACTATAACTTTTCATGGACTAAAGTGGTCTGCTGAAATTATTCCATATAGTTTACATTTTTATTTCCATTTGAGATTCTTTAAAATCAATTATAAGATAAGTTATTTGTCAGATGATGTACCTGCTTAAATGGGCCGTTTTTCGTAGAATGACCCATATATGTACATGTATATATAAAACTACTTTGCTGTACCACGCAGTATATACAGGACTGCCCATATCATAACGGGATATGTCTATAAAAAAATATGTCTACAAAAATATACAAGTGGTCCTAAAATAACTGCAAAAGACAATAATATTATAAATTGGCAATATCTTAATATATAGACAAACATACAGGCCTTCATATGTACCGGTACACCAAATAAATATTTACCGCCAAAGCTGTTTGCATGATTTGGCTCAGAAATTGATAAAGTCCAAAATGACGAAAATGCGAAAAACAGCATCAGTTTATTCGTCTGAATATAGGAGTGATTAGACAATAAATGATTTCTTACTCGTCGTTATGCAGTAGCGGATCAAGAGGGAGGGGGTCCAATCTAGGGCCCTGTTTTAGCCGGTTTTTTTTTTTTGCATGCAGCCTATACCCCCCCCCCCCCCCAACACACACACACACCCGAAGGGTTTCTTCTTATAGTCTTCCTTTATCGGAACCCCTCCCCCTTTTCCAAAATCTACGTCCGCCAATATATGGTAACTGCATTTGAATCAACGTAACAAGTCTTGAACTCTAATGTCTGTGTAGCCATATATTTAATTGAAAGAAACATAATAGTGATCACTCCTGGCCTGATTCCGTCATGACATTGGACATCTGTTTAAAGGGTTTGGAAGGCATTACAGCCGGTAAAGCTATACAGACCCTCAATTCTCTATACATGCCAATGCTACATTTAGCGATCGTCAAATGCTCATATTCAAAAGACCAACTTTAAAATAGACTTGCATTTCAGTCAAGCCACTATGTATAACAGGCCTTTGGCATGGAATTTTGGAGTCATCATGATCGGAAACACATTCTTATATATACCGGTACCAATAATCAATCAACTCTTCTCCATATAACAAATGTGATTGTTCCTTCATATTTTGAAGATAGGTGCACATTACCAGCGGTGTATGTTCAGAATTGGAATACAAGGCCAAATGACACCATCCCTGTGACGCCATATGCAAAGATTATGGTGCAAGTATTAATCAAATTTTCACCTAGCCGTGAATACACGACTCATTATAATATTTAAGCATTTATATTGCGCTCTTAAACTTAACCTGATCGAGCAATGATACAAGCGATATTGGGGAATGTAAAGCAACGGTCAACAATCCAGTGGCATTGATATTGTGGTAAATAGCCGATAATATTCACATTAGGCTACGAATGATGGAATAACACAAAAGAATACATGTTAACTCACAAACCAAACTAAAAAAAGTCTCTATATATGGTAATGTGTCATTTCCTGTATCGCCTTCAAGTTGGCGCCGTCCTGTAGCCATGCATGTATTCATGCGGCCAGGAATTAAAAAAAAAAAAGGCAGAGGGAGTTATCAATAATGCCAATATGCTGAGCTAAAACGGGACTTTTTCTCGTACATGATAGGTGTTGCTAGAAAGAATACTTAAAAAGCTACCATTTTGTCTGTTAATGTTAATGACTTCGTAGGCCATGAAACTTTGTCAGAAATGACGAAAATATTTGCATTCTCATATACAGCCTTACAGCCTTATCCCAAAATAAGGACCACATATTTAAATAGCTTAAGGACATGCCTTTCAACTTCATGTCTCATAACGTTATTATGCTGCCTCGGGACCTTTTTTAAGTTAGACTGCGCTATTTCGCGCCTCAGCTGTCCGAGACAGGATCAAGCCGATCCGAGTTTGCCTGCCACCACCGCTAAAGTTAAGCTGACTTTGCACATTCTTATTTAACCTGGGGAGAATTAGAATGTGATTTTCAAAAGAGATGAAACCGCAAACAGGCCTTACAGTAATGGCCTGCATGTATATGCACTCTTGATGTGGCTTTAATCGGGATTAAACGCTCACTTATAAGGTCGATCGACTGCATGTACATCTCCCGCTTATTGACATATCGGTCGTACCTACCAGAATCAGAACCTACAACACTATAACAGGGATGTGATATGTTATAATAATTATGGGCTATAGAGCCGAGGTGACTATTGAGCCATGTGATTACGATATGAGCTTGTATGTTAATTAAACTGAATGGCGATGAAAGCTGTACAAACATTATAAATAACTCATACCCTTGCGCATGCAACTTGTATGGAAGGTTATTGCATTAATAGGTTTTACATGTATCTATATAGTGATTTAATACAGTCCTAGGCATATGTTATTTTTTTTAATATATTGACAAAATTCCTTATTAATATATCAGCATAAAGCACATTATTAGCGAGCGCAAATGTTCAGAAATAAGTATAAGCCTACGTTTGTTTTGTACAGAGGCAGCCCTTTTCAGTTAGTTAATTCACAAGATTTTTTCCAGTATCTATAAATATCTTGGAATGGATCAATAGACATGTGGAACAAACAGTCAACAGATTATCAACCGAGGACGACACCTGCTGTAGATTTGCAGCTACACAGGTTCGCATTATACCTGTAATATATAACCACTACATGAATGAAGTTTCAGCCTTGACTCAAGATTGTTTTCTTTAACGTTCGACAGATAAGAGGGCGCAAGCATCAGGAAATGCTGCTTTGGAAGGTTGAGATAGTAGATTGGTATGGTTAAATTAATAATTTATAACAAATATCCAAAGCCATTCATTATTGTTTAAGGAATTTGCAACCAAAGATTGCTGGTTGAAAGATAATTTGGCAATATCAGAATACCTGGTTCTTTTATTTACATATATATGCTGTTTCAATGTGAATATTGAAAGAATGCCTTGTCTTTATACCCTACGAAAAGCCATAAGCTTGCAAGTAACTGCTCACCAGAAATGTATCAGTAACAAACTCCAGGTCACAGTGGAAATGTTCAACAATGAATGAAATAATGTTATTGATGGAACGGTGTAAAGAATCGATAGCACAGAAACCCCGCTGGATTAAAAAATTAAGTCTGCACTTTGGATTAAAAAAAAAGTAAATTGATTACAATCTGGTTGCAAATAACAAGTTAATAACATAATGAAAGAATAGGAATTAACGCATTTAATAAGCTTCGAAGGGAATCAATGAAAATTTGTTTTTTTTTTCTTTTTTCTTTTTCTTAAATTATTGTTGAAGCGACAGCAGTAGCAGTATAACTACAGTGGAACCTCTCATTAGCGGACACCTGCATGAAGTGGACACCTCTATATACTGTGGTTGGCTTTATATTGACGAGGCTAAAATTTCGCGGTTTCTTCATTTTGGACGTTTCGCGGGGTTGTATTTTCGCGATTACACCAGATCCGATAAAATCTAAGAAAGCAGTATATGTTTTTGTAGTTATTATAAAATAAAAATTAATCCCACATTACCTCACCCCTTTCCGGCAAAGTTATTATGTTATGCCCTGTGTCAGACATAATAAGTCACATGATGGCAGTTGTCAGTTGAGAGCTAAGCTGTTCGAAATACAGTATAGTACTTAGCTCTGCAGTGCCAAGACACAGTGAGTTTTTTCATGTACTGTTACATTTTGACATTTGATGACCAGGACATGTTTCTGTCAATCTGGTGACCCCAGAAGTAACCTTTATGGAGTAATCCTGGTGCCAGTCACTAGAATATTAATTAATAATTTGGGTTTGCTGTAATGTACGTGAAATACTTGTTCCTATACTATATTTCGGTTGAAGCGTAAGGGTCTTTTTTGTCCTTAAGAGACCTGCCAAGATTTTCGGCACTTGATCCATTGGCACTACTGGATGCGGCTATAGGCTTTTTGTAGACGACTTTGTAGGATCCAGTTGTACTTTCTGGAAATCCATGAGATCCATATATGTCCTGAAAGCTGACGCCTAAACGTTCTCCTTTTGGTGGACAGGCAAAAATGTCAGTAACTTGTAAGAACGCTGAACACGTGCTCGATCTCTCCCTTGCTACTCAGAATGCTAAAGCCTTCATCATTGCCCAAACTTTTATCCTCCTTTCTTGGAATGGATAAGAAAGGCACGCTGTACCTCGAGGACTGTACTTTAAGTCGAATTGCAAGACGTCCTTGCTTTTCATAGTCCTTTAATTTGGATTTCTTGGGTAGCTTCATGGGCATCCAAAAATGTACTGCAGCACCACGTTTCATGCCATGCAGGAAATAGGTAATCTTACTGTTGCTCATGTCTTTGACATTTTGGTCCCTTGTGTGATTTCGTGTAAACCGGTAACGGCGACAGATACCTTCGAAACACTCAATTTTTAAATTACAAATATTGTTTCATGAGGTTCAGCTCTATACTTGCGTCGTTCCGGAGTAGAAACACAGCGTTGCTACTGAAGCTGTTATTGATGTTGAAGAGTAACTCGGGCATGAAGTTTTGAGTACAGCAGGTACAGATGCGTATTCCGTAGTCCTTGTCGTACAGGGAGTCCTCTCTGACCGCCGTGATTCGCTGCCGGAGCTGCTCTATCATGGTCTCGGTCTCGGATACCCCGTCGTTGGCCATGCCGTCCGTGAACTAGGGCAGGCAGTCATTGAACATCATCTATCTAAAATATAAAAATGCACTCTGCACAATTCCCATTTATTTAAAGTCAAACGTATTTTTTGTTTTTTTGGTCTGTAATTTGAGGATAAAAAAAATTTTAAATGATTTTTAACTATCAAGTCTTCTGCATTTATATTTAGTATGCACGGGGCGAAGAATATTTTTTGACGTAGTAACTGCACAAGCTAAGAGGCAACATTTGATGTTCTGCTGAAATATTATGGCATTGAAGCGTTATAGGGGAACAAACCCAGAGCGCATTAACCATGTTTACGCCATATGATATCTGCAAAAGGCAAGGATGCTGATCTTTTTCCGCCATGGAAAGGTGAGGTTTAACGTCTCTCTCACTTATCTCATTAATGTCCTCTCTCACCTTCAGCTATCAGTTTAAAAATCATTATTTGTGATCCGTTATTGAGCATCTAATTCAGCGCCTGTTTGAAGTGCGACATAATGCAATATTAGTATACTATACGGATGTCTGTGAACGTGTGCCTTTAATCCCTTTGATTCATACTCATGGTGTCTGATACAGAACTGAATCAGTTATTTGGGAAGAAAGATGGCTAATTCTTTATCTAAATATACATAAAATTATCTTTACATTTCGAAACAAAGAAGTATGCTATTCAATATATCGCACATATAGGCCAAAAAAAAAAAAAAAAAAAAATAACACCTGTTTCCAATTGATAAAGTTACTATTGTTTTCAGCACTGCAACTCTGGTCTGCGCTGAAGAAATATTCCTTAAGGCTTGGAGACTACATTTGATATCTTTGAAAAACCATTGCAGACTTGCTTTATAACAAGGGGTTACGGAACTGATTCACAGCCTTGAAGAGACCGTCTCCAATGTTCGTGACGCCGGACGCGGTGATGTCCTCGATGGCCTGCAGGGCTTTTGTCTATAACCAAGACTGTAAAAAGAAAGTTCAGTTTTAAACTGTAGCTTAAATCCATGTGGGCGTTTATGTGTATATGCGTGTAGCGGTAGATTTGATCTGGCAGTACTTCCCAAGAAAAATTAAACATGCCGGTGTAGCACCATTTTGTCTAAAATCCTTAAACTTAACTTAGACCTTGTTCGTTAAATTCATCACAGAAGTCATCTTTTTTTTTTGCATATACGCACATACACATATATACGCTCAGGATCACATAAATGTACACAGTTTATCTCTCGAACGTTAACCCACTTCTGCACGCATCTACGTGAACATAGGTAAGCTGTATATTTAATTTGTGGTATGCAAAATGTGGATCTCAAAGGCCAATCTGGGAATGGTATTTATATTTTAAGAATATCGGTATACCTTGTTTTTTTCGCAAGATTTCTGATCAAACTGATGTTTCCATATAAATTCATTAAATATTTTTATTCAAAACCTCTGAACCATCTACCTTGACCTCAGACGTCATTTTCTCCAGGGGAAACACGACCTTGGCGTGGGTGCTGAAGGTCATCACGGAAATGCGGTCTGTTTTCCGATGCGGTATGTACCGAGTCATTCCAGACAAATGATGAACATTATTAATCCATTAGACATTGTCAGATATTAGTGACTCTTTTGATTTAACAGCAAAGATATGTGAAAGATGCCTCTAAAATGTCCACTAAGTTACTGTCACGACAACCGCAAAATTATTTGCAGGGGTTCCTAAATTTTAAAAAGAAATATTGGTTTTCTAATATTGTATTGACCTTTCCTTGGAAGATAAGTGCCCCCGGTGAAAGCAACCCTTTGCAGGTAATGAACTCTGCAATTTCATTTAGTTACTTGGATTTAACTCTTTGTCCTTCATGGTTATAGCCACTATGTTACTCTTACTTTTGAGTCCCATAAAACCCGCCAGGGTACCTGATACTTCATATGGATAGTCACCAAATGGAGTCTGAAGTATTTATTACTGAAAAGAAACGTTGAAGCAACATTTTTTTCTGAATACAGAGGTTCCACAAGAACTTGTACAAGATAAGAAAATCGGACCTGTATTCAACGTCCACAAAGTTACTGATGTTGTAAGATTCATGCAGCCGGAATTATCTTGGAGAGCTTTCTTAAGAAAACTGCGGATTTCGCAAAAGTATTTAGGGCTTGGAGGTGGTTAATTAGCCTACAAGGAATTCAATGGAACATGATATTTGAGAAAATGTCCAATTGTAACCGTCTGCTATGTTACTATTTCAGAGTAACAGAGTATACAACTGTGGTAATCTGGTAGACGGATAGATAAAGTTCTTCGTATTTAAGGAGATACAGGTTGTATTAGGATTTGAAGTTTTCAAAACCCTCTTTTGTACTATTACAGTTCCATTCATTATATGTTTTATGGATTTAGATTATAACTTTCCACTAGGTAACTGTCACTAAAATTAGGATATATTCTGTATATAGACCGAGTTCAGCCGAACTGCATTCGGCAATCACCGGATACGCGCATTGTGGTCACTCAACCTCAGACACTAAGGACTATTGTTCATATGAATAACGCTTGCTTTCAGTGAGGGATTTGAGCATGTCTTGCCTAACATTTGAACGAGGCTCTCACCCACATGCGTGGTCAGTTGAAAAGAAAAATACATGCTTGATGAAA
Source organism: Sipunculus nudus (assembly GCA_026874595.1). Lineage (NCBI taxonomy): Eukaryota > Metazoa > Annelida > Sipuncula > Golfingiida > Sipunculidae > Sipunculus > Sipunculus nudus. The sequence continues at coordinate 83,887,604 of CM049311.1, read as the reverse complement.
TGGAGAGTTCAACCCAGGAGGATTAGTAACAAAATCTAACTCAGGGTCCATATTTCAGGAACAGGGGTGGGGTGGTGGAGTGGTGGCGGGGGTTTCAGGCCTCAAAATTTGTCTGATACGACGAAAAAAAAGTTGCGGTGGCTGAAAATTGGATGCGGGCCCTCTGCGTGGAGTCCCGTTGGGTCCGCTTCTGCTACTTACGATGTATGCATATTTCTGTTTCTTTCTTCAGGAACAATTTCCTTGCAACGTGCATTTAATTAATCTATTATGTGTTCCTCACATCAACCTATTCTCTATACGTCCAACGATAGAAACCAGTCAAATATCAACGAAACACTGAATGCCCCTACGTCTCATTCCGGTTCGCAATGTAAACCATCACTGACCAGGTCTTCAAGGTAAACATACCTGGATATGAATTATTTGCCACGAGCACCGCACCACAAAATAAATATAAAAAAAAAATATTTGTACATATCGTATTAAGAGAATATCCCACTAAAAATCTTTAATCTTTTTTTTTTTAACTTTTAGAATAAAAAAATGAGCCAACATTCAACATCTCAGTAAATATACCTCCCCAAACCCGGTAAAAAGCCCGGTATACCGGATTAATTAGCTAGTATTTCCATACATATGATATATTCTTGTGACACTAAGATGTAACTAGAAAAGGGACTTAAGCTTTACCTATTAATAAATGTTCAAGTTTCAGCAGGCTTTTTAATGGGCAGCACCAACTTTCACCACGTAATTTATTGGACATGATTTTGTGTACTTTAATTTTAAAGTGTCAATATCTGAAAAGCCCAAAGGGTATTGAGCATGGCAAAACGTCCTATCCTGTTCAGAAATACTGAATAATAATAGTTAAATACATAAAAGCTGAATAGGTGATGCCTCATGTTTATAAAATGTTGCTACCTTAAAATTCATCATTTGTCTGGAAGAACCAAATGGTTGATCCATTAAAATATTTGTTGGGAACCGTCAGCTGGGGAATCAGGTTTGAGTACAGGAGTTGCACCTTTTGATACTAGCATCCCCAGTATTCTCGAAGATCCTGAAAGGCCTGGGCCATGAACCTGCTCCTCCCACGGATCGTGAAAGGCCTAGGCCATGCACCTGCTCCTCCCACGGATCCTGAAAGGCCTAGGCCATGCACCTGCTCCTCCCACGGATCGTGAAAGGCCTAGGCCATGCACCTGCTCCTCCCACGGATCCTGAAAGGCCTAGGCCATGCACCTGCTCCTCCCACGGATCGTGAAAGGCCTAGGCCATGCACCTGCTCCTCCCACGGATCCTGAAAGGCCTAGGCCATGCACCTGCTCCTCCCACGGATCGTGAAAGGCCTAGGCCATGCACCTGCTCCTCCCACGGATCCTGAAAGGCCTAGGCCATGTACCTGCTCCTCCCACGGATCCTGAAAGGCCTAGGCCATGCACATGCTCCTCCCACGGATCCTGAAAGGCCTAGGCCATGTACCTGCTCCTCCCACGGATCCTGAAAGGCCTAGGCCATGCACATGCTCCTCCCACGGATCGTGAAAGGCCTAGGCCATGCACCTGCTCCTCCCACGGATCCTGAAAGGCCTAGGCCATGTACCTGCTCCTCCCACGGATCCTGAAAGGCCTAGGCCATGCACATGCTCCTCCCACGGATCGTGAAAGGCCTAGGCCATGCACCTGCTCCTCCCACGGATCGTGAAAGGCCTAGGCCATGTAGCTGCTCCTCCCACGGATCCTGAAAGGCCTAGGCCATGCACATGCTCCTCCCACGGACCGTGAAAGGCCTAGGCCATGCACCTGCTTCGCTCACAGAACCTGAAAGGCCTAGGCCATGCACCTGCTCCTCCATTATGGCGATCCAATAGGGATCGTAGAACTCCCACCTGGTTAAGGTCTTGAGTGATTCTCTGAAAAAGTAGTAATAGGTAGATTATCCATTTACTAGTAAACGCTGAAGTTGTCGGGAAGTCAACTTTTTCCCACCAGGGGGAGGATTGTAACAACAGAAAATAGCCAGAATATCTTGGCACTATAGGTGCCATAGTATCCCTAGACGATTAATCCCCCGCCCTTTAAGAATAGGCCCCTATCCTCAGCAGCATATACTGACACTTGGCAAGCAACCATGGTTTCTTTGATCGATCAACTTGAGGAACAATATTTCTCACCAAATACAGGATTTTTAAGATTAAGGCCACTCTCACTGGAGAGGTCATGATCCCAATTTAAAAATACATCATCCCATAACCTTTAGCTATGTATATGCATAATATGAAAGAGATTTGTCCATTTGTTTTTGACTCATAATGCTCACAGTATTGTCAAGTAAAGGTGCGAAAATAATAAAAGGACAGAAGGTAGCGTCACCTGTCTCCCACAGAAGACCAAGATCTTCGGTAAATTCGATTTTCGGATCAATCCGTGCATCCCTTATTGAGATATTTAAGCTTTTGTGTGATTTTTTACCAAACACGGAAATATTCAAGGTCAAGGTCACCTTCATATAAGAGGTCATGGCCCAATTTAAATATACATCATCCCATAACCCATATATCTATGTATATGCATAATATGAGAGATCTGTCCATTAGTTTTTGACTTATAATGCTCATAGTACTGTCAAGTGGCAATGTTTGGGGTATGTAACAGCACGAAAACAAGAAAAGGATTGTAGGTGGCGCCACCAATTCCGGTACATTACAACACTATTCAAGATCTTCGGTCAACTTGAATTTTTAATCAATCCATGCAAATTTTCTTGAGATATTTAGGAATTGGTGTGATTTTCTCACAAAATGGACCTGTGATCACCCTCCTGGGGTCATGACCCCATTTTAAAGGCTTTTTCTCTAACTTATTTCTATGCACATGTCAAGTTTTGTAAAGATCCGTGATTTATTTTTCGAGTTATCTCGAATGAAAGAAATATCTGCGGCGGCGGCGGCGCCGCGACCGTGCCTTAATCATAGTTCCCCGACTTTGTCTGGGGATACAATGATATAAATGATAAGGTGGACCCTTTGTATATTATCTTAAACGCTGTCTTATGTTTCCTTAAATATATCCTTAAATACAAAAATTTGTACTTGTAAACACGTGTACAAGTAAGGAACTTTGTAAGCTATTTACAAATTGCATAAATGTAGAGCCGTTTTTTTTTGGCAGTCATTGTTATGATTTATGTGAGCCAGTGTCTGATTCCTACTTTCGGGACACGTTGTATTTATATGAGCACCGAAGCGAGACCCCAGTGTAATGACCCCAGACAATTAAGCTCATACCAGACATCCGGCCAGTACGCCTAAGTGAACCCTTTCGTCCATTACAGGTGGGAACGTTTTATCACTTTTACCCCCTTACACTCTATTTTATAGTGTTTATCATTGGATTGTATATTTCTCGATTAAGTATATGTTTGCATATTATTTGACGGAGTATATTTTTGTCTCCCACATCACAGAAAAGTGTTAAATTCCATTACCAGTTCAGTATCACGGGTAGAAATATAGGCCAGCATAACCTGTTAAACGAGTTGTGGCATTGCGAATAACTTGTTTAATTCTTTTAGTAGCAGCAGGTGTACTGTAGTGGGTAGCCACAGTCGGTCGGGCATGAGAGACTTAGTCTCAGAGCCGTGGCTTGAGGGACCAGGAGAAAGTGCCTAAATAATGCAGGAGAAATGGTTAGGTTCTAATATACTGTGTCGAGGTGTCATATGAACACGTGTACATATACTTTTTGGCATGATAATAGTAACCTTCATGTGAAATCTCAAAGATACATCTTAATATGTTAGGAAGCTTTATTAGTTATGTTACATATAAGTAGAGATTTGACGGTTAGAGCTGTTAAATTTAGATTAGTAACCGGGGTTTATTGATTGAGGTCACACGACAGTTAAGTGTCTGTGTTGATTAGTGTACTCAGACGATAATATCATATAATTTGTGTTTATCCTCCGTTCGTACGTCTTTTCAGCACGGTGCAAGCCACGTGTAATCGTAGAAAATCCATCGGGTCACTTTGTCAGCATTTACTCTTTACATTTGTGGATCTTTTGTGAATGTTACGCTTTTTACTGCTAGTCGATAATCCGGCGAAGATTTCTGTAAGCATTTTGGTCACTTACGTATGTCTGTTTATGGGTGTGTTTGTGTGTGTGTTTATCCCCAATCTACTGGCCAGAATGTTGTAGCAATCAAAGTGAAACTTATAGGGTTAATTGAAAACGAAAAGTCCTGGAAGCTTTTTGTTTTTGGTCAATATAGGTGAAAGGTCAAGGTCAACAAAAAATATTTATTTTTATTTAAGTCATAACTTCGTCAATTTTAGTCCTGTCTTCACAAACTTAAACTCAATTTCTTCCTCTGGGGTTCTCCCTTACCTTATTTAGTCGATTCGACTCAATCTTGTGTCACTATGTCAGTATGTATGTCTGTTTGTCAGTTTTCCTCAATTTCTCCTGTTTGCTGGTTCTTGCATCTTTCAATTAGCTATCTACAGGCTACAGTTTTGCAGGGATCCTTTTGAAACTGCTATGTCTAACATGTCTACATCTTATGTCTAACACTTATATCTCGAAAGTGATTTTTCATTTTCGGAAAATAGCCGTTCTAGGGCGCTACACTCGAAACGCTACATCATATCGTTGTTTGGCGATATTTCTAAAACTATAAACCTTACCTACATAAACTGTAGCTCATTTTGTTTATCTTAATTCACTTTATCCATAAGCATATCTAGTCCTCTAATATCTTAGATGCGTCACTTTATCAGTATGTGTGTCTGTTTGTCAGTAATTCTCAATTTTGGCTGCTTGCTGCATCGTGCTTCTTACAATTATAACATTCTACAGGCCACAGTTTTGCAGGAATCCTTATTAAACTGGTATTTCTTATCTCTTACACTTATATCTCGAAAGTGATATTCATTTTCAGAAAATAGACGTTGGAGGGGGGTGGGGGGTGGGGGGGGGGGGGTTGGGTGGTGAGGTGTTGCACCCGAAACACTTCAACATATCATTTTGTGGCATATCTCCAAAGTATGAACCTTATACTATATGGTTATGCATTTTTGAGGAAAATTCATGATATCCCAAAATATCCGGGTCTCATTTTCCTAACTTTGTGAGTTTTAAAGCATGAAGGGACTAATTTTCTGCCTCGGACAGCATTGCGTCAGTTAAACTCCATTTTGCACAAGTTTACGCGATATCTCGTACCCTTTTGCGTCAATCGAGCTGTTACGATATTTCAACTTTTTCGCTATACAGGCTACAATTCTCAAGCATTTGCTCTGAATATTGTATAGCTGATGGAAAAAACAAAACTCCTCGAAGCTTGTATTTTTGAATTAGGATAGGTCAAAGCTCAAGGTCAAAGACACCGAAAAAAACTCAAATATTATTTTGCTCATAACTTCGTCAAATATTGTCCTATCTACACAAACTGTAGCTCAATTTATTCGTCTCTGCATTTTCCATGATGAGGTCTGGTCAACTGTTATCTAGGTTGTGTCAGTCTGTCAGTTTGTCTGTCAGTTCTTCTATTGTTGTAATTTTATCCCGCCTGCTTGTTCTTTGATCTGACATATGTCAATCTGCAGTCCAAATCGTTTGTCTGTCCGTTCGTCCGAGACTTTTCAGTATCAGCATAAATATACATAAAAGGGTTATTGTTTCTGCTCTTCAAGAACATTGCTCATTTAAATTACTGTGTTCACGTGTCCCCGAGTCTTCCTGTCTCTCTGTTATGTTTCATCTTCCGGCAAGTGCTCGACCCTTGGTCATCTAGATTGTATAGTCGGTTAAGTTCAGCCGTAGGCCCTAAGCATTGAATCGTTAAAGTCCTTTGTCGAGTGAGGGCAAGCCTTAGGGTAAACGGCGATGCACTGTAAGAGTTTGTTAACAAGCGTCTCGAGGTTTCAGAAGCCAAGCAGCGGGAAGACGCCGAGCGATATGAGAGCGCCAGACGGAAAAAAAGATAAAACGTGAACGTGAAGCAACAGAGCGGGAACGGGGGCGTGAACGTGAGCAGCAGAGCGTGAATGAGTAGAACGTGAAAACCAGAGAGCTCACGAGATAGAAATGCTGAGTGAGCGCTAATTGTGATTCGGTACACCGGGGCCCAGCGCTCGGGTTAATATAAGTTCATAGGTCTCCAGTTCAGAGGTGAAGGGGCACGCCTGTGTAAAAGGCTTAGCTAGCGTGTGAAAGCTAATGAATATTCATAGGGCTATCAAGCACTTGGCTTATTGTTAATTTTTTTGTAATTCATGCACATCATGAACTGTCAGTAACTTTCAGTGGAGTCCAGTATAAAGGGTCTCAGTTCTTGTTTTCGAATCGTACTTGAACTGAAGCCGCCAACGATGAGAGATCGCCAGCAGTACAGAAGCCGAAGATCTTAGAGTGCCATCGAAAGGTTGGGGTTTTTACCCCCAGATGAGACCATTTCAGCGAGGCCGAGAGCGCAGGGGGCGCAGAGAGTGGGTATACCGTCCAGCTGACGGACAATCGGACATCCCAGGAGGATGGTAGTCTGCATGGTGAGGCGCAGAGTCGCAGACCAGCATCTGGAAGTCTGGTGAGACGCAGAGTCGCAGACCAGCATCTGGAAGTCTGGTGAGGCGCAGAGTCGCAGACCAGCATCTGGAAGTCTGGTGAGACGCAGAGTCGCAGACCAGGATCTGGAAGTCTGGTGAGACGGAGAGTCGCAGACCAGCATCTGGAAGTCTGGTGAGACGCAGAGTCGCAGACCAGCACCGCACGGTCGACGCAGGGGTCGTCAGCGAAAGCCGGGAGAGGGCGCCCGGGTATGGCCGGCGAAGAAGAGAAGTTCGTCAGTGACGTGAGGTAAGGAATGGGGCGCACGAGTCCAGCACAGAAGACCTGAGTCTAGGTAATGACGTCAGAGTGCAGCGAATCGTGTGGGCGTCGCAGGATTTCCAACAGATCTCTTTTTTTTTTACAGTAGATACCTTTTTATGTATTAGATAAGGTAAACGCAGTAAAGATACGTTTATCGTCTATGCTGGTCTTTGTTATTACTGTAAGCCTTGAGTGAGTGTGTGAGTGTACACGGGAGTCAAACAGACGGACAACGACGTATCACAACGTTTATGAGTAGACTTTGTCAGATTCCCCACTCCCCAGAGTGCAAGACAATCAAATACATTTTTCTTCTCCTTATTTGGGGATCCTTTTTTATCGTTTGCTTTTCTTAACATGTAGCTGGTCCTTAGGTTAATTTACTGGCCATTGGACGGGCTAGTGAATTAGTTGCAATGTATAACCGAAGAGATGTTGACTGTTGCATAGAGAACCTATGGACCGCCTTGTCTCTCCCCCGAAACTGAGCGAAACCGACTTATGTTTCCCTTATATGCCTCTTCAAAGTTTGCAATTTAATCTAATAAAATAAAACATTCGCAGTTTGTTAAGAAACAAGATTGGGGCCAATATGGTCGTCAATTTGAGTATTCTGTTAAAAAACTTGTATGTCAAAGGTTTTGTCTAATCCTTTCATTGTTTAAACAGCAAGTTTCAACTCATGCATAACATCTTAGTCAAGTGGTGTACTTTTATCTCCTCGGGGCTGTCAGTATGGCTGCAGAAATGGCGGTAAAATTAAATATCGGTCGTCACAAGTGACATGTAAAAAATTTATATATATATATATATATATATATGTCAGTCATTTTACTTGACTAGTTATAATGCTCATTTTCTGATGGTTTTTACTAAAAGACGGTGTTAAATATGGATCTGTAATATATGAAGGGCTATATGAAAAAGTTATAACTGTGATTCTTGTTACCCCTTGTTTTGTCTGTGTTACGTCGACATATTATTACTCCTATAAGTACTTTTTTAAGGGGAAAAATGTTATATGTACCATTACAATGCAAACAGGACCTGAAATGTAGGATCTTTAAGAAAGGTGTAATGAAACGACCAAAAATAATGAAAGGACGTGCCTTTACCGCCAGTGAAGCGTCATAAATGGCAGCCATTTGTATTTGTTTAAGTAAGCTTTTAACAAGAACTGTTAAACATCAGTCAGAGGCCCCCTGATACCTACACCGGACCGCTATGATAGGAGAAAGGTAGCCTCTTTTCTAACATTAATTGGAGGTACATGCTTTGGACTTTTATAGTTTTTACTCGCTCCCGCAAAGCCCACAATGAAATCTCTGGAAGTGTTGATCAAGGTTTTAAAGGAACATTACAGCCGAAAACCATTAGAAATTGTGGAGAGGTTTAAGTTCCACAAATGCTATCTTACTGATGACCAGAACATTTCACAGTATGTTGCTGCACTGAAGAAACAGGCATCACATTGTAACTTTGGTGATACCTTGTGTGAGAGCTGCGAGATCAGCTTGTCGTTGGTATCCGCAGTGAAACTCTACAGAAGCGACTTCTCTCAGAACGCGATTTGGACTATCAGAAAGCTATTACTTTGTCCATAAGTTTTGAGACTGCTGCGAAGGACAGCCGTGCATTAAGCAGCAAAGGCAAAATCAAGGCTTCATTTGTTTGGAGTTCGGTTTCGGTCCACAGTCTTCCGTCGAATATGAGTAAAGGTTCAGCGGGACGTCGCTGTTACAGATGCAACTCGCCATCACACTTAGCGAACAAGTGCCGTTTTAAGGCTGCTGTCTGCCGTAGATGTTCAAAGACTGGACATATAGTTTCTGCTTGTTTGAGCGCTAGGAAGTCTGGTGTAAAACCTGGTGTAAATTCTGCTAGTGGTAATGTGACTCAGTCCCAGACAACACAGCATAAACGTTACAAACAAATACCTTCTGTGCATGCTATTATATCAGACAGTGATGATCCCCTTGATGATATGAACTTGTCACAGGTGTTATCTCATATGTTTATTAATGATGGTGACTCACATGTTGATGTATTATGGGTTGTCATGCAGAATAATAGAAAACAGGTAAAGATGGAGGTTGATACAGGTTCAAAGGTTTCCATTATACCTCTTGATATGTACAATGAGATGTTTAGTGATATCCATTTAGTGAACACAAAGCTGCAGGTAAATACCTATACTGGTGAGCCAGTTCGCCCTGTAGGCGTTATGGATGTAAAGGTAGTCTATGGTTCACAAAGTCACGCTTGAAACTGTACGTAATTGATGCTGTAGAACCACCATTGCTAGGTCGACAGTGGCTTAGGGATATAAGACTTAACTGGCACAGACTAACAAGTTCATTGCTACAACACATGCCAGGCTCTAATAGCTTTAGAGATACAGGTACTAAGAATTGGGTACCATGAAACACATTACTGCTAATTTTAAAGTAAAGGAGAATAGTACTCCTAAGTTTGTGAAAGCACGAACTCTATCATTTGCTTTACAGAGAAGATTATCAGATGAGCTGGATAGACTGGAAAAGCTCGGTATCATTGTAAAGGTTGACCATTCAGAATTGGCAGCTCCCATAGTTCCTGTTGTTAAGTCAGATTCTAGTATTAGAATTTGTGGCGACTTTAAAGTTACAGTCAACCCGTGTTTGAATATATGCCAGTATCCTACCCAGCGTATTGATGAAATGTTTGCCACTAAAATTGATTTGGCCCATGCTTACCAACAGATGATACTTCATCCTGATTCTAGAAAGTATTTAACAATTAACACCTCTCGTGGTTTATACCAGTATACCAAATTAGCATACGGTGTGGTGTCAGCGCCAGGCCTATTTCAGCAAGCCATGGACCAAATCTTGCAGGGATTACCCCGTGTATTATGTTATCAAGATGACATATTGGTAACAGGTGTTGCAAATGAAGATCACATAGGCAATCTTGAGCCTGTGTTGAAAAGGCTCTCAGAATATGGGCTTCGCGTTAAGCGTAAGGAGTGCGACTTATTCCGTGACTCTGTCACATACTTGGGACATACAATTAACAAAGATGGTCTCAAGACATCAGAGGAGAAAGTCCGTGCTATCTTAGATGCACCAGTCCCTAGGAAGGTATCCAAGATAAGATCATATCTTGGTACTATAGGGCATTTCTTCCAAATCTTGCTACTGTGTTGAATCCATTGAATAATCTGTTACAGAAGGACACAACCTGGGAATGGACAGAGCAACGTCAACAGATTTTAGTTTTATCAAGATATATGTTCATTCCATATTTATTAGAGAAATCTTGTAAATGGAGAAGAGCGACCCATAGCGTTTTCATCTCGTACACTTAACAAGACTGAAAAGCAATATTCACAAATTGACAAGGAAGCCTTAGCTATAATATTTGGTTTCAAAAAGTTTCATCAGTATATTTATGGCAGGTATTTTACATTAGTTACAGATCATAGGCCCCTTACTGCCTTGTTTGGCCCTACAAAGCCTATTCCGACTCTCGCTGCTGCGCGAATGCAACGTTGGGCTTTAACCGTGAGTGCATATAACTGCACAATTCAATAGAAAACTTCTGAAATGAATGTTAATGCTGATTGTTTTTCCAGATTATCTCTGGACACTCAGAAAGGTCTCGAGTCTGAACCTGACCAGGTAGAATTGTTTCATATGTCTATGTTTGACCAATTACCACTCAATGCCGAGCAGGTGAAGAGAGCGACCTGTAAAGACCCATTGCTTTCTAAGGTATATACAATTACTTAGTGGTTGGAGAACGGAACATGGTAAAGACCCTGAGCTTAAACCTTTCTATAATCGCCGCCTAGAGATAAGTACACATCATGGATGTTTACTCTGGGGCATACGTGTTGTTTTTCCTTCCAAATTACAGTCACGTGTAACAAGAACTGCATGATGGACACTCCGATATTGTACGCATGTAGTCACTAGCTAGAAGTTTTGTCTGATGGCCTGGGATTGATACCGCGATAGAGAAAATGGCCAAACGTTGTCATAGCTGTCAACAAGTACAGGCTATGCCAGTGTCAGCACCAGTACATCCTTGGTCTCTTCCTACTGGACAATGGCAACGCGTACATATAGACTTTGCATGACCATTCATGCAAAATATGTACTAAGTAGCTGTTGATGCCTTCTCGTAATGGCCTGAAATTACTATAATAAAGAGCACCACTGCTGCTGAGACTGTGAAAGTCGTTCGCGGATATTTTGCTCAACACGGTATACCATTACAGATCGTGACAGACAATGGCCCTCAATTTATCTCAGAACATTCTGAAATTTTTCTGAAAAACAACGAAGTTAAACATGTACTTACTCCTCCGTATTTTCCTGCAATCAATGGGTTGGCAGAACGGATGGTGCAGTCATTTAAACATGCTAGGAAATCTGCAACCAACGATAAGGTTACCCATGATGAAAAGGTGCATAAATTTTTGTTACGGTATTGGATTCAACTCATACAGTCACAGGAGAGACACCTGCCAAGTTGCTAGTAGGCAGATCCCTCCGTACAAAACTTGATTTAATCCGTCCTATGTCATCCCCTGTACAGTCACAGCAAACTTTTAACGTGTCCCCACCCAAGTCTGCACGTCAAATTTCTGTGGGACAATCCGTTTGGATTCGCAACTTTGCCCGTGGAGATAAATGGTTACCAGGGAGAGTTGTATATTGTAGTGGTTTAAGACATAATAAAGTTGAAACACAGAATGGACGTTTGTGCAGGAGGCACACTGATCAGTTGAGAGAAAGAGATGAATCTGTTAGTGATAGTGAAAACCTGAGTGTAGAGGATGATAGTGTCTCTGATATTGTAGATCCTGAAATTGGTGATGATCATGAGAGTGTAGATGGTGCCTTTTCAGTTATTTTTTATATTAATTTGGTTCCTGATCAGAATAATGTGATTTTAGTCCTAACACATCACAGACTGTAGATTCAGGTGAAACCAGGGCTGGGCGGGTAATACCAAGACAAGTAAACCTGGGCGGTTAATACCCCTTATTAACCGGGCGGGCAATAAGACTTAAACCCCACATGCGGGTTTTAATGGGCAACATGGTTTGGGCCTTTCTAGAAGCATTCTTTACAGTCTCAGAATCACTGCATGAAATACATATAATCAAATAAAAAGGAAAAACTACAGTGATTGTCAATGAAATAAGTTTAATACCAATAGATGAGCAGCATCACAGACATTAATGAAGAAGCACACAAGCAAGAAATTGTGTCATGCACCAATGCTATTATGATACATGATGTACTATGTTCAAATTGTTTGATACAAACTGCTACCAGTCCAGTTCAGAATGTCCACAAAAGGCACGATAGCAGGTCACAAGCTTTGAAGCAGGTTGTACTCCAAGTGGATTGCGAATCTTGTTTTGTATGTAGCCAAAGTCGGAGAAAACACGTTCTACAGCAGCAGAACTGGCTAGCATAGAGAGAAGATGCGTATGACACTATAGCACGGTGGCTTCACCTGTGTGGTATCCTATACATGTACTGCCAATCAGTTGACACTTGGCAGCCAGCAACCATCTTATGTCAATCAGTTAGCCAGTTTTTGTACACCCAATAAGTAATCCATCCATTTCCAATCTTTCATTGATACAAAGGAAATTATTTCAGAATCATTAAATAATACAAATGATAGATTCAGATAGAAACATGCTTGAAATAATGGGAGTTACAAAGTACGGTAGGTTTATACCCCATCTTAAAGACTCCTAATTATTTTTAATTATCAACTGCTACATATCACCAATATGAGTTATATATAATATATTCATTCAGTTATATATATTTTAAAGCAAAGAAGCATACTGATCACAGTATTTCCCAAGCTGGTACAAGAAATTTTGAGTTCAGTCAGTTGCCATTTGAGACGATATTGCCCATAAAACCCGGGTTTACCCAGTAAAACCCACTGGGTTGGGTTTTATGCTTAAACCCGGGTATTGCCCAACCCTGGTTGAAACAGATTTACAAAGTGATAGCATTAGCTCTGAAAGCACTAAAGCTAATGTAGAACGAAGAACACATGATCAGAAAGTAAGAAAATCAGATAACAGTTAAAAGAACTCTGACAGATATCATGATGAGTTCAAAGTGTAAGATGTTCAGTTTTCATTATTTAATAAGTTTTTTTTATGTTATGATAACATTGCATTATAGGTGCATGGCATTGCATAACTTTATGTAAATGTATAAAGTGTAACAGTGAATATGGTAAAGAAACAAGCTGTAAAAGTCAATATACAGTTTACTAAAAATATGTAAAGATAAAGGTGTATAACTGGAACTATATAACACATACTCAGTTAACAGCATGACACAGGTTTCTTTATTTCATATCACGGATACTTGCATTGCATATCACAGATCTCTTTATGGTACACATTAGTTTGAAGATTACTGCTCACTTTAAGGTTTAGTGAAGAGGAGATGTCGTGTATTGCAATTATTCAAAGATGATAATGACTAAACGTAATATTTCCAAGGTGTAATCGTTCTGCAGACTAATATATATGCGACACCGGTTTGTTTGTGTAATACGTAGCGGAATATGTATGCTACGTCATGAAAAGTTGTGTTCCGCTAGTCGGGTATTAAAGTTGTAAGTCAAGTGAACGTCTTAGGGGTTTCTGCTACCTGGTTGACAAAATACATAACAAATACCTGTTATATATGTCCCTTTAATCTATGTCCAGCAAACAAAGCACTGATGACTGAACCACTGCTTCCTTGATTTTGCCCAAGGTGAATATTTCATGACCTTTTCACCCATGCTGACCCCAATATATACTTAACTTGCATATCATTAGTCCGCCACGTACGGACTCCATTTATCTGTGACATGGAGTCCGACCGTCTGGCGGTGAGAGTTCACCCTGCCGTTCATGGAAGGACCTGTAACATGAATTTCCACTGCTTGTTGTGCGATAGAGAAACAATATTGTATTTATATATAGAAATAAACTTTTTATGTAATAAATTAAATCCATATATCACCTTTTTGTGCGCCTGTAAATGTTTTTTTTATCCTTTGAACTGCCGGGGTTCAGATGTTGCATGCCAACTGGACACGCCGGAAAAGGAATCCCATGCAAATTAGGTGGGCAATCTATGCAAAAGATGAATTCAGGGGGGCTTTTCCGAGGAATGCCAGTGCCGTGCACTAGGAAAGACCATATTTTCATAAGCATCCTTCCCATCATACATCGCTTGTTGTCAATGATGCTAAATTCCTATTGGTTGTTCCAACCGGAAAGCGCCATCGGCCAGACGGAGACGATGCAATATCTGACTTCATCCAGAGTAAGTGCCCTTACTTTATTAATGCTGATCATCCAGCAAAAGTTTTGGTCCCAACGGAGTCTAAGCATCTGTAACAATTATAATATGTAAGGTTTGTTTGGTGTCCTCACGCTTCACAAGGCATGTACGTGTCTGAGGGTCTGTACGAATCCGTACAAACTTAAAAAGTATAGACTCTCCCCGCCAGAGGCTGCAGCGCTTGTCTTGTTTACTATATATGTCAGCGCTGCAAGACTGCAGCAAGCATATCATTAGAATGAACCTTTCATAACATCTGAATGTTTGCTATAAAACTACGGGCCATAATTTGATCATTTAATTTATCTGCATACTAAAGAGTAGTTACCAGATTTTGGCTGAGACTCCAATCTAATGGCCTATCGACCGTTGTTGACCTTATTACTGGCCTATAATATTTGCATATTTTATATATCATATTATTTGACATGTAAAGATTCGATCTAGGTCCAAAGCTATGGAGTTATGGTTATTTTAATTTCCCCTACCCCTAACATGGCATTTCGCAAAAATTTATGCTATTGCGCTATGTGCCTTTATTCTGAGTTATCCTTTGGCTTATTTAACAAGAATAAAAGCATGTATGTTACATGCCTATTCTAGGCCTAGATTATCTGATCTATTTCCCCCATACAGCATATTTATGAGTCGCTAATTTCTATACTTTGGCCAAGGCTAAAAAGGCATTACCTTATCACCCATGCTGAACTCCGTACTAACCTTATTTGCATATTTTATATATAATCTAAACGGGCTTGGTAAATGCAACAATTTGATGGGTACTTCATTGTTTATTATAAAAACTGATGTGGTCATGCTCAATATATTTTCCCTACCATTAACAATAGCGTTTCTCACAAATTCTTTGATATTGCATCAGTGTCTTTTGTTCAGGTGCTTTTAATTTATGTAATACTTCAACAAATGTGAGCCAGAATTCCCGGGTGTGTCATAAAAACTCTAATTAGGCCATAAATAGATCATTTGACCTATTTCCTCTACACAGAGGAATAATGACTCGTCAGTTTATTGATTTTGAAAAAGGGTAAATCTCATGACCTTTTGACTTCGGCTTGCCTAAATACTGACCGATTTGCATTGTCATATATCATCTGAACGGGATTGGTAAATGCTATATATGGTGGCCATTTTGTTATTCTAGGTTAAAGAGTTATGGTCATTTTAATTTCGCCTGCCCCTAAAATGGGTGACGAAATCTTCAGTTATGGTGCAAAAACAGCCCGGAACCACTTCTGAGTCCCAGTTTATTCAATGTTTCACATTCTTAAAATTAAAGTATAGGCATGTAGCAATAGACTAGGTAGCTAGGTTGGGATGATTTGTGTAGGAGGCAAGGTGGGCCCTCCAGCCCACGGACTAGATCGTTGTCAACGTTACTTGTAGATGTCTGCAGTGGTGTTTTCTGTATCGTAGTACATGTATATACTGGTATTACATCTAGTCTATAGGCAGTCGTATTTCTGTATTGTAGTACATGTATATACTGGTAATATATCCAGTCTATAGGCAAACTCTAGAACTATTTCTTTGGTTGAACTAATTTAATTTTATGTATACTGACTTTGCCAGGCTAAGTCTTAGCTACTTTATTCATATTTATATATTTACTTTAAATCAAGATACCAAAGCCATGGAGTACGACACGGCATTGAAGGAGCATGTTGGTCAATTTGGGCGCTACCAGGTGTTGCTTATCATCCTGATGAGCTTGGTGGAGATCCCCTCGGGATTCTTTAATATGGGGTACGTCTTCATAATGGCTATCCCTGAACACTGGTGTCACGTACCGGAACTAGACCACATGAACCTGTCCGTGTCTGAAATCAAGAAATTTACCCTACCACCCGACCAGGAAGCGGATGTGACGCCAAGTTACCACAAATGTCAGATGTACGACCGGAACTACGTTAACCTGACGGAGGAGCAAGTCAGAGAATACCTTAGGGCAAACGTGACGTCATCAAACAACATGACGGCGGGGGTGACTGGATGTAAAAGTGGATGGGTGTATGATAAATCTGTCTATCAGAGCAGTCTCGTTACTCAGGTATGTTGTTTATATATATATATATATATATATATATACATATATATATATGGTTAGTCTGACAGGCAGGTTGTATATGTGTGTGTATATATATATATATATTTATATATATATATATATATATATATAATTTGGACGGCCTGACCGGTATAGGTTGATTTGTATATATATATATAATAATTTGGTCGGCCTGACCGGTATAGGTTGTTTATATATATATATTGGTAGGCCTGACACGATGTGATTTCTTTAAATTTCTTCGATATCGTAGGGAATCGCGCCATGTGTGCATCAACATCCGTGCATCAACGAGAAGTTTACATGGTAGCCGGTCCACACAATTAAATGTTACACAAAATTATCACACTTAAGCGAATATACTGTATGTAATTATACCCAACCAGTTTCTTTATTAAATAGAGCTGCAGAAGAACATGTTTAAATTTGAAGTTAGGAAAAACAGAGAATTTAATTGCTGTGTAACAATAAAAGAAGGTAATTTCATTCTCATGTTTATTGTATAAATTAAAAACTAAACGAAATATTTAAACTAGACTGTTTGAAATTTTTGAGAATGGACTTGAAGTAAAGATTAATTGTATAGGGATATATTATGTATTATATGTCTGTATTTTTCTGTCCACGTTTTCTTAAGTGGGACCTTGTGTGTTCTCGGGGCTGGATTCGAGGGACCACACAGTCCTGTTACATCTTTGGTTTACTGGTCGGCTCTTTCGTCACAGGATACATCAGTGACTTGTAAGTGCCAGAACGACATTTATCAAACACTTTGTGTATTAAAGACATATACTTGTTGTACAATGTCAAAATGATATATTTAGTAACTTAATCATAGATAATCAGGGAAAATGACCCTTCTTGTTGATTTTTTTGTTTTCATTAAATCAAGGCTGTATTATAAAAATTTGGAGGCAATATTGCATGACCGCCGTTAAATAATTACAGGTTCTATAATTGTATATTTTTTTTCAAACAACAAAAGAAAGTACATCAGAGCACATACCGTGCAAAACACGGAAACTTCGAGAAAGAAAAAAAAAATAAAAAGCAATGTCTATTTTGTCTCACTCATTGCAAAACTAACGTTATTAAATGTGACATTGATTAATTTCAGATTGGGCCGCAGGAAAACCCTGGCGATCAGCATGGTCCTTCTGCTTGGGCTTGGCTTCACACATATCTACGCCAACCACTATGTTCTATATTCGATAATTCGATTTGCTGTGGCAGTTGTTATTGTTAGTTGCGCTCAATCGGCTTTCTGTCTCAGTGGGTTAAAAATTTTCTTTTCTACTACTAGCACATTTGTAAAAGATCTGGCATCGGGTGTTAATTAGGGTCCCTCTTATTAAAGGGGCCCAATCACATATAAAGCATGTTGAGTTAAAACGAAAAATAGCTTCTTCCCTTAAAAAGAAACCTGTACCTGCCAAAATATTGCCCTGAAACCATTTGCTTACTCCTGTAAACGAGTGTAAAAAACAGTGAATCGGGCGCGATCGCAGGTGTCAACATAAACACAGTGCGTAGGGCTGGTTGCTGCGCAGAGCCACAACACGTGCCAATCAGGAGATGCTTTGACTGACTTGGTAAAAAAAATGTTAAACAGATTTATTACTGGCTGAAACATCGCGTGTTGCCCCTCTTAATCGGACCTCCGGTCAGGCCGCCTTGTTATGGTAAATAGAATGTGTTTACCAACACGCAGGGCTATAACAAGGTTTTAAACAGTCGTATGCTAGGAAATGAGACTGTGTGCTTGGATGGTTTTGCTTGGAAACTTTGGAATAAGGCAAAAATGAACTGCTTGTGTGAAAGAAAAGGAATAATATTGCTCCTGATTATGTTTCTTTAAAAGATGTGCCCTTTAGTGATCGCCTGGTCCGTCAGTCCATCCATCTGTCGGACATTTGATCCTTCTCAAATGCTAAGGGATAATTGGTGTCAATTAGGGCTTCCTGAAGACCTATTTAGTTAAAGACCTGTCATTATTTTGATATGACCGTCAGTGCATAATGGGTGAATTTCTTTCATTTGGAATCATAATGTCAAAGGTCAAGGTCACAGGGCCCACTTCCTTGAAAAGATTAGTGGATGCATTAAGCCAAACCTTTCATCTAAAACCTTCCATCTTCCACATATAGCTCATCTGCCAATATTGGAAGAAGCCTATTGATTTTTGAGTCACAAGGTCAAAGATCAAGGCCACAGGAGCATCTGTCCACAAATTTGCTTCCTGATGATATGTCCAGGCTTGATGGACATATGTGTTTTGGAAGGGCATTCAACATTTATCTTCATTATTTTGTTTTGTAATATTTGAGGTTTCAGTATTTTAGTTTCAGTGGCTGCCATTTTTGGGGTCAAGACATTCATTTCTTAACATAAAAAGTTAATATTACAACTTTATTTCATAAACTCTCGGTAGCCAAAGTATTAGCTCAAATGAGGTAAAATTTCTGCCCCTCACAAGCTAATTAAATTAGATCCATGTCAGGAATATTTCATACAATAGACATATTATCCGAAATGGATAAGTGACTGTAGATTTGTGACTGTTCTTGATGAATTTGCTGGATCCGGATCATGAGTTGGATCCACAATAAACAATGGATTCTTTCATTTCCTAGCACTTTCATGTGATTCCGTTCATAACTGCGCGAATTGTGTTGTGTACAAACACACAAACGCACACATACACACGAATATGAATTTATAAACGTATACCCTAATGGCGGAGGCAAATATGACACCGTTCCAGTGCTCATATAGTCACTTGAAACTTTTGTTTCAAATACAATTTAGTTTGCAAGAACGACAGGAGAAAAGATATTATAATTATTTGTCTTCCTGCAAATAAAATAAGTATTGTAGAGACTTATTGAGACATAAATGGGAAATCAAATTGGAGCTATAATATTATTTTCACCTCGAGACCATCACCAATATTTAAACCGGGGGGAGTTCAATCTATTATATTTTTATCATATTCCTTCTCCTTAATTTGGCTTATTCATTCATTAATTTACTTATTAAAAAAAAATGAAGTAACATTATGGTATGCTCTGGATACACCTATTTCGAAAATTTTTGTACATTCGAGTTGAAAGAACTTTTCAATTTCAAAATTTTGTCAAATGAAATAAATGATTCAGCAAACTTGTTTTAGAATTGCCTTAACAAATCAGGTAGACAAATTACAAGTATGTTATAGGGATAAACAATATCATCATTTTAATTATTGAATGATTTCTCTCTACTTTAATTAAAAACTTAATTTCACATATGTTAAAAAACGCGTACATTTTTAACTCTTCTTTAGTCGGGGTACCTTTTCCAGGCATTCCTCATATAATCCGCACTTTTAAAGCAATAAATCACTTTCATGACACATAATTAAATGAACGCATTTATCATGTTAACCTCGTGTATTTTTTAAACACAATCCAAAATGTAGCAACAATCTAGAAAGAAATATGAATTAAAAATAGAAAATGACAACATTCATCTTGTTTATGCATTGTGACCAGGGTAGTTGCCCCCCCCCCCCCAAAGTCATGCGTTGCTAAACTGGCCAGGTGTTGCTATATCACATACTGCTATTGAATATATACAATCCATGTGTATATGACATGGTCTTCCAAACCTTGAATAACAGCTACAATATTTAATCAATTTCATTCAATTATCAGATTATCAAAACTCTAATCATTAGGTTTGCATGATATCAAAAGTAAATCAACAGTGATAACAGTATAAAATCGAGCCATGGTAAAGTTTGCCAAAAATTTAAGCTAATGGTTATAAATTTATGGTAACCATTTACAAAATTATGATCTTATTTCTGCTAAACGATTTTATCTTAATAAAATCTAGATATGTGCTAGAAAAAAACCACTAGCTTAAGCAGTTACAATGTTATGTGAATACTTATATTTTTCATGCTATATATGAAAATATACATTATGTTCTGGTTCATTAAATTCTTTCAAGGTCAATGCCCGTATTGCTTCCGGATGTTTCTGAAAGCCTGGACGGTAGTCATAATGTCTCGTTGATAGCTTAGAGATAAATCACATTTAAAGTTGTTTCTAGCCATATGTAAGGAGACCGTCCTGTCAACTGTCAATAGTAGTAGTTATTGATAATTATATAGTCAAACTAAGAACCTATTAATATTGACCTTGATTGAGTCTCTATTACCGGATATAGTATACAGCGATTAACTGTAAAGAAAGATGTCACAAAAATTTCATTCCATATGCAAATTAAACGCATTCCCTTGAGTCATCCTCCTGTCATGTCGTGATTACTCTTATTGTTGACATTTTTACATTTTTAAATGACCTTGAAATGACATTGAATGTCTACACAAAAATGTCCATCAAAGTTGTTCTGAAACCCTACACACTTATATATACGTGTATATGTATGATGATTTAACATCCGGTGCCAGATTTACATGTATATGGTGCATTTGCACTGCTCGTATGCTTTTGTTGTTTTTCACACTTATCAAGTGTATTTATACTACTTTTAACAATGGTGGATCCAGAAAGAAATGTTAGGGGGGCAACGGCTCAGAGTCGCTTGCATGAAGGTCGGGAGCGCGTAGCGTCCGAATGGAGAGGTTGTAGGAGGGGGTGTCCACCTCACCCAGCGCGTAATGTTTTCGAAGATATGATGATAATGAAATCAAATTTGAGCATTTTTTAGGCACTTAAACCAGACATTTTCCTGTCTGATAATTTGGAAACAAAGCAGAAGTTTTATAATATAACTCAGACCTTCATGAGTTCATGTATTTCTTCAGACCGTGCACTTTGCTCTTTGTTTACCGCACAAAAGGGGAACTGGTTTTATATGCTCACCACAAGATTAACCATTTACCTGACAGTCGCCAACTAGGGGGCTTAACCGAGGGGATGTATATATATATATATATATATATATATGATAATTTATGGGATAGCCAGGGCATCAGGTCAAGTCACGCTAATGTAAACTCATAAAGTATATACATGTACATTTATGCTGTTTCACTTTGCTTAAACCAGCTTAATTCTCCGCCGGAGCTGCCTATGCTGAGCACAGCTCTTTAACAGCCACACACATGCCGTCCACCAGGGTGTTTACTAACCTTTTTTTGGGTGGTTATCTCAAACTTTAGGGCTGTATTATATATATATATATATATATATATATATATTTATATATATATATATATATATATATATATATATATATACACAACACACTTCTGTCAGTCTTAAAGGTAAACATCATTTGTCACCTTTTAATACCTAGTGACTTCCTGGTTTGCATGGTCCTGACATCGATGTATTGGTCAGTACAAGGACTAACTTAAAGTGGATACAGTGGTACCGTTTGTTCCTTAGGTGTTTCATGCAGTGCTTATTATCCTGATGTGATATTTCACTGTCAAGAAATAAATGAGGAAAACGTAAAAAAGTACCTTTATCCAGAAAACATTGATACTATTTGCAATTTTCATGAGCGACCGTTCCCTGTTCCTCCTCCCCCCCCCCCCTTATTCTGATCCGCTACGATATATTACTCATAAAAAAGTAAGGAGCTTTCATTTGGGATATCAGAATTTAAAAGTACTTTGTTTCCTTTTTTTCATACAAGAACACTTTTCATGCAGAATATTGAAACTTTTTAGATATGGAACTTGTTGGACCTGATTGGCGAGTGTTCGTTGGCAACGTATTTATGATGTCATGGGCAGTCGGCTACATCCTGATTGGGGGCGTGGCTTATTTCGTGCGTGATCACGTGACCTTTTCACTTGGATTCACTGTTAGCTTCGTTATACTTCTAATTCTTCCGGTGTAAGAGTTTATTTTTATTTTGGCATATGTTGTTATGATAATAATAATAATAATAATAATAATAATAATGATGATAATGATGATGGCGCGTATATACATAATATGCATCTTATTCGAAGAAACGTTCATGTCATGTAAACCCAAAGGCATTGATCTATCCATGAACTTAAAAAGGATTTTCATTCAAAAATGAATAATCATGAGCAGAGCAGGTGCGAGCAACTGTAAACAGTCCACCAACAGACAAATGTAAAATTTGCATAATTCAGGCGACTCTCCCAAAATCAACTTAAACACCTATACTCTGTTCCAGCTGCCCGTGTTCGTTTTGGCACAGTCCCCGGGGACTGGAACAGGTTATAGGTGTTCTTGCTGATTTTGTTGATTTTGAACTGTTACCATGGTTTTTGGAATTGAATTAAATGTGGATGCCTCATGCCTCCGCTTATGAGGAATGTCAGACCGACACTACTCCTGCCAACACTGTAGTGTAGGTCGTTATGTAGCAGTAACAGATGTTGCAAACAATTCTGGTACATTTTTGAACTCAGTTTTTTTACAACCTTAGACCCTAAGGAACGATCCAAGGGTTGGTTCCATTTTTTTTTCAATAGCTATAATGGCAGCCATATTGGATTCAAATATGGCGCCATTTTTACCCAATTATGCCATATGTGTGCACGGTCTCTGGGGATAACCTATAACGCTTCTGGGTGTTCTAGATGTTACTTTTTTATGGAATGTAACTATACAATCCTTATTATTTTAGAATAGATAAATAGAAATAAAATAAATATGTTGCCGTGTAACAATGAAAATATGCATATTAAATGCCTACGAAGTAGAAAAATTTGAAACCATCAATGATATATCAACATATGCAAATTTAACCGATAATTAAAGTGAACTTCAGGCAGATTAAAGTCTGGACCATATTTTGATAGTGGTGCTACTCGGCCCTTGTCAAGGAGCTCCTTTTCATATTTTACCATAAATATTAAGAAATTCAGTATTGGTGCACGAAGGAGCTATCACAGCGCTTCCTATTACGCATATGGTGCATCAAGCAAGGATCTTGTTCCATGAAAATCCTTGATGTTGCAAGTCAGATGTCGGATTTCAATAGTACACATGCATCGTCAACAGATATTGCTTAACAAGGAATTGTACAGCTCTGAAACGGGTTCCTTTTAATATTTTTTATCATAATTTGATGGAAATTATGACAGAGCTTTCTTCATGTTATTATAAGAATGGTTCAACGAATATACTACTGTCATTATTGATTTTTTTCCATTTAAAATAAAACAAATGACAATGGCCAACGTCAACTGGACACTTGCAGCACCCATGGTTTTAATATTGGTGAATCATGGCTCCAACATAAGACGATCCACAAGAACCTGGGGCAGTAGCACAGCAGGCAAAACAAGAGCCCAGTTAGAACATGTGATTATCAATAAAAGATAGAAAAGGTCCCTGGAAGACTGCAGAAGGGACAAACGAGACGGTTTGCCTCCTTCAAGCTGAAATCAGGGAATATCAGGGAGGGATTCAAACAAAGAGATTTAGAAGAACATCAGCAGTGATAGCACTGGAAGGACCGTTGAGGAAAAGTGGCGGAATATAAATTTGGAATTGATTAACAACATCATATTACTTACCGCTTTTTAAATTATTCAATAGTCATCAGAATTGCATATTAACATCAAGTGACAAAAATGAACTTTCAAAACATCTTTGTACCACCAGAAACATGGCATAAATGGCTAAAAGAGTGTTACAGATGTCTCTTATATTGTGCGCAGGAGTCTTGCATGTGTCTGTGTAGCGCAAACATAGTTAGTTGTCATGGGAGACGTGCGAGTTGGCCCGGCCCACGTGCGGGGTCTGACGTGTAGAAGCACAGCGTTCTTTGTTCTAGATGTTACAAGTGTGTTCCTGTAACGTGTGTATTGTTCTATGGAGTTTACCATTTCTAGAATTTTTTTATAAAAAGTTATAAATAGGGTCTGTGTTAAGAGCCAAGAGGAGAGAGAAATATTCCAGCGTACACGGATGAGTGTGAGCCAGTTAGAGGACCTTTCCGATAATTGCAGCAGTTATAGATCTTCTTCGAAATTTGTAACGGATTTTATATAGTCTTCAGTTTGCTTTTGGGATTACTACCAGAACTTCACTTTTGGATTACAACAGATTGTTTTCGGGATTACATTGGACTATTATTCTCCGAGAAGATTTACGTGAACTGTTCATATGGATTATACGTTTTAAAGACTTGTCGCTGTGACAGTGGTGGTATTCAGGTACTGTACACTTTATTTATTATTATACTGTGTAAATGTATTGATTTACTGTTATACTGTTGTTATACTGTGTAATTGTATTCATAAAGTGTATTGTAATGTTAGGGTTGTTATAAGAATATATTATATTTATTTGTTAACAAAAAAAAACACTGACTTCTTTATTCATTCCCCTAGACATTTCACGCTGCCTAGTGTTACAGAATCTGATTTTTATTTATCTCCGTAACAAAATTTATACTCGTCACGACTCCGTGATCTTTTGTTATAAGGTTCCGTAACAAGAGTCGCCATTTTGAAATCCAATATAGCTGCCATAAAATCTATAGAAAAAAACGGAACCAATTAGTGTTGTTCCTCAGGGTCTAAGAATTAAAAAACATTAGTTCTAAAAATGTATCAGAATTTTTTTGCAACATTACATAAAACTCTACAATTTGTGTTGTGTTTGGCCCGGCTCGCCGCTTTTGCATTCTGTTTGGGAAAGTCGCCCAAATTATACAAATTCAGTCGGGTGATAGACTGATTACTTTGGCTATGGTAACCTAATTGGCTGCTCCAAACGGGCTTGATGATGATTATTCAGCTACTGAATATGCCATTAAGATCACATATAGTTATATATATAATATATAACCGTACTTAATCATATTGTTAATCTAGCTTCGTATAGCAGCGTATGTAACCAGTTACATTGTGGATGTAAAACTTCCGATCTTCCATTGTTTCTAAACAACGATTTCTTCTTTATTCTCCATTCCCTCTGAGAGGCTTTTTCGATTATATGATTCCTTCATTCCAGGATAGTACCGGAATCTCCTCGTTGGCTGATCGTGAAAGGAAGACAAACTGATGGTTACTCAGTCCTACAGAAACTTGCGAGATGTAACGGCAGAGAGCTCCAATCAGGAATCACAATCACGGTTAAGGTAAAGTTACTTCGTATCTGAAAAGTCCCAAATTTTGTGATTATCAATCATCAATAAAGATACACACTTTACCCAAAATCACGACACTAGATCAGATGCTGATTAGTCGTATTTTTGGACGTTCGTCCGTTGTGGTATGCCGTATTCATTATACTACTGTAGATGCATACACATTGTTTAACTTCTTTTTGAGTCCATGACATATTGTAGGAAAAGAAGCAGAAAACACGACTGTTTGATTTGTTCAGGACTCCCAGCATGCGGAAGAGGACCTTGATTTTAAGTTTCGTATGGTAAGTATTTTATGCCAAATATATTATTTACACCAAGAATGAATATCTGGCCTAATTTATTCAGCATCACTAGACACTGGTATTATGTATATGTTTAAAGCAATGATATACCAGCCAGGACCCCTCCCCCCATATTTTAGCCGCCGCACCCTTTTTTTAAGGGGCAATGTTTCAGACCAGGACCCACCTTTTCCGGACCTGGATACTTTTTTAAAGTTTTGAAGCTCCAAGGGCCCAATCACCCCTCTGACCTTTATAAACTAAAGGTAATCACTTTGAGCTTTTATAAAAAAGGCAAGAAAACGCGGATATCACTGCATAAAGGCTGCTTGTTTTGTTTATACCAACGTGTTAATTACCACCTTAGGTAACATGTTTTTCCCGTTCGTCAACATTGCTGTGTTTTAAAACATTTTGATGATAAAAAAATTATACAACCTTCATGGAGCCGATATAAGAACTTTTCATATCCATAATAACCCTTAGATTATTAATATATGTACAGAGGAAGCGAGAATTATTCTTCAAGAGTTAGGTGAATGGGCACCTTTAAAACGGTTGCGGCGGCTGTAAAAACAGGGGGGAGGGGGACCGGATCCCCACTTTGAACCGCTTCTGCTACTAATAAGGTATGCATATTTCCATTCCATTCGTAAGGAATAGCTTCCTTGCCTTAAAAATACATTTAAATAATCTTTCATATCTTCCTTAGATCAATCTAGCCTTTATACGTCTAACAATATTAAACATGTAATCAATTGAAATTCTTCGAAAATCTGAATGTTCCCATTCCGTTTCGTAATGTAAACATGATCACTGACCTGCAGGGTATCCAAGGTAAACATACCGATATATGAATTTCTTGCGACAAGCACAGCGCCACAAAATAAGCGTAAAAATATTTGTACACAGGGGCGGATCCAGAATGTTTGGGGAGGGGGGGGGGGTGCAGGAGGGATAGATAGAATAAAAATACAGACAAAGTGTAAATTTTAATGTATATATATATATATATATATATATATATATATATAAGTTTTACTTATATAGGAGATTTTACTGCTTTGTCCTCTGAGCATTTTCGAGTCTTGTCTTTAGATACAGGGGCTTCTCATGAAGTCATTAATCATAAATCATATTGGTGACAGGACGATGGTCTTGTGCCGCCCTTCGGACCTGCCCTTCCACTTTTCAAAGATTCGATATTTAGATCTAAATATATATAAAAGCAAACAAAAATTTGTCTGCTTATTTCTCGGAATGTAATATTTGAAAATATATTTGGGAAGCACTTGCATCCTCTTTTTTGTACCAGGTTTGACCGTCAGGAAATATTAACAACTTATAGAGTAAGGGTAAAAGCAAATTAATTTGGCGCAGTATTGAAAATAAGCAACAGTTTCTTGATAATGAAACTCAAAATTATGGATTACAATTGCAGACTTGGCCGAGTATATATATTTGTAAAAATATGCATGTGTAGGCTTATTTCAGCTGCTTTTTGGTTAGGTAAACTGATCATATGCCATTGTAAATACATAAACCGAAAAATTTCACATGATGTGTCCCCTAGGTACGAAAAGACTTTTTTTTCAAATTTGGCTCGACCTTTTAAGTCATGGTGTTTAGAGTCATAGGAGCCGGAGAGGGAGGGGTCGAACGCAGTAACCCAAATCGCATAGCCTTCCAATTATCTCTTGATATAATATCAAACAGAGATGAAAATTTGAATTAAACACAGTTAACACACAAGGACCCAACTTTCAACTTTATTTTATTATATATAAAAAAGCTTATCCATTTATAAAATAATGTCAAACAATTCAAACGTATAGACATTCAAAATTATTAAACAACACCGGAAAATTTAAATATTAATGTTAGGCAAACCGAAACCCGATTATAATCGACGTTATACTAGAATTACTCTGTTGAATTTCAAGTTTGTTTTACTTATGTTTATTTTGAATGACCAGTAGCATTACGCTTCCCTGTGTGCGGCTACAACATATTATTGTATTACTACGCACTATAAAATGCTTATATTTCTGTATATTTATGCAACATTGTTTAATGCATTTTTGATCGATAGTAAATATCGATACTGTCTGCATATTTATTTTTTCGCTCATAGTTCGAATAGTTTATATCCTTTAACTTTTGGCGAGGACAAGCCCCTATAGCCCCCTCCCCCCCCCCTCCGGAACCGCCACTGGTACATATCTTATTGAGACAATTATTAACTTTAATATTAAATATATATATCAAAAACATGAGCCAACATTCCTCATCTTATTTTTTACATCTCCCCTCCTTAGTCCCGATATAAAAGCCCAGTTACCGGGTTTATCAGCTAGTATTAAATATACGTGTCATTAACCAGGTTCGCAAATAGTTTTGTATACTTCGCCATCTCGTGGAATACCTCGGGACTAGGAGGTAATGTTTACTTGAACTTCGTCATCGCGGCAGCCATCGAGATCCCCGCCTACAGCTACAATATTTGGGTTATGGGGAAGTTTGGACGACGAACTCCGATCATGCAGGCCATGGTGACTACGGGAATATGTCTGCTCTGTGTCATCCCGATCGCTCGCGGTGTGTCTACTGTGTTCTTACTTAATACTTCTGTCAGATATTATGGTTTCAGCATATAAGTATCCGGTTTAATCGTATTAAAAAAATTAAGACTTGAAAATTCATACAATATTATTGAAGTCTGCTCTAAACTTTTTATTAATTAGATACCTTGGAGCCCTAAGGCACTGAAATGACTGGTGACAGTACAAATCTAAATTTGTAATTATTTAGTGGGAAAAGTTTATTAAATTTTATATATAAAAATAATGTGCTTAATTGTATATTTATTGTGTAAAACTGTATTGTCCAACGTATTATAACTACGGAAATAACCAGCCATACAAATTATTTATATTATTATTATTTACATTATTTATGTACAGGTATATATGGCGAGTGAAAAAATAAATATGCATGTATCGATGCTATTTATAGGCAGTTTCAAAGAAAATAAGAGGTTTTTCTGCTCCTGATAAAATAGTCTGTAAAATGTCTTTGAATAATGAAGTCAAACTTTTATTTTTTTAAGGGGGGGGGTTAAACTGTGGCTCACTTAAATACTTACATTTCTTAAAACTTAAAATATAATAACTTAAATATCCCAACATTCATCGTTTGTATGATGTTGATGTATCAATGTTGAAAATGCGCCTCTACATAAAAAAATGGCAAAATACCGTCTTTTAAATTTAATACTCCTGTGGAAAAAAATATTGGAAGTATTAAGTCTTTTGTTAAACTTCGCATTTTCCCTGGTTTCTGTGAACTAGGCAGGGAACAGATCGCGAGTCTTTTGTTAAACTTCGCATTTTCCCTGGTTTCTGTGAACAAGGCAGGGAACACTTCGCGAGTTCGAATAGTTCGCGAGTAGCGCTGAGCTTTTTCACGTAACCTCTTTCTACATTCTAATTGGAAGGCCGGGTACCTCCTTGTTACGAACCAGCAGAGGGTAATGAGAGCAAATTAGTATTCATTATTACTTTCTAATTAAAGATATTTAAGTGGAGGAATACCTAACCCCCTGATTAATTAAAAATTTAATACAAAAGCTCCAGCATCTGAATAACCAAATCATTGATGCCATGGTTCTTTCAATGTATTTTGATCAGAGAGTGATTCATAAGTTTTTGAAGACTGGAGGTATCACCTGTATTTTTCTAATTTCAACACATGTTTTCTATTCTGAAACCTCAATTCAGGTCATGGTGACCTATATTTTGCGAACCTCGAGCCAGAACATGATTTGAGCACCAAGTGAGTCCGGTGGGACACAAATTGTATTCGTTTGGCCTAGAATCTCATACATGACATTCAAGGAGGTCCTGAATAAAACTCCGTGGAAACCTGGAATTATGTCATATTGACCTATGTTCTGCAAACTACAAGTTTTCAGCACTTAAAGTCAGATGGACACAAAATTTTCTCCGCTAGCCCTGGAATCTTCTAGCATAATTTCTAGGGAAGTCTTTCTATTCAAATCTCTATTGAAAGCTAAAATAAGGTCATGGTGACCTGTACCCCGCAAGCTTTAAAAAAAACATGATTTTAAGCACCTACACGGTCAGACAGGGCATAAAACTTTACTGTTGAACTAGAACCTTGTAATATGACATCCAGGGATGTCCTTGGAGAGTCTCCTTTGTATTCTGAAATTGGGTCACCATGACCTGTATTCTGTGAGCTATATGAAAAAGTCAGATAGACAAAAATCCATACGGTTTGACCTAGAACCGTTTATCTTCTTAATGTAAAGGGAGCTCTTCAAAAAGTCTTGGATATCTAAGATAAGTCCACTGTTATCTATATTCTGTAAAATATGTGAAAGAACATGATTTGAGCAACCTATATTAACAGTTGGACCTAGAAACTTCTAATTTGACTACGATCCAGGGAGGTTCCTGTAAAAATTATATTCTACCCGTTGTTTAAGGTGCCTTAAATATTTCCCCCCGGATCATAACATCAATTATCAATGCATGTCAAATACAGATTACCGACATGGTCGACGACCCTCTTGTTTTTAGATGTACTTGGTGACCATCAACTGCACGCATACCTAAAAGAATAAAAAAAAATCAAATACAAATAAGAATGAAATCACTTATTTGCAACTGCAAATACTCCGTCAGATACTTGTCACCATATAAGTTATAACCCTTAGTTAATTTCAGTAGTCTGAACACAGACCTGTGATTTTTTTGTTTCTCATCACAGTAATTCAAACCAAAACAATCCAGGACAAAACGTTTGTCCAAAAAACTCTCCAGCTTCAGGATTGATACCTCCATTTACCATGATTAAATACGTATGTTATGGCACATTATTTAGCCTTTTAAAGTTTAGAAAATTAATCTGATTGGCAGTGTGACAAACGTATCAAGCGAACACCTGCAAATCTTCGGTGTGCTTTACAACCATTGGGTTTACAGGAAACTCAATATAATGAGACAGAATATACATTCAGGCGTCACTTGGCACCTCAAGATTGCAGAGGTGCTTAAATGTTAACTTCTACGTTGTCAATAAAATGAAAAAAAAAAACTTTTAAATATACCATGATCAATAACAATTGTGTAACGGTTCTTAAGTGTTCAGGATTTTTTTTCAGTCAACCCCGTGCCCATCGTTGTTATAATGATGACTGACAAGATCTTTATAATTTAATATCTCCCTTACGTTTCAGCCAACCACATGCCGATCGTTGTTATAACAATGACTGACAATATCTTTATAATTCAGTATCTTCCTTACGTTTCAGCCAACCACGTGCCTATCGTTGTTATAACAATGATTGGCAAGTTTTTCATAACCGCCTCCTTCACAATGATGTGGATCTACACACCTGAGCTCTACCCCACGGCCATCAGGACGCTCGGGCTTGGGTTCAACTCTGCAGTGTCAAGAGTTGGAGGGATCATAGCTTCACAAGTTCCGTTATTTGTAAGATTTATATATACATTTGTATAATTAATATTTATGGCTCTCAATTTAGTAGTCCGTGTTTGTCACGTGTATTTGCCTCGTACAGTTGTCTTGTATTTGACTTGGTTATTTATATGCATCCTTTCCCTTCAAATTTAAATTCTTTTGAAAGTTGTTTTTTGTATTTCTTATAAATATAACGAGAATTATGATGAACGTGCTTGCAAAACCAACGCTATTTTAACTTTGTTATTCCTACAGCCTTTTCGTGATTAATAAACATGATTCCTGTTAATACACACGTTATTTCAATATGACGGGTAACCATAACAGCCACCTCACGTAGTTCCGTCATAATAATAGTTATTTGACGCATAAACAACGACTTGCTCTTTGACCAGAAAGAAGACATATTTGCACATTACATTCTCCTTTACAGAGTGACGTCAGCCGTATGCTGATGCTTCTCGTCTTTGGCCTGGTCTCCCTGTTGGCCGGACTATCTAGTTTAGTGCTACCAGAAACAAAAGGAGTTCCTCTCTCCGAAACCATAGCTGAATCCGAAAGTTTAGGAAGCAATATCACAATAAGGTAAACATATTCATGGCTACATGAATGAAAAAAAATGCCCGAAAGCAGCCGAATACTATTATTTGAAGAAGGGTGCATACTTTATTTATTAAAAAAATATTAAGTACAAAGAACATTTCATTGTGTGAAAAAGCTTTGAGTAATTTTTATTTTCGGCTTCATATATTGGGCGCCAAAAGAGCAAACATAATTTAACTTAACACATTCGCTGCCAAGTCCATGTTCACCCCCAGTGCCAGGGCCGTATACAGGGACCCCAGCAACCCCGAGAGCTGCAGTGGTACCAAGACTAGGTGCTAATTGCCTGATAAGAAGGTGCAACTTCGGATAACACAGGGGCAATAAAACTCGGGGGAGGTGTGAAGTTGGGCACTGAGCCAAAATGACCACGATAGTAGTCAAGGCATGGCTCCGGTGGACTGGTCTCATAGCGTCTACGTTGACACCAGCATAAAGCTAGCAACTGATTCAAATAAAGATCTATATATATTGTAAATGATGAAGTGTGTTTGTTGGCGCGAATGCTGAATTGGGAAGAGTCAAATGACAGAGAGGCACTGACAAATATAGGCCTATGTTTAACCAAAATAAATTTTATACCGGAACTGTATTTTCGGGCATGCTCGATTTATACATATATGTAATATTGCCATAAACACAACATGTGATGACAGATCCAGAATGACGCAGTGGTTAGAACAGGGGGTTCGTATGTATGACCCTGCTTACTGCGTGAGTTCGAACCAACGTGCGGTGTTTTTTTTTAACAAACATGTAGTTTTAGTGCTGAAACACACATTTTTATACTTTCATAACGAAAACAGCGATTCTACCAATCAATATAATTGTAAAAAATATAAGTTTACATTACACATGTAATTTTCAAACATGGTCATAGACCGTTACCGACGTGCATGCTTGAGCCTTGATGCGCAATTGACCTCGTCATTGTAACAGTCACACGAAACACGGAGTTATCTCAGTTTTGCAATTTACGAGCACGTGTTTGTGAATTTACTAATATATGCATATATATATATATATATATATATATATATATATATATATATATAAGTAAATAAGGAACAAGAAATAAGCTAAAAGAATCATTTGCAGCCGCGTTCTAATTACACTGCCGATCTGTGTGTCAATCATGTGGCACGCGCCCTTTGTTGTTGATTGCGGAATACCCTGTCCTCGCGGGGCAATAAACCTGAACGACCTCACGCCTCGCTATCTTGAGTTCACACCTAAGGTGCGATCTATCACACCTCGGCCTCACAACGGGTCTGTCGTAAATAAGTGGCCAAAACATGCTATAATATAAAACTAGCTTCATATTTTTACGATCCCCCTTTTCGTTTGATTCAAAGTAGTATTCTTACAAGGAATCGACTTCAAACTGAAGCGCGTCGTATAGTTATTTCACGGCGATGGGCAGGAGCCGTGGATTTTGTCACAATCTACACATCTTTCCTGCTTTCGAATGATGCAGCGCATTGTTGAATAACAAATAATTCATTTTCATTCTGCGAGACTATTTTATAAATGGACTACTACTCATCTGCAAGGAATTTATTGATTAATATATGAGAATTCCTGCTGAAAATAGCTTAAAAATAAATGACGTGTATACACGTGCCTGGCACTGCATCCGTTATTCACCAAAATGGCACATACCTCTGCATTATGACATTGCGTATTGCCAGGGGTGTGATTAATGGACCTCCCACTTTTTTTTTTACAGAGAAACAATCATGTTCTCAGTTAAATGTTAACCTAGATCTAACATCAGCATAGTTCTAACAGGGGGCAATCTGACTTACAAAGTATCTGCCATTTTAGCATGGTGATATGAGTACTATGTTAACCTCGATCTGACATCAGCACAGTTCTACCAAGGGACAATCTTACATGCAAAATAACTGCCATTTTAGCATGGTTATATTAGTATTATGTTTACCTAGATTTGACATCAGCACAGGTCTAACGGAGGGCAGTCTTACCTTCAAAGTAACTGCCATGCATAATAGCATCTTGACATTTTCGCGATGTTTAAATGAAACGTGAATATTAACCATGCACATTTTTCAATATTAAATAAAATGCAAATTTTATGTATATTTATAATCATCCTTACACTCAAGGCAACCAAGTTCTCTGGTTTTTGCTATACTGTGTCTTAAGGTTTATGTCGGAAGCTCAATATACCGTTACAGCTGTCCAAAACTCACGTATAATGGAGAGTTCATTTATTAAATTTAAATACCATTTTTTACAGAGAAGCCCTTTGTATTTGCAAGAAGAATCGTGAGGAGAGTCGTCAGTGCCCTGAAGGCAGCACGATGCTGCAGCCAGATTCCCTGAGGCACGGAAGGGATGACAGAGAAAAGTTTGTTATGAAGGATGCTTACGGAAAATTCGAGACTGACGTGGCATAGACATATATTTAGTTAAAGGTTGTGTTACACTCTTGACTTTGGTATTCATGTAAAGAGTATTGCTTTTAACTAGAACCGAAAGAAACCCGATATTTTAGTTGAAGCAACATAAAAGAATCTGCTGTATAAACATAGGTGGCTCAGTCTTTTGACGAACTTTCATTTGTGTTACATTGACATTTGAATAAAAATGCAATATAGTATATATTGTTACCGTCTCTCACGTAAACATGCAAAGAAACATGGTCATTTGAAAGTAACCGAAAAATAAAAAAAATTAATAATAATTATAATTATTTCAAATTTCTTTATATATATATATATATATATATATATATATATATCAGGAAACCTCCATGGTAATTGGTAATTCCTGTATCGCGTTCAAGTTTGCTACCGTCCAGTAACCCATGTGGGCCATGCTTTTATTTATGCGGCCAAGAATTAAAAAAAAAACAAAAAAAAAAAAAAAAACATGCATATGGATTAACCAATATGCTAAGTTAAAATGGGATTTTTCTTGCACATGGTAGGTGTTGTTATACTAAAAAAGCTAACATATTGTCTGGTTTATGTCATGTGACTGCATAGGCCTATTTTAGGCCATGAGACTTTGTCAAAAATGACTAACATATTTGCATCCTTGATGCATGATGTAAAGGCACTCTGACGCTTGTACTCTGGTCGTATTGACTGCCTATATGTGATTGAGACAATCAAAAGGAGTAACCCTATATATAGACAAAAGCTGCCCATGCACCGTCGAACTCCCTCATCCAAGTTATAACGACCACATGTATAAATCCCTCAGGACATGACTTTCAACTTCATACCTTACCAACAAGAGTACTTTATTTGAATAATGTTGTCTCGGTGGCCTTACAGGGTAAGGGTATGATGTGGGATATAAAGCCGAGGGAGGTTCCTGTGGAGCCATACACTGATGGTGTGTAGTATGTTAATTATACTGAATGGCGGTGAAAATGTAAGGACAGCTGTACAGGCATTATAATTAACTCATGCCCTTGCGCAACTTATGTGTAAGGTTATTGCATGAATATGATGTATCTGTATTGATTTAAAAACAGGCCTAGGCATCGGTTACTTTCTTTAGTATATTTACAAAAAGCCTTATTAATATATCAGGAGAAAACGCATCAGGAAAACCAAATGTTCAGAAATAAGTACAGATGGCAGCACTTTTCAGCTGACTGCCAAGATTGTTTCAACATCAATAAATAGCTTTGGTATCATACCAGTTATGGATAAAGAGACGTGGAACAAACAGATTACAGATTATCAACCTAGGACTATGCCTGCTGTAGATATGCAAAAAGGTTCGCATTGAGCCTGTAATATAAGTGTTATATAATTATATAAAGTCTGTTGGGCTTTTACAACCGAGCCTAATGGCTCCTCAGACCGGAGCTTCTCCCGGTTTCCGTAGCATGATATAAATATATATATATGACGTATAAGCCTTGAATCAATATAATAATTTCTTTCAAGTTATCGTGTATCGTGCTGCTTTTAAAGGTTTGTTTTTTTTGCCACATATTATTGACTCACTGTGCCCCTTTCCACAAAGCACTTCGTAGATCTATGGATAATAGACTGGAATAATTAAATTTATAATATATGTCCACTTCCATTTATCATTCTTAAGGAACTTGCGACCAAAGCTTGCTGGTTTCAAAGATAATTAGGCAAAATCAGTATACTTGTTCTTAACATTAGCAGTCCAAAATGAATATTGAAAAAATTGCCTGATCTTTATTTCCTACAAAAAGCCCCATCCATGCAGGTAACTGCTTACTGAAAATGTTTCGGCTTTAAACTATAGGTCACTGTGGAAATATTCATCAATGAATGAATGAAATAATGTTATTGATGGAAAGACACATGTCAATCGATAACATAGAAACCTGGCTGGATTCAAAATTGAGCCTGCACAAAACTGAGCCTAATGTTTTTTTTTTAAAACAAGAATAGAAAAAAGAATAAGAATAGGAATAGGAATGAGCGCATTTAATCAATGACAATTCTCTCTTCTTTTTTCTTCTTCTTAAATTATTGTTGCAGCGGCAGCAGTAGCAGTAACTACAGTGGAACCTCTCATTAGGGGACACCTGCACAAAGTGGACATCTCTATATAGTTGGCAGTTTTTGACAGTCCCGTTTTCCCTCCTCCTTATTATTGATGTTGCGGTCATTACCTCCATGTAATGGGCATCTCTATAGAGTGGGCATGCATTATGGCCCAGTCCCACGGGTGTCTGCATTATATAGTCTCACGGTATCTGTATTAGTAGGAGTGAAAAAAGTTAAAGGGATAATGGTAGTGTTAGTGGTAAAATAAACACCGGTTAACTAATAACTATAGAAGATGAGGCACAAATTCCTGTTTTATTCACGATTTCTATTAAACTGTCTGCCTTCCGTTTCTTTGATCTTGTTAGTTTAAAGAAAGAAATAGTTGATACTGACTTACGGATGGAAGACCGATACCCAGTCAGTATATTTTGTGATTCGTTCAACGTAATCATAGGTGATAAGTGAAATTTTTCTTATTTCTGTATAAACGGATGAATAATTAATATTTATGGTAGATCAGCTTTACATGTTTAAATATTACGACTGGATTTAATGCACCATGACAGGGGGTACCTGTCCGTCGTTTTATGTTTGTTTTCAAATAATACAGAATGCTCATAAAACTGCTCAAAATAAAACAGTGATGGAGATTGAAAATTCAATTTAAAATTAATTAAATGTTATATTTAGCGACTTTCTGGACCCTGACTTTTATGCCTTGTCATTAAAATGTTGATAAAATAAACTGTAACTCAGATATTAAATGGTTTAATTAAAAGTCTTTGCAAGGCATGTGGCTGGTTACCTCCTATAGGTAATTACTTCTGAGTAAATGTTTCATTCTAAATAAAGTAACTTTCAATATTCTTATGTGCAAAAGTCAATTAGCCGAAAGAACGGACCGTAATTGGAAGCAGGATCAAATGGATGTCCTTTATAAATAATATCATAACATAATTTTAAACAAGAAATGTGCATTCTAAGGAATGCAAGCCTGCGCTATGTGGGAGGCCCGTATTTCGGGATTCTTCCAAAACCGTATTTGCATTCACTTATTAGGCCTTTAATCCCAGGTTCTTGTGTGTATAAGTTAGTGTACATTTATTAGTATTCTTTGATGACGTTTATCTTTATCCGGATCAGTTGACGGATCCACACCAAAATTTAATAAATTCTTCATTCCTGAAATGCCCTGAAAATTTCATCAGATTCTGTTCATGACTGCGTGAGTTCTATTGTACACAAACACACACACACACATGCGAAAGGGGCTGATCACAAATAAAACATCGAGTCCACGTCCAAATCCGAGTCCAGACCACTCGAGTCAACGTCCAAGTCCGAGTCCAGGCCACTCGAGTCCACGTTTAAGTCCGCGTCCAAGCAATTCGAGTCAACGTCCGAGTCTAGGCCACTCGAGTCCACGTCCAAGTCCGAGTCCAGGCCACTCGAGTCAACGTTCAAATCCGAGTGCAGGCCACTTGAGTCCACGTCACAATCCGAGTCCAGGCCACTCGAGGCAACTACCCAGTCCAGGCCATTCGAGTCCACGTCCAAGTCCGAGTCCAGGCCACTCGAGTCCACATCCAAGTCCGAGTCCAGGCCACTCGAGTCCGCGCCCAAATCTGGATCCAGGCCACTCGAGTCCAAGTTCAAGTCTGAGTCCAGGCCACTCGAGTCCCAATCCATGTCCGAGTCCAGGCCACTCGAGTTAACGTCCAAATCCGATTCCAGGCCACTCGAGTCCACGTTCAAGTCCTTGAGGTTCTCGTCCAAGTCCGAGTCCAGGCCACTCGAGTCAACGTCCGAGTCCAAGCCACTCGAATCCACGTCTAAGTCCTTAATGTGCAGGTCCAAGACCACCTTCGATTCTGAGTCATTTGGAACCTGAGTCAATGTCCGAGTCCAATACAAATATCATTAAAAAGCAATTTAAAATGAAAATGTCAGATTATCATGTACATTTTCAACGCCTGTCATATGACAGAAGTATAATGGTATACGCACCGTCCGTCCGTCCGTTAACCTTTAGTGTCTCCGTGATAACGTACATACTTACAACGAAACTCACCATAACTACTAACCAAT
The DNA here is from genome assembly GCA_026874595.1 of Sipunculus nudus. Taxonomy (NCBI): domain Eukaryota; kingdom Metazoa; phylum Annelida; class Sipuncula; order Golfingiida; family Sipunculidae; genus Sipunculus; species Sipunculus nudus. The sequence goes on along the minus strand of CM049311.1, from coordinate 83,849,167 downwards.
AGATTATCTCGCCCGAGTTCGATTATGGGCAACATATTTAACAAGGTCACGGGTCACTAGGCTATTTTGTGGTGTCGCCGCGATAACGTATGAAGAATATGAAGAATTTTGTTAAAACTCATTAGAAATGTTAATCGATAAATTTTCTCGCTTAACTTTGATTTCCAGCAAAATCCGAGCATATTTAATGAGGTCAAAGGTCACCGTACTTTGGAGGCACCTTGGTGACTGACAAAAAATCCTATGGATTTTCCTGGAACCTATTTAACATATTTACCAATGGAATTTCTCACCTGAATTACCTTTTCATAAAAATTCACGCATATTTAATGAGGTCACCAGATACACGACGGGCGTATTATGCACGTTTGCGGTACTCTTGTTAAGCAAGTTCACACATGCTTTTACTATAATTGTTAGTTGCATTTTCTTGCTCCTGATGCTGAGCAAAGCTTGGTATATATAATGTCATTACTTTGTAATATTCTGTTGGTAGGTCTAGTTCGTACATGTAAATGAATATTTATACTATGTGACAAATAATTAATGTCTGTTGGACTCGAGGTGGACTTGCCTTGATGTCTCTAGTCCTACCTCGTGTCCGACCGTTGACTCCGAGTCAGAGTCAGAGTCCCTAGAACAGTTGACTCGAGTACTACCTCACTGGTGTCACATCGGCTAATCATGAGTTAACTTGATGAAGTAACCTTGGCGCCAGTCTGCTGATGTTGTAGATTTAATTATGTTTATTTACTTGTCTCTATGGCAATGTATATCGGAGTTGTCAGTTTGTAGGACTCAATGCAACCAAGATCTAGAAACCTGGAGTAAAACAATAATCAGTGGAGTAATCTGCACATGACAAGGAACAAAATAAAAAAAATATATAACCAACAAACTTACTTTATTGATTTTTACAGTAGAGGATGTATGTAAAGTATTAGTTTAACAAGTATAGAAAAAAAGTTTGGTTATATATACGTTGCAATGTTGAGGAATATTTAGAAAACATTCATAAAAACTGCATATATTTGCCAAAAGGCGGTTTAATTTTTTTTGTTGTCACAAGAATTTTAAATAATAATGCGGGTCTGCTGAAATGTTCGAGAAATACTTGTTCCTACGCTATATTTTGGTTGAGGCGAAAGGGTCCTTTTCGTCGTTCAGGGACCCGCCAAGATATTCGGCACTTGACCCATGGGCACTACTGGATGGGGCTATAGGCTTTTTGTAGATCGATTTGTAGGATCCAATTGCACTATCCGGAAATCCATGAGATCCATACATGTCCTGAAGGCTGACGCGTAACATTTCTAAACGTTCTTCAATTTGTGGACAAGCGAACATGTCAGTACCTTCTAAGAACGCTGAACACGTGCTTGATCTCTCCCTTGCTAAGCAGGAAGCTAAAGCTGTCATCATTGCCCAAACGTCGTCCCAGCGAACAGTCAGGTCAGCCACACAGCGGTCACATTCATCGAAATTACTCAAAATAGGCTGCACGTAGCCAGACAGAATTTCCAACCCCTCTTCCGATATTTTAGTACCCATATACTCCGTAAGGTCGCGCACTGTATTTCCGCCATCGTGAAGCGCGTCACGAGCAGACGACCGATCAAGACGCTTCATGTAATTCGCCGCTAGGTGGAGCGCACGCACGGCGGTTATTCTGCATTCCTGAGCTGCCACCATCAGGATATTATCTTCGGAGGCATTTTTATCCTCCTTTCTTGGAATGGATAAGAAAGGCACGCTGATTGTTTCACTGGTCACTGTACCTCGGTGACTGTACTTTAAGTCGAATTGCAAGACGTCCTTGCTTTTCATAGTCCTTTTGGATTTCTTGGGAAGCTTTATAGGCATCCAAAAATGTACTGCAGCACCACGTTTCATGTCATGCAGGAAATAGGTAATCTTACTGTTGCTCATGTCTTTGACATTTTGGTCCCTTGCGAAGACATGCTCTGACAGCATTTCATCAATTTCCATAGTGGTTCCGTGTAAACCGGTAACGGCGACAGATACCTTCGAAACACTCAATTTTTAAATTACAAATATTGTTTCATGAGGTTCAGCTCTATACTTGCGTCGTTCCGGAGTAGAAACACAGCGTTGCTACTGAAGCTGTTATTGATGTTGAAGAGTAACTCGGGCATGAAGTTTTGAGTACAGCAGGTACAGATGCGTATTCCGTAGTCCTTGTCGTACACGGAGTCCTCTCTGACCGCCGTGATTCGCTGCCGGAGCTGCTCTATCATGGTCTCGGTCTCGGATACCCCGTCGTTGGCCATGCCGTCCGTGAACTAGTATCTAAAATATAAAAATGCACTCTGCACAATTCCCATTAATTTAAAGTCAAACGTATTTTTTGTTTTCTGGTCTGTAATTTGAGGATAAAAAATTAATAGAATGATTTTTAACTATCAAGTCTTCTGCATTTGTATTTAGTATGCACGAGGCGAAGAATATTTTTTGACGTAGTAACTGCACAAGCTAAGAGGCAACATTTGATCTTCTACTGAAATATTATGGCATTGAAGCGTTATATGGGAACAAACCAAGAGCGCCTTAACCATGTTTACGCCATATGATATCTGCAAAAGGCTAGGATGCTGGTCTTTTTCTGCCATGGAAAGGTGAGAACTACAAAGTTTTACGTCTCTCTCACTTATCTCATTAATGTCCTATCTAACTCTTCGGCTATCATTTTAAAATTATATTTGTGATCCGTTATTGAACATCTAATTCAGCACGTGTTTGAAGTGCGACATAATGCAATATTAGTATACTATACGGATGTCTGTGAACGTGTGCCTTAAATCCCTTTGATTCATACTCATGGTGTCTGATACAGAACTGATTCAGTTATTTGGGAAGAAAGATGGCAAATTCTTTATCTAAATCTACATAAAATTATCTTTACACCTCGAAACAATGGAGTATGCTCTTCAATATATCGCACATCTAAGCCAAAAAAATTAACACCTGTTTCCAATTGATAAGGTTGCTATTGTTTTCAGTACTGCAGCCCTGGTCTGCGGTGAAGAGATATCCCTTGTGGCATGGAGAGTACATTTAATATCTTTGGAAACCATTGCAGACTTGCCTTCTGAACAAGGGGTTACGGAACTGATCCACAGCCTTGAAGAGACCGTCTCCGATGTTCGTGACGCCGGACGCGGTGATGTCCTCGATGGCCTGCAGGGCTTTGGTCTATAATCAAGATTGTGAAAAGAAAGTTCAATTGTAAACTGTAGCTTAAATCACTGTTCGCGTGTATGTGTATATGCGTGTAGCGGTAGATTTGATCTGGCAGTACTTCCCAAAAGAAATTAAACATGCCGGTGTGGCACCATTTTGTCTAAAATCCTTAAACTTAACTTAGACCTTTTTCGTTAAGTTCACCACAAAAGCCATCTTTTTTTTGCATATACGCACAAACACATATATACGCTCAGGAACACATAAATGTACACAGTTTATCTTTCGAACGTTAACCCACTTCTGCACGCATCTACTTGAACATAGGTGGTAAGCTGTATATTTAATTTGTAGTATGCAAAATGTGGATCTCAAAGGGCAATCAGGCAATGGTATTTATATTTTAACTCTGAAGAATACCGGCATACCTTGTTTTTTTCTCAAGATTTCTTATCAAACTGATGTTTCCATATGAAATTCATTAAACATTTTTATTCAAAACCTCTGAACCATCTACCTTGACCTCGGACGTCATTTTCCAGGGGAAACACGACCTTGGCGTGGGTGCTGGTGGTCATCACGGAAATGCGGTCTTTTTTCCGATGCGGTATTTACAAAGTCATTCCAGACAAATGATGAACATTATTAATCTATTAGACATTGTCAGATATTAGTGACTCTATTGATTTAACAGCAAAGATATGAGAAAGATGCCTCTAAAATGTCCACTAAGTTACTGTCCCGACAACCGCAAAATTATTTGCAGGGGTTCCTAAATTTTAAAAAGAAATATTGGTTTTCTAACATTGTATTGTCCTTTTCTGGGAAGATAAATGACTCCGGTGAAAGCAACCCTTTGCAGGTAATGAACTCTGCAAATTATTTTAGTTACTTGGATTTAACTCTTTGTCCTTCATGGTTATAGCCACTATGTTACTCTTACTTTTGAGTCCCATAAAACCCGCTAGGGTACCTGATACTTCATATGGATAGTCACCAAATGGAGTCTGAAGTATTTATTACTGAAAAGAAACGTTGAAGCAACATTCTTTTCTGAATACAGAGGTTCCACAAGAACTTGTACAAGATAAGAAAATCGGACCTGTATTCAACGTCCACAAAGTTACTGATTCATGCAGCCGGAATTATCTTGGAGAGCTTTCTTAAGAAAACTGCGGATTTCGCAAAAGTATTTAGGGCTGGGAGGTGGTTAATAAGCCTACCAGGAATCTAATGGAACATGATATTCGAGAAAATGTCTACATTGTAACCGTCTGCTATTTTACTATTTCAGAGTAACAGAGTATACAATTGTGGTAATCTAGTAGACGGATAGATAAAGTTCTTCGTGTTTAAGGAGGTACAGGTTGTATTAGGATTTGAAGATTTCAGAACCCTCTTTTGTACTATTACAGTTCCATTCATTATATGTTTTATGGATTTAGATTATTACCATGTTTCCACTAGGTAACTGTCACTAAAATTAGGATATATTCTGTATATAGACCGAGTTCAGCCGAACTGCATTCGGCAATCACCGGAATGCGCGCATTGTGGTCACTCAACCTCAGACACTAAGGACTGTTGTTCATATGAATAACGCTTGCTTTCAGTGAGGGATTTGAGCATGTCTTGCCTAACATTTGAACGAGGCTCTCACCCACATGCGTGGTCAGTTGAAAAGAAAAATACATGCTTGATGGAATGGAGAGTTCAACCCAGGAGGATTAGTAACAAAACCTAACCCAGGGTCCTTATTTCAGGAACAGGGGTGGGGTTGGTGGAGTGGTAGCGGGGGTTTCAGGCCTCAAAATTTGTCTGATACGACGAAAAAAAAGTTGCGGTAGCTGAAAATTGGATGCGGGCCCTCTGCATGGAGTCCCGTTGGGTCCGCTTCTGCTACTTACGATGTATGCATATTTCTGTTTCTTTCTTCAGGAACAGTTTCCTTGCAACGTGCATTTAATTAATCTATTATGTGTTCCTCACATCAACCTATTCTCTATACGTCCAACGATAGAAACCAGTCAAATATCAACGAAACACTGAATGCCCCTACGTCTCATTCCGGTTCGCAATGTAAACCATCACTGACCAGGTCATCAAGGTAAACATACCTGGGTATGATTTTTTTTTGCCACGAGCACCGCACCACAAAATAAATATAAAAAAAATATTTGTACATATCGCATTAAGAGAATATCCCACTAAAAATCTTAAATCTTTTTTTTAACTTTTAGAATAAAAAAATGAGCCAACATTCAACATCTCGGTAAAATTATCTCCCCAAACCCGGTAAAATGCCCGGTATACCGGATTTATTAGCTAGTATTTCCATACATATGATATTTTCTTGTGACACTAAGATGTAACTAGAAAAGGGACTTAAGCCTTACCTATTAATAAATGTTCAAGTTTCAGCAGGCTTTTAAATGTGCAGCACCAACTTTCACTTTACCGTAATTTATTGGACATGTTTTTGTGTACTTTAATTTTAAAGTGTCAATATCTGAAAAGCCCAAAGGGTATTGAGCATGGCAAAACGTCCTATCCTGTGCAGAAATACTGAATAATAATAGTTAAATACATAAAAGAACCTGGAAGAACCAAATGGTCGACCCATTAAAACATTTGTTGGGAACCGTCAGCTGGGGAATCAGGTTTGAGTACAGGAGTTGCACGTTTTGATACTAGCATTCCCAGTATTCTCGAAGATCCTGAAAGGCCTAGGCCATGTACCTGCTCCTCCCACGGATCCTGAAAGGCCTAGGCAACGAACCTGCTCCTCCTACGGATCGTGAAAGGCCTAGGCCATGCACCTGCTCCTCCGACGGATCCTCAAAGGCCTAGGCCATGCACCTGCTCCTCCCACGGATCGTGAAAGGCCTAGGCCATGCACCTGCTCCTCCCACGGATCGTGAAAGGCCTAGGCCATGTACCTGCTCCTCCCACGGATCCTGAAAGGCCTAGGCCATGCACATGCTCCTCCCACGGATCGTGAAAGGCCTAGGCCATGCACCTGCCCCTCCCACGGATCCTGAGAGGCCTAGGCCATGCACCTGCTCCTCCCACGGATCCTGAAAGGCCTAGGCCATGCACATGCTCCTCCCACGGATCGTGAAAGGCCTAGGCCATGCACCTGCTTCGCTCCTAGAACCTGAAAGGCCTAGGCCATGCACCTGCTCCTCCATTATGGCCATCCAATAGGGATCGTAGAACTCCCACCTGGTTAAGGTCTTCAGTGATTCTCTGAAAAGGTAGTAATAGGTAGATTATCCATTTACTAGTAAACGCTGAAGTTGTCGGGTAGTCAACTTTTTCCCACCAGGGGGAGGATTGTAACAACAGAAAATAGCCAGAATATCTTGGCACCATAGGTGCCATAGTATCCCTAGACGATTAATCCCCCGCCCTTTAAGAATAGGCCCTTATCCTCACCAGCATATACTGACACTTGGCAAGCAACCATGGTTTCTTTGATCAATCAACTTGAGGAACAATATTTCTCACCAAATACAGGATTTTTAAGATTAAGGCCACTCTCACTGGAGAGGTCATGATCCCAATTTAAAAATACATCATCCCATAACCTTTAGCTATGTATATGCATAATATGAAAGAGATTTGTCCATTTGTTTTTGACTCATAATGCTCACAGTATTGTCAAGTAAAGGTGCGAAAATAATAAAAGGACAGAAGGTAGCGTCACCTGTCTCCCACAGAAGACCAAGATCTTCGGTAAATTCGATTTTCGGATCAATCCGTGCATCCCTTATAGAGATATTTAAGCTTTTGTGTGATTTTTTACCAAATACGGAAATATTCAAGGTCAAGGTCACCTTCATATAAGAGGTCATGGCCCAATTTAAATATACAACATCCCATAACCCATATATCTATGTATATGCATAATATGAGAGATCTGTCCATTAGTTTTTGACTTATAATGCTCATAGTACTGTCAAGTGGCAATGTTTGGGGTATGTAACAGCACGAAAACAAGAAAAGGATTGTAGGTGGCGCCACCAATTCCGGTACATTACAACACTATTCAAGATCTTCGGTCAACTTGATTTTTTTATCAATCCATGCAAATTTTCTTGAGATATTTAGGAATTGGTGTGATTTTCTCACAAAATGGACCTGTGGTCACCCTCCTTGTTGAGGTCATGACCCCATTTTAAAGGCTTTTTCTCTTACTTTTTTCTATGCACATGTCAAGTTTTGTAAAGATCCGTGATTTATTTTCGAGTTATCTCGAATGAAAGAAATATCTGCGGCGGCGGCGGCGCCGCGACCGTGCCTTAATCATAGTTCCCCGACTTTGTCTGGGGATACAATGATATAAATGATAAGGTGGACCCTTTGTATATTATCTTAAACGCTGTCTTATGTTTCCTTAAATATATCCTTAAATACAAAAATTTGTACTTGTAAACACGTGTACAAGTAAGGAACTTTGTAAGCTATTTACAAATTGCATAAATGTAGAGCCGTTTTTTTTGGCAGTCATGGTTATGATTTATGTGAGCCAGTGTCTGATTCCTACTTTTGGGACACGTTGTATTTATATGAGCACCGAAGCGAGACCCCAGTGTAATGACCCCAGACAAGCTCATACCAGACATCCGGCCAGTACGCCTAAGTGAACCCTTTCGTCCATTACAGGTGGGAACGTTTTATCACTTTTACCCCCTTACACTCTAGTTTATCATTGGATTGTATATTTCTCGATTAAGTATATGTTTGCATATTATTTGACGGAGTATATTTTTGTCTCCCACATCACAGAAAAGTGTTAAATTCCATTACCAGTTCAGTATCACGGGTAGAAATATAGGCCAGCATAACCTGTTTAACGAGTTGTGGCATTGCGAATAACTTGTTTAATTCTTTTAGTAGCAGCAGGTGTACTGTAGTGGGTAGCCACAGTCGGTCGGGCATGAGAGACTTAGTCTCAGAGCCGTGGCTTGAGGGACCAGGAAAAAGTGCCTAAATAATGCAGGAAAAATGGTTAGGTTCTAATATACTGTGTCGAGGTGTCATATGAACACGTGTACATATACTTTTTGGCATGATAATAGTAACCTTCATGTGAAATCTCAAAGATACATCTTAATATGTTAGGAAGCTTTATTAGTTATGTTACATATAAGTAGAGATTTGACGGTTAGAGCTGTTAAATTTAGATTAGTAACCGGGGTTTATTGATTGAGGTCACACGACAGTTAAGTGTCTGTGTTGATTAGTGTACTCAGACGATAATATCATATAATTTGTGTTTATCCTCCGTTCGTACGTCTTTTCAGCACGGTGCAAGCCACGTGTAATCGTAGAAAATCCATCGGGTCACTTTGTCAGCATTTACTCTTTACATTTGTGGATCTTTTGTGTATGTTACGCTTTTTACTGCTAGTCGATAATCCGGCGAAGATTTCTGTAAGCATGTTGGTCACCTACGTATGTCTGTTTGTGGGTGTGTTTGTGTGTGTGTTTATCCCCAATCTACTGGCCAGAATGTTGTAGCAATCAAAGTGAAACTTATAGGGTTAATTGAAAACGAAAAGTCCTGGCAGCTTTTTGTTTTTGGTCAATATAGGTGAAAGGTCAAGGTCAACAAAAAATATTTATTTTTATTTAAGTCATAACTTCGTCAATTTTAGTCCTGTCTTCACAAACTTAAACTCAATATCTTCCTCTGGGGTTCTCCCTTACCTTATTTAGCGATTCGACTCAATCTTGTGTCACTATGTCAGTATGTATGTCTGTTTGTCAGTTTTCCTCAATTTCTCCTGTTTGCTGGTTCTTGCATCTTTCAATTAGCTATCTACAGGCTACAGTTTTGCAGGAATCCTTTTGAAACTGCTATGTCTAACATGTCTATATCTTATGTCTAACACTAATATCTCGAAAGTGATTTTTCATTTTCGGAAAATAGCCGTTCTAGGGCGCTACACTCGAAACGCTACATCATATCGTTGTTTGGCGATATTTCTAAAACTATAAACCTTACCTACATAAACTGTAGCTCATTTTGTTTATCTTAATTCACTTTATCCATAAGCATATCTAGTCCTCTAATATCTTAGATGCGTCACTTTATCAGTATGTGTGTCTGTTTGTCAGTAATTCTCAATTTTGGCTGCTTGCTGCATCGTGCTTCTTACAATTATAAAATTCTACAGGCAACAGTTTTGCAGGAATCCTTATTAAACTGGTATTTCTTATCTCTTAAACTTATATCTCGAAAGTGATTTTCATTTTCAGAAAATAGACGCTGGGGGGGGGGGGGGGGGGGGGCGAGGTGTTGCACCCGAAACACTTCAACATATCATTTTGTGGCATATCTCCAAAGTATGAACCTTATACACAAATTATAACTCATGTTGTTCTTCTTTGCTTTTTCCATGAGATGGATTGGTCAGCAGGTATTTGATGTGTCAGTATGTTAGCAAATCCGTCTGTTTTTCAGTTGTTGTTGCCTCCCTGTTTGTTCTTTTGTCTGACATATAGCATTCCAGAAGACATAATTTTAAGCAGTTCTTCTGAATCTTATACCGGTGATAGAACCTAGGAAGTTCTAGAAATTTGATGTCTTGTAATGTTAATAGGTCAAGTGTTAAGGTCAAGATCTTAAAAAAGACAAAATCGTTTTTTCTTCATATCTTCATAAAAAAAATATCATAGCCGCATAAACTGTAGCTCATTTTACTCACCATTCTATGACTTTTCTTTTGATGTGTACCTTTTTTACTCTGTTGTTACTATTGGTTATGCATTTTTGAGAAAAATTCATGATATCCCAAAATATCGGGGTCTCATTTTCCTAACTTTGTGAGTTTTAAAGCATGAAGGGACTAATTTTCTGCCTCGGACAGCATTGCGTCAGTTAAACTCCATTTTGCACAAGTTTACGCGATATCTCGTACCCTTTTGCGTCAATCGAGCTGTTACGCTATTTCAACTTTTTCGCTATACAGGCTACAATTCTCAAGCATTTGCTCTGAATATTGTATAGCTGATGGAAAAAACAAAACTCCTCGAAGCTTGTATTTTTGAATTAGGATAGGTCAAAGCTCAAGGTCAAAGACACCGAAAAAAACTAAAATATTATTTTGCTCATAACTTCGTCAAATATTGTCCTATCTACACAAACTGTAGCTCAATTTATTCGTCTCTGCATTTTCCATGATGAGGTCTGGTCAACAGTTATCTAGGTTGTGTCAGTCTGTCAGTTTGTCTGTCAGTTCTTCTATTGTTGTAATTTTATCCCACCTGCTTGTTCTTTGGTCTGACATATGTCAATCTGCAGTCCAAATCGTTTGTCTGTCCGTTCGTCCGAGACTTTTCAGTATCAGCATAAATACATAAAAAGGATATTGTTTCTGCTCTTCAAGAAAATTGCTCATTTAAATTACTGTGTTCACGTGTCCCCCAGTCTTCCTGTCTCTCTGTTATGTTTCATCTCCCGGCAAGTGCTCGACCCTTGGTCATCTAGATTGTATAGTCGGTTAAGTTCAGCCGTAGGCCCTAAGCATTGAATCGTTAAAGTCCTTTGTCGAGTGAGGGCAAGCCTTAGGGTAAACGGCGATGCACTGTAAGAGTTTGTTAACAAGCGTCTTGAGGTTTCAGAAGCCAAGCAGCGGGAAGACGCCGAGCGATATGAGAGCGCCAGACGGAAAAAAAAGATAAAACGTGAACGTGAAGCAACAGAGCGCAAACGGGGGCGTGAACGTGAGCAGCAGAGCGTGAATGAGTAGAACGTGAAAACCAGAGAGCTCACGAGATAGAAATGCTGAGTGAGCGCTCATTGTGATTTGGCACATCGGGGCCCAGCGCTCGGGTTAATATAAGTTCATAGGTCTCCAGTTCAGAGGTGAAGGGGCACGCCTGTGTAAAAGACTTAGCTAGCGTGTGAAAGCTAATGAATATTCATAGGGCTATCAAGCACTTGGCTTATTGTTAATTTTTTTTTGTTATTCATGCACATCATGAACTGTCAGTAACTTTCAGTGGAGTCCAGTATAAAGGGTCTCAGTTTTTGTTTTCGAATCGTACTTGAACTGAAGCCGCCAACGATGAGAGATCGCCAGCAGTACAGAAGCCGAAGATCTTAGAGTGCCATCGAAAGGTTGGGGGTTTTTACCCCCAGATGAGACCATTTCACCGAGGCCGAGAGCGCAGGGGGCGCAGGGAGTGGGTATACCGTCCAGCTGACGGACAATCGGACATCCCGGGAGGATGGAAGTCTGCATGGTGAGGCGCAGAGTCGCAGACCAGCATCTGGAAGTCTGGTGAGGCGCAGAGTCGCAGACCAGCATCTGGAAGTCTGGCGAGACGCAGAGTCGCAGACCAGCATCTGGAAGTCTGGTGAGGCGCAGAGTCGCAGACCAGCATCTGGAAGTCTGGTGAGACGCAGAGTCGCAGACCAGCATCTGGAAGTCTGGTGAGACGCAGAGTCGCGGACCAGCATCTGGAAGTCTGGTTAGGCGCAGAGTCGCAGACCAGCATCTGGAAGTCTGGCGAGACGCAGAGTCGCAGACCAGCATCTGGAAGTCTGGTGAGACGCAGAGTCGCAGACCAGCATCTGGAAGTCTGGTGAGACGCAGAGTCGCAGACCAGCACCGCACGGTCGACGCAGGGGTCGTCAGCGAAAGCCGGGAGAGGGCGCCCGGGTATGGCCGGCGAAGAAGAGAAGTTCGTCAGTGACGTGAGGTGAGGAATGGGGCGCACGAGTCCAGCACAGAAGACCTGAGTCTAGGTAATGACGTCAGAGTGCAGCGAATCGTGTGGGCGTCGCAGGATTTCCAACAGATCTTTTTTTTTTTTTACAGTAGATACCTTTTTATGTATTAGATAAGGTAAACGCAGTAAAGATACGTTTATCGTCTATGCTGGTCTTTGTTATTACTGTAAGCCTTGAGTGAGTGTGTGAGTGTACACGGGAGCGTGGTTCAAACAGACAGACAACGACGTAACACAACGTTTATGAGTAGACTTTGTCAGATTCCCCACTCCCCAGAGTGCAAGACAATTAAATACATTTTTCTTCTCCTTATTTGGGGATCCATTTTTATCGTTTGCCTTTCTTCTTAACATGTAGCTGGTCCTTAGGTTAATTTACTGGCCATTGGACGGGCTAGTGAATTAGTTGCAATGTATAACCGAAGAGATGTTGACTGTTGCATAGAGAACCTATGGACCGCCTTGTCTCTCCCCCGAAACTGAGCGAAACCGACTTATGTTTCCCTTATATGCCTCTTCAAAGTTTGCAATTTAATCTAATAAAATAAAACATTCGCAGTTTGTTAAGAAACAAGATTGGGGCCAATATGGTCGTCAATTTGAGTATTCTGTTAAAAAACTTGTATGTCAAAGGTTTTGTCTAATCCTTTCATTGTTTAAACAGCAAGTTTTAACTCATGCATAACATCTTAGTCAAGTGGTGTACTTTTATCTCCTCGGGGCTGTCAGTATGGCTGCAGAAATGGCGGTAAAATTAAATATCGGTCGTCACAAGTGACATGTAAAAAATTTATATATATATATATATATGTCAGTCATTTTACTGGACTAGTTATAATGCTCATTTTCTGATGGTTTTTACTAAAAGACGGTGTTAAATATGGATCTGTAATATATGAAGGGCTATATGAAAAAGTTATAACTGTGATTTTTGTAACCCCTTGTTTTGTCTGTGTTACGTCGACATATTATTACTCCTTGGGTACTTTTTAAGGAGAAAAATGTTATATGTACCATTACAATGCAAACAGGACCTGAAATGTAGGATCTTTAAGAAAGGTGTAATGAAACGACCAAAAATAATGAAAGGACGTGCCTTTACCGCCATTGAAGCGTCATTAATGGCAGCCATTTGTATTTGTTTAAGTAAGCTTTTAACAAGAACTGTTAAACATCAGTCAGAGGCCCCCTGATACCTACACCGGACCGCTATGATAGGAGAAAGGTAGCCTCTTTTCTAACATTAATTGGAGGTACATGCTTTGGACTTTTATAGTTTTTACTCGCTCCCGCAAAGCCAAAAATGAAAACTCTGGAAGAGTTGATCAAGGTTTTAAAGGAACATTACAGCCGAAAACCATTAGAAATTGTGGAGAGGTTTAAGTTCCACAAATGCTATCTAACTGATGACCAGAACATTTCACAGTATGTTGCTGCACTAAAGAAACAGGCATCACATTGTAACTTTGGTGATACCTTGTGTGAGAGCTGCGAGATCAGCTTGTCGTTGGTATCCGCAGTGAAACTCTACAGAAGCGACTTCTCTCAGAACGCGATTTGGACTATCATAAAGCTATTACTTTGTCCACAAGTTTGGAGACTGCTGCGAAGGACAGCCGTGCATTAAGCAGCAAAGGCAAAATCAAGGCTTCATTTCTTTGGAGTTCGGTTTCGGTCCACAGTCTTCCGTCGAATATGAGTAAAGGTTCAGCGGGACGTCGCTGTTACAGATGTAACTCGCCATCACACTTAGCGAACAAGTGCCGTTTTAAGGCTGCTCTCTGCCGTAGATGTTCAAAGACTGGACATATAGTTTCTGCTTGTTTGAGCGCTAGGAAGTCTGGTGTAAAACCTGGTGTAAATTCTGCTAGTGGTAATGTGACTCAGTCCCAGACAACACAGCATAAACGTTACAAACAAATACCTTCTGTGCATGCTATTATGTCAGACAGGGATGATCCCCTTGATGATATGAACTTGTCACAGGTGTTATCTCATATGTTTATTAATGATGGTGACTCACATGTTGATGTATTATGGGTTGTCATGCAGATTAATGGAAAACAGGTAAAGATGGAGGTTGATACAGGTTCAAAGGTTTCCATTATACCTCTTGATATGTACAATGAGATGTTTAGTGTGTCCATTTGATAAACAAAGCTGCAGGTAAATACCTATACTGGTGAGCCAGTTCGCCCTGTAGGCGTTATGGATGTGTAGGTAGTCTATGGTTCACAAAGTCACGCTTGAAACTGTACGTAATTGATGCTGTAGAACCACCATTGCTAGGTCGACAGTGGCTTAGGGATATAAGACTTAACTGGCACAGACTAACAAGTTCATTGCTACAACACATGCCAGGCTCTAATAGCTTTAGAGATACAGGTACTAAGAATTGGGTACCATGAAACACATTACTGCTAATTTTGAAGTAAAGGAGAATAGTACTCCTAAGTTTGTGAAAGCACGAACTCTATCATTTGCTTTACAGGGAAGATTATCAGATGAGCTGGATAGACTGGAAAAGCTCGGTATCATTCTAAAGGTTGACCATTCAGAATTGGCAGCTCCCATAGTTCCTGTTGTTAAGTCAGATTCTAGTATTAGAATTTGTGGCGACTTTAAAGTTACAGTCAACCCGTGTTTGAATATATGCCAGTATCCTACCCAGAGTATTGATGAAATGTTTGCCACTAAAATTGATTTGGCCCATGCTTACCAACAGATGATACTTCATCCTGATTCTAGAAAGTATTTAACAATTAACACCTCTCGTGGTTTATACCAGTATACCAAATTAGCATACGGTGTGGTATCAGCGCCAGGCCTATTTCAGCAGGCCATGGACCAAATCTTGCAGGGATTACCCCGTGTATTATGTTATCAAGATGACATATTGGTAACAGGTGTTGCAAATGAAGATCACATAGACAATCTTGAGGCTGTGTTGAAAAGGCTCTCAGAATATGGGCTTCGCGTTAAGCGTAAGGAGTGCGACTTATTCCGTGACTCTGTCACATACTTGGGACATGCAATTAACAAAGATGGTCTCCAGACATCAGAGGAGAAAGTGCGTGCTATCTTAGATGCACCAGTCCCTAGGAACTATAGAGCATTTCTTCCAAATCTTGCTACTGTGTTCAATCCATTGAATAATCTGTTACAGAAGGACACAACCTGGGAATGGACAGAGCAACGTCAACAGATTTGAGTTTTATCAAGATATATGTTCATTCCATATTTATTAGAGAAATCTTGTAAATGGAGAAGAGCGACCCATAGCGTTTTCATCTCGTACACTTAACAAGACTGAAAAGCAATATTCACAAATTGACAAGGAAGCCTTAGCTATAATATTTCGTTTCAAAAAGTTTAATTAGTATATTTATGGCAGGTATTTTACATTAGTTACAGATCATAGGCCCCTTACTGCCTTGTTTGGCCCTACAAAGCCTATTCCGACTCTCGCTGCTGCGCGAATGCAACGTTGGGCTTTAACCGTGAGTGCATATAACTACACAATCCAATAGAAAACTTCTGAAATGAATGTTAATGCTGATTGTTTTTCCAGATTACCTCTGGACACTCAGAAAGGTCGTGAGTCTGAACCTGACCAGGTAGAATTGTTTCATATGTCTATGTTTGACCAATTACCAATCAATGCCGAGCAGGTGAAGAGAGCGACCTGTAAAGACCTATTGCTTTCTAAGGTATATACAATTACTATGAGTGGTTGGAGAAAGGAACATGGTAAAGACCCTGAGCTTAAACCTTTCTATAATCACCGCCTAGAGATAAGTACACATCATGGATGTTTACTCTGGGGCATGCGTGTTATTATTCCTTCCAAATTACAATCACGTGTTACAAGAACTGCATGATGGACACTCCGGAATTGTACGCATGAAGTCACTAGCTAGAAGTTTTGTCTGGTGGCCTTGCATTGATACCGCGATAGAAAAAATGGCCAAAAGTTGTCATAGCTGTCAACAAGTACAGGCTATGCCAGTGTAAGCACCAGTACATCCTTGGTCTCTCTTCCTACTGGACAATGGCAAGGCGTACATATAGACTTTGCATGACCATTCATGCAAAATATGTACTAAGTAGCTGTTGATGCCTTCTCGTATGGCCTGAAATTACTATAATGAAGAGCACCACTGCTGCTGAGACTGTGAAAGTCGTTCGCGGATATTTTGCTCAACACGGTATACCATTACAGGTCGTGACAGACAATGGCCCTCAATTTATCTCAGAACATTTTGAAAATTTTCTGAAAAACAACGAAGTTAAACATGTACTTACTCCTCCGTATTTTCCTGCAATCAATGGGTTGGCAGAACGGATGGTGCAGTCATTTAAACATGCTAGGAAATCTGCAACCAACGATCAAGTTACCCATGATGAAAAGGTGCATAAATTTTTGTTACGGTATAGGATTCATCTCATACAGTCACAGTAGAGACACCTGCCAAGTTGCTAGTAGGCAGATCCCTCCGTACAAAACTTGATTTAATCCGTCCTGTGTCATCCCCTGTACAGTCACAGCAGACTTTTAACGTGTCCCCACCCAAGTCTGCACATCAACTTTCTGTGGGACAATCCGTTACGATTCGCAACTATCCCGTGGAGATAAATGGTTACCGGGGAGAGTTGTATATTGTAGTGGTTTAAGACATTATAAAGTTGAAACACAGAATGGATGTTTGTGCAGGAGGCACACTGATCAGTCGAGAGAAAGAGAAGAATCTGTTAGTGATAGTGAAAACCTAGGTGTAGAGGATGATAGTGTCTCTGAGATTGTAGATCCTGAAATTGGTGATGATCATGAGAGTGTAGATGGTGCCTTTTCAGTTATTTTTGATATTAATTTGGTTCCTGATCAGAATAATGTGATTTTAGTCCTAACACATCATAGAATGTAGATTCAGGTGAAACCAGGGCTGGGCGGGTAATACCAAGACAAGTAAACCTGGGCGGTTAATACCCTTATTAACCGGGCGGGCAATAAGACTTAAACCCCACATGCGGGTTTTAATGGGCAACATGGTTTGGGCCTTTCTAGAAGCATTCTTTTCAGTCTCAGAATCACTGCATGAAATGCATATAATCAAATAAAAAGGAAAAACTACAGTGATTGTCAATGAAATAAGTTTAATACCAATAGATGAGAAACATCACAGACATTAATGAAGAAGCACACAAGCAAGAAATTGTGTCATGCACCAATGCTATTATGATACATGATGTACTATGTTCAAATTGTTTGATACAAACTGCTACCAGTCCAGTTCAGAATGTCCACAAAAGGCACGATAGCAGGTCACAAGCTTTGAAGCAGGTTGTACTCCAAGTGGATTGCGAATCTTGTTTTGTATGTAGCCAAAGTTAGAGAAAACACGTTCTACAGCAGCAGAACTGGCTAGCATACAGAGAAGATGCGTATGACACTAGAACTGAGGTGTCAGGGTGGCTTCACCTGTGTGGTATCCTATACATGTACTGCCAATCAGTTGATACTTGGCAGCCAGTAACCATCTTGTGTCAACCAGTTTTTTGTACACCCAATAAGTAATCCATCCACTTCCAATCTTTCATTGATACAAAGGAAATTATTTCAAAATCATTAAATAATACAAATGATAGATTCAGATAGAAATATGCTTGAAATAATGGGAGTTACAAAGTACGGTAGGTTTATACTCCATCTTAAAGACTCCTAATTTTTTTTAATTATCAACTGCTACATATCACCAATATGAGTTATATATAATATATATTCATTCAGTTATATATATTTTAAAGCAAAGAAGCATACTGATCACAGTATTTCCCAAGCTGGTACAAGAAATTTTGAGTTCAGTCAGATGCAATTTGAGACTATATTGCCCATAAAACCCGGGTTTACCCAGTAAAACCCACTGGGTTGGGTTTTATGCTTAAACCCGGGTATTGCCCAACCCTGGGTGAAACAGATATACAAAGTGATAGCATTAGCTCTGAAAGCACTAAAGCTAATGTAGAACGGAGAACACATGATCAGAAAGTAAGAAAATCAGATAACAGTTAAAAGAACTCTGACAGATATCATGATGAGTTCAAAGTGTAAGATGTTCAGTTATCATTATTTAATAAGTTTTTTATGTTATGATAACATTGCATTATAGGTGCATGGCATTGCATAACTTTATGTAAATGTATAAAGTGTAACAGTGAATATGGTAAAGAAACAAGCTGTAAAAGTCAATATACAGTTTACTAAAAATATGTAAAGATAAAGGTGTATAACTGGAACTATATAACACATACTCAGTTAACAGCATAACACAGGTTTCTTTATTTCATATCACGGATACTTGCATTGCATATCACAGATCTTTTTGTGGTACACATTAGTTTGAAGATTACTGATCACTTTAAGGTTTAGTGGAGAGGAGATGTCGTGTATTGCAATTATTCAAAGATAATAATGACTAAACGTAATATTTCCAAGGTGTAATCGTTCTGCAGACTAATATAAATGCGACACCGGTTTGTTTGTGTAATACGTAGCGGAATATGTATGCTACGTCATGAAAATTTGTGTTCCGCTAGTCGGGTATTAAAGTTGTAAGTCAAGTGAACGTCTTAGGGGTTTCTGCTACCTGGTTGAAAAAATACATAACAAATACCTGTTATATATGTCCCTTTAATCTATGTCCAGCAAACAAAGCACTGATGACTGAACCACTGCTTCCTTGATTTTGCCCAAGGTGAATATTTCATGACCTTTTCACCCATGCTGACCCCAATATATACTTAACTTGCATATCATTAGTCCGCCACGTACGGACTCCATTTATCTGTGACATGGAGTCCGACCGTCTGGCGGTAAGAGTTCACCCTGCCGTTCATGGAAGGACCTGTAACATGAATTTCCACTGCTTGTTGTGCGATAGAGAAACAATATTGTATTTATATATAGAAATAAACTTTTTATGTATCAAATTAAATCCATATATCACCTTTTTGTGCGCCTGTAAATGTTTTTTTATCCTTTGAACTGCCGGGGTTCAGATGTTGCATGCCAACTGGACACGCCGGAAAAGGAATCCCATGCAAATTAGGTGGGCAATCTATGCAAAAGATGAATTCAGGGGGGCTTTTCCCAGGAATGCCAGTGCCGTGCACTAGGAAAGACCATATTTTCATAAGCATCCTTCCCATCATACATCGCTTGTTGTCAATGATGCTAAATTCCTATTGGTTGTTCCATGCAACCGGAAAGCGCCATCGGCCAGACGGAGACGATGCAATATCTGACTTCATCCAGAGTAAGTGCCCTTACTTTATTAATGCTGATCATCCAACAAAAGTTTTGGTCCCAACGGAGTCTAAGCAACTGTAACAATTATAATATGTGGGGTTTGTTTGCTGTCCTCACGCTTCTCAAGGCATATACGTGTCTGAGGGTCTGTACGGATCCGTACAAACTTAAATAGTATAGACTCTCCCCGCCAGAGGCTGCAGCGCTTGTCTTGTTTACTATATATGTCAGCGCTGCAAGACTGCAGCAAGCATATCATTAGAATGAACCTTTCATAACATCTGAATGTTTCCTATAAAACTACGGGCCATAATTTGATCATTTAATTTATCTGCATACTAAAGAGTAGTTACCAGATTTTGGCTGAGACTCCAATCTAATGGCCTATCGACCGTTGTTGACCTTATTACTGGCCTATAATATTTGCATATTTTATATAACATATTATTTGACATGTAAAGCAACAATTCGATCTAGGTCCAAAGCTATGGAGTTATGGTTATTTTAATTTCCCCTACCCCTAGCATGGCATTTCGCAAAAATTTATGCTATTGCGCTATGTGCCTTTATTCTGAGTTATCCTTTGGCTTATTTAACAAGAATAAAAGCATGTATGTTACATGCCTATTCTAGGCCTAGATTATCTGATCTATTTCCCCCATACAGCATATTTATGAGTCGCTAATTTCTATACTTTGGCCAAGGCTAAAAAGGCATTACCTTATCACCCATGCTGAACTCCGTACTAACCTTATTTGCATATTTTATATATAATCTAAACGGGCTTGGTAAATGCAACAATTTGATGGGTACTTCATTGTTCTATATAAAAACTGATGTGGTCATGCTCAATATAATTTCCCTACCATAAACAATAGCGTTTCTCACAAATTCTTTGATATTGCATCAGTGTCTTTTGTTCAGGTGCTTTTAATTTATGTAATCCTTCAACAAATGTGAGCCAGAATTCCCGGGTGTGTCATAAAAACTCTAATTAGGCCATAAATAGATCATTTGACCTATTTCCTCTACACAGAGAAATAATGACTCGTCAGTTTATTGATTTTGAAAAAGGGTAAATCTCATGACCTTTTGACTTCGGCTTGCCTAAATACTGACCGATTTGCATTGTCATATATCATCTGAACGGGATTGGTAAATGCTATATATGGTGGCCATTTTGTTATTCTAGGTTAAAGAGTTATGGTCATTTTAATTTCGCCTGCCCCTAAAATGGGTGACGAAATCTTCAGTTATGGTGCAAAAACAGCCCGGAACCACTTCTGAGTCCCAGTTTATTCAATGTTTCACATTCTTAAAATTAAAGTATAGGCATGTAGCAATAGACTAGGTAGCTAGTTTGGGATGATTTGTGTGGGAGGCAAGGTGGGCCCTCCAGCCCACGGACTAGATCGTTGTCAACGTTACTTGTAGATGTCTGCAGTGGTGTTTTCTGTATCGTAGTACATGTATATACTGGTATTACATCTAGTCTATAGGCAGTCGTATTTCTGTATTGTAGTACATGTATATACTGGTAATATATCCAGTCTATAGGCAAACTCTAGAACTATTTCTTTGGTTGAACTAATTTAATTTTATGTATACTGACTTTGCCAGGCTAAGTCTTAGCTACTTTATTCATATTTATATATTTACTTTAAATCAAGATACCAAAGCCATGGAGTACGACACGGCATTGAAGGAGCACGTTGGTCAGTTTGGGCGCTACCAGGTGTTGCTTATCATCCTGATGAGCTTGGTGGAGATCCCCTCGGGATTCTTTAATATGGGGTTCGTCTTCATAATGGCTATCCCTGAACACTGGTGTCACGTACCGGAACTAGACCACATGAACCTGTCCGTGTCTGAAATCAAGAAATTTACTCTACCACCCGACCAGGAAGCGGATGTGACGCCAAGCTACCACAAATGTCAGATGTACGACCGGAACTACGTTAACCTGACGGAGGAGCAAGTCAGAGAATACCTTAGGGCAAACGTGACGTCATCAAACAACAGGACGGCGGGGGTGACTGGATGTAAAAGTGGATGGGTGTATGATAAATCTGTCTATCAGAGCAGTCTTGTTACTCAGGTATGTTGTTTATATATATATATATATATATATATATATATATATATATTTATATATATATATATAATTTGGTCGGCCTGACCGGTATAGGTTGATTTGTATATATATATATATATCTAATTATTTGGTCGGCCTGACCGGTATAGGTTGATTAGTATATATATATATATCTAATTATTTGGTCGGCCTGACCGGTATAGGTTGTTTTTATATATATATATATTGGTAGGCCTGACACGATGTGATTTCTTTAAATTTATTCGATATCGTAAGGAATCGCGCCATGTGCATCAACATCCGTGCATCAACGAGAAGTTTCCATGGTAGCCGGTCCACACAGTTAAATGTTACACAAAATTATCACGCTTAAGCGAATATACTGTATGTAAATATACCCAACCAGTTTCTTTATTGAATAGAGCTGAAGAAGAACATGTTTAAATTTGAAGTTAGGAAAAACAGGGAATTTAATTGCTGTGTAACAACTAAAGAAGGTAATTATAGTGGAGAGTAGAGGATAAAAGGACCTATTTTTCAACAAGGAAAATAAATAACTACCTTACACCTTATTTAAGAAACAGAATTATTTGAAAATATGAGAAATCAGTCTACATTTTACAACATATCAGACCCACTTATGGCGGTCAAGGTCATTGGTCACATGCAAAAAAAGCCTCAAATGACAGTTGCTGATTGGATGATCTCATGTAAACACTATAAAAAAAAATATAACCAGCTAAAACAAAGATGGCTACTTATGGTGGGACCCATCATATCTGCCAGATCATGGTGAAGAGACTAAAATGTTGTGAAACATAAATGGGGGATTTATTGTAAGATTCTTAATTGCCATATTAGGTTGTCACCTTCATATGTAGATTCCTAGGAAATATTTGAAAAATATAAACTTTTAAGTGAATTATCTGCAAAAAACAGGTGGACAGCAGGTGGTGAAACGGACTATAGACTGTCTGAAATTTTTGAGAATGGACTTGAAGTAGAGATTAATTGTATAGGGATATATTATGTATTATATGTCTGTATTTTTCTGTCCACGTTTTCTTAAGTGGGACCTTGTGTGTTCTCGGGGCTGGATTCGAGGGACCACACAGTCCTGTTACATCTTTGGTTTTCTGGTCGGCTCTTTCGTCACAGGATACATCAGTGACTTGTAAGTGCCAGAACGACATTCATCAAACACTTTGTGTATTAAAGACATGTACTTGTTGTACAATGTCAAAATGATATATTAAGTCACTTAATCATAGATAATCAGGGAAAATGACCCTTCTTGTTGATTTTTTTTGTTTTCATTAATCAAGGCTGTATTATAAAAATTTGGAGGCAATATTGCATGACCGCCGTTAAAAAATTACAGGTTCTATAATTGTATATTTTTTTCAAACAACAAAAGAAAGTACATCAGAGCACATACCGTGCAAAACACGGAAACTTCGAGAAAGAAAAAAAAAATAAAAAGCAATGTCTATTTTGTTTCACTCATTGCAAAACTAACGTTATTAAATGTAACAATGATTAATTTCAGATTGGGCCGCAGGAAAACACTGGCGATCAGCATGGTCCTTCTGCTTGGGCTTGGCTTCGCACATATCTACGCCAACCACTATGTTCTATATTCGATAATTCGATTTGCTGTGGCAGTTGTTATTGTTGGTTGCGCTCAATCGGCTTTCTGTCTAAGTAGGTTAAACATTTCCTTTTCTACTACTAGCACATTTATGAAAGATCTGGCATCGGGTGTTAATTAGGGCCCCTCTAATTAAAAGGGCCCAATAACCTATAAAGCATGTTGAATTAATACGAAAAATAGCTTCTTCCCTTAAAAAAGAAATCTGTACCTGCCAAAATATTGCCCTGAAACCATTTGCTTACTCCTGTAAACGAGTGTAAAAAATAGTGAATCGGGCGCAGGTGTCAACATAAACACAGTGCGTCGGGCTGTGTGCTGCGTGGAGCCACAACACGTGCCAATCAGGAGATGCTTTGACTGACTTGGTCCAAAAAATGTAAAACAGATTTGTTACTGGCTGAAACACCGCGTTTTGCCCCTTTTAATCGGACCTCCGGTCAGGCCGCCTTGTTATGGTAAAAAGAATGTGTTTACCAACTCGCAGGGCTATAACAAGGTTTTAAACAGTCGTATGCTAGGAAATGAGACTGTGTGCTTGGATGGTTTTGCTTGGAAACTTTGGTATAAGGCAAAAATGAACTGCTTGTGTGAAAGAAAAGGAATAATATTGCTCCTGATTATGTTCCTCTAAAAGATGTGTTCTTTAGTGATCGCCTGGTCCGTCCGTCCATCCATCCGTCGGACATTTGATCCTTCTCAAATGCTAAGGGATAATTGGTGTCAATTAGGGCTTGTCAAATGAAATAAATGATTCAGCAAACTTGTTTTAAAATTGCCTTAACAAATCAGGTAGACAGATTGCCAGTATGTTTGAGGGATAAACAATATCATCATTTTAATTATTGAATGATTTCTCTACTTTAATAAAAACTTAATTTCACATATGTTAAAAAAACGCATACATTTTTAACTCTTCTTTAGTCGGGGTACCTGTGCCAAGCATTCCTCATATAATCCGCCCTTTTAAAGCAATAAATCACTTTGATGACACATAATTAAATAAACGCATATATCATGTTAACCTCGTGTATTTCAAAAACAATCCAAAATGTAGCAACAATCTAAAAAGAAATATGAATTAAAAATAGAAAATTACAACATTCATCTTGTTTATGCATTGTGACCAGGGTAGTTGCCCCCCCCCCCCCTCCTAAGTCATGCGTTGCCAACTGGCCAGGTGGCCAGGTGTTGCTATATCACCTACTGCTATTGAATATATACAATCCATGTGTATATGACATGGTCTTCCAAACCTTGAATAACTGCTACAATATTTAATCAATTTCATTCAATCATCAGATTATTAAAACTCTAATCATTAGGTATGCATGATATCAAAAGTAAATCAACAGTGATAACAGTATAAAATCGAGCCATGGTAAAGTTTGCCAAAAATTTAAGCTAATGGTTATAAATTTATGGTAACCATTTACAAAATTATGATCTTATTTCTGCTAAACGATTTTATCTTAATAAAATCTAGATATGTGCTAGAAAAAAACCACTAGCTTAAGCAGTTACCATGTAATGTGAACACTTATTTTTCCTGCTATATATGAAAAGATACATTATGTTCTGGTCCATAACTCCTTTCAAGATAGGCAACATTGACGTAATATCTGCCATGTACATGGATAATACGTCTTACTTATAGGTAAAAAATGAAATATTACCACATTTGAGGTTTAGACCATGAAATTCGATCTTAAAAGGTCAATGCCCGTATTGCTCCCGGATGTTTCTAAAAGGCTCGACGGTAGTCATAATGTCTCGTTGATAGCTTAGAAATATATCACATTTAAAGTTGTTTCTAGACTTATGTAAGGAGACCGTCCTGTCAACTGTCAATAGTAGTAGTTATTGATAATTATAAAGTCAAACTAAGAACCTATTAATATTGATCTTGATTGAGTCTCTATTACCGGCTATAGTATACAGCGATTAACTGTAAAGAAAGATGTCACAAAAATTTCATTCCATATGCAAATTAAACGCATTCCCTTGAATCATCCTCCTGTCATGTTGTGATTACTCTTATTGTTGACATTTTTACATTTTTAAATGACCTTGAAATGACATTGAATGTCTACACAAAAATGTCCATCAAAGTTGTTCTGAAACCCTGCACACATATATACGTGTATATATATGATGATTTAACATCCGGTGCCAGATTTGCATGTATATGGTGCATTTGCACTGCTCGTATGCTTTTGTTGTTTTTCACACTTATCAAGTGTATATATACTACTTTTAACAATGGCAGATTCAGAAAAAAAATGTTTGGGGGGCGACGGCTCAGAGTCGCTTGCATGAAGGTCGGGAGCGCGAAGCGTCCGAATGGAGAGGTTGTAGGAGGGGGTGTCCCCCTCACCCAGCGTGTAAGGTTTTCGAAGATATGATGATAATGAAATCAAATTTGAGCATTTTTAAGGCACTTAAACCAGACATTTTCCTGTCTGATAATTTGGAAACAAAGCAGAAGTTTTATAATATAACTCAGACCTTCATGAGTTCATGTATTTCTTCAGACCGTGCACTTTGCTCTTTGTTTACCGCACAAAAACTGGAACTGGTTTTATATGCTCACCACAAGATTAACCATTTACCTGACAGTCGCCAACTTAGGGGGCTTAACCGGGGGGATGTATATATATATATATATATGATAATTTATGGGATAGCCAGGGCATCAGGTCAAGTCACGCTAGTGTAAACTCATAAAGTATATACATGTACATTTATGCTGTTTCACTTTGCTGAAACCAGCTTAATTCTCCGCCGGAGCTGCCTATGCTGAGCACAGCTCTTTAACAGCCACACACATGCCGTCCACCAGGGTGTTTACTAACCTTTTTTGGGTGGTTATCTCAAACTTTAGGGCTGTATTATATATATATATATATATATATATATATATATATATATATATATTTATATATATATATATATATATATATATATACAACACACTTCTGTCAGTCTCAAAGGTCTTAAAGGTAAACATCATTTGTCACCTTTTAATACCTAGTGACTTCCTGGTTTGCATGGTCCTGACATCGATGTATTGGTCAGTACAAGGACTAACTTAAAGTGGATACAGTGGTACCGTTTGTTCCTTGGGTGTTTCATGCAGTGCTTATTATCCTGATGTGATATTTCACTGTCAAGAAATAAATAAGGAAAACGTAAAAAAGTACCTTTTTCCAGAAAACATTGATACTTTTTGCAATTTTCATGAGCGACCGTTCCCTGTTCCTCCCCCCCCCCCTTATTCTGATCCGCTACGATATATTACTCATAAAAAAGTAAGGAGCTTTCATTTGGGATATCAGAATTTAAAAGTACTTTGTTTCCTTTTTTTCATACAAGAACACTTTTCATGCAGAATATTGAAACTTTTTAGATATGGAACTTGTTGGACCTGATTGGCGAGTGTTCGTTGGCAACGTATTTATGATGTCATGGGCAGTCGGCTACATCCTGATTGGGGGCGTGGCTTATTTCGTGCGTGATCACGTGACCTTTTCACTTGGATTCACTGTTAGCTTCGTTATACTTCTAATTCTTCCGGTGTAAGAGTTTATTTTTATTTTGGCATATGTTGTTATAATAATAATAATAATAATAATAATAAAAATGATGATGATGATGATGATGATGATGATGGCGCGTATATACATAATATGCATCTTAATCGATGAAACGTTCATGTCATGTTAACCCAAAGGCATTGATCTATCCATGAACTTAAAAAGGATTTTCATTCAAAAATGAATAATCATGAGCAGAGCAGGTGCGAGCAACTGTAAACACTCCACCAACAGACAAATGTAAAATTTGCATAATTTAGGCGACTCTCCCAAAATCAACTTAAACACCTATACTCTGTTCCAGCTGCCCGTGTTCGTTTTGGCACAGTCCCCGGGGACTGGAACAGATTATAGGTGTTCTTGCTGATTTTGTTGATTTTGAACTGTTACCGTGGTTTTTGGAATTGAATTAAATGTGGATGCCTCATGCCTCCGCTTATGAGGAATGTCAGACCGACACTACTCCTGCCAACACTGTAGTGTAGGTCGTTATGTAGCAGTAACAGATGTTGCAAACAATTCTGGTACATTTTTTAACTCAGTTTTTTTACAACCTTAGACCCTAAGGAACGATCCAAGGGTTGGTTCCATTTTTTTTCAATAGCTATAATGGCAGCCATATTGGATTCAAATATGGCGCCATTTTTACCCAATTATGCCATATGTGTGCACGGTCTCTGGGGATAACCTATAACGCTTCTGGGTGTTCTAGATGTTACTTTTTTATGTAACTATACAATCCTTATTATTTTAGAATAGATAAATAGCAATAAAATAAATATGTTGCCGTGTAACAATGAAAATATGCATATTAAATGCCTACGAAGTAGAAAAATTTGAAACCACCAATGATATATCAACATATGCAAATTTAACCGATAATTAAAGTGAACTTCAGGCAGATTAAAGTTTGGACCATATTTTGATAGTGGTGCTACTCGGCCCTTGTCAAGGAGCTCCTTTTCATATTTTACCATAAATATTAAGAAATTCAGTATTGGTGCACGAAGGAGTTATCACAGCGCTTCCTATTACGCATAGGGTGCATCAAGCAAGGATCTTGTTCCATGAAAATCCTGGATGTTGCAAGTCAGATGTCGGATTTCAATAGTACACATGCATCGTCGACAGATATTGCTTAACAAGGAATTGTACAGCTCTGAAACGGGTTCCTTTTTATCATAATTTGATGGAAAATATGACAGAGCTTTCTTCTTGTTATTATAAGAATGGTTCAACGAATATACTACTGTCATTATTGATTTTTTTTCCATTTAAAATAAAACAATTGACAATGGCCAACGTCAACTGGACACTTGCAGCACCCATGATTTTAATATTGGTGAAACATGGCTCCAACATAAGACGATCCACAAGTACCTGGGCCAGTAGCACAGCAGGCAAAACAAGAGCCCAGTTAGAACATGTGATTATCAATAAAAGATAGAAAAGGTCCCTGGAAGACTGCAGAAGGGACAAACGAGACGGTTTGCCTCCTTCAAGCTGAAATCAGGGAATATCAGGGAGAGATGTAAACAAAGAGATTAAGAAGAACATCAGCAGTGATAGCACTGGGAGGACCGTTGAGGAAAAGTGGCGGATTATAAATTTGGAATTGATTAACGACATCATATTACTTACCGCTTTTTAAATTATTCAATAGTCATCAGAATTGCATATTAACATCAAGTGACAAAAATGTACGTTCAAAACATCTTTGTAACACCAGAAACATGGCATAAATGGCTAAAAGAGTGTTACAGATGTCTCTTATATTGTGCGCAGGAGTCTTGCATGTGTCTGTGTAGCGCAAACATAGTTAGTTGTCATGGGAGACGTGCGAGTTGGCCCGGCCCACGTGCGGGGTCTGAAGTGTAGAAGCACAGCGTTCTTTGTTCTAGATGTTTCAAGTGTGTTCCTGTAACGTGTGTATTGTTCTATGGAGTTTACCATTTCTAGATTTTTTTTATAAAAAGTTATAAATAGGGGCTGTGTTTAGAGCCAAGAGGAGAGAGAAATATTCCAGCTTACACGGATGAGTGTGAGCCAGTTAGAGGACCTTTCCGATAATTGCAGCAGTTTTAGATCTTCTTCGAAATTTAAAACGGATTTTATATAGTCTTCAGTTTGCTTTTGGGATTACAACCAGAACTTCACTTTTGGATTACAACAGATTGTTTTCGGGATTACATTGGACTATTATTCTCTGAGAAGATTCACGTGAACTATTCATCTGGATTATACGTTTTAAAGGACTTGTTGTCGCTGTGACAGTTGTGGTATCCAGGTACTGTACACTTTAATTATTATTATACTGTGTAAATGTATTGATTTACTGTTATACTGTTGTTATACTGTGTAATTGTATTCATGAAGTGTATTGTAATGTTAGGGTTGTTATAAGAATAAATTATATTTATTTGTTAACAAAAAAAAACACTGACTTCTTTATTCATTCCCCTAGACATTTCACGCTGCCTAGTGTTACAGAATCTGATTTTTATTTATCTCCGTAACAAAATTTATACTCGTCACGACTCCGTGATCTTTTGTTATAAGGTTCAGTAACAAGAGTCGCCATTTTGAAATCCAATATAGCTGCCATAAAATCTATAGAAAAAAAACGGAACCAATTAGTTTTGTTCCTCAGGGTCTAAGAATTAAAAAACATTAGTTCTAAAAATGTATCAGAATTTTTTTGCAACATTACATAAAACTCTACACTTTAATTTGGGTTGTGTTTTGGCCCGGCTCGCCGCTTTTGCGTTCTGTTTGGGAAAGTCGCCCAAATTATACAAATTCAGTCGGATGATAGACTGATTACATTGGCTACGGTAACCTCATTGGCTGCTCCAAACGGGCTTGATGATGATTATTCAGTTACTGAATATGCCATTAAGATCACATATAGTTATATATATATAATATATAACCGTACTTAATCATATTGTTAATCTAGCTTCGTATAGTAGCGTATGTAACCAGTTACATTGTGGATGTAAAACTTCCGATCTTCCATTGTTTCTAAACAACGATTTCTTCTTTATTCTCCATTCCCTCTGGGCGGCTTTTTCCATTATATGATTCCTTCATTCCAGGATAGTACCGGAATCTCCTCGTTGGCTGATCGTGAAAGGAAGACAAACTGATGGTTACTCTGTCCTACAGAAACTTGCGAGATGTAACGGCAGAGAGCTCCAATCAGGAATCACAATCACTGTCAAGGTAAAGTTACTTCGTATCTGAAAAGTCCCAAATTTTGTGATTATCAATCATCAATAAAGATACATACTTTACCCAAAATCACGACACTAGATCAGATGCTGATTAGTCGTATTTTTGGACGTTCGTCCGTTGTGGTATGCCGTATTAATTATACTACTGTAGATGCATACACATTGTTTAACTTCTTTTTGAGTCCATGACATATTGTAGGAAAAGAAGCAGAAAACACGACTGTTTGATTTGTTCAGGACTCCAAGCATGCGGAAGAGGACCTTGATTTTAAGTTTCGTATGGTAAGTATTTTATGCCAAATATATTATTTACACCAAGAATGAAAATCTGGCATAATTTATTCAGCATCACTATACACTGGTATTATGTATGTTTAAAGCAATGATATACTAGCCAGGACCCCCCCCCCATATTTTAGCCGCCGCACCCTTTTTTTAAGGGCCAATGTTTCAGACCAGGACCCACCTTTTCCGGACCTGGATACTTCTTTAAAGTTTTGAAGCTCCAAGGGCCAAATCACCCCTCTGACCTTTATAAACTAAAGGTAATCACTTGGAGCTTTTATAAAAAAGGCACGAAAACGTGGAAATCACTGCATAAAGGCTGCTTGTTTGGTTTATATCAACGTGTTAATTACCACCTTAGGTAACATGTTTTTCCCGTTCGTCAACATTGCTGTGTTTTAAAACATTTTGATGATAAAAAAATTATACAACCTGCATGGAGCCGATATAAGAACTTTTCATATCCATAATTACCCTTAGATTATTAATATATGTACAGAGGAAGCGAGAATTATTCTTCAAGAGTTAGGTGGATGGGCACCTTTAAAACGGTTGCGGCGGCTGTAAAAACAGGGGGGAGGGGGACCGGATCCCCACTTTGAACCGCTTCTGCTACTAATAAGGTATGCATATTCCCATTCCATTTGTTAGGAATAGCTTCCTTGCCTTAAAAATACATTTAAATAATCTTTCATATCTTCAATATCAATATCTAGATCAATCTAGCCTTTATACGTCTAACAATATTAAACATGTAATCAATTGAAATTCTTCGAAAATCTGAATGCTCCCATTCCGTTTCGTAATGTAAACATGATCACTGACCTGCAGGGTATCCAAGGTAAACATACCGATTTCATATGAATTACATATGAATTTCTTGCGACAAGCACAGCGCCACAAAATAAGTGTAAAACTATTTGTACACAGGGGCGGATCCAGAATGTTGGGGGGGGGGGGGTGGGGGTGCAGGAGGGATAGATAGAATAAAAATACAGACAAAGTGTAAATTTTAATGTATATATATATATATATAAGTTTTACTTATATAGGAGATTTTACTGCTTTGTCCTCTGAGCATTTTCGAGCCTTGTCTTTAGATACAGGGGCTTCTCATGAAATCATTAATCATAAATCATATTGGTGACAGGACGATGGTCTTGTGCCGCCCTTCGGACCTGCCCTTCCACTTTTCAAAGATTCGATATTTAGATCTTAATATATATAAAAGCAAACAAAAATTTGTCTGCTTATTTCTCGGAATGTAATATTTGAAAATATATTTGGGAAGCACTTGCATCCTCTTTTTTGTACCAGGTTTGACCGTCAGGAAATATTAACAACTTATAGAGTAAGGGTAAAAGCAAATTAATTTGGCGCAGTATTGAAAATAAGCAACAGTTTCTTGATAATGAAACTCAAAATTATGGATTACAATTGCAGACTTGGCCGAGTATATATATTTGTAAAAATATGCATGTGTAGGCTTATTTCAGCTGCTTTTTGGTTAGGTAAACTGATCATATGCCATTGTAAATACATTAACCGAAAAATTTCACATGATGTGTCCCCTAGGTACGAAAAGACTTTTTTTTTCAAATTTGGCTCGACCTTTTATGTCATGGTGTTTAGAGTCATAGGAGCCGGAGAGGGAGGGGTCGAACGCAGTAACCCAAATCGCATAGCCTTCCAATTATCTCTTGATATAATATCAAACAGAGATGAAAATTTGAATTAAACACAGTTAACACACAAGGACCCAACTTTCAACTTTATTTTATTATATATAAAAAAGCTTATCCATTTATAAAATAATGTCAAACAATTCAAACGTATAGACATTCAAAATTATTAAACAACCCCGGAAAATTTAAATATTAATGTTAGGCAAACCGAAACCCGATTATAATCGACGTTATACTAGAATTACTCTGTTGAATTTCAAGTTTGTTTTACTTATGTTTATTTTGAATGACCAGTAGCATTACGCTTCCCTGTGTGCGGCTACAACATATTATTGTATTACTACGCACTATAAAATGCTTATATTTCTGTATATTTATGCAACATTGTTTAATGCATTTTTGATCGATAGTAAATATCGATACTGTCTGCATATTTATTTTTTCGCTCATAGTTCGAATAGTTTATATCCTTTAACTTTTGGCGAGGACAAGCCCCTATAGCCCCCTCCCCCCCCCCCCCCCCGGATCCGCCACTGGTACATATCTTATTGAGAAAATTATTAACTTTAATATTAAATATATATAAAAAACATGAGCCAACATTCCTCATCTCATTTTTTACATCTCCCCTCCTTAGTCCCGATATAAAAGCCCAGTTACCGGGTTTATCAGCTAGTATTTAATATACGTGTCATTAACCAGGTTCGCAAATAGTTTTGTATACTTCGCCATCTCGTGGAATACCTCGGGACTAGGAGGTAATGTTTACTTGAACTTCGTCATCGCGGCAGCCATCGAGATCCCCGCCTACAGCTACAATATTTGGGTTATGGGGAAGTTTGGACGACGAACTCCGATCATGCAGGCCATGGCGACTACGGGAATATGTCTGCTCTGTGTCATCCCGATCGCTCGCGGTGTGTCTACTGTGTTCTTACTTAATACTTCTGTCAGATATTATGGTTTCAGCATATAAGTGTCCGGTTTAATCGTATTAAAAAGATTAAGACTTGAAAATTTATACAATATTATTGAAGTCTGCTCTAAACTTTTTATTAATTAGATACCTTGGAGCCCTAAGGCACTTTGAAATGACTGGTGACAGTACAAATCTAAATTTGTAATTATTTAGTGGGAAAAGTTTATTAAATTTTATATATAAAAATAATGTGCTTAATAGTATATTTATTATGTAAAACTGTATTGTCCAACGTATTATAAATACGGAAAATAACCAGCCATACAAATTATTTATATTATTATTATTTACATTATTTATGTACAGGTATATATGGCGAGTGAAAAAATAAATATGCATGTATCGATGCTATTTATAGGCAGTTTCAAAGAAAATAAGAGGTTTTTCTGCTCCTGATAAAATAGTCTGTAAAATGTCTTTGAATAATGAAGTCAAACTTTTATTTTTTTAAGGGGGGGGGGGGGGTTAAACTGTGGCTCACTTAAATACTTACATTTCTTCAAACTTAAAATATCGACTTAAATATCCCAACATTCATCGTTTGTATGATGTTGATGTATCAATGTTGAAAATGCGCCTCTACATAAAAAAATGGCAAAATACCGTCTTTTAAATTTAATACTCCTGTGGAAAAAAATATTGGAAGTATTAAGTCTTTTGTTAAACTTCGCATTTTCCCTGGTTTCTGTGAACTAGGCAGGGAACAGATCGCGAGTCTTTTGTTAAACTTCGCATTTTCCCTGGTTTCTGTGAACAAGGCAGGGAACACTTCGCGAGTTCGAATAGTTCGCGAGTAGCGCTGAGCTTTTTCACGTAACCTCTTTCTACATTCTAATTGGAAGGCCGGGTACCTCCTTGTTACGAACCAGCAGAGGGTAATGAGAGCAAATTAGTATTCATTATTTCTTTCTAATTAAAGATATTTAAGTGGAGGAATACCTAACCCCCTGATTAATTAAAAATTTAATACAAAAGCTCCAGCATCTGAATAACCAAATCATTGATGCCATGGTTCTTTCAATGTATTTTGATC
Organism: Sipunculus nudus; assembly: GCA_026874595.1. Lineage (NCBI taxonomy): Eukaryota > Metazoa > Annelida > Sipuncula > Golfingiida > Sipunculidae > Sipunculus > Sipunculus nudus. The sequence continues at coordinate 83,815,355 of CM049311.1, read as the reverse complement.
AGAAAGTGATTCATCAGTTTTTGAAGACTGGAGGTATCACCTGTATTTTTTCTAATTTCCACACGTTTTCTATTCTGAAACCTCAATTCAGGTCATGGTGACCTATATTTTGCGAACCTCGAGCCAGAACATGATTTGGAGCACCAAGTGAGTCCGGTGGGACACAAATTGTATTCGTTTGGCCTAGAATCTCATACATGACATTCAAGGAGGTCCTGAATAAAACTCCGTGGAAACCTGGAATTATGTCATATTGACCTATGTTCTGCAAACTACAAGTTTTCAGCACTTAAAGTCAGATGGACACAAAATTGTCTCCGCTAGCCCTGGAATCTTCTAGCATAATTTCTAGGGAAGTCTTTCTATTCAAATCTCTATTGAAAACTAAAATAATGGTCATGGTGACCTGTACCCCGCAAGCTTTAAAAAAAACATGATTTTAAGCACCTACACGGTCAGACAGGGCATAAAACTTTACTGTTGAACTAGAACCTTGTAATATGACATCCAGGGATGTCCTTGGAGAGTCTCCTTTGTATTCTGAAATTGGGTCACCATGACCTGTATTCTGTGAGCTATATGAAAAAGTCAGATAGACAAAAATCCATACGGTTTGACCTAGAACCGTTTATCTTCTTAATGTAAAAGGAGGTCTTCAAAAAGTCTTGGATATCTAAGATAAGTCCACTGTTATCTATATTCTGTAAAATATGTGAAAGAACATGATTTGAGCAACCTATATTAACAGTTGGACCTAGAAACTTCTAATTTGACTACGATCCAGGGAGGTTCCTGTAAAAATTATATTCTACCCGTTGTTTAAGGTGCCTTAAATATTTTCCCCCAGATCATAACATCAATAATCAATGCATGTCAAATACAGATTACCGTCATGGTCGACGACCCTCTTGTTTTTAGATGTACTTGGTGACCATCAACTGCACGCATACCTAAAAGAATAAAAAAAAATCAAATACAAATAAGAATTAAATCACTTATTTGCAACTGCAAATACTTGTCACCATATAAGTTATAACCCTTAGTTAATTTCAGTAGCCTGAAGACAGACCTGTGATTTTTTTGTTTCTCATCACAGTAATTTCAAACCAAAACAATCCAGGACAAAACGTTGGTCCAAAAAACTCTCCAGCTTCAGGATTGATACCTCCATTTACCATGATTAAATACGTATGTTATGGCACATTATTTAGCCTTTTAACGTTTGGAAAATTAATCTGATTGGCAGTGTGACAAACGTATCAAGCGAACACCTGCAAATCTTCGGTGTGCTTTACAACCATTGGGTTTACAGGAAACTCAATATAATGAGACAGAACATACATTCAGGCGTCACTTGGCACCTCAAGATTGCAGAGGTGCTTAAATGTTAACTTCTACGTTGTCAATAAAATGAAAAAAAACTTTTAAATATACCATGATCAATAACAATTGTGTAACGGTTCTTAAGTGTTCAGGATTTTTTTCAGTCAACCCCGTGCCCATCGTTGTTATAATGATGACTGACAAGATCTTTATAATTTAATATCTCCCTTACGTTTCAGCCAACCACATGCCGATCGTTGTTATAACAATGACTGACAATATCTTTATAATTCAGTATCTTCCTTACGTTTCAGCCAACCACGTGCCTATCGTTGTTATAACAATGATTGGCAAGTTTTTCATAACCGCCTCCTTCACAATGATGTGGATCTACACACCTGAGCTCTACCCCACGGCCATCAGGACGCTCGGGCTTGGGTTCAACTCTGCAGTGTCACGAGTTGGAGGGATCATAGCTTCACAAGTTCCGTTATTTGTAAGATTTATATATACATTTGTATAATTAATATTTATGGCTCTCAATTTAGTAGTCCGTGTTTGTCACGTGTATTTGCCTCGTACAGTTGTCTTGTATTTGACTTGGTTATTTATATGCATCCTTTCCCTTCAAATTTAAATTCTTTTGAAAGTTGTTTTTTGTATTTCTTATAAATATAACGAGAATTATGATGAACGTGCTTGCAAAACCAACGCTATTTTAACTTTGTTATTCCTACAGCCTTTTCGTGATTAATAAACATGATTCCTGTTTATACACACGTTATTTCAATATGACGGGTAACCATTACAGCCACCTCACGTAGTTCCGTCATAATAATAGTTATTTGACGCATAAACAACGACTTGCTCTTTGACCAGAAAGAAGACATATTTGCACATTACATTCTCCTTTACAGAGTGACGTCAGCCGTATGCTGATGCTTCTCGTCTTTGGCCTGGTCTCCCTGTTGGCCGGACTATCAAGTTTAGTGCTACCAGAAACAAAAGGAGTTCCTCTCTCCGAAACCATAGCTGAATCCGAAAGTTTAGGAAGCAATATCACAATAAGGTAAACATATTCATGGCTACATGAATGAAAAAAAATGCCCGAAAGCAGCCGAGTACTATTATTTGAAGAAGGGTGCATACTTTATTTATTAAAAAAATATTAAGTACAAAGAACATTTCATTGTGTGAAAAAGCTTTGAGTAATTTTTATTTTCGGCTTCATATATTGGGCGCCAAAAGAGCAAACATAATTTAACTTAACACATTCGCTGCCAAGTCCATGTTCACCCCCAGTGCCAGGGCCATATACAGGGACCCCAGCAGCCCCGAGAGCTGCAGTGGTACCAAGACTAGGTGCTAATTGCCTGATAAGAAGGTGCAACTTCGGATAACACAGGGGCAATAAACTCGGGAGAGGTGTGAAGTTGGGCACTGAGCCAAAATGACCACGATAGTAGTCAAGGCATGGCTCCGGTGGACTGGTCTCATAGCGTCTACGTTGACACCAGCATAAAGCTAGCAACTGATTCAAATAAAGATCTGTATATATTGTAAATGATGAAGTGTGTTTGTTGGCGCGAATGCTGAATTGGGAAGAGTCAAATGACAGGCAGGCACTGACAAATATAGGCCTATGTTTAACCAAAATAAATTTTATACCGGAACTGTATTTTCGGGCATGCTCGATTTATACATATATGTAATATTGCCATAAACACAACATGTGATGACAGATCCAGAATGACGCAGTGGTTAGAACAGGGGGTTCGTAGGTTTGACCCTGCTTACTGCGTGAGTTCGAACCAACGTGCGGTGTTTTTTTTTAACAAACATGTAGTTTTAGTGCTGAAACACACATTTTTATACTTTCCTAACGAAAACAGCGATTCTACCAATCAATATAATTGTAAAAAATATAAGTTTACATTACACATGTAATTTTCAAACATGGTCATAGACTGTTACCGACGTGATAGCCTTGATGCGCAATTGACCTCGTCATTGTAACAGTCACACGAAACACGGCGATTATCTCAGTTTTGCAATTTACGAGCACGTGTTTGTGAAGTTACTAATATATGCATATATATATATATATATATTTATATATATATATATATATAAGTAAATAAGGAACAAGAAATAAGCTAAAAGAATCATTTGCAGCCGCGTTCTAATTACACTGCCGATCTGTGTGTCAATCATGTGGCACGCGCCCTTTGTTGTTGATTGCGCAATACCCTGTCCTCGCGGGGCAATAAACCTTAACGACCTCACGCCTCGCTATCTTGAGTTCAAACCTAAGGTGCGATCTATCACACCTCGGCCTCACAACGGGTCTGTCGTAAATAAGTGGCCAAAACATGCTCTAATATAAAACTAGCTACATATTTTTACGATCCCCCTTTTCGTTTGATTCAAAGTAGTATTCTTACAAGGTATCGACTTCAAACTGAAGCGCGTCGTATAGTTATTTCACGGCGATGGGCAGGAGCCGTGGATTTTGTCACAATCTACACATCTTTCCTGCTTTCGAATGATGCAGCGCATTGTTGAATAACAAATAATTCATTTTCATACTGCGAGACTATTTTATAAATGGACTACTACTCATCTGCAAGGAATTTATTGATTAATATATGAGAATTCCTGCTGAAAATAGCTTAAAAATAAATGACGTGTATACATGTGCCTGGCACTGCATCCGTTATTCATCAAAATGGCACATACCTCTGCATTATGACATTGCGTATTGCCAGGGGTGTGATTAATGGACCTCCCACTTTTTTTTTACAGAGAAACAATCATGTTCTCAGTTAAATGTTTACCTAGATCTAACATCAGCATAGTTCTAACAGGGGGCAATCTGACTTACAAAGTATCTGCCATTTTAGCATGGTGATATGAGTACTATGTTAACCTCGATCTGACATCAGCACAGTTCTACCAAGGGACAATCTTACATGCAAAATAACTGCCATTTTAGCATGGTTATATTAGTATTATGTTTACCTAGATTTGACATCAGCACAGGTCTAACGGAGGGCAATCTTACCTTCAAAGTAACTGCCATGCATAATAGCATCTTGACATTTTCGCGATGTTTAAATGAAACGTGAATATTAACCATGCACATTTTTCAATATTAAATAAAATGCAAATTTTATGTATATTTATAATCATCCTTACACTCAAGGCAACCAAGTTCTCTGGTTTCTGCTATACTGTGTCATAAGGTTTGTGTCGGAAGCTCAATATCCCGTTACAGCTGTCCAAAACTCACGTATAATGGAGAGTTCATTTATTTAATTTAAATACCATTTTTTACAGAGAAGCCCTTTGTATTTGCAAGAAGAATCGTGAGGAGAGTCGTCAGGGCCCTGAAGGCAGCACGATGCTGCAGCCAGATTCCCTGAGGCACGGAAGGGATGACAGAGAAAAGTTTGTTATGAAGGATGCTTACGGAAAATCCGAGACTGACGTGGCACAGATATATATTTAGTTAAAGGTTGTGTTGCACTCTTGACTTTGGTATTCATGTATAGAGTATTGCTTGTAACTAGAACCGAAAAAAAATCATTATTTTTAGTTGAAGCAACATAAAAGAATCTGCTGTATAAACATAGGTGGCTCAGTCTTTTGACGAACTTTCATTTGTGTTACATTGACATTTGAATAAAAATGCAATATAGTATAAATTGTTACCGTCTCTCACGTAAACATGCAAAGAAACATGGTCATTTGAAAGTAACCGAAAAATTAAAAAATTAATAATAATTATAATTATTTCAAATTTCTCTGGTGCCAAGTCACTGTATGCATTTTAACTATTGCAAGTCTTATTCAAGGTGGTACCTTCTTTTAATACATGATGTAAAGAGTTAAAATGCGTCAACTCGATAGTTTTGCAGTCATTCTTTTTCAGGAAGACCACGTCCGTAAGCTTATAATCCTGTTTTGAGTACTATTTATTAAAATCTTTATTCCCTGTCCAGAAGAGGTTAATAAGTCTTCCAGGATATAAACCGCCTGCATCCAAAGAGAACATGAAAATATACCTTGATATAAGATACTTCCAATTTAAACACGTATACATGCGTCCTATTGTCGTAATATAAGAGCAGTGTGCACCTGAACGCTGTTGTAGCTTTACAAGAAGATTTAAGTTGAAAAGTTGCTGGCGTCTCCGAAAATTGTGAGTTGATAAAATTGCTGAAAAATTCTTACCTGTTCCAGGGGTAAGTTGAATCTTCCTTCACGATTCGGTTCCTTCACTTTTGTGATAATAGGTGTCTCTCAATGTCTCTTTTTGCTTGACATGGCTTGAGCTCTAACCTCTGTATAGCCATATTATATTTAATTGAAGAAAATATAAAGTGATCACTCTTGGCCTGATTACATCATGGCATCGGACATCTGTTTTAAGTTTTAAAAGGCACTACAGCTGCTACATTACACTATATGGACCCTTAAATATCTATACATGTTAATGCAGGATTTTTAGTGCTCGTCAGATTCTCCTATTACGTAACCAACTTTGTATGTTAATCATGTCACAACATATAACGGGCCATTGGCATGGAATGACCGGAAGAACATTCTTTATATATATATATATATATATATATATATATATATATATATATATATTTATATTAGGAAACCTCTGTGGTAATTGGTAATTCCTGTATCGCGTTCAAGTTTGCTACCGTCCAGTAACCCGTGTGGGCCATGGTTTTATTCATGCGGCCAAGAATTAAAAAAAAAACCATGCATATGGATTAACCAATATGCTAAGTTAAAATGGGATTTTTCTTGCACATGGTAGGTGTTGTTATACTAAAAAAGCTAACATATTTTCTGGTTTATGTCATGTGACTGCATAGGCCTATTTTAGGCCATGAGACTTTGTCAAAAATGACTAACATATTTGCATCCTCGATGCATGATGTAAAGGCACTCTGACGCTTGTACTCTGGTCGTATTGACTGCCTATATGTGATTGAGACAATCAAAAGGAGTAACCCTATATATAGACAAAAGCCGCCCATGCACCGTCGAACTCCCTCATCCAAGTTATAACGACCACATATATAAATCCCTCAGGACATGACTTTCAACTTCAAACCTTACCGACAAGAGTACTTTATTTGAATAATGTTGTCTCGGTGGCCTTACAGGGTAAGGATATGATGTGGGATATAAAGCCGAGGGAGGTTCCTGTGGAGCCATACACTGATGGTGTGCTGTATGTTAATTATACTGAATGGCGGTGAAAATGTAAGGACAGCTGTACAGGCATTATAATTAACTCATGCCCTTGCGCAACTTATGTGTAAGGTTATTGCATTAATATGATGTATCTGTATTGTGATTTAAAACAGGCCTAGGCATCGGTTACTTTCTTTAGTATATTTACAAAAAGCCTTATTAATATATCAGGAGAAAATGCATCAGGAAAACCAAATGTTCAGAAATAAGTACAGATGGCAGCACTTTTCAGCTGACTGCCAAGATTGTTTCAACATCAATAAATAGCTTTGGTATCATACCAGTTATGGATAAAGAGACGTGGAACAAACAGATTACAGATGATCAACCTAGGACTATGCCTGCTGTAGATATGCAAAAAGGTTCGCATTGAGCCTGTAATATAAGTGTTATATAATTATATAAAGTCTGTTGGGCTTTTACACCCGAGCCTAATGGCTCATCAGACCGGAGCTTCTCCCGGTTTCCGTAGCATGATATAAATATATATATATGACGTATGAGCCTTGAATCAATATAATAATTTCTTTCAAGTTATCGTGTATCGTGCTGCTTTTAAAGGTTTGTTTTTTTTTGCCACATATAATTGACTCACTGTGCCCCTTTCCACAAAGCACTTCGTAGAACTATGGATAATAGTCTGGAATAATTAAATTTATAATATATGTCCACTTCCATTTATCATTCTTTAAGGAACTTGCGACCAAAGCTTGCTGGTTTCAAAGATAATTGGGCAAAATCAAAATACTTGGTTCTTAACATTAGCAGTCCAAAATGAATATTGAAAAAATTGCCTGATCTTTATTTCCTACAAAAAGCCCCATCCATGCAGGTAACTGCTAACTGAAAATGTTTCGGCTTTAAACTATAGGTCACTGTGGAAATATTCATCAATGAATGAATGAAATAATGTTATTGATGGAAAGACACATGTCAATCGATAACATAGAAACCTGGCTGGATTCAAAATTGAGCCTGCACAAAACTGAGCCTAACTTTTTTTTTAAACAAGAATAGAAAAAATAATAAGAATAGGAATAGGAATGAGCGCATTTTATCAATGACAATTCTCTCTTATTTTTTCTTCTTCTTAAATTATTGTTGCAGCGGCAGCAGTAGCAGTAACTACAGTGGAACCTCTCATTAGGGGACACCTGCACAAAGTGGACATCTCTACATAGTTGGCAGTTTTTGACAGTCCCGTTTTCCCTCCTCCTTATTATTTATGTTGCGGTCATTACCTCCATGTAATGGGCATCTCTATAGAGTGGGCATGCGTTATGGCCCAGTTCCACGGGTGTCTGCATTATATAGTCTCACGGTATCTGTATTAGTATAGGAGTGAAAAAAGTTAAAGGGATAATGGTAGTGTTAGTGGTAAAATAAACACCGGTTAACTAATAACTATAGAAGATGAGGGACAAAAATCTTGTTTTATTCACGATTTCTATTAAACTGTCTGCCTTCCGTTTCTTTGATCTTGTTAGTTTAAAGAAAGAAATAGTTGATACTGACTTACGGATGGAAGACCGATACCCAGTCAGTATATTTTGTGATTCGTTCAACGTAATCATAGGTGATAAGTGAAATATTTCTTATTTCTGTATAAACGGATGAATAATTAATATTTATGGTAGATCAGCTTTACATGTTTAAATATTACGACTTGATTTAATGCACCATGACAGGGGGGTACCTGTCCGTCGTTTTATGTTTGTTTTCAGATAATACAGAAAGCTCATAAAACTGCTCAAAATAAAACAGTGATGATATTGAAAATTCAATTTAAAATTAATTAAATGTTATATTAAGCGACTTTCTGGACCCTGACTTTTATGCCTTGTCATTAAAATGTTGATAAAATAAACTGTAACTCAAATATTAAATGGTTTTATTAAAAGTCTTTGCAAGACATGTGGCTGGTTACCTCCTATAGGTAATTACTTCTGAGTAAATGTTTCATTCTAAATAAAGTAACTTTCAATATTCTTATGTGCAAAAGTCAATTAGCCGAATGAACGGACCGTAATTGGAAGCAGGATCAAATGGATGTCCTTTATAAATAATATCATAACATAATTTTATACTAGAAATGTGCATTCTAAGGAATGCAAGCCTGCGCTATGTGGGAGGCCCGTATTTCGGGATTCTTCCAAAACCGTATTTGCAGTCACTTATTGGGCCTTTAATTCCAGGTTCATGTGTGTATAAGTTAGTGTACATTTATTAGTACTCTTTGATGACGTTCCTTTATCCGGATCAGTTGACGGATCCACACCAAAATTTAATAAATTCTTCATTCCTGAAATGCCCTGAAAATTTCATCAGATTCTGTTCATGACTGCGTGAGTTCTATTGTACACAAACACACACACACACACATGCGAAAGGGGCTGATCACAAATAAAACATCGAGTCCACGTCCAAATCCGAGTCCAGACCACTCGAGTCAACGTCCAAGTCCGAGTCCAGGCCACTCGAGTCAACGTCTCAATCCGAGTCCAGGCCACTCGAGTCCACGTCTAAGTCCGCGTCCAAGCAATTCGAGTCAACGTCCGAGTCCAGGCCACTCGAGTCTACGTCCAAGTCCGAGTGCAGGCCACTCGAGTCCACATCCAAGTCCGAGTGCAGGCCACTCGAGTCCACGTCCGAGTCCAGGCCACTCGAGTCCACGTCACAATCCGAGTCCAGGCCACTCGAGTCCACGTCCAAGTCCGAGTCCAGGCCACTCGAGTCCACATCCAAGTCCGAGTCCAGGCCACTCGAGTCCGCGCCCAAATCCGGATCCAGGCCACTCGAGTCCAAGTTCAAGTCTGAGTCCAGGCCACTCGAGTCCCAATCCATGTCCGAGTCCAGGCCACTCGAGTTAACGTCCAAATCCGATTCCAGGCCACTCGAGTCCACGTTCAAGTCCTTGAGGTTCTCGTCCAAGTCCGAGTCCAGGCCACTCGAGTCAACGTCCGAGTCCAAGCCACTCGAATCCACGTCTAAGTCCTTAATGTGCAGGTCCAAGACCACCTTCGATTCTGAGTCATTTGGAACCTGAGTCAATGTCCGAGTCCAATACAAATATCATTAAAAAGCAATTTAAAATGAAAATGTCAGATTATCATGTACATTTTCAACGCCTGTCATATGACAGAAGTATAATGGTATACGCACCGTCCGTCCGTCCGTTAACCTTTAGTGTCTCCGTGATAACGTACATACTTACAACGAAACTCACCATAACTACTAACCAATAGATTATCTCGCCCGAGTTCGATTATGGGCAACATATTTAACAAGGTCACGGGTCACTAGGCTATTTTGTGGTGTCGCCGCGATAACGTATGAAGAATATGAAGAATTTTGTTAAAACTCATTAGAAATGTTAATCGATAAATTATCTCGCTTAACTTTGATTTCCAGCAAAATCCGAGCATATTTAATGAGGTCAAAGGTCACCGTACTTTGGAGGCACCTTGGTGACTGACAAAAAATCCTATGGATTTTCCTGGAACCTATTTAACATTTTTACCAATGGAATTTCTCACCTGAATTACCTTTTCATCAAAATTCACGCATATTTAATGAGGTCACCAGATACACGACGGGCGTATTATGCACGTTTGCGGTACTCTTGTTAAGTAAGTTCACACATGCTTTTACTATAATTGTTAGTTACATTTTCTTGCTCCTGATGCTGAGCAAAGCTTGGTATATATAATGTCATTACTTTGTAATATTCTGTTGGTAGGTCTAGTTCGTACATGTAAATGAATATTTATACTATGTGACAAATAATTAATGTCTGTTGGACTCGAGGTAGACTTGCCTTGATGTCTCTAGTCCTACCTCGTGTCCGACCGTTGGCTCCGAGTCAGAGTCAGAGTCCCTAGAACAGTTGACTCGAGTACTACCTCACTGGTGTCACATCGGCTAATCATGAGTTAACTTGATGAAGTAACCTTGGCGCCAGTCTGCTGATGTTGTAGATTTAATTATGTTTATTTACTTGTCTCTATGGCAATGTATATCGGAGTTGTCAGTTTGTAGGATTCAATGCAACCAAGATCTAGAAACCTGGAGTAATACAATAATCAGTGGAGTAGTCTGCACATGACAAGGAACAAAATAAAAAAATATATAACCAACAAACTTACTTTATTGATTTTTAAAGTAGAGGATGTATGTAAAGTATTAGTTAAACAAGTATAGAAAAAAAGTTTGGTTATATATACGTTGCAATGTTGAGGAATATTTAGAAAATATTCATAAAAACTGCATATATTTGCCAAAAGGCGGTTTAATTGTTTTTGTTGTCACAAGAATTTTAAATAATAATGCTCGTCTGCTGAAATGTTCGAGAAATACTTATTCCTACGCTATATTTTGGTTGAGGCGAAAGGGTCCTTTTCGTCGTTAAGGGACCCGCCAAGATATTCAGCACTTGACCCATGGGCACTACTGGATGCGGCTACAGGCTTTTTGTAGATCGATTTGTAGGATCCAATTGCACTATCCGGAAATCCATGAGATCCATACATGTCCTGAAGGCTGACGCGTAACATTTCTAAACGTTCTTCAATTTGTGGACAAGCGAACATGTCAGTACCTTCTAAGAACGCTGAACACGTGCTTGATCTCTCCCTTGCTAAGCAGGAAGCTAAAGCTGTCATCATTGCCCAAACGTCGTCCCAGCGAACAGTCAGGTCAGCCACACAGCGGTCACATTCATCGAAATTACTCAAAATAGGCTGCACGTAGCCAGACAGAATTTCCAACCCCTCTTCCGATATTTTAGTACCCATATACTCCGTAAGGTCGCGCACTGTATTTCCGCCATCGTGAAGCGCGTCACGAGCAGACGACCGATCAAGACGCTTCATGTAATTCGCCGCTAGGTGGAGTGCACGCACGGCGGTTATTCTGCATTCCTGAGCTGCCACCATCAGGATATTATCTTCGGAGGCATTTTTATCCTCCTTTCTTGGAATGGATAAGAAAGGCACGCTGATTGTTTCACTGGTCACTGTACCTCGGTGACTGTACTTTAAGTCGAATTGCAAGACGTCCTTGCTTTTCATAGTCCTTTTGGATTTCTTGGGAAGCTTTATAGGCATCCAAAAATGTACTGCAGCACCACGTTTCATGTCATGCAGGAAATAGGTAATCTTACTGTTGCTCATGTCTTTGACATTTTGGTCCCTTGCGAAGACATGCTCTGTCAGCATTTCATCAATTTCCATAGTGGTTCCGTGTAAACCGGTAACAGCGACTGATACCTTCGAAGCAACTGCGTTTTTGAATTCCAAATATTGTTTCATGAGGTTCAGCTCTATACTTGCGTCGTTCCGGAGTAGAAACACAGCGTTGCTACTGAAGCTGTTATTGATGTTGAAGAGTAACTCGGGCATGAAGTTTTGAGTACAGCAGGTACAGATGCGTATTCCGTAGTCCTTGTCGTACAGGGAGTCCTCTCTGACCGCCGTGATTCGCTGCCGGAGCTGCTCTATCATGGTCTCGGTCTCGGATACCCCGTCGTTGGCCATGCCGTCCGTGAACAAGGCAATGCAGTCATTGAACATCATCTTTCTAAAATAAAAAAAAATGCACTCAGCACAATTCCCATTTATTTAAAGTAAAACGTATTGTTTGTTTTCTGGGCTGTAATTTGAGGAATAAAAAAATACCCAGAATGATTCGTAATTATTATTTCTTCTGTATTAGTGTTTAGTATGCACGAAGCGAAGAATTCTATTTGACGTTGTAACTGCACAAGCTAAGAGGAAACAATTGATGTTCTATTGAAATATTATGGTATTGATTCACTACTATTGAAGGGTTATAGGGGATCGAACCCAGAGCGCATTAGTCATTTTTACGCCATATGATATCCGCAACAGGCAAGGATGCTGATCTTTTTCCGCCATGGAAAAGGTGAGAACTACAAAGTATACTGTCTCTCTCAATATATATATATATATATATATATATCATTAATGTCCTATCCCACTCTTCGGCTTTCAGTTAAAATATAATTTATTGTGATCCGTTATTGATCATCTACTTCAGCACGTGTTTGAAGTTTGACATTGTGGAATATTAGTATATTATACGGATGTCTGAAAACGTGTGCCTGAATTCTTACGGTCTAAATCCTTTTGATTCATACTCATGGTGTCTGAAACAGGGATAATTAAGATATTTGCAACAAAAGATGTATGGCTAATGCTACGACTTTACACATAAAATTATCTTTATATTTTGAAACAATGGATTATACTTTTCAATATATCTCACATCTAAGCCAAAACCAATTTAACACCTCTTTCCAACTGATAGAGTTACTGCTATTATTGTTTTCAGTATTGCAACACTGGTCTGCGATAAAGAGATATTCCTTGTGGCATGGAGAGTACATTTAATATCTTTGGAAACCATTGCAGACTTGCCTTCTGAACAAGGGGTTACGGAACTGATCCACAGCCTTGAAGAGACCGTCTCCGATGTTCGTGACACCGGACGCGGTGATGTCCTCGATGGCCTGCAGGGCTTTGGTCTATAACCAAGATTGTGAAAAGAAAGGTCACTTCAAACTGTAACTTAAATCCATGTGCGCGTATATGTGTTTATGTGTGTAGTGGTACAGTGTATCTATCAGTACTTCACAAAGTAACATGCTGAAGTAACGTTTATTTGTTGGTTCCCTAGCTTAGTTAGCTTAATTGACCTATCCATGAACTCTATGTGACCTTAATCGCATATTCATTCAATGAATAATCTTGAGCATTGAACCAACGAGCAACTAATCAGGTGACCGTTGGCATTGTAAACCTTCAAGAACAAAATTTGACAAGCACAAAATTTGCATAATTTGGCGGAGCTCTGCCAAACAGAACACGTGAAGTCTGTATCACTACCCATGTCGGCATGTTTTCCGGGATATTTTTAATACAAAGGAGACAGTATTAAAAGTTCTAGGCCATAGGTTGCAGTAGCCATTCCTCCGACTACCGAGTGAATAATCGTATGAGACCAATTAACCAAAATATGGCTAGACATTTCACAATTACTGTGATATATTCATCAATGGAGATCAGGGATTCCAGTTGATGGTGTCAGTCAATGCGACGTCATACGTCATCGACTTTTGTGACGCCATCACTGTCTTGCAAACAGCTCTCACAACCATGGGCATGGAAGAGCGTTTCGGGGCTCATTATAATAAGGGTGGGGCATACTGGCTGTGCTGATAGGTCAATTGGACCCTGTGCGTGAAATTCACCCCAGGACCTATTTTTTTGCATATACGCATATACACACATATACGCTCACGGACACATGCATTTGCACAGTTAAACTAACATGTGAACGGTTACCCAATTCTGTACGCATATACAAGAACATAGATGTTTATTTGTATATGCAATTTGTGGTATGCAAAATGGTGATCCCAAAAGCCGATCCGGGAAAGATACTTATATTACTACCTACAAGACTTGGTGAGTTCGGACACGTTTTTCTGCAGGCGTTCGTGTTTTTCCTATCATAATACATTATTAATTTGTAAGGAAACAATTTCACTTCAGAGAAGAAAATGAGGACATTAAAGGGTACAAAACAATCTTAATTGTTAACATCATATATAAAACATCATAACTCTAAAGATGGAAATGTTAATAATAGAAAACGTTGTTACGAAGACAAATAAATGAGGGGAAAATGCTGAGCCGATCCGGGAGTTGAAGCCAGGTCGGTGGCGCACAAGTCCAGCGTACCAACCGCTTCGCTAGAAAAGCAAGCTTCACTCGGTCCGCTTTTATGTCAACCCGTAACACACCCCTCTTAAGAGCGTTCTGCTATCAGAACAAGACTAATTATCCCAGGAGTCACACTTTGGTGAGCTTATTCCCTGGGCGACAAAGTTTAACCGTCATCCTGGACGAGCCCTCATTTTGTTACGAAGACAAATAAATGAGGGGAAGATCCTGGGCCGATCCGGGAGTCGACGCAGGTCGGTGGCGCACAAGTCCGGCGTACCAACCGCTTCGCTAGAAAAGCAAGCTTCACTAGCGGGACAGTTCGGACCGCTTTTATGTCACCCCGTAACAACGTAAAGTGCTAATCGAAGCCTTATGTGTGTTCGGTTGCGTCTTTTAAGGGTATCATTATATTCTAAAACCCAGAGAACCTTCCAAACTTTAAAGTAGCAGGGATATTGAACTATCATTTTCGGTTTGTCTCTACGGAACTTTAAAATGCATGTTCCATCATATCTGACCGGGTGTCTCGTCAATACTTAATCTGCACGCTGTGACTCTAATACCCTCCATAGTTCTATGATTTTATCTCCTAAGCACCCTGGTATCTGTTCTCCCAGGAATTCTTATCAATCTGATAATTTACCAAAAAAAAATGAATAAAACTCATACATTTATTCAAAATCTCGGAACTATCTACCTTGACCTCAGACGTCATTTTCTCCAGTGGAAACACAACCTTTGCGTGGGTGCCGAAGGTCACCACTGAAATGTGGTCTGTTTCCGATGCGGTATGAACCAGCAAACGGGCAAACATTTTGATCTTGTCGAGTTTGGTGACAAAGTTTCCCTGACCGTGAGGCTCCGTCATACTGTGACTGGTGTCAAGGACGAACACAACCCGGTTCGTGGGTCGTGTCTCCTCGTCATCTTCCTCGTCCATAGGGTCCAGGCCCTTTACTTTTAAAACCACCCCGATCTGTAACACACAGTAAAAGAGTGTATAACATAACATTTATAATATTCCATATCAGAATCTTTCCGATCTGTGACATAGACACGAGGAAATAACCATCATCAAGCCCATTACGCTCCTACTGAATTAAGCATCCAGTCCAAATTTTAAACATGCGACACCCGCTCTCGTGGGTTTGTTCCTAACACCCATTTCCTTCAACCGCCGCAACCTGTTTTAAGGAAGGATTTCAGACAGAAATTTTGCGGCCTAGACCTCCTTTTCCGGACCTGGGGACCTTGTTATAGACTTTGTCATAAGTTGACATCGGTTAGACTCCACCCCCCTTCCTAAATTCTGGATCAGCCCCTGTTAGAGATTTCAGGACAGATCTTCAGACTATAAACCAAGCAACAGAGATTAATTAATAACTGGATGTATATATAAACAAAGAAGGTCCGTGGGCCGTGGCGATCACCTGAATCAGACACTGCTACATAAAGGTCATGGAACATAAAGTGGTCACATTGACCTAATTTAGCTTTACAAACAGAGATTACCCGAACTTCTCTTCATATTTATTTTGAACAGGTTTAATGCTTATAAATTGTTCTATGTTAAGCAAAACACGTCATTCTCCATAAGAGACATAAAAATGACTTCACTAGCTGTGTGGTAAAGTGCATAAACATTGTCATATTGAAAAGAAATTAACCTGTGATCAAACAAAAGCGGTGTCATGCAAAGCCTAAATATGGCTATCACTCAGAAAAAAAATTGACTAAAAAAAAATAAGTTGGACTAAGTCAACAGCGACTAGGTCTGGCAT
This sequence comes from Sipunculus nudus, assembly GCA_026874595.1. Lineage (NCBI taxonomy): Eukaryota > Metazoa > Annelida > Sipuncula > Golfingiida > Sipunculidae > Sipunculus > Sipunculus nudus. The sequence continues at coordinate 83,799,223 of CM049311.1, read as the reverse complement.
ACCAATACTTAGCAAAATCGATTAACCCGTGAACCTTTGGTTTCTGAGATACAATGTATAAGTTAACAGACATAACATTATGTATGCTAACACTTGAAAACATATAAGTAAAAAAATGTGATAATGGACATGAATTTATAGTGTTGTAGTCGAGTCCACAACCTCCGAGTCTAAATGCAAGTCCGAGTCCAAGACACTCGCGTCTGAGTGCGAATCCGTTTCAACTGTAGTCCGAGTCCGAGAAGTTTTTTATTTAAAGCACCTTTAATTTCAAATTTGAGACCATCATGTGTATTTGTTAATAAGTTTACACAAGGTCTTTACTTTAATATCAAATTACATTTAACTTTCAATGCAGTGATTTGGTACATGGTATTAGCTTGTCCTTGTAATATTCTCTTATTTGTTCACGCATCTAAGTGTTTATGGTAGTTTTCTAAATTGAATTTCAGGCCTATGTGACAAAGTTTTATTTCTACTGTACTCGAGATGGACTCGGCCTGGGCTTGGAAGTACCCCCAGAATAATTGAATAACTAATGCATTGATTGCTATGAATCTTTACATGCTTTTTGATCATGGAGTGCTTCATCAGTTCCTGTAGACTGGTGGTGCCACCTGTATTTTTTTCGATTTTTCACGCATTTTTTCTCTATTTTTGACACCTTCAAATGAAGCAGTCATCTGTCAACAAGGCACAAATTGTCACTGTTTGACAATTCTAATTCGACCTCGAGTCCAGAACCCTTGAGTCCAAGTCCCAAGTCCAGGACCCTCGTGTCCAAGTCACATGTCCAGGACCCTCGAGTCCAAGTCTAGGACCATCGAGTCCATGTCCTAAGTCCAGGACCCTCGAGTCCAAGTCCCAAATCCAGGACCCTCGAGTCCAAGTCCAGGAACCTCGAGTCCAAGTCCAAAGTCCAGAACCTTAGAGTCCAAGTCCCAAGTCTAGGACCCTTGAGTCCACGTCCCAAGTCAAGGACCCTCGAGTCCAAGTCCCAAGTCCAGGAACCTCGAGTCCAAGTCCCAAGTCGAGGACCCTCGAGTCCAAGTCCCAAGTCCAGGACCCTCGAGTCCATGTCCTAAGTCCAGGACCCTCGAGTCCAAGTCCCAAATCCAGGACCCTCGAGTCCAAGTCCAGGAACCTCGAGTCCAAGTCCAAAGTCCAGAACCTTAGAGTCCAAGTCCCAAGTCTAGGACCCTTGAGTCCACGTCCCAAGTCCAGGAACCTCGAGTCCAAGTCCTAAGTCCAGGACCCTCGTGTCCAAGTCCCAAATCCAGGACCCTCGAGTCCAAGTCCAGGAACCTCGAGTCCAAGTCCAAAGTCCAGAACCTTAGAGTCCAAGTCCCAAGTCTAGGACCCCTGAGTCCACGTCCCAAGTCCAGGAACCTCGAGTCCAAGTCCCAAGTCCAGGAACCTCGAGTCCAAGTCCCAAGTCGAGGACCCTCGAGTCCAAGTCCCAAGTCCAGGAACCTCGAGTCCAAGTCCCAAGTCTAGGACCCTCGAGTCCAAGTCCAGGACACTCGAGTCCATGTCCTAAGTCCAGGACCCTCGAGTCCAAGTCCCAAATCCAGGACCCTCGAGTCCAAGTCCAGGAACCTCGAGTCCAAGTCCAAAGTCCAGGACCCTCGAGTGCAAGTCCAAAGTCCAGGACCCTCGAGTCCAAGTCCCATGTCCAGGACCCTCGAGTCCGTCTCAAGTCCAGGACCCTCGAGTCCAAGTCCCAAGTCCAGGACCCTCGAGTCCAAGTCCCAAGTCCAGCACCCTCGAGTCCAAGTCCAAGTCCAGGACCCCCGAGTCCAAGTCCCAAGTCCAGGACCTTAGAGTCCAAGTCCGAGTCCATAAAAAAAGTGGACTTGAGTCCAGACTCGAGTCCAAGTCCGGACTCAGGTCCCAATTTATTGCACCGTTAAGTAATAACATTTCTTTTTAACAGTTCAATTCATTTCATACTCATTTAATTGTCCTTTCTCTGTGAAATAAATAGAATGAGGTATATGTCTCCCCTCCCTATTGGCCTCCTATCCCAACATTTAAGGGAAAAATACATATGAAGGTCAAGGTCACATGTGTCCGAACAACTCAGAGATTTTTCCAGAAACATTTTAAAACATATCAAATTTGATGAAATTAAACTGAGTTGTTAAAAAAAATACTGTAAAAAAATATTCCTTTTTCTGATGATTTGACTTGTTTTTGAACACTTCCGAGATTTTGGTACGAATATTTCACGAGTCAAATTTCATTAAAATATACCCAGTGATTAAAAAAATTGTGGGGTTCACAAAAAAATCCTATTTCGGCCTATTTGATCGTGATGATGAAGGTCAAGGTTACCAGTTTTCGAACTCGTCATTGAACTTGATTGAAACATTTAGTATTCAAATTTTAGGGGCAAATATATTATTCATCAAAAGTAAGTGGCGTCACAAAAAAATCTGTTTCGGCCTATTTGACCTTGCTGATCATGTCAACATTTGATCTCGTCATTGAACATGGTTGCAGCAATAAATGTTTTAAATTTGAGGAAAACATGCGATACTTCAAAAGATATGGAGTTCGCAAAAAAAAATTCTATTTTGGCCTATTTGACATTGATTATGAAGTTCAAGGTCAACGGGTTTTCAACTTGTTCGAGATATTGGTAGAAAACACTTAAAATTCAAATTTCATGAAAAAAATGTTGGTCGTTCGAAAGTTATCGCGTTAACAAAAAATGACACAGACAAAGGCGAGGCCAACTACGGACGACGACACCGACAACAACGACAGGCAAAACCCGTGGGAGGGGAGACATAATTAACCATGGTATGAAAGCTGGTGTAATATTTTCCGACGTACCTGGGAAACTGTGGATTGTGACATTTTGTTTCACAGAAATAGGTCAATTCTACTGTATTACTGTGGGCTGAAATATGCAGCTGTTTCTGAGATATTCGGTTATAGATTTTACGCAGATCTGCATATACACACAAAATATCAATCAAATATTGCAACCAATCGCCCTACAATGGAAGAACACTGATAAGACTTAGCATGCTGATAGTCTGAAAGGTGTAGATAAGGTGAACTATTTAAATACAACGAAACAACCAAACTGTTTGCTCAGCATTGTCAGTAACCATTAACAGAAGAATCAGACTTTCAAGGTGCTTATGTTTTGCCTTGAAAATATAGGTCAACCTTTTGGTATCCAAGGAAAATTCCAAATAATAATGCTGGATTTTAAGTGAGAAGTTTCTAGGTCTCACAGCTCCGATTTATGCCCTGTCAAGATATTAAAAAGTTGAACGGGTGACCTGACGAAGGAGAAAGGCCCTTCGCTTCTGAGCTAAAGTGAGTTCTCGGCTATGACGTTTGGTTCACGTGCATCAAAACACACAAGTTGAAATAGTACAGTCTGATAATATGTTGCATGAATTAAAACCGAAAAAAAAACACCGCGTCTACCGAACCCCATGCCAGGCCAATACAAAAGCGACTTATTATAATGTATTATACATTCATCCAAAGGTAATATTTAACAGACAGTGAGTTTAAATAATTTCAGCTATAACGGCCATGACTAATTATAATCCAATAATCACAGATCAAGACTATTTGAGTCATTAATCCTAAAGCGTCAAGTTAAATACACAAACCTGATATACAAGAAACCTTAATTTTAACGACGGCGCTGACCTTGCAGAAAGGAATTTAAAAACGCGTAGAAATGTGAATTGTGTGTACAAAGTAGGAATGGCTTGGGGTGCCAATATTAACTTAGTCAATCATATGTTAAAAAGGAGGCATTTGACTCGGTGTGGTAAGTTGCAAGCAAACAAATCCAAGTAATAACCCACAAGAGCTTTCTATAAATAACGCATGGCCTGCTGTAAGCATCAATAATGATTCCATAATTGTTCTGCTGATAGACTCTTGTTCACTCAGCCAAAATCAACATTACCACCCCGGTCATCTCCGCAGCAAGCCATCATATCAGCAAACTTATCTTATTCCAATCGTCACCTTTTGCCACGGGGCAATAAATACGCCTTTGGCTCATTCCTTGCTGCGCTCCGGGAGCATAACACATCAGGAACTTTGTTAATGATCACAAAACATTGCTTCTGTGCGTCATTATATGTTTACCCATGTACAAACTACATCTGCTTTCAGTAGGTTAACCTTTTACTCTCCCGATGGCTTCTCAGGCAGCACCCCTCAGATTTGACTTTAGATCTCCCTCTAGTGGCTCAATTTTATGAGGGCAAACATTTGTATATTTATATTTCTAAATTCATTCTCCTAAAGCAAAATATCTCTGTATGGAAAACAATGGAAAACAATTTAAAATGTCGCGGATATTACCCGTGATGTAGATAGAGGGTTTGTCCGAATTCGTCCTAAATATTAACACGTAAACAATTTTTTGAAGGAGAGTTTCAATAATTTTTTTTTATTAAGGTTACTTTCGATTATATCGAGCGAGATTTATTTTTATATATATTTTGTTAACACTAGGTAACAAGGATTGTCAAGGGCTCGTAGAGTTACATAGTGTTTCTCATTCCTTTTTCAATTCTCTTCTTTTCAATTGTTTAAATAAGAGTTTGTTGGGTTTAACCGCCTCCATGTTTTACAAGCTGACTATCTACCCTTAACCAAAGATATGTACAACTTCAAAGTTACTTTTCGTTTTGGAACTGCATGCAAAAGCAACAGACCCAGCTTCTTGTCATTATACATTATATCCTTAGTGTGTAATTGATCGGCGGATCCAGGATTTTGGAAAATTGAGAGTCCAACCTATGAAGACTCAAAAGAAACCTTCACAAATATTCCTCTGATCAAGAACGAAGGAGGTCCAGGCCGAAAAAAAATGATTTGAAACACTTAAAAAAGGGTCCAGCCCCCTTCCCCCCTTCAGGATCCGCCACTTTATCATCCGAGGATCCCCAAGCCACAAAAAGTCGCACTCGTTGATGAGAGATAATTTCCTTTAACATGGAGAGCGCCCACAATGGGTTGCGGTCGGCCGTTTTTCCCGGCTTTTTCCTGTGTTCTACCCCTTGGACCACACAGCCCTGTAGGGTTGACAATTTTGTTGCGAGTGCACGGAGAAAGTGAGGAACTAGGCTAGCTCAGCTTCCTGGATTAACCTGGATTCAAAAATACAGTTTATTGTGTGTCATTGCATGCTACTCATGCATTTTGTATTGGTTGCTGAACTTTATGCATTACACAAAATATTCACGTATGTTCTATATAATTGAAATAACCCCAACTACAAGAAGATTTTATCTGGTCGCTCTCGTTTACCTTACAAGCCAGAACTGACAGTAGAAATGACACAGGCTGACATCTTTTATCAAAATAAAACATTATCAACTATACATTATTTTGTCAATATTTCCATAGAATTGGACATTTTGCAACTACTCGATGCGTCAACGTCTATGGAGTGTTGCTGGAATTATGATAGTGGTGTGGAAGATCTATTGAAGAAAAGAGGCTGGATACGTAACTGGTATTGAGTGCATTTGTGACACTGGACAGACGTTTACTGTTGTCCAATTACATACGTTTCTTTGTTTCAATTTTTATTATTCCGTTTTTTTTTCAATAACAACAAAAAAATTACAGGACTTTTATTCAGGCGTCATTAGAATTTGGGGATAGTCTTTGTATTTTATCAATATAATTAAAACTCCTACGTGGTCTATTTTCAACGATGTTTGTTTTTTCTGTCTTTTGTTAGTCGCTTTGTTTTTTAGCTCAGCTGACTGTAAGTCATCTGAGCTTTAGCAATCACTCTTTGTCGTCGTCCGTCTAGCTGTCCGTCTGTCCGTCCGTTAACAAGGCACAAATCATAATCGCTGGACCTGGAATCTTCTCACTTGACATCCTTCGAGACCCATATTCTTTGAGCTATGGGGCTCTGAAGTACCCCCCAGAATAATAGAAAATTTGATAGCTCAAGTATCTGAACAGCTAATGCATTGATCCCCATGATTCTTTGCATGGATATTGATCATAGAGTGTTTCATCAGTTTCTGCAGACTGGTGGCGCCACCTGTATTTTTTCGATTTTTTAAAGATTTTATCTTAATTTTTTAGACTTAAAAGATGCGGTCATCTGTAAACAGGGCACAAATCATTACGACTGGACCTAGAATCTTTTATCTCGACATGCTGGGAGGCCCAAGGAAATTAGGTCTCTGTTACCCATATTCTTTGAGCTATGGGGCTCCGAAGTACCCCCAAGAATAATGGAAAATTTGATACAAAAGCTCAAGTGTCTGAACAAATAATGCATTGATCACCATGATTCTTTGCATGGATTTTGGTCATGAAAAGTTTCATCAGTTTCTGCAGACTGGTGGTGCCACCAATATATTTTTTATTTTTTACTCTGTTTTTGAGACGTGGTCATCTGTTAAGAGGGCACAAATTATAATAACTGGACCTAGAATCTTGTATCTTAACATGCAGGGAGGCCCATAAAAAGTCTCCTTGGAAACCTGAAATTAGGTCTCTGTCACCCATATTCTTTGAGCTATGGGGCTCAGAAGTATCCCCCGGAATAACTAAAAATTTGATACAAAAGCTCCAGTATCTGAACAACTAATGCATTGATCACCATGATTTTTTGCATGCATATTCATCATGGAGTGGTCCATCAGTTCTTGAAAACTGGTGGCGCCACTTGGATTTATTCATTTTCTCTCTAATTTTGAGACCTTCAAAGATCGTCTGTTAACAATGCACAAATCATAACCACTGGACCAAAAATCGTCTAACTTGACATCCAGGGAGGTCTGTGAAAAATATCCTGAAAAAAAACCTGAAATAAGGTCTCTGTTATCTATATTTTCTGAGATATGGGGCTTAAAAGCACCCCCCAGCATTATTGAAAATCTGATAACCAAAGCAGGGCACAATTCATAACAATTGGACCTAGAATCTTCTAACTTAAAATCCAGGGAGGTCCATGAAACGTCTCTTTGGAAACGTGAAATTAGGTCTCTGTTACCTATATTCTTTGAGCTATGGGGCTTATAAACAGCCCCCAGAATAACTGAAAATTTTATACCAAAGTAGGCCACAAATCATAACAATTGGACCTAAAATATTCTTACTTGACATCCTTAGAGTTTCTCACAAGTTCTCCCCAGAAATCTGAAATTGGGTAACTGTGACCTATATTCTCAGAGTTTTGGGGCATGCAGAAATAATGCAGAATACAGTCAAATTGCCAGATTCCTCAAGAAAAGCTGGTTAGGTTGTCATCAAATTTAGTGTGTTTATAGGTCTTGATGTAATTAAGCTAAAATCCATGAACGATGATACCACCTATATTATTTTAATTAGTTGCAAGTGCAAGGACATATTGTCAACATGTCAGTTGGCTGAGCGTCATGACCCATGGGTCACTTGTTCCTATGTACAAGATCCAACAAATATGTGTAGATTAAGGAAAATTCCTTTAAAACATGAATTTATTTGGGGCCAGACGTAGATATAATAATCTATTTACATCTGTTTGTACATGCGTGTTCCATCAAGGAATTGTGACATTCACTACCATCTAGTGAAGAACAACGGTATTATAAGAGACTTGAAAGACTGGAAGGGTCCTGAGACAAGGAGAGAACAGTTGGTTAAAAAAAGGTAAGGGGACAGGATTTGCAATTCTCGGTGTAGGGCGGGTATATGCGCTCACATATTGTACTGAGTATAGCGTGTGTGTGTGTGTTTGTGTGTGTGTGTGTGTGTGTGTGTGTAAATTGATGACCTTACCTTGCCCCTTGTATTGGCGCAGTAATAGTCTAGAGCTATTCTTCCGTCTGGCTGGCCCGGCGTCTGCTTCATGCTACTCATGTTGATTCTATAAATCAATCAAATCACTGTTATATCAAAACAACCACACTGCATTTCATTTTAAATGTATTCTTCTAAAGTGTAATGAGTGAATGTGTCCATCGCATTTGAAAGATGAAAGTATAGCATATACCATGTCCAACACGTAATGTCCTTTAATCTAATAATAAATACAAGAATTCATGTTTTGTCCAGTATCATAAATAACATTTAGAAAACTCCGGTGAAATATCTTAAATATGGATACATATCAATATATACATATACATGAGCAACCTGGGTATACATCTATACACAATATTATGTGGATCGGGAAATAGTGGGGAAAAAAGGGGAGATGAAAAGATTACTTATTAACGTTTGACTCAATTATTAGTGGCACACAATCTCAATGAATATATCAACGAAGCTTGATGCAAAAAGCAACAGCTGAGAAAAACACCTGGAGCTTATGAACAAATAATCATTAGAAGATGGAGCATGCAATCACTCCACCCGGCGGCGCCTTAAAAATTAATAATAAACAAAAGGCTGTAAGTCATCAGAACTACTATACATATAGATGTAGAACTATATATAAATATTTATTTATATACGGGGATGGCCCTTTGTCCGTCGTCTGTCCACGCACCGTTGACAGGGCACGATTTTAGTATATTTTACACAATTAACTTGTATTTTTGACCGTGGAACTGCATGATATATCCTTTAATTAGCATCCCATAAATGCCAGCAGTAAAAAACGAAATTCCAACTTCACGCAAAAGGATGAAGTGATTTCTAAGGTGACCTTTGTCCGTGTGCTCCCTTGGTTAATTCGCATATCAATAGGATTACACTTAACGTGATAACTCTCCGTCTCGAAATGGCATGCTTTGCGTCCGCACTGTAGTTCGCTTTAAAGGGACATAATCACACAGGAGCAATATTATGCCTACTCTTTCACACTAGCAGTTTAGTTTTGCTTTATGCATAAGTTTACCAGTAAATCCATCCAAGCACACAGTCTCAGTACCTCGCATACGGTTGTTAAACGCCTAGTTATAACCCTGCGTGTGGGTAAACACAGTCCACGTGTCTGTTTACCAAAACGAGGCCGCGTGACCGGTAATACGATTGTGAGCAGCAAAACGCGATGTTTCAGCCAGCGGGAACATATATTACAATTTTTTATCAGGTCAGCCAGGGCATCTCCTGATTGACACGTGTTTTGGCCCGGCGATGCACGTGCTGTGTTAATGTTTACACCTGGGATCGCGCCCGGTCCACTTTTTTTAACATTCGTTTACAGGAGTAAGCAAACGGTTACATGGCAATATTTAGGCAGGTAAGGATTTATTTCAAATGAGAGAAGCTCTTTTTCGTATAAACTCAACATGCTTTATAGGTGATTGGGCCCCTTTTAAAAAGTATAAATCAGTTTATGACATAAACCCTGATTATGCTGTCCGCACCTGGTTGTTAATCAGATTTACCTTACTGTTAAATGTGATATTTCAGTCGAAGGATTAGGTCACATGGTAGCAAAACTGCATGGCCCCTCGCAGAGTAGAAACCAACGCAGGACTTGCTTGTACGCTTTAGGAACCGGTTCACTGTTAAACGGACTTAACTAAATCGAATTACTGTAGACTGCCTCTCAACAGTAAACCGAACAAGTGTGGACAAGTGAACAGAATAAACTGATTCACGATCTGGATTATTTGCTAGTGCGGATACGGCCTTATTCTGTGTCGAGATCCAGAGGTTATATTTACGGTTTCCGTTGAAATATACAAGCAGTGACATTTGCAATGATCGATTTAGTTTTCACGGATAAAAACATGGTGCCTTTTGAATTTATTCAAGCTTGAATAATGGTTTGGTTAGCCCCCCCCCCTACAGGTCCTACAGAAGCTGACCTGAACACGGCCGCCAATTTCCAAAGTCACGTGAGATAAAGGTAGATTTGTTGAGATGGAAATTTAAGAACAACATATATATTTTTTTATGTATATTACTATCAATAATACTTAAATTCCCTGAGGGAGCAGAGGTGTATTTAAAATAATGTTGATAATGCAGTTTACATACAGGACCATATAAATATTCATGATTAAGTGACTACTCCGTGGAGACGAGATGGAACAGACAAGGTCTATAGTTGACTGACGGCCATAACCTCAACGATATAATTTAAATTTATAAATCTTTTGCATAGCGTCGGATAATTTGAAAGCTGTGATATTTTTAATGTGTGGCTGGTCAGAGACACTGTTGGCAAATGTACTTGCTTTGGACTGATTGGAGGGATTCCCAAGCCGCCACTATTCAATCAATATGTACCAGGCAAAACTGGCAAACTCTCAGGGGAAGTCCCATAAATATCAACATTTGGAAGCAAAGTTGTCCAAAAGAGGTCCATACCTCAGGATGTTTATACACTGTATTAATATGGAAAGACTAATATGCATAACGTTACATGACGTCTTGAGTAGGCCTATCCATGAACTGCTTTAAGGGGCCCAATCACGTATAGAGCATGTTGAGTTAACATGAAAAATAGCTTTTTTCCTTTAAAATAAATCTGTACCTGGAAAAATATTGTCCTGAAACCGTTGGTTTTCTCCTGTAAACGAATGGACCGGGCGCGATAACAGGTGTAAACATAAGCACAGCTCGTTGGGCCGTGTGCATCATTGGGCAAAAACACGAGTCAATCAGGAGATGCCCTGACTGGCATGGCCCAAAAATGTAATTCATGTTTCTGCTAGCTAAAAAAAACGCATGTTGCCCCTATCAATCGGACAGCCGTATGCAAAGATTCGAGACATTTGTATAAAGTAAAACTGAACTGATAGTTTGAAAGAATAGGCATAATTTAGCTCCTGATTATGTCCCTTTATGTGAAATGGTCATTTGGTAGGTTTACAGATGGAACGTGAAAAACTACTCAACTGTGCATGGCTTACCAATATCAATTCCCTGTTTATTATCCCTGGACCTCACTGCCTCTGGTACATTTATTATACGTGTTTGAGACATGTATATTCATGTACCAGGTGAAGTAGATGTATTCCTGTGGTGATCAGGTTACGGGGAGTGCCCGTAGTGTACAGGTATATATTTATAACTGGCGAGGTAAGCGGGACCCTCATAAACAGAAGACGATATAAACAGCGACAGTTTTATGTAATACACACTTACATAATACATCTGCAGTGATGTGTGAACCCGCAGTGCGCAGTTTATATACGGTACTATAACCTGTAAGGCAAGGTCTATGGTCCCGCATGACCTGTCTCCTATACAACGGTTAGTTTCATCTATAGAGCATCTGTTTAAAAGTCTTTATCGTAAAGAGCAGCATTTAAACTTATACTGGGAATATGAGTCACAGGCCTGTCTGAGTGGATTTGTAGTGAATATATGCTTAGGTCCTATATGTGAAAAAAAGTCGCTCCGACTTGTGTTAAATGTCTGGAACACGATATTGTTAAATGAAACAAATAATATATGTATATATATATATATGTGTGTGTGTATTATAGGATCTATACGTCAAGATTTCAAAATGTTTTTCTTATTTTATTTTGTATTTCTTACAGTCAACCTTACATACAAACTATGCAAACTAAATTGTTACCCTGGTCCACACCGAATCCTCTGTCCGCACCTTTTAATGAACATTGATCTGGAATGGTAAAATTACCAATCGCCAAGGTTTAAAAAAAAACCTGTCATATTTCTAAATATAGGGTAACTGGACTCGACATAATGGGGTCGTAGTATATTTATAACAAAACATTTTTGCTATTGACACTGTTGTAAGATTGTCCTGAACCTGAAAGTCCGCCCAACTATAGTGCATTAACCCAACGGCAAGAAGCAGCACGTATATACCGAGAATGTATTGTATATCCTGATGTTCAGGAACGGGGTAAAAACACAAGAAGAGAAGAATTCCTCAGATACCCGCTCCACTATGGTGTTTTCCCCTGCATCACTCAGATCCCACGACAAAGAACTTACCTTGCGCCCATCTGTTGGCCGGGTAACACGCCCAGCAACAATCAGACAGTTTGTCAATGAACTACACCTGTCCCGGGAACTGAACTCCCGGCTAGGTTGATCTGTAGGGAAAGGTCTTTGTAAGCTCCGGTATCTGTTAGTCGCTGTGATGCTGGGTGAAGCGCGCTTGTGGTAGAAGTATCATGTGTAGATCATCAGCTCTCAATCCGCTCAGACCTAGCATTTCCTAGCTTTCATAATAAAGCACTATGTGTGGCTGAGTTGGCGGCCCCAAAGGCTGAGTACATGTACCGGGCAGCGTGAGTTCCTCCAGAATCCTAACATTACTGCACCGTCCGTGCCCACAAACTGCGAAGCTTCCCTCAATGTTACAGCTGTTAAGCCGTACAACTCCAGGGTATCATCACATATTCATGATAAACTAATATTAGCAAAAACCATGGGACCTTCCGCTGTTGGCAATATTGCTTTGCACACAACTCCATTGGGCGGCTTTGCTCAATTTACCAGTTATATATAGAGGAGTCACAGGACCCGCCGGTACTAAATTTTCCTGTTGTATGAGTTAAAGGTTGTTGCATAATAAGTTACAACCGAAGCTGGGCGGACTTTTCATGTAGTGTAAATAATAAAGTCATCTTGTCTGACTCCAGTATTATCGATTGGATGTGTTTAATGATCCGAAAGCATGCCTATAATTACAGTACATACTCCCTCGCGGAAAAGCGCTCCTGTGCCGTAGTGATAATTGAAAAGCTCTCAAGGGACCAAAATGGCGGAGGACACATGCCCTTCCAACTGGCCAGACGGCGAGGGGGGAAACGGTCATATTCACCAACAAACCTAATGCCATGGCAACCAACGGAAAGGCCGCTTCGTTTTTGGGTCACATCTGGCGCAACCAAGTAATGTAGATTGACAAATATTGATCAAGGGAGCTGGTAGCAAGTCGCGCCGGCATCAGATAATTATTTTAAGAGGGAGGCACAGTTATCGTTTCATGTCTAGTGTAAACCCAGATTGTTTTATGGCCCGGGTATATCGTATTTCATGGATGAAATACTGGAAAATGACACCCACAGACGGGCACTGAGCGCACTTAAATCAAGGAATATCATGTCAATCTCTTATATAATTATATAATCAATATTGTTGATAAATAAAATAATCAAACGTTATCAAAAGGAATTAATAATGGGCGTTTTTTTTCTTCTATGTTCATATATCCTCAAGGCAAAGCAAATTATATCACCATAGTGAACAGGTATAAAATTTTAAATGACTGGTCCTGGTTTTTTTCTTCTATGATCATATATCTTCAAGGCAAAGCAAATTAGATCACCATAGTAAACAGGTATAAAATGTTAAATGACTGGTCCTGAAAAAGCATTAGCAACAGGACGCTGTTAGACTATTGTCGTGGTACTGGCTATTCGCTATTTATCTGGAAAGTCTGAAAGATGATTGTGTATTAGTTACCCATACTCATTGCGCCAATCATGATGTGGATTAAAGACAATAATCTAAATATACTTTTACTTGAGGGTAAGCATGCGCCAACACACACACACACACACACACACGGCCAAGAATGAGCATACTCCTGTTTCTCTAAGGCATGAGAAACTGAAAGGAAATTATTTTGTTGATAGTTATAAGCGAGGTATCTGATGACTTTTGCCAGATGGAACGATGCCAGATTGCATCCGAGTCTTTTGCACCAGGTTAAACAATCAGCCCTGAAAATATAGCCAACTGACAATGAAATACTAGATTTCCTGCCAGACATTTCAAGTACCATCTCTTGTACAGAGTTCGCATTTAAAACCTCTGTGTAAAAAGAACAAATTCGGGCCATAGATATTATTTATAGCGGTCATGCACAAATACCTGTGTTTGTACAGGCAGGTTTTTTTGTCCTTTAATTTTGTCCTTTTCATTTATTTTATTATTGTTAATGAATTTCCATTTTTGGTTTGATAATATATTAAGTGTGACGGTATGGGCAATAAACAATCTCTGACGCTTGAGCTTATCTATCCACCATGTGGTATATAATATGTACAACAGATAAAAAATCAGACAAATTGAAATAAGTTTGCATGTTTATCTGGATTACAATATTAATAAAGCTATCAATGTATATTCGATTTGTGTAACCTATGAATAACTGGAAATTTATCATGAAGTTTGGATAGTGTAGTAGAGATTTATATTTAGTATATTTTGTCATTGAAAACCTCAAGTTAAGTCAAAGACATTTTGAAACGGACCCACATTACACAGAGCAATCAGAATTTTCATCTCCACTCAAAATATACTAAAATGTATATGTCAAATGACGAGACAGCTCCATTATCTGTGACTTTCTATTTATTTAAGAAATTGGCATTTCATGGGGCATGGATGGTTTAAATGTTAATACAATGTATATGTTATTTCCAAGTTTGTCAGAAATATCAGCACCTGTAATCATCTGTTAGTTTTATGGGAAATCAAGATTAATACAATATTTTCTTTGTTAAAATGTCGCCAAGAGACTGAGGAAAGGTATTGGCCATATCTACATGGAAGTGTCATTGTCGAAATAAAGGGGGGGGGGGAATTTCAATCAATTAACATGCTTTCTTCTTTCTAATTATATGCCTGGTAAATATAAGCAGTTTATTATTTATTCATGTTTAAATATCCTCTGCATACGCCACTCGGATTCCCTTGATAAAAGCACTTAAGGCAAAAAAATAGGATATATAACAGCAAGCATTATGAATGGACTGAACAATGCACGTAAAATCATTTTACCACTCTGAATATTAATCAACAAATATGTATGATAAAAATAAGACTAAAATAGACGTCACATTACCTATAGTAAATGAAAACTAAAAGAGGACGCGCTGCATTAGACCGTCACATAACAGACTAAATCACGGCTGGGTCTCGATTTTGCTGATGCGTACTTTAATACGCCGGAGTGTTAGATGAAATTGTCGAGGAAATGTATCTCATTCCTTTCCATGCAGCTCTCCACTTTACGTATGCTGGCCATTGACATTCCCTTACTAATATAGCTAGTTATTTTCAGGAAGCCTCTTCTATACTCCGTACGCAGCTCTGAGACACTGCAGTCGTTTCCTAACTTCTTCGCTTTGACCATTGCTTGCTTTAGCAGGCTTTGCTTGGTTTCACCAACAGGCGCTGGCATAGAGCCAATAATTGTAACTTGCGATACCCAGTCTTTTTGCAGCTTCTGAATGCGCCTGGTTTTGAAACACTTCTAACCCTGGTAAAGCATGCAGTTGAAAAAAGTATTGGTCTTGTCCTCGTACAGCGTCATTGTCGGAATCGAATCTTCTTCTTCCCGACATTTATGGTAAATTTGAACCATTATTTTTTTAAATGTGTTAAGATGTGCCAAATATGATTTCATATATGCATACAAGTTAATTGTCCTTGTACCCCTGTGGACATATCCATGGTCAATAACATTAACTGGGTCCGTTACTTCGAGCACAAATTTCACCGGGGAATTAGTTGGGATTCATCCAAAATATTACTAATTGAAGCTAAATGCGGAGGTACATGGGTAACTCCCCTGCTGATCTCTACTCACTAGGGATAGTTATTCATCATATCAATGACTTCTTACTTCAGTTGGTCGGTCAAGAAAACAACTAGGATAAGAATATCTATACATTGGGTCTGTTAAGTCTTTGTCTGATTTTTGTTGTTCTCTCTTGACGGATGTATTTTCTCCACCGTCTTTTGTCTTCTGACTTGTGTTCCGCATGAAACATTACAAAATATCATCTATGGGAGCGGAATGAAGAATTTGTAGTCGGTTAATACTTTACTTGCTTTTGCATTTGCTCTTAAAAGAAGGTTTAAATGAATGCTATGACATTATAACTTTTTTCCGTCGTAACACGTCCTCTCATATTGTGATCAAGCTTTCAAATTTCAATATACCAGGACTGAGCCCTTGTGTGCACGTTACGTTAGTGATGAGCAAATATTCAAGTTACCATCTTGTTTTACAAATCTGGTGCAATAAAAACATAAATTTGAAATGAAGAATCAATATGGCTTGAATCCAGTTTGAACCCATGAAGGCCACTCATGACGAATGACAATTTTTGTAGATGGTTTGTGAGAATATTTGTAAAGCAAGGCTTTGTTGCTTGGAACATTTTGATGCATGTGCCCAGTCTGTAGACAGAACTGAAGACAGAATTAATATAGTTATGTATAAAAATTATATAGAAAGCATCGTCCTTGACTAATGATATCTAAGAGATTTATTATCCGACGTTTTCATAGGTTTCATTGAGTGAAGCATCATCAAACTTACAGATGAGGGATCCCACATCAAATTATCAATTGTTATTTTCTTTTTTTATGATGTGCCGTCTTTGTACGAAATAAATACTATATATGTCCCAGCTGAAGGTTGAGGAATCCCTTAAAAAATAACGGAAAAAGTCACGTGTTTTAGTAACAGTATGTGAGATAAAGGATGTGTACACAACAAGACCATGGCGGATTGTTATCCTGGGGCATGGGGTTTTGCTCACTAGAGTCAAACTATGAATTCTCTTGTTTTCTTTTATATTAACGGGTGACTTAAAACAGGTTACAGGTACTATCATATCTATCATATCTTTACCGGGAACAAGTCATAACATGTCATGAAACATCAGATGACTTATTTGTTTAAATGAACCTACACATAAAAGACCCTGTCATCTAGTATTTATATGAAGCTTGTTTTTGAGAATGGAGAGGTTATAAGGAAAATTGTTACCAGGATTTCAGTAAGAAAAATGCAGCAATGATTCACTTCGATCTACATGCAAAAACTGCCGGAGCTGTCAGTACTTCAGAAAAGCATTTACTTTGAAGTTACCTTAAAGAACTTTAGATAGCTCATAAACGTGTCCACTCTGAAGTTATTCTATATTAATTCTTAGATATTCTTGGATATAAGCAAACAGACTTCTATCAGTCAACTATATCTTGAAGATTCTTTGTGGAAGGGAATGACTGGAGACTTTCAATATATAACCTTTAAGAGAATATCTGCCAAAAACCGAAACCAGTTACAACAAAAGAATTTACTCATAAAATAAGCAAAAGCAGCAAGCTACAACCCGAGGCCTTCTACAAAAAACGCACAACACTCTCCTCACATGGAGGAAAGGAAGAACAGGAAGAAAGGTCAACAAGAGACCTCCCGTGTTTAACCTTACAAAAATTCTAAGAGGCACAATAAGGTACCTTTATACATATGTGGCACTTGGTCTCAGTCACCATCTGAAAAAGCAATCATTTCTCAATCTGGGGTCATTACATTCTTTTTTTTTTGAAGGGGCTTAATCAGGAGCAATATTATTCCTATTCTTTAACATTATCAGTTTAGTTTTGCTTTATACGAAAGCTTGCCAGCAAAACCATTCCAGCACACAGTCTCATTTACTCGCATACGACTGTTTAACACCTTGTTATAGGCCTGCGAGTTTGTAAACACAGTCTGTTTACGATAACGAGGCCGCGTGACCGGAGTCCGATTAAAAGGGGCAAAACGCGGTGTTTCAGCCAGGGGGAACATGTATTTCATGTTTTGAGCAAAGTCAGCCAGGGCATCTCCTGATTGGCACGTGTTGTGGATCAGCGCAGCACACGGCCTGATGCACTGTGTTTATGTTTAGATCTGCGATCGCGCCCGGTTCACTGTTTTTAACACTCGTTTACTAGAGTAAGCAAACGGTTTTAGGCCAATATTTTGGCTGGTACGGATTAATTTTAAAGGGAAGAAACTATTTTTCGTGTTAGCTCAACATGCTTTATAGGTGATTGGGCCTCTTTAATTCTGTTTACTGGGTCACCCTGGTCACAATACGTCTTTTCATTTACAGTCATTTACAGGTTGTGGTTTTTCAAACAGGGGTTTTCTTTGGTTTTATCAGAGCGCCTCGTTTCAAGGTTTTGTCGTACGATTCGTTTTTCTGAGTTAAGGTTGCCAGACTGTCTAAGAGCGTTTCTGAGTTAAGGTGGTCAGTCTCTGAGGAATAGGACACCCTACGCAGGAGAGCAAATAGGAGGTAACTGGTCTAACAAACTTAAGTTAAATTACCTTTAGAATCAACAAGGTGTCACGTGGTTCAATATGATATATGAGCATGCCTGAAACCACTTGGACTGTGGAACATATAACCTACAAACTACTTTCTACCTGTACTTAGACGTAGGGATAACAAAAAAGACCCATCTACAAATAACCTACATAGGACTTTCTTCCCATAACTGGAAGACCGAACATTTTGTATATATAATTCCTAATTCACAAACGCATTTTATGTAGGTCTGAAAGAAGGAAAAACAAGAGACTTCCTGATATGACCTTCAAATACCTTCCCACAAAGAACCAAAGGAGAACCTTTCAAACTACAACTTTCAACTGTATATTACAAAACATTGTAACGAATGTCAAGGTATGCCATAACCGAATACACAGGCTCTTAAACATCCATATACCATTATGGTTACAGCTTGAACTAATTATTATTACAGTAGGCAGCTTATAGGGGATCGATGGCCTGACTCAGTAACAGTTATATAAATGGCAGTTAATATATATAATGGTAATTATTGATTTATGTAATAGTAATATAAATGGCAGTTAATATTAATAATGGTATTTTTATATTTAGTAATATAATATAAATGGCAGTAAATAATAATATTATAATAACACAATAACATAAACAACAACAACAACATAATAATAATAATAATATTGAAGCTGACCTCTCCTACAGAGTGAGAATATTTTTAATTTTATGTTCTTAGCTTGTCATAGAAGTTGGTTAAACTAAATTATCATCGAATATTTCTGTATTATTATAATCACAATCAAGAAATCTCTCACCTGCCAGGTGTTGCCAGTCCTTTGCAAACATATTTATGTTTCTTCAGACTTCCTTGTTGGTGAAGACTCTCAGCCATGACACATGTATAAGTTAGAGTTCACAACTTGCGGCCTGGTATATCTGTTAATATGTTAACGAGAAATAGCCTCAATCTTAGATCCTTGGCCAAACATTCGCCCATGGTTTGACATGTTCATGATTTAAACATGATCATAATTATGATGGATTTCTCTGTGAGGTTTTAGGTAATTGTTTTAACATACACTGATGGCAGTGCCGGCAACCTGAATAACCATAATTGACTATGGGGATACACCGGCTAATGGTATATATCACTTTTCTCTCAGTCTCATGGACCCCTTCCAAACGGACACCGTATACAAGTTGTTAATTGACATTCCGACGGTAA
This sequence comes from Sipunculus nudus, assembly GCA_026874595.1. NCBI lineage: Eukaryota > Metazoa > Annelida > Sipuncula > Golfingiida > Sipunculidae > Sipunculus > Sipunculus nudus. The sequence goes on along the minus strand of CM049311.1, from coordinate 83,780,011 downwards.
TTTATTGCCTCTGCACGTAACATGCCAGTTTTTATCCCATGAAATAGCTCATTCTTTTCGCTCTTTGCCAATATTTTCCACCCTTCCATTTACAAGACTCTTCATATGATGCATATTCCATAAAATCCTCACGTCCATACGTCTGGCTTCTTGTGATTAAGCTGTTTGCGCCATGATAATACAGAGAGGAAACCGGTGCAAAACACTGTAATGTAAACCGTTATAAATACTTAATGGAAAAAATCTAAAGGTCTGGTTCACACTGTCTATCTGCTGGTAATTTTATTGTGCCTGGCCACCGATCTTCCATACTATGTTACATTACATGCCGTTGACATCGCTTCAACTCGAGGAAAGCAATAACTCTTTAGTCTGTGTTTACACAGCCTCGGCCCGAGCCAGTTTGTTGCGTTTGATGTCGATTTTTGTCAATTCCAGACCTTGATTTGCCAAAATAAAAAGGGTAATAGGGCCAGGAAGAGTTGAAAATGCCATCTGATGTTGTCTTTGACGTAATGTTGTTTTCGTAAGCAAATATAGGATTTCGAAGCACACATTTGATACATATTGCATATATATCTTATGGTAGATGTTGCCTTCATTTCGTCATATGCTTATTCTGTTCCAAAATCCCCGTCCACCTAATATTGCCAATTTTTCTGTTCAGTTTTTTTCGTTAGTTACAAAAATTCCGCTTTTATTGCAGCAAGGAATGTGGCAATTTCTGCAAATATGAAATAGTATGAAATAATCATACATACTTTGTGTCGCCTGGACGGCTTGGAGCTGTTAACGTTAACCCTGTTTAAAAAGGCCATATCTGTTTACCACTGTAATATGGAAGAGACGTATGTGAGACGTAACAAATGCTATGTGATAATGGTATGTTCAAATGTGATTGTGTGCTATTTTTTTTAAATAATCAAAGTTATATAGTTCAAGATGGTCAACTTAAGTCGTAAATGCAATGTCGCAAAAACTGGAGACAGCTGCACACCTATATAAACAATGGATCCGCCATATAGGCATATACAGATCCATAGCTTTCTTAGGTGCTGCTAAGACACACTAATATAAACCAGAAGTTCAACAAAATAAAGCCCTCAGAGCAGCCTTAAGAATTAGTAGGTTCACTAAAACATCACAACTAAGAGCACGCACAAACACATCGACTGTTGAAGACTACATGATAGAACAATCCGTCAATACTTACAACAGGATAAAACATATAAACACAACACAGATCTTAACAAATGACCACAAGCATACAATAGCCAAAAATAAATTCGTTTCTCCTCTAGACATAATCCTACCACATCCTTTGTAGAAAGAGACTAACATCACATCCACTAAGCAAGCAGGCTTTTCAAGTCAGCTTGATCTTACCTTGCTCCCAGTTTAGTATTTATAAACCGTAGCTATTTATAAAACCTAAGTTTTTCATCTCTATCTCCTCTGATTTTGTCCTAAATGTTGGGCCTAATAGTAAATAGATAATAATTAAACATTCAATTAGGTATCATCTTTATCGTTGCCGAAGGAGCACCTAGGGCGGGGGTCCCTGACATCCTCAACTTTGGCGCTCGAGCGCCATCTTTGACTTCTTTAAACAAAAAAAAAATGTCGCAAAATGTTTATTCACACTCCGTTTTGTATGTATTATATGGTATCTGTTCTAAAAGGGTGGGCATAGAGGGGCATAGATAGGTTTACAAAAAGAATCCCTCTTTAAATAAGCATCTGAGTAACTGTTATCAAATATGCATTTGTTGTCGGAATTTTATCGAGTAAAAAAAAAATGGGAGATCAGCAATTTTCCATTAAAGCATTCCAATGACTAAAAGATCAATAGTACATAGTAATTAATATAGATGAGTGTAACTGTAAGCGGCTTTGAGGCTTTTAAACAAGTTTTAATGGTGATTACAAGGACATGTGGCTGCTGGTGACTTCATTTAAATTGAAAAGAAGAAAAATAACATTCCGAGGAAAATATAGAAAATGCTTTTTTTCATTGCAATTAGTGGATATAAAATTTCCTCTTCTCCAATCTCCACTTGAGGTCGCTTCAACTGGCCCAAGTGATATAAATGTATCTATGCTGGTATTAGAACCTGACTTCAGTTATGGTGAAATTTTTCCAGAGATTGTGTGTGAATGTATTTATCCAAGCTTTATGTTTATTTTTTTTTCAAGATTGCGTGCTTAACAATGTGCAAATTAAATGAGTGGTTGGTCCGTTATTTCTACGACAATCTTATGGGACATTACCAATGAGGCTGTCTGTGTACGCTATCTTTTTTTTCTCTCTCACTTTCGGGGTGTGTCTCAGAGCATCATTTATTCCATACATCTCATTTCATCATCGACATCGCCCGAGAAAAGTTTAATATTAACATAGTCAAACAATATACAAACAATCACGTTAAATCTAATAATTAATATAACATTATTGCATGATCACATTAAGCCTGGTTGGATAATTTTCCATTTTTGTACATGTTTATCGAGTTTGTTTCTTTTTTCTGCTACCCTTCTTTCCAACAGTTCAATACATTTTACTTCCTTAAGAAAATTATTAAAAAGTGGAGTATCAAACTTTTCTCTGTCAGAAAATACCACCAATTTAAAGATTAACAATAGAGTTCTTAACTGATTTTTCAAACTTACTAAAAAATCTAAACATGGATTCTGAAACACAGATAATTTGGGAGGTGATCTAAACTTATGTTTGTCAAAATTTGACACAGACACTGGGAATGTCAAAAGGTCACTAACTTCATCAAACGTGCTAAGATCTATTCTGTGTGAGTATGATTTAGTTGACCTGTGGAGGTTACGAAACCCGGATATATATCAATATACAGGCGATCGAAAAATCCAGTTAGACAAAGGCGACTTGATTATATATTTGTCGCAGGTTCTCTGAATGCCCATATAAAAGATATAGAAATTATACCTGCGATTCAAACTGATCATTCTGCAGTTATATGCAAAGTTTATACTTTACTGAATTATGAACATGGTCCTTCGCATTGGAAGTTGAATATATCTCTGCTATAAGATAATGAATACAAATCATGTATAATAGAAAATATTAATCAGTTAAAAATAACACATAAAGGTCAAATGGATGAAAAGGCTTGGTGGGGTTATCTTAAATTTAAAATTAAAGAGATCTCTATACGCTTCTCAAAGCAAAAACGAAACAAAGATCGTGAAAATATCCAAAATCTGAAGAAAAACCTTGCACAGGCGGAACAAAATTCATCCTCAAAGAAACTAGTCAACATGGAAAAATATGACAAAATAAAGAGTGAATTGGAACAGTATTATGAACATTTAATACAAGGCCAGATTGTACGATCTAGAGTTCAATGGTTTGAGGAAGGTGAAAGATCTTCAAAATTTTTTCTTAACATGGAAAAGAGAAACAAATCAGAACCAACAATATACAAACTAATCAGCGACGAAAAAGAATTGACAGACCCAAAAGAGATAATGTCTTACATAAAACTCTCATATGAAGAAAAATATACTAGGAAATTGGTTTCTGATACTGACTATGATAAATTTCTTTCTAGTATATCTTTTCCTTCCTTATCTCAGACAGAAATCTGTAACTGTGATGGTTTAAAAGTAAAGATGAAATATTAAGAGTTTTGAAAGGAATGAAAGGTAATAAAACTCCAGGGAATGATGGCTTACCAAAAGAATTCTACTTGACCTTTTTTGATATTTTGTGTGATGATCTTGTCCTATGCTTAAATAAATGCTTCACAGAAGGGGAATTAACGACAAGTCAGCGACAAGCTGTCATAACACATATCGAAAAGCCTGGTAAGGATACTAGAGATTTATCGTCGTGGAGACCAATAAGTTTATTGAATGTTGACGTAAAGGTTTTAAGTAAAATACTAGTAGAAAGATTTAAAAAAGTCATTTCACAGTTAATTGGTAATGACCAGACAGCTTTTATTAAAGGTCGGCGAATATCAGATTCAAATCGGTTGATAAGTGATATTATAGAATATTCTGAAATTGAAAACAAAAGCGCCATTATGTTAGCAGTCGATTTCGCCGCAGCATTTGATTCCATAGATCACAGTTTCCTTTTTGCCACACTGGTTTTGGCCAAAATTTTCTCACATGGATTAAATTGCTACACAACAATCTTGAAAGCTGCATTATAAATAATGGATACACTACAGGATATTTTAAATTGGAGAGGGGAACAAGGCAGGGGATCCTTTGGCACCGTATTTATTCCTGCTTGTGATAGAGGTCCTTGCATTATGTGTTCGCCAATCAAAACGCGTTTCTGGAAATAATATAAATGAAACTGAAATAAAACAGTGTCTCTTCGCTGAAGGACCTCGCTTCTATGTTAGAAATCAAAGATATACTTGACAAGTTTGCTAAGGCATCGTCAATTGGAATAAATTCAAATAAGTGTGAAGCAGCTTATATTGGAAGGATGACTGCAAGTCCAATTTATACAAAAGATTTTAAATGAACTAATTTACATAAAGATGCGATTAAGATCTTAGGGATCTGGTATACATATAATGTTGATTTAAGCAACCAATTGAACTTTAAAAATGTATATAATAATATGAGGAATGTATTGAATCTTTGGAAGTCTAGAAATTTGACTATATACGGGAGAAATACCGTGTTAAAATGTTTGTGTATCTCAAAGCTACTGTATGTTATGAATATCCTAGAACCGCCAAAAGATTTTGTCAAACAGGTTAAAAATTGCATGGTGGATTTTATTTGGTATGGTATAAAACCAAAGATTAAGTATGAGGTTCTTATAAGCGGTACTGAAAACGGCGGAATTAAACTACCAGATATAGATTGTGTGTTAGAAAGCCAGAGGATTATGTGGATAGTAAGGATGAAAACTGTACCAAATTTAAAATGTAGGGTGATACAAAATTCTATTTTTAAAATATTGGTGGAATTGATAATATCCATGCAAATTTTGAAACATGCACATTATTGAAAAAGCTACCAGGATTTTATATACATTGTCTCGAATCATGGGCAACATTTACCTCAAGTATACCTGCCAGCGCCTTGGGTGTAGGGTTGCAAACAATATGGAATAACAGAAATATATTAGTTGGGGAGAAGACAATCTTTAACAAATACTTTCATGACCTTGGAATAAAGTATGTATTTCAATTATATCATAGCAACGGGTGTTAGAAAGGCCTGATAGAACTGTTGCAAGGAGAATGTAAAGCTTATAAAACACAATTTATTCACTGGTTGTCTTTTCAACAAGCTATACCTCAGAACTGGAAAGGAATACTCACCGGCAAAAAAGAACCAGTTGATTTTTATGCCATCACCAGAGACCGTATAGTTATGCCACTGGGAGAAAATTGGGTAGACATAAGAAACATTAAGTTTAGATATATATATGATGAAATGATAAAAAAGAAAATATGTGAACCTCTTTCTAAATCCTATCTCCAAAGTGTACTTGGGAATAGTTTTTCTTGGACTGATGCAGCTGCGCATATTTACACAACAACAATGGGTATGTTTTTGCGCCAGTTCCAGTATAGAATACTGCATAACATTTTAACTGTAAAGGCAAAACTCTACATCTGGAGAATAGCTGACAACAACAGATGTTCTTATTGTTTTGTAGAACGTGAATCAGTCATCAATTTGTTTTGTGAATGTATAGTCAGCGAAAATTTTCATTGTAAGATAAAAGAATGGGCCTGTAACTATGGATTAAATCTACCACTATTGAATACATGCATAATTTATATGGGAAGTAGCAAAGATGCCAAACATAAGGCTCTTATTGACACTCTGTGTACGCTATCACCAGCACACTGCACTTACACACACGAGGAGGTTACTCGCACAGTATATAAATAAGTGAACCCACTGAATCTTTTACCAGAGTGCCCATTCCAGGACTCTGTCCTCAGTCTGAAGTGTTTCATTGATAGGCATCATTGACGGGCATCTCATCAAAAGCTCATATGTGTACGATTAGAGACTTGAGGTCGTTTTCAGAAATCTGCATAGCTGTAATATTGACGGAATATACGTAGCTCATCGGAGCAAGTTTTAATACGTTAATAATACGTTTGGTCATTTTTGGGACCAATATTTTTTAACTAAACTACTCGTGAACTATCGTGTTGTGTTCTTTTATACAAAATCTCAGGGTGCATTACCTTCAGGTATGATTGTAATTGATTTGATCGAGTATAGACGCTAGTTGTGACCAACTCTCGATTTCAATCACGAACAAACTTTACAGTAAACTTGAAGTGGGTAGAGCGTTCGGTTAATCCAGTTGTCAGAAAAAAACAAGGACATATTTAGTACGGTTTTACATAGAATTTCGGATGACCATTGACCAGCAATTTATCTGTCATCAATGTAAAATCATCATGGAGTTTAACTAGAATTAAATTTAACTCCAAAGTGAATGTTAATCATGTTGCTATTTCTGTCCTGTATTTCATTTTACTTTTCCATTGAGTTATAATATTAAAATTACAACTGCATGATTTGCCCAAACGTCCGTAATGTATAATGCGTGTATCTGTAGAGGTGGGCATGCAGCGCCCTCTGCCTCCTGACTCCTGACCCTTCACGCTAAGTCGTTTTGTTCTGTTTTTCATAATTTAGGGTACTAAGGAGGTTATGAGTTCATCCCGTTCGTGTGTGTGAGGGTGTGTGTTTGTTGGTGTGTGTTTGTACACAACATAACTCACGCAAACATGTTGTTTCAGGACATTTTAGGAATGGACCTATTATTGATTAATGTGTGTTTAATTAGCATCCAGCATCTTCTCCGAATTCTGGAACGTCACCAAGGAATATTCATAAATGTGCGGTCAATTATGCACAAATGAACCTAATATGGGCCAAAAAATAAGTGAATGCAGACAAGGTCCATTTGGACCAAAATTACTGAAAGAAATGATTGGCACTTTCTGAATATAAAATGAGATATTATTTCTTCTCGATTCGGGCTCTTGGTATCATCCGGTTGTGTCGGTCAATATAAATCTGGTACTTGCGCTTGTACCCATGATCGTGTAACTATTAAACAAATATCTTAAATTACCCTTGCTACCCTTTCCTCCAAAGTGATACCCATTACTGAAATATCAATTCAATTATGAACCAATAACAACCTGGTAGCTACACGTTTCAGTCACGGTCGAGCGCCCAGCACCTCGGAGTCACGGTGTCCAGTGTTTTCGCAGAGCGTTTTTAAAACGTGTGCTGTTTGTTCTCAGATGAGTGGATGCACACACCGATTAGGGAGGATCCAACAACAGGGTCCTCTATATGGCGGAGGCATGTATCCATTAGGATTCAGATTTCTAGTTCATTCTGGTTCCCCCCCTGCGAGGTTGGGTATTACTAAAGAAGAAAGAATCGCATTCAGTATTACAACAAGGTCCTAACTTGACTTGTTACCATATGAAAATACTGTAAATTATTTTAATTCATATCACTGGAAAAAATGGCAGAGAATTATTATACAATACAGGGAATTCAGGGATAAAATTTTCTATAATATTTTACAATTTTGTCAAATTCAGATGTGTTCATCAAGCATAAATCAGCAGTAAAAACATTGTATGATCACAGAGAGACTATACAGTATACATGATGAATACACTTTTAGTTTTACTTCTCTAGTGGAACGTTCAATGCCTGTACACAAGCTTATCACACTTAAATTACTCCTAAGAGCTGAATAAAACAAAGTCCCCTATAAAATCAAATTTAACGCCGTTTGCCTAAAAAAATTACCATGCGACCTACTTTTATAAAGAAATAAATATATGTGGGCAAAAGTAGGTATACATGCAAACCAAATTGAAAGAACAAAACTGCATTAACAAAGGACTTAAGGGTGTCAGGACTGTCTCAGGAGTATGTATAAATATGTTTCAACATATCTCTTAAGATACAGAAGGACTTTGGGCATTTTTATATTAATAAAATACCCCATATTGTTTTTATAATATGGGTGTTCGATTCTGACATTATGTTCTATCTTATGATTTATATATTTTTATTTTTATCATCGTTCAATTTACAAGAATAAAGTATATGTTGAGTTGTTGTCAATAAAGTATTCTTATCAACATGTAGGCTACAAGTTAAATCAATGTTTAAAATGGAATTGTATGTTTATTGGAATATTCATGAAAAGTTATATTGTTAATAGATAAAGTTATAAAATATTAACAACCGTTATAATATCACCCAGATTGGTAGATATTATACAGAGTGTGAACAAACTTAAAGTGGCTATCAGGAGCATTATTATGCCTATTCTCTCACATGCACTATCAGTTCAGTTTTGTTTTATTCAAAAGATTCCCAGCAAAACCGTCCCAGCGTTCTGTCCCAATACCTCGCGTACGGCTGTTTAACACTTTGTTATCCGTGTTTTCAAACACTGATTCCAACACGCTGTGTTTATGTTGACGCCTGCGATCGGGCCCGGTCCCCTGTTTTAACCACTCGTGTACAGGAGTAAGCCAACGGTTTCAAGGCAATATCTTGGCAGGTACCAATTTATTATAAAGAGGAGACGCTATTTTTCGTGTTAATAAAACATGCTTTATAGGTGACTGGGCCCCTTTAAGGTCTTAAGACTCTCTATCTAGTGTGTTTAAATATTGTTTCAGTTTTGCCTTTATATCACTTCTGCCCTCAAATGAGTTTTTGTATTCTGAAAATTAAAAAAAAAAATCAGATAGGCCTAATTTACACATCAAAATAATTCAGGATGAGCCATCCATGTGGTTTCCTGATAATGCAATGATCCTACTTCAATATAAAAGGATTAAATAAAAGCACAATCCTGCAAAAAGATAAAATAAATGATGTGTTTACACATCTTTAAGATTTTGTCATCTCAACACATACTCTTGTTCATACTTATAAAAACTGATTATATAACAATTCTCTTCCATCACAAGTAACACTGAGAGTAATCAACAAACTGATCAGACCATATCAATACCTAATGTGAAGAACTGAGGAAACCTAAGCAGCTGGTGACAACAATACACAATCTGCCAGGGTCCCAAGCAATTTGTTAATATTAAGGGAAAACTGAAGAAAAACATATTTACACATAATCAACAGAAAGTCCTGGGACATTTACGGATACCATGATGAGAGAAATTAACAATTTGATCGGACCCAAGTAATTGAACAAAATAGAGGAATACACCTGGGGAGGATGCACCTTCTTTTACTTTAATTAAATAATTAATGATGCCGGTGAAAAATGCTTAAATACACTCACATAAATGTTATTTATAAAGTGCTGAGAACTAACTGAAATCTCGTCATATAATTGTCAATTATGAAGATAAGCTCCTAACTTTACAAAATGTTATGCTTTCAACAAGATCAATTTATGTGCGAAATAAAGTAAGAATTTATAAAGCCTTTGCTGAGAAAAGCAATCCGTTGCGTGTTGTGTGTAATGGAAAAGGGCCAAACTACATATTTCTTTGACATGGTTTAAAAAAAACTGATTATGCCATTTTTTTTTTAAAATTAGTTACACAATGACTGCATAATAGGTCACAACGTTAAAAAAAGTGCAAATTCTTATAGACCAATACTACATAAAAAAGCACTTAAATTTAGTTAACACCGATATACAAATTTCGGGAATGTTTGTCAAGGCATTACTGAGAAAAGCTGCAAGTATAAGCAGACAGGCGACAAACGCCGACAGAAGCCGCACCATGGTAATAGCTCAGTAGTGATAAAAAAGGGAATACGAAATTAATGCCTGACAAAAAAAAAAAAATAAATAAACATACTTTATAATAGTATTGACATGACTTTAGAAACCTAGCAAGATTTCATACATTGCCATCTGTGGTAGATTTTGTAAACAATATGATCTTATTTTATATTGTCACTCGAGAACACAGCAGGTTTAATTTAGTGCCATCTGTAAGAGATTTTGTAAACTATAAAACCTCATTACCTCCGTCAACGAAACTGGCATTGGTTTATGCTTTTTGTGGAAAGATAGGTCAAAGGCAAAAAATAAAAGAAAAATAAAAAGAAAAAAGTTACCTAGGGACGGATCGGTGTATTTAGTGTAATTTTCCGAATAACATCTCAAAAATAGAAAAGCACTCAGAGAGCGCAGACCTCAACCAAGACAGCTCATTACCCCCATATGGCTTTGTCAGGAAAGCAGCATTTTTCCTGTTTAAAAAATCCTGGATCAGGATCACCCTGAAAAATTAATCCATTGTTCCTTATATTATTACTGAGCTATATGAAATGTTTTTATTAAAATCTAATAAAATTTTTGTATGATATAGCTAACAAACTAACAAACCAACCAACGCAAAAACATAACCCGAGGTAATAAGACACACACACACACACACACACACACACACACACACACACATATATATATATATATATATATATATATATATATATATATTGAAATATAGGCCCACTTTGTCACATAACATGCCCGCATCGTTCTCTTTTGACTGATGAGACGGCGTTGTCGCCTTTTTCCCTTAATTTATTAATCGGGGGGAAGTGGTGGTGACAGGCTCAGAACAACCCGCGACCTACACGGTAGTCATATCATACATCATCAGTCAGTCTGAGCCTGTATCGAATGACAGACACTTAACATCTTTATTAGTTTTTCACAAAACAAAATGTCAAAATGATTTTTTTTGGGTCAAAAGTCGATAACGAATTTCAGGTAATTAATATTGATTGCCGGGGTATGGGTTTATTAAATGCTGAAGCAGACCTTGATGAAGATACAGGTGTTGGCGGATGTGTGCGCTCTGTGAGTACTTTCCAGTTTCATATTGTCACAAGGGAAACCCGACCTGTTGTTTTTCTTGATTTTTTCACAAAGCAAACAGGTTTCCAAGGTGATGTATTAAAAAAATAAAGCAATTTTATTAATAATTAACCAGCAATCAAACCTGTGTGCTTAAAAAATAAATGTTCCTTCATAAATATTCCACTGAAATTCTTATGAAGTATACTAACTACAATGTAGCAGCGGGGGTTCGAAGACTTCGCTTACAAACTGCCCTGCGTGACTGACAACCCTTAGAAGCAGTGCTAATATTTGTCACTAGGTGTCAGCTCTGGTTCTGATCGAAAGTTGTTTTTCTTATTTCAAAGTTCGTTTAAATTTAAGGCAAACATATCCCGGTTATGGATTGCGGGTGTCCAGAGCAACCTAACTGAAACTGTCTCAACCGTCAGACATCAAAAGCAATATACACAATCACAGACAGAGCTGGTTTAAACATTGCACGTACGGATACTTAAACATTTACATCTTACATCATGCCCCTGTCTCAAAAATAATGTGTCTTGAAGAAATTCTAATTCAGAAAATTTTAATCTACTCTATTTATTTAGACCTACGATGATGGCATATTTAGAAATTCTATTTCCCCTTGGAGATAATTTGGCTGAGATTTTCGTTTTATGATTCGAAACACAGGAATGCGTGTGAGTATACTTTGAATGCATTGTCCATAAAATCGACACGAATAAATCCTATATTCGTGTTTATGCGTCAATACAAATATCCACCGTGGCATTGTTGAGAGCAACGGTTGTCATCCACGTTGTCAAGTTATGTTTGTAGAGGGACAGGAATTTAAAAATAACGGGCAAAGAAGCCCCTTAAACTCCTAACGCAGTTAGTCTCAGGTTGAATCGCACCAAGGTTTACAAGATATTATAAATATAACGAAATAAATTTTAACAGTACTTCTCGAATTTGCACTTGTACAAACAATGCGCATGGTATTATCTTAATTAATAACCAACTCGAGGTATTTTAAATGAAGGTCAGATGGTTAGATAAATGACATATTCACTGTCATTCACCATACAGGTCAGTGACTTCAATTGAAAGCCCTGAACTTTCAACTCAACGATCAGTGATGACATGTATATGACACAAGTGAATTCCCTATTTGACTGTGAATCAAAACTATGTATTATTATAACCGTATGTAAATTACTTTAAAAGGCATAAATCTTATCTCTTAAATAACGGAGCATATAAAAATACACTCAAAAACGTACGGATGCACAATAAGTTCTGGTCTAAAATATATCATTGGCATACTTTCATTTAATAAAAAACAACACAGTGTTTACAAAGACGGTCGACGATTAACGCCCCAGTAACCAGCCGTAGAAATAGGTCATGCATGGTGGCGCCAGATGTCTTCATTAATATTGTTATTGTTCTGCCACATAGTCGGAGTTATTTGGTTTATCATTATGGAAATTATTTGTCCTAAATAGAGTCCACACTACACACCAGGTGAAACACTTGCAAAGTATCAGCCTGTTATTGCGACCATGCCGCAACCTTGCCATACCGTGATTTTTTATACCTATACTTATTGTTACAGGCTCAGATACCAACACCGTTTGTACAGGAGACTGTTACCTGATTGTTATTGATATTAATTTGCCCCTTGACTCTTGAAAACAACATCAGCCTAAATTAATTTTTATTTAGACGTCGTATATAAAAAGAAACATGTTCTTATATAGTGTTCAACATGTTCTCATTTTACATGGCTCAATACGGAAGTAAAATCTTAATTCATTCTTTCATTTTAAAGTTAAAATTATTCCGTACTGTTAAAAACAATATATCTAGTCCTCTCCGATTCATCGGAAATTATGCCCTCAATGTACACACATCTTTAGACATTCCTCAGTTTCACAACACTCCCCCCCCCCCAACACACACATTTACACACACTTTCGTGCGGAGAAATACTTCCACAAATACATACATGTACACATTAGTACACAACCATACACGCGCGCACGCAATCACCCTTTCAATTTTGTGGAGATTTATAGTATATTTTTTAATTCTTTTCCTTTGCCTTCACGTGAAGACAGGTGCAGACTCTGAATACGCCATTTTTGTTAAACAAATAAACAGCTGTTCAAAGAAACCATATTGGAAAACACATCAGTGCCTCGTTAAACACCAATAAACAAAGATTTCATGAACCGTCTAAAAGTACCATGAATTACCTTTACAAATAACCACATGTACAGACAGGTGTCCTGACCATTGACCGAACATCATTTGACTCGAACATGAAAGAAAATTAAATACGTTCCAGGTTTATATTATAATCCGTATTTACAAACATAAATGTTGTAAGTTTTGCATATATTAACCTATTTCCTATAACTTTAAAAAGAAAAAAAGAAATGAAACTAGTATCCCATTTGACATGGAGGAATGTTTATGTCATATATATATATATATAAAAATATTATTTATTTGACTGACGGGCTTTGTTACAACAAGAAGTTTGATATACATATGCACAAAAAACCCTACATTACTCTGACGTATGCAAACCAAGAGGGAAAGATCGCAGTTGCTTTATTGACATGACCGTTGCTTGGAAAAATCTAAACGAGACGACATATATATATATATACGAATGAATCTTTGCGTGTTCGTCACTCGTGCTTACGTTGGCTGATAATGTTCCGTCTGATAAGCAAACTGTATTTGTCAAATATTTCAGATACTATATACTAATATAGATGAACAGAAAAGGTGACTTGCTTCATAAATTTATTCTACAACTTATAATATGTGAGTTTGGCAAGGTGTTCTAGAAGAATACAATGTACACAGTTCATACAAGGTGAGTTTCAACATACGTGTAACAAGCTATACCCATTGTCTAGGCAATCCATGCTCATGCTGTTGAAGAAAATGTATCTGTTAGTTTGATATTATTGCTGAACAGGAACTATGACATTTCTATAGATTTGGAAAATCTTAAACGCGGATTTGCTTTTTGGGGTTACATTGACCTATTTGAAGCAGGTAATTAAGATATTTGACCCTATACCTTAAGGAATGTAATATTTCAGGAGTGTACCTTCACAAGTTTATAAGGAAGTACCCGTTTACAGACAACGGGTTTCTGCTGTGGTCCAGATGATTTAAACATGTCATTGGGTAGGCAAAAAGTGAAAACGGGCTTTTTATTGTTATATTTATGGTTTCGCAGAACAGGTTTGTTGGCAGACGGGACCGAAGTTACGCCAGGTCATCACGTGCATGGTTTAGAGCTATGAAATATTCATCCTCTCTAACATTGATACGAATCATTCTACCAACTGTGCGTGTCCCGTTAAAATAGATTTCTTTACGATTCATGGGTATTTCTTAGCGGAGCACACACACAAGGTAGTTGTGATGGGTCGAAGCACACTAGGTTATTCTCGTGGAACGGTGCGTCATTTAGAATATGTGATCATTGTGATGGAAAAGGTGACAGCATTACTTTACCTAATGCAGATGTCTCATTAGTCCAGGTGTAACCTTGGCTCATACGTCAAAGGTGTACTTATGTGATCTTTGCAATACAGGCACCTCTTACAGCAGTGACCCACTTCGCATGACTGGAAACAAAATGTTCGCCCCACACACATATACACACAATCACACACATTATAGTAAAGTATAAGAAGGACTTGGGTATGTATTAAGAACTTCGTGGACATATAATATAATTAAGTATAAAAACGTCGTGATTGCGGTAATTAAGGTCAGCGTGTCGGACATTGACTGTGAGAAGCTGCACCACAAAAAATAACGTACCTGCAAGGTGGTCGTATTAGGCGGGAGGTCGTTTTGTATTTGTATATAATAAATACAATAATTAGTGTAATTTATCTGCAATGGTACCATTTTATGATTTATGAACGCAATATACGTTCCAGGTGTAGCAAGTATATAATATATGTTTACACGTAAAACAGACATTGCATATACTGAGAGCGTTACTTCGTTGATAATTTTAATTGAATCGACATATGCCTCATAATCACTTTGCTTTCTCAAACTGTATGCATGGGTGGCCTTACCCTTACCCTATATATCGTTATGAAATTAACTGACCATAATGCTTTTATAAAGTGTAACATAATGAATATTTTCATGGGATGGGAACCTTTCACGCCATTTATATTCCGAGATGCCGAGCAACCTGCACCCCTTCCCTATTTATTATTTCAAAGTAAGCCCTCGTGCAGTCTATCAGTTCATCAACCATCGCGTTTAACATGAAAAATTGATGAGACGACCCCCTGGGAAAGGAATAAAATAATCCATTCTTGGAAATTTATTGGGAAATCAATGGGATACGCAGTATATCGGCCTCAATTCATACCGCTTAACTCTGTCACACACATGCACCTGGTATGTACAAGCTAACATGTTACCTGGGATGTACAGTATATTTTTATTTTTGCCCTAAATACACAAAGTGTATATGTTGGGAAAATGAACAAAAAAAAATTGAAAAATGCAATTACCAACAAAAATCAATTAAATTTTTAAAAATCATTGTTGTATGATTAAATGTATACTATTTATAAGCATGAACATTAGACATTATATAAAAAAATAAGAAATAAAATGTACCACAGACTTCAAAACTTAAAATGCCTGTATCATTCGGCCAGGACAATGTAAATTCCATTTAAACTTAATATAGTAATTAAGATAATAAGCAAATTGGCAAGTGGATGCAAATATATCAAACAAGCCTTCCATATATTGCATATATATTTTATTACAGAAAAAATAATATTATATTATATAACATACATATTTTGGTACTATTCCTTCAGGTTTTGGTCTATTATGAAAGATCTTGGTCGTTATTTGTTTCTTCAGTAGCAAATATCTTGTCAGGTGCAAGTTCATAGATACAGGAAAATCAATTTGTGTATTCACTGAGGAATTTACAGAGAACCAATCAAGCCTTGGTTAAAATCATGTAGACTGCATATATCCAGCTACAATCGGCCGATCATACATATCGACGGGCAAACGATGGCAATTATATTTATTTATTATTAATTGTCACAATTCCATTTCAGTATTTTTGAACTGCCGGTAAACGATTTTGACCTCCACTGGATAATACATCATTTAAACATGCTGCTCTCTTTGAATGCCCCTTCCCCTGAAGGAGTACCAATACACATCTTGTTGTCCAGTAACATGCGCCGATATGAGGGTTCGGTCAAGAGTGACGAGAAGGCCAGTCTACAACAAGTTTGACCACGTTTGGTTTTGAAAGATCGTACAATTACTACTCTTTAGTTCAGGTAATATTGTTGACTGACATGGTCTGGCTAAGCTTTATTTAACTGAAAAGAGGCCCTGACGTGATTCGACTTTGCCGGCCTCTGAAGAACTTGCTGACATGTAATACGTTATATGACAAGTCACAACTACATTTGGTAACAATCAGCTGAAAAGCTGAATCTTCCCGTTAAGCATTTAGGCAACAGTTGAATGTTGAACGTTGTTTGTACCAGGCTTCAGAACACGGTCATTGCATTAAGGATGCGGTTATGTGACCAAAAGTGACCAACAGAAACCGTTTCATGTTAGGAAACTTAATAGTTTAATAACTGATAGCTTTAAAAAAATCGGGCATTCTTATATAAAGAAGTCCAAGATTTTAAAATGCCTGAGCATTCTAAAGATGTTTAGCTAATAGTGGTATTTTGAATAAAAGGCAATTGCTAATGGTTTTTGGTAGGCGTGGATACTTATATATATATCGCCAATAGATCCAGTAAAATATGAGAATAGAACCCGAAAAGTCGTTATATGATGAAAGGCAGTTCAGTGTCCATGAGAAACTACTTCTCAACAGCGAATGGCCGATCCTTCGAATTGTAGTTTGCTTCTGCCATATATTTTTTTTTGAAAGTCCCCCCTAATAAAACTTAAAACAAGGCCTACAGGCCTAATGCGAACCTGTTCAAAGTTAAAGAGTATGAATGGAGGTTTATTTTTAAAATTTAATACTGATCCTTTTAAGTCCTGCATATCTACCTTAGTCATTATGATATCTGCAAAATGGACATTTCTGACCTGCAAGTTTCAGACTAGGACATTTTAAAACTAGAATATGGGTAGTCGACAAGAGACTGTGTATCCGCAGAAATCAGAGTAGGATGAGTGAAGTGAGGCATAGATTAAGTGGCAAGGGGAATAGAGTGAGGAGTGTTGCATATTAGCACGGATGTCTGCAGAGTAAACCTGAATGTAGGTGGCGCCATCTGTCATAAAATCGAGAAAGCTGTCCAGGATGTATAAACCTGCAAAATTTCAGGTGGATAAATCAAACCACTGCTGAGATATGAGTGATATTATCTCAAAGCGGATGAACAGATGGACGCTGTGCAAAAATGGTTGCAGGTGGCGCCACCATTTTCAGTTTATGTTATAAAGCTATTAAAGGGCTACATTTGTGCCAAATTTTTAGCCTGATTGGTCAAACGGTTCCCGAGATATGCGGGTTTATGTGTCCACAAATGGACGCTGGGCAGCGAGAAAAGGTCAGAGATCACCCAAAAATGAGGGTGCAGCAGTTCACATGTGACCTGATGATAAACCCGACTTGCTTAAAATGCAAACCAAGTTTTTTCAAACAGTTGAAAGATATAGTTCCAATAATCTGGGAATTCTGCATCTAACACATTGTCTAGACACCCCCCCCCCCCCCCCCCCTTGAGCCAGGTCAGTTGCCATGGTGATGTCTGGACCCCACCTGTTTGTACTGAGTGACCTCTTGACTTGGCTGCTGAAACTCAGCAAGTTGTCAAATCTGTTTTCAAATACAGAAAGCCTTTTTCAATTGGCTACAATGCTTTTTAAAAGCTGTATTTATCCAATCTATTCTTATAAAACTGGCAGAAACCTACCATAGTATAATTCTTGTAAAGTTTAAACCAATCAGCTTAACAGTTTCATCATAAATCAGTGTATAAGCTAGAAGAGTTTAAAATTACATTTTCGCTTGTAAAAAACACATTAATGTAGGTGGCGCCACTAATACCTCAAAATCAGATCTGACATATACGACAAATATTGGTATAACATTTGGTGATTACAGCTCTAGCCGTTTCTGAGATTTTAAGTTTAGTATGCTTTTTTGCACAGATGACTAAGTTCAACTTCCTGTAACTCGGCAAAAAATCTCCGAACTGGAACCATTCGAACAAACTTTAGAGAGATTGTTCCAAGGAACATTTCAGTGAAATACTGAACAATTTGGCTGGACAGTTTCGGAGAAGAAGATTTTTAAAGCTTTTTCCCTATAAAATCTAAGAAAATGCAGTTAGAAAAAAAATTAACAAAATCCGATATAGTTTTTTGGATGACTGATTATTTGCATAAAATTTGGTGATGCTAGCTCCTGCTGTTTTTGAGATAAGTATGGTTAACGTACAGACGACGCACGACGCACATCGCACGACAAACGACGGACGACGCCGCACCATCGCATAAGCTCACAGGTTCGCTAAAAAAACAAATAGAACCATTGACCCATGAAGAAGAAATGCTAGATCTACGGACACACCATTAATACTAAAAGGAGACTTTTTGGTCTGCACGATAGATTTCGGTTCTGCAGCGTACATGGCATCGTGAAATGGTAGTCTTTACGTTCATGACTAACATGGAATTAAAGAAGACTAATTGTATTGAACAAAGAGGTGTTAAATTTTCAGTGGCTGCATTCCCAAGAGTTTTAATTGTCTTGTAACGCCATCTAGTAGCCGTGACTTGAAACGTAACATGGTGTCGTCCTTGACCGCTTCTTTAAAAAGTCTGCTACACTCGCCCGGTTTTCCAAGGTATTTGTCAAAATGGCAATTTTTATAGTGTTGATTCATGGCCAATTCCGGATCGATATCAAGATTATTACCACTGTAGTCTAATTTGGAGGCCCTTCTCCAGCACATATGGTTATGCATGTTAGTACAAGCCTGAGGGTCAACGATGGACTTGACGGAGTACCAAGGAGGACTGACCGGTTGTCGTTTCCGGTGATGCAGCGTGGCCATTTGCTTCGGTTGCGTTTCGTCACCCTCAAGGTTTAGAAAAAAGTAACAGTTTCTGAACGTGTAGGAAGGGTGAGGGTGGGAACCACCTTGTGACCTTTCTATGGCGGAGATCATTTCAGTATAATTATCATGTTGGCGCGGTACAATCATTTCGTCCAGGTCTGTAACAACTATCTTTTTAAATCGGTGCATATTTCTCAATATACAGTCATTAATAACGGGGGACATGTGTAGGTGAATTATTCTCTCTCCAGGGTCTGGGATAAAATTTGTACTGTGTCTAAAATCCACGTAACCTTGTTTCGCGTAATGCTGGAAGACTTTAGTTGGAGCCTCTTCAAGGCTGTTATTATAAATCGTCACGCGACTGATGCCCCATATCTTGTGTAACTCCATCCATTCTACAATCCGGTAAGGCTCATGGTGCCAGTACGTGACAGAAACACATGAGCCTATGTCATCTTTGGTTTGGGGTTTTTCCGGTACTTCAATTGGTATCAGCTGCGTCGCATTTTCTGAAGGTGATTCTGAGATCCCTACTTGTTTTGGCACCTTGTTTGTATAATGTGGTAGTGGGCAAACGTACACATATTCCTTAAAGTACTTTCCGTGGGCTGGAACGCCCGCGCCGATAGGGGTTGGATTAATTTTATTAACATCTACTTGCGTTTCATCAGGATACCAAACATGACAAAAAATCCCTTTTTCCTCCACAGAACTCTCGGAGACAGCGATAAGTCTGACTACTGGCGACAAGGCAAGGTTTACACGGTCATCAAAAAATGCTGAATACACATAAATTTCTCTGTTTCTTCCCATGGTGTACCACGTGCCATCACGTGACCTGTTAGGTAACAGAAGAGAATCTGGATTCTTTGGCACAGTTCCTGGGTAGTCTAAATGGTGCACAGAGTCTCTGGTCCAGAGGTAACAAACGATCAGGACCACACACGCCCCGGCAAGCACCAAAGGCAGCCTCCTCTGAAATCGATAGAAAATGAATAGATATTAAGCAAGGAATATAAAAGTTAGAGAAGGTAAAGCGCGTGTCTGCTAATAAATCGACACACATAAAGGTGATATTTAACCTATCCTTTCTTCCACACATCCCAAAGACAATATATTTAGGTAAAAACCTGATATAATTTTGCATGTAAGAATACATGTATTGTCGCCAAGATATTATATCGCTCTAAAATTAATAATAAAAAAAACTAGGGACCCATGGGTCTCGACGCTCAGCTGCATTTGTCTATAAGGATATATGTTTATGAGGTTTTCAAAAATATTGGTCCTGTGATCAGTTTGAAGCCAACCTGTCTACCCCAACTGTAGTTATCATCCATAAACTAATTTGTGAATGGATGGGCCCTGTGACCTAAACCTTTGACCCTAAAATCAAAAATAATCTTTCCCTATTGGCAGGTGCACCACATGTTGATGATGGAAGGATTGAAATGAAAAGTTTGGCTTTAAATGCATCCACAATCTTTCAAAAGTAGTTGGTCCTGTGACCTTGACCTTTGACCTCATGACCCCAAAATCATATAGGTTCTTGCTTTAGTGGTGGGCCATATGTAAGTCAAGTTTGAAATCCATGTGTCAATACAATCTGGAGTTATCATCTGGAAACAAATTTGTGTGGATTGACGGATGGGCAGACAGACAGACAAACAGACAGACAGAGAGGGTGATAACTATATGACATTCCTTTGTGATCAATAAACACACCAGGTTTTTGGACACTAGATGTTATTACAGCTGAGAAACTGACATGACTGTTGTCATTTTACAGTAAACAAAATAAAAAAAAAATATTCGTTAAAATAACAAAAAATACAGGTGGCGCCACCATTTTTCGGGAACTGACAAAACCAATCATGGTCAATATTCAAGGCAAGATTCATGACAATCCATGCATTAATTATGAAAATATTGGAGGTTTTGTATTTTATTTTTTTTATTATTCTGGGGGGTACTTTCAAGCCCCATAGCTCGGAGGATATATGTCACAGTGACCTAATTTCAGGTTTCCAAGGAGATTTTTATTGACCCCCTGAATATTCACTTAGAAGTTTCTAGGTCAAGCAGTTACGATTTGTGCCCTGCTAACGGACGGACGACGGACAAAGCGCCATTCCTATACCTCAGTTGACTTACAGTCAGCTGAGCTAAAAAAAAAAACCAAACAAAACCAAGAACGATGACACGGCGTTTGGCTTACTGACCCCTTGTGACGTCACAGATGTGGTATATTGTTGAGTTCTTAAATCGTTTCTAACGAGCTACTGATTCATTTATTGCTGCATCTGTTTTATAGGAGACTGCATCATCAGATTACTGGTCTATGATGTTCAAGCTATTTTGCGTGTGGAACAAGAGTGCATGACATGTCACATATTGAAAAAAAAAACTGAAGGGTAGTACAACTAAAGAAGAGTGACTTGCAAATAACGACCAAAAAACTGACTACCGGTTCATTATAATACATGCACTTGAGTGTGCATGAATTTCTGTGGCCCTTTGACCTGACTAAGGCGCAGTCATCAACCACTGAACACGTTCAACTAACATGTGATCCATGGGCCATGACGCTCAGCTGACTGACTAGTTTGTATTGGCTATAGTGATACTAGATGCTTTTAAGTTGTTGATATACTGGTTGTCCTAAGGGCACTGTACAAGTACCTGTAATTCATCCAAATGAAGCCATGAATGACCTTAATGACCTAATTACCCATGTGGAGGGATCACTAGGTGCAAAATTGTCAAGAATTAGCACCAGAGATGATGATACTAGTCCTGACTGAAACAATGGCTTTTGGTTTTAATAGTAAAATCGTAATCAATTTATGATGCAAGGTTTTAAAACACTAGATAAACCACAGCTAAGAAACTTACATGAATGCTATCATTTGTCGGTCTCAAATATTGAGAAACAAGCGATCCATGGATCACGTCGTTTAGCTGAATATTTGAAAATTTGACAAATGCAAAATATACTATATATATATTGAATATATATATATATATATATATATATATATATATATATATATATATATATATATATATATATATATATATATATTAGCATTTGAAAGATTAGAGGAAATGGCATTGCTAACTGATGTAATAAAAAATATTGAATATATATTCGCCGAACTAATACTGTGCACTTTTATGGACTATTTCAAAGATGCAGAAGTTTCTCATGATCAAATTTTCATTATTTCAGCTATGTAACATTGGAATGTATGGACATCTTTCAATTATAGAATAAGGAAGAACGTGGAGATTTCTATTATCACAAATAAAATGCTGTAAAAATCCATTTTCAAATGCACATTAAATAAATATGATAAGTATAATTTGCACTGTGTAATACATGAAAGGATACATCTGAGCAACAAAAAAATGTGTTAATGTTATTACTAAGTCTTAATGTAGAGAGACAGAGAGAGAGAGAGAGAGAGAGAGAGAGAGAGAGAGAGAGAGAGAGAGAGAGAGAAAGAGAGTGCGAGGGGGAGCATTCAACAGTGCTTATAGGGAAAAAAAGTTGATTCGTAATTATTATTTTTTTTAATGATAAACAGAGATGGACAGACAGAGCTGATCACTTTATGATCTATTCTACTGAGGCAAGGATATATGTTTCAATTATATCCTATTTTTTTAATTTACTACATTTTTCTTTGAAAAATCTTTATACACTTGCTAAAAAACTAATGTGCAAGTCCACAGGTGAAAGGGGGGGCGGGGGGAGAGTTACAACACCTCTGCATATACATACAAGATATTAAAAATATAACAGTGCTTACAGATGGAAAAGTTTATTCATAATTATTAAATATTTAAAACAAACAAAGAGAGATAGAAAGACAGATTTGGCAAACAAAGCAAATCGCTAATTGCAAAACAATAAATATCCAAAAATATAACTTGATTATGAATTTACAATTTTAAATTGCACCTTTATTTATCCATGATATGGCTCATATATTATAAAATTATGCTTCCTTATGGGTTTAGTTTACTCATATGGTATAAATTATTTAAGTGGAAATTCATTTCTTTAAAAATGTTACATTACCACAACATGGCATTTAGGATTAATTCGTGATTTAGAACAATTTAGAACCATGGAATGAAAACGGCTTTACAATAAAGGAAATACATTTAAAAAAATAACAATTTTTGCATTACACTTGGGGGGGATAATATGAGAATCACTGTACTCCTGTGACCCTGCTCCCCAAGTGACCCATCAGGTAAGCAGAGAGGGGTGCACTGAATGACCTCCAGTGACCAAAGTGGGCTAATAAACCAAGTGAATAAAATAAGAGCCCCCAAAACAAGGGACCCATGGGTCACTGTGCTCAGCTGAAGTTGACCTTGAAGGTAAAAATCTAAAATAATATGGAGATAAAAGTCTAACAGGAAGAGGTAATAAAAGCCATGGTTGGTTTAAGCATACTGATGGGTTTAATTATATTTGTTAAAATCATTAAAAAGAAAATTGATTTCTTTTCAAATGCTACACCAACACAACATGGCATCTACTGGATTACACCTTGAATTACCTTTTCAAAAATTTTGTATATTGGAGTGGAAACAGCATTACAATTAAGGAGATACAGTAAAAACAATAACAATTACTGCATAGCACTTGTTGGGTTGGGTTTGCTGGGGGGGGGATTGGGGTGATGATATGAGAATAACTGTACACCTGTCACAGCAGGGGTTCTCCCCCAGTCACTGTAAACAAGGGACCTATGGGTCACGACGCTCAGCTGTTATATATGATAAAAAAATTAAAAAATATTTTTTAGAAATGAGGCACATGCTGGTTTTGTGTGGTAATAAATATAAGCTGTATTATGAGTTGTGGGTGTTTAACTTATGTATGATTTTGATAGTATCTTTGGAGACAGGGAAGAGGATTGATTTCATTTATTTTATTAACAAATGGAGTGCTTTTGTCACACAGATTTTGACTTGGCCATATAACTTGTAAGCAGAACATATAATATAAGAGTTTAACTATTTATTAAAAAAATTACAAATATTGTCCCAAATATAATTTTTATTAAAAATAATAAGAGAATCATATGATTTTTTAAAATGAAATATAACTGATATGATTATTAAAATAATATTAAAGAATATATTCATGAATGCATTCATGAATACATTTTGAAAGTATTTGCACGAGTATTCATATACTTTCATTTTTACCTGAATTCCCATTCTTTATGCAAGAAATTTTATAATGGAGTACATAATCATATTCGTATTTAAATACAATTACAAAGTATTTGCACCATGTCTGGTATTTATTCAGTTTTCACCAAACAATGATTTTGAGAATCCAGAATATACAAAATTCACACATTTAAATAATGATCATAAGTACCTGGTTTTATGGCTTTTATTTATATTAAAAAATAACTGTAAAAAATTCATTTTGGACTAATTTCACATCAATGTACACACTAGACACAGTAGGAATCTAGATTAATATTATCAACTGCATCTTTGTCTATCATTAATTTCCTTCATATAATCCTTAATGATTAGTAATGAATAATATGATTTACTTCTTTATCATTAAAAATGAACTGAAAAATGCCATAGGTGACTGCATGGTATTATTTGGAATATGTGACATTCTACCCATCGATACAAGATTCTTATATCATCAGTAACTGCAAGTTAATTTCCTGTTATTATAAACTAACAAATTCCTTTTCTATTTTTCTTTAATTTGTTATTAAAAACCAAGAAAAATTTATTAATTTATTGTTTATTGTTATGTTGTTGGTTAAAACTACTAGATGAGTTGGGTTGGACACCTGGATCAACTGTGGCTGGCCATAAGCTGCCTGGATTCTCGCCTCAAGCGTGCATAATTTGATGAAAGGTCAACAAGGTCAACATACAGGTGACTCATGAGGGGCTGGAGAGAGCCAAAGTCTGACAGGGTCTCATAAAAAACATTAATAAAAGCTACAATATTTGGCCAATTTCTTTCAGCTTTCTAAACTAAAAAGCTGAAATCCTTATGTGTGCATGATATGAAAATTATATCAACAGTGCTCTCAGGAAACAAACGTGCCATGGTCACAGTTGGGCAAAATTTAAGGTACTAATTTTATATTTATACTAATAACTTATAAAATTTGAAAAATTCAGAACTAATTTTGGGTATTCAATTGAATCTTGATTAAATAATGTTACATCCCTGACAATAAAATCTCTAGGTTCAGCAATGCCCTTGTTAAGGGAGTAAATATATTTCTTGATTTTTTACAAAGTGCATTATGTTTGGGCCCATAACTTAAAAAAAATACACAATACTGACATCATTTCTGGCATGTGCATAGCGAATGTATAGAAAAATATGTATATTATATATGATCAAAGTCAGATCAGTGGTTTTGATATTAGGCAGTCTTAAAGTGTAACAATGGGTTTTTAATGGAAAAATGAAGTTTTTCATTGATATCTTGAAGGAATTAAGTCCTAGTGACCAAATTCTTGGCATGGTAGGGGATTTTAGAGAAATCTAACTGTATGCCAAATTTAAGGAACTTAGAGCTGAAGCTCGGGAGCTGAGCTCTAGCAAACTGCATAACACTAGCAATATGTGACATGGTGCTTGAAAACTTGAATAAAATCTACAGTTTTTGATCAACTGTTTCAAATTTTTGGTGTTAACAGTTGAAATGCTAACAAAAACATGCTGTGAAAATTAAATCCACAGCAGTTACAGCAAAAAAACGTGCCATGGTCAAAGTTGGGCAAAATTTAAGGTACCAATTTTTTATTTTTGCTAATATTTTAAAAAATTTAAAAGATTTTGATCTTATTTTGGGTATACAATTTAATTTTGATTAATAAAAGTAATATTACTGGAAAAAAAGTGCTTAGCTTTAACAAGTTTTGTGTTAAGTGATAAAATTTCTTTCCTGATTATTTACAAAATGCATTATGTTTGGGCCCACAACTTTTTTAAATTATATAATACAGACCTAATTTCTGGCATGTACATAGGAATTATATAGAGGATTATTTATAGGAAATATGAGGAAAAACAGATGAGTGTTTTTGATATTAGGGCAGTCCTGAAGTGTGAAAATAGGTTTTTAATAAAAAATTGAGGTTTTTCCTTAATTTCTCAAAGGAATGAAGTCGCAGAGACCCGGTTTTCGGCTTGGTAGGAGATCTTGGGGACATCTAACATTATGCTGAATTTTGGATTCCTAGGTCTTACGGTTTCAAAACGTGCCACATCTACGGACGGACGGACGGACGGACGGACAGACGGACGGACGACGGACAATGGACCACGACTATAGCTCAGATGACTTATAGTCAGCTGAGCTAAAAATCAGAAACCCTGGCATAGCTGACTTCAAGTGACCTGGAGTGGGACCCTGCATCTGTAATATGTAATCAAAGCAAATTACTACAAAAGAACCATAAGAAAAAATCAATAACTAGCCTAATTTTCAACCTTTTATTTTCCGATTTCAGATTCAAACAAGTTAAATACTTATGTTTACATGCTGTGAAAATTAAATCAATGGTACTTACAGGAAAAAACGTGCCATTGGGCAAAATTTAAGGTACTGATTTTATTTTTATGCTAATAACTTTAAAAATTTACAAAATTCAGATCTAATTTTGGGTCTAATTTTAATCTTAATTAAACATAGTTATATACTTAGGAAAACAGACTCTAATTGCAAAATTTTTTATGTAAAGTGAGTAAATATTTTTCCTGATTTTTTACAAAGTCCATTTTGTTCGGGCCCATAACTTAAAGAAATTATACTTAACAGACTTAATTTCTGGCATGTACATAGGAACTATATAGAGGAATATTTATGGTAAATACGAGGAAAAACAGATGAGTGGTTTTGATACTGTATTAGGCAGTCCTGAAGTGTGAAAATATGTTTTTTTTTTTTAAATTGAGGTTTTTCCTTGATTTCACAAAGGAACAAAGTAGCAAAGACCCAGTTTTCGGCTTGGTAGGAGATCTTAGGGACATATAACATTATGCCGAATTTTGGATTCCTAGGTCTTACGGTTTCAAAACGTGCCACATCTAAGGACCGACGGACGAACGGACGGACAGACGGACGGACGACGGACAATGGACCAGGACTATAGCTCCAGATGACTTATAGTCAGCTGAGCTAACAATTATAAATCAGCCTTAATTTTGGAGCTTTTATTTTCAAATTTCAAATTTTAAAAGATCAGATACTTATGTGTACAAGCTGTTAAAATTAAATCCACAGAGCTCAGAGGAATAAAATATGCCATGGCCAAACTTAAAGGTACTGATTTTTGTTAAAATCAAAATTTTCTAAATTTTTCAATTCTCAACAAAAAATGAATTTAACATTGAAATTATAAAATGCCTTGTTCATAAGTCCTGTGTATTTAAGTGTTGAGGGAGTCTCTGTGGTTACTGCTGGTCGCGGTAAAATATGAAATCATAAGATTCCACTTGTTTATAATACCTGTCAACAGAATGAGATGA
Organism: Sipunculus nudus; assembly: GCA_026874595.1. Lineage (NCBI taxonomy): Eukaryota > Metazoa > Annelida > Sipuncula > Golfingiida > Sipunculidae > Sipunculus > Sipunculus nudus. The sequence goes on along the minus strand of CM049311.1, from coordinate 83,752,470 downwards.
AGGAAGATGGGTGAACGAGAGAGAGTGAAAAAAAGAGAGCAAGAGATCGAGAGAGAGAGAGAGAGAGAGAGAGAGGGGGGGGGGGGGGGGGGGGGCTCTGTGGTAGTTACTCCAGGCAGCTTGACCTAGCTCATCTAGACATAGGGAGCTTCCATGCCTACTAAAATACAGCCTACCAGTCTTCATAGACTGATTAAACTAGTCATGATCAATATTAATGCAAGGTTTCACGACAATCCATGCATCAATTATCGAGATACTGGAGATTTTGTATCATCATTTCTGGAAAAGAAATATTTCTGGAGGTTGTTAACAAGAATCGTAACTAAAAGAATATATATTGGTCGCAGTGTGGTTCCAAATTTTCCATGTTTAGTAAGTTTATGAAGTGGGCAGCAGTTTTGTCCAGTGCATGACCTAGGGAAAGCAGTTGCGTGTTCCATCTACTGATCTAGGAAACTAACAATTTCAGGAAGCGGGAAATTTCAAATTTGGGATGTTAGATAAATTTATATGTTTGTGTGTGTATGTTGCCAAAAAGTCTTACCGGATTGGTGATATTCATGATCATACCACGAACATGCGTTATACGCATAATAGAAGACCTGCATTTGTTTTTGCTTCGTCAGTCTTCAGTCTGAAATATAGATAAAACTGTGAGTTATACATGTAGATTTAGTATATATCCACATAGATGCGTACACTATCAATGAAGCATGGCAAGTCTTGACTTGGCAAAGACCACGTTAAATATTAATACACAACATATAAAATAGCTATTTTGTTTCTCCGTATTGGGTAACATCTGGTGATATGTGGGAATGCCTGTACCTCTGTTACAGTGTATTATAGTGACAATATCAGTTTCATCCGGTTTGGCAACTAGCCAAACAAGCTTTTTTTTCGTTTTGTTAACTTGGCTCCAACTCCAATCCGGTGTTCATGAAGCGAAAGCGTCGCAACACAGAGCAACAGGGAATAAAATAAATCAGGCCAAGAATCCTGTGAATACTACCCAGCTCGGTCAACGGAGTACACCACTGAGGTTATAACTTAGCCAGGGGTGCTGCAGAGTCCCTGGGCGCCTAAATATGACGAAAGAGAATAGGAGGATAACGAATATTGTAGAAGGATAACGAATTATAGTACTGTAGAACTTAGAAGTATGACGAATAATGGTAGAAGAATAACGAAAGGTAGGAGAATGGCGAATTGTAGTAGAATAATGAAGAATGATAGTCGAAGAATGATGAATGAATGAAGAATGGTGAATTTTTATAGAATAATGACGAATGATAGTAGAAGAATGATGAACGCTTGAATAATGATGAATTGATATAGAATATTGAAGAATGATAATAGTAGAATGATGAACGATTGCAGAATGATGAATTGTTATAGAATAATGAACAATGATAGTAGAAGAATGATGAACAAATGAAGAATGATGAATTGTTAAAGAATAATGACGAATGATAGTAGAAGAATGATGAACGATTGGAGAATGATGAATTGTTACAGAATAATGACGAATGATAGTAGATTGACGAATAACCGTAGAATAATGACGAATGATAGTAGAAGAATGGAGAACGATATAGAATATGTCATTGTTATAGAATAATGACAAATGATAGTAGAAGTATACCGATTAATGATAGAAGAATAGCGAATGATAGGAGAACAATGACAAATGAAAATTGGTCCTGTGATCAAGTGTGAAGCCAATGTGTCTACCAAAACTTGAGTTATCATCCATAAACCAATTAGTGAATAAATAAGCCCTGTGACCTTGTGACCCGAAAATAAAAAAGAATCTTCCCCTATTGGCAGTTGAGTCACATTTGGAAGATGGAAGGTTAAGAATGATTTGTTTGGCTTAAACTGCTTCAACAATCTTTTTTAAATAAGTGGATCCTGTGACCTAGAAAATGGGTTCTTACATGACTGGTGCTTCACATATATTTATCAAGATACTGGATTTTGTATAAATATTTTAATAATTCTGAGGGTAATTCCAAGCCCGATCGCTCAGAGGATATAGGTCGCAATGACCTAATTTAAGGCTTCCAAGGACCTGTTTTATTGACCTCCCTGGGTTTCAGTTAGAAGTTTCTCGGGTCAGCGGTTACGATTTGTGCCCTGCTAATGGACGGCCGGACGGACCATGGACAAAGCGCCATTCCTATACCTCAGCTGACTTTCAGTCAAAACCCCGCAAACGTAACAGAGAACACAAGATACCAAATATTGGCAATACACCCTTTGCTATACTGCGCATTTAGAAGAAAGCTATCGTAAACACATTTAAAACGTTTTACAAAAAATTTGGTATCATTTTCAAATACGTGTTACAGTAGTCAGTATATAAGCAGTAGTCATATGATATCTCACAGTTATTCATTGGACTGTTGCTTTAATTACAGCGACTATTTTAAAGGTCGGACCTCTTGTATTAGCAGTTTAGTATCCTCTTCAAAAGGCTTATATCGCGGAGCAGACCCCTCATTTACTTAATATGCACGACATATCAGATCTTAACCCTAACAGCTGGTCTGGTACTAAGATGACAACTTTCTTATTGGCAGAGACGTCCATGTACACAGGTGGGGCTACAACTAATTTGGAAATATGATTTGTATTTAATTTACACAGATACCAACTTACGCAGATACCGTAGTATGTCATCAAGGCCGAGTTTGGTTGATCAGAACTGTTTATATCTTATAGACTAGTAAAATATTGCGTTCTATTATAAGAAAAAAGATAGGGTATTTTAAAAGTTATGGGATCCTAAAAATCCTATATATCGGCATATCTAACCTTGAAGGACAAGGCCACTGGTTTTTAGCCTCGTTATGTTCTGGCATCTTTCATTTTGATTTTCAGACAAATAAATGATTAACTTAAGAGAAATAATGTTTATGTTTGTTTTTCCCCAAACATGTAAATATTCTCGGTCAAGGCCATTCTCATATTAAAGGCCATGCATGACCCCAATTTAAATAAACCTCGACCACTAACCCATATCTATACATGTGTATAATATGAGAGAAATCTGTTTTGACTTATAATGCTTACAGTACTCAAGTACTCAAGTGACAATAGTTGGGTATTAAAAAATAGGACAAAAGGCTGAAAGGTTGCTCCACCTTCTCCCGTAGTAACCGTACAGGACAAAGCTATCCAAGATCTTCTAACCTGATTTTTGGACCTAACCATGCAAGCTTTCTTAAGAAATTTGGATGATTTTCACCAAAAATGGACCTATTTAAGGTCAAGATTATGACCCTCTCACCAACATGTTTATTATAAAGCCGCCGTCCTCTCATGTATCGTCTACCGATACGCTATACAGGTGGCGCCACTAATCTTGTTACCTTAGTAAAACTCCATTTGGGCAAATATTGAGACACAAGAATGGATTGAAATCAGAAAATGACCTGAAATGTCATTGTTAATTTAGATTCAATATCTACGAGACACAGTTGTTCAATACTCATGAGATATTTAATATTTTGTATAAACTGTAATTATATTACTCGTATGGTATTTTTACATGGGGATGTAAACGGCGTAAACCCGGAAGCAATGCTTGAATATATGTTCCCATTTGCTTTATGTAAAACTATCCAATACCTTACTTTTGTGTAAACTTTAATGAATAGGCCTATTGTATCAGTTACTTCTTGTTAAATCTAATGTTCTGATGGAATTCCCACGAAAATTGGAATATTGAAGGTCATGGTAAGGGCTGATACGGGTACAATATTTTGGACTTGAGTAACCGATAGGCATTACCAGACTCGGACTCGAGTACTCGTTACCATTGCAACGCTGTAAAGATAAAGCGGGCATCTGTTACCCGATGCAAAATATGCATCAATTTGACTTCTTGACGGCTTAACTTAATCCCAACGAAGGAATTGGTATAAATACTAAAAAAACTAGACGACCATAGGTCGAACGCTTGCCGGAAATCGGAAGTGAAACACAGACGGACAGACAGAACATATTGTCGGTTTTCTATTAATGGAATGACTCTCAGGGACATTGCTGAGAATATGTGGCCCGTAGAATGTCATATGAGACAAAAGAACAGGCAAGCAGGCAAAGCTGACAATAAAAGACGAACAGACAGACATACTGACTTTGTGAGACAAGATTGACACCAGATGACATAACCTGGTGATTGAAAAGATTCAAAGGAAGAAAATGAGTTATAATTTATGTAATTTAGATTTATAGTTTTGGAGGTATGGCGAATTAATGATATACTTGGGAGGCTCGACTGTAGCGCCCTCTAGCAGACATATTCCGAAGACGACAAATGCGTTTAGTATTATTAGTATATGACATGAGATGTCCCAGTTTCAAAAGGATTCCGACAAAGCTGTGGCCTGTAGAATGCTATATGTAAGGCGTAAGAACCAGCAAGCAGGCGACTTTGAGGATAACGGACAAACAGATGGACACACTGACAAAGTGACAGAAGATTGAAACCATATGCCTTAATCAGGTTATGGAGAAGACCCAAAGGGAGAAAATAAGCTATAGCTTATGTAACTGAGGCTTTGGGTGTAGAGATATGGCCAATACAATGGTATGTGTGTGAGGGTCGTGTGAAGCGCCCACTAGTGGCGATATCAGGAAAATGAAAAATTTATTTTTAGAAATTAGTGTAAGACATCAGATGTAATAGTTTCAAAAGGATTCCGTCAAAACTGTGGCCTATAGAATGCTATATGTGAGACGCAAGAACCAACAAGCAGGCGAATTTGAGGACAACTGACAAAAAGACGAAAACACTGACAAAGTGATTCAAGATTGAGTCCAGATGACTACTCCAGGTTATGGAGAAGACCCAAAGGAAGAAAAAAGCTACAGTTTATGTTACTGAGGTTTATAGTTTTGGAGATATTGCCAAAGCATGATATGTTGTGAGAGGTTCGAGTTCAGCGCCCCCTAGCGGCCATATCCGGAAAATGAAAAATTGGTCTCGAGATATTAGTGTAAGACTTAAGATGTTATAGTTTCAAAAAGATTCTTTCAAAACTGTGATCTGTAGAATGCTATATGTGAGACGCAAGAGCAAGCAGGCGAATTTGAGGACAACTGACAAACAGACAGACACACTGACAAAGTGTCACAAAAGTGTGTCCAGATGACTACACTAGGTTATGGAGAAGACCCAGAGGAAGAAAATAAGCTATAGTTTATGTAATTAAGGCTTATAATTTTGGAGATATGGCCAAAATATGATATGTTTGGGAGGTTCGCATCCAGCGCCCCCTAGCGGCCCTATTCAAAAAATGAAAAAACAATTTCGAGATACTAGTGTAGCACTTATAATATGTCAGTTTAAAAAAGATTCCTGCAATAATGTGGCCTTTGGCGCAAGATGAATGAAATCTCGAAATATCTCTATTCACGAGATATTTTACGAGATATTGCAAGACTTGTAATAAAATCTTGTAGTACTAGTTGAATGCTACTTAATGCAAAAAACTAGATCACTCTAGCTTTTAAACTGACAAAGTTAGAAAAATAAGACCCCTTATTTTCGTATATCATGATTTTCCCCCAAAATTTGTAACCATGGTTACGGCAAATTTGAATCAGCTACATACCAGATGACAGGCCTTGTAATGACGATTAAAATGAGCTATCGTTGAAGTAGATACGACTAATAGTCACAAAGATATGAAGAAAAAACCGTTTTGAGAAGTTTTGATGACCTTGACCTTGACCTTTGTCCTATTTTGACCAAAAACAATAGGGCACCTATAAATTTAATTTTCCATCATCTGTGAAAGTTTCAAGGTGATTGCTGCAAAATTGTGGCCTGTACTGTACTAAATGTCAGACAGAACATCAAGGCCGTTGTCAAAATTGACAACAACAGAGGAACAGACAGACATACTGACAAGGTGACACAAAGTCAACAAAAGTTGATCATACCATGATATGGGGAAAGGAAAGACGAACAAAATGATCTTAGAATGAGGTTGATACGACCATTTTTGACTAAGTTATGAGGAAAATAAAATTTCGAGGTTTTTCGATGACCTTGACCTTAATCGTTGACCTATATTATCCAAAAACAATAGGGCACCTAGAAATTTTGTTTTCTATTATCCCTGTAAGTTTCAAGGTAATTGTGGCAAAATTGTGGCCAGGAGAGTGATGACAAACAAACAGACAAACAGACAAACAGACAAACAGACATACGCAACTGACCAATATGCTTGCCGAAATCTTTGATTCCGGCAAGCAATTACCAGAGTGGAATAATCTATTCGAAAGCAAGTAACTCGTAAATGTAATTCCCTTCGAAATAAACTGTACAGTATGATTATTACTACGATAATGTATAAATAAGCCTACAGACTGCCCGTAAATTTGCCCTAAAATTCAGATATGCATGTACACACAGGAGTACTCGAGTCCAAATTATGATTCGAGTACTTGGTAAGGGTACCCGGACTCGAGTACTCGAGTACTCCTTTCAGCCCTAGTCATGATCATACAAATAGTAAAGGCTTTGTGTCCAGTCCAAATTGGTCTTTGGTTATACCAAAGAATTTACAGGGCTTCTGACAGTTGATACTACAGTCTGTAAACTCCGTGGTCATACTAACGCCAGTACTAGTCGGTATGGACACCCACCAACCTTTCAGCCTCCGTAACCTTGTTTTAAGGATTTCGAACAGATTTTGACCGATATGCCCCGACCTTAACTGGCCTGAGGGAATTTCGATTGACTTTTCACATAAGTCTTGCTTGGTTGAACCCTTTTCCAGATTTTTGGACCCGTTCTTTATCGTTGAGGGCAATTAACCCATCCACTCTTGAGACATATAATGCTTACATAATTTTCGGGAAATGTGACCAAGGCAATGTCAAGAACACTTGAAATAAAAGTTCACGATTCTGGAGTTCGTCCTCTGGCACATGCTTTATTTCAAAGATATTTAATAGTTTTGTCCGGAAGCGTATTGCTGCTACCTAGTAAAAGAAAAATTTATTATTCATCTCGTATGTACGACATACCACCTGGTATGAACGACATTTTTTCTCGTACGCACGACATATTATCTTATACGTATACGACATATTGGGTGCGTTTTGGCGAGTTGTTTGGTTGGTTGTGAACAGAAGCTGGTTGCTGGATTGCACTAAAACGCGTTTGGTCAAGAACAAAAATGGCGTCTCTGAAATGACGAAATCAAGAGTCAACATTTGCCGCCTTTCTTAACAACAGGCGGGTGTTTCTATAAAAAAAAATGGTCAACAGATTTTATAGACCCACAATGAGATGGTTTATCCTGATGTCTGTATTCAGCTTGTTGTGGTTTCGTGTTTTTCAAGGCAAAATGATCCTGAAGCGACTGGGTTTCGACCCGTTTGCACTCAATGTCTTATAATACTTATGCTCGTTCCGGGGCCACGTGTAGAGATGTTTAGGCCCCGGTACTTTGATTTTGTATGAGGGCTTTATATACCATCCTCTGTCTGTGCAGAACCAACAGTCATTCTCGGTTCAGCTTGGTCCGACCACTGGTTCAACCAAAGCCCTGAACCGGAGCGCCAAAACGCATTTGGTCGTAACCAAACGTACAACCAAACTTTGGTCAGAGCGCCAAAACACGCCCATTGTCTCGTACGCACGACATACTATCTTTTACGTATATACCATATTATCTCGTACGTAAGACATAATATCTCGTATGTACGACATAATAAATCTTACGGATCTGATTCACAGACTACACAACAGGCTAACTTATATATGCATAAGCAATATATGTATGTTTATAATGTGTGTTTTACCTCCTTGCGAAACGCTTGAACACCTTTGAAACGAACAAATCGTTTTCTGCTAGTCATTTTGAGACAGGTGATTAAATTTTGTTTCAGCTATCATGTTATTACAATGATTTGACCTGTTGTGTAGTCTGTGAATCAAATCCATAACATTTATTATGTCGATACTATGTCGTACGTACGAGACAGTAAGTCGTACGTACGAGATAGTATGTCGTATGTTCGAGATAGTATGTCGTTCATACGATAAAATATGTCCCAGTACGAGATAATATGTCGTACGTATGAGACAGTATGTCGAACGTACAAGATAAATAATTTATTTTTGTTTTACCAGATATCAGCAATACGCTTCCGTAGTTTCGCATGTGAAACGTGGCAATCAGTATTTTATTTTATAAGGTCTTTCATCGGGGACCCTCGATGAATATATATATATATATATATATATATATATATATATATATATATATATATATATATATATTATGTAGGAAGACGCAAAAATCATATTCGTACACATGCACTGGTGACTGGCAAACACTTCCGTTCTCACTAATAATATCAGTATATCAACGCCCATATAGACCATCATGACTGTACCTGCCGACATGCCCCCCCCCCCCCCCCCCCTTTGGGAAGCCGCTAAAAAACATATTCGTACACATGTACTGGTTACTTGCAAACACTTCCGTTCTCACCAATAATATCAGTACATCAACGCCCATTTAGACCATAATGACTGTACCTGCTGACATCCCCCCCCCCCCCGGGGGATTATATCTACATAGGTTGTTAATGTATCATCCTTCCCGAAAAACTCTGTTTTCCTGAAGCTAATAGTGGGAAACTTACCCTTCAAAGCTACTATTGTGTTCAAATGGTCTTCTTACGCTGGAGCATTTTCCAAGCAACGTTGTGAACACTGTGTAGGCCTACAGCGTGACAACACGACCACGAGCAAGTGTGTCGCCTGATAAGATGATAAAACTCGTGGTAGCACTGAAGTAAATTCTGTTTGTTTTACGAGATGCTATTTGTTACAACATATCATACTCTGAACTTCCACATTTGTTTACATTAATTGAAGCTTAACGGACAGTACCTTCAAGCCTGTAACGCAAACAATTCTTATTTAATTTTTCTTTCATGTTTTAATCATGTTCGGGCTAAACGGACAGTTAACTGAAGAGTAAACATAAGGAACCCGGGTCGGACGCCAGCTTGCTGGAGATGTCCAAAGTCCGTCCGGGCTTATCAAATTGAGACTGGTGGTGTCAGTGATTTTCAAGTGAATCATTCACTTGATTTCGGTAAAAAAAAAAGAATTAACCGCTCGGCATTTTGTGTATGTACGTGTTTGGGACATTGACTCCTCCCGAAGTCATTTTTATGTTTGTCATGACCGTGTGTCCGAATGTCGCATACCCAGGGTAAGCCACATTAGTGAAAATGCATTTTATTTTGGAAATAAAATACTCCTTTGATTTATTGAACCATCTCTTTTTCGGCTTCATACGACTCACTTTGAAGGACAACTTCAATGAACAAGCTTATATATTTACACAGTTGAGCAGCTAAGTATACATACACCAGTCACAAGTGTAATTGATGATCTAATTTATTTCTATAACATAATAAATTAAATAACATATCCTTACAATAAATGTGTACCAGTCAATAACGGTAGATAATTGCACGAGGACACCTGCTTATGCATGGTTGTGTGCAAGTACATAAAATGGATAAACCCATCTTTTTAAGTATTGGTTATAGCCCAATGAAATGTTATACAAGCCGTGAGGTTTGCGAGGCTTGTGTCACATGGCATGCGAGCCGTTTAGGCGAGCCTGCCATGATTGGCACAAGCCAAGCAAATCTCATGGCTTGCTTTACATTTCATTTGGCTATAACTGATTTGTCCCACATGCCCCGCCTCCTTGGTCGAAAGTCACGCGTGTCATTTTTTTTTTGCTACGCACCAGTTCTTTGCCATATTTGGAAAGTCGCCATGCAACAACACTTGCATGGTCACTTTTCATGTCCCTGTGATGCAAGCAGATTTGAACGTACAGTTAGAACAAAGGAAAATACGCCGCGTGTGGGACAACATCTTCATATCTTATATTGACAGAACCGAAAGTTTTTGCACAAGTACTTGTCCTGTACCATTACTGAGACGGGCCCCGACTCGGTCTTGCACGCTACGTAAGGGAAAGTATCTGCAGCGCGACCCCCAAACAGTTTCGCGCATAATGAAAGGAAAAACCAAAAAATTCTGAACCGTTCAGACTGGATAATTTACTGCGATGGAAAGACAAGATGGTATATGACATTTTAGTGGCCAAATAACATCTTCATGTAACGCAGTATTTATTATAATTACCTAGAATACCAGACATGTCTAGCATATTATCTTGTCACTTACAGTGCTAACTTCCCATACACGGGTCCCCCGTTTATGTGTTCATAATAGAGGATTCAAGGGAGTTTCGAAGTACGCACTCAAGTAGTGTGTTTTATGATATTTATTAAAGCCATATTTGACCTTTTCTGTTTATTATATGCATCAGATAAGACTTTAACAGATATGACATTACTGTTCACTCGTCCACGACATTGTATGGATGTAACTTGTGTAAGGAATGTCAACTCATGACCACGACAACACAAGTACATGTTTTTACAACAACAAAAAGATCAAAATGCCACGGCTGTACGTGTGTGTGACTGTGTGTCCAAGAAATACACTGTTTTAGATAACGTCGATTTTTGTTACACCGATTTAATTTAAAATGAAAACATAGGTACTATATGTTTAGGGGTCACCTGTGTATCTCTCATCCTTATTGTGGCTAATCAAACTAAAGATCGATGTGCATGGCGCGCGTTTCCTGAAAATTTCCTTCAGTTGATTGAAAACCGAGGTCTTGGGGCTTGCGGAAGTGATTGTTCGATCTAGAGAATGAATTCTTCCATTTTACAAATGTAACATATGGAATGAATACTGATAGCTCATGGCAGCGTTATGCTCTGATTCTACACTTCTAAAAACAAGTGAGAAATTAGAAATGTTAATAAAAATAAGAATGTTAGTTAGAAAAAAATATTTAGAAAAAAATTAATTTTAAACCAAAATTCCATTTTAAATAGGTCTATTTATGTCAGTCTGGGGTTCATCAACTCTTTGGTTTGATTAGAGCTAGGTCATCTCTTGAACAAAGACAACCCCTGATACCAGTTTACGGCAATAGCACTCGGTCACGGTATAGAAATTACTTTATATTATAAACATATAAAGGTGACCCATATAACTTTCAATAATTTAATGGATTGTTTTTTTGGTGTCCCTATAACACTTCACAGTCATTTTCTAATAGACAAACTAATAAACAAAATATCACTAACCAAGGAAAACACACAAACTTGGCTATCTTTTCCAGTATAAAATTGTTAAAGTAGAAAATACAGGGAGCGGCACAAGTCTTCTGCATTCTTAAAAATCTGGATTTTTGTATGTCTTTTCACTAAATAAAGAGTTTTGATATGTAAAACAAATTGTGTTTTTTTTTTTGTCCTACGACATTTGGTATCGCGGTCTAAGATTTTTGGTTGTGGCATTTCTCCCACAAATAAAATAAAACAGCAATTTAGTTTAAAACCACCGTCTGAAATTTGTCGAACCGAGAGACAATGGACAAAGGAGCATCCCTATTAACAAAAATACAAAAATACTTTTAATTGTTATGGCAGACCAGGGACGAATCGAGGATTTATTAAAAAGAGGGGTCAACGCACGAGAACTAATTACAAAACCGAAAAAAGGTCTCCGGTCCGAAAAAGAGGGGGGATCCAGGCCGAAAAAAATTTGTCTGAAACCAAAAAAGGTTGCGGCTACAAAAAAAAAAGGGGGGGGGCGGACCCCTAAGAACCCCCTACCCCTATGGGTCATCCGCTTCTGTACCCTTCCTAATCTGCACACACTTCCTTCAATGTTCATCGTCTGAATTTTTAAAGATGGTATTGATATAGTGAAAAGATAAACCTTAAGTTTTTATAGCTTAGGGGCATGAAATTACAGTAAAACCACGCCTACCGACCACCTGAGTTTAGCGACCACCTCATTACAAAATAACGACCACTTGTTCATGGTCCCAAATCTTTTTTTCTCTTTATATCAGACCTCTTTAAGACGACCATCTCGAAAATGTGACCTCTTTATCGAGGTCCCCTTGATGGTCGTAATTTAGAGGTTATACTGTATTAATTAATTCAGACATGAAACAAGAGGTTTGAGTAAAAAAAAATACATCATATACATATTGCATCTGAACTAATCTTTCTAGTCAATATCACATTTCGTGAAAATAAATCATTTACTGATATATAACATATCAATTACTAATGGAATATATCTGGATGAAAATATTTAATACTGGAATAAGATGAAAAATTAGCAATTTACTATAGTAATACACAACTTTTCTGTATCAAGCATAAATTGCATGGTGATATGGACCGAAATTTTCAAATTTAAAGTAAACTTTGCAAAATTTTGGCAAAGTCTGCTATCATTCCGGGTAATTAATGAATAACAAATCTTTTTAAGGAAATATTTCTATTTTAGATGAGTGACCAGTAAGAACCACCACATTTAGGCTGTCAGAATCAGTAGAGAGCCTGTATGGCCATTGTTGTGTCCGTTACCAACAACAGATTATTTTAACACAACACTCCAGTACCTTTGCTGATAAATATTTCAGATATAAAAGTCAGATAAGTCTAGTTCGATAATTGTGCTTCTCTCCTTGTATACATTACTTTTCAATAAAGTACTATTAAACTACATCGGTCTCAATCTTTTATTACAGATGGCTCATATTTATGAAAGCCTGTGTTCTAGCACTTCCTTTGAAATCATTGGACCAGATCAAGTCATTTCAGCATTACGGTGTTGTGTTAAACTAATTGAGATGAAATGTGAAGCAAGATATATATGGAAAATAATATTTATTACATTATCATACTTTTCCTTCAATAAATGTTACTATTATTTTTACTAATACAGCACGTTTTTATCTATTATATTATCAATATAAACTTTGTAATTTTCTATTTTAAATTATATATAAAGAAAATTGTTTGGTTGTGCATGTGCGTAAGTGAATTTATGTGGCATAATTTTCAGTTAAAAAAGCAAGAAATGTCATTTTATTTAGTTTACATGCCAAGGATGTAGAAGTGTGGACCACACCACAACGGTCCGGTCCCCGTACGGTCCGCACCTCTACAAGGGTAAATTTTAAATACCTTTTCCTTCTTCTTGGGTCGCATAGGCAAGTTGGCTGTGTAGGAAGGTTAACGTTAGGTAATTAAGCCACGCAAAAGACGCACGTGATCACACGTACATATATACGATGTACATGCGTGTATAGTAATGTTCTACTGTATATAGTAATGTTTCACAGCCACGGCTGTTATGAATTACACTGATTCATATAGACGGCTAGCATACGGTCCACATCAGGCCGATCAACAGTTTGTTCACAATATATCTTGTACACACACAAGGTAGTCAGCCGGTTTAAGCCGGGCTCTGCTGGCCGTAAGCCAGTGTATCTGGAACAGCAGGTCGAGTACAAACCGAGTGGGCTGGCAGGCCTGCACTTAATTTAATGAGGGGGCTTCCTACCTTTTTAGCGGTCAAATCGAGGCTGTTGACAAGACTAACGTGTTGCTGGATGAGAATCACGCAGCTCTGGAGGTCGATGTGTGACCTCTCCTACATATTTTTTACTTGATCCCAAAATCCGCTGCTGACATTGTCACATGGGCGTTCAGCATCTTCCCAGGGGCAGCTATTGGCCGGCGTAATTTAGGAACCTGGGTTCTGCTCCATCATTTGCAGGCCCATCATCCTCTGTCTTGGATCGATACAGGCGCCAGGGATGGGGAAAACCTGGATGATTAACTGCAGCGGGGTACCCCCTGTTATGTTGATGCGCCAGTAGCTCTGACCTATATTTGAACAGAAGCCCCTGTTCACTCTGGCTGATAACGCTACTGTGTACATATGTGCGGTTCCTCCACGCTATGTGTGAGCATAAAATAGGATAACAGTCATCAAGTGTTTTAACATCACTGAGTTGATCTCTCACTGTGTATTCCTGACACCCATGTCACGCACAAGAGGTTCTTTATGTTTAAAAAAAACACCGGCACAGTCACTGGGAGTCATATTGTGTTTGCGGTCACTCTGCATATGTAAAAAAAAAAAAAAAAAAAAAAACAATTATAGTACGTACGTGTAGCTCCCATATATATATATATATGTGTGTGTACGCATGGGCCCAATGTTAGGCATTTCCGAAAAATAATTATATATAATGTAATGATATATTGGTATATAATACGACTCTAATTGCACATCCGAGCTAGCTATTACGGTAATTGCCCCGGGCTGCCTTGCTCTACCGGCGATGGTGTAAATTAATCTTCGCTCCTGCTGGCTCTCACGGGTGGCATACTTTCGTAGACAAACTTATTGATTTAAAAATTGTTGGTAAATTGGGCTCTCGATAACCCGCATTCTCTTTAACTTAGCTCCCGTCCTTGCATGCAGGTGTTCCTATATTGATCCAATATAGGTCTTTCCTGTTCACATTTGCACTTATGTTAAATTAATGAAGCACTTAATTTTTTTATCAATTAGTATTGATCTTTAGGATCATGTGGTTTGTATGCACCTATTTATCAAAGGATAGTGAAAAATCCGAGGTCAAGCGCTGTATTATGGTATAAGTTTACGCTGAATAAAAAGGGCAGGGAGGGGTGGGTGGGAAGCGTGCATGCTGCGGTCATGGAAGCCAGACCCAGTGGAATCGGTCTGAAAGACCTCCTGTCTATAATAAGACAACCTGTCTGAAAGACCACCATTCTAATAAGACCACCTTTCTAATAAGACCACCTGTCTAATAAGACTACCTGTCTATTTAAACCACCTTCCTAATAAGACGATCTTTCTATTTAGACCACCTCTCTATTAAGACCACCTCTCTATTAAGACCACCTGTCTGAAAGACCATCTGTCTGAAAGACCAGCTGTCTGAAAGAACACCTGTCTAATAAGACCATCTTTCTATTATGACCATTTGTATAAGAAGAGCACCTGTCTAATAAGACCACCACTCTATTAAGACCACCTGTTCGAAAGAACCCCTGTATTAAAAGACCACCTTTCTTATAAGACCATCTGTCTAATAATACCACTTCTCTATTAAGACCACCCTTGAGTGTAAGTTATAATTGACCTGTCACATTATGTGCAAGTCCCACAATACAAAGTCGGTTCTGTTTGCAGTCATCATAAATGTATACATATATTTCATGTTGTTTGAAAGAATTATTCAATGCCAATAAAGACGATAGACATCCAATTATTATGAGAAGAAGATGATGCCCGATACTGTTCAGTCTGATTCAAGAGCTGGGAGACAGACATGCATGCAGTGTTAAGGATAAGAAATGATAAAAATATGCTATAGTCGAAGGGAAACGTACCACCTGTCTACATACAGGTCACGTGGTCCTTTTTCTTTACATGACCAGGAGTCACGAAATCCTGATTGAGAGAAGTGAATGGTTTGGCCTGCTGTGGTTGGCTCTAGCCGTTATGGCAAGCGGCCTTAAAAGAAACTTATTGTTCGATTTTTATGCGTGTTTAGCATAATCTCACTCAAAATTAATGGTATCAGTCAATATGTTTAAATCTGTGGCCGATCAAAGACATGTTGTCCAAATGGTTATATGGGACTGCTTGGAGGGGTAATTTTGGCTTCATTGCATTCGGACCATGATTTAGAGAAACTGAGATACGCAAGCCCTGATTTTCTTGTTTGACTACAGAAACAACAAAATCTCAGGTTAAGAAAAGATTTAATATCAGAATTTATGTTGAAAATTATTTAAAAGTGGCCCAAACTTCAGGTATTTGTAAATGTTACCTGTGGCGGTAAATTTTGGAAATTAAAAATAAATAAACTTAGAATAAAATTCTGATCTATAAAACCTGACTTTATTTTCAGTTGAGACTTTAATGGCCGAGTACCACATGCAGTGTCGTGGAAATCGGGTTTTATATCATATTAATTATTATCAGTAATTTTGCTATTTTATTTATTTCTGAAACACTGTATTTCATTGATATTTGAGCAAATTTTCGACACAGTTACACATTTTTGTTAACAACTTGCATCTTTTACTAATTGCAGTCAGAGCCTATATTCCATTATTAAACAAAAATACATTAATTCAATTAGCAAAAAGAGGGGGTGAGGGGTGGGGTCAAAACATGGTATGTCCCCCTTGTCCTTGCAAAAAAAAAAAAATTATGCCACTACAATCTCATAAAATTTGACCTTTTTAAAATGAATTTGTACAAATTATTGTATGAATTATAGTGATAAAAGAGCTTTCGCATGGATTTAACCAAAATGGACCAACCGCAGTGAAATTCAACAGGTACAAGTAACATTTCTGAGGAACCTGACTAAAAATTGGTCTGAAACCCTTCTTAAATTTTGGTAGGGACCCCCCTTCTAGAATAAGATGTGGAATCGAGTGAAGAATTTTGAAATACCGCATCAGAAAAGGGCCTATATAATGAAAACGCAGAGCGATCGCAAAGGTAGCCTCTTTTTGTGATTATTAATTTTTGTCGAGCCCTTTTTTGTATCAAGGGCAAAAAGATGCGGTATAAACTGAGAGAAAAGGACCTAGGCCTATTTGATGTGAATTGCCTGTTAAATATTAAAATGTGATATGAGATCTAGGACCGGCTGCGTTAAATGAACGTGGCAGATAACGATGTCATAATATGTTAGGACACTGCACACAAAAAACACACCTTCAACTGCAATAACAATGTCAACGATCATGAGCCGTTGACCGGTAATTTTTGCCAGCGAAGTTTACACTCCCCGCGTGTTATAAACACCTTGATTATCTATAGGCCGTCCGATAACTGATGAATGCATATTTTATGACATTTCACGCCCTAACTGTCTGAAAGGAGAACTATCTTACACCTACCTGGCACCGAGGCATCCAGTGATGAATTTAAAGCACTTTTTTTTCAGCTCCCCTGACTGGTGGTTACACATTTGAAAAATTCTAGCCATTCATACTGATGACGTCACAATGGGATTTTATTTCACTTGATCGGTCTCAGTATGACATTATATCACAAAATGAAACAAAGTGTATAGATAATTAAATGTGACAAATTGTCGTAATGACAAAACCAACGTAGTGACGGTCTTATAAAAGGCTATATGCCATAAAGTAATAATTTATACATTTATAAACAATTGATCAAAATCTTAATCATACGCTCTGACATCCTTATGGTTTTTCTACTATTTATTTTTTTACTGCTAAGCCACGCGATCTCTGTGACGTCACTTTATACTTAAGCACATGTACTTTCCACCTATAGCACCTTTCCGCCAGAGGTCGTTTCTACTCGAAACGAACTTCTTCCTGGTAGGCAGTGTGGGACGGCTGGTGGCAGCGAGGGTACAATATACCCGCCGGTCAGAGAGTTTACATTATATAAATATATAAGAATCAACCTAAAACTTAAATATTCTTGTCTAAAAACCACTGGGCTTTGTGCTTGGCTTGGTGTGACATCTAAAAAATTATGGCTAGCGGCTCACAGGCACTTGACTCATAATATGCCCAAAACGTCATTTTTTGCATATCCAATCTTTAACTAAAATATGCCGTTATTCGCTCAAAATCGCCTATAATATGACTTTTCAAACAATTCGTATCGTCCAGCTTCAATCTGAACGAAATGAACCCCAAAAACGTCTTATCTATCTACTATCACGTTGGCAACAGTGCACTTCGGTCACGCTCTCTCTTCTTCAGCCTTTTTGATTTCACATGCAGCAAAATTATGGTGGTAATAGCGCCATCTCGTGTTCGTCCTAACAACTAAAGAACACTGACAAAATAAAGATTAAAAGGCCAACATGGAGCCAATCGAAATCATCCCTTTGTCAGTACTATCTTGCTGGTCTGTTCCACCGCTCTTATCCATGCATTCGCGATTATTCCCGCACGATCCCATAAGTAATGAATCCTGAATACCCTTTTTAGTAGCTTTGGCAACACTTAACAGGCTTAAAATATAAAAATCAAATCAAAACTATAATATAGCTCCATGGTCGCCAGCTCATTCGATACATGTAGCTAATTAATGTGTATCTTAAAAAAGTGAAAAAGTGATTTACGTGGTCTCTGTGACGTCACTTGAACGGATTTCCACAAACGAACTGTTTAATACCATTCTTAAAAATATAGGCAATTGTTTTCTCTTAGGGTCTGCTAGTCTTGATTTAATTATTTATAAGTTGAAAGAAATATCACAGGAATGATAGTACAGGTTATAGACTGGTTTTTAACTATTAACTTAAATTAAAGTAGACCTAATAACGTATTTATTTAAATTGTTCACATTCAGAACGGTAGCTTTTGAAGGTGTCACGTGTTTTCAAATTTTGGAGAGCAGGAATGAATGTATATATTCTATTAGTTTATTCATTCCGAAATATCACAGGAATGCTGGTACAGGTTATAGACTGGTTTTTAACTATTAACTTAAATTAAAGTAGACCTAATAACGTATTTATTTAAATTGTTCACATTCAGAACGGTAGCCTTTGAAGGTGTCACGTGTTTTCAAATTTTGGAGAGCAGGAATGAATGTATATATTCTATTAGTTTATTCATTCCGAAATATCACAGGAATGCTGGTACAGGTTATAGACTGGTTTTTAACTATTAACTTAAATTAAAGTAGACCTAATATTAAAGATATTAACAGTATAAGTCATGTTATTAAGTTATTTCATGTATTTAGTCATATATCAGGACCAAAAATTAATTTAGAAAAAACACATGTTATGCCAATGTGTACAGTAAAATACACTGAAAAGGATGAAGTAAGAAAATTGGGGCTTTCCTGGGTCAATCAGGTGAATATACTGGGAGTCATTATAACATCGTCATAACAAAATGTAATAAATTTGAACTATATCACAAAAATAAATAAAATAAAAAGCATAATATCAGTCTGGACAGAGAGAAAGCTTACTCCAAAGGGGAAGATCACTATTATTAAATCATTCATAATGTCACAATTTATTTATTTACTATCTGTACTACCAAGCCCACCGAAACATATTTTTGCACAAGTTGATAAAATGATATATATATTTAAATGGGGTAAAGGTAGAGAGTTAATAAAAAGAAATATCTTAATTGCACCAAAAGAAGAAAGTGGTCGGAGTATGAATCATTTATGTTCTCAAGATTCATCACTTAAAATTGCTTGGATAAAAAGGATACTATGTAAAGAATCAGATAACCCATGGAGAAAGGTTGTTTTACATAATTTTCAAATGGGTGAACATTCATTTAAGTGTAACCTTGCAGATCAGGACAGAAAAGAAATATGTAGGAACTACATATGTTTTTGGGATGATGTGTTATCTGCCTGGTGTAAATACAATTATCATGTTCCCGTTGTGTATGATGACATAATGTGGCAAGGATTGTGGTTTAATTCTCATATCAGGATAAATAACAGAGTAGTTTTCTATAGAAAACTATTTGATGCTGGAGTGAAACATATTAAAGATATAGTTAGTACTTCACAGTCAGATTCAGTTTGGATAAGTTATCAAGAGTTTTGTGATAAGTATAATGTACATATTGATTTCCTCAGCTACCATTGACTATTAAGGGCAATTTTCTAGAAACATGGGAAAGTATTATAAAAAGTCACGATAGGCTCACAGCATTATCGCCAAATATTAGTTTAGTGGATAAACTTATAACCAAAAAAGATGGCACAAAACAAGTGTATGCAGATATATTATAGAAAACTTCAGAAAAACCATACAATACGATTTTAAAATGGAACATAGAATTTAATGGTGAAGTAGAAAATAAGATACTAAAATGATTTGAAAATATATATTTATCAACAATATCTAGTAAACTGCAATATTTTCATTTTAGAATCCTGCACCGCAGAGTGACACTGAACCCTTTCTTGTTCAGGATTAAGAAAATTGATCATAACAAGTGTTCCTTCTGCAAATCTTGTGAAGAAACTATTACATTTTTTTCTGGAAATGTGATTTCACGAAACTTTTGTGGAGAGATATGTTGTTGGAGTTAAAGCAACATGGTTCAGTCAGTTCCACATACAGATGGTCTGTGGAGAATGTTATTTTAGGGTGCGATGATGATAACTTGATGAACTTTTTAACATTGATGGTAAAGAGGTATTTATATATTACTAGATGTGGTAATGAAAAGCCAACGAAAGGGGGTGTTCAATATTTTATTAAAGCCACATTGAATATTGAAAAAGAAATTGCAATAAAAAATTAAAAGTTAAACCAACATCATATTAAGTGGGCACCAATACTGTGTATACTCGAAGAGTAAAATTATTGTATTATTGTGAAGGTTCAATATGTATTTGTATGTTTTTAAGTATGTGTGTATGTTGTATGTTTTCTTTTTGTATAATTAAAAAAAAAGGAGCCCTAATAACGTATTTATTTAAATTGTTCACATTCAGAACGGTGGCTTTATAAGGTGTCACGTGTTTTCAAATTTGGAGAGCAGGAATGAATGTATATATTATATTAGCCTATTCATTCCGAGCTATAAAAGGAAAACCGAATAATGAAACCATTCTGTTCATGTTGAGTCAAAAGGATAGATAACATCTGATGAATATATCGAGGTTGCCAATGTAACAGCTAGTATTAATGTTGTTTCTCAGACATATGTCAAATAACCTACAACTCGTCCGATCACCGACAATAACATATCTTTGAGAGAGAGTTCCTGTTTATCAAAATTGTAAATTTAATAGGAAAATTAATTTATTATCTTACATATCTTAAGTTAATTCAAGCCAGAATCTAGATACCATAAATTAATTATTACTGAGAATAACACTTTGAAAGGTCTAATTATGAATGAAGTACGAATGGCGCGTGAAATGTGCATAGTTCTGATGCAGGTATATCTGTCAGGCAGGGAATTTTACTTTGTCTAATGATGATTACATTTCTAAAACACAATCATGAAATTCCTGTTAATGGTATCCGGAGATTCGGGCTAATTTCTGTATAAAGAAAAGCGAGTTATGTTTACATCACGTTTTATCAACCGTATTATAAATTTGGGAATGAGAGACTCACTGATTTTTGAGCACATAAACATTGAGCTCGATCCTTAGGATGTATATTATCCAAGTTTGCCAGACGACATCCCAGGAAACTTTAGCCCCATAACTTATTAGAGGTGTGAGGTGTCTGCGAAACATGTACGCATTACACATGCAGTAATTAATAGTGGTAAGATTTTGTTTTAAAATCATTATTAATCGATTACTTTGTTTATTTTCTGTATTACAATGCAATATACTGTATACTCGTATCTAAAATATTTGCCCCAATAAACAGTGACATGTAAATCGGTATTCATTAGGGCTTGGTGTCGCTTACAAATTTCATATTGCAATATATTGCGATATGTGATGGCGTATTTCGATACGTATCGCGATATTGTCTAAATATTAAATTTGAAAGAAATGAGTGTGTTAACTTTAATATATATATATAAATTGTTGATTTTATTATCATAAATTATTCTTTATCATGTTATTGTGAGAAAATAAAAGTTTATGACGATCAGTTTATTTCTTCAACGCAATATAACAAAATGACTTATACTTATGTACTTAGTAAAGTACTTACGGTTTTGACACTATTTAAAGTTAGTTCTGTAGGTTTTATAACTATGTGTAAATACCTTGTCAATTAGAGAATTCTGGACCGTGGTTTAGGACAGAGCGGTAAAAAGGTGCCGGTATTTGACACTTTATCATAATGCAGTTATCATAAGATAAAAAGGAGAAAAAATTAATGAATGACTAAAACACTAAATATTATGACCGTGTTCATCATGCACTTCTTTCTTTTTGTTTTGTGGAAGTATTTCTCCTATATAACAATACGTCATCAAAGGAGACGTTGGGACGGATCTTTGATCTGTGGTGTACCATATACTCACTTGAATATTTCCTACTTAATGTTTATAGAAACGCTAGTGGCTTTCACTTTAAGCCTGTCATTAATCATAATCCAATTAGAGGTCTAAGCTTTGTAACAGAAATATAAGCTTTTTTTTTAATTTGCATGCGGCTCGTGGCTCCTAATTCATGCTTCCACAATATTAATTTATCATTCTTGAACTATATGCAGGTTAAAGTCGCCCAAATCAGTTGCTTCTATAGAAGCGCAAGATGCCTTGGGAGTGTACTGGCAGGGCAAGTTGGTGAAGCAAGGTTTCTCGCGACGGAGCCAAGCTCAGGGATGGCCGCGTTCCCACTTTCACGAATTGGACGCCGAACCGCCACGATGTTAAAATAGCCGGCCATATATAATTCAAGTTTGAAATCGATATGTTATACAAAATTGGAGTCATCATCAGGAAACAAATCTGACGGACATGCAGAAAGACGAACAGACTGACAGAAAGGGTGATTACTTTAGGGGATCCGCTTATTCAAGCGGGGGCCCTAATAACAGACAAGGTTTCAGGACACTAGATAAAACCACAGTTGCAAATCATATCATATAAATATAATTTGGCAGTCTAAAAATAAAGAACAAAATTCATAAAAATACAGCTGGCACCCGTACCGGGCATCATGGAGTGAACTCTTGACCTGTTGCATAATCTGATACAGTTGGCAGTCTGCCAAAGCTATAAATAGATCCAGACTGCCCTTTTGCCTGTTGCCAAATCTGAAATAGTTGGCAGTCCGCCATGGAATCTATAGATACTGGCACAGCCTTGGTAAATCTGTTTACACATGCTGAAAGACTTTGGCTACTATACATTTTTTCAAGCTGACATATTCATAAGATTTTTTATCAAAATGTCTAGAATAATAAAAGATGCAGTCCTTTCATAGTTAAAGGTTGAATAATTCTGCCAAAAATCATTTCAGTAAACTTGAACACAGGAATCCTCAGAATCATTTTGGTGCAATGTAACAGAAGTTGAAACAAAAGTTTTGCAGAAGAAGACTATTGCAGGCGTAAGTTTGAAATAAGTTTACTAATGGCCACAAGACTGCTTCAGCTTTCTGAGACTCTACCAAAATTCAATTAACCCAATTTTTTTCGTATACAATTGAGAGAACCCTATACCCTAGGATAATTCTTGTGAAAAATTAAACCATTCGATTATTTTGAGTTTCATCCTAAAACATTTTTAAGCTGAAAGAGGCTAACATTACAAGGCTTTTGCTCGTAAAAAACAGATCATTGTAGGTGGCACCACAAAAACCGCAATTTCAAATATGAGTCATGTGACCAAAATTTGCTCAAGACTTCGTGATGCTAGCTCTTGTTGTTTCTGAGATTATTATGTTAGTATGCTTACTTGGCCAAATGAATAAGTTCATATTTCTGTAACTTGGCCAAAATTCATCGAATCAAACAATTTGAAAAACTTGAGAGAGATCATCTCTGGGATGATTTCTGTGTAATATTGAACGATTTGGTTGAATGATTTAGGAAAAGGAAATTTCAGTTTTTTTTAAGACTTTCTCCATAAAATATGTTGATGCAGGTGGCGTCACAAACAGCTCAATTCAACAACATTTGATATGTGACTGACTTTTGCATGAAATTTGGGGATGCTAGCTTCTGCTATTCCTGAGGAATTTTGGGTTAAAATACTGTAGACTGATGACCCCCGTAAAAAAGTTCAATGCAGGTGGTGCCACCAAAACAATTTTAAACATGACTCGGGTGACCAATATTTCCATAACATTTGGTGACGATTGCTCCAGCCGTTTCTGAGATTGTAATTTTAGTATGCTTTTTTGGCCAAATGACCACCTAAGCTCAGCTTCCCGTAACTTGACCAAAAATCAAATAAAACCATTTGAAGAAACTTAAGAAAGATGGTTTCTGGAATAATTTCTGTGAAATTTGAAAAATCTGGCTGGACGGTTTCAGAGAAGAAGATTTATAGATTTATTTTTAGTTTTTTGCTAAAATTTCTAAGAAAATGAAATGGCAGCCATATTGGAATCCCAACAGGTCTGTAATTCAATAGATCTGGAGCCCCTAACATGTACCAAACATCCCCGTAAATTTGGGAAAGCTGAATTATGTTGTTGTTGAGTTATAGCGCGCTAAAGAAAATCAGCGAGTGGCTGTGGTAGCCATATTGGAATTCTGACTGGTCTGTTATTCAATAGGTCTGGAGCCCTCATAGGTACAAATCATCCCTGTGAATTTGGGAAAGCTGCAGTAGGTTGTTGTTATCGCATGCGAAAGAAAATCAGCAATTGGGCTGTGGCGGCAACATTCAATATCTGACAGGTCTGTAATTTGACTTTTCAGGAGCCCTCATAGGTACCAATCATCCCTGTGAATTTAGGAAAGCTGCAGTAGGTTGTTGTTTAGTTATCCCGCTCGAAAGAAAATCAGCGATGGGGCTGTGGGGGTCATATTGGAAATTTGACAGGTCTGTAATTCAATAGGTCTGGAGCTCTCCTAGGTACCAAACATCCATGTGAATTTGGGAAAGCTGCAATAGGTTGTTGTTGAGTCATCGCCCATAAAAGAAAGTGTCACTGAGTGAAGGACAGACTGACATGGTGATCACTATGGGGCACTGCTTGTCAAGCAAGGACCTAATAAGCAAACCCCAAGTGATTTTAGGTGACTGATTTTTTACATTAAATATGGTGATGCTAGCTCCTGCCGTTTTTGAGATAGCATTGGTTAACGTCATCCTAACGTTAACGGACGACAGATGTGCTAAAATTGCACAATTTTTGTACGACATCAAAGCCTGTGATTCTTCTAAACAAGCATAAAGTAAATATGTTCCAGTAATCAATATATCCCGTGAATTCGTAAAACATTTGCAAGATTCCAGAAAAAAATCATTGCTATTTAAACTGCACTTAAAAGTAGACACACATCTTATATTATACTTGAACTATTAAAATAACAAAAATCAAACTACAGAAAATGTATTTAATGTTAAATTCCAATCATAAATGTACAGGCATGATTGTATGATGTGACAAACACATCATATTGTGAACTGATGTCTCACTGGACAGGCAGCTTAATTCTGTTCAATAATACCGGATTCATGCTCATGACATATTACTTGTCACATGCCAACTACATTCACTGTCCTATCAATCACATTATTCCCTATTATGCCTCATGTGATTTGGCTCAATGGGGGACCAGGACACTCTCCAGAACACTGAAGATAAACACACGTCATTGGCTCTTGTATTACCTTCCGTCAGAAAGGTGTTAGAGATGTGATAAGCTGTTCTGGTCCACTGGCTTACAGTAATGAATTCATTTCAATAACATTTATCAATTGGTCATCTTGTCCTTAATTTTTCCTTTTGTATCTTTTTAACCTGGTCCATTCCAGCTTTGACTTTGTTCATGATCTCCTGTGTTTCATCTTCGTTTATGCGTTTGCGGTACTGCTTCACGATATCATGTTTTTCCCATGGTGTTCCCACCTCTGCTGCCCGTTTGAAGAACCGCTCCGGAAGGTCTAAGGGCTGGATTCCCTGAAGTTCCTGACGCTCCCATCTTTCATGCCAAGGTCTGGGTCCTAGTTTTACCTGTAAATGCAGAGAAAATACATCAAATGAAGTAGATAAAGTAACATATTCTAAGTCAAGAATGAATTTCACAACCTAAAGCAGGATTGTTTCAATGTATACTTGACAGGACATACATAAATGCTGCCATACCAGGTCATTTTTTAATATAACAGAAAACAGAATATCAATCTGAAGGCTATCCTCTGAGCACATGTAAATACTTCTGCCATGGGTGGTCATTTAGTCCACAATTTAGGGAACTGCATTAACAACTATCTTAACAAGGGACCTATGGGTCACGGCGCTCAGCTGATCGTGATTGGACTATAAACGTTTTTCCACTGTGATACTATATAGAGTTGATAAAGCTTATGGATATCATGGACATGTTGGGCTATTATAAAGGAATGTAATGTAATATGTGAGTAAATGATAAATGAAATTACCTGACTGATGGATTAATAGAGTCAAATATAGTGGTTTATTTTTTATTTATTTAGGAGGGGTTGAAAATTGTGATATATTTCAGCAAATATGAATGCAATGACAGAAGTAATAAGCAGTAGTAGAATGATGATAAGGCTATTTGTTGAAGGATCTAAAGTGTATGGTAGTCTGCAAGCTTTCAATTTGACAGATATGATGTTATGATTAACTATGCTGATGAAGTGATTTATGAATTTGTGACTGTATGACACAATATCTCTTTAGTCTTGACAAGGTACATTATTGTGATGCCCACTATGTCTACATATTACACAATATTGACATAATTTCTGGCATGTATATAGGTACCTATGGACGAATAGTTATACAAAATATTAAAGTTTGAATATATCTGATTCATCTTGTTCTTGCTTACTGATGCTGACTTTGGGATGGGGTTCAGAGAAGGAAAAGTGAGGGCAGCACGAAGGTGGATGTAGAAATATTCTATTGTAATGTTTTTCATTTATATAAGAATATGAAAAGCTAAGAGGAAAGGGGCCCTCCTACTTGGTTATAGTAAAGTTCTAAATATATGATTGCAAACTAATACTCTGACAAGACTGTCATGAAGAAAAACATTAAAATTTTGAGATACTGTGATGCATATGAAAATTTACAGATGGACAGGCAAGTGGACAGAATGGACTAATACCTTTATTTCACTTTCAAGGGAATAATGCATTTAAGTTTATATATAATCCTATTTTTTTTAAGCATATCTACTTTTTCCATTAAGAGGTTTTTATCTGAATCATTTTTTTATTTACAGGTTTTATAAATTTTTAATAAAAAAACCTGAAAATATAAGTTAAAATATTAGAATTGTTGCAAAAGTTGCAATCATTATATATACAGAGTAAAAAACTGAAACTATAAGTTAAACTATTAGAATTGTTGCAAAAGTTGCAATCATCATATATCCAGAGTGTAGCTCATATTGGGTCATATTATGCATACACATTGGAGTTTTCAGTACATGCTTAATTTTTTTCACCAAAATAAAATAAAAGTAAATTTGATAAAATAAAACATCTTTTCAAATAAAATATACACACTGTTGGTTGAATGAGGGACAAACAATATCATTGTGCTAATTACTATCCCAGTTTTAATTTATTACTGGAATTAATAGTCAATTTCACACCTGGTGAAGTTTTTACTCTTCTGAAGTAAGGAATTACTTATCTGATGAACATCCACACTTTCATAGCAATACGCCACTTTGTGGACACAATTAAATGTACACTTTAATCATTGTAACCCTAGTGGTACAATACAAAATCTAAAATGTAGCATAGCCTAGAATAAGAATGAATCAAATACAGAAAAAATAACATTCATCTAGTTTACGCACCATCTGGGGGGGGGGGGGGGGGGGGAGTGCGGGGCAGAGGGGAAGCCTGCTGGTAGTGGCCAGGCTGACCCAAGGCAAGCTGCCTGGGGTGTGTTACATAATGCAAGTGAAGGCTGTATTACTAGGTGGGCTAGATGTAAACAACACTTGACATGGTGTATGAAAACATGAATAAAAGCTATTCTTTCCAATCAATTTCTTTGAAATTTCAGATTTTAAAAGATTAAATCCTTATGTATATATGCTGTGAAAATTAAATCAACAGTGCCAAAGTTGGACAAAATTTAAGGTATTGATTTTTTATTTATGCTAATAACTTGAAAAATTTGCAAAATTCAGATCTAATTTTGGGTAAACAATTGAATATTGATTAAATAAAGTTATATTCCTGAAAAAAGTCTCTAGGTTCAGCAATTCTCATGTTAGGTGAGTAAATATATTTCCTGATTTTTTAAAAAATTGCATTATGTTTTGGCCCATAACTTCAAAATAATACCCAATACTGACCTAATTTTTGGTATGTTCATAGAAAATGTATGAAAGAATGTGAATACTAAATACGATCAAAAACAGATCAGTGGTTTTGATATTAGGCAGCCTTGAAGTGTAACAATGGCTTTTTTTTATGGAAAACGGAGTTTTTTTTTCTTAATATCTCGAAGGAACGAAGTCCTAATGACCCAAAGGTAGGAGATTTTGGGGACATCTAAAATTATGCCAACAGCCTGGGTAGCATAGAGATGTGCACTGAACGACCTACAGTCATCAAAGTGGACTGCTTGACAATGTAAGGGAATACAACAAGAGCCTAAAAAAAAATTCAATAACTAGCCTAATTTTGCAGCTTTTATTTTCAAATTTCAGATTTTAACAGATTAAATCCTTATGTATACATGCTGTTAAAATTAAATCCACAGTACTTACAGGAAAAAAATATGCCGTGGCCAAAGTTGGGCAAAATTTAAGGTATCAATTTTATATTTTTGCCAATATTTAAAAAAAATTAACAGATTTTGATCTAATTTTTGGTATACAATTAAATTTTGATTAATTAAAGTTGTATTACTGGAAAAAAGTCCCTACCTTTAACACTTTTGGTCTTAAGTGACCAAATATCTTCCTGATTTTTTTACAAAGTCCATTATGTTTGGGCCCATAACTTTTTTAAATTATATAATACTGACTTAATATCTGGCATGTACATAGGAACTATATAGAGGAATATTTATAGTAAATATGAAGAAAACCAGATGAGTGGTTTTGATATTAGGCAGTCCTGAAGTGTGAAAATAGATTTCTAATAAAAAATTGAGGTTTTTCCTTAATATCTCGAAGGAACGAAGTCCTATTGACCCAATTTTCGGCATGGTAAGAGATTTAGGAGACATCTAACTGTATGCTGAATTTCAGATTCGTAGGTCTGACAGACGGACGGACGACGGACAATGGACCACGACTATAGCTCAGATGACTTATAGTCAGCTGAGCTAAAAATTCAAATATTTCTGATAAGGCTAAGCACTTAGCAGTGCACCTGTTAAGATTCAAATTCCCATACCTGTTTGGGATGGAATCTCGCTTTGCTCATTCATACTCACTTATGATGTTTTAAACTGGTGTGACAAAATAGAGGAAAAGCCAATGAATGACCTGGAAGTTATTGCTACCTCAGTTGTTGATTTCTTCCTAGACCTGTTAACTGAGTGGGCCTTTCCTTCTTTTCAATTATTACCAAAGTATTAAATTTCAAATTTCTTTAAAAGAAAAATAAAATTTTATCAAATGGGATTTTTACTAATTTTAGCAAATAAAGGAACCATAAAGCTATCCCTTTTTCCAATTTGACAGGGAGGTACAAACAAAATAATAATAATTACAAACTGAGGCACTGATTACAACTGAATTGAGGGGGGTAAAATTAAATGGAACAATGTTTCAATGCATTGTTACGTCCCTGGTTCTTCCTCAACCAGATCATCCACCATGATCACAAATTTAAAAGTATCGTCTCATGAAATAAGTGATAACATTTCCTCTCCTATTTAGGCTTTTGCCAGAGTATCTTTACCGTGGCTAACTGTCACTCCTTCCTGTGCAGTAAAAAAGTGCCTCCAGGTCAGGTGAAAAGTTTAAGTGATATTGTAAAATAGTTAATAATTAAAATTTTAATGATTACAGTCAAAATAGCATGATCATTTACTATGAACACCATATTATAATTGTAGTTTATACAGTTATTACTATGCAATTTTTGTGTGAGCATTTTAACTTTAGTAACTTGAATAAATTTATTTCAAATTAAAAATTGTATATTTCCAATGATAGCAAAAAAAAAAAACCCAAAACAAGGGGATAAAATAAATCT
Source organism: Sipunculus nudus (assembly GCA_026874595.1). Lineage (NCBI taxonomy): Eukaryota > Metazoa > Annelida > Sipuncula > Golfingiida > Sipunculidae > Sipunculus > Sipunculus nudus. Next base: position 83,722,671 of record CM049311.1, on the reverse strand, counting down.
GTGTTCCAAAAAAGTCACAATTCTTGGTACATGTTAGATTACCTTGATTGTGTTCACGGGGACAGGAGCTCCAGGTGGGTGAGGAACCCTCTCAAAACTGAAAGGCACAGTGCTGTGCTCTGGTGGGCAGTCACGGAGGTAGTAGAGCTGCTCATCCAGTCTCTTCTCTAGCCGCAAAACCTCGATCTGCTGCACCAGAGGATTGTATAAATCGTACTTGATCTCCACACCTGTTAAATAGCAGAGATGTAGGTAAAGTACTAGCAACTAAAATACTAGCATCACATGGACACAATACACGTTATAATTCAGACACTGTGTAAAATATATTTAGATTGATATCTAGAAAATTGGAGAGGCAATTAGGTTGACTCCATGAACCTTTTTTGACAAAGAACAAATGCCTCTTTATTGGTGAGTTGGAAGAACATGAAAACCATATATCCAAATAAAATATAGCAAGAGAAAATGTGTAAAGCTAATGTCTTACTTTCCCTTTGTCCAGGAATTCAATATTTACTTTTCTAAATACTGCCATACATAAGCATTCTAGAGAAAACAAACGCATGTAGCCCATGTTTACCTTATCTAATTTACATGTTAGCCTTTTTACAGGTTAATTTATAAAAATGATCTATGATAAAATGCTTGGCTATACACAATTTAATCACTCTTTATGATTTAAACAAATTTTACTTGCATGTCAATTATTTAAATTTTTAGGATGCCTATTCCATGGAGTAGTTTAATGAATGTGTGGAATTTTATGGAAAATATGTAAAATAAGTTATTGATTATAATAACAAAAAAAACAATAATAACAAGAAATCTGCATTCTAAGGTATGCAAGCCCTCGCCATGAGGGTGGGGTGGGGGGGGGGGGTCCCTACTGATTTATAGAATGCTAGCATTCACTTAATCAGCCAATATTCCCAGGTTTATTTGTACAAAAGTGATGTACATTTGTTAATATTCCTTAATGATGTTTTTGAATCCAGATTATGTGCTGAATAAACACTAAAAATCTAATCATATCTTCATTGGTCCATTCCAGAAATGTCCTGAAAATTCAAGATGGTTTGAGTTATGTTGTGAACACACACACACACACATGGGGATGAATGTATACACTCCTGGCAGAAGCAATAATAATATTAGTAATCTCTTTGCAGAATGGGACATACCTTGTCCATCTACCACATTTCGTAAAGTAAAATGTGCTCGGAGCCCTGGACCACCTCTGTCAATACAGATCCCCACAAATCGATTCTTCTTGTTAGGTGCATAGGGGTCAGTTACTGTGACTGCCATAATGGTCCCTGTGTACAGAGAAGATGAATTACAATTTGAAATGAACAATTACAGCTGCTATGATGGTACCTGCATAGAAGGATAATACTTAACAATAATACTTTCAGATTAATATGGATTCTGGAAAAGTTCTGTTACTTTTTTATATTAACATTACAGTTAATATCTCACTCAGTTTGCATCTTTCTTTTTCAGATTGTTCAACAATTTTTCTGTAGAGGGGTTAGTATAGGAAAATTGAAATCTTTAGAAATGAAGATTAATTTTCAGCATGTTTGACCATTGAAAATCTAGCTGCATCAGGGAATTCTGGGTGTCTATTTCAAATGGTTTTGAGTGATCATCTGAGCATTTGTGATCCCACCCATTGTGAGTTTTTAAAGGATAGGCCCATGCCCTGTAAGTGGTTCTTTCTTAAACCATACAGCAAGAATGGTATGTTACTATTGAATTTTCTGGATTTCAGGTTTATATGCATGGGGTTAGGAATAATCCAGAAGTTATAACCTGTTGTTAAGAAATAAGAGGGAATCTACGACGTTCTTTTGAGATATCACCATTATGCCACTCATACATTGGTGGGATTTGAACAAGGTATCTTCATCTCCGTAGCACAACACCTTATCCACTACCGGTAGGCCAGGTTCTATCCATGCACCATGAAGCGAGGATATTAAATGCACAACAGTAACTACCATCTTCATGATGTATTTTCTTAATATAGGTCCTGCACTGGCTGAGTGTAGATGAGAGTAATATGATAAGAATGTGATAGGTTTCTTTAGCCTTGAGATTTTATGCATGGATTCTGGACATAGGGATAAACCAGAAGTCTTTGCCTGCTGTTGAGACATTGGAGTGAATCCCTGAGGTTTGATTATGTAAGATTTCACTGTTTTTAACTGCCTTTGAGGCACTGGTGGGAACTGAGCTGCTGCTTCAGTCCTGTGATCAAATGCCTTAACCACTATGTTAACTGAGCTGTGTACTTTATGAAGTAGTCTGGATGTAATGTCAATGTTTTGTGATGTCTAGCACTGATGTAATGCAGCTCATTCCTGAGAGATAACACTATGCAGTAGTCTGGATGTTATGTCAATGTTCTGTGACGGCAAGCACTGATGTCAGGCAGCTCAGTTCTCAGTGATTACACCATGTAGAAGTCTGGATGTTATGTCAATGTTCTGTGACGTCAAGCACTGATGTCAAGTAGCTCAGTTCTGAGTGATTGCACTATGCAGTAGTCTGGATGTAATGTAAATGTTCCATGATGTCAAGCACTGATATCAAGCAGCTCAGAGTGCTGAGTGATTACACTATGTAGAAGTCTGGATGTTACGTCAATGTTCTGTGACGTCAAGCACTGATGTCAAGTAGCTCAGTTCTGAGTGATTGTACCATGCAGTAGTCTGGATGTAATGTCAATGTTTTGTGATGTCAAGCACTGATTTCATGTAGCTCAGTTCTGAGTGATTGCACTCTGCAGTAGTCTGGATGTTAAGTCAATGTTCTTTGACATCAAGCACAGATATCAAGCAGCTCAGTGCTGAGTGATTACACTATGTAGAAGTCTGGATGTTATGTCAATGTTCGGTGACGTCAAGCACTGATGTCAAGTAGCTCAGTTCTGAGTGATTACACTATGCAGAAGTCTGGATGTTATGTCAATGTTCTGTGACATCAAGCACTGATGTCAAGTAGCTCAGTTCTGAGTGATTACACTATGTAGAAGTCTGGATGTAATGTAAATGTTCCGTGATGTCAAGCACTGATGTCAAGCAGCTCAGAGTTCTGAGTGATTACACTATGCAGTAAAACTGCTCGTCTTAAGCTTCAGATTAAGGCTGACCTGTGATATCAGCATGACCTTTTAAAGAGAACTAGCTCTGGGAAACTTCAATCCTTTAACTGCTGTCCAAAATGTATTGTGAATTGTTTTAATGTTTTAAAGATAATATTACTGGGTTTGATGGGCTAATAATTGGAAAATAAATAAAGCCAAATTAATATGTCTGACTGTATTAACAAATCATCCCTGTAACTATTGCACATGACTTATTGCATGCTTTATGCCCATAAATTACATCAAGGTAACTTATAACCACTGTGGGCAAAGACCTTGAGTAGATCTGTCTAAATAACAGACTTGGAGAAATCAGGTTATAATTTGGGGAAGATGAAAAAAGATTCTCTAGGTAAAACTGAACTGCTCAGTCTGTACCCTGAAGAAATAAGGTCTCAGTGACCTACTCTCATCCTGAAACAAACAGGACATGCTCCAAACAACTGGATGCACAACTGAAGGTCTGTACTCTGTAGTTTAACATTTGTAAAATCTGCCAGTGTGGCTGATTCCCAAAGAGACTGCTTTAACAAAGGCTACCCCTCTAGCCCTGAACATTGTCTTTGGTCAGCTGACCTTGAGCTCTTCACATCACTTCCCTTGCAACAAGTTTCATAAAACCATTATCTACAAAATACTCATTTCACTTACCAACATAGAACTCTGGGATATCTATATTTTCCCGGCGTTTAAGCATATCTGTGCGCTCCAGTTTTTCCATAATTCGATCCCTATGATAGTGTACTGGACTAGGGAGGAACTCTGGGTAAACATATCTGAAAAAAATATCCTGATGATCTCAATAATGCAGTGACTGATATATTGATAAACCCTGATAGAATATCTATATATATATATATATATATATATATATATATATATATATATATATATATATATAAAACATGCATCATAAAATTCTTAGTTCATTTGTAAAAACTCTTGGTGCCCATATAACAAGAGTTTATCTGAAATCAAGGCCTTTTTTGACTGATATTTGTGTTAATGGATGTGTGGGATTATATACAGTAAAACCTTGTTGTGTCGAAGTCAAAGGGACTGGTGAATTTACTTCGACAAAACAGGAGTTTGAGACAACCGATGTTCATTTTATTAAACCTTCTTAAGCCTTGATTATTATCAATAAATACTGCACATGTATAGGGCCTATATCATAGAGTTCTCACAAATGTTTTATGTGAAAGAACAACACATTTTTTATATATATTTTTATAAATAATAAAAAAAAATAAGTATCACAAAAAATAGGATAAGGTACGCTCTTTACACAGTGCTTCACCTATAGGCCAACTACCTATATTGTATGAAATCATTAGCATCTCCAGAAGAGCACAATTTCAGCTGCCTTGGGAGCGTTAGGATTAGGTAAATCAAGAAAATGTAATATGAGCACACACATGTACATGTATAAAAGCACACAAATCATCAAACCATTGGCTCAGATCATTTTTAGATCAATACATCAGATATTCTTAAAAAATGAAGTAACAGTCCTTTGCTTAAAACGAGAATGCTCCTGATCCTGCAACATAGTTCTCAATTCCTGACAGCAATCTAAAGCAGTCGTCCGCGCCCTCTGACGACTGTAACAGCTGCCGCAGCTTGCTGCACATCTCACAGCCTTTCTAATGGTTTGTGGTGGTGAAATGGGCATGGCCTGTATGTAAGCCATCACGCTTGATGAGTAAGATCCTTGCCGGTATTTATTATGTAACTGGTCATCGCGGCCATTTGTATGATTGTTGGACCGTGCACAACTGTTGTCCAAACATTAAAGTGGCATGACCTCAAGTCGAGCGACAGAGACATTGCGCTTGATGTGTGAGAGGCTTGTAGGTATCAATAATTATGACTGGTCATCACGCCCCGATAATGATTGACGGGCTACGCACAACTGTTATCCAAACATGACTTCAAGTTAAATGATATAAATACTAGCTGGGGACCAACAAAACACCTGGACACATCAGGTTTCTTGACACATTCGATTTCGACACAAGCTGGGCTAAAATAGCACAGTTTTAACTGTTTTTTGCAGGGACTCCACATTCGATTTTGACACATGTGGGAATTCGACTTAACCAAGTTTGACACAACGAGGTTTCACTGTATGTGTGGCATACAAACAATAACATTTCTTTCCTTGTTCCTGTAAAATTAGTAAAAATACAGTGTTTTTTGAAGGTCTATAATATAAGCAAAACTTTAAATATTAATTTCACACATGGTATCAAATTGATTGGAATTAATCTTTCCACTACCTAGCTCTGCATCTGCCATTTTATGGGATCATGTGACCAAAAACTAATTAATATGCCAATTTTATCACACATTAGGACAAAAATAGTTCCATATTAGACTGACATCAGCCATTATTTTTTTTCCAAATATCAAACTTGTACTATTGTACAGCCAGCTTAAAATGCTGGTCATCAATTACCAGCCATCATTCATCTTACATAGTTCTGAATATGTAATGTATTAGTTTGAGTTGTTGAACAAAATTAGCATTAATCTGGCTGAGTATGACAAAGAGAATACAGACCCTCATATGATGATAAATCAACTGACAGTATTTTGTGGTTCACAAAACTGCTGCCAACCATGTTTGTTCACAATTAGTACGACACATGGGTTTCCTAGTCAGTGTCAGCAAAGAAGTCACTCTTGAAGGTTAGTTTGAATATTTTTAGTGGAGGATAAATATACAGAGCTCTTACAAAGTATGAGGTAGTGTTAGAATTCACCTGTGTAATCATGTTTGATGATTATAAGACAAAAGCAAATGATGATAAGTTCTTTATTGAAACCGACTTCTGTGGCTCAGGGGTAGAGCGCAGGGCTCAAAGCCGGGAGATCGTGAGTTCGAATCTCAGCCGAGCCGGTGAGATTTTTCACAGTCGACCCCTACCCAGGGTGGGTGCTCTGCAGGCCCAATGGGGAGACTGTACCCAACAGTCGGGTTTCACTCACAAAACGAGTGCGCCTTTCAGGGGTTTCCTCGGTGTTATGACCCAGCAATGGGGATGAGACACACCCGGGACCCGCAGGAGTGAATCACCAAGCCTGGTTGACGCCAGAGCATTGTGTGGAAGCCCCTGTCACGGAGTCCGAAACCGGAATGGAAATTCTGCGGTTGAATATAGACTTAGTTAAGCAAGCATTAAAAAAAATGGAGGCAGTTACCTCCACCAAAAAAATTAAAAAAAAAAAAAAAGTTCTTTATTGAATATTTCATGTACCTGTTCAGGTTACCGGTATTAGTTTTTTTATACATATGAATGATTGTTGCCCTTCTGTCATAACTGTCACACTTTTGCATTCCATAATTCCAGGGCACCTTACGCTGATTCACATAAAGAGAATGGACAACACTGAAAGTTCATCTGTTGAACTGTAACATCAACACGGAAGGCATTCAATTTTGATGGTTTTGTGGATGATGGGATCTAGTGGGACATTACCACCAAGGGAGTTTCATTAATATTATTGACTGAATAACATCTTTTTTGGCTGGTGTTAAAGACGAAATAAAAAGAGAATATATATGCTTTGACATATGGAAATTTTAAAAGGTTTTGCAAAGAAGAAAATACTGAATATAATTTAAAAAAATTAGAAAACATGCTGACACACAAAATGTCAACTCTTGAAACGCCACTGTCATCACTGGAGATGGATGGACTGCTATCAGCAAATAAAACTGTCCTTAATGATACAATCAGAATCCAAAATTGCACAAATGACACTTGTGAAGAACTGGAACCCTACTCACATTTATATGACCTGGGAGATAACATCTTCATTAAATTCTTGTATGTTTCAGTTATTACTGGTTGTTTAGGTAACATATTTGCTATCATCGTTTTATCATCATCACAGAAAACAAGGAAAAGTGTACCTGGATTTCTCCTCATCTGTCTGACCACGTCAGATACCATATATTTAGTCACTGTTAGGATACAGAAAGCTGGGTTTAACATTTATGCCTGTATAATTAGTATAACGATTGGAGAAACATCAATGATTGTTTCCAGTATTCTGACGGTTACTATATGCATCACTCGATATCTGGCTGTTGCCCACCCGTTGAAATATCTGTGGGTCTCAAGTTTCAAGAAATTTGCATTACTCGTACCTGTCGTGGTTATTGTTAGTGGGGGGCTGGTCTCTGCATTTGCATTTGTTACTGCCCACGATAGAGACCTAGGTTGTTATGTAGTCGAAAATCATAAAAATGTTTATTTTATATTTGCTGTTGCTGTACACACTGGACTTTGTGAAGTTTTTTTCAGTGTGGTCATACTCATATTTTCGGTTCTCACCATATGCACTATTTCAAATTCTTCCATCCCCCTAGACATCAGATCAGAACAGAATCTATTAAATAAGAGAACGCAACAAGAGAATAAGATTACAAAATTGCTCCTGCTCATTACATTATCTTATGTGACTACACATCTACCGTATGGAATCATCTGGGCTGCTAACTATCATGTATCAAATACAGACCCAATATTGTACTTCGTCTCACAGATCTGCCACTGTTTGTACACATGTAGCTATTCCATTAATGTGCTCTTGTACTGCATTGGTGGGGCATCATTCAGAAGAGATACTGTCAATCTACTTGGGAGACTTTGCTGCCATCATCTCCATGATCGAATTGAATGCAGCAACAGAGAGCAAGTTGCTATTCCCATGGAAAATGATGCAAATACTCATTTATGACTGGCATTATTGCTAACATCAACAATAGTATGAAATTTTTAATGTTAAAATTGATCTGAATAATGAATAATAAAACAAGATGTGACACCAATGAAATGTTGAGGTTTCATGTGGGTCTGAAATGGGAAGTGTACTTTTTATTAGCTTAGAATTGTATTAGGTCTTGGTGGATGAATGTACTCTCTAACGGCTCTCTAATTTAAAAATTTATTGATATAATACTGCCATCTAGATTTTTTTACTTGACTTGCATACAGAAAGTAATTAAATGAATTCCATTTTAATTATGTAATGCTTTCATTTGTGAAAATATGCAACACGCAAGAACTCTGTTTGCAATTATGACAGCTGTAGGCAAGTTGGCCCATCTTAATGCAAAACTGTGAATGATGTATTGATAGATTGAGGCTTCACATTAATAAGAACATTTAATCATTTTACCCTTCATCTAGAGTTAGCAATCAGTTGGAATTTCACAGAAATCATAAGTAAAAATTCATCTGTTATCTTCTACAGACTCTTAGTCAGAACTGATCAGTTGTTTCAACTTTACATATTTCAACTTTAAGTATGAAATTTATGGCTGTATAGAGACCTTCACATCAGGACTATGTGTAGGAGTATTCATTTTTGCATTTGAAAAATTCTATCACAATTGCATCTGATGGTATTAAACTGCATTTGCATTTGATTTGTTTGAAACATTTATATTTAAATGTACTTCATCACATTATGCCTTCTTATATATAGTGTGTGAAAAACATGAAACAGTTCCTGATAAAGCTGTGTTTTGAAGGAATTTACTGAAAAAGAACAAACATAAGGTCAAGGTCACTCTCAAGATCATGACCCCACTTGGAACAGGCTCTGACCCATGAATCTATACTCCTCACACAGCGGTTATTCACTGCAGTCATCTCATGTCACCTTTGTTTTAACCGCTGCTTCATATAAAATACTCTCTGGGTTTGACCACCAGTGGCTGACACTGAGCAATGAATTGTAATCACACCAATGAGAGTGAGGTATTGCTTCATGGAACAAACTAAAAAATTTTCAACATGTGACATCCTCTCTAAGTTGTTGGATTCTTGGCCCTGTGCCAGTACCGGTGTAATCATTAGTAAATAATGTGCATTATACTCTGTGTTTGTCTCACTCTGATATTGTTATTATTAGTACCAGTGTAATCATACTCACTTTAAAATAGCTATTATGGTCATTATAACATGGTCATGGATGTTTACTTTGAAACATTATTATTATGGTCACTATGAAACTGTTATCATAATCATTAAAATTTATAGTATCATAGTTATCCGAACATGGTCATCATAAAAATGTGAACCTGGTCACTATAAAAATGTTATCATGGTCACTTCCACAATGTTATTATGGTCACTCTAATAATGTTATGGCCTCTACAACAATTGGTTGAGTGCAATAAAAGCTAGGTCCTCACTTGTAATCCCTGGGTGCTGTCTCCTTTACCACTTCTTCTGGTTCCTCTGGGTCTGATGATAATTTGGATTTTCTATGTTTTTCCACTGTCTCATGTTGCAGTGTATTTGAAAACCGCTTTTGTTGGTGACAAAGGAAGTTATAGGTACCTGAAAATATAAAGAAAGTGTATGCAATTTTCTGTGCATAAGTTTATTTGATCACATTTAACAGAGCACATATGAATCACATTGTGTACAAATGTTCCTGAATTCCAATAAAATTAAAGGGACATAATCGGGAGCAATATTATGCCTATTATTTCACATTATCAGTTCAGTTTTGCTGTATACAAATGTTTGCTAGCAAATCCCTCCCAGCTCCCAGTCTCAGTACCTGGTATACCGTTGTTTAAACAAACAGTTTCAGGGCAATATTTTGGCAAGAAAAATTTATTTTTAATGGAAGAAATTATTTCATGTCAATTCAATATCCTTTATAGGTTACTGGGCCCCTTTAACTTGTTAGTTATGTAATGCATGGTAGGTTCTGACTGACTGAAAGTGAAGTGTGAGCCCAAGCCAGTCTAAGGCCTCCGGAAAATCCGGCCCACACTGGCTCTCTTACGCTCTGAACACAGCACGTGACTTCCAGGTTGACCTTCCACTCATACAGTGTGAGAAATAGCAGGTTTCTTCAGGTTTGGCAACCCAAGTTTGCGCTGGATAAAGCAAAATCTGATTGGCTCTGCATGTAATCAAATCTGAAGAAGTGGTAGAAGAAATCTGATTGGCTTAGTGTGTAAACAAACATGGCTGTGCCCAAGGCAAACTCATGTAGCACTGAAAAAAAGGAAATGTTCAGACAGTGGGAGATAACTGACCTCTGGCCACACCAGCATGTAAGTATAGAGATTATCCGAGATATTGCATTGTGTATTCCCATGGGGGGTTAGAAAATGTCTGTGCTACCAAGCGTTTTTCACCAGGGTGCAAAGTGACCAATACCTCGAAGAACATCCGATTGATTAAAGCTGGGGGAATTTCACAGAGACAGCACTGCCTGGTGGCCAAACCTGACCGGCAACTGCTGTTTAATGCAGCAGATAGTGAAGCAAATAGTTGAGCGTAGCATAGCGGCTGCTTATGGAGCATATGACTCCCTCAGTAAGAACAAAGTTTGACAGATTGATTCATTTTGGTTGATCTGATTATATTTAAGGCAAAGATAGAAGATACCGGTAGAGTTGAAGATCATGGTGAGAGAGGTGGAGGAAGCTGGAGAACCAGGAGAGAAACACAGATCTTGGATTGGCCACTACAACCCTCTCTCATGGCAGCACCTGAGATAGAACCACGGTCGTCAGCAAAGACAGCCAACGTTTTGCCGCTCAGCTGTACAGTCTCCTATTGACAACCATGGTAGTTTCTTGTGAATGGCATTTATCCTGTCTTTATTGTTGTCATGCCTACAACATCCGGCCACTTTAGTCTAGTCCGAGTTCAAGACTCAAGTAGGAAGTCCAAGTTGGACCCAATACAATCTTCTATTAAAAAAGACATGTTTAATGCAAATTTGAGATTATCATTTTTTTTATGTTACTCTACATAAGCATTTTTACATAAATGCTCTGAATGATGAACTAAAGCCTGGTAAATATAGTCTTTTTCTGTAGGTTTTATATTCTGATGGAAGTTCACACATGCAGGGTTGGCAAGTTTTAAGCAGGAAGGTTTTAACCATAAGTTATATCCTGGTTAAAACTGCCCCACCTAAAACAGGTTTTAGGCAGATTTTAGGCACCAAAGGTTTGAATTTAATACTTATAGATCTATAAGACAACCACACTGGTTGGAGGAGTCACAAGCTTTGTTGGGTTTCTTGTAGGTTTCAGGTATTTGTAATGCAGGGTTTCCTGTTGACTGGGATCATGCAGCCTTCGAAGATCCAGTAGGTTTCTGAGCATGAGATCATGTTTGTGTAGCATGGTGTCCTAGGCAATGTCCTAATCAGGAACCTTTCAGTTTCCTGATGAGTGTCTTGCTTCCTGGAATGATGTAACAGAGCCTCAAGTAAGGCAGGGTATCAGAAGGGGGGGGGGGGGGCATGCTTGATTGGACTGATTACTACCATGGTAATGGAGTCATAAAAAAATATAAGACTGAATGGTCATTTCTCATACAGTACTGCTGTTTCCAAGTAGATGTTCACATGAGCTTTCATACATAACTAGGATGATGCAATCACAGCCTGAAAACTTTTCTGGAGTCAAACTTTTTAAATTTACTAACTGAGTGTATAAGTTAGGGGCCATGACCATGAAATGTAGGTTTATCAGACTTCTAGGTTGAACACAGCCCAAAAGTAATTATGAAAATCCTGGGGTTTGCAACATATTCACTGCAATATATATTTTAAAAAATTTTTCAGTTTGTACTAATTCTAGTGTTTCACAAGTGTTTCTTTTTCACAATCTCACCATGCAGTTACCTTCACAGAGCATATCCATCATTATATGGACAATAAATATGTGCACACAATCTTAAAATTTTTTAAAGGGATGACCTAAGGGAATAAACAACAAGTGGAAATCATTATTTGTCATCAGATAATGACAAAGATAGGTATATCAGATTCCACTAGAGGGCATCACAGTTCGTGCGTTGACAGATTTTACCCCATTTCCTGTGACCACCCCTGGCTTCCCCTCTGTGAATCGACGTATTTTGAATTGTCAGTCATATGCATGCTGGCGTTTGGATTCCCCTCTTATGTGATCAGATCCTCCAAGGGTCTCTCAAATATTATTTCTGTGCGGTTCTATCATGTACTGACGCCATTTTTGCAGCATGATTTTGGACGCCGGGTTAGAAGGTAAGCAGCCTTGCCCTGTTCTTATTTATGGTGCTGGACAAACTTTATTAAATACTTAAACCACTTATGAATTATCTAGGAATAATTCCTTGGGTTAATCTAAAAATTTGCTGGGTAAAAGATTGTTGCTGGTCAAATGTCTAGATGTCTGAATCTTTGTCCAAACGATTCCGGGACGTAACGAACGATCCCGAGGTACATGGGGGCCGCCATTTGCAATGTTTTGAGGGCTGTTCCAAAATAACCGATTTTGACCAAGCAAACGATTGATTGAAAATGCATATAAATAAATGTGTCTGCATGATAAACATTGTATGCTATAAATTTAAGATGTTTGTTAAAGCATATGTAAGGCATAGAATGTCTTAGACGGCTGATAATAGACGGCTGACTGCCTCTGGCCATCCCAAACGGTCACCACATCATGTATCATAATAAATGCGTTAATTTTGCCCAATCCCATGACTTTTATGGCACTTCCATCCCATGAGATATGAAACTAATGATATTATATGTCAGTAGGCTGTAGGTACTCGTATATACGACATTCTTCCAGTTGTTTCATGAGCAATAATTAGTGAATTAACCACCCCATTAACTGTCACCGACATAGCATTTAGCTTGTGGCAGTTTTTCTCATCCATAAAAATAAGCCGTTTAATTTATATAAAAGACCCATATATGAGCTGATACATCAATCAAAATTTAGTAAGGTCTTATACTTTCTGTAATAATTTAATTTTCATACAATTATTATATTTTTTTTTAATTATCTTGTAGGAGGGCTGGTGGATTAGACAAAACCGTATATCTGGTAAAGCTTGCTTCATACAGACTTGGTGGTATCACAATCAAGTTTATGCATTAGATAATCTCACAGCTTTGAATACATGTATACACATATTACAAAATAGTTTTATAATATTTAAATTAATAATTTCATTGTGTAATTAAATCTCATATTTTATCATGTAATTAAATCTCATATTTTGTTATTTAAATATATATATATATATATATATATATATAGTCATCCAAGTAATTTTTTATTCTTGTGCTTTCTGAAAATGGGAATTTTTACAAGTGGGAATAATAAGGTATTTGATAATTGAATTACTATTTCAACAAATGCCTCTCTATGTACCTACTTTTTTAATCATAATACATTATTTTTTAATTGGTGCCTTTATACCCATTGATTCATAACTAGCGTTTATGATCATTTGTAATTCTTATACACTTGTGATTAAGTATAAAGTTTAAATATATATCTTGAACCATTTTTTATTGTAATTATTGTGTTCAATAAAGCAACATGTACACTAATTTACTGTGTTGAGTTTACCAAATATACCAATGATACAATATCATACTGTACTAGGTTCACATGTGATTGTGTGGAACAGCCCTCAGTACTACCACCATCACACCTAGCTCTCATTGGATAAAACTCCAGCCAATGAGGCACAGGCAGTACCCCTCCCCATCCCCTGGGTAAATTTGCCCTGCCCGGCAATAAATAAAACTCTGAAGTTGGAAGCCTTCAGAAGTCGGAAGCCGTTTAAATTTTTAGTATAATTTTATAAAATAACAATCATACCATCACTTTTTCATGTTAAAATGGAAGATATAGACCATCTTTGTCATACAAGAAAGGATCAAAGATATATATTCCCATATATGAAAATTAAAGCATATTTAATCTGTAGGAAGCTCCCAAAAGTCATCCGAGAGTGACACAAAAAGTTGTTGATTTTTATCATAAAAAATAAAACAGCTTCCCACTTCCGAAGGCTTCCCACTTCCGAGTTTTATCTATTGCTGCCTGCCCTCCACTTCCTATCCAGCCTGCAGGTTACAAGAAATGGGGCTGAAATGGTCCACACTTTGGGCTGCTCAGTAAGGAATGTAAAAGTCAATAATTATTTTGTTTAAAATGATTATTTCAAAATTTAAAAAGTTTCTGAAACCTCAATTCAAAAGCCATTAGATGATGAAATTTAATTTAATTTTTTATTATTTTGATTTTTTTCTGATACACTATAAAAGATATCATATTTTCATTTTTTTCGCTCACAAAAATGATATGTTATAACTTATAAAATCAATCTTTAGCTTTTTGCCATTTGAAGCTACAGGCACACAGAACATACATGAGACTACAGTATAAATAACTATTCATCATTCAGTGTAGATGGAACAACTTTTTCATTTGGGAAAAACATCTATTCAGTATTGTGTATATCACAGAAATTAATCCCTCATGATCTGAAAGCTAATTACAGTATCTGGATATAAGCTTACAGTATGGTCATCCTATTATTGACAATAATGACATGCAGAGGTAGGAGACTTCTGTACATGATTTAGGGATACAAGCTAAAATGATAGTGAAATTAGTTTATATGGACAACATGAACTAGTGTTGTTTTCATGTGTTGTTTTATATTGGTTAAATTTGTTTAGTTTGAATAAAGTGTTCCTCAAGTGCTATTAATCTTTTTAGCATATTTCTTTAATGTATTTAGCTGTGTAACAATAAAACATAGTTGTATGCAAGTCATATGCGAGGGTATCTAACCTTTAAGGTTTTAGGCAGTTAAAGGCAGTTTTAAGCAGGTTATAACCTATTTTAGGCAGTTAAAGACAGGTTTCAGTCTCTGCCCTGCCGAGAACAGGTTTTGGGCAGCCTAAAACCAAACCCAAATGCAAGTCTTTACAGTATGTGAGAGTGCTGTTCTCCTAGTGAAATCCAGATGGACTTGGCCTGATTTCTTGAGCCCTTACTTCAGGGTCCAAGTCCCGGACTCCTGAGTCCAAGTCTGATTCAACAAGAAAGTGGACTCAAGTCTAAGTCTCTACACAATTCCTACACCACTAATGAAGAAAAACTACAACATTTGTAATTGTTGTTTATTGCTCATTCAATCTTTACCATAAATTATATTATCTGAAGTCTGTATGCAGTATTTAGCTCAACCTTAACAGTCAGCCAAACCTACTTCCTGCAGATTGGATAGAAGACTTCTACCTGATGCCCTGTTTTGTGCAGATCAATCTGAAACTTGAGAGAGCATGAATCAGTAACATACACAGATAAAAACTAGAATACGGGTAGTCGACAAGCGACTTCATGTATCAGCCAAAATCAGAGTGGAACAGGTGAAGTGAGGCATGGATTGAGTGGCAAGGGGAAATAGAGTGAAGTGTTGCATATTAGCATGGATGTCTGCAGCAAAATTGTGTATGTAGGTTGCCCCCCCCCACCACAAAATCCAGAAAGCCGTCCAAGTTGTATACATATGCAAAATTTAAGGCAGATAAGTCAAACCACAACTTGTATATGAGTGATTTTAGCCCGTGGCAGACAAACAGATGGACACTGAGCAAAAATAGTTGCATGGGACGCCACCAGTTTTGCGTATGATAAAGAGCTATATGAGAACTATACACATGCAAAACTTTGGCCCAATCGGTCAAACGGTTCAGGAGATATGAGCTTGGATGTCTGCTGCATAAACTAGAATGCAGGTGGCGCCACCTGTCATAAAATCAAGAGAGCTGTCGGGGATGTATAAACCTGCAAAATTTTAGGCAGATATGTCAAACCACTGCTGAGATATGAGTGATTTTATCCCATGGCAGACAAACAGACAGAAGCTGTGCAAAAATAGCTGCAGGTGGCGCCACCAGTGTTGCATATGATAAAGAGCTATGTGAGATCTATACACATGCAAAATTTTGGCCCAATTGGTCAAACGGTTCCCGAGATATGAGCTTGGATGTCTGCAGCGTAACGTGAATGTAGGTGGCGCCACCTGTCATAAAATCAGAAAAGTTATCCAGGATGTATACGCATGCCGAATTTCAGGTGAATTAGTCAAGTCACTGCAGAGATATGAGTGATTTTAACCCAAGGCAGACGAACAGATGGACACTGTGCAAACATGGTTGCAGGTGGCGCCACCATTTTTGTGTATATTATAAAGCTCTCCAAGGGCTACATTTGTGCAAAAAAATTTTTCTGATCGGTAAAACGGTTCCTGAGATATGAGCTTTGATGTCTGCAGCATAAACATGAATTTAGATGGCGCCACCTGTCATAAAATCAGAAAGCTATCCAGGATGTATACGCATGCCGAATTTCAGGTGAATTAGTCAAGTCACTGCAGAGATATGAGTGATTTTAACCCAAGGCAGACGAACAGATGGACACTGTGCAAACATGGTTGCAGGTGGCGCAACCATTTTTTGTGTATGTTATAAAGCTCTCCAAGGGCTACATTTGTGCAAAAAAAATTTCCTGATCGGTCAAAAGGTTCCCGAGATATGTGGGTTTTATGTGGAAACAGACGCACAAACGGACGCAGAGTGCAGAGGAAAGGTCAGAGGTCAAAACAAAATCTGGGCGCAGCAGTTCACAAGTGACCCGAACATAATCCCGGGTTTCGTAAAATTCCGCCCAGTGGTTACGGAGGAGTTCTCCGGACACATACGCGGCGGCGGGGGGCTAAAAACATAGTATCCACCAAAACAGAGTTTTGGCGGATACAATAAGCAGGTATGGTTGGAATTAATACTGCTGACCCTTCCAGCTAAGTATATGACCTCTATGCAACCCTGGCTTAGCTACTTTATGAGTTGAAAAGGGGGTATTTGTGTTCAGTATGGGTAATTATACTGGAGCGTTATCTACAGGGTATGAATGGGAAGTTCTGAAGAGGTTCTATGAGGGTTTTGATGACGAGACACTGAGTGACTTGCAAGAGTGTGTGTGTGTTGGGGGGGGGGGGGTCACCCCCTTTTAAGATAGTCACACCACCGTACAGAGGAAAAATATTCACGGGAACTTTCAAGCAAAAGTCCAGAAAAGTTACACAATGTCCAGGGTATAACAAAACGGGCTTATTCTTATCACCACCCAGAACTGGCCTTCACAACTGTAGACTGGCTCCAATCTCACAATTCTATTCTACACAGTTCTTTGGCTTTTGATTATCACAAACTGGCTTAAACTTTACAAATACAAAGTCCAGAAATCTTCTAATGCCCTCCTCGGCTAAATTAACACTATCTCCTTGTCCTAGGACCAATAATAGTCCTAACGCTTGTACAGTAGAATCTCACAACACATCTGACTGCAAAGACTTCTAGACTGACTGACACTGGCGGCTTTGGAGACAGCTTTTATATTATGACACCTACAAACTTTCTCAAACTTATCTTCATTGAATACCAGCTAAGCCTCCTGAATCTTCTGTTAGATAATCATAACAAACCATATCCAAAGTTCCAATACTTGATACATTAACACACTTATCTACTGATCAACACATCTAATGATAAAAATAAATACAACAATATTAAATATAACTGACTTTGTTTTACTAACCTTATCTTATCATTCTATGAGCTTCCATTTAACAAGACCTGACCTGGCAATACATTTGTTCCAAAGATGGTAAGATTATGAAAAAGTTTAGTTAACATTGTGGAGCCCCCCCCCCCCCCCTCCAAAACCACACATACAAACCCCTTATGTTAATTCAAATAAAATGAGAATAAGTCAAAATTTGCTTTGCGAGTACAGAATCTGGCCTACATGGTCAAGGTTATGGGTGTATACGGATGGACGCATTGATGTGTAGAATTCATGTAATGGAGAAGGAGGTGGCATATCAATGTCATATCATCAGGCATGTCATGGCTTATGTTGATTTACTACTAATATATGACGCTCCATGTTTAGACCCATCTTGAAAATGTAGGCCAGATTCTATAGTAGGGCCAATTCGCTGAGGGTTCACATATTAGACGTAGCCTCACAAAAATTGGGATTATTTAATAAACATTATAAAATCAACCTTCACCATAACTTTTTGAGCAACTCTAGTTGTGTCATTTCATTGTTTTTGTTTCCAGTTTCATTCCGCTGTAAAATAGCTGTATTTTGGTGTATTTAATATCTAGTTTGCAAGTGATTCTGTTTGACTTCACAGCCTGTCACTGACTGTGAACTTGTCACTGCACTTTACCTAGCTGCCGACGGTGACGCAACAGGTTTCAGGTTTCTGCTTTAGGCCTGTGTACTATTATGTTCATATTTCACTTCCTTGGTGCAAAATAGTGATGCAATATATATATATATGTTGAATCTCACAGCTGTGTATGGAGTGTTATAATCACAGTTAGCTGCAGGGGCAATCTATGGACTCCACATTGCGTCAGTCACTAAAAAAAAGCAATTATTGGCTAAACTGTACCAAAACAGTAGACCCAGTTGTGGCTCTGTTGTAAACTGAGAGCCACAGGTCCCAGCCTTCATTTATCTAGCGGACGGGAGTAGGCTACACCTGATGTTGGGTGCCTATCCCAATGCCCCTGTGCCATTGTTTCAAGCAGCAGTGTGCATGCATGTGTTATATCATCTCTGGTGCATGGTGAGAATGTCCTGTAACACAACCACTTGCTACACACCACCACTGGCTACAGGCAGCGTTGTTACCAAGGGAACAGGCTTGATTGTTTCAGCTGGCCAAGCGCATGTTTCACATTTCAGCTGGGTGCGCCAGTAAGTTTGCAGTGATGATGTAACACATGCAGTGCACATGGCTGGCCAGAAACAATCACCAGCCCATCACCCGGGGTTTAAACGTTATAGGGACATATCGGCCGCCGTCGACATCGGCCCCCGGCCTCAAATGGACCATATCGGCCGCCAGCGCCCAGCGGGACGCATAGCGGCCGCCAGCTGCCATTGCCCACAGGCCTGTATTAACTCTCAAAAGTCAACCATATTGGCCGCGGAAAGATATAGGCTAACATATTGGCCGCTGCCTCCTCATTATACGTTTCATTGGATAATCTATAGTCTCTCTCTCTCTCTCTCTCTCATATTGTATATATAATGTATGTAAAATATATATATACACATACCTACATAAATACTAAAGCATTATAATAAAAATGTAAATAAATTAATAAACCAAATCACCGACTTATCTTCTAAATAAAGCGAATATAATAAATCAAGGCTTAACATGAATATATTTTATATAAAAATTAATGTATTTTGATATAAATTATATAAATTATATATATATATATATATATATATATATATAAACATACTAATTATGCAAGTATACATCGGGTTATCTTCCAGATAGATAATATTGAATAAAACGCCCTCCAGTGTGACTGCTGTGATGATTGGCAGCACCTCAAGTGAAATACAGGAGTGTCAGTTGTGGAATATGAAGAGGCGACCAGAGAAGGGTGGCTTGAATGGATGTGCCAGCCTTGCCGACAGATGGCGACATCGCCAGCCGAGAATTCCGCCGAAGGTGAAGAACAACAACCTGAACCTGTAGACGAGACCCCAGAGGAAGCAACTACTGCAGCCCCCCTAGATCTGCTTCAGACCGAACCTGTAGACGAGTCTCCAGAGGAAGCAGCTACTGCTGCCCCCATAGATCTGCTTCAGCCCGAACCTGTAGACGAGCCCCACGGAGGAAACAACCACTGCAGCCCTCACAGATCTGCATCAGCCCGAACCAGTGGAGGAAGCCCCGGAGGAAGCAGTTAATGCAGCCCCAGAGGAAACACATGCACAGGACGCCAGTCTGTACGCGGAAGACCTCGGTTCCTTCCACGAACCCTCAGCACTGGAAGAAAGGGACTTCCCCATTTGGTCAAGTTGCTGCACAAAGAGGCACAGGTTGTGAATATGACAGCCGAACTAGTGTCAAGGGAGCAAGTCTCCAGGATATTGTCACACAGAAGCTGTGACGTAAAGAGTCGACTCTTTGCTTTATGTAGAGAGTATGGGGATGGGGAGCAGAGTGCAACCTCTCTCTTGGCTGCAGGTAGCAGATTGGTTTGCCCAAAACCAAGTCTGCAACCCGCGGACGAGCCGCAGCAGCAAGAGGACCAGCAAGTGATCGCCTGAGCTATTGTTTTTCTTATTTTTTTTTAATCTTGTGAGATACATGTATAAATATTCGCTGTGATATCTTTTTTTTTCTCATGTGCTTTTATATTAGTTTTATGTAGAGGTGATGATGATGCGTATTAGTAAGTTGGTTTTAGTTAGCTAAATATATATATATATATAGCTTTCCTTGGATTTAAATGAGATTAATGTTTTCCATGTATATTGTTACATTTTTTTGTAAATATTCTTTGTAAATATTAGTACCAAGATTTTCTTTTGTTCACACATTTTAGTAAGATTTTATTGGGTTGGATTTTAGAGTAGAAGTATTGTGATATATTGTCTCGGCCCAAGACGTGTGATTCCGATCCGCTCTGCTCCTCTCCGTCAACAACGTCTTGGGAACGATCCTTAGGAAAACGCCTTGTAAGGTTCCAAATAGGAGACCCCTTTGGAATCGTATAATTGACATTTCAAGCGGTGTCAACATAAAATAATTACCTTTTTGTTGTCTCTGGATGTTTTTTAAAACATCTGCAAAGTATTGGCACCAAAATGTTGCTCAATAGCCCTACTTATCCATAATTTTGCCAAGAGCTGATGTGTTTACATAGAGAACAAGCCGCCATGATTACATTAAGTGACCCACAGTCCTTTGCAACGGGATTTAGACTGGGAACCCGCTCTGATCTTATCGCTGTTTGAACTGGAAAAAGCAGGCGATAATAGATGTCGGTGGCGGGTACCAGTCGATCAATGTCCGCTTATTACAAATTCCTGTATATTGTTATGTTTAAATCACCGCGGGCTTACAAGGATCGTCAGGGATTATATTTCATTAATATATTAAGGTAAGAACGTGGTAAAGTTGCCAGAAAGACCCATTTACTACCAAAGACACTAACGGATGCATTTTGGTGTGTATATTTAGTAGTTTTTTGGTGCCTTCTACCAGTGTCTACCATTTCACCATTTCAAGGCCTAACTGTACAGGCCATTCCCACAACTGTGATCGTATCACAGTTGTGGATCCGCAACAATGTGATATATATATATATATATATAAAGTTTATTGAGATGTTGCTGTGATGCTTTTATCATGCAGTAGTTTTGGTCACTGTTTGTAATGGTTATTGTCATTTCTGTTAATAAATGTGTATTTACTGTAATTTGTCGTTTTTCCGATTGGGAGTTTGTGTGTGTTTGAGGTGGAGTTGAAAACTTTTGCAAAATGCTCGTGGTCACACTGAATAAAATAAGCTTCAATTCATATAAAATATTGAATGAAAATTGATATGTACATATATATATACATATATGTACAGAGAGAGAGAGAGAGACTATAGATTATCCAAAGAAACGTATAATGAGGAAGCGGCGGCCGATATGGTAGCCTAGTTCTTTCCACGGCCGATATGGTTGACTTGACAGAGTTAATATGTATGGCGAGGAAATAACTTTGTTCAGTCAGACGATACATGCTCATGGTTGTACAAATGATGTCAAAACACACCTTGCATAATTTCCCTTCGAAAAGAAAATAAAAAAATAAATGTCTCAAGAGCCATGTGTTCTCCTTTACAAAACAAAATGCTATACATAGAAATAGTTAAAACATCACTAAAAACATGAAGTAGCATAGCTAATCAATCACTAGATACCATATTCTGTGTTGACAATAATTATTTCTGTATGCTTCTGATATTATTACATATATGACAAATCAGATTCTGATACAGAGAGAGATGGGACAAGGAAGTGATCTCCTTTACCCCCTGTTCTGATTGGGAGTTTGTGCGTGTTTGGTCACACTGAATAAAATAAGCTTCAATTCATATAAAATATTGAATGAAAATTGATATGTACATATATACATATATGTACAGAGAGAGAGAGAGAGAGAGACTATAGATTATCCAATGAAATGTATGATGAGGAAGCGGCGGCCGATATGGTAGCCTAGTTCTTTCCACGGCCGATATGGATGACTTGACAGAGTTAATACTGGCCTGTGGGCAATTGCAGCTGGCGGCCGATATTGCGTTCTGCTGGGCGCCGGCGGCGGATAGGGTTCATTTGAGGCCAGCGGCCAATATGTCCCTATACCGTTTAATCAGGCCAAATGTCCTTAAAATGGGTACATCTCAGTCACCTGCAAGCGCTCCTGTCCGCTAGTCCGCCACATAAGGACTCCATTTATCTGTGATATGGAGTCAGACCGTCTAGCGGTGAGAGTTCACCCTGCCGTACATGGAGGGACCTGTAACATGAATTATCACTGCTTGTTGTGCTACAGAGAAACAATCCTGCATTTTTATATAGAAATAAACTTTTTATGTATCAAATTAAATCTATATATCACCTTTATGTGTGCCTGTAAATGTTTTTTATCCTTTGAACTGCCGGGTTTCAGTTGTTGCATATGCCAACTGGACACGGCCGGAAAAGGAATCCCATGCAAATTAGGTGGGCAATCTATGCAAAAGATGAATTCAGGGGGGCTTTTCCTAGGAATGCCAGTGCAGTGCACTAGGATAGACCATATTTTCATAAGCATCCTTCCCATCATACATCGTGTGTTGTCAATGATGCTAATTTCCTATTGGTTGTTCCAACCGGAAAGCGCCATCGGCTAGACGGAGACGAAGCAATATCTGACTTCATCCAGAGTAAGTGCCCATACTTTATTAATGCTGATCATCCAGCAAAAGTTTTGGTCCCAACGGAGTCTAAGCATCTGTAACAATTTTAATATGTGGGGTTTGTTTGGTGTCCTCTCGCTTGACAAGGCATATACGTGTCTGAGGGTCTGTACGGATCCGTACAAACTTAGATAGTATAGACTCTCCCCGCCAGAGGCTGCAGCGCTTGTATTGTTTACTATATATATGTCAGCGCTGCAAGACTAAGGCAATCCTGTCCGCTAGATGAATGACCTGTGGCTCTGTGTTTACAACAGAGCCACAACTGGGTCTACCAAGACAGATGCTTGCCTGTAAGAAATGTCAACTCGTGACTACGACAACTTGTCAACTGGTTTCGAGCTGGAATGAATATTCTTCTATGTCTGTTTACAAATATTTAATTACTGGTTCTCAATTTGATTTCGATCAGTGCTTTGATATAAATAAATGGTGGTTCATGCTATTTACCTGCAGCCACAGGAAACGTGGTATTGCTCACAATCCGTTTTGTGAGCGCTCTAACGAGCACCTGTCTCAAGGGCGCAGCCATCTTGCCAAGACTACGTGATCGTTCGGCCCCGCTCCAACTCGGCCTATGGACGTAAAAACAGTCGGCCCAACCGACAAATAAAACCTCAGATTGTGCTTCAATTATTGGCGGGAAAAAGTGGAACGCATGCGGTTGTAGCGACGAACATGCACTTTTTTATAATGCACAGACTTCTTATGTTGAAATGGTAGGGTTTATTATAAATGCATAGGCTTTGGAGCGTTGGCATGGGGCATATTCTGCAAATGTTGCAAGTTTGAGGAAGCGTACGCGCAAGAAAGGGGTAAATGTGTTTGGGAGGGGTATCCCCCTCACATGGTTTGAAAAATAAAAAAAAAAAAAACCCATAAAATATGCATTTTCAGTGCAATATTTTGCTCAATTTCATATTTTAATTATATCGCTGTACCATCATAGTAAAATATTCAAATATTTAATATTGAATTTACAAAATCATGTATGCCATATTGATTATATTTATACCCTAATATAGTCTCCTTCAAATCTTAATTATACTTCGAACTCAGCTCCATTACTTGGTTTTTAATTTTACTCAATAGGGGCCTACCATATGCTTCAATTGTATGGTATGAAACACGTAACAAATATAGGCCTACTGAAAAGCAAAGGATATACAATTTTCAAACTTACATGAAGTTTAAGTTGTAATATTCAAATAAAGGTCAAACGGTCAAAAATAGATCAACGCGAACTCGATCTGTAACTGGTCATTATCTGACCCACACACCAAAAATCAGGCCAGTATTGCAAAAAAAAAGTCCGTTCATGTGCATTTTTAATGAAAATTTATATTTTTCATGAATTTTTCTATGTTCAGGAGCTGTAAAACGGTCAGAAGGAGGTCAACCGGAACGAAACGCGAACTTGATCTGTAACTGGTCATTATCTGCCCACACACCAAAAATCAGGCCAATATCTGTAGGCATTGCGAAAAAAAGTCCGTACAACTGTTTGATTTCGGAATGACGGAGGACGGAATGACGGACATGGGAACTATATGCATAAAATTATGCATAAAAAATGATCATCTTTATCAACCCTAGCTTGGCTGTCCTCATAATTAAAAAGATATAATATTTTGAATTCTATATCATAGAGACTGAATCTGTTCCTTAGTGGTGCGGACAAATATGGACACATTTTGGGAGCAGCCCCCCCCCCCCCCCTTGATCTGTCATTACGATCTCTCATTTTATCTGTTTCTTCTCCATAAAATCCATTGATTAATTGTCGTTTTTCATCTTCCTTTTTTATTCACTTACACAAAGTAGGCCTATATTAAGTTAATAATTTTATTACATGTACTTCCTCATTCATTAGTTAGACATTAAAGTAAATTTAAGTTGAGGAATAGAAAATCCTCATATTTTTCTGTCGGAAAAGGTGCCTCAAAATGTCCTGTTTACATTTAATATTTAAAATAATTTCTGAATATGACATACTCTCCCCATGTACTTGTCATTAAGTTAAATAAAAACAAATATAATTTCAGAGTCTGAAATATATTACGCAATCATATACATAATAATAATAATAATAATAATTATTATTTATATATTAATATATATATATATATATATATAAATTAAATTAACAAAATAATAAATGCACAGTTTAAGAGTCTTGTTTTCAAAACACCCATCAATCGCCATCCACTGGCCAAGACGAAATTTTAAGCTAAAGTGATAACTTTACAGTAGTGGATCCAGAAATTCGAGAACAGTTGGGCGCTAATATGAGTAAACTGTTTGAGGGAATTAAGAATAAAGTTTTTAAATTGTGCATACATTTGTATATATATATATATATATATATATATATATATATATATATATATATATATATATATATATATATATATTGTTACGGAACCTAATATAAACAGATCACGTATGCATGATGAACACAAATGTTGTAATGGAGATAAAAAACAAATCAGATTCTGTAACACTAGGCAGCGTGAAATGTCTAGGAGAATGAATCAATACAATTATACAGTAAAACAGCGTTATAGCAACAATTCAGTACAATTACACAGAAAGATAATGGTACAGTACCTTGATTCCAATACAGTCACCACGATAAGTCCTTTAAATGTAAACTCTCGGAGAATGACACTCCTGTGGAAAGTTCTTGCAACAACCCAGAAAATAAACTGAAGTCCAAATGTATAAAATCCAGGAGGAAGTCTGTGAAAATGCATAATTCCCGCATTCGTTGGATAAGGTCTTAGAATCTGACACACGCTTCTGCGTCCGCTGGAATCTGCTCTGCTGTCTGCCCTCTGGTTCTGAAAAACAGCCTCTTTATATACCTTTACACCCCAAGCCGGGAATTTTCCACTTCTCGAACAGTCTATAAGGTCCTGCACAACACGCGTTTCAGGAATTCTCTAGAAATACATTGCCGTGTGTCTCTACACACCAGGATCATCACGTGACCCACGACCAGGCGTGAAAGCCCAAGGCTCACATGACAACGAGAGTCCAACCAGCACGGATTAAACATAAAATGCAACACGCGGCCAGACACAACCGCCACAACAGGAGCTACGCCCGTGTCACACAATAAAAAGAGCACTTGTTTTAAAATCTGGTCTGGACTGATTTTAAACTGGGCTGGCCCAGATTAGAATTTTGATCTGGGCCAGTCAAGATTACAATCCTGTGGTGGACTGATTTTAAACTGGGCCTACCCAGGTCAGAATCCTAATCTAATCTTAGGCAAGCTTGATTTTTATCATCTTAAATCAGTTAAACAGTTAACATTTATTCCAAATACACTATTTTGAAGGGCACAGAACACCTAATGAACAAGATCATTTAAAATATTTTAGTGAGGAAAAAGCTAATGAACAAATGTAATATGCTTCATTGGTTTCATCTTTTGTGCAACATGCAAGTTCACATCAACTACACCTAAACCAACTACCATAATTAATTTCAGTTTAGAATATACGTCAGTTCTGAGACATCTACTTGACTTAATATAACAATTTTCAACTTAACTGAGATAATTATCTGTTCTGAATATCAAAATTACATGTGTAATATATAAAAATATATACATGCATAATTAAATACCAGCTTTACTCATTTATAAGTGAACAAAAGTAATTTATCAGTCTTGATGCTCATTTGGGTGAGCAGCATGACATTGTGCCCTAACATAGGGCTAGGGAGAGGTTTGTGATACCATTACTGTAATTTTCAATAGCAGAAAATCCACAGCTGAGAAAATGTAATGATTGCTGTCATTTGACAGTCTCAAAAATAGAGGTGAACATGCATGAGAATTGGATTTAGAATTTTATAAAGCTATTCTAATAACTGATAACTAATCTAAATTGAAGATAGTTAAATGCTGCAATACAAATATTCTCTGCGTTCAATAGTTAAAATGCTGAGTTGGTGAATATTGTTCCCACTGAACTATCTAAATTCATTATGATCTTGTTAATAATTTACATAACTTAGCAAATATCAGCCTAATTTATGTACACTAGATATATATTTTTCTGTTTGCTAAATTTCAGTCACATAATTTCAATGACTTGAGTTAAGGTATCTTAATAGATGTTTCAGGGCCTTCTTTCCTTCATATGTAGTACATTTTAAGATCTAGGTCAAATGTTACAATATGTGCAAATTTTTTTAATGGGCGACTTGGGGGGGGGGGGGGGGGGATCACAGACCGTAAACCCCAACTTATGAAAAATGATAAATAACTTTAAATAACAACTAAAATTTGAATTTACAGGTCTTTGATCACAAGCTCAAAATTAAGTAACATATATATTAATACTTATTGATTAAATTTTGTTTTAGTTTGTTGGATTAATGCACATGTTCTGCAAGCTATATTTGTAGTTTCTAGCTGTAAAATACCAATGTTTAACATGATAATTTTATAATTATATTTTAGACATTTCACATAAGAGATACAATTACAAAATAAATATGACAGGAGTCCAAACCATGATATTTTCATAGAATATGAAATAAATTCATAAAATATTGATTATTATGGACTTAAAATGTTTTACAAATTCTTTGAATTGATTAAAGACCCGCTAGGTAAATTGAGTGTAATTGAAGCCAGCCTTGGAGTAGATTAGGATTCTGATCTGGGCTGGCTCAGTTTAAAATCAGTCCACCACAGGATTGTAAACTTGACCGGTCCAGATCAAAATCCTAATCTGGGCTGGCCCAGTATAAAATCAGTCCAAACCAGATTTAAATCCTGAAGTCTTCACCAAAGGATTGTAATCTGGACCAGCCCAGATAAAAATTTTAATCTGGGCTGGCCCAGTTTAAAACTGGTCTGGCCCAGATTAGAATTTTGATCTGGGCCGGTCCAAATTCTAATCTGGGCCTCGACATATATATTCTACTTGATATATTTTCAGCCTATGAAAAATATAAATATATATTCGTTTTGTTATTTCACCTGGAAGTGCATAAAATCTGGAGTAATGTTTTCTTATTAATTACAGGTTTATTACAGCTACAGGGGAAAGGTTAATGTTTAAATATTAATTGTTAAGAGGAAATTTGTTGGAACCTTTCACAAAGAATATGAGGAATTTTTGTTCCTCAGCTACTGTTCTCTTAAATGTCTTTGCATAACGTAGTCAAACTTAAGACAGTGGGGATTTCGTGTGGCCGGCTTTAATATTTATATTTCTTCAAAATTAGAAATGCATTTAACTGGCTTCTGTGGTCTAGTCAGCGCACCAGGCTCAACAGAGGGCAGATCGCGAGTTCGAGTATCAGTCGAGGAGCCCTGAAATTTTTCACGGTCGCCCACAACACAAGCTGTGCTCTGCAGGCAAACTGGAGGCTGTGCCTCACTTACAGTCTTTACAGGCGAATGGGGGTGGGGGGGGGGGGGGGATAAGTTATCCATTCTGCAAACCAAGAAATTTACAACTACTATGATAACTAAACCAACAACCTGAATCAAAATCTTAACAAATTGGAAGATGAGTTTTTTTAAAACCTCTGAAAACAAAATAAAATATTCAGGACAGGATAGACTATAGATAACATATACATTCATAAACCATCGAAAAACCAAAATCACCATAATAGTATTAGCTCAGCAATCACATTTTACCTCAGGCCAAGTATTTTAGTAAATAAAGGCTTGGGTAATGGTCTGATGTCACTTATGATGTCAGTCTCAGCCTGCTGAATAGAGATTCTAAGAAAAATATTTTTTTTGTAATTTTGGTTAAATTTTGGTTCCAGAAAAACTCTTCAAATAGCATAAATTAATTATAAGCAACATATTAAAAAATGGTCTTTTTAGAGGATTTTAATTGTTAACTATATTAACTTGTCACTGATTGGTCTACACAAAGTTGCACTACATATAAACGATTGTATATCAAATTTATGTTAGAATACCAAGAACAGTGATGGATAACTTGATTTTAAGAGGAAGTAAAATTTGAATTTGAACCCTATGTACTAATAATATTTGATTTATACTATATTTAAAACAAATATTACAATTTAAATATATAACATTACATATAAGGGATATAACTGCATTTAAAGAATGCATTTTGCAAAATTCATTTTATATTTTATAAACATTATTATTTATATTAGGTTCATGTTGAAAGACCTATTTTCTGTTTGCAATATATATATATATATATATATGTATAAATCAGGTTGATACTTCTGATGAACGTGCACTAGGAATAGGATGCTCAACTGAAGAAGGCAGTTTTCTCCAAGTGAACTGAAACTGACATGCAGGTGTAGATACGGCACTGAGTGAACTCTTGACCTGTACCTGGCTGAACTGACTGAACCCCTGACCTGTTGCCTAATCTTATACAGTTGGCAGCCTGCCAAATATATAACTAGATACAGACTGAAATCTTGCCTAGTTGCCAAAACTGAAATTGTTGCAAGTCAGTCAAGCTATTCATAGATACAGACAAAATCGTGGCCTTTAGTCAAATTTGTTTACACATACTGAATGATTCTGGCTACAAGGCTTTTTCATGCTGACATACTCATAAAATATTTCTATAAAAATGTTAAGAATAATAACAGATGCCTATTGAAGGCAAAATTAGAATACGGATATATTTTATTCATATATTTATCTTACACATATGAAGGTTATGAACACCAATTATTAATGTTGCCTGTACACCTCTGCTAATATACCCACAGAACTCCATTTGATACTACAATAAATCTACTAGTTTTTTTACCAAAGAATCTCACAGTCCTTTCATTCTTAAAGGTCGAATAACTTTTATCGTGGAATCGGCGTTGTAAAAAATGGATATAAACAAATCACCCTGCACCCTGAAATCGGCGTTGTAAAAAAATGGATATAAACAAATCACCCTGCACCCTGGAATCGGCGTTGTAAACAAATGGATATAAACAAATCACCCTGCACCCCGGAATCGGCGTTGTAAACAAATGGATATAAACAAATCACCCTGCACCCTGGAATCGGCATTGTAAATGAATGGATATAAACAAATCACCCTGCACCCTGGAATCGGCGTTGTAAACAAATGGATATAAACAAATCACCCTGCACCGTGGAATCGGCGTTGTAAACAAATGGATATAAACAAATCACCCTGCACCCTGGAATCGGCGTTGTAAACAAATGGATATAAACAAATCACCCTGCACCGTGGAATCGGCGTTGTAAACAAATGGATATAAACAAATCACCCTGCACCGTGGTATCGGCGTTGTAAACAAATGGATATAATCATATTCACCCTGCACCGTGGTATCGGCGTTGTAAACAAATGGGTAAAAAAATATTCACCCTGCACCGCGGAATCGGCGTTGTAAACAAATGGATGTAAACAAATCACCCTGCACCGCGGAATCGGCGTTGTAAACAAATGAATGTAAACAAACCACCCTGCACCGTGGAATCTGCGTTGTATACAAATGGATATAAACATGTTCACCCTGCACCTTGGATTCGGCGTTGTAAACAAATGGACATAAACAAATCCCCCTGCACCGCGGAATCGGCGTTGTAAACAAATGGATATAAACTAATCACCCTGCACCGCGGAATCGGCGTTTTAAACAAATGGATATAAACAAATCACCCTGCACCATGGAATCGGCGTTGCAAACAAATGGATATAAACAAATCACCCTGCACCCCGGAATCGGCGTTGTAAACAAATGGATATAAACAAATCACCCTGCACCGCGGAATCGGCGTTTTCTTGCCTACTTTTTACAAAATATTCAAGGGATTATATTATGTTATCAAAAGTCCGATATCGGAGCAGGCCCCTTTAATTAAACAAAATAAGAAATACAAAGATCCTGTATAATTAGCCCTATAAAGGAAATAATTATGCAATGAAATGTTTCTAGATTAATATACATTTTCAGGTCTTGGTAAAACTCCTGATGGAATCAGTTTAATTGCAGTGGGGATAAGTGTGCTTACTCATGGCATGGATAAATTTAACAAAGCTTAAATATTCACTTTAATTAACTTGCAGGGAATTTAGATAAATTTTTTTGCGAATATTCGTTTGAAACAATAAGAAACAGAATATTTTATGACTGATGAAGAATGGAAAATTTATTAGTGTGTATGATATAAATGCAAGTATTCTTCCAGCTATATTTTAAGTTAAATAGGTTTATATAGGTTTAATTTCATAAATGATATTTAGGTAGCATCGCTGGCAAAATCCCCTTAAATAAAAATCAGCGAAAAAGTCATTCAAAATTAATATTAGATCCATGGAGTATATTAATCTTAACTACATAACAATTTCTCAGAATCGGTTTTTGTTTTCCCTCTTCTATGTTTAGTCCTACCGAGAATCGAGGCATTATAACCATGCAATATATACTAATACGATTGATTCAGTAAGCTAAATAGTCAACATTCTAGGGTTACGTATAATTTATTTATTTATATTTATTTATATTCTCGCACCTACGATATACTATCCCTTATACTAAGGACAAACTATCTTGATCGTTTGACATACTTTACCGCACGTACGACATATGTTACCTCGTTCAAGACATAAATCCGGACATGAGTTGTGCAAGCCCCTGATTTGTTATTTTGAACAAAATGGCCGATTTCGAGGAGATCGTTTTGGAGTGATCCTTGAAGTTTTCAGTTTGAGCTTAGTTATTCGAAAATTTTGCAAAGTCTACACACTGATGGCTTCTAAATTAGTCTCAGGTAGATATTGACAAAACCGGGACTTTATCACCGTAAGCATTTTTCTGATTCACTTGCTGTCGGCCTTTTCCTGACCAATGAAATCGAGAATATTGGATCCCTGCATGGAAGTAAACTAATACACCTACGGTGTCTTCAAGAGGGCCTTGCTGTAACCCAGGAAAAAATCAGAATTTTGATATATAATTGACCCAATTTAAATAATGAACAAACTCAGGAGATAGGCGCATCGCAATTCGGAACCCGATTTTCTGTGGTATTTTGACCTCATAATAAATTGGCTGAATGTACTGTCCAAAAAGGATAATGACTGATCTAATTACTGAAATATTGAAAACATAGTTCTAGACACAGTTCTAGATGAACTCATTCCAAGACCTTAAGGACACTGATCGATTCACTGGCGACTTCTTAAAGTTAATCCAGGTTTGCTCCATGGGAATGGTTCAGGGAAGGGAATTACAAATAATTGGTCAAAATTACGCTCTTTACACAGCGCTTTAACTATAGGCCTACTTCCTATATCGTAAGCGCTGTTTGTTATGACCTCGAATCCTGAATTGCAACACCAGAGGGGAGCACTGTATTTTTGTCCAATCAGATGAGACCTTGTGCTGGAAGACTGAGCCAAGCGAGGAATACACGGAGGAAATCATGTTCATTTCGCCCAGGTTACCGTCTGAGGCTCAGAAAGAATTGCCCCAGACGTGGTTTGCTTAGGGCCTTGGGCACATGGGATGCCCGGCCGGTGAGCTGTAATTCAAGCAAAACATAACAACAAAGGCTGCAGACAACAGATACATGTCTACGCTAACACAGTCATAATGTCATAATGGAAGCGCTCGATGATGCGAGAATACAGAGGGAGCAATTAAAATTCGACCGTAAACTGATATTAAGCGCGGCTTGAAGCGCAGCTATGTGCGGAGCCAGGATGCCTGTCGAGTGTTTTTTTATTGGTATCTGGTTGGCTGCTTATCATATCATACGCACGTTTCTTTCAGCGGACAACGAACCGCCATCTGGTGTCTAAATATATCATAAACGGTCAAAGCTGGCAGCGTGAAAATCAGTTGCTTCTTTAGAAGCGCAAGATTTCCGCTGCCTCGGTAGCGTAGGTCAAAATATGTCCAAACAATTTATTGTTTAGAATAACCAACTCATTTTGGTTGGAATCAAACAACAGGTATTGGTTAAATCAACCAACACAACTGATCATTTAAACCAACAAAATTGGTCAGTTTGACCAAAACAATTTGGTTATTCTCAACCAATGTACTTTGGTTGAGGTCAACCAAAACAAACTGGTTACATAAGATGGTCACATGAACCAATTCCAGATGGTCAGACTAGTACACTCATTTATGTGTGCACAGCTACTTTCGGCCACTGTTCAATTGTTTTATACTTTAGATTAGTTAGACGTCTTCCTGTAAGTCTTTCTTCAGCTTCTGGTTGCTTTGTTGTGGGTTTCAAGGGAGAAACACGAAATCCGCCCGATGTAGGAATCGAACCTGTGACCGCTCGCATACTAATCAGACGTTTTGCCCCTCAGCCAGTAAAGCTTGCATCACTATCAATTGATTTGGAGCAGTTTTGTGGCTGATGTTAAAACTGACCAATCGGTTTTGTCAGTGCTTGACCAATCAGTTGGTAAAATAACCAACATGGTGGTAAAATGAACAAAGGTTTAGCTCCACCAAGAAAATTGGTTAAATATATGCAACTAAACGGTCGACCATAAAAATTGGTCAAAAAGACCAATGAGTTTGGTTACAAGTTGGTTGAAAATACCAATGTGTGGTTTAATCTACCAATATCATCTCAACCAACCAAACTGGTCATATATGTGTGCTTAAGTAACCAATATTTTGGAAATCAATTGACCAATATATTGGTTAAACCTACATACAGTATTTATTTATTCAGTTAACCAATAAAAATTGGTCAGAACAACCAACTGGATTGATTAGTACTTTTAACAATGCACTAGTTAAATGAACGATATCTTGGTTAAAACAACCAACATTGAGTGTACATTACACAACTAGTTGGCTATCTTGTGTGTTCTTATATGTAAGTGCGCATATAGCAATGAACTCTTTAAAATACCTAGATATGGATATATGTTTTTATAAATTATTAAACCGGATGATATAGCGAATTTAACCAAATTTGTGTGAATGTTGTACATATTATCGTCATAACATGCATTCATATTAAAATATATAAGGCATTTAAGTTGTATTTGCAATAATTACTTGATGGGAATGTATTTTGTATGGTTTAAATAATATTCTATTATATTAGAATTGATAATCCTAATTCCTAATCGACTCTGCTTTTATTTCAGATTTAAAATGACCAATGTTCCTGATTGACTAAAATTTATAATAAAAATCATTATTATTTACTAATAAATGGTATCAGAAAAGTTTTTTTTTTATTTTAAAGGCAAAAGATATTGCTAAACATATGAAAAATAAATGTGTCAATACTATAATAATGATATTAATGAATTTAATGAATTTAATAATTGTGTATGCATATTATTATAAAATATGCCGTCCATGCATGTGAACGTTGACGCTTGTAGCAACTAGATATCATTGGGCGACTGTCCTTATACAGCTTCGGAGAAAACGTATCGCAGGATCGTAGGATTGATTTAACAGTTGTATTTTCAAGGGCGTATTCCATAGTGCATGAACAACCTTCTGGTTTAGTTGACGCCCCCGTTTAACCAATTGGTCTAATCCCATGCTTGTCGAGGCTGCATCGTGTTACTTCATGCGACATGACGAGATTGATCCCCCCCCCCACACACACACACACTAATCTGCGTTCAGTAAATTTATGTACCACAAACAGGGGACGCCGTCATATTAAGGACCGCCATATGCTTTTATATGCACTGAAGAGAGAGTACTACTCTGCATGTAAAGGTTGGTTGTAGGCCATTGTAATAGTCGCACGTTTTCATGGGTTGCGCGACATGTCGCAGAAGAAGGAACATGATTCTTTTTCCTGCGACTTGTCTCGAGACATCAGACCAAGTGTCGGGGAAAAGCCAACGAATATATAACGACTGGTCATGTTATCCTGTGATAATGTAAAGCTGGCCATACACGAGGCGACATGTCACGCGACATGTCACAGACGCGAATGTTCTGCGACATGTTGCTCAACATGAACAGTCCATACACACAGCGACATGTTCAGCAACATGTCCTGCAAAAATAAGATAAAAACTACATGCATCAAACATATCTTCCAGGTTTCAACCAAATAACATTATTTATATTTATCAATATATATATAAGTGCAAGTGACGAAAAATGTATACTGTCAAGGACATATTCCGTCTTGTTTCTCTTTATTAATATAGACATATAAGAAAAATAGGTATATGGGTTTTCTGGGATAGCTATACACAACTTCTTCTGAGTTTCCTGTTGACCGCGCAAACACATGGCATTCTAATAAGACACAGTGAAACCATGGACGGTAACATTATCACAGGATAACATGACCAGTCGTTATATATTCGTTGGCTTTTCCCAACACTGGGCCTGATGTCGCGCGACAATTCGCAGGAAAAAGAAACATATTCCATCTTCTGCGACATGTCGCACAACCCATGAAAACGTGCGATTAAGAAAATCTGTGACGGTGAACGTACACTGTCTGCTATATCAATATTAAAAGTGTAATTTCAACGAGAAAAAGCGTTTTTGACGTTTTATTTACGACAATTGAAGCCCTGCTAGTTTATTCGCATTATGGTTCAAGAGACCCTTGTCAATATATTCAGTTGTACATCATTTTAAATGCAAGGGAGGGAAACAAGGGAACAAATAGTTATACAATGCCAGACGACGTGTTTCATCGGGGGAGTGCTCATACCGCTCCTCATGATTCAGAAAGGCTGTCTTTGTGTTCAGTTCATATTTGTTTGTTATTACAATGATAAATCCCATGATAATCAAATCCACTTGCTTGGTCGCTATCTAATCCTTCTACACTGTATTTGATAACCTAATGTGATTGTATGGTTTGTAGTCCCCCCCCCCTTCTCTCGGTTGCAGCGAGTCCTACATCACAGAACAAATGTTTAAGACAGGTTCACTTACACCTGGTAGTTGTTCTTCTGTGCCGGCACAAAACTTACATCAAAGCTAACCGGCTTCTGTGGCTCAGGTTTAGAGCGCAAGACTCAAAGCATGGAGATTGTGAGTTCAAATCACAGACCAGGCGGTGAGGTTTTTCACGGTCGGCCCCCACCCAGGGTGCATGAGCGCTCTTCAGGCTTAATGGAAAGACTGTGCCCCACAGCCGTGTATCACTCACATATGAGTGCGTCTTTGGGGGGGGGGGAGGGGGGGGGGGGGGGGTCCTCGGTGTTATGACCCAGCAATGGGGATGATTACACACCCCAGGACCCGCAGGTGCGGTAGACACCGGGGCTGGGTGACATCAGGATACAAAATAAAAAAAATGATAGGAAGCGAGTGTTACCGCCCTGTCAAGTAGTCCCAAACCGCAATGGAAACTCTGCAGATGTACATACTTAATTAGGTTTAGAATTAAATAAGTCAGCATTAAAAGATGGAGGCGGTTACCTCCACAAAAAAAAAAAACTTACATCAAAGCTAGGTATGTACTTACACAGCGGTATGTGGGTAGATATGTTTCTCTGGTGATTTCCATGGTGACAAAGTGTTTGTTTTATCGATCTCGCAGAAACAACTGGCGGACAGAAAAAATAATCTTTATGTAATCGGCCGTCAGCATTAAATTCTGTCCATGGAAACATATCAGTTCAATACAAGGTTATTATAGTCGTCATTCAAATGAATATAAATTTCCAGCAATTTATGATATTTATACCAGTTTTCACATTATAACCTGAAGTCTATTCACAACGGGGCCACAGACGCGGGCACTATAGAAAGTCAATAATGCTGTTTTTGTATTGATATCCGACCACTGAAAACAGTATCGGCATAAGCAAAGTGTGCTTTTTTTGTGTTTATTGCCAATTATCTTCATGTTATTTTGGTGAAGAAAACACTGCTTACTTCTCTTCATTTGTACATCACAAGGAGACACTCATGCAAATTCCATTCCATTCCTATCAATTATATGTACTAATTTTATATGTACATTCATTTGTAGAAAGGTTTAAATCCGCTTAATATAATACATTACTGATTCAGAGTACTGGTTTACACTAACATGGTTATAACAAAAGGTTCTTGCACCTCTGATTTTGTTATAGTTTGAAATATATCAAATATCAGTACTATCTTATATGTTCACAGTTTTTCACTTTCACAGAAATAAATCAACATGTGATACGACTTGAGTAGTGGTAAGGGGAATGAGGTTTGTTTTTTTTTAGTTTTAGTATTGAGAATGATGTTTGGTTTTTGGAGTGGTTGTAATGGGAATGATGTTTGGTGTTTGGAGTGGTTGTAATGGAATGATTTTTTTTTTCTTGAGTGGTGGTACTGGGAATGCTGTTTGGTTTGTGGAGTGGTTGTAATGGGAATGATGAATTTTTTTATTGGTGGTTTGTGAAATGATGTTTGTTTTTTTGAGTGTTGGTAATAGGAATGATTTTTTATTGATTATCTTCTTCCTGATTGTGTCCCTAACAAGAAAGAGTGGTTGTAATGTTCTAATGGTATATTGATTGTGAACCTGGGTAGATTCTTTAATTATTTATGGAATTGAAGAAATTAAAAAAAAAAAATAAATAAAATAATTGGTTTTGTTCATCAACATTACATTTTGTTACTCGATATTAATGCGTCATGGAACTATAAGATACAAAATAAACCTTTTTTTCCGATCGATAAAGCATTGTTAGATATAAAGAAGTGCCCGATAACTTTAACAAAAGATAACTTTACGGGTGTGTAGATAGACAAGGTGATCAAGGAAGGCCAAACATCTGATAAATTACATGTGCCATTATATTAAAAGTTGATTTAGCAGTTTTATTTTTTTTTCAGAAACCATTGTGTTTATATTTGAATCGAAAAGAGTATTATTACTGAACATCAACCAGAAAAGACCATGCAAAGCAATACCAGTTCAGCGAAATCCAAGATACATTTACCATTTTAAATAGAAGTAGATCTGATAATAAGTTGATATGATGTTGCATGGGAAAGTTTAATGACACACGGACAAACAGCAGAATGGAAAATTGATGAAGCTTACCACTATATACAAACATTCGTTGCGACGCTTAGGGTCCATTTACTTTATATATGTATACGGTTACATCGATTTTCCAAGCTGTACATACCAAAACAGTACAACTTACGAGTAAAATACGAGGTAAATTATACACACGACATCATATATATACAGTTATGTAGGGAAGAGAGCGAACAAATCACTTTTTGCTTCATCTATTATCTATAAACACGTGCATATTCTGTGAAGATGTGAACAATTTAAAACATACTATCATCAAACTGTCTTTATCACATCACGTCATGTCACGGACATTTTGCGTGGCGTGGTTGAACAGTTCGGAATACCCAAAGGTAAGTGTGATATTTCAAACTTCAAGAAAATAATTCAAGATAACCCAAAGAGCGTCACTACAAGATAGAGTTAATTTATAGTTCCTGCCAATTTAATTTAATCCCCTGACGTATTTTGAAGTATGATATCCATTATAGGATATCCATGATATCCCCTGACATAATGATGTTCAGCACGAGGGCCATGATATCCCCTGACATAATGATGTTTAGCACAACGAGGGCCATGATATTCCTTGACATAATGCTATTCAGCGCTATGAGGGCCATGACATCCCGTGACATAATGATGCTCAGCACAACGAGGGCCATGATATCCCTTTACATAATGATGTTCAGCACAACGAGGGCCATGATATCCCCTGGCATAATGATGTTCAGCACAACGAGGGCAATGATATCCAATGAAATAATGCTGTTCAGCACAGCAAGGGCCATGATATTCCTCTGAAATAATGATGTTCAGCTCAAAGAGGGCCATGATATTCCCTGACATAATGCTGTTCAGCTCAACGAGGGCCATGATAACCCTTGACATAATGCTGTTCAGCAAAACGAGGGCCATGATATTCCTTGACATAATGCTGTTCGGCACAACGAGGGCCATGATATCCCCTGCCATAAAGCTGTTCGGCACAACGAGGGCCATGATATCCCCTGACATAATGATGCTCAGTACAACGAGGGCCATGATATACCCTGACATAATGCTGTTCAGCACACGAAGGGCATGTTCTAAGGTTTTAACTATACATGATTAAATAAACTTGACAACGGTTACATAAAGGGACCCTCCAATAGGCATAATCTGGGCTCATTTCTCCGTTATATATGGAGTATATAAAACTAGGGGTAACTATGGTCCCCAAAATTTGTAAAGCCCGAAGATACAAGGTTGGCAAAAGTAACCAACGTATCAGATTTAACGGACAGTATTTTCTTTGTGCCCTGTCTGGCCTCACAACTGTATACGGAGTTTATTTAGAGCCCCGTCTGACTGAAACATGCCCCCTCACTGGGCTAATTAATATTTCGACCACTGGTCTACTAATACAGCGAGATTCACTCGCACACTGTATCATCATCTGATCAGTGTTTAGACGTATATGCTTTACCCTCAGGTAAGCTTTCCATAAACAGTATTTATTCTGTGCCCTGTTTGGCCTCAAAATCTAGGCGGTGTTTTAAGCCCCGCTCGGCCGAAATATGCCTCTCACTGGGCTAAAATACGAACTACAACTGACCAAGTAATAATAATCAGGTAACAGCGAGATTTCTCGCTAAATGTAAGATCACCTTATATTATTACAGGTGAACTTGAGCATAGTAATACATGAATTAATACTACCAGATAATTCAACGATTGCACAGTAGTTTTAATCAGTCAAAGAAAGTCTACCTGTAATATACAACACCTATATGACTTATTTAGGTAAAATGGGAAGCATTGCTGCCCAAGAATTTATTAAATCAGAGTTGTTTATTACCTTACAAGTATCTGTAAATATAACATTCAAATTAGATATCAGGGTTAGTTACCTATTTATTAGTTTATTTGGATAATGAGAATTTCTTTCTTTCTTTCATCTTTTTCTAGCATTTACAGTTTACTGTTTATATTTTTATACATCATTATTTTATTATCAGCAATATCATCATTCTGATTATTATCATTATTTTTTCTTTTTTATTTAGCTGTGTAGATACAGATTATTTGTAATGGCTAACTTAGTTTGTAGTAATCAGATTTATACCACATCGTTAATATTACGCAACTCGAATCCGTATTCGTATTTTAGTGACAAAAATGTTCTACCCAACCAGCAATGTATATGTGGTTTGTTATTTATATCAAATATCATTACTCTCAATGGAATATAGAGTGGACATGAACTTAAGTCAGCTTATTTATTAATTTTTTTCGTGTATTTATTCAACTTATTTAGTATTTTGGTTTGTTGCTCACCTATTGATATTATTGATAGGATTTCACTGAAATTAACCTAAATAAACAAGTTAAGCCTCTGAATAAGCGATGCCAGTTTAACTGGTCTGTTAAGTACACACTCTGGTCTAATTTATTTATTTTACTCCCGATACTTGAGAGAGACAAATTTGTGCTGTTTGATGTTGTAGCTATAGGTTTAGATGTGATGACAGGTTCAATCGTATGCAAGTGGCGCCACCATACCAGATAAAAAATACTCTAGGTGAAAGGTGGTACCCTGCCAAAATCGAGAACTATCAAGGCAATGCAGCCATGCCAGACACAAAAATCACTGGGCAAAAATTTTTTCCATGCCGGAAAACATCCCTTAAAAAGCGACTGAAAACTTTGCCAGCACAAAACACTGCATAAGAAGGGACAACCACACCGGGTACCACCCAAGGCAACTGGTATATATTTTATGCCCTTGTATGCCAAACTAAAAAAAAAACTCAATCAGGAAAAGCACATACTATGCCTGGATAAGAACCATAGAAAGCGACTAGTAAAACTCTCAAAGTTGAGGCAGAATAAATGGTACTATGCCAGATACTGAGATCTAGGCAAATAGAATACCAATTACGAACCTTCCAGGTGTGTCAGACATGTTACATCCAGCCTATAGGTAGTTAATTTCACCAGAGAAATTCAAAGTTGTATACTCATGCATATCTAGTCCAGCAGTATGTGCAGCAGAATAAAATGCTTTTAATTAAATTTGAAGTATAATACTATTTATTTGTACATTTGTCTAATTTTGTAGAGATATGTGTTAAACACTATAATTTGAATGAAATAGGTTTGTAAAAATTTTATTTTAGAATAAAATGTTATAATTTAAATGTAATAAAAGAGTACTGTTTTGTGAAAAGTTTAAATAACTTTGAGTTAATAGTCTACATTTCTATTAAAATTAAATGCAAAAAATCCAAAATCAACAAATGAATTTAGTCAAAGTGTAAATCAAAATATGCATGAGCATGCCTCAGAGGTAATCCTCTGAGAATTACTAAATTTCTATTAAAAAGATTGATCTAAATTATTAAGTACGAATCCTTTTAATTGATTATATGTTAAACATCGGAATTAAACATTAATTATAGCAAGTAATTATAAGATTACCTAAAGGCATCAATTTGGTATGTAAGAGGGACCCACAGAACAATAGGCCCAACTAATAAAGCAATATTGACTTCACATATCATAAGTATAATCATTAATATTAATATGATTATTTAGGGCAAGGTAAAAAAACTGAAGACTACATGT
This sequence comes from Sipunculus nudus, assembly GCA_026874595.1. Lineage (NCBI taxonomy): Eukaryota > Metazoa > Annelida > Sipuncula > Golfingiida > Sipunculidae > Sipunculus > Sipunculus nudus. The sequence goes on along the minus strand of CM049311.1, from coordinate 83,681,215 downwards.
TTGATATACAAGGAGATGACAAGGTGTATAATCTGCTTAACACAAGTACCTGCGGGTGGTGTTAAGATAATCTGTGCTGGTCTGTTTAAAATATCAGCCTCATGGGATGTTATATAACCTTATATGGGACACAGGGGTTAAATCACGGATTAAGTCAGGGATAAAGGGGTCGGTGTCCGGTTTGTTTTAAAGTCTAACTGGGAGATAAATAAGATGACAGGTAAGTCCTGTGACAATTGATAACTCTAACACCTGCATGGGGGTGATGGGTGTTCAGCCCTTTGTGATGCAATAGCCTTTGGGCATGGCCTTTTGGCTACGCCATTAATATTAGACCCCAAATCTAAACCCCAGCTTTATCAGAACTGTAAGGACCAGAAACACAGCTGTTATCATGCAATAACCTGTGACCCTCGTGACATTTGGTCAGACGTGTAAAGAACAAGTCGTGACGCGACCATGTGCTGTCCCAAGTGCATTCTGGGAAACCCTTTATTTCTTAGTATACATCTCTTCATAGAAGGGGCAGCACCTTACGTTTAACAAGTCATCATACATTACATGCCCCTTTACAAACAAATAGCTATTAATCTCTTAAATCTCTACTATAATCTCTATCATCTGAATATTGATATACACAGAACGGAATCTTCCTTGTTTAGCTTTTCTTAATTACGCATTAATCTGGCTCCTGCCCTTAGAAATTCTGCCGCTCCTGGTCACAATGTCCTCTCTTATTTTGATTTTGTCATATAACTTATCAGACCGAGACAGTGTACTGGTTGAATCATTAAGTGGTACATCAAATTGTGATTGTTCACTAAGATTACATTGGCGTCCTGAGCCGTAGGCCCAGTAGAAGTATCAGAACAGTGGTAGTTCTCATACTTCCTTGTTACCACTGGTGCATTTTCTAACGTTGGATACATAAGTCTACGGTTGCGATTAAACAATCCGCCAGACTGCGATTCGACCAAAACACTTCTCGGTTGCGGCAGTGTACCTTTAACTACTCCGTATTCCCACTTGTTCTTGTTTCTGAATCTGACAGGTTCACCCGGGACTGGCTGGGGAATGCTATTACTTTTCCTGTCATAATACATTTTTTGTTTGTCTTGCCTGGCTTTCAGGTTTTCAATCATTGATGGGACTATGTGTGGTCTTAGTAGTGTGTCTACCTAAGTAGCCTACTATGAAACATTTGGCTGGGGGCATACCCTTCTGTGCCATCAAAGGGCGTGTTTCTAAACTCCAGCAGTGCATTATACGGATCCTTACCGTCTATTTGTGCTTTCTTGATGAGTCTCTTTACTGATTTTACAGAATTCTCTACTTGCCCATTTGACTGTGAAAAACCTGGGCTTATGGTAACTATTTTAAACCCCCAGTCTAGGGCAAACTTATGGTATTCGTGACTGTTGCAGCAGGGGCCGTTGTCACTGACGACAATATTGGGGATGCCGGATCGCGCAAAGATCGATTTCGACGCGGTTATCAACGACTGTGCAGTTTTGTCTGGTAATCTTACCACCCTTGGGAATTTGGAATAATAGTCTACAAGTAGCAGGTAATTGTCCTGACCGATTTCAAACAAATCTGACCCAATATTACACCACGGGATATCCGGTATTTCATGGGAAATCATAGGCTCCGGGGGGCGTTTGTGTCTAAACTGCATGCAGGTAGGGCATTTTGATACCATCTCCTCAATTTGCGCATTACTGCCTGGCCAGAACATGATTGACCGGGCTCTCTGTTTTGACTTTACCACGCCTTGGTGGCTTTCGTGCAATTTCAACAACATATCTGATTGCATTTCTTTCGGTATGATAATTTGGTGACCCCGGAAGAGTACACCCTGACACTCGGTAATTTCGGAGTTGAATGTATAGAACGGTCTGGCCTCTATAGGCACGTCCTTCCTAGATTCCGGCCATCCCGACCTCACCAGTTCATTAACTTTAACTGGCGCTGGGTCTTGCGCAGTTAATCTGCGTATCTCGACAAGTTTCTGGTCGGATACGGGCATTTGACTGATAATGCTCATGACCTCTTGGGTGTCGCCATGTTCGAGGGGTTCATCATTTACCGTAGCCCGGCTCAACGCGTCAGGAATCAGCATTTCTTTGCCAGGTATCCATACGACTTCTAAGTCATATCTAAGTAATGCCATACGCATTCTCCATAATCTGGGACTTAATTTGTGCAGGGGCTTCTGGAAGGTTCCAACTAAGGGCTTATGGTCTGTTTGGACCACTGTTATCGCCCCATAGATATAATCATGGAATCTCTGACAGCCAAACTGAATGGCACTCATTTCTAATTCTATGGGCGCGTAATTTCTCTCCGCCTTATTGAGTCTCCGTGACGCATATGCGACGGGTTGCGTCTCTTGGCTAATCATGGCCCCAAGGCCAAGACCGTTCGCGTCGGTTGACAGGGTTACTGGTTAAGAGGGATCATAAAAACGCAAAACCGGGGCGGTTGAGGCAGCATTTACCAACTGAGTGAAAGCCCCATAATGGCGATTTTCCCAAGTCCATGCAATACCTTTCTATAGCAATTCTCGGAGTGGCGCTGATACACGGGACAAATTGGGGACAAATTTAGAGAGATAAACCATGATACCTAGAAATGATTCAAGTTCGGATTTGCATTTGGGCTTGGGCATTTCCTACAGTGCCCTGACGCGTTCTGGATCAGGCTTTAGGCCCTGATCCGTCACCATGTGACCTGAGTATACGACGCTATTCCTACTAATTTTACACTTGGGTCGATTGAACTTCAGCCCAGATTCCCTGGCGCGGTTTATATAGGAGTCGTTCTAATCGATCGTCATGATGCTTGTCGGAGTCGCCTGAGAGAAGCATGTCGTCTACAATGATATCTACACCGTCAAGAGTACAGAACTCCTCTACCATGGCACGCTGCCAAATTTCGCCGGCAGAACTGATTTCAAACGGCATTCTCTTAAATATGAACCGACCCCAGGGAGTGTTAAAACAAGTGAGCTTTGCCCTTTCGTCTGTCAATTGTAGTTGCCAATACCCGGATGTGGCGTCAAATTTGGAAAATATTCTGGCATTAGGCATTTTGGAGACTACATTTTCCAAGGTTGTTGTTGGATAGTGTTGGCGCCGTTCAGCTTTGTTCAGCTCCCGCGGATCCAGGCAAACTCTGACTTTGCCATTTTCAAGGTGGTAGTAATGGGCTCGATTACCCCCAGACCTTCTATCCAGTCCCTCCTTTACTTTATCTCTTATCTTATAGGGTATTTGGCGAGGGGGGCACTGCACGGGTGGAATACTGGGAGCTAATTCTATATCATACTCCCTGTTTTTCAAACATCCTAAGCCCTCAAATAAATCCTGATTTTTGGCTAATAGTTCTAATGCTTTTTCACTGGGTTGGTGCAGCGGTTTTGTGGGACGATTGGGGTGATACCACATGGGGCTTTGCTTTGTTATGATCAGCAGTAAGAGTGGGGTTTACACCTGCATCACAGTCACTTTCATATTAAACATCATAGACACGTTTCAAAATGCCTAGCATTTCACAAGTATACTTTTACCTAGAATAGGGACTGTGCTGCCGCTGACAACATGAAAGGTTACTGGGGTTGGGCACCTTTTTTTTTAGCTTTACCTGTGCGTGGTTTCACCTTCAATGAGATTTGCCCTATTGGCTTCATGGTATGATTGCTGTAAGATTTCAACAGAGTTTCACTAGGTTTTAGCTTACCCTGAACTTCCTTAGGTAACAGTTTGAACGTCACCTCAGGAATAATGTCGACTTGCGACCCACTGTCTAGTTTAAACTTAACTAGTGTATTACCAGTAGAGCAGTTTTGTACCCAGTCTTGATTGACAACACAAACACTACTTTTAACTGTCCGGACAGTCACTATTTCGTCGATGACGAACTCAAAAGCAGGGTTGAAATCTGGTCCATCATGCTCGCCTGCTTCAAGGGACTGAACAGAATGTGATGCTCCACGGGCTCGGACTGCTCCTCCGCGGCGACGACTGCGCCCCCTGCCATGTGTCTGTGCTCTGCCACGTCAATGATTAGCATAGTGTGCGCTGCTGGGCTGGCCTGGCATGCTGGATCTACATTTCACAGCGAAATGGTTTAATTTGCCGCATTTATTACAGGTCTTTCCCTTGGCGGGACATTTACCAAAATCATGATTATATTTGCAGCATGGGCACTCAGGGTATTTGGGCTTAATACCACTGTCATGGCCTCTTTTTGATTTGTCAACAGAGTTCACTTCTTGGGCGGCATTTGGGTTACTCAGCGACTTTAGCTGGTCTGCACTTTGTCTCGTCCCAAGACGCTTTATTTCGATTCGCTCTGCTCCTCTCCATCAACGTCTTGAGTTCGGCCCTACAGTTTAAACCGTGTATGGTTCCGAATAGGGGGACCCTTCGGAATCGTATAAGTGACCTTTTATCCGGTGTCAACATAAAATAATTACCTGTTCGTTGACTTTAGGTATTGTATAAAACTTTTTAAAGGTTGTTGCACCACTGTAATGCTCAATTGCCTTACACATCCATAATTTTACAAGAGACCTAATGTTTACATGGATAAGAAGTCGCCATGATTGTATGAAGTATCCCACAGTCCTGTGCGACGGGATTTAGACTGGGACCCCGCTCCGATATTATCCCTGTTTGAACGGGGAAAACTGGGCATTAATAGGGGATTTTGCAGGGTAACAGTCCATCAACGTCTGCTCACAACAAGTTCCTACAGTTGTTCACTGATCTTATCACAGTTGTGGATTCTGCAACAAGTCTGCACTCAGCTCGGCTACTTTACATGCATCGATGGCCTGTTCTAGCTTAAGCCTGTCCATGCGTTAGAGCATCTCTCTTACCTTTTCCTAACGGATACCACACACTAAGCGGTCACACAGAAATTCTTCTGCTTTATCATCCGGGAATTAAGGGGTCCTTTCTCAGCGTTCTCAGTGCCGTGAGATAGTCCTTAAAATTTTCACCGGGTTTCTGTTGCCTACTATTGAACAGATATCTGGACACAGTCGTGTTTTTCTTAGGTTCACAATACAGTGCAAATTTTTCAATGACTTTGGCAATCTTATCTCTATCTGCCTCATCAGCAAAAGTGAACGTTTCATATACTTGCTGCGCAGGAAGTCCAGCGATGTGAAGAAACGTGGCAACTTGGACTTTCTCACCTTTATTTTCTAGCTCCGCTGCGTTCGAGAACATGTCCCAGCTCCGCTTAAAGTCTTTCCAGTTCTTTGCCACTTTACCCTCGAGAGATAGAGTGGATGGTGCCTTCAAATTAATATTAGCCATGCTGCTTAATCACACGTTTTTCTTCTGACACAATGTAAAGAACAAGTCGTGACGCGGCCATGTGCTGTCCCAAGTGCATTCTGGGAAACCCTTTATTTCTTAGTATACATCTCTTAATAGAGGGGGCAGCACCTTACCTTTAACAAGTCATCATACATTACAAGACGGTCGTTCCTTTGAATTCCATTTGCACAGGTTCCTGAAACCGCTATTTAAGGTAAATGAATTGCAGCCTTGTTTTAAAAATAGCATGTAGGTTAAATTTCTCTACACAAGGATTCCATTTGATTTAAACATAAGATTACACATTTTAGGGTTTATACAATACAATTCTAATTTTGGCAGAGGAGCATATAAAATCTTTTAAACTGACTATCCAGTTTTGACTATAATCAAGTATTTAACTAATGTTTCCAACAAAGTACACCCACAAGTAAAACAGTAAAGATATGGGCAAGTCTTTACGGTTCCATCTATACATATTTACAAATAGAAGCTATGTTACATTAATTCAAGAGACAGCTACGCATAAAAAAAGGTTGAGCTGTTACTCTTATTTCAGTATAATCCAGCTAATTTAGATTAAGTCCTAAAAATTGTTATATACATAAAATCTGATTAAAAAAGCTGATTAATTTTGCAAAGAAAAGATCATTCATTATAAGTAAAATATGACATATATACAATTGCAGACATAAGTTGCCTGGCTGTTTGCATGGTGGCATGAAATATTTGCGGATTACGCTTATGTCCAATGTAATAAGAAGATGTGTGTTAGAGTTTTCACACATGCCCTAATGGTACATACAGCACTTAATTTTCTTGCATTAACATCGTAGTCACAAAATGTTTTATAAACACAACATTTATACACTTTTTTATTCTATTTTTTATATATAACCTCCTAGTGAGAACACACAATTCAAGTTTGACACTGAGGGATTTAATTTCAAACAAGGATTGAAGTAATTGGAAATATAATGATATTTAGGCTTTCATTTTATAGAAATGTAAGCTAATATGACTGATTTATCTACAATGAAAATGGCCATAGTATTTACTGTAAATTGTACAGATAAAGGTTCAAGACTGTGGAATTACTGTACACCTACCAATGATTCTAAACTTAGAAGATGATGATTGAAGCATACACTGTTCTATAATGTATACACCGCTTCATAGCCAAAGAAGAGCAAATTACTATAATGGTTTGTCAATAGGAATCTAAAGTAGTACTAGCCTTTCCAAATAAAATAAAGCACATTGTTTTTTAAACAGAGACGGGCCTACATTTATAAAAAGCCCCTATTCTGGTTCACAAAATGAATGCACTAAATAAAAGGAATTTCCTTAAGAAATGAAACTCAGGCATTTTTAAAGCTGTTACTATGTTTCCATTTGAATAGATCGCTTATTTAGCGGAATTTTACAACCTAAGCCCCTTAAGTATATACTGATGCTAAACAACCCAGAATTAACTCATAATTAGCAATTTATTTACCAGAATTCGTCTCCTAGCTGTTAGTAACAACCGAAAGCATCGCCCGCAAGATGTAGCTGCTTATTAATTCTGGGGGGATGGGGCTTAGACAGCACGCACACACGATTTAAAGCGATAAAATTTAGAGCCTAAACCTTCAAATTATCAGGACTGCATATTATTATCTAAACTTATAATTGAAACAGAAGGATACTTACATGATACATAAAGGCCATGATATCCTCTGACATAATGCTGTTCAGCACACGGAGGGCCATGATATCCCCTGACATAATGCTGTTCAGCACACGGAGGGCCATGATATCCCCTGACATAATGCTGTTCAGCACACGGAGGGCCATGATATCCCCTGACATAATGCTGTTCAGCACACGGAGGGCCATGATATCCCCTGACATAAGGCTGTTCAGCACACGGAGGGCCATGATATCCCCTGACATAAGGCTGTTCAGCACACGGAGGGCCATGATATCCCCTGACATAAGGCTGTTCAGCACACGGAGGGCCATGATATCCCCTGTCATAAGGCTGTTCAGCACACGGAGGGCCATGATATCCCCTGACATAAGGCTGTTCAGCACACGGAGGGCCATGATATCCCCTGACATAATGCAGTTCAGCACAATGAAGGCCGTGATATCCCCTGACATAATGCAGTTCAGCACAATGAAGGCCATGATATCCCCTGACATAAGGATGTTCAGCACAATGAAGGCCATGATATCCCCTGACATAAGGATGTTCGGCACACGGAAGGCCATGATATCCCCTGACATAAGGATGTTAAGCACACGGAGGGCCATGATATCCCCTGACATAAGGATGTTCAGCACACGGAGGGCCATGATATCCCCTGATATAATGCTGTTCTGCACACGGAGGGCCATGATATCCCCTGACATAATGCTGTTCGGCACACGGAGGGCCATGATATCCCCTGACATGATGCTGTTCGGCACAGGGGGGGGGGGGGGGGGCATTATATCCCCTGACATAATGCTGTTCGGCACAGGGGGGGCCATGATATCCCCTGACATAATGCTGTTCAGCACACGGAGGGCCATGATATCCCCTGACATAATGCTGTTCAGCACACGGAGGGCCATGATATCCCCTGACATAAGGCTGTTCAGCACACGGAGGGCCATGATATCCCCTGACATAAGGCTGTTCAGCACACGGAGGGCCATGATATCCCCTGACATAAGGCTGTTCAGCACACGGAGGGCCGTGATATCCCCTGACATAAGGCTGTTCAGCACACGGAGGGCCGTGATATCCCCTGACATAAGGCTGTTCAGCACACGGAGGGCCGTGATATCCCCTGACATAATGCAGTTCAGCACAATGAAGGCCGTGATATCCCCTGACATAAGGATGTTCAGCACAATGAAGGCCATGATATCCCCTGACATAAGGATGTTCAGCACAATGAAGGCCATGATATCCCCTGACATAAGGATGTTCAGCACAATGAAGGCCATGATATCCCCTGACATAAGGATGTTTAGCACACGGAGGGCCATGATATCCCCTGACATAATGCTGTTCAGCACACGGAGGGCCATGATATCCCCTGACATGATGCTGTTCAGCACACGGAGGGCCATTATATCCCCTGACATGATGCTGTTCGGCACACGGAGGGCCATTATATCCCCTGACATAATGCTGTTCGGCACACGGAGGGCCATGATATCCCCTGACATAATGCTGTTCAGCACACGGAGGGCCATGATATCCCCTGACATAATGCTGTTCAGCACACGGAGGGCCATGATATCCCCTGACATAATGCTGTTCGGCACACGGAGGGCCATGATATCCCCTGACATAATGCTGTTCGGCACACGGAGGGCCATGATATCCCCTGACATAATGCTGTTCGGCACACGGAGGGCCATTATATCCCCTGACATAATGCTGTTCGGCACACGGAGGGCCATTATATCCCCTGACATAATGCTGTTCGGCACACGGAGGGCCATTATATCCCCTGACATAAGGCTGTTCAGCACACGGAGGGCCATTATATCCCCTGACATAAGGCTGTTCAGCACACGGAGGGCCATTATATCCCCTGACATAATGCTGTTCAGCACACGGAGGGCCATTATATCCCCTGACATAATGCTGTTAAGCACACGGAGGGCCATTATATCCCCTGACATATTGCTGTTCAGCACACGGAGGGCCATTATATCCCCTGACATAATGCTGTTCAGCACACGGAGGGCTTTTATATCCCCTGACATAATGCTGTTCAGCACACGGAGGGCCATTATATCCCCTGACATAATGCTGTTCAGCACACGGAGGGCCATTATATCCCCTGACCTAATGCTGTTCAGCACACGGAGGGCCATTATATCCCCTGACATAATGTTGTTCAGCACACGGAGGGCCTTTAGGGCACCTGACATAAGGATGTTCAGCACACGGAGGGCCATTATATCCCCTGACATAATGCTGTTCAGCACACGGAGGGCCATTACATCCCCTGACATAATGCTGTTCAGCACACGGAGGGCCATTATATCCCCTGACATAAGGATGTTCAGCACACGGAGGGCCTTTATAGCACCTGACATAAGGATGTTCAGCACACGTAGGGCCATTATATCCCCTGACATAATGCTGTTCAGCACACGGAGGGCCAATTATATCCCCTGACATAATGCTGTTCAGCACACGGAGGGCCATTATATCCCCTGACATAATGCTGTTCAGCACACGGAGGGCCATTATATCCCCTGACATAATGTTGTTCAGCACACGGAGGGCCATTATATCCCCTGACATAATGCTGTTCAGCACACGGAGGGCCTTTATAGCACCTTACATAAGGCTGTTCAGCACACGGAGGGCCTTTATATCCCCTGACATAATGCTGTTCAGCACACGGAGGGCCATTATATCCCCTGACATAATGCTGTTCAGCACACGGAGGGCCATTATATCCCCTGACATAATGCTGTTCAGCACACGGAGGGCCTTTATAGCACCTGACATAAGGATGTTCAGCACACGGAGGGCCTTTATAGCACCTGACATAAGGATGTTCAGCAAACTCAAAACGAGGGCCATGACATTCCCTGTTATGCAGAACAGGTAGAGGTCAAGCAAACGTATTCCTAATCTCATTTTATTATCATATAACACAACTGCCTATGAAAAACAATATTAATATAATTATCCCTGTGACTAAAAATTCTAGATCTGATCAAAAGCTTATTATTTCTGACAGTTTCAGCCCCAGATTTTCAGGCAATAATAAAAAGAACATGTATTGCTAGATGTAAGTCATTTCTAAAATTTGCCAGTGACGTCACACTTTGAATGAGCCAATCACATCGGGGCCCAGTCTCTGTACTGGATGAAAAGCTCCATACACGTAACATCGCCAAGTGCTACTTAAGGTTTACCCAACCGAGATTCCTCTGTCGTTGTAGCAGGATCTTCTGCGCTATATGCATCATGTTATCTTACTTCTAATATTGATGTGATAAGGTCAAACGCGATGCGTCTCGAAACACTGTCGTTCACAAGATCGAGTTCGGCTCTCGAATGGCATGGCTGGGTCTCCGCTGCTGGGATCGGTGGAGGGAATGTGGGTTGTTTCTGCCTTTGCGGTTATGGATGCTGTAGCTTTCCTAAAAGAGTGTACGGTGGCGGCCTCTTGCGGCTCCCTGCTTGGCTTGGTGTGGCATCGCGTCTGTTGGCTCAGAGAACGTGCTTAAGGAGGGCACAGGGCTGAGGTCTTGACCACAGCAACCATTAGCTGCTCGACGAGCGTAAACTTCTTATGAATAGGATGGTCAAACGTAATATGATCTAACGCGAGTGACCGCAAAGTCAGTTGAATATATCTTAAAACCCGACGGTGGTACCCCCTAGTGGTGAAATCATAAGTGTTTCAGCGCTCCTTGTAGTAGATGGTCCACGGCTCGCCTCGCCGTCGCACTTCTTCACAGATTGTGTGATAATTACTTAAGATACAAGGACCAGTGGTATGTAATCTGTATTTATATATAATATGATCATGTTAGAGCTATATGTTTCATGTTGACAACTTGCATAGCATACTTTAATTTCAAAGGAAAAGTTCTGATATCTGATTAAAACCGAAATGGCCTTTTTGTTAAACTTTAAATGTTCCCAGTGCGCATGCGCATACATATTTACCGGGAAAGGCCATAGGTCCCGTTCTTTGAAAGGTAAACAAACTTCAATACCTGTTATGTACGGAGATGGATATTATAATGTTTAGAGTATAGTACTGCTTGGACGTTTAGAGTGAGGGCACGTAGAGCTCTATTACATTATACAGTGATATATTAACAATAAAACCTGTACGATGAACTATTGCTGCGACGCATGCAGGTCTAGTTGTTCTCTAAAGTTGGATGCAGGGTAATTGTCCGAATAATATCTAGTACTGTCTAAACACTGTTCAGCTTATCTGATATGAACTTTGATACAAATGAAGTTGAGTATTATCATATTTTTATCTTTATCTGTGTCAACGATGCTGATGCTTATCTTAAACCTTACTATTTTTTTATGAAAATAAGATAACACTGTAAGGGTACTTGTGAGTCGTTTAATTTATTTTCAGATGACTCATACAGCCTTTTTAGCGAACCAGTGAGCTTATGAGATGGTGCGGCATCGTCCGTCGTTGCGTCGTGCGTCGTCTGTAGGTTTACCATAGCTAACTCAAAAATGGCAGGAGCTAGCATCACCAAATATTTTGCAAATTATCAGTCACAGGGATAGAAATAATGGAAAAAAAGTTACATTCCCGTGAGGGAATGTCACGGGAAAGCTGTGCAGTGCTGTTACATACCCCATTCAAAAGTTACATTCCCACATACAGAATTGGTTTATATTGGTAAAATTAACAACACAACTTGTCCTTTGAAGAGCCTATCTTTATCTTCATAATCTGTTCCCTATCGATCTGCATAACAACACTTATTCTTAATTATTTTGTTTTTTTTTAATCTATTAATTGGACAGAAACCATATAGAATAAATATTTTAAAAGGCACACCATGGAATATTAAGCGTTGCCAAGTCATACTTTATGTGACTGATTTTGTTACTTAACACTTAGAACTAGAGCCAATTTTATGTTTCAAAACAAGGCATTTCCTTTTCATTCATGCATTTCAAATCATCCCTTTTAATTTAGATACATATTATTGGCAGCCAGGTCCATTATTTTTGCTCACAATATGGCATATTTTTCCTTCATTTAAAGAGTATAAAAAGAAAAGTTAACCTTAGAAAAGTTTTGAACTGGGCTTATGATGGAAGCTCACTCGTAAGCTTTTTCCAAATAACTGATGGGAGCCCTTTTTCTCAAGATCCACGGTGTACATCGATGTGCAGATTGGAAACTGCCGACATACAATCATATATTTGTTGCTCACTGAGGAAATTTCAAAGTGACAAATCAGTAGTGAAACTTAGTTATGTTATGAAAAACTGAACCTACGAAAAAAAGATGTAGCGTATACATTTATGTAAGGCTCTATTCGCCCTTGATTAATTAAAAACAGATATAGGCAATTTAGGCAGTTGGCCTGCCAGAGTATACGTTGCCCTGGTACGATGACTGTCTGTTCAGGTCTGTGGCTATAAGAAGAAATTGTTTGACATGTATGAAATGAATAAACGCTCATATTTCTTTCCCATATAAAAGTAAAACAATCGGTAACTGGAACTAAATGTAACATTCCCGTGTCATTTTTTGCGTCAGCGTATAGCCGTGGAACTATGCGACTTGTGAGCCTTGAAAATCTGCGGCTAGCGCTTTCTTTTTATACTTGTTTGGCAGACACCAACATTTCAATAAAAAAAAAAATTCAAACTGATTATTATAACGGAAAGTCTTTTTGTCTGTACACCTGATTCATGAAATTTTCGTGTTACGTAGCCGTGGAAACTATGTCAGTTCGGCCAAGAAAATCTAGTTGCTCGCGGTGACGGTCGCCACAACATACTCGTTTGACCAGTATCAAACGATTAAACGTCCAGATTCCCGGTCCGAGAAATTATAAAACAGTCGATAATTGAATAGTTCCGTTCTTTTGAGTTGTGACGTTTTCGTATGAATTTTACTGCGATAGTGAGTCATTCAGTCACGAGAAACATCTCACTTTCGTCAAGGTATATTCCCGGGCTCGGGCTTATTATAATATTGGGCTTCAGCGAGGTCACATGGCCGTGAGGCACGAATATGAAGCACGTGACAGAAGAATTATGCAAATAAAAGAAATGAGGACCTTTGATTGGTCTGCCATGAGACCGTGTGAGTATGGGGAGACCCGCACTAAGTTACTTCTAATCGTAATTGCATACTCAATCGTAAAATATCCTGATGATTATACGCAAAAATCTTACTCTGTGCACAAAATGAAAAAAAAAAAAAAAAAACAGCTTCCGCTCCTGGCATTGCCGTTTGGGGGAAGGATATTTTTCTGATCGAATAGAATCGCACGGCGGAATTTGAATAAAGGTCAACCTTGTTGGAATTTGGTTACACTCGCGGAGCAGGTGACACCTGCACAAGGGTCATTGCGTGCAACCAAGCGAGCTCCCGGTTCCGCTTGAAATGAAAGGCACGCTTATTTGACAATGAATGTGGGTAAAAGTGCACCATCGCAAATTAATTTTAAGGTCTAATCATCGTCAAACAACCTTGGTTTAATTTAGCTTTAGAATTCATATTAATAATAATTTTAGACACAGTGATGTATATATAATTAGAATCCTTAGAATATTCTGTATCAGATGAGATATATTTAAAAAGTGTAACAGTGTCCACTTTGAAAATTGAAAACTTGAAATGATTTAAAATTATTTTTTTTTAATTGGATATATCTCAAAATTGGCATAGGGTATGTATGTGGAAATAGTATCATTTGAAACTACATACAAATATCTCCAGGCGTTTTTTTTTGTTATATATTTATTGTCTTTTTTTCATAATGAATTTTAAATTTAAAAAAAATTTATGTGATGTTAACAATACTTATTTCGTTTAAATAACGTATTTCTTTTACACTAAAAACAATATAGGAAAAAGAATACTTGTTGATTTACCTATATGCAAAATTTGAAGACTCAATATTCAATGGTTTTTGAGAAATATCGCTCTGAAGACCGTACAGTCTCCTGAAATACTGTTTTGAGAAACGGTCAAAAACTGTTTGGGAAGAGAAATTTCGTTTTGAGTGGAAAACAGGGATATAAGCGCAAGTGACAGTTGTATTTTTTCACTAAATGTTCGGATGAGAATCGGTTTCAATCTATAAATTATAAAATTTAATGGTTTATCAATGTTAAAAAAAGGATTTTATTAGGCATCATGACAACTGGAGAACTGTCAAACTAAAGTAGGCGGAGCTTACTGGTCCGAGGGGTCGGTCATCGGTAATCAGGTCATGGGCTACCGCGCCGGGGCACGCGTCAGGTGTGAAGTGACTGATAAGAACGATCACTCTGTTTACTCTGCGCTCTCATTCAGACCACCATATACCCTAATCCAATTAACAGCTTGTCTCTCCCTCTCACAATTATATATGAGACACTACATATCTAGCAGCATCACATCTCTCTCTCTCTCTCATCAGATTTATTTACACCAGTCGTATACGCGCTAAATCGTGCTGCGGCCGCTCTTCCTATACTGATCGCTCTCATATAGCTAAGACTCCGGCGCGGTTCACTTCGCAAAATTTGTTAGCAGGCGACGTGGTTGTGTAACTTGGTGCCGCGTTCCTCTCACAAAATTCATTCGTGCAACGCAGTCCCATATTGCTGCACCACCCTCGGCGTTTATCTACATCCTCCACTAACGACACGGGAACCTTGTGATCAGCAGTATGTGACTGTCTCTCGTTCAAATAGCGAATTTTATCTTCGCTCATTCTACTCTATTTTCTTCGACCCATGACGTTCAGTTTGAAGATATTGTATATTATAGAAGAAGGAACGATGTATTCGGTAATGGTTTTGGCGATGTAATGATTGACCCTGGGAGAAAATGTTATAGGGTATAACAGGGTTAATATTACAGAAATAACAATCGGTAAATTCATATTTCTGGGTATATTCTTGGTTCCAGGACCCTTATTGGGTGACACTAACATATTTCAGGGCAGTGACATAGACATTATTCGGCGACTGGAGGAGTACTATGTACAGTTCTGGGTTAGGCGTATAGGGGGGGGGGGGGGGAGTGTTTGTATTAATTAGTGCCAATTAGTAAGTGCCGGTAATAAAGATAAGCTCTTTCCCTGGCTGACTGACCGCGGCTTCCCCACGCCTGTCAATCATCCATTTGCCTAATACCGCGAGCGCATGGTTAACTAATAAGCAACTTACACGAGCTGACAGTTGGTCCTGTTTGCACCCCACGTGGGGTTGACATCTGAATTAAAATACTTATTTTTCTAATTGATACGATATAACCCCAGGAACGTGTTTTTGTGAAAAGATAGATATAGCAAACATCTATAAAACCAGATGTTTTTCAGAAAAATGTAATTTTCATGATTTTTGACGATGACTAGACCTTAAACGATTTTCGCTTTCTGAGGTCACAGCTAAATTAAAAATAACCATTTCATGCGACTTACAAATAACAATTATTAAATGATTTGTTTAGGAAGATTTAAGTATCAAAGAGAAAAATTGTAAGCAGTAACATTACAAAAGATAAATGGGTTAAATATTTTAAATGTTTGTTCACAGAGAATTTTATTTCTTTAGATAAGGACTTTGAAAAGTACATTGATGAATATAACTTTCAGGATGATAACTCAGATGAACTCTTAAATAATATTATTATGGATATAAACCAAGAGGAAACAAGGAAAACTTTCTTGGATATGAAAAGTGGTAAAGCTCCTGGTCCAGATGGGATCACTGTTGAACTATTGAAAGAAAACCAAACTCTTTTAGTACCATTATTAGAAAGTTTCTTTAATATTATTTATTCTAAAGGGGAATTCCCAGCAGAATGGTCTGAAGCCATTATTTTTTCATTATATAAAATTGGCTCCACCAATGATCCAAATAATTACAGAGGTATCTCGCAATTAAATACTGTTAGCAAGTTCCAAAAAATTCTTAATGAAAGATTAATTAAATAGGCTGAAGCCAACAGTATATTTCTTGAAGAACAGGCAGGTTACAGAAGAAAATACAGTACTACAGATAATATGTTTACTCTGTCTTTAATTGAAACATATCTGACGAGGAAAAAAGGAAGATTTTATGCAATTTTCATAGATTTTTCCAAAGCTTTTGATTGTTTACAACACAAAATATTATTTTATGTACTTCATAAGTGTGGGATACAAGGAAAAATGTTAAATATTTTGAACTCCATGTATGCTACATTTCAGTCATGTGTTATTACAAATATGGGGCTTTCAGAATATTTTTCATGTAATATTGGAGTAAGGCAGGGTTGTATGATAAGCCCACTTTTATTTAACTTCTTCATGAATGAACTGTATTATATAATGCAGGATTTAAATCAAGGTATATTTGTAGACCAGGAAACACAACCTTTGACAATGCTAATGTTCGCTGATGATATTGTTTGTTTTGGAGACACAGTTGGAAGATTACAGTTTCAAATTGATAAACTTGAATATTTTTGGAATGAAGTTGAATGTGGACAAAACTAAAGTTGTTATATTTAAAAATGGGGGCACGTTAAAGAAATATAAAAAATGGTATTATAAAGGAAGAAAGCTTGAAGTAGTCAATAGTTATATGTATTTGGTAGGGGTATTTACTTCTTGTCTGAAATGGGCAGAAATAGAAAAACATCTTGTGTGTCAAGCAAATAAAAATGTTTTAATGATAAGAAAATTCATTTCTGATAATAAATATATTACTGTAAAAGAATCATTTTCTTTGTTTGATAAGATGGTTGTACCTGTATTTTCATATGGCAGTGAATTATGGGGTTACAAAAAACAAGATAAAATAGAACAGGTCCACAATAAATTTTGTAAATACGTACTTGGGGATTAGCTCTTCTTCACCAAATGCTGCAGCACTTGGTGAGTGTGGAAGGTTTTCTCTAAAAAATCAGATTTATGTTAAAATGTATTTCTTTTTGGGTTAAATTACTAAGAATGGAAAATTATAGGTACCCTAAGCGTTTATATTCTAAATTACATAGGCTAGATGAAGTAGGAAAGTATACGTGGGCAACAAGGGTAAAAAATGTATTATTTTCATTTGGATTTGGATATACATGGATATTTCAAGATGTAGATAATATTAATATATTTTTGTCAGGTTTCAAACAAAGGTTGCATGATAATGAAAGACAAGAATGTACAGCTAACATAGAAAATAATGGAAGATTGAAATATATGCTATCTTTAAAAGCTTATTAAACACTGAATTATATTTATCTTCAGTTCCAAATAGAAGATATAGAATTAGTTTAGCAAGACTTAGAACATCATCACATAGCTTAGAAGTAGAAGTTGGTCGCAACAAGAAAATAGCCTGGGAAGAGAGATGTTGTAAAATTTTGTCTTAAACATTGAGAATCATATATTGAAGATGAGTACCATTTTGTCATTAAATGTCCTTTATATATTTCATTAAGAGAAAAATATCTGTGCGAATTTAAAGATATGTCTTTCATTTCATTAATGTCCACAACAAATTATGTCACAATTAATAAGCTTTCAGCATTTGTATATTTTGCATTTGTTAAAAGAGAGTCATTTCTAAATGATACTTTGAACTAGTAAGTGAACAATTTTCCATGTATCATATTTTATGTTGTTATGAAATTTATTCTTTGTAATTACCATTAACTTTAATCATTTTGTGAAACACAAATAGTTACCTTATAATATTACAGTGTGTATTTATTCAGTTGATAAAAAGGTAATTTCTGTTAATATTTGATTAATCATTACTGTGTATTGTTGAAAACTGTATTAATTTAATTATTTATTTATTAATTATTTATTCTTATCATTTATTGTTTTTTTCACGTGACCATGTGTTATGTATTATGTATTTTGTATGTATATGTGTTGGATATATGGGCCTGAGGCCTTCATTTCCAGAATAAAGATATATATATATATATATATATATATATATATATATATATAATTATACAATTTTTTTTTCAGTGTCAAGTAAAAAAAGGTCTACATTCCCGCTCGGGAATTCCGAGTCAAAACCATGCATTCCCGACAGCAGTTAGCTTCCTAGGGAATTCGGGAATGTAATATTTCGATCCCTGGACAGTCATATAAAAAACTCTATCGGATTTTGTTTATTTTTTCTATGTGCATTTTCTTGGATTTTATAGAGAAAAAGCTAAAAAAGCTTTAAAAATCTTCTTCTCCAAAACTGTCCAGCCAAATTGTCCAATATTTCACAGAAATGATCCCTGGAACTATCTCTCGAAGTTTGTTCGAATGGTTCCAGTTTGGAGATTTTTGGCCGAGTTACAGGAGGTTGAACGTAGTAATCTGTCCAAAAAAGCACACTAAAATTTCAGTCTCAGAAACGGTTAGAGCTATCATCACCAAATTTTATGCAAATGTTTGTCATATATGTCATATCCGAAATTGACATATTGGTGGCTCCACTTACATTGATCTGTTTTTTACATTAAAAATGTAATTTTAGACTCTTCTTGCTTATACACTGTTTCATGATGAAACTGTTAACCTGATTGGTTTCAATTTTACAAAAATCTTTCTATTGTAGGATTCTGCCAGTTTTATAAGAATAGATTGGGTAAATGCAGCTTTAAAAAAAGTGTAGCCAATTGAAAAAGGCTTTCTGTGTTTGCATGAAAACAGATGAGGTCACTCAGTACAACCAGGTGGAGTCCAGACATTACCATGGCAATTGACCTGGCTCTGTCTGGTGTCTAGACAATGCTAGACGTCTAGACACAGCGTCTAGACGTCTAGACACATCGTCTAGAAGCAGAATGCCAAGATTAGAACTATTGGAACTTTAACTTTTATCTGTTTATGTTTATGCTGCAGACATCCAGGCTTATATCTTATGCTGTATCCTTCTGAAATTTTGCATGCGCATAGATCTCACATAGCTCTTTATCATACACAAAATTGGAGGCGCCACCTGCAACCATTTTTGCACAGCGTCCGTGTGTTTGTCTGCCGTGGGCTAAAATCACTCGTATCTCAGTAGTGCTTTGACTTATCTGCCTTAAATTTTGCATATGTATACAACTTTGACAGCTTTCTCAATTTTTTTCGCAGGTGGCGCCACCTACATTTATGTTTATGCTGTAGACATTCAGGCTTATATCTCAGGACTTGTTTGACATATTCCCCTGACATTTTGCATGTGTATAGATCTCACATAGCCTTTAATCATATACAAGATTGGTGGCGTAACCTGCCACCATTTTTGCACTGCAACCTTCTGTTTCTGTGCTGTGGGATAAAATCACTCAGATACAAGTAGTGGATTGACTTATCTGCCTAAAATTTTGCATATGTATACAACTTGGACAGCTTTCGGCAGCAGACATCCATGCTAATATGCAACACACCTCACACTATTTCCCCATGCCACTAAATCCATGCCTCACTTCACCCGTCCCACTCTGATTTCGGCAGATACACGAAGTCTCTTGCCGGCTACCCGTATTCTAGTTTTTAAATGTCCTTGTCCGAAACTTGCAGGTCCGAAACGTCCATTTTGCTGAAATCATAATGACTAAGGTAGATATGCAGGACATGAGAGGATCAATATTAAATTTTAAAAATAAACCTCCATTCATACTCCCAAACTCTGCACAGGTTCGCATTAGGCCTGTAGGCCTTGTTGTTTTGGTCCAATTATATACATGGAATGCCCTTTGGTATATCCAGTGTTGTCTACATACACTTGTACAATGGAGATAAGAGGATGCTCTCAGTGATTACTACTTGTGCATGGGCATACCTATATACAAGTACAGTTAAGCACTGGACATGCTGTTGATAAGAGGATACCAGATTTTTATGTACAACCTAATAAAGACAGTTCCTACAAAGAACCTACTTGGTTAATGATTTACTTTATCTGTGATTAAAACTGAAAACCAGCTCGGACATTTCCATGTAGACACAGAATATTCTTCCCAAGATCGCTGAGGAATGTTCCGGATTGCTTGTTGATGTTATTTGAAAGTTCTGCTGAGCAGCTAGCTGAAATGGTCACTCAAGCGCTGTATTAGGTCAACTCACTGCCTGGACAGGTGTTATGGCATCAGAGGAAGGACCATGCCCATCCTTCTGTCCTAAATCGATTCCTGAAAAAAGGGTTCCCATGCACGCAGATGATGTAATTTTCTGATCTACATTTAAATATTCCTCAAAGTGTATTAGAAACGATCCGAATTTTAATGATACCATTTGCGAAATATTGTCTCATGGGGTTCGTGTGGAGCCATCTTGCAGGCCATTTTGGAAATCGGATGAAAATTGGGAATCAACTTTTGAACTGGGCATCATAAAAACGCAAATGAGTCCATTTCCAAGCAATTTTAGATCAAGAATTATATCATTTTTTTTAGATTAAAACAGGGTAGATGTTTACAAATAAAAACAAGAAAAAAAAAATTCTGGGGCGACTGAAAGGTTCAAATGCGATACCGACAGACCCATGAGAAATAATCAACACCGTCCCATATTTCTAAATTTTCACTCGAGACGGGTGAATATTATGCACTGCTCGAGTTTCCTATGCAACCGTTATTAATTATTTTCCTTTTCAGCAGAATGTAGTATTCGCTAGTTTTGTATGTTGGTGATGTTGATAACGAACTGTAGCGTACATGTAGTGTCATGGTCGAAAGGTAAGGTAGTTTTATAATTGAACAAACTTATTTATGGTGAGCATATATCCCCAACTGTTACCATCTTCCTGATTTCCTGCCACACCTCTGGATACATATGCTCGTATATCATTATAAGAAAATCTTGGTCACTGTTCTGTCATTTTTCATTGAAGTTTTGGTCAGCTGACTATAAGTCATCTGAGCTATAGTCGTGAACCTTTGTCAGTCGTCCGTCCGTCCGTCTGTTAACAGGGCACATTTTGAAACCGCTGGACCTACAAATCCAAAATTTTGCATACAGTTAGATATCCCCAAAATCTCCTTCAATACCGATAATTTGGTCACTAGGACTACGTTCCTTTGAGATATTAAGGAAAAACCTCCGTTTTCCTGAAAAAAAAACCCATTGTTACACTTCAAGACTGTGTAATATCAAAACCACTGACCTGTTTTGGATTATATTCAGTATACATAGTAAAAAGTAGTTCAGTATTTCATGTTGTTTTGAAGTTATGGGCCCAAATATAATGCAACTTTTTAAAAAATCAGAAAATATATTTGCTTACTCTACATGAGAATTACTGAAGCTGGAGATTTTTTTCAGGGATATAACTTTATTTAATCGAGATTCAATTGTTCACCAAAAATTAGATCTGAATTTTGCAAATTTTTCAGGTTATTAGCATAAATAGAAAATGAATACCTTAAATTTTTGTCAAACTTTGGCAACGGCACTTTTTTTTCCCCTGTAAGTACTGTTGATTTAATTTTCACAGCATATATACATAAGGATTCAATCTTTTAAAATCTGAAATGTCAAAGGAACGGATTGAAAATAGTATATTTTATTCAAGTTTTCATGCACCATGTCAAGTGTTGTTTACATCTCGCCCACCTGGTGGAACAGCCTTCACTTGCGTTATGTTACCCACCCCAGGCAGCTTGCCTTGGCTCAGCTTAGCCAATACTAGCAGGCTTCCCTTATTCGACCAACAGTGTGTATACTTTATTTGAAAAGATGTTTTTATTTTATCAGATTTACTTAATCTTTTATTTTGGTGAATAAAATTAAGCATGAACTGAAAACTCAATTGTGCAAAAATTTTAAATAGTGATTAAAGAAATGTTTGGTATTATTTTCATTTAAATTCAGATTAAACATTTGTGATTAAAAGATAATAAAATATGTGTATGCATAATATGACCCGAAATAAGCTACACTCTGGATAAATAATGATTGTAATTTAGAATTCTGATATTTTAACTTATATTTTCATTTTTTTATTATTACAAATTTATAAAACTTGTAAAAAAATAAATCTGATAAAACTATTATTTGAAAAAGAGGATATGCTAAAAATAGGCTTTTATATAAACTTACGTGCATTATTCCCTTGAAAGTGAAATAAAGGTATTAGTCTTTTCTGTCCACTTGCCTTTCCATCTGTTAAATTTTCAAATGCATCACATTAGCTAAAAAATGTTACTGTTTTTCTTCATGACAGTCTTGTCAAAGTATTAGTTTTGCAATCATATATTTAGAACTTTACTCTAACCAAGTAGAAAGGCCTCTTTCCTCTTAGCTTCTCATATGCTTACACATATGAAAAACATTACAATAGAATATTTTGTGTATTTTCCATTTGCAAAAATTTCAATCTTCAGCTGAGCGCCGTGACCCATGGGTCCCATGTTTTTTATATTAACAATATCGATGAGTTATGAATGGAAATTTGACAGCTTATACAGAACCGTTACAGAATTACAACAGACTGTTGCCAATTAAATGGTCTGTATTCTTTATAATGATCAAATTCAATCAATTACTTCAGGGCGTAAACGTTGGGTTACAGTCTGTTACAGTAACAAACTTCAAAGTTTAGACTTACACAACCCATAATTGCAAGACTTAGTGCCTATTAAGCATCTACAACTGCACAAATAGGGACCACATGCACGTTAGAGAATACCCTGGAAAAGGACACAAGTACAAATGAAAGTTAAGGTGGTGGATCGATAAAACTGCTAGGACTTGTGTAGAACAACGGAGTTGCTCGATGGTTAGACATAATTGAGTGCTGTCTGGTACTTTCCTATACTGAAACTTTAGCCCAGCTGCAAGACGATTCATCAGACCAACAAATCCCAGTCAGATCTGTAATTATGCTAATCCAGATTGAGGTAACTGTTGCTTTCTATATAACATAACATCTAATAAATGACGAGCACATTATTCAACATGGAGAGCATTAAAGATTTGAACTGAGATATTCAGGTAGGAAGATTAAAAAATGCAAAGCTTTGCTTAAAACAAAGTGAGCTTCTAAATTTTAAAATTAGGTAACAATCCTGCAAATAAGATGGGATTAATAATCCCATTA
The DNA here is from genome assembly GCA_026874595.1 of Sipunculus nudus. Lineage (NCBI taxonomy): Eukaryota > Metazoa > Annelida > Sipuncula > Golfingiida > Sipunculidae > Sipunculus > Sipunculus nudus. The sequence goes on along the minus strand of CM049311.1, from coordinate 83,658,133 downwards.
CCAAGAGAAGCACAGCCCTGAAGGGTACAACGGCTCGAGGCATCGCTGCTAACCATGATAGTGAGTAGGATAGTAAGTTAGGATAACCTGGAAAAAAAGATTTATTCGACAGAAAGAGGCTGAGAAGCATACACAACTTGGTCATCTCTACGCTTCTTGGATAGTTGAACAGAGATCCCAAGCCAACTGTGAAGAAAAGAAGTGAGAATCTGATCAAAGAACAATCTTTGGAACTACGAAATTTGATGAGAAGAATGCGTTTTCTTTTACTGTGGATTCAGATGAATGCACTGCTTCTAAATACGTTGCGACTTACAAATTTATACTGTGTTCAAAAGACAAGTATGATGAAGTTTCCCTGTCCCATACTGGTATAATCAAGTGGTTGATGATGTCAAATCCCTAGCATCATAGAGTCAGCAAAAAAAAGTTACAAGATAAACAGCTGGTGAGGTTCCTTGATCTCATTATTTGTGGTGATACAGTTGTATGTGACATAAGAGCCCCCTCTCACGTGTGATCACAGTGATGTGACAGATTTGTCAAATTTGATTTTTGACTTTTACATTATGCTGACTGCTCTATTGGTATGTTGCTTCTTTTTAGTATCAAATGGCACGAAGGTGCAGCAGATGCCTTTACATTAGAAGACGGACACCCCCGTCCTCGGTAGACTTGGGCATTTTCCTGACATATGGTTTAACTTTACAATACAGACTGTTCTGGCTAAGGCTCTCGGGTTTTTTCCCCCACTTCCTCACTCCACGAATTATTACTAGTAAGGTCAACATTGCGTCCTTTCTGTGAGTGACAATACTTAATTAAATTTGCAATACAAAGCGATATCAAATGTGCGGAAGATACTAAGGAGATAGAACTTGTCTTTTATACCCACAGTGAAGTTACACAACCTGAAGGTGCGTGAAGTGTGGGCCCTGGCCTCTCTCCACATACACTGCAGAAGCGGATCCAGGGGTCCGCCCCCCTTTTTTTCAGCCGACGCAGCCTTTTTGAAGGGTTTCAGATGATTTTTTGCGGGCTGGACCCCCCTCCCCCCCCCCCCACCATTTTTCCGGACCTTGGGTCCTTATTTCGTAGGTTTGTCATTAGTCCTCCAATGTTGGACCCATCCTTTTACTAAATCATCGATCCGCCCCTGCACTTCCATGCACGCTCAAAACAAGATGACGAAGGGACCAACCTTACTTTGACGAACAAAACCGGTTTCCCCTTTCTGTGTCTTGATGCCATCCGTGCTGTTCAGATCAACACCCTGAACCATGATTGTTTGTTATTGTATTCTTAATACTGTATACCAAGAAGGGGAGTCGACACATCGTTATCGCCAGTAGTAACAATTCACGGGAGTGAAAAGTGAAATGAGAAATGTGTCTTGTTATATTGTTCATTTTGGCAATTCCTGTTAACCGGTATTAACTGGCTAATTTATTTTACCCAATTATTTTTAATTTGATTTACACTGGCAAATGCCTTTCAATCATTAAGATTAATATAATTTAGATTTTCAGTTAAGTTATTCAGTAATTTACCTCTAAATCTGTTACAGTATGACCGATTGAAATATTGCATATATTTACCGAGAAACATTGTGAATTTGGAGAACTGTGTCGTCCGGTATTTTGTAGCTGAACCACCTTGTCAATACCAGATATTTAAGCTATGTATTTTAGTTATATATTATAAGTTTTCTTGAGCCACCACCATGAGCTTTAATGTATCATACTATCACAAATGTAAATTGAACATTATCATAACCATCAGATCAAAATCAAATAAAAACAAGGACCGTAGGACAAAAATGTTAACTTGGTAATAGAAAAAGAAACGTTTGAAATTTGGAAAGAATTTGCATGTAAATTATTCGTTTCTGGTCAAAGTGATAGGTAGACGCTTTGCACATGTTTACTTCTCTATATAGACAACAGTATGGATATATATTGTCAGTGTTTTATATCTCAATTTCATTTCAGGTGAGAAAAGTCATAGAGCTATTAATTAATGACACATTAAACTCAGGAGACATTAGGTCAGTTAAATTACTTTTACTCTTTGAGCGAGATGATGCTGCATCCGTGCCATGGAGAGAAATATATATATATATATTTATATATATATATATATATATGAATGAATGAATGAATGAATGAATGTTTTATTCTGAAAATATAAGGCCTCAGGCCCATAATTCCATAAGTAATTACATAATACCATCCGAATACAATATGATGGTAATAAATAAACAATTGATTAAACAAACAATTTCTTAATACATGTATTCAGAAGTATCAATGAATATAATAATATAGTTTAAGAGGTCATTACTGCAATGTACAATAAATAGAAATAAGATATTTGTAATCATTAATATTTAAGAAAACCATATTTCAAATTAAACAATGCACACATACAAGTACACGTATAAATATATATATACACGCACAAATATATATATATATATATATATATATATATATATATATATATATATATAATTTTCATTAATTTTTTCCACTGATATGCATCTACCTTGTTTAAATAAATAAAAACCATGCCAATATTTTTCTCCTGCTAGAAATGGTCGAAAAACGGACTCATTTGCCTTTCTATGATTGCTTGTTCAAAAGTTAGGTGTATTCTCAATTTCATCCAAATTCCAAGATGGCCTCAAGACGGCTAACAAACGGACCCCATTGGGCAAGAAATATATATCTGGATGCATGTGGACCCTAATTTCCGACGGTACTATGCTGTATCCCAGGAGCCTTTGCTTTCCACTACTTGTCCTTCATCTGGGATTACACCTCGGGGGGGTTTTCTTCTTATGCATTTTCATAAGTTACCCTTATTTGGCCTGTGGTGTTTTTACTGATACATGTTGTTTAAAAATTAGGATATTTATGGCTTTTCTTTATTTTCTAATAGTTTTTTCAATTATTTTCAGAACCAGAATAAACTCATTAAGGTCAAACGTAGGAAGATATCAAGATACAATGCAAGGTTTTCGAGTTCGGATATTTGCCTTATCAATAGTTATTCTGATTGCACTATTTCCTATTTTTTTATCAATTGTACGAAGAACAATGCTATTCTCGCCTGAATCTACACCTGCCAACATTCCAGCCAATGAAAATCAAGAGCAGACAGACGAGGGTCATAGGAACGTTAAGGTGAACAGGAAAGGTAAAAAAACATCTTTCTATTTAAAACATTCCAGATTCCTGGAAAAATAATCTAAAATTGTTTGATATGGGATTTATAGGTAACTCCTACTGTATTAAATTTTCTATAGGCGGAGGCACACGGTATATAAATCCAACGAGGGTATCTTCGTCTGAAATGGATGTAATCCTGAATCGACTTGGCCTCAATACTGGCTATGTTGCAGATATATTTCAGTATATTAGTGTAAATGATAAGAAAATGACAATTCTTTTACTTTTTGTCTCTAAAATCACCTACGTCTATGAAGATCATAATCATGCAGCATTGGACCAGACATGATTAACTATCAAGTCATTTAAAGCATGTACTTGTATGTTTCTAATCTGCACGATCTGCACGTAATGTATTGTCCACGATGACTTCTCTCTGTTACACGCATGAATTTGTCGGTATATTCAGATAAATGTTTTATATATTAACACACTGGGGTCTTGCCAGGCCTATCACACACAGACGTGTGTATGATTAAAACAATATTGCAACTTGAACAATTAATTCTATGTAAAACAATTCAACAGGCTTGGGTACATTGTAAAGTCACAATATAAATATAATCCATATGTACAGTCCGTACCACAGAAGGAAACCATTCTTATTCTTGAGATATATTTTGTTGGAAAAACATTTAAAGTATAACATTAATTGACAGGAAGCCATTTTTTCAGAAAGGAATCAGGCGGAAAATTTAAGTAGAAAATGATTGTCTATAAATCTTACTTGAAAAAAATGACTGCATGAATGTGAAGTCGTAGAGAACAGGTGCCACAATCATCACTAATCACCGGTTGTCTACGCTGCTTTAACGTCAGTGCCATAATAATGCTGACAAGAATGTCTTAGGAATATAATTGGCCTTATTCAGCTTCTTAACTTTTCAAAAAATCATAAATTATAAGGTATCTGTCATCGTAGATTAGTGACCGAGTATTACAACTTGTTTTGAGTAAACAACGCTTGCATTAAAATGTTCCAGATACCTACCATAGCGTAGTAGTTTTTATGCTGAATTATACATGTTTTACATGCTTGTTTGACACGCGCAGGAAATGTGATTAAATCGAGTTTAAACTGCAAAACCAAGTTTTAATGACCTTAGTTGTGTATAAAAGTGTAACAAAATTTGTTTGCTTGTATTTGTTTCATTTTAACAGGTTGCTCATTGGACAGAAAATTTCCGTGTTACGCTCAGTGCTGCGAGGACCACTGGATTTATGAACGATACTTCGCGAACCCACCTTTTTGTAACGGTACTTACGTTGAAATTGGAGCATACGACGGTGTTACTTATTCTAATACCAAATTCTTTGAGGATGCACTCGAATGGAACGGCGTGCTGATAGAAGGGTATCCTCCCAATTTTAAAAAACTAGAGAGAAATAGACCGAAATCCAATAAGAAACACTCCGCTGTATGCAAAGAGGGGGTCGAAACGGTCAAATTTACCGCTGATAAGCAACTGATAACTGCTGACGTAGCATATTTAACGAATGTACTTGTGAAGAAATTTAATATGAAGGTAAATAATACAATAGAGGTACCCTGCAAGCCGATGGGTAAACTCCTACGAGAGGCAGGGATAAGTAAAATTGACTTCTTTAGTCTTGATATTGAAGGTGCGGAAATGGTTGCTTTGGAGACTATGGACTGGATGATACCCGTGAAGGTTTTTCTTATTGAGACATACTGGATTGATAAGAAAGCTCTAACAGAATATTTGAGAGGAAAAGGGTATAAACCGGTGAACAGAACGGGCGGTTGTTACTGGAATACAGTTTTCGAACGTGACGATATTCTATAAATCTGATACCATACTTAGGTGCGATCTAATTATAGAATATTCACTGAAGCGTTACAAAATAATAACTAAAAATATATAATATATAAAAATATATAAAGACATATATATTAAATGTAAGGACTTGATCAGGTGGTTTGGTGCTGCAAAAATAACCTTAGTCTTTTACGACTCGTTGGATTTCATCTGCAGGGTTCTTCTTTTTGCGCATGTGGATCATATTTGTATAATTTTAATAATGTATATACTATAATTTTCCTTTAATTTATATATAAAACATGTAGAGTGTAAACGGTTATATATGAATTGGAATTTTCATTAAGGCTGACTGATTTTAGGCTCATTTAAGATTTGCCATATTTTAATAGGCAACGAATAAATCAGAACGACTCAGCGGGCTCAAAAGTAACATTAAGTAGTGGTAATTTTCTTTAAAATGATTAAGCCTATTGTTGTCTGCAAGACCATATATTTAGATGATGAAATCTTATTTAAAATAAAAAGATCGTTCACAATTAGGTTATAATGTAAAATATTGTATGCAGTGAACCATTAAAAAGTTCCGAAATCAATTGAGAGCTTCTCTTCTACTTTAATTGCAAGAATATAACGAGGAATTGTGTTGTTTGGCTATCCCAGTGCATGAATATTTAAAAGTCTTCATATGCCTATTAACTGGAGTCATAGCTATAAGAGCTTGACCATAGTGATGAAAAAATTTCAGCACGCGAAACTGATGCAAGATAAGTATCATCATTCTGTAGAAAGAATCGTTAAAATCAAATACCAATATCATTATTATGTAACAATCGATAAAATCAAATACCAATTTTATTCTGTAGAAATAATCGATAAAATCAAATGCCAATATCATCATTATAAAGAAATAATCGATTTAATCAAATACCAGTATCATTATTCTGTAGGAGTAATCTATAAAAGCAAATAACAAATCATCATTCTCTGGAAAGAATCGATAAATTAAATACCAACATCATCATTAAGTAGAAAAATTCGATGAAATCAAATACAAATTTCATCATTCTGTAGAAATAATCGATAAAATCAAATACCAAATATAATCATTCTGTAGAAATAATCGGTAAAATCCAAAACTAATATCATTGTGTAGAAATAATCAATAAAATAAAATATGCATATAATCTTCATTATAAAGAAAAAATCTTTAAACCAAACACCAATATCATCACTGTGTAGACGTAATCGATAAAATAAAATACCAATTTCATCATTATGTAGAACTAAACGATAAAATCAAATACCAATATCATCATTATGTAGAAATTATCGATAAAAGCAAATACCAATATCATCATGTAGAAAAAATCGATAAAATCAAATACTTTGGATCTTCCTAAATTGGTAGAATAATTGATAAATTCATTTTTAACTATCATCACCTTGAAAACTTCCCCATAAAAACATTGAGAGTAGATGAAGGTATTAAATCAAATTAAACTGAAAATAGGTTGTTTTTGTCCATATACCAAAATTAATGTCTCCATATATCCCTATTTTTGTTTTAACAGAGACTCATCGAGTGATTCAGAAGGTAAAGTGAGAGTGAGGATGACAAGACACGTTATTATAATCAAATCATCCGACGGAAGTAACCAAAGACTTTGGGATATTGTTAAGAAAAGCAGGTTCATACCGGTTATAAATAAAAAGAAATATAAAGCAGAAAATGAACTAATAAAATGTACTTCTGAAGACATTGTTCAACCGATGTTCAGTATCACGGTATTTATTATCATTTTAATATATATTTCATTATTTCATTTTACTCTACTCCGTTCAACGGCCAAATTATTTTTTTTTATTTATTTTGATACAAACTAAATGTCAGGCTTCAAATTGTTTAAAAAAACTAAGTATGAGAGACCGCCTAATTGAAAAAAAAATTGATGAAAAAAACGATTATTACCTAACGACGTTGTTTAGTCATTTTTAGCGCTCCACTGCTAAACCTTGTCAAGCGGCAACAACCATATCTAAATAGCAAGAAGCCTGATTTATTTTCCAACAAGTGACCCATGGGTCATGACGCTCAGCTGCCAAGCATGACCTGCGACATCATGGGCTGAGATTCACAACTTCCAGCCAAATTTTGAGGAACCAATTTGCCAATTTGTTGAAATTTTCTACGACAACAGAAATATATATCACCTATGTCTGGTTAAAACACAGTGAATTGATGGTCTGAGGAAAATGTATGATTGTTAAGGTATCCAGAACTATTCCCATAGCTTACTTGATACCTGTCAGTCTCAAAAGGAACACCACAAAGGGCAAATATTAGATCAAAATATATATAAAAAAATCAAGGAAATCCATGCAAGAATTATTGAGAAACAGGTGCTTCTGTATGAAATTTTATTCAATACAAGCCAACTGTTCTGCACTTTCATATATGATGATAATATTTATTAAGAAATATTTGACCCAATCCTTTGCAAGATTACATAAATATACGTCCGACTGCCTTCACTTTAACAGATCTTGAGATAATATGATGAAAAGGAATTTAAAGATGGTTGTCTGGTGGCCATTTTGGACTTCTGACAGATCTGAAATCAGACAACAACCATTCTCTAAATCGGACCAAAAATTGAAGGAAAATTACTGAAACTGCACTGAGAAAAGGATTTCTAAGGTGGCTAACTGGCAGACATAATGGATTTCTGACAAGTCTGACATTTGATATCACACATCCTCCAATAAGAGACCAAACTTGGGGCAAATTCTCCAAATGATGTTACAGTAATGAATGTCCAAAACAATTCAAAAGGCATGTTCAGGCGCTCATATCAGATTTACAGATATGCAAATGTAAAAGTGTAGGTCCAATATTTTTTATTATCACACTGCTTTTCAATGGGATCAGCAGGGTTGGTAAACTGCAAAACCTGAATGAAAAGAAGTGCAGAAAGCATGACTAAGAGTCTTGTAATAAAATAAAGCCATCCTAAATCAAGTACACTTCTACATATTATGAGAACAAACACTTGCTTTTATATGTGGATATTTATATAAAAATATTCAGATATCTAGGAAACTAACTTTATTGCTATGATTCCATAAAATAAACTGCAAAATGTTCCCATCATCTTATAAATCAGTAGCTAAACCTTAATACTATACTCTCATAGTGTTAATTCCTGGCTGAAGTATTCCAACAGCAGTGTTTTGTTATGCAGTAACGAGGAACTTATCACTCAGCCTTATCACTTAATAGCCTGATACACAAGGGAGTCATATGTCACCAGTGTCACTCACAATTACAGCCACACGGTGAGATGAACCAGCTGGATTGCAAGCTTATATATACAAGAAAAATAGAGATGGTCTACAAAATAAGTTGACCTGACCTATGACCTTGGCCTTTTGCCAACATATCAACTGGATTCTTTCTAAATGATGGGTAACTACTAACCAATTACATCTGGCCGGGTGTAATTACTTGGCTACCAATGAGTGAATAACTTAGACCTGCAACCTTTAACCTCCTGACCAGCTGACCTCAAAATCAATTAGTTATTTCTTCATGCAAAAAGACCCATAAATATGAAGTTTGAATCACATTGAGTGATGCATAGATGTGGCATATGTGAAAGACTGAAGGTTTGGGTTGAACAGTTTCACTTGAAATATGTTCACAAGCATTTAGAACAATATTGTGACCTTGACCTTTGACCTTTTGAACTCAGCTTCAATAGGCTTCTTCCCCTATTGGTAGGTAAGCCATATATGACAGATGGAAAGTATAGATTGAAAAGTTTGCCTGAAAATGACTCCACGCAAGAAGAGGGTGCTGTGAACTTGACCTTTGAGCTCAAAATCAACAGGTCTTTTCCCCTGTTGGCAGAGAAGCGATATCAGTGCTGAAAGGTTTGGAATGAAAGGTCTAGCTTGAAATGTGTCCACAACCTGTTCAAAGAAGTGGATCCTGTGACCCTGACCTTTGACCTTGTGACCTCAACATCTATAGGATTCTTCTCCCACTTAGTAGGAGGGCTATATGTGAAAGATCAAAGAATTGGGATGAAAGGTTTGACTTAAAATGCATCCACAGGCTTTTCAAAGAAGTTGGTTCTGTGACTTTGACCGTTGACCTTGTGACCTCAAAATAATGATGGTTCTTCCCCTGTTGGTAGGTGAGCTGTATGTGAAAGATGGAAGGTTTGGGATGAAAATTTTGGCTAAAAGAATTATTTCTGGGGGATGCAAACACACCCCATTACTTCGAGAATATAGGTCGCAGTGACCTAATTTCAGGTTTGCAAGGAGATCTTTTTAAAACCTCTAAGACTGCATAGGGTTCATGGCCCTAGCCCCTACGGTTACGATTTGTGCCCTGCTAACGGCCGGACGGCCGGCCGGACGGACAGACGGAAGAACGACTGACAAAGACCCATCGCTATAGCCCAGCATGACTGAAAGTTATTGATGAAAAAACGATTATTACCTGACGACGTTGTTAAGTCATTTAGCACTCCACCGCTAACCCTTTTCTAGCGGCAACCACCATGTCTAAATAGCGGGAGGCCTGATTTATTTTCCAAAAATGTGACGTCAGAAAGGCTCGATTGTGCCAAACGATAACTTGGGTGTTGGTGTCAAGTCCTTGCTCGTGGTGCTTTGAGGGTGCGCTGTGGCCTCATTTGTCAGGGATGTTTATAGTTTTTTCTTCTTATAGTCTAGGATGTATGTAGCCCATAAAAATTGACTCTTCAGTTTCTTTTTTAGTGACTGACGCTATGTGGAGTCCATAGATTGCCCCTGCAGTTAACTGTGTTTATAACACTCCATACACAAATGTGAGATTTAACATATATCCATTGATTAATGTTCAGTAAATCTATGTGTATTGTATATTTGACCACTGAAAAACATTACTGTTGTATTCACAGCACTATTGTGCGCCACGGAAGTGAAAATATGAACATAATACTACACAGGCCTGAATGATTATAAAAGACTGCCACCAAATGCAAGATGTGTTCCGGGTTGTTAATGCTTCAATTCTCTCTGGACAAATAAATCAGTTATTGATGTTACAGGTGCTTCATGCTTTCCAGAATGGTTATTTCGTATTACAGGTAGCCGTGACAAACACGACTCAGTAAGGGCCCCCTACTGAGTCGTAACACAAGCCAAATTTAGAACCGCCCTGCAAGTCCACGCCACGCTTTATAACCGTATCCCGCATACAATCAGCAGTCAGACGGCAGGCAGAAATCTCCCGTACATGCAGAACAATATACGAATATATTGGGTTAAAACAGAATATTTCACACACATACTTATTAAAAGGTCTAGTGGATTTATTAGAAGTGACACGATACTTGTAAGCAATGAGGCGTCAAAAATGACGAAAATATTTGCATCCTCATGGGGCCTTATAATGCGATCCTCAGAGTTAGATGTCCAGGCACTCTGGCAAGCCAGTAAGCTGGCAATAATGTCAGAGGGCCGATCTGGCGTTATATTACAGGCCGCTCGACATACAACATAATGTGAACATTGTTATGTTAAAACCATAGGAAACTTTTTTTTCAATTTCCTTTCAAAGAGTTACAGGTCGTATCGTCCTATAGCCCCAGTTAAGGCGCTGTCACACTCCAGCGTATAAAGCCAGCGTATGAGGAACGTATGGACTTTTTGGGCATACGCTGACATACGCTGAAACACGCTAGGGGTACGCTGGAATACGTTTCCAGTACGCCGGGCTACGTCGGTGTACGCTGACGGCCAAAACATTTTTGGAACATGCACAAAAATTTTCAGCGTATGCCGACGTATGAATTTTACGCTCCTCATACGTTCCTCATACGCTGAACACGCTAGAGGTACGCTGAAGGTACGTTACTCATACGTCGAGTACGCTTCTCATACGTTGAAATTGAGTCGGTCAGGAAACCTAGCGTTAGAGGAGTGTATAATGAACGTGTGTCTGACGTGTGTTAAACGAATGGCTAATGTTATGATGGTAGTTCTAACGACAGTCTAACGTACTCAACTTATGCCTAACGTGTTCTGAACTTACAGCCAACTTATCCCATGCGTATTACATGCGTATTTCCAGCGTATGGTTGGTATATAAAGTCTCACATTCCCAAATCTGTATCAGTTTGTACCAGCAGTTCAGAGATGACGAAATTCGCGCGCTGCCACCTTTTATCCCCCCCACCCCCCTCCCGCTGTGTCTACGTCCAACTCAAATACACATCACATCACATACACTATGCGTACGCTACTCTAAGCTACTCATACAGTGACGGTACGCTAGGCCCACGTTACTCTAACGGTCATTAACCGAAAATTGACCTCATACGCTGAAAAGTTGTGCGTATGAACAATTTTTCGAAATATTCGATACGTTCCTCATACGCTGGCTCTATACGCTAGAGAGTGACAGCGCCTTTAGCATTTCGATGGGCCGGCGACGCAATAGAATCCTAACACCTGTTGCGTCGCCGGCTAGGATGTCTGATGTGGCTTACTGTATATATGACTACAGGTATAAATAGTGTAAATAGGAATGTGTGCTCCATTTTTTAGCGAACCTGTGAGCTTATGCGATGGTGCGGCGTCGTCCGTCGTCTGTACGTTAACAATAGCTATCTCAAAAACGGCAGGAGCTAGCATCATCAAATTTTATTTTGCAAATAATCAGTCATCCAAAAAACTATATCGGATTTTGTTTATTTTTTTCTAACTGCATTTTCTTAGATTTTATAGGGAAAAAGCTAAAAAAGCTTTAAAAATCTTCTTCTCTGAAACTGTCCAACCAAATTGTCCAATATTTCACAGAAATGATCCCTGGAACAATCTTTCTTAAGTTTGTTCGAATGGATCCAGTTCGGAGATTTTTGGCCGAGTTACAGGAGGTTGAACTTTGTTAATTGTGCAAAAAAGCATATTAAAATTTACATCTCAGAAACGGCTGTAGCTATCATCACCAATTTTTATGCCAATATTGGTCACATAGGTCATATTTGAAATTGAGGTATTGGTGGCGCCACCTGCATCGGCCTTTTTTGTACAGGGTCATCAGTGCCTGTATCACACTGAGGGCCACAAAACACTTCTTCTCTGAAACCATATGGCCAAAATGTTTAATATCGCACAGAAATGATCCTAGGGTAGTGCTTTCTGAAATTGTTCAAATGGTCTCTTTTCAGTGACTTTTGGTTAAGTTATGGGAAGTTATTTAGTCATATGCCATAACAGCCCATTTTAGCTCAGTGGCTACAAAGATCTTCTTCTCAAAAACCACTGGGCCAAAATCTTAAATCTCACACATTAATTATCCTCAGATGTTGATAATTCGAGTTTGTTCAAATGGTTTTGGTTCAGTGCTTTTTGGCTGAGTTACGGGAACCTGAACTTAGCCAGTTTGCTGTATCGTCCTATATGAGTTATAAACCTGCGAAAAGTTTTTTTGACTGATGCCACTGAAGCCAGTTTGTAAAATATTTTACAAGAATAATTCCTACAATAATTCTTATAATAATTATTATAATGGTTCAACATGAATGATTTTTGGCTGAATTATGGAGATTGAATCGAGTCATTTTACCATATATGTTAGCTGTGTGATGCTGTTACATCTAGCATGGCACCAGTTTATCAGCATCTATTACATCATGCCACTAGACATTTACATTTCAGGTTATCCTTGCTTAATATTGACAAGAAAGTTTTTTAAAAGCTTTTAAAAAAATTTAGATTTTTGATTTAAGTTATTTATCATACGAGGCAATGTTACAATCATGGATATTCAGCTCTCTGTGGCTATATAAAGACAACTGTACGTGGATTATAAATAATTGGTATCCCTACTCAACTTAATTCAAGAATTTGCAATCAATGAGATATATCTGTATTTTAATTTTGCATTCAGTATGCATCCGTAACAATTTTACATATATTCCTGATTTCTTTTTTTATAAAAAGTCAGCTGAAAAGCATTTTGTATTGGGAAAATAAATTTCAAAGTTGTTTCAAGTAGGGACCACTTTTGTGTTCAGATGGCAGCACTTGGTTTACCATTGTCAGATTGCCAGTGCCTTGATGTTGGCCATTAGCCAAGATGATGTGAGCTCTATAAATAATTTTGGCACAGTGCCAGGATTGAAAGAAGTGCAGCCAGGTATAGGTCAAGAGTTCACTCAGTGCCGTAGCTGCATTCTATTTATAGCTTAGGAAGGCTGCTCACTGCATCATATTTGGCACCAAAATTCAGCCTGAATCTATTTATAGCTTTGGCAGACTGCCAACTGTGTCAGGTTATGCTACAGGTCAAGAGTTCACTCAGTGCAGCCAGGTACAGGTCAAAAGTTCACTTAGTCTAGCCAGGTGCAGGTCAAGAGTTCACTGAGTGCAGAAGCTTGAGGCAGCAATTTGTCACAGGTCACTCGGGGGCAACTGCCTTACTCACCTAAGCCTTGTCAGCCCAGTGCATCAAACTCTGGGGAAGTTTGATGTGTTGGACTGATATTTTGACCTGTCTATGCGTCTTTGATGGTATTCTCATTTACAAGACAGGTGGTGCAACGTACATTGACTTTTGCACAGTGTATGTGCCTGCTTATTTCTACAGAGAAATTTGATATATAAGCCTGAAATTGGGCATATTTATACATACAGAATAGCTTTGTCGTATACAAGACTGGTGGTGCCACCTACAATAATTTTTGCACAATGTGTGTCCCTGCTTATTTCTCAGGAGGTGTTTGATATATCAGTCTGATAATTGGCATATGTGTATATCTCTGATAGCTTCGTTGTATACAAGACTGGTGGTGCCAGCTGCAATCGTTTTTGTTGTGTGCACCCATGCCAGAATTTCAGCAGTGATGTTTGTGTAATTGTTTCTTATTCAAAATGTTTAGTACTTTCATTTTAGATATTTCAGTATATTCAAGCTTTTCTGATATGATTGAAAGAAGCATGTCCTAGGATAATTCTTTTGAAAAATTGAACGATTTAACTTGAGAGTTTCATCATAAACATTTTAACCTGAAAGAGGCTAAAATTATGAGGTTTTTGCCATTAAAAACAGGTCAATATAGGTGGCACCACAAAATCTGCAACTTAAAATATGAGTCATGTGACCAACATTTGCACAATACTTGGTAATGCTAGCTTCTGTCATTTCTGAGATTACTATGTCACTATGCTTACTTGGCCAAATGACTGTTCAAATTCATGTAACTCCACTATAATTCATCAAACGCAAACCATTTGAACAAACTTGAGAGGGCTTGCCTCTGGGATCATTTCTCTAAAATATTGAACAATTTGGCTGGACCGTTTACAAGAAGAAGACTTTTAAAAGTTTTTCAGCTTTTTCCCTATAAAATCTAAGTAAATGCAGATAGCAAAAAAATAAGCTGAATCCAACAACATTTGATATGCGACAGATTATTGCATAAAATTTTGGGACGGTAGCTCCTGCTATTCCTGAGAAATTATGGGTTAATGTACAGATGACCAATGACCCCCGTACAAAAAAGGTCAATGCAGGTAGCGCCACCAATACCTCAATTTCATGTATGACTCATGCGACCAACACTGGCATAAAATTTGGTGATGATAGCTCCGGCCGTTTCTGAGACTCAGCCAAACTGAACTTGAACCATTCGAACAATCTTGAGAGAGATGGTATAAAAGATTATTTCTGTGAAATATTAAACAATTTGGCTAGACCATTTTGGAGGAAAAGATTTTTAAAGTTTTTTTTAGCTTTTTCTCTAACAAGGCCTACAGGCCTAATGCGAACCTGTGCAAAGTTTAGGAGTATGAATGGAGATTTATTTTTAAAATTAAATATTGGTCCTCCTAAGTCCTGCATATCTACCTTAGTCATTATGATTTCTGCAAAATGGACGTTTCTGACCTGCAAGTTTCGGACTAGGACATTTTAAAACCAGAATTTGGCTAGTCAACAAGCCACTATTTGTATCTGCAGAAATCAGAGTTGCACGGGTGAAGTGAGGCATGGATTAAGTGGCAAGGGGAATAGAGCGTGGTGTGTTGCATATTAGCATGGATGTCTGCAGCTTAAACGTGAATGTAGGTGGTGCCACCTGTCAGAAAATCGAGAAAATTGTCCAGGATGTTTAAACCTGCAAAATTTCAGGTGGATAAGTCAAACCACTGCCGAGATATGAGTGATTTTATCCCAAAGCAGATCAACAGATGGGTGCTGTGCATAAGTGGTTCCAGGTGGCGCCACCAGTTTTGCCTATAATGAAGTGCTATGTGAGATCTATACACATGCAAAATTTTGGCCTAATCGGTCAAAAGGTTCCTGAGATATGAGCTTGGATGTCTGCAGAGTAAATGTGAATGTAGGTGGCGACACCTGTCATAAAATCGAGAAAGCTGTCAATGATGTAAAATACCTGCAAAATTTCAGGTGGATAAGTCAAACCACTGCTGAGATACGAGTGATTTTAACCTAAGGCAGATGAACAGATGGATGCTGTGCATAAATGGTTGCAGGTGGCACCACCAGTTTTGCCTATGATGAAGAGCTATGTGAGATCTATACACATGCAAAATTTTGGCCTAATCGGTCAAACGGTTCCCGAGATATGAGCTTGGATGTCTGCAGAGTAAATGGGAATGTAGGTTGCGCCACCTGTCATAAAATAGAGAAACCTGTCCATGATGTATAAACCTGCAAAATTTCAGGTGGATAAGTCAAACCACTGCTGAGATATGAGCGATTTTATCCCAAGGCAGATGAACAGATGGACGCTGTGCATAAGTGGTTGCAGATGGCGCCACCAATTTTGCCTATGATGAAGAGCTATGTGAGATCTATACACATGCAAACTTTATGCCCAATCAGTTAATGATTTCTGCAAAATGGACGTTTCTGACCTGCAAGTTTCGGACTAGGACATTTTAAAACCAGAATATGGCTAGTCAACAAGCCACTATTTGTATCTGCAGAAATCAGAGTTGCACGGGTGAAGTGAGGCATGGATTAAGTGGCAAGGGGAATAGAGCGTGGTGTGTTGCATATTAGCATGGATGTCTGCAGCTTAAACGTGAATGTAGGTGGTGCCACCTGTCAGAAAATCGAGAAAATTGTCCAGGATGTTTAAACCTGCAAAATTTCAGGTGGATAAGTCAAACCACTGCCGAGATATGAGTGATTTAATCCCAAAGCAGATCAACAGATGGATGCTGTGCATAAGTGGTTCCAGGTGGCGCCACCAGTTTTGCCTATAATGAAGTGCTATGTGAGATCTATACACATGCAAAATTTTGGCCTAATCGGTCAAAAGGTTCCTGAGATATGAGCTTGGATGTCTGCAGAGTAAATGTGAATGTAGGTGGCGACACCTGTCATAAAATCGAGAAAGCTGTCAATGATGTAAAATACCTGCAAAATTTCAGGTGGATAAGTCAAACCACTGCTGAGATATGAGTGATTTTAACCTAAGGCAGATGAACAGATGGATGCTGTGCATAAATGGTTGCAGGTGGCACCACCAGTTTTGCCTATGATGAAGAGCTATGTGAGATCTATACACATGCAAAATTTTGGCCTAATCGGTCAAACGGTTCCCGAGATATGAGCTTGGATGTCTGCAGAGTAAATGGGAATGTAGGTGGCGCCACCTGTCATAAAATAGAGAAACCTGTCCATGATGTATAAACCTGCAAAATTTCAGGTGGATAAGTCAAACCACTGCTGAGATATGAGCGATTTTATCCCAAGGCAGATGAACAGATGGACGCTGTGCATAAGTGGTTGCAGATGGCGCCACCAATTTTGCCTATGATGAAGAGCTATGTGAGATCTATACACATGCAAACTTTATGCCCAATCAGTCAAATGGTTCCTGAGATATGAGCTTGGATGTCTGCTGAGTAAATGTGAAATGTAGGTGGCGCCACCTGTCATAAATCGAGAAAGCTGTCCAGGATGTATAAACCTGCAAAATTTCAGGTGGATAAGTCAAACCACTGCTGAGATATGAGTGATATTATCCAAAGGCAGATGAACAGATGGATGCTGTGCATGAGGTTGCAGGTGGCGCCACCAGTTTTGCCTATGATGAAGAGCTATGTGAGATCTATACACAAGCAAAATTTTGGCCGAATCAGTCAAACAGTTCCCGAGATATGAGCTTGGATGTCTGCAGAGTAAACATGAATGTAGGTGGCACCACCTGTCATAAAATCGAGAAAGCTGTCAAGGATGTAAAATACCTGCAAAATTTCAAGTGGAAAAGTCAAACCACTACTGAGATATGAGTGATTTTAACCTAAGGCAGATGAACAGATGGACGCTGTGCATAAATGCTTGCAGGTGGCACCACCAGTTTTGCCTATGATGAAGAGCTATGTGAGATCTATACACAGGCAAAGTTTTGGCCTAATCGGTCAAACGGTTCCCGAGATATGAGCTTGGATGTCTGCAGAGTAAATGTGAATGTAGGTGGCGACACCTGTCATAAAATCGAGAAACCTGTCCAGGATGTATAAAACTGCTAAATTTCAGGTGGATAAGTCAAACCACTGCTGAGATATGAGTGATTTTATCCAAAGGCAGATGAACAGATGGATGCTGTGCATAAGTGGTTGCAGGTGGCACCACCAGTTTTGCCTATGATAAAAAGCTATGTAAGATCTATACACATGCAAAATTTTGGCCTAATCGGTCAAACGGTTCCCGAGATATGAGCTTGGATGTCTACAGAGTAAATGTGAATGTAGGTGGCGCCACCTGTCATAAAATCGAGAAAGCTGTCCAGGATGTATAAACCTGCAAAATTTCAGGTGGATAAGTCAAACCACTGCTGAGATATGAGTAATATTATCCCAGGCAGATGAACAGATGGACGCTGTGCAAAACTGGATGAAGGTGGTGCCACCATTTTTAGCGTATGTTATAAAGCTATCAAAGGGCTACATTTGTGCAAAATTTTTAGCCTGATCGGCCAAACGATTCCCGAGATATGTGGGTTTATGTGTGGAAACAGACACACAAATGGACACTGGGCAGCAAGGAAAGGTACGAGGTCAACCAAAAATGAAGGCGCAGCAATTCACATGTGACCTGATGATAAACCCGATTCGCTTAAATGCAAACCAAGTTTTTTCAAACAGTTGAAAGATATAGTTCCAATAATCTGCGAATTCTGCATCTAAACATTGTGTCCAGACGTCTAGACGCTGTGTCTAGACGTCTAGACACATTGTCTAGACACCCCCCCCCCCAGCCAGGTCAGTTGCCATGGTG
Source organism: Sipunculus nudus (assembly GCA_026874595.1). Lineage (NCBI taxonomy): Eukaryota > Metazoa > Annelida > Sipuncula > Golfingiida > Sipunculidae > Sipunculus > Sipunculus nudus. The sequence continues at coordinate 83,639,801 of CM049311.1, read as the reverse complement.
ATGTCTGGACCCCACCTGTTTGTACTGAGTGACCTCTTGACTTGGCTGCATGAAGTCAAATCTGTACTCAAATACAGAAAGCGTTTTCAATTGGCTACAATGCTTTTTTAAAACTGTATTTACCCAATCTATTCTTATAAAACTGGCAGAACCCTACCATAGAATAATTCTTGTAAAGTTTAAACCAATCAGCTGAACAGTTTCATCATAAATCAGTGTATAAGCTAGAAGAGTTTAAAATTACATTTTTGCTTGTAAAAACACATCAATGTAGGTGGCGCCACCAATACCTCAAAATTAGATATGACATATGTGACAAACATTGGTATAAAATTTGGTTATTATATCTCTAGCCGTTTCTGAGATTTTAATTTTAGTGTGCTTTTTTGGACAGATGACTAAGTTAAACCTCCTGTAACTCGGCCAAATATCTCCGAACTGGAACCATTCGAACAAACTTGAGAGAGATTGTTCCAGGGATCATTTCTATGAATTATTAGACAATTTGGCTGAACAGTTTCGGAGAAGAAGATTTTTAAAGGTTTTTAAGCTTTTTCCCAATAAAATATAAGAAAATGCAGTTAGCCAAAAAATAAGCAAAATCCGATAGTTTTTTAGATGACTAATTTTTTTTGCATAAAATTTTGTAATGCTAACTCTTGCTGTTTTAAAGATAGTATGGGTTAACGTACAGACAACGGCCAACGGACACAGGACCACGCCACACCATCGCAAAAGCTCACAGGTTCGCTAAAAAGTAGACTACATTGACCAAATGCCAGTTTGCTATGACCATATGTCGGTTTACAAAGAAACTTTGGATAAACGTAATGTTTCTATTTCATTGGGGTGCCATAAGGTTAACCCATTTTAATGTGCAGGTGATACGATATCAAATGGATGAAGACATTTTGGTAATCATTGCATCTTCTGTAAGTTGCTGATCGATTCCAGGGCAATATCAGGAGCTGTCAGTATTAAAAAGAACTACACCACCGACCACCCATTTTAAGTGTGTTGGTCACCCCACACAGCTTTATACATGGTAAATCCTATCTTGTTATCCTGCGACACACACACTGATTCAATGTAAAACAGGTCTTTTTCATGGACCATTGATACATGAGTGTGTTGAACACCCAACACAGCTTTATACACGGTCAATCCTATCTTGTGATGCTGTGATGCACGCACACAGACTGTTTCAATGTAAACTTGAACAGTTCCTTTTCCTGGACCACTGATACTTGAGTGTGTTGGCTACCCCACACAGCTTTATACATGATAAATCCTATCTACTGATGCTGTGATACACGCACACAGACTGTTTCAATGTAAAATTAAACAGTACCATTTCCTGGACCATTGATACATGAGTGTGTTGGCTACCCAAAACAGCTTTGTACATGGTAAATCCTATCTAGTGATGCTGTGATGCAAGCACACAGACTGTTTCAATGTAAACTTAAACAGTTCCATTTCCTGGACCATTGATACATGAGTGTGTTGGCTACCCCACACCGCTTTGTACATGGTAAATCCTATCTAGTGATGCTGTGATGCACGCACACAGACTGTTTCAATGTAAACTTGAACAGTTCCTTTTCCTGGACCATTGATACATGAGTGTGTTGGCTACCCCACACCGCTTTATACATGGTAAATCCTATCTAGTGATGCTGTGATATACGCACACAGACTGTTTCAATGTAAATTTAAACAGTTCCATTTCCTGGACCATTGATACATGAGTGTGTTGGCTACCCCACACCGCTTTGTACATGGTAAATCCTATCTAGTGATGCTGTGATGCACGCACACAGACTGTTTAAATGTAAACTTAAACAGTTCCATTTCCTGGACCATTGATACATGAGTGTGTTGGCTACCCCACACCGCTTTATACATGGTAAATCCTATCTAGTGATGCTGTGATATACGCACACAGACTGTTTCAATGTAAACTTAAACAGTTCCATTTCCTGGACCATTGATACATGAGTGTGTTGGCTACCCCACACCACTTTATACATGGTAAATCCTATCATGTGATGATGTGATACATACAGACTATGATACTTCATGGCCCAGCTTTATATATGTTAACCAAAGTTCATACCTTGCGTACTTTGATACACACTATCAATATTTGCGGCCTGGACACTCCCCCTCTCCCCCTTTTCCGGATCTCGGTCTTTTTTATTAGGTTTGTCTTTAGTCCGTATTGGTTGGGCCAATTATTCTAATTCCTGGATCCGCCCCTGAGTAATAGATTTTGCCCAAAACTAATTGTATGTAAAAATTCAGTTCTGGTACTTTAAAGTTTTTTTTCTGGTTGGCCAGACAGAAAATGGCAGATGGAATAAGTACCATGGCTAGAGCTGATATGACCGACTGTGCTAAAAATGATTGACCGCTATCTGAACTTGGCTATATACCTTCTGCAGGGAGCGTCTAAACATAGACTGTTTTACTTTCTTCATATTACCACTTTTTTTTCCATTGGTCCCTAAACTAAGGAAATAAAACGATGCCACACACTAAAAACTTAATCGATATATTTTGTATTATCCGTGCAATAAAAATAAACTCCTGCTTTTGTATACAACGATTAACTGCCGCTGATTCTCAACAATGGTAAGAGCAATTCCAGCTTCCTCTAAAAACAAGGGACCTATGGGTCACTGTGCTCAGCTGACGTTAACCTTGAAGGTAAAAATCTAAAATAATATAAAATGGAGATAAAGTGTAAGAGGAAGAGGTAATAAAGGCCATGGTTGGTTTATATGATTGGTTTGTATTGATGAGCAAGAAATTGTTGCAAATAATATTTTGTGACCTGACCATGTGTTTCCTAATGTTGAAACTGAAGCATGTGAGCAGTTTGTGAACAAATGATCTGTACAATTACCATGATCATTAGTTGGCTTTTCGATTAACTGTTGACATTTCAGTAGTTTACACATTTGTTCAATCGAATCTTTTTTTTGTAAAATATATATTATTAAATATGTTTTTTTTATGAAATGTATACAGTTAAAATATAACTAATTAACAACATAAAAAATGGCAAACAAAGCCTGATCTCAAATTCTGCTGATGCAGGATAATAATGAACAAATGTTTGTAATAAATCCTCATTTTTTTATCACATCAATTTTTTTTTAATTTAAGTTTATATTTCTATACATTTTCAATATAACATATATGTCTGAATATAAAAGTTGATTCATAATTCTCAATTGCATCATCATAAATCTCAATCTTGTCAGATAACATAACACCACATCATGCATACAAATGTTATTTTATTTTTTACCACAAAAATATATCTTTTAAATCTGCAAAATAAAAAATATCTAAAAAAAATACTTGATTTAAATTTCACAGTTTTTAATTGTGTCTTTATTTTTCCATAATGTGCTTCATATTTTATCATTATTTAAACATACTGATGGGTTCCATTATGACTGGTAAAATCATTTAAAAGAAAAATGATTTCTTTAAAAATGCTACATTACACAACATTGCATCTTCTGGATTACACCTTGAATTACTTTTTCAAGGAAAGTTTTTGCATATCAGAGTGGAAACAGCATTACAATTAAGGAGATACAGTGAAAACAATAACAATACTGCATAACACTTGGTGGGTTGGGTTTGCAGGGGGGGGGGATTGGGGTGGTGATATGAGAATTACTGTACACCTGTCACAGCAGGGGATACCCTCCAGTGACTGTAACAAATCAGAAATCCTGGCATAGCTGACTTCCAGTGACCTGGAGTGGGACCCTGCATCTGTAATCTGTAATCAAAGCAAATGACTACAATATAGCCTCAAGAGAAAAATCAATAACTAGCTTAATTTTTCAAGCTTTTACTTCCAAATTTCAGATTTAAACAAATTAAATATTTATGTTTACATGGTGTGAAAATTAAATCAATGGTACTTACAGGAAAAAAACGTAAATCTAATTTTGGGTAAACAATTGAATCTTAATTAAACATAGTTATATACTTGGGAAAATAGACTCTAGTTTCAAAATTTTTCATGTTAAGTGAGTAAATATTTTCCTGATTTTTTACAAAGTCCATTATGTTTGGGCCCATAACTTAAAGAATTTATACTTAACAGACTTAATTTCTGGCATGTACATAGGAACTATAAAGAAGAATATTTATGGTAAATATGAGGAAAAACAGATGAGTGGTTTTGATATTAGGCAGTCCTGAAGTGTGAAAATAGGATTTTAATAAAAAATTGAGGTTTTTCCTTAATTTTTCAAAGGAACGAAGTCGCAAAGACCCAGTTTTCGGCTTGGTAGGAGATCTTGGGGACATCTAACATTATGCTGAATTTTGGATTCCTAGGTCTTACGGTTTCAAAACGTGCCACATCTACGGACGGACGGACAGACAGACGGACGACGGACAATGGACCACGACTATAGCTCAGATGACTTATAGTCAGCTGAGCTAAAAACCTCTCCTGACAGGAAGTGTATACAACACGTCACGTATATAGTTATTAATGTGGCACTGTATATTGAATTTAAGTAGAACATAGAATAGAGAGCCGCATTATAAACACTTGCAAAGTGTGAATGAATTGTGTCATAATGCAAACATTATAACATGACGGAACATTTTATTAATATATTTATTAGTGCCTCAAAATGAGACCAGCAAACCAGTCCAGAATGGAAAGGTTGAAATGATATATAGACAAGCTGGAACCTGTCCTTCACATATTCTTTCACCTTCGATTATCTCCTGCCCAGTGCCCATGTCATGTCTCTTAAAATTTAATGGGACACATTAACACACTTTTATTACATCCTGCTTGTCATTCTGTGCGATGGGGTATTTGGAACACAAATAAGGTATAAAACAAGATAAATCAGATTCGTGAAATGTTTATTGATCAGTAACCTAAATAACATCTAAACAATTGTTGTGCACCGTGCAAAACCGGTATACCGTATATCTGGTAAAACTCTAATAATAGCTGTGAAAGTAAATTCATGTTTAGCATGTGTATTTCATACATTTCCATTTGACCTGGTATCATACCCAATATTAATATCCTTTATTCCACTGTTTTAATTGTGAGATATCAGGAATACATTTTCTGTTGTCACTTTTCTGGGGGGGGGGGGGGAGAGGAATAGTATTTTAACGTCGTGTATGATATATATTCACAACCATCTGAATCCTAGGATATATTATGATAAGCATTTAAGACATGTTGGTCATATCAAATGTTTATATAAATAATTTATCTAAATTCCTTATTATTCAAGAATGTATAAAAAATATTGTACACTTTATATTTGGTCTGAACTCAACAAAACAAGTTGACAAGATGTGTACCTGATTGATATTCTACGTAAATCATTTAAAGCAATTCCTTTGATACAACTTACCTTTGGCTGTACATATAGGACACGTAAAACATACACCTCAAACCATTATATTTGACTATTTCCTTTCATAAGGTTGCGTTCACAGAAGCATTTGCAATATCCTTTAAGTCCACTGAAACATTATAGCACCCCTCTCATGCCGTTCATAGAAATTAACGTGAATGTGTTACAGAAGTATGCTGCAATAATTGCCCACTCTTGTCGTGTCCTTAATAGTCAAAAGATAGAGGAAGCGTCATGGTGGGAAATCATTAAATGACATCCCAAATTTCATTTTATATATAAACTAAGACAAACATTCTTCTGTAATTAGAAAAAAACACACTCAGAAAGATGGCTTGACGGAGGAAGTGAGAAGACTAAGGCTCAGAAGTATTCTGAACAGAATTCCAATACATGTTTATGATGTAAATTCTTATTCATGCATTGATTCAGAGCCCAAACAATTTGGCATGTTAATCAGAATTATACCACCAACGAAAGAACGTTTCTTCCAAAAAGGTTAAATTGAGGAGATATTCCATTTATAGTATATTTCATTTAGCATTAGCAGTGATATTTTGTTAGCCATGATGTGCTGTATCTCCCTGGTCATGACACGTGAACCATTTTATTATAGAGTATTAATACAAATCCATTTCATATTGATACATTATTAAATAATGTTAATTTCTAAGTCTTTATGATAACATCATTTGTCATTTATTCTATCTAATCTCTAAACAAAATCTGGCAGTTTTCTCTTATAAAAGTGACAAAGGGATATATCAGGTTTTTCAGATTTTGACTCTAATTAACTTCCCTTCAAAAGAAAAAAAATAATGTCTACTAGAATAAAAATGTTGTACTGATCAAATCAATTCTTAAAATTAATTTTTCAAAATTGACATTTTCATAAAAAGCTGACAAATCTTAATTATATGAATCAGCATATTGCAAATTCTCTCTTAAAAGTAAAATATTTTGTGGGCGAAAAATCACTTTAATGTAACTGATGAATTAATTTATATTAGCTGAGCCTATTTTAAATAGCTTTGTATCATTTTTGTCTCTCATTCATATCTTTCTTCAGTTTAGCAAGAGCGGCGACCCGGACATCTCTCCATGCCCGACGTTCAACTAAGTTATCCAGCGGGATTCTGCTGCACATCTCATTGTTGATTTTCTCCTTTGTGGCCCCTTCCCATTTTGGCGTCGGACCAAAGGACTTACTGACGCCGTAAATCATGTCACCATAGCGATCACAGTAACTCAGCCACCCTAAAAGTATTTATTATGAGGTTTTCAATTAGGTCTGTGGCTTGTTCACACACCTATTCACACATATTCTAGGTGTATATACCCAAATAAGTTTTCTGAGATGATGCTCAGAAGAACATCATACTGTTTCTATATCACAAAGAAGTGTTTTATCATAGAAAGGAAGATGCAGGGAGTTTTTATTACAGAAAATTTATTTGTTACTTTGTTAATTTTTGTATAAAATGATGACAATATATGGTGATTAAAAATTGCTGTATCAAGTAAAAATATAGTCCCCCAAAACCTTTCATTTTGATCAATATCATACTTATGCCAAAATGAAATTATGTTGCTGAATTAGCATCAATTAGCTTTTGATAGAACACTTTGTAATAGACTCTACATATACATATACTAAAATATACGTATCATAGATAAACAAGACAATGGTGAAAGCCACACCATTAGACTGGACAAAATTTCACTGAACAACCTTGTGTCGATTTGAAGAGGTGCCGGGTTTCAGTGCATGTCTTAATTATCTAGTTATGTTGAATTTATACAAATATTCCTCATTCAATGTCATTCTAAAAACTGGATAAAATGTATTAAGTGACTTACCATCTGCATTCAAATGACCTGTCTCTAAAGGACCAATAAATGCGTATCGCATTCCTAGTCCATCTGACATGACTTTATCCAAGTCTTCAACAGATATGACATCATCCTGTCAATTTTTTGAAAATAATAAACTATTATTGCATGCAAGTTTGTAAACTTGGCATAACTCATAAAATCAATAATAAAACTGAGTAAGAAAATGTAAATAATATAATCATACTGTTGTACTGTATATTTCTTAAACCTTAAATTCTCCAATATGTTTTGTACTTAAACAACTTGACAATGAAAGTAATGAGATATAATACAAAATTTAGAGAAGCAACTGAAAAAACTGAAAGTAAAGAAAACATTTTCTACCTGGAGAATAAATATTTCAAGATTGTCAATAAATATAAATTTGTAGAAGATTGTATACCTTAGGCTTAAATAGTGTCTACAGACAGAAGACACATTTATTCAAAGAGTGTTTCTGACTTACACAAAAAATATTGCCATCAATTATCATTATCACATATTCATGCATGGAGTATGCATCCCTGGCATATACATCTCATTTATTCCCATGTTTGAGTAAATAATGTAAATTGATTACCTTCTTTAAAACAAGGAACTCATTGGTCGTGGCACCCAGGTGAATTAACCAGTAGTAAAATTTAAGCAAATGCCAAAGAGAAGATTTCTATTGTTTATATATATATATATATATATATATATATATATATATATATATATATATATATATATAGATAGATATATATATATAGATATATATATATATATAGATATATATATATATATATATATATATATATATATATAAACATTTAAAAGCTATAAGAAATTGGCCCTGCTATTTGGCAATATTCACATACTAAATAAACCATTGCCAAACTAATACTTTGATATGACTACCATGAACAAGGGATCCCATGGGTCATGGTACTCAGCTGGTTGACTTTGAAAATAAAAATCTAAAATAATATTAAACCAATGGAAAGTCGGAGAGAAATAAGTAGTATAGGCCATGGTATGTTAATATGACTGGTGTGAATTGATAAGTAAGGAACTGTTGCAAATGTGATCTGACCATGTGTTTTCTATGTTGAAACTGATGCATATGAGCAGTTTTGTAAACATAAAATCTTTACTATTACCATTAATATTAGTTGACTCTTTGATAAATTGTTCAGACACATTTATTCATGATGCAAATGAATTACCAGACCAGGGTATATAAAGTGGGAACTTCATAGAATAATAAAATAAAGTCAGAGAAAAGTAGTCTACACAATGTATAACTAGGTCAGGCTATGTTAAACTGTACTCTCATAGAATCATAAAATATAGTCAGGTAGAAGGAGTTTATGGTATGTAATAACATTGCACTTACTTTGTCAATGGTTGTTTACATAATTGGCCTGTGGATTATTCAACAGGATTTTATTTATTGTGTAAGTGACTGAACTTACTGTACTACGTTTTATTATGATTAGGTGACAGAAGATTCTAGAGAATTCGGGCAGTGAATAAATTCCAGTAGGCTGAGTCTAGAAAAGACTGTTTGTATTCAGGAGTTCTGGAAAATTTTGTGAGACTTGCTCAAGGCTATTTGGGGTAAGTCAATAAGTTAGAAGGTTAATGTCAACTGGAGACAAGCTGCCTTGTGTTAACAATAGTTTAGGTCTCCACTGAGAGGGGTGTGTTTCAAAATACTGCGTAATACATAATTAGTCCTTGAGAAAGTATAGTATATGTAGCCAAGCAGGGGGTTATAGAATTACCTGGTATGAGAGTTGTACCCTCATGAAGACATTGTTTCTTGTGAGATTAGAGCCAGTCTATCACGATGGTGGCATTTGTTGGACATTACTGGAATAAACCTGTGTTCGTTACCCTAGACACAGAGTGATCATTTTGGACTTTGGTGAAAGAGCTCAGGAAATATATATCTGTCTAGTGTGTGGTGTAACAGTTAATTAGATCCTAATTTTTTATTAACAATATTTTTTTACAATTTTATAAATTTTAAACAGCTGCAATGAAACTAATGTATCTAGTGCAGAGGTGCAAGGACTCAATGGCTCTCCATGTATACTAACACCTCTGCTATATAACATATATATTTGAATATATAAGTTGATTCAGAATTCTAAACTTCATCATCAATGTATCCCTCATTTTGCTCATGTAACATCCCACTATGCATAAAGATGTATTTCTATTTTATCACAATATATATATATATTTCATAAATTTGCAAATAATAAATCTATAACAAAATAACTTTATTAAATATCCAGAATTCAGTTCTAAATTGTACTGCTATTTATACCTACTTTGGTTCATATACTATCAAATTATGCATACTGCTAGGTTTAATTATATTTCTAAATCATTCATTTGTTAGCATTTTTTAAAAGGAAATTTATTCCTTTAAAAATGCCACATAACCACAACATGGCATCTTCTGGATTACTCCTTGAATTACTATTTCAAGTACGGGTTTGTAAATTTGAGTGGAAATCAGTTAACAGTTAGTTATAAAAATACAATACAAACAATAACAATTATTAATTTACACTTGATGTATATTGCTGTGAGTGTGTGTTGGGGGCAGTGATATGAGAATAACTGTACACCTGTGACAGCAGGGCTGCTCCCCTAGTGATGCATTACTCATCAGGCATAGCTGTATTAAGTCACCAATTTCTAGCCTAATTTTTTAGCTTTTATTTTCAAATTTCAGATTTTTAACGATTAATCCTTATTTATAAATACTGTGAAAATCAAATCAACAGTGCTTATATAGAAAACAAGGCCTAAAGGCCTAATGCGAACCTGTGCAACGGTTTATACGCCAGGTATAATGCTTCAATGCTGGGCAATTACTTTCAAGTAAGCCTACATGTCTTGTTTACAACGAAGGTAGCAGAGATGTATACATATGCCCAATTTCAGGCTGATATCCCCTCCTGAGAAATAAGCAGGGACATACACTGTGCAAAAACCACTGTAGGTGGTGCAACCAGTCTTGTTTACAACAAAGCTTTACAATATGTATTAACCTGCCAAATTTCAGGCTGATATATCAAATTCCTCTGGAGAAATAAGCAGGCACATACACTGTGCAAAAGTCATTGTAGGTGGCAACACCTGTCTTGTGAATGAGAAAGCCATCAAAGACGCATAGACAGGTCAAAATATATGGCCAATACAACAAACTTCTCGAGTTTTAAGCACTGGGCTGACCAGGCTTAGGTGAGAAAGGCAGTTGCCCAAAGTGAACTTGGACATATTGACCTGCACCTGGCTAGACTGAGTGAACTTTTGACCTGTACCTGGCTGCACTGAGTGAACTCTTGACCTGTTGCATAATCTGACACAGTTGGCAGTCTGCCAAAGCTATAAACAGAATCCAGCTACTGCACTGAGTGAACTCTTGTCCTATACCTGGCTGCACTGAGTGAACTCTTGACCTGTTGCCTAATCTGATACAAATGCCAGTGTGCCAAAGCTATAAATAGATCCAGGCTGACCTTTGGCCTGTTGCAAAATCAAAAATAAAAAATCACCCACCCACACTGATTTATGAAAAAAAGTGCCTGAGAACCATACCTTTTTTCTTTGGCCTTGTAGATGCTGATAAACTGGTGCTAGACTAAATGTAACTGCTTCACACAGCTAATATATAACCGGCTAAGTTCAGCTTCCCTTAACTCAGCAAAAAGCACTGAATCAAAACCATTTGAACAAACTTGAATATTCAACATCTGAGGATAATTAATGTGTTAAATTTAAGAATTTGGCCCAGTGGTTTTTGAGAAGAAGATCTTTGTAGCCACTGAGCTAAAATGGGCAGTTATGGCATATGACTAAATTCAACTACTCATAAATCAGCCAAAACAGAGACCATTGGAACAAACCTCATAAAGCACTATCCTAGGATCATTTCTGTGTAATATTAAACAATTTGGCCATATGGTTTCAGAGAAGAAGTTCTTTGGTGCCCTCAGTATGATACAGGCACTGATGACCCCTGTACAAAAAGGCTGTTGCAGGTGGGGCCACCAATACCTCAATTTCAGATATGACTCATGTGACCAACATTGGCAAAAATTTTGGTAAAGATAGCTCCAGCCGTTTTTGAGATTGAAATTTTAGTATGCTTTTTTTTGATAGATGTCTAAGTACAACTTCCTGTAACTCGGCCAAAAATCATCAAACTTAAAATTTTCCAACAAACTTAAGAGAGATGGTATTACAGATTATTTCTGTGAAATATTGAACAATTTGGCTGGACTGTTTTGGAGGAGAAGGTTTTTCAGCTTTTTCTCTATAAAATCAAAGAAAATGCAGTTAGCCAAAAAATAAGCAAAATCCTTATAGTTTTTCAGATGGTTAATATTTTGCATTAAAAATTTCGTGATGCTAGCGCCTGTCGTTTTTGAGATAGTATGGGTTAATGTACAGACGACAGACGGTGGACAACAGACGACGGATGATGCCACACCAAGGCATTAGCTCACAGGTTTGCTAAAAATGTGCCATGGCTAAATTTTGGGTACTGATTTTAAAATTATACTAATAACTTTAAAAATTACAAAATTCTGATCTGATTTCTAGTTTACATTTCAATCTTGATTGAATTAGAAAAAAAAGTCCCAAGCTTTAACAATTATCTTGTTAGGTGAGTGAATTGATTTTTGACAAAGTGCATGTTTGAGCCCATAACTTCAACAATTTATGCAATACTGACCTTATTTCTGGCATGTACATAGAAATTATATGCAGGAATTGTTAAATCAAACATGAATACATTAACAACAGTGGTTTTCAAATAGGCAGTTATGAAGTAATACAATAGGTTTTTACTTTAAAACAAAGCTTTTTCCTTAACAAGTGACCCAGGGGTCATGACGCTCAGCTGACCAGGAAGACATTGACAAAAGTAATTTTATCATCTGAATGTCAAATTTGAATGAAATACTTATTCCAAACTTGACCTTTTGTCTAAAATCATCCAATATTCATTGGGGTACTATGGAGCTCTGTAGCATGAAGGATATGGGTAACTGACACCTATTTTCAAGGTTTACAATATGACTTTTCAGGGGTCTCCCAGCATGTCAAAAAAAATAAAATTCTAGGTCCAGTTATTATGATTTGTGCCCTGTTAACAAATCCAAATGTTTATTCTGGGGGGTATTTCAAAGCCGCATAGGATGAAGGATATGGGTAACAGAGATGTAATTTCAGGTGCACAAGGAGACTTTTCAGGGGCCTCCCAGCATATCAAGAAAGGAGATTCTAGGTCAAGTCATTATAATTTGTGCTCTGTTAACAGATGACCAAATCTTTATTCTGGGGAGTACTTCCAAGCCCCAGAGCATGAAGAATATGGGTAACAGGGACCTTATTTCAGGTTTCCATGTAGACCTTTTATGGGCTTCCCTGGAGGTGAGGACAGAAGATTCTAGGTCCAGTCATTATGATTTGTGCCCTGTTTACAGATGACCAAATGTTTAAAGATCACAAAAGTAGAGAAAAAAAATCGTAAAAAATAAAAAAAATATAGGTGGCGCCACCAATCTCCAGAAATTGATGAAACACTCCATGATCAATATCCATGCAAAGAATCATGGTGATTAATGCATTAGTTGTTCAGATACTTGAGCTTTTGTATTAAATTTTGCATTATTCTGGGGGGTACTTCAGAACCCCATAGCTCGAAGAATATAGGTCACAGTGACCTAATTTCAGGTTTACAAGGAGAATTTCCATAGACCTCCCAGGATTTCAAGTAAGAAGATTCCCGTTCTAGCGGTTACGATTTGTGCCCTGTTAACAGACAGACGCCTGGATGGCCGGACGGACGACGGACAAAAGGTGATCCCTACAGCTCAGATGACTTTCAGTCAGCTGAGCTAAAAATTGAAAAAATACAGGTGGCGCCACCAGAATGCAGAAACTGATGAAACATTTCATGATCAATATCCATGCAAAGAATCATGGTGATCAATATAATAATTGTTCAGATACTTGAGCTTTTGTATCAAATTTTCCATTATTCTGGGGGGTACTTCGGAGCCCCATAGCTCAGAGGTTATGGGTAACAGAGACCTAATTTCAAGTTTTTAAGGAGACTTTTCATGGGCCTCTCAGCATGTCAAGAGAGAAGATTCTAGGTCCAGTTGTTACGATTTGTGCCATGTTAACAGATGACCGCATCTTATGAGGTCTCAAAAATAGAGGAAAAAATTCGTAAAAATAAAAAAAATACAGGTGGCGCCACCATACTGCAGAAACTGATGACACATTCCATGATCAATATCCATGCAATGAATCATGGTGATCACTGCAATAGTTGTTTAGATACTTGAGCTTTTGTATCAAATTGTCCATTATTCTGAGGGATACTTCAGATGACTTACAGTCAGCTGAGCTAAAAACACTTAATGGTCAATATCCATGCAAAGAATCATGATGATCTCCGTATTAGTTGTTCAGATACTTCAGCTTTTGTATCAAATTGTCCATTATTCTGAGGGATACTTCAGAGTCCTATAGCTTGAAGGATATGGGTAACAGAGACCTAATTTCAAGTTTCCACAGGCACTCTTCATGGGCCTCCTTGCATGACAAGAATGAAGTTTCTAGGTCCAGTTGTTGCAATTTGTACCCTCTTGATAGATAACCACATCTTCAAAAGTCTCGAAAAAAAGAGAAAAAAAATTCGTAAAAATTTGAAAAAAATAGAGGTGGCGCACCCTCTCTGCAGAAACTGATGGAACAGCTCATGATCAATATGTATGCCAAAAATCATGACCATCAGTGTTGTAGTTATTGAGATACTGCACTTTTTGTATCAAATTTTCCATTATTCTGGGGGGTATTTTGGAGCCATACAGCCTAAAGAATATGGGTAACAGAGACCTAATTTCAGGTTTCCATGGAGAATTTTCATGGGTCTCCCTGTGTGTCAAGAATGAAGATTCTAGGTCCAGTTTTTATGATTTGTGCCCTGTTAACAGATGTTCATATCTTTAAATGTCTCAAAAATAGATAAAACATTCGTAAAAAAAAACCCCGAACAAATACAGGTTTTGCCACCAGTCTGCAGGAACTGATGGAACACCTTTTGATCAATAGTTATGCCACAAATCATGACCATCAGTGATGTAGTTATTGAGATATTGAAGTTTTTGTATGAAATTTTTCACTACTCTGGGGGGTACTTTGGGGCCCCATAGCTCGAAGGATATGGGTAACAGAGACCTAATTTCTGGTTTCCATGGAGACTTTTCATAGGTCTCTCAGTGTATTGAGAATGAAGATTCTAGGTCCAGTCGTTACGATTTGTGCCATGCTAAAAGATGACAGCATCCTTAAAGGTCTCAAAAATTGAGGAAGAAATCGTAAAAAAATCAAACAATATAGGTGGCGCCACCAGTCTGCAGGAACTGATGGAACATCTCATAATCAATATGTATGCCAAAAATCATGACCATCAGTGATGTAGTTATTGAGATATTGAAGTTTTTGTATGAAATTTTTGACTACTCTGGGGGGGTACTTTGGGGCCCCATAGCTCGAAGGATATGGGTAACAGAGACCTAATTTCTGGTTTCCATGGAGACTTTTCATAGGTCTCTCAGTGTGTCAAGAATGAAGATTCTAGGTCCAGTCTTTAAGATTTGTGCCTGGTTAACAGATGTTTACATTTTGAAAGGTCTCAAAAATAGAGAAAAAAATTCGTAAAAAATTGAACGATACAGGTGGTGCCACCAGTCTGCAGGAAGTGATGGAACATCTCATGATCAATATGTATGACAAAAATCATGACCATCAGTCCAGTATTTAATGAGATATTGAAGTTTTTGTATTTAATTTTTCACTTTTCTGGGGGGTAGTTTGGGGCCCCATAGCTGTAGGGATATGGGTAACAGAGACCTAATTTCTGGTTTCCATGGAGACTTTTCATAGGTCTCTCAGTGTGTCGAGAATGAAAATTCTAAGTCCAGTCATTACGATTTGTGCCTGGTTAACAGATGTTCACATTTTTAAAGGTCTAAAAAATAGAGAAAAAAATTCGTAAAAAATCGAAAAATACAGGTGGCGCCACCAGTCTTCAGGAACTGATGGAACCTCTCATGATCAATATGTATGCCAAAAATAATGACCATCAGTCAAGTAGTTAATGAGATATTGAAGTTTTTGTATGAAATTTTGGACTTTTCTGGGGGGTACTTTGGGGCCCCATAGCTGGAAGGATATGGGTAACAGAGACCTAATTTCTGGTTTCCATGGAGACTTTTCATAGGTCTCTCAGTGTGTCGAGAATGAAGATTCTAAGTCCAGTCATTACGATTTGTGCCTTGTTAACAGATGTTCACATTTTTAAAGGTCTAAAAAATAGAGAAAAAAATTCGTAAATAATCGAAAAATACAGGTGGCGCCACCAGTCTTCAGGAACTGATGGAACCTCTCATGATCAATATGTATGCCAAAAATCATGACCATCAGTCAAGTAGTTAATGAGATATTGAAGTTTTTGTATGAAATTTTGGACTTTTCTGGGGGGTACTTTGGGGCCCCATAGCTCGAAGGATATGGGTTACAGAGACCTAATTTCTGGTTTCCAAGGAGATTTTTCATGGACCTCATAGGATGTCAAGTAAGAAGATTCCAGTTCTAGCGGTTACGATTTGTGCCCTGTTAACTGACAGACGCCCGGACGGCCAGACGGCCGGACGGCCGGACGGACGACGGACAAAAGGTGATCCCTATAGCTCAGATGACTTTCAGTCAGCTGAGCTAAAAAAAGGAATGAAGTAGCACTAACCCAGTTTTCAGTTTGGTAGAAAACATTTGGACATCTAACTGTATGCAGAATTATGGATTTGTAGGTCCAACAGTCTCAAAATGTGCCTTCTTAACAGATGTACAGCTGGCTGGCCATACAAAGGACAAAGGACCGTCACTTTAGCTCAGATGACTTATAGTCAGCTGAGCTAAAAACTTTAACCTGGCTTTCTGTTCATGAACAATGAGGGACTGTGAGCTTGATTTTTGACCTGGTCATTCCTGACCCCCTATACAGTAAATATGTGTAATATGAAAGCAATTGGGTAATTTGTTGCCAAGTTATAAAGAGTGAACCAAAAACTTCAACCTGAGGTGTCTACGTACTTTGTTCCGGTGAGCTAAAAAACAATGCTGGTTGCATGTTCATGTTCACATACTATTTAATTCAAGTTTCATGACACCAAAGTGTCAAAAATGATGTCAAAAATGCACTGTGTCATACATGATGTGAGCACCCCCTTGTAGTTCAAATTGCCTTATATAATGGATATAATAAGCCTACACTTTTGGAGGCCTTTGCAGATACAACTGTAGTATGTATTTTGTAAGCTTCAAATAATTTTTTTTCATACTCCTGAATAAAATAATGAAGGATAATAATTAAACACAAATAACCCAGCTGTTACCTGTATCAAGCGCCAGCATTCATTCATCAGGGCATACTGTAACCTGTTCACAGCAAACCCAGGAAGTTCTTTCTTCATTACTACTGGGCTCTGACCTATAGTGTCCATCAACAAGCGAGCTTTGTCAACCACCCAACCTTCCGTATATGGTGCAGGAACCAGTTCTACCAGGGGAATCAATGTGAGCGGGTTGATCTGAGGGAGGAGTGAGAGGAGAAGCAGTGCATTGCAAATTAAAACAAGTGGACAAATACAAATGCATCAATCAAAATAAATCAATCAGTGTGAACACCTGTGGCAATCTTCCAAATGATGGAGAGATCGCTGATTTTCTCTGATTAGGGTGCTGGATGCTAAGTGATTGTTCAGGCAAGCATTGTGGGTAAGGTTAAAGGTCAAGGTTAGGGAAGGTCAGGGTTAGAAAAGGTCAAGGGAAGATTAGGTCAAATATGATCCAGGTGTACCTGAATCAGTCTCCAGCATTCGTTCATCAAAGCGTACTGCATTCTGTTCAGTACAAAACCAAGTAATTCTTTCTTAAGAAGAACCGGCACAAGTTCAAGCTCCTTCAGCAGGCTCATTGTCTTCTCAGTTACCCATGGTTCTGTCACTGGTGCTGGAACTACCTCCACCAGGGGGCAGTAGTATGGTGGATTAGTCTGTGAATATGACAAGTTCATATGCAATGCATTTAGTTGGATTTAGATTTCATTTTCCAGTTTTTACTATAAATATGGATATGAGATCTGGATGTAACTCCGTCTTACTGATCTTTAAGCATGTTCCTGTGTAAGTAAAATTAGTTGCAACATGTCTGTATCATGGTATGCCATAGTGACCATCAACCCAAGTCAACTCACCTACCCACAACTTACACTTTATGTATTCAGATAACATAAAACAGCAAAAGCATGAGCTGACAAGAGGTTTTCTTCATTTATTACCTCTTCTGACATTCATGATCTCACAGTCACAGTGATGGAGGACTGGGGCATGGGTTTGGACTTGACGGTCCTGGTCTCAGACTTGTACTGGGACCCAGAGATAAGGACTCAAGAAATCTGGCTGTGTCCATCTCGTGTCAGAAAAAAAAAGGACCTGTGGGTCACAGTGCTCAGCTGAAATTTATTCTGAGAATATTTGTATAAAATCCTAGTGGTTGTAATGACTGTGCACTTTCATGGACCACATGACAGATGGAGAAGCCTCTCATGATCAAGTACATGTATTTGTAAAAATTTCAGTTTTTTAACTAAATAACTGTAATATGCAAACATATATTCACTGGGAACTTTATGCTCTTTACAAGGCGCTTTACCTTTAGGTCTACCACCTATGGCTCGTTTTCTGGGTCCCAACATGAGAGGGGAGCATTGTATGTTGGGCCAATCAGAGAGGAAGTAACATCCTCTATGATTGGCTGAAACAGTAACATGATTTATAGAAAATATAAATGCTGTTGACAAAATCTTTTTAGGTGTGGAAGAGGCCATTGTGTATGAGCTAGACCAAAAACTGTTTCCATAAAATATATAAACTGGCCTAGTCTGGTTTGGTTATAGCTGTTATGCCAGAAGGCCTTGTTGTTTGATATTTAGGATTGTTTAGCATAAGCAAAGAAAATTGATAATATCAGTCAAATATTTTTAATCTGTGGCTAATCAAAGAATGTTGTCCAAATCCTTGTTTGGGACTGCTTGAAGGGGTTATTTAGGCTTTAATGCCTTCAGACTAGAATTGTGAACAAATGAGATACACAAGCCCTGATTTTCTTGGTCTTGCTTGATGTAGAAACAACTAATTCCCACGTACCTGTTGGGTGTTCCATGAGAAAAACGTGATGCCCTGGCAAATAAAGGACAGTTCTGCTTCACAGAAATGACTGGTTTTTTTTATCATGCAGGATCAGGAACTAATACTCTTACAAGTGTACATGCATGCTAATTATTTATGTAACTTTAAGCTGTGACTATTTGTAACTTTGGTGTAGAAAATAGTGGAGTTAATAAAGTAGCATAAACCTCTAACAAAATTCCATTTAAATCCATCCGATAATCATCTTATATTCCAATAATTATCTTTACTTTACAACCCATAAAATATATAATATTTAAAACCTAGTGCAGTGTTCCGTCTAGCTTGCTATAATGCACTGTTTGGTTCTAAGTATATTGTTTTCAATTTTAGATAACAAAGATTATTTTTGAAAAATGTACATTATTGTAAGCAACCTGTTATAACAAGCCCATTTACATGGGCTTATGGGAAACCCCTACTGTTTATTGATCTGTTTATCTTGTTTCATTCTTGTTTAAGATCTAATACAAATTCATTTTGTTTAAACAAAAAGCAAAACATTCATTCTAACAAGACCTACAGGCCTAATGCGAACCTGTGCAATGAGATTACACCAGGTATAATGCTTCAATGCTGGACCATTACTTTTCAAGAACATGTGTAACATTGATATGAACAATGCAAGTACTAAACACTTAGAACAAGAAACAATTAAACAAACATCACTGCTGCAATTCTGGCATGGGTGCACACAACACAAAAACTAGAATATGAGAAGTCAACAAGCGACTACGTGTATCTGCCAAAATCAGAGTGGGAAAGGTGAAGTGAGGCATGGATTGAGTGGCAAGGGGAAATAGAGTGAGGTGTGTTGCATAATAGCCTGGATGTCTGCAGCCGAAATGTGTATGTAGGTTGCGCCACCTACCACAAAATCCAGAAAGCTATTCAAGATGTATAAACATACAAAATTTAGGCAGATAAGTCAAACAACAACTGAGATATGAGTGATTTTATCCCACGGCAGACAAACAGACGGACGCTGTGCAAAAATGGTGGCATGTGTCGCAACCAATTTTGTGTATGATTAAGAGATATGTGAGATCTATACACATGCTAAATTTCAGGGGGATATGTCAAACCAGTTCTGATATATGAGCCTGAATGTCTGCAGCATATACATAAATATAGGTGGCGCCACCTGTCATAAAATCGAGAAAGCTATCCAAGACGTATAAACATGCAAAATTTAAGGCAGATAAGTCACACCACTACTGAGATATGAGTGATTTTAGCCCACGGCAGACAAACAAACAGAGGCTGTACAAAAATGGTGGCAGGTGGCACCACCAATTTTGTGTATGATTAAGAGATATGTGAGATCGATACACATGCAAAATTTCAGGGGGATATGTCAAACCAGCTATGGCAGATCTATATACATGCAAAATTTTGGCCCAAACGGTTCCCGAGATATGAGCTTGGATGTCTGCAGCTTAAACGTTAATGTAGGTGGCGCCACCCGCATAAAATTAAGAAAGCTGTCCAGGATGTATACACAAGCAAAATTTCAGGTGGATAAGTCCAACCAATGCAGAGATATGAGTGTTTTTATCCCAAGGCTGATGAACAGATGGACGCTGTTGCAGGTGACCCACCATTTTTAGTGTATGTTATAAAGCTTTCCAAGGGCTACATTTGTGCAAAATCTTTAGTCTTATCGGCCTAACAGTTCCCGAGATATGTGGGTTTATGTGTGGAAACAGACACACAAATGGACGCTGGGCAGAGAGGAAAGGTCAGAGGTCAACCAAAAATGAGGGCGCAGCAGTTCACATGTGACCGATCATAATTCCGAATTTTAAAAAATTCTGCCCAGTGGTTATGGAGGAGTTCTCCAGAAACCTATGCGGCGATGGCGGCAGCGTCGGTGTTCGACTGAAAACATAGTATCCCCAAAACTCTGTTTTGGCAGATACAATAATTGTAGCTGGCACCACCAGTCTTTAATACAAGAAGAGATATATACATATGCCCAATGTCAGACTGATATGTCAAACCCCTCCTATGAAATAAGCAGGGACATACACCGTGCAAAAATTATTGAAGGTGGCGCCACCAGTCTTGTACACTATAAAGCTACCCGATATGTATAAACACACCAAATTTTAAGCTGATCTATCAAATTTCTCTATAGAAATAAGCAGGCGCATACACTGCAAAAGTCAATGTAGGTGGCACCACCTGTCTTGTAAATGGGAATACCATCAAAAACGCATAGACAGGTAAAAATATCAGTCCAATACATCAAACTTCCCCAGAGTTTGATGCACTGGGCTGACAAGGCTTAGGTGAGCAAGGCAGTTGCCCCCGAGTGACCTGTAACAAATTGCTGCCTCAAGCTACTGCACTGAGTGAACTCTTGACCTGCACCTGGCTAGACTGCGTGAACTTTTGACCTGTACCTGGTTGCACTGAGTGAACTCTTGACCTGTTGCATAATCTGTCACAGCTGGCAGTCTGACAAATCTATAAATAGATTCAGGCTGAACTTTGGTGCCAAATATGATGCAGTGAGCAGTCTGCCAAAGCTATAAATAGAATGCAGCTACTGCACTTAGTGAACTCTTGACCTATACCTGGCTGCACTTCTTCTAATCCTGGCACTGTTCCAAAACTATTTATAAAGCTGACATCATCTTGGCTAATGGCCAACATCAAGGCACTGGCAATCTGCCAATGGTAAACCAAGTGCTGCCATCTGTACACAAATGTGGTCCCTACTTGAAATAACTTTGAAATTTATTTTCCCAATACAAAATGCTTTTCAGCTGACTTTTTATAAAAAAAAGAAATTAGGAATATATGTTAAATTATTAGGTATGCATACTGAATGCAAAATTAAAATACAGATATATCTCATTGATGGCAAATTCTTGAATTAAGTTGAGTAGGGATAACAATAATTTATAATCCACGTACAGTTGTCTTTATATAGCCACAGCGAGCTGAATATACATGATTGTAACATTGCCTGGTATGATGAATAACTTAAATCATAAATCCAAATTTTTTAAAAGCTTTTAAAAAAACTTTTTTTTCAATATTAACCAAAGAAAACCTGAAATCTAAATGTCTAGTGGCATGATGTAATAGATGCTGATAAACTGGTGCCAGGCTAGATGTAACAGCTTCACACAGCTAACATATATGTTAAAATGACTCAATTCAATCTCCATAATTCAGCCAAAAATCATTCATGTGGAGCCATTAATGACAATTTTTATAAGAATTATTGTAGGGATTATTCTTGTAAAATATTTAACAAACTGGCTTCAGTGGCATCAGCGAGCTGAATATACATGATTGTAACATTGCCTGGTATGATGAATAACTTAAATCATAAATCCAAATTTTTTAAAAGCTTTTAAAAAAACTTTCTTTTCAATATTAACCAAAGAAAACCTGAAATCTAAATGTCTAGTGGCATGATGTAATAGATGCTGATAAACTGGTGCCAGGCTAGATGTAACAGCTTCACACAGCTAACATATATGTTAAAATGACTCAATTCAATCTCCATAATTCAGCCAAAAATCATTCATGTGGAGCCATTAATGACAATTATTATAAGAATTATTGTAGGGATTATTCTTGTAAAATATTTAACAAACTGGCTTCAGTGGCATCAGTCGAAAACTGTTTCGCAGGTTTATAACTCCTAATGGAAGATACAGCAAACTGGCTAAGTTCAGCTTCCCGTAACTCAGTCAAAAAGCACTGAACCAAAACCATTTGAACAAACTTGAATTATCAACATCAGGATAATTAATGTGTGAGATTTAAGAATTAGGTCCAGTGGTTTTGAGAAGAAGATCTTTGTAGCCACTGAGCTAAAATGGGCTGTTATGGCATATGACTAAATTCAGCTTCCCATAACTTAGCCAAAAGTCACTGAAAAGATACCATTTGAACAAACTTAAAAAAGCACTACCCTAGGATCATTTCTGTGCGATATTCAACATTTTGGCCATATGGTTTCAGAGAAGAAGTTTTTTGTAGCCCTCAGTGTGATACAGGCACTGATGACTGTGTACAAAAAAGGCCGATGCAGGTGGCGCCACCAATACCTCAATTTCAGATATGACCTATGTGACCAACATTGGCATAAAATTTGGTGATGATAGCTCCAGCCATTTCTGAGATTTAAATTTTAATATGCTTAATTGCACAGTTAACAAAGTTCAACCTCCTGTAACTTGGCCAAAAATCTCCGAACTGGAACCATTCAAACAAACTTGAGAAAGATTATTCCAGGGATCATTTCTGTGAAATATTGGACAATTTGGCTGGACAGTTTCGGAGGAGAAGATTTTTAAAGCTTTTTTTGCTTTTTCCCTATAAAATCTAAGAAAATGCAGTTAGAAAAAAAATAAACAAAATCTGATATATTTTTTGGATGACTGATTATTTGCAAAAAAATTGGTGATGCTAGCTCCTGCCATTTTTGAGATAGCTATGGTTAATGTACAGACAACGCACAACGCACGACACACGACGGACGACGCCGCACCACTGCATAAGCTCACAGGTTCGCTAAAAACACAGCTGTAAGCCAACAGCCCTCTACAGAAGCATTGAAGTGAACTTTTTGAAATCTCAGTGAAACCTTAGCTAATCTCTCAAATAACTAAGTTCTCAGGAATCATGTTAAGATATTCCCTCTAATAACTAAGCTCTCAGGGTTCATTTTTAGATGTTCCCTCTAATACCTAAGCTCTCAGATTTCATTTTTAGATAATCCCTCTAATAGCTAAGCTCTCAGGTTTTATTTTTAGATATTTCCTCTAATAACTATGCTCTCTGGTTTCATTTTAAGATATTCCCTCTAATAACTAAGCTCTAAGGTTTCATTTTTGGATATTCCCTCTAATAATTAAGCACTCAGGTTTTATTTTTAGATATTCCAATTAATAACTAAAAATCTTAGGTTTCATTTTTAGATATTCCCTCCAGTAACTATAAGCTCTCAGATATTTTTCAGACATTCCCTCTAATAACAGGCTCTAAGGTTTCATTTTTAGATGTTTCCTCTAATAACTGAGCTCTTAGATTTCATTTTTAGATAATCCCACTAATAACATAGCACTCAGGTTTTATTTTTAGATATTCCCTTTAATAACCAACTAAATTCTAAGGTTTTATATTTAGATATTCCCTCTAGTTACTATAAGGTCTCAGGTTTCATTTTTAGATATTCTCCCTAATAACTAAGCTCTCAGATTTCATTTTATATATTTCCTTTAATAACTAAGCTCTCTGGTTTCATTTTTTGATATATCCTCCAATAACTAAGCTCTCAGATTTCATTTTTAGATAATCCCTCTAATAGCTAAGCTCTCAGGTTTTATTTTTAGATATTTCCTCTAATTACTATGCTCTCTGGTTTCATTTTAAGATATTCCCTCTAATAACTAAGCTCTAAGGTTTTATTTTTGGATATTCCCTCTAATAATTAAGCACTCAGGTTTTATTTTTAGATATTCAAATAAATAACTAAAATCTTAGGTTTCATTTTTAGATATTCCCTCCAGTAACTATAAGCTCTCAGATATTTTTCAGACATTCCCTCTAATAAAAAGCTCTAAGGTTTCATTTTTAGATGTTTCCTCTAATAATTAAGCTCTCAGATTTCATTTTTTTAAAAACCCACTAATAACATAGCACTCAGGTTTTATTTTTAGATATTCCCTTTAATAACTAACTAAATTCTAAGGTTTTATATTTAGATATTCCCTCTAGTTACTATAAGGTCTCAGGTTTCATTTTTAGATATTCTCCCTAATAACAAAGCTCTCTGATTTCATTTTTAGATGTTTCCTCTAATAACTTAGTTCTCAGGTTTCATTTTTAAAAAGTCCCTCTAATAACAATAAGCTCTCAGATTTCATTTTTAGATATATCCTTTAATAACTAAGCTCTCTGGTTTCATTTTTAGATATTCCCTCTAACAGCTAAGCTCTCAGGTTTCAATTTTAGATATTCCCTCTAATAACTATGCTCTCACATTTCATTTTTGGATATTTCCTCTAATATAAAGTATACATTGTACAGTTTAATATATTAAAACTGTGGCCTGAAACCATTAAATAATGTTACAAGGGTTAAAAAACATGTTTTTCCAAAGAGTTATATGAAAGGATACATTTGACCAACAAAAAAAATGTGTTAATTTCATAAATAATTCTATAAACAGGTAACACATATTTCCATATGTGAATTCAAAACACTCTAATCATGGCTTAAAGTACCTCCTATTATGGTTTTATAAGGCTGAACATATTACATTATACAGCTGTATACTTAAGACAAAGACTGCAGAACACCTGCATTAATTCTGTTTACACATAAAAAACATGGATTGTTAATTACTAGAAGTGTCTTTATATCTGATGAAAACTTAAAATTTTTCAACTAGTACTTGTCAGAATTTATTATTTTATCACTTTTGTTTTCAATTTAATTAAAAAATTTTAAATTTGTAATATGTTGAGCATGGGATTGAAGACCTGAGGATTTATTTTGTAATAAAAAATTACAAAATTGACAAAATTACAAATTTATTGACAGTCCTGAAAAAATAGGAAATTATAAGATCCATCTTGTTTACTGAACCTGTCAACTGGAAGGGATGGGATGTGCGGAGAGGGAGAGAGAGAGAGCTCTCAGTGGTGGTTTCTACAGGCAGCCTGACCTAGAGCCCAAGTAAGTTACATATCAAGCCCAGCAGGATGCATGCCTACAACATCTAGACAGTAACCTTGCCTGATGTAACAGTTATTGATATGACATGGTCTTCTAAAACTTGGATAAAAGCTGCCATTTCAGCTTACACAGCGCTTTACCCATAGGCCCACAACCTATATTGTAAACACTGTTTGTTATGACCTTGTATCCTGAATCTCTAGATGGGAGCACTGTATTTTAGTCCAATCAGATCGGACACTGTGGTGGAAGCAAAACGGTTTACCAGCCAACCAAGGAATACACGGAGCCAATGTTGTTCATTTCATTTTGAGTGACAGATAATCGCCCCGGCGACCATTTGAACAGGCCACAGGCTCAGAGGGGATTGCCCCATACGTGGTTTCTGGGCTGAGCCTGATGCCTGTCGAGTGTTTGTTGACTAGCATTTGGTTGGCTGATAGTCACATAAGCAGTTTTTTAAGCAGACAAGTCCAAGTGCACCACCTGGTGTTTAAGTGCATCATAAACGGTCAAAGCAGTCAGCGGAAAATCAGTAGCTTCTATAGAAGCTCAAGATTTCCACTGCCTCCGGAGCGTAGCTGTCATTTTGATTAACTGCTTTCAAATTTCAGATGATAAAATTTTAAAAGCATATCTGTACATCAGGTGAAAATTAAATCAATAGTGTTTACATGAAAAAAAATGCCCTCGCTGAATTTGGGCAAAATCTTAGGTATTGATTTTACAGTTACATGCTAAAAACTTAATAAAATTGCAAAAAAAATAAAAGGGTTCTCTAGCAGCAACAGTTATCATGTTGAGTAAGTGATATCATTTTTTTTACATGGTACATCATGTTAATGCCCATCCCTTCTACAAGTTATACCTAAAGAATATTACCTCATTTTCATATTTGAATGTATTATTTTTATATTTACTGCCAAAAAATATAAAACGCATCAAAACAATTATACTACAGCATGGATTATTAAAGAATAAATTCACAAATGGCTACACTTGAGTAGATATACCAGTCAAGATACATTTATAACCCACCATTAATAACACCTTACAGGTTCTCTTAACTATGGGTACATAACTACAGGTAAATACTAGTATTTTAATAATATAATGATAGGTGACATTTTTATGTAAATTTATTGGGAAAAAGTTCAACCAAAAAAAATCATGGTATTCTTTTATTTCTTCAAGGTTCTAGCTGAAAACAATTTAAACACTTACCGGGTGGGACACAATGGCCTGTTTGCGATGTTTGAGATCTGATGTAAATGAGGATACTGGCATGGAACTCGTTGAACTGGCTAAGATTGTCTGATCTCCAACAAGCTCATCCAACTGCTGAAACACTTTCTTCTTCAGCTCAATTTGTTCAGGCACACATTCCTGTCAAAGGATACAAAACAGATGTTACAAGTTAAGGGACTACTGTATATGGAATATTATTGGTGGCGCCTAATCACCTAAAAAGCATGTTGAATTAACTCGAAAAATTGCTTCTTCCGCTTGAAATAAATTGGTACCTGCCAAAATATCTGGAACGCTTTGCTTACTCCTTTACATGAGTGTCAAAACAAGTGGACTGGGCGCCATCACAGGCGTAAACATAAACACTGTGTGCATCACATGGGCCACAACACCTGTCAATCAGGAGGTGCACTGACTGACTTGGCTCAAAAATGTAATCCATGTTTCTGCTGGCTGAAACATCATATGTTGCAACTCTCACAGTGCTACGCGAGTCATTTCAGCTGATCGAAGCCCCGGGACCTATCCTACAGATCTGTTCTGACAGGTTCTAAATGAATTTACATTCGGCTCATGGACCATTAGGGCTGAAAGGAGTACTCGAGTACTCTAGTCCGGGTAATACTTACAGAGTACTTGAGTCCAAGTTTTGGACTTGAGTACTCTTGTATGTACATGCATATATGAAAAATTTACTGAAAATTTTAGGACAGTCTGTAGGATTATTTATCCATTGTCGTAGCCTGGCGTAGGGCTCTAAACATATGCTAGTCAAATTAATCGAGGTCTTGTTATGATATATATCTATTCCTTCGTTGCAATAAAGTTAAGCCGTCACTAAGTCAAATTTATGCATATTTTGCATCGGTAAACAAATGTTTGTTTTATTTTCACTGCATTGCCATCGTAACGAGTACTCGAGTCCCAGTTGGGTAATGTCTATCAGGTACTCGAGTCCAAAATTTTGTACCCGTTTCAGCCCTATGGACCATATTATGTCCATCCAGCAGAGATATATTAGAGGGAATTAAGGTCCATTTATGGACTAGTTTGGACTAAATCTTGTGTGGAATCTGTCTCACATGTGCAAAGCCAGACCTCCGGTCATGCGGCCTAGTAATGATAAACAGACACATGAAGACTGTGTTTACTCACAGCACAACATTATAAGGCGTTAAACAGCCGTAAGTGAGATACTGTGACAGTGTGCTGGGATGGTTTTTTTGGGAAACTTTTTTGTAATGCTTAACTGAACTGATTGTGAAAGAATAGGCATAACAATGCTCCTGATTGTGTCCCTTAAATGAGAAGATTAATCAGGAGAAAAAGAGCAAATCAGGATACAGTAAAACCTCTTTCATCCGCCAACCTCGCCTATCGCCAACAAATGACACAGTCCAGATTTCTTTATTTCTAAATTACTTCGTTCATTTGCCAGCCTGGCTATCCACCATCTGCCAGGAGCTTTTTTACCCAAATGTGCCATATTCCCTTGATCATACCCCAACTTCCTGATTCCAGCTTGGGCTCAGCTGACCTGGTCACGTTTGTATTTATAACATGTCACGTCTCACTGTTTATGGATCAAGTACCCGGTGCCACTGATTAATTAATGACCTAACAACCCTGAGTTGTTTGGGGACAGCTGTCATCAGCTGAGTGACTGGTGTTGATTTCACACCTATTGTTGTTTGGATAAGTGTCATTTAATGAGGCAAACCAGATGAGTAGTTTTGGAGCAATTAACAGGGGTACAAGGTCAAGCTGCATGTACATATTGTGTACAGACAACAACGTTCTTAGGGGATTTGTCCTTAGTGACGCAGTTCGCTGGACTAAGCGAGCCTGGGAGTCAGCAGTGCCACCATAGGCCATTATTGAAAACACAATTAAAAAGGATTCATACCAAGGGGTGACCAGCCAAATGAAACAGATCAGCATGGCGGTCCAGAAGCAAACAGTATCCTTCCACTTCTACAACGAGTGACAGATTGCCTCGGGATTTACCACAGTGCACGCATGTCTCATCAGGAATTCATCAATGCCCATCAGAATATGGGAATAACACCACCTCTGAGTGATCAAGATACCATGGAAACAATGACAGACTATGATGATACAGCCCGTCCAACCTCTGAACCTGAGGAAAAAGTCCCCCATTTCCAAACACATCTGCCGAAGTCTGTCAGGCCATGAAGACAGTCTTATGATATTTCGAGAGCTCTGACTACAGCGAATAGTCAGATATTGACACATTTTTCAGAATAGACCAAAGAATAACAGCTCTTCATTTCAGTCACAAGCTGGCAAACAATGCTCCATTACACAATTCTTTGGGGGCACATTCGGATGAAAGTGAAACGGCACCAGGAGACATTTATATTTTGACCAATGTTACAGGTGTAATATTAGGGTTGTTTTTAGAATAAATTATAATTATTTGTTAACAAAATACCACAGACTTCTTTATTCATTCCCCTAGACATTTCACCCTGCCTAGTGTTACAGAATCTGATTTTTTTTATCTCCATAACAAAATTTATGCTCGTCATGACTACGTGATCTGTTGATATTAGGTTCCCTATCACCAGTTATATTATACTTGTCCCACATGCAGCGTAATTTCCTTTGTTCTAACTGTACATTCAAATCTGCTTGCATCACAGGGTCATGAAAAGTGACCATGCAAGTGAAGTTACATGGCCACTTTCAAAATATGGCAAAGAACTGGTGCGTAGCCAAAAAAAAAGACATGAATGACCTTGGACCAAGGAGGTGGGGCATGTGGGACAAATCAGTTATAGCTCAATGAAACGAAATGCAAGCCATGAGATTAGCTTGGCTTGTGTGAATGCTTGTGTCACCTAAATGCCTCGCCTGCCATGTGACACATGAGGATCTAGTGGTTCAATACCCAAGAATGAAATGCACAAGCATCATGAATTATATGACACCTCTGTGCTCTGTGATGCACTGCCCTGGGATGGACTGACAACAAAGAGGGCTCCTGTATCAGATCAACTGCTGTTGTAGGTGTGCTGTTGAAGTGTTTCACTTTAGGACTTACTGAAAATAGAGCAACTTTTGCGTTGATAATATGTGTGGCATTTTAATAGAAGTATACTGATTCTGCTTGTTGGGTGTTGCCTTTATATTGTCTTTTCTATAGGCCTTAGGCTCATCAAATATGCTACCCTCAGACTAATACAAAGGTAATATTGAACAGTTTACCCCAAAGCAGAGCATGAACAGGAGCATTATTATACTGAGTGTATTACACAGAGTGAAAATGAGGAGGGCAGTTCTCCAAAATCAACAGGTTTCTTCAACTGTTGGTGTGTGAGCCATGTGTGAAAGATGAAAGGTTTTGGTCAAATGGTTTTACTTAAAATGGGTCCACAAGCTTTTTCAAGTAGTGGGTCAAGTGGCCTTGACCTTTGAACCTGTAACCTCAAAATGTATAGGGTTCTACATTTGTGGTAGCATCATATTGACCCTCTGGCATTAGAACAGATTACTGGTGCCAGAGAGTCTTTACATCTAAGTCTGAGGAACATATTAAAAATAAGGCCTTATGAAGATGCAAATATTTTTGTCATTTCTGACAACACTTAATGACACTTTCAATCAACATAAACCAGACCAATCGTTATCATTTTTGTGTACTTTCTAACAATACCAAACATGAGCTAGAAAAGTTCCGTTTTAACCCAGCACATTGGTAAACCCCTTGGCATGTTTGTTGAATTTATGACAGCATAAACAAAAGCATGGCTCACATGGTTTACAGGATGCAGGCAGCTTGCAGGCAATACAGGAAATGATCTGTGTCCATGGAGATGGTGTTTCAATTTGGGTTGTGAATTCACATGTATACTTTTGTGTTAATTCATCCATCTTAGCATAATATTGAGATTATGGGTCTTCTACCACAATATAATGCAACCTGATGAAAAGCCAATGTGATACATTCCTCGATATTACTTGTATCACAACTTGAGTAAGCTCACACACTAAGGTCAAAGGTCAAGTCCTGTGGCCCTGACCTTTGACCATGTGACCTCGAAATTGATAGGTTTCTTCATCTGTTTGTGTGACAGCCATTTGTGCAAGATGAAAGGTTTTGTCAAATGATTTGGCAAAAAATGGGTCCAGTGACCTAAAGGTTTCTTCATCTGTTGGTGTGTGAGCCATATGTGAAAGATGAGTGGTTTAGGTCAAACAATTTGGCTTAAAATTGACCAACAAACCAATTCCAGATGGACATAATCTGACAGATAGAAGGACAGACAGACATTAGCATTACTATATCCCCACCTGCAACTTTGTTGCAAGGGGATAACAAGCCGGGTATTTACATACAATTACAATTGTTAATTTATATAGCGCCGACTGAATCATTCATGTATATATATATCCCCAGATCTAGAATCAACATAACTGTTATTCAGTGACATTTGGGGAGTACTGCATTATCTTGTCACATAAGTTTGTTATAGGCATGTCACATTTTATAAGTAAAAAAATAATGTTTAGTGTTAAATAAATTGTCATTATGGATTCAAGAGAGAAATATTAGTTTATGAGGCTCATACACATGCTCCCAATATTGTCCAGTCTGTTACACTAGTCTGAGAAAATTTTACCTAAATTTACCTCATTTCCTCATATCAGAGCAGTCATTACATGTCTACCAGTCATGACACTTGATTCAAGTCAGGGCTTAGAATTACTGATGCCAGAGTATGTACGTGTTCCTCTAAGCCTCCTACCTCAGAATACTGCTACCTCAGAATACTCTTACCTCAGAATACTCCTACCTCAGAATACTCCTACCTCAGAATACTCTTACCTCAGAATACTCCTACCTCAGAATACTTCTACCTCAGAATACTGCTACCTCAGAATACTGCTACCTCAGAAAACTCTTACCTCAGAATACTGCTACCTCAGAAAACTCTTACCTCAGAATACTCCTACCTCAGAATACTTCTACCTCAGAATACTCCTACCTCAGAATACTGCTACCTCAGAATACTACTACCTCAGAATACTGCTACCTCAGAATACTCCTACTTCAGAATACTCCTACCTCAGAATACTCTTACCTCAGAATACTGCTACCTCAGAATACTCTTACCTCAGAATACTCCTACCTCAGAAAACTCTTACCTCAGAATACTCCTACCTCAGAATACTCCTACCTCAGAATACTCCTACCTCAGAATACTCTTACCTCAGAATACTCTTACCTCAGATTACTCCTACCTCAGAATACTCCTACCATCAGAATACTCTTACCTCAGAATACTCTTCCCTCAGAATACTGCTACCTCAGAATACTCTTACCTCAGAATACTCTTACCTCAGAATACTCCTACCTCAGAATACTCTTACCTCAGAATACTCTTACCTCAGAATACTCCTACCTCAGAATACTCTTACCTCAGAATACTCTTACCTCAGAATACTCCTACCTCAGAATAATCTTACCTCAGAATACTCCTACCTCAGAAAACTCTTACCTCAGAATACTCCTACCTCAGAATACTCCTACCATATTTGACCTAACGACAAATCTTTTCATTTGGCAACTCTTTATAATTTGTAAAATGAAAAGATTTTCTCTCACCTGAATATAGATTGCATCTTTTACACATTCTTCAAAATCATTGGTTCCGGTAATGAGCGCGTGCTGCTGCTGGACATTCAGGGTGCCCCTAAGCAGTTTGTTCTCCTGAAGCTGTTTCAGCTGCTCCAGGATGTTGGTCAGGGCATTCTCTACCTGAGATGGCTGAATGTCATAAATTTTCACAGAATACCCAGCAGCTGCAAACAGCATAGCCCAGCTCCGCCCTATCAGCCCACTGCAAGATATTTCAATGCATTTAATAAATTTAATCACACATATGCAAACTAGATGTTAGCAATGGCCAAGCAATCACTAGGAAAGGTTCCCCTGGCCACCCTTTCCCCGTACCTGCAAGTGAGCAATAACAGGGAATGGCCAATGAAGTTTTAAAATTGCCGGTAGGTCAAGGTAAAAAAAATATAGCAGGTGAAAATCAATCACCTGTGACAATTATAGTGTTGGAAAATCAGTTTGTGTTAAGGTCCCCTGGCAATCCTCTCCCATACCTGCAAGTGAGCAACAAGGGACCCATGGGTCACAGCGCACAGCTGATTGTGACAGTTATAACTGCATCACCATAGATTTTTTGAAGTTGCAATAAAAATACTATCCCAAGTGCTAAGGAACTAGGGCTCAATGATTGGGGGGGGGGGGGGGGGAGGGGGAGAGTTACAACACCTTTGGATATAAATACAGAATACAGAATAAAATTCAATTTTGCTTACAGGGACTGTTGGCAGTTACAGCACCTCTGCATATATGTAAAGGATAACATTTAATTTAAATGAAAATATTTTTAAATATTTAAAAACAGGCAGAGAGATGGAAAACAAAGCAAATAACTTTTAATTTTCATTCTACTGAGACAGGTAAATAATGAACAAATATTTGCATTAGATCCTATTTTTTTCTTTTGTTAAGTCATTTTTTTAGTTTATTAATTTTACAATATATTTACAGTATGTCTTATATATATCTAAATATTTAAATTGATTCACAAATCTAAATTTCATCAACATCTATTCTTAATTTAGTCAGGTAACATCACATTATGCACACAGATATATATTTTTTTATAAAATATATTTTTTAAATTTGCAAAGCAATAAATCTATGAAAATAACAATCCAGAATTCACAATTTTAAATTGCACCTTTATTTATCCATGATTTGTTTCATATATTATCAAATTATGCCTACTATTTATTTAAAAAGAAATAATTTCTTAAAAATGCTACATCAGAACAACATGCCATCTCTTGGATTACTTCTTGAAATAATATTTCAAGAAAAGTTGTGCACATTGAATAAAAAACAGCTTTACATTTAAAGAAATAGAGTTGACAATAACAAACCATGTATTGCAATATAATACAAAACGCAAATACATTAGAGCATCTGAAAAAGTTCAATAATAAGAAGAATTTTTAAGCTTTTACTTTCAAATTTCATAATTCAACAGATTAAATCCATATGTATCCAGGCTGTGAAAAAAAATTAAATATACTCAAGAGAAGAAAATGTGCCATGGTCAAATTTGGGCAAAATTTAAGGTACCGATTTTATTATTTGCTAATCTTTTGAAAATTTAAAAGATTTTGAACTAATTTTGGGTATACAATTAAATTTTGATTAAGTAAAATTAAATTACTGAAAAAAGTCCCAAGCTTTAACATTTTTTTGTGTTAAGTGACCAAATAATTTTTCCTGATTTTTTACAAAGTGCATTATGTTTGGGCCCATAACTTTTTTAAATTATATAATACAGACCTAATTCTGGCATGTACATAGGAACTACATAGAGGAATATTTATGGTAAATATGAGGAAAAACAGATGAGTGGTTCTGATATAAGGCAGTCCTGAAGTGTGAAAATAGGTTTTTAATAAAAAATTGAGGTTTTTCCTTAATTTCTCAAAGGAACGAAGTCGCAAAGACCCAGTTTTCGGCTTGGTAGGAGATCTTGGGGACATCTAACATTATGCTGAATTTTGGATTCCTAGGTCTCACGGTTTCAAAATGTGCCACATCTATGGATGGACAGACGAACAGACAGACGGACGGACAATGGACCTCGACTTTAGCTCAGATGACTTATAGTCAAATGAGCTAATAACAGGGAATGGGCAATGAAGTTTTAAAATTGGGAAAAGGTAAAATATAAATTGCAGGTGCAAATCCATCACCTGTGACTTTAATAGTGTTGGAAAATCAGTTGGTGTAAAGGTGTGCTGTGTGCATTAAGGCTAGAATGACATATCAATGTATCAATTGGTACAGGTGGTCTGAAAAGATAATCAATGAGGCTGCCGAGAATAGATCTCATGAAATGAAGCCTATTTTAATAAAAACATACCATAAACTGGCTCTGTTTCTTGCACATTTTTGGTGCTTGATTTGTTTTAAGATTATGGGAATGGTTATTAATATTGGTATAACCATAGATCTTGGACTCCTCCATTTTGCATTAAAGACTGGTGGTGAAATCTGCAATTGTTTTTCTGTGGCTTCCATCCCTATATGTGCTTTGGATGATATGGCTCATATCTCAGGCAAAGGTCATGGTATTGTTCTGATATTTGGCATGTTCATCCAACTTGGAAAAGTGGCACGTAAACCAGATAGGTGGCGCCACCTAGCTTCTGGTTTTCACAGAATAAATTAATGCCCTTTTTTTTCAGGAGCAATTTACAGAATTGGCCTGAAATTGTGCATATCCATAGATCTTGGAATCCTCCCTCTTATACTCAAGACTGATGGTGCCATCTGCAATTGTTTTCCTGTAGCCTCTATTTGTATACGTGATTTGGGTGAAAATTCCTTATATCTCAGGAGTGAGTCATGGTATTGGTCTGAAATTTGGCATGTATATCCATCTTGAAAAGTTTTCTTGTAAAACAGACAGGTGGCACCACTTACCTTTCCATTTTTGTTGAATAAATTAATGCCCTTTTTTCAGGAGTTATTTGCAGTATTGGGCTCAGGTGGTGAAACCTTCAATAATGTTTACGTGGCAGACATCCATTTTCACTAGTTTTACCCCTTACCACTCAATCCCTGCCTCACTTCACCTCTACTGCTCTGATTTTGGCGGATACATGTAGTTGCTTTCGACTACCTGTATCTAGTTGTTTCATGCATCTGTGCACAAAGCCGAAATGGGGTTTGAAGCCTGAAATTGTTTATGTCCATACATCTTTAATGGCTTTCTCGTAAGTGGTGGTGCCACTGACATTCATTTTTGTGTTCCCTGCACCTATGCCAGTATTTTAGCATTGATATTTGTGTAATTGGTGCATGCACTCAGGTTCAAAATGTTCATTGCTTGTATTGTACATATACATGTCACACATGTACTTGAAAAGTAACTGTCCAGCATGGAAGCATTATACCTCATGTAAATCCCATTGCACAGGTTCGCATTAGGCCTGTAGACCTTGTTTTAAGAATATTCTTTAAAAATGCCATTTGGTCTAAAGTTTACTTTGCAACACTTGCATTATTTATGCTGATGGACCATGGATGGAGTCTTCCTGGCCCTTTAGAACCGTATACTAGTATTCCTCCATGGTACACTTTCCATGTCTATGGTGTTTTTTAGACAACAGTGATGTCGCAAAGATGTCACAATGATCAGTCTTGCATCACCTTAAATTGACCAACTAAATCAGTTTGCCTGCCTTATTTTTAATCAGTTCTCTATCTATGAAAATGTTGTAAAGGCTGTAACCTGTTTTGTAATCTTTTTTATTATTTGTCTCATACAAAATCAGAGCAAGGAATAAATGGCATTATTTTATACGCAGGCAGTCGGCGGAATATCTACTGCAACCTTAGGACTAGAAAGGTTTACACTGCTTCAGTTGTATGTAAATTATCCCGAAGTAACACACGGACACTTGAACTGGGACGGACAATAGTCACTGAGTGACTATGACCCGCTTAC
Organism: Sipunculus nudus; assembly: GCA_026874595.1. Classification (NCBI taxonomy): domain Eukaryota; kingdom Metazoa; phylum Annelida; class Sipuncula; order Golfingiida; family Sipunculidae; genus Sipunculus; species Sipunculus nudus. Next base: position 83,603,630 of record CM049311.1, on the reverse strand, counting down.
GTCACCGTGACGGGTTATGGTATCAGTCACTGTATCAGTACCGGTATGTAATGGTTAAATTTGTCCTTAGTGAAGCAGGACAGTCGCTCTAGATGAGCGGGACTTATCAGTTGATTAATGGGAGCACTCACCTGCCGATGATCCCGACTTTTTCATTCTTTATTTTTGTGCTGTCACCCATTTTGTGGGGGAGGGGTCTTCAACCTGACACGCTGGGCGGTTGTCTATCGTTCAGCGAGGTTGAAGCTTACAGGTCAAAGTTGAAGGTTCATTTCTGATATGTGATATGTAGATTTGTTTCTGGGATATGGGAATCGGAACCAGTCTAACCATAATATTAGTGTCCTTCGCACACACAAGGTGTCACTGCATTACAAGCCCTCCAACAGATGCCAGGTGCCGCTACAGATTGAGCAGCATTCGGGCGCGACAAGCCGGTGGCTATTTCCAAACAGAGAATTATCTTGGTAATATTCATAAAAATCTTAGCAATGTGCTGGAGATTAAGTCAATGAGTCGGACCAAACGTTCAACTTTGAAACATTTCTGTTTGATATTACTGAACAAATAAGAGATATTCTTGATACAAGAGTATTTTTGTAATTAGTAGCCTAAATCAATTAAGTTATTAAGAGCTACAAGAATTTACAGGAACTAGAATCATGATTTTTCTTCAAAATTATAAGTTTGAAAAAAAACAACCTTTGACATACTGCCTTCGAGCATTAAGATCGTGTGATGAAAAGAAGCTTTCCAATGTCTTCTGCGAAATCGGTATGTTTCGTTTCAAAAATATGTTTGGCTGACTTTGCTAAAAAAAAAGATCACATATATTGACCCTCTTTTTTACATATTGACTCCATCATTTTGAGCTGCAACAACCTGTTTTGGGGGGTTTAAACCAATTTATCTGGCATGGACCCCTCCCTTTCTTGATCAAGAGACTTTTTCTTATATGTTTTCTTATTAGTCTTCCTTGAATGGACCCTCCCCTTTCCTAAATCCATGATCGCTCCTATATTATATACACACCAGCTACATAAACTGTAAAATCATAAACAAAAATGGTAAAACTCATCATAAAATCATGATTAATTTGGATTGTAAAACACACTTCTTCCAAGATTGTAATATATATGTTTAGCGAAATAATGTAAAAAGAGCGGCTCAACGTAAAAACATAAAAAAAACTGTATAAAAAAAGAACTTAAGGTCTCAAGACATAATCAGGAGTACAGGGTCGGAATTAGAGGGGCGCGAGCCACTCCTCCTCGACCTAATAAATTTATGAAATAGAATAATTTACGCTTAATATTAAAAGACAACACCGGATTTTGCGCCTCGCATTGTTTTGTTCCATACCTATGCATTCCAGTTATGTTAGGAAACATCTGCTAGCATTCCCGACACACCTGTTAACTGTGCAGGGTGTCGAGCCCCCCATGTCTTAAATCTTCTTTTCATACATAGAGTGTGTAAACAAATCCCAGCATATCTTTTGAAGATGCATATAAACTCTTAGCATCATTATAATCATTAGTAAAACTCACAGACAGTTTTTTGTTATTTGGATATTTATGAATAAACATACACAGCGCGAATACTAAGAGAGTAAATCAGACATCTTTTAAGTGTTTAGCATGAAATCTTGCTGGGACGGCCTCCTTTTGAAGGCACACTATGCGACTTAACGCCACCTTGTGTCTTTGGGAGAAACAACCCCGCTGCCAGTGTTAGTTTCTTCCTTCATGTATATTAAAGGTGCTTAAACATTTGCAATAACATGTGGAATTATCTCATGTTGTTCCTTAACTTGATACAAACGTTTCTTAGCAAAATCATCCCGGCCCACAGGCTTACATTTTCCAGGTCACCTGGTTTTTACGTTGTTATGCTACTGTTTGCCAGTTTGTATGTTTACAAAAGCAAGATTGTTTTACCAGAGGTTCAATCATGAGAATGCAGGAAAACTCCCCAAACAAGGAGAAGGAACATGAAAGAAGAAACACCTACTGGAATCTTAAAAAATTCCTGATGTCTGAAGATGGCGAGCACGCGATGTTTATGTTTATGGCACTGCTGGCGCCCGGTGCAAGCTTTTTTTTGCAGCTTGTGTCATGGGTAAGCAAACGGTTTTTAGAACAAAATATTATAAGAAACCATAATAAGGAGAAAACACAACATCTTATATATATTAGGTATACTTGGTACGTGATAGGCTGTATCAATATACCGATATATCGATACATATCGATACACAACGTCGATACGGTACTGATTAGCTGTATCATCGTATCTAACTTCTAACAAATACATCAAATACATATAAAGTTATCCTAAACTATAACCTGGACTATTTATAAAATTTAACCTACTTATATTTCTATTGTTGTGATGCTGCATACTCTATATATATATATATATATATATATATATATATATATATATATATATATATATATATATATGGTCTCTTCATTTGTTTAAGAAAAACTAACCACAAAACTTTTAACCGGAAAAAAATTGAGTGTCTCGTCAATACGTATCGGGTATTGCTTAAAATGTATTGCAATACGTATTGTACCTGAATTTAATAGGCCCATGCAGCCCAAGTACGTGAATAGGTAACTTTAAAATTTCAAGTTTAATAATAGGACACGATAAACATTATTTGTCTGAAAAATTCCCTTTTTAAACATTTAAACAAGATTTGGTGTTAGACACATAAAACCCTGTTCAGACTGAATTTAAATAATTTTAAACTTTTTGGTCGGACTCGGACTTGATCAAGATTGCAAAATTTGAAAAAAAAAGGCTCAAACTTAATGAAGGTGGACTTTGACTTGATCGTCAAAGACTTCAGCGTTTTGGACTTGGAGTTTGCACTTGTACTCGGGTAGTGTCTACTTGATTTCAACACTGGCTATATAGGAGGCGGCTGTAGTGGCCCATCCAACATCGGCGGTTTTCTCAGGTTCCTCAGGTTTCTTTCACCTAGAGAGACTATCGAAGCCACAATCTGAGCCATAGAAAGTGCATTGCGTTAGTCACGATAGATTTGTCTGATCAATGTAAAATATGCAACATTGATATTTAAAAGTCGGCATGCTTGACATGAGTAAAACTTACTATAGAGTTACATGGTATTTATGTGCTTTTCTTTTCTACAACATGTATGTTATATCTTAAATATAAATTAAATCGTATATTGATGACACTTGTATATATTTATATGTTACTTACGTCAATTGTACTTTGAACAATGAGGCCTTTCTACCATAAACATTTTTGTTGTAGAAATGATATTAACCAACGGCCTTGGTCATGCAGTCTTGAACTAACCCTCACCGTTGCTAATCATTCAATCAACAATCCTAATAATGGTACCATGTTGATTTTACGTAGGACTCAGCGCCCCGATGTTACCCAATGCCATTTCTCTTTTAGCATGGTTTTCACAAAGAGAAGGCACAAGAAATCCCACTGACTTCCGGCTGCGCCTTCGAGAAAATTTACTGTAACCCAAGGTACGTACTCCTCACGCCCTGTCTCAAAATAAACCCACTGCCTTGAGTTTTAACCGCCCACATGTCCTCATTATTTTACACCTGGCTATTACCTCCATCTCTCAGGGCCAAGGAACGCAAGCAGCCTCTGGCGCGTGTCATTTTTTTTTCAAAGATGACCTTTACTGCGAAAGTAAGATAAACCCTGGCCATGACGTCCACATTATTAACATCGAAGACTAGACGAAGAGTCAATATATGTGTAATCTTATGAGAGAGAGAGAGAGAGAGAGAGAGAGAGAGAGAGAGAGAGAGAGAGATCATTAGCTAACCTGCAGTTCCACATGGAGCTTGATTTGGCAAAGCCCCTAATCGTCTTGTATTTGCATACCTTTATATTTGAAACTGCCTTAAGTCTGGCAAACGGGAAATTATAGCAAGATACCTACAACTCTCTAGTAAAACTATAGCAAGATACCAACAATTCTCTGGTATAAACACTTGTTATTTAATTCACACACTTTAGTCACAGGCCCTTCATATCTGTACCTTGATATTTATCTGTTTCTCAGATCTACATTTTGAACGTATGTTTATGAACACTGAATGAGAATGTTTCTCTGGTCGGTTGTGATGATTTCTGTCATTCCGAAATCTTTTAAATTGGCCTTATATCATTCGAATAGGTACCTTTCATCCCATCATTTTAGCATGACTGCAGCATCCCTAAAAAGGACGTTTATTTTGTGTTTGTCCAATTTTCGATTAGTCCCACGATTGTTACCTCGATCGGACACAAAAAGCCTAACAGTTCTGCCTCTTGCCGACAGTCGCCGCCACTGATCATACATGTCACACCAATCAGCATTTGGAAATCATGTCACCTGTGAGTTGGTTCTGTGAGTTTCAAACAGGTATATCTATATATGTTGATGGAAAAAAATCGGCTTTACTCAAAATTTGTTAGAGTCAAAGGAAATAAACAAAGGGCTAGAGGCAAAATAGTTCTTCGCCATGTGTTAAACTGGGAAAGTTTGGCTTCAGTGATGCCATAATATCCCATGCTTGGCAAGAACTAATCATAAAATTCCAAAAACATGCAATATACAAACTGGATTTGAAAAAGAAATTAATGATTAACTAATTAGTTATCCAGGTGACCCTGTTAAAGTGATTGTTAAAGGTGATTGTCATGGTTGTAGCCAAGAAATATGCCTGTAACATTTTATGTTAAAGCTCTTACTGTTGCTGAGATATTTGGTACTAGATTAAACATTATGCAGGCCAACGCTTAAAATCGTAAATTTTTTATTTGCATAAAGATACCATTTTCAAAATAAATCATTTAATTCACACAAATTTAATTTCCCTTTGTCTCAGATACATTTGACCATGGTAGGAAAGCTAACATTTAAAATTTTCTGATTTATTCAGAAATAAGCAGAAAATACAATTCCTCTCACAAAGTATCAGTAAGCTGGCTTAGGGAGTGTCCTCTGCAGTAAAAAATCATGAAGGAGTCACATGATCCAGCATGTCTAAATAATTTGGTAGCATTAGTTTAGTAGTTCACGAGATAAAAGGTAAAAGATTTTGTACCATGTATGAAAACATGCATTCTGAAAATTTCGTGACCAAGCGGAAAGGGCCATTTTGGACAACAGAGATCGTTAAACAGAGGTGGCGCCACCTGCAGGTTATTATCACATGTCAGTCATATGCTGAGTATGTCAGTAAAATTAGGTGAAGAAACATCTGATGTTTTAGATTTATTTTGTAAATGAATGGGGCAGGACGGACGGACGGAAACTAATGACAAAGAGGCTGCATGGCTGGCCTGTAGTATTTAGTTCCCCTTAATGTTCGGACCCGTCGTATAACGTAAAAACTTAACTCCAATTTCGGTATTGAACAAGCAAATGTGCTAATGCTTTAGACTGGGCACAGATTAATTACTGCCGTAGAATAGGTATTTATCATAGTTTATACTGTACTATAAAATGGATAGCATTGTGAAATGCGGCAGCAGTTGATGACGCCTGGAGATAAAGCGTCTGGAGATATGGCCTCACACCAATCAAATGCCGGCAAAACATTCACTGCTGAGGATCACAGCAGGCCACAACATTCAGAGACCAGTCCAACAACGATGTATATGCTATCACGTCCGGAAGAAATCCACAAAGTAGAAAAAAGGAAGGGAACAAACCTTCAGAACTCTTGCTTATGTGAAAATAACCTTAATAATGACCATAAAAGCTAAAGCACGGCATAGTTCATATAACTACAGGCATTAGATTCACTAGAAAATGGGGACCCGCTGGGTCCCGTTGCAGAGGAAGGGAATTTTGCCGCGTTGTGTGTATCCATAACCCAAAGGTAGCAACCCCCCCCCCCCGCTCCCACCCCTAAGCGCTAACTTAGCGCTAACTTAGCGCTAACGTCTGGAGCTCGATACGGAACCAATTATTTATTTTTTTTTGTGGAAATGAGCCAAGGTGAAGGTCAGCAATGGCGAGGTGGAGACCGGTGTGTTTTTTGTGCGACAGACGTGTGATGTGATGCTGCCGAGAATTGTTTGCAATTGGAGGGTAATATTGGTGTATGCTGTAAGACAGTGCATCTGACTGACGCTGATAGCAAAAGTGGCCCACTGTCATGACCCGTTTCTGCGGGTTTTCTGGGACAAACAGACAGCACAAGTTACCCCTATACTTTTTCCTTCTTGGGATAGCCCAGATGTTAGCTATCGCTGCAGGAAAATGTGTCATTTAATGCTATGAAATCAACTCAATACATTCCACCAACTATCTTCATGTTGAAAAAAGAAACTTTAATGTCAGGGATGATATAGATGTTAGGTACAATATGTAGGAAATGCCTAGACACCAAAAGTGAAGTTGAATCTGAACACAAAACAAACATAGAGAAATCAATTTGCATATGCTCTAGCTATTTAATTAACAGAGATACGTATACAAATATGTACACATCTTTCGCGAAAAGAAATGATAACTGAATAAGTGTTGCGAATTATGACGTATCCTTACAGGTTAATGCAACGGAATACCGGTACCATCTTATCACGTCATTGTCTGTTACCTGTACTTGCGATACATTTTATGTATTCTGTCTCCTTACCATCATCCGTATAGGCATCTATGTATAGAATAACACAGTGTCCCGGAAAACATAAACGATGCCGCTGGTTATTCTATCGTCGTATCCGTCCTAAATTTTCTTTGCTTTAAATACTCTATAATTGCTCGTATACAATGTCACATTGACTTCTATGGGACCTATTGATATGGGGTACCTATGACAAGTGAATATTTCACACCAATAAATTATTCAAAACCTAGCAGCTCGTATAGTAACAAAAACCTTCGATAAATCTATACCTTCACCAGATCTTATCAGACAAATGAACTGGACGACTGTGGATAAAGTTACCGCTAACTTTTTTTAGTTTTAGTTTTAAATGTTTTACTGGCCAAGCACCAAACTCTTTAATTTTTTTTTTAATTTAGCGGGAAAACATGGATATTTACCAAACAAGACTTCTAATAATAATTTGCTATAAGCCAAACCAAAGTCTGAACATTACAAATCCTATATCATTTGCCTATTCTGGACATTTCCAGTGGAACAAACTGAAATCCGAATTCTTGCGTCAGTTCCTGTATTTAAGAGAGAGTTACAGCATTTTCTCTCATAGTCTTAATACTGAATAATCTGCATTCTTACTTCCGTAAATCACATTAACTCTAGATGTTTAAACATATTTTTACATTGTGGACATTATGTATCACATAAGATTATTTACTTATCATGTTTTGCGGAAATCCGTTCATAGTTTCAAGCAGGTTTTAGAACGAAATTGGCAGATACCGTTATCCCCTGCAAAATCGTCAGGCAGTCAATTCATATCAACCTCCGTAAATAATGTCTCCCACGCGTTAACCCCTTTTGGGGCATCCGGCGGATTGAAAAAAAAAATCTTAACAAATCACAAACTCGCATTCGCAACACACAAGGAAAACCATCGTCAGCAACGTGGTATCAACTCAGTGTCAACTCTTCACAAAATCACAAACTCGCATTCACCACACACAAGGAAAATCACCGTCGGCAACGCGCTATCAACTCAGTGTCAACTCTTCACAAATCACAAACTCGCATTCACCACAAACAAGGAAAACCACCGTCAGCAACACGGTATCAACTCATTGTCAACTCTTCACATATCACAAACTCGCATTCACCACACACAAGGAATCAACTCAGTGTCAACTCTTCACAAATCACTAACTCGCATTCACCGCACACAAGGAAAACCACCGTCAGCAACGCGGTATCAATTCGCTGTCAGCTCTTAACAAATAGCCCTGCCTGGGCTTTAGTATTTGCGTTTACTTATAAAATGCTTAAATAACTCAGGATTCCATGTACCGATAGACTTAACTCAGTGACAGCTCTTATTACTAAAAATAAGAGGGTCAGATAGTGGTAAATTAGTTATATGAGTTGCCTCAAGATCGCGGTACCGATACTAAGTGCGATACAACGCGGGAACGTTCGATTTCTCGGTCAGAAGCAACAATCTAGTCATTACTATTTCATGGACTTGGCCAGTCTTTTTAAAATCACCAACTCGCATTCACCACACACAAGGAAAAACACGGTATCATCTCGGTGTCAACATCTGGCTTTTTACGAGGGTATTTTTTGACAAACCTTACAAATACCAATAGTTTTGTCAGAGTGGAGTCTATACATTCATATATTATTATATTAATAATATGTTAGGGCTATAGATGTTTTCATGATAGACAAAAATATTTTAGTTTGAACCGATTTTGTCACCCACAAACAATAAATGAGAAGATTCTCTCTACCTATGGCACTATACCACTCTGCAGTATATTTAAATACACAGTACAGCCTTTAGCCCTGCCAGATCGTTTGTACTTATCTTTCGACCAGAATATACTTTATTCTTTTTAACAAGAACTGCACCAACTGGAGCTACATGATGGTGTGAATTAGTTTTATAGTTTGCCGCCAGATGCAGTACCTGTCTGTCATTGTCTCCAGTGTTTTCATGAGTCCACCGATGGGGCCAGTCAGTACAGGGGTAAGTATCTACTGTGGGCCTCGTATTATAGTTTCAAATCATTATGGCTTTTAACTCACAACTGAATCAGCTCTTTTGCTTCGACACCTGTAGCTTTAATAATACCAAATTTCTTAACAAGTAGTAACCACCAGAGGATGTAATTCTATTAAAACAAATATATAAATCCTAATATTTTTTCTTCACTCACATCCAAACCAAGACATGTACAAAATCAATTTTTCTGTCTTTGTCTGGAGACCTAACACTAGAAAAAAAATGAATATCAGTGCATCGGTAATTTTTCTAGACATACAAACTGACTGGTTGCAGATCAAAAGAGAGTTTATGAGATACAGAGGCCCCACAGAGAGGAAGAGCCAACAGACAGTCCTCCCCAAAATACAACAAACCGAAACACAGACCGACATGCCGAGAATCAGAACGAGAGAGAGAGATAGCGAGAGACAGACAGACAGACAGACAGATAGACAGATAGACAGACAGAGAGAGAGACAGACTGAGGGAGAAAGACAGACAGATAGAGGCAGCGAGAGACAGAGAGGGAGACAGACAGACAGATAGGCAGAGAGAGAGAGAGAGAGAGAGAGAGAGAGAGAGAGAGAGAGAGAAACAGACAGTGAGACAACGAGATGGGTGGGGGGGGGGGGGAGTATAATCGCCATCCATACGGTTTGTGCATGACAACCACGAGAAAGACAAGAGACTGATTCAACTCATGACCCCCGGGTGAACAACCTGTAACGTTGGCCAAAACAAGTCACCAAGTGGGTCTAAGTAAGTAAAGAGGGACGGGTGGTGTAATGTGTACAAGTGACTCCGCGGGGGTCAAGTTGTCCTAAATTATTACACAACGTGTGATATATCAGTGTTCTAGTTGCACTCAGCCCTAATTATCGAGACCAATATATCACCTAGGTGCGTGGGCCCGGAGTCCTGCTGACCGCGGATGTCTGCCAGTCTTATTCTGCGCACCATCCGTCATCCAGCCCTCGGCCAGCCAGGGTTACAGTCAATTTGGCCTGTGGTGGTAGTTAAGCCTTTTCTCACACATGGTCCCCTCAGTCATAATATTCGCCGCTAATACAAAGATTTGTATGGAATGACGAATAGACAAAGGATATACGGATATTGGCCAGGCAGAGATTTAGAAATAAGAAATCGTGACCGAGCACTACACTAAACCAAACAAGTTTGGAAGATCTGACGTTGCCAGACAGCTGATCTTGTGAGGCCTTAATTAACTGAAGACTGCATGAGTTAAATACGGCTGATATTGTGACATTGATGAATTGAACTGCATGAGTTTAATATACGATGTAGGCCAATTATTTAATATAAGTATAACGTGCTGAATGCCAAACAGGATGAAGAAGAAAAACGTGATGAAGTAGCATCGTTTTAAAGAAAGATGTCTTGTTATGAAATAAAAGTCTGTATATATTCTTCTGTTTTATTGTTTACACAAAAACGTATCCAGGGTATTAGGGAACTTAGGTGAAAAATGGAATTTGGTGGGAGGGGTTGATTCAAATTGACTCATTTGTCATGGAAGTTTAACCGAGTCTTCGGTCATGCGGCGTTCGGTAGCGGCGTTTCGGAGCTAGACGTTTTCAGAAGGAGTCCCACGTGTTCCCTGTGAAGAACTTTGGTAAACTTCTATTGTTATTTGAACAATTTCTTTAATTTTTCTCTTATATTTGCAGGACGGAGGCTAATATACGCACCAAATTGTGAACATTGACGTTTGTGGATATTCGTCTCATAAAATTTTATGAAATGAAAAAAAACCCCACTTCGGCATATGTTTAGCATCTTAACGACATCGATTAACATAAATAGTTTATCCGATCCATACATAATTCATGACATTTAATTGAAAACCGGACTCCCAGGCAGTGAGATATTGGTCTGTAGATGTCTGACATTTTACATTCTTTTTGTGTCGTTAATTCACTAGGGTTTCTTGAACTTCCAAACAAAAGTATCAGTTCCCGCAACATGAATTGACGTCAAGAACCGATTAACAGTTAATTGCAAAGTAATGCTACTTAATTATAATGTTAATGGGATGTAAAATTCACAGAAAGTTGGACGTCTCAATGCAGATTCAACAATTATTATCAAGTTTAGTTCTAAAATATTGACTAAATACAATCATTTGGAACCTGTGTAAGCACATTCAAAAGAGTCTCTAGTTAAAATCTATATCTATATGTTTGTCCTACCTGTCTACCTCTATATACATATACTTACTTATCCAATTACTTTTATACAGCCACCATCATGGTTTATGAAGTTATACTTGTACTAATAATATTAAGGTGCCTTAATTCAAATTAACTTGGGTCTGTTAATACTTTGGACTTTTACATTGCCAACTAACTCTTTATTCATAAAAGTAAGAAACGGGTTAATAACAGGAACCGTTCTGTCTGAGCTAAGAGTAAATGACCCGACCTTGTAGTATATAAAATTAAAAAAAAAAAAAAAAAAAAAAAAAAAACCAAGCAGTTTTCTGAAAGCTATGATGTAATAAAATTTCATTTAAACGAAATAGTTTATGAGCAGTGCATTTGCTGATGAATAAGTCTTATTTTATTTAAACAAAAGTAATTTGACATTGCAATATTTAACATTTTGCCATAAGATTTGTCTCCATATCTCTAAATTGTTGCAGGAATGACCAAACCATCTATTGTGTTTATTTCCATTATAATTTTTTAGTGTACCCCTCGCCACCGTTTGACCCTTGGCAATAATAAATAAAAAATGACATTTGTTACTAATGACAGAACTGTTAGGTTGTTTTTATTACTTTACGAAAAACATATCAGAGAGATTGAAAAATAGAAAGCAAAAAGGAGAGAGGCACGGGCCCCCTGTGTTCTCCTCCCTAGATTTAAATTATCCGTGAATTCGGTTGGCATTTTATATTGGGCTAGTAAGCGTGATACAGCCATACGGGGGAAGTACTGCAACGGTCACCCATCCTATTGCATTATTATCTCGATTAACAACCGACATTAGCCTATACGAGTAACACAAAGGAATGCATGTGACCTCACAATCCAAACTGTAAAATCCGTCTCTATTTAAACGAGTCATTTCATGTATCATGTGCAAGTTGGCTCTCGTCCAAGCTAGTATTCATGCGGTCAGAAATTCGACACACATGCAGAGAGATTTACTTATATGCTGAGCTAAAACCGATTTTTCTTGCACACGGTAGGTGTTCTTAGAAAGTATACTAAAAAGTTTTCGATAAGTCTGGTTCATGTCAACAGACAACATACCTGTAAACCATGAGGTGTCGTAAAAAAATACGGAAATATTTGCACCCATCGGGCGTTAGGTTGTAGTCACATTTACCGAGTTTTGCGTGCCGGCGGCACTACGATTGGGCTTCGTAGATGATCGGAGCAAATCCTAGTTAGACCGTAGACATTCCTAGTGATCCGTAGTCAATCATCATTAACCGTCTTCAGTCGGCAACGGGTCCCGGAAGAGTTTGGCGTGCAAAAAACTTTGCCTGGATGTATCATGATGCAAACTGTATCGTATCAGAACCCCTATTATAGATCTCTTCTAGAACCCCAAGACCACGGCCATAGTCGTAGTGGCTCGTAGCGAGCAGCTAAGTTCGCCTTGCGCGAGCCTGGACACTTTCAAAAGAACCGTTCCGGCACGGTTCACAAGGGCAGCACTCCGGACCTTCACGGTTCTTGTACCGCTCAGTAAGTTCTAAGTACGGTTTGGGCACGGTTTCACTCCGATCGACTGAATGAAGCCACCCCTTAGCCCTACTAGAGCTTACTAAGGTTACGCCCCGGTTGCGCTTTGTTACTAGGGTTCAAGATGATTATAGTAGGATGCTTGGAGTGTATAGGGTTAGACCAAGTCTTATGATGGAAAATGTTTACAAAAAAAACATCGAAACTATATAAATACCAGCCTCAGCACCCTTTTCTTCAATTTTTAATTAACCGGTATCATCCATAGCCTTTTTCACATTTGTTTTTTTCCCAGAGTATATTTAAAAGCGCAGTTGACATCTATATGTGGAGTTGTAAACTGGAAATGCTCAGTTGTATTTCTTGATTTGTGCTATTCTAAACTTTTAAGTTTTCTTCCTGTCACAGAATGGAAAGCCCCTTCATGTTCATGAGTAATAAATGAATTTCATCGCTCATTCATATAAAGGCTATGTACCATATTATTGGCTCTGGCGCAAGTTTGATAACATTCTGTTATATTTCTGTAACAATTATATACATATATAATGCTATATTTACATCAAATTAAAAAGAAAAACTCCGTCTCTGAATATCTTGGTCCCTTGACCTTCAATTGCTTTATAAGTGAGCCCTGTAAACCTCATATTACTGAGAGGAAGGGTCAATTACAAGTTTGTAAAGTTCTAACATTGCCTCAAAATATACAATTTTTTCTATAGTCCTTGGGGCACTGAGAGTCGTGCTCCTCGATCTTGCTCCGTGCATGTGGGTAAAGCTGGTAGTTACGGGCTTTTGGACTTTCCAATATTCTTAATTTTCCCGTACAGGACTGTGAAAAGCTAATTAAGTATTATAAACTGCTCAAAATTCGAAACTGCATAAAAATGGCAAATGCGTGAGTTCTCATGGGCGGCGTACGGTTCGGGCCTTTCCGTAAGCCATGAGGGCGCCGGTAAGCACCGTTGTAGACCCTAGTAAACCATAGTTAAACCTATTCATGCCGAACAAGCGCCCTGCCAGAACCGGGATGAACGGACTAGCGATCTATTGGCGCCCTCTTTGGTCCGTAGTTAAACGGGGTTAATCGGGTGATAACTGTACTATAGCTTAATTGGAACCGTAAATATCCCGTAGACCCTACTAAAACCTTAGAAGGACCGTCAGTAAAGAATTCATCCCGGTTTCAGGGCCAAAAACCGAGGTCGTCGGTAGCAGAGGGGCACCGGGATGCGCCGGTGTACAAAACTGAGAATATGTGACAGGGTCCTCGTTGCAATATATAAAGGCACTCTGACGCTCATGCGCTGGTCGGAGGACCTAAATGGCGCGACCCTAGAATCTGTCTCTGACATGTCCTATGACAATATATTCGGTTTATTGACGTCAATGCAGATTCGACATGTAATATATGCAAATCAACTACCATATAGAACCTGGAGCCTTGTTAGCCACACAGTTGTGGCTGGCATGGGCAAAACATGAATGTATTTAGTAGTGCCTTTATTAAATCTGCGTAGTTTATCTTGGTCGTTTCCTCAGATTAAGATATCTGATTGTTAGATCATATTTAGCTTTAAAGAATAATCGCCAAATTTTAAAGGGTACCAACCTATCATTTAGTATGTAAGGACAGCCTGCGACCCAAATGTCGATTTTTAATTAAATGAAGACGTTGAGGTGGCAGTACAAGCTATAGGGTATGGACAAATTCTAGTACATGCAGATGTGCACGCCATTTCTTACAGTACTTTTTCATTTTCCTCTGTTTGTCGAACTGTTATTTTAATAATAATAATAATATATTTTGCCAGAGGTAAAGAAGGTAAGACAAAAACGTTCTGTTTGGAAAAATAATGTAATATTGCATTCACGGTTGAATTACGTGTATTCATGCAAAAGTTATTGATAACGAGGCTGGGTTTACTCGGCTTGACAGCTTGACAACAAAAACTGTGGAAGCCTAAACTGCTTCAAACTTCAAACAGTTCTCGCCGCCATGTTAATAACAACAAATTACATTTTTTCTTCATTATTTAGCAAATTAAACACCACCATATAAGCTTCTTGTGTCAAATACTACCAGAAAGCAAATACTTTTATCCGACCCTTAGAATTGGTGTCCTCTTATGACTTGCATCATAACTCGCAGGCCCCTGTCAGTTTATTTCAAAATAAAAAACTTGAATGTCGATGTTGCCATGGCTACTAGCCGTGGAACATACTAATGTACGTATTAAACTAAACGGCTGTACAGTATATGTACATCTTAGGGTCCGTATCTAGATAGAGGGTACACACTGCATGGAACAATAAAAAAAAAGATTTTCAAAATAGACAGACAGAAAAACAAATGGACAGAGGGGTGATATTATAATGTTAATGTCGGATGAAAAATATAAAGGCTAAAACACGGTTTTCATGGGAAATGACGTCACAGTCTCGGCCCCTCGGTATTGGATGGCGCCGCCGCGGTTCAAGAAGTGCCCTCTAGTGAGTAATAGAGTAAACAGATTATCTTCATGTTGCCGCTCTCTGACAACCCTTGTGTAGCCCAGTAAATTGGTTCAGAGTATTATCTCTACAGTTCGTTTGTTGTTGCTTGGGTGGTTCACTTACTGCCCGGAGACAAATTCTTCCACTTATATTGATCGCTGAAGACATAAATACGCGCCCCTTGTGGTCTGGGCTGGCGGCCTATTCTGGACTACAGAGATCTCTAGCGTTGCTGTGAAATTGGCAATATGTTAAACCTTTAAGAGAGCACGGGGGCTTCAATTTTAAATCCCTTGTGCACGGAAAATTAGTTAATGGAAAAAAACAATCTATTTTCCATACGAAATGAATGCAAACACCAAAATTCCAAACATTCCAACAGCATATCAGACAAAGCAATTTGAATCATGCATCGTGAATGTTTTCTGGAGCTCTTATTCTGAGGCCTCTTTGTAACAGATTAAACGTATTTTTGTCCTAACCACTTAACATCAGATAAGTTATGTATCATATAACACAGATTATTTTCATATTGTGTGCCTAGTTCGTTTGACATATTGTACTTGGGTTGTAAATCAGAATATGTTTTTTTCCCTTTCAGATCATTTAAATTAACTACTGACACCTGACATTGTGTAGAGTGGTGGACTACTTGGACACGAAGTCCATCTGCTTCTACTCCGCTGACTAGCCAGGCATCAGGCACGCCTTGCATTCACATTGTCTCTATTGTAATACGCGTACTTTCGGTAAATTCTTAATTTCAAAATGCGGTTTTATAAGGGTACGTAAATACGACACGATGATATCCCAAGACAGTCTCGAGGCAGGGATGTATCTCAGTGGAAGTTTGGTAGCGATTGGACTCGGCCGAGGAGAAGCAGGAAATAGAATTCTGCCAGGTAAGGAAGGACCCCGCAAAGCAATGAAAAATTTTTAATGCATTCACAATATTTTTAATGATATGGGTCGGGTGACCTTCACTTTTGACCTCATGACCCCCCCCCCCCCCCCAAAAAAAAAAAAAACAATATGGTTCCTACTATAGTGGTCATACATAAGTCACGTTTAAAACCACTATGTCAATCCAAACTTGAGTTATCATCCCGAAACAAATGGATCTTTCAATGTCGGTAGGTGAGTTATATCAACCTGAACAGTTTGGATGAAAAGGTTTCCTTAAATTACAATTAACAATGTTTTAAAGAGTGGGTACTGTGACCTTGACCTTTGAACTTATGACACCAGAATATACAGAGTTATTACTTTAGCGGTTGGCCGTGTCTGATTTAAATTTGAAAGCAATACTTGAATTCTAATTGATGTTATCATCCGAGAACCAATTTGTGGACAGATAGCCCCTGTGACCTTGACCTTTGGACCTTGTGATCCCAAAACCAGCTTAACCTATTAGTGGGTGAGATATATGTGCAGGATGGAAGGTTTGGTATGAAAAGTTTGGCTTAAAATGCATCTACAATCTTTTTAAAGATGTGGGTACAATAACCTTGATCTTTGACTTCAAATCGATATGGTTCTTACTTTCGTGGTGGGTAACGTTTGAGTCAAGTTTGATATCCATTTGTCAATACCAACTGGAGTTATCAACCGGAACCGAATTCGTGGACGGATAGACGGACGGAAAGGGGCCCTTATGACATTTTTGGTAACCACAACTAAGTCCGCAAATTACAATAGAATTCATGGAGGATTTATTTATATGTTCACAGGGTGACATCTGAAACCACAGAGATGGTATAAAAAAGGAATAAGAAATAAAGGAAAGCAAGATGACCGGGATGCAGCTTAGATCACCTACTCTTCCATCAAATGAAGTTCAAATAGAAACCACGGCTGGTGATAAGGTTGCTGCAAGTGCGGGCCAATTGATCTTCTTGATGTCAGGTAAGTATAGGGATCTTCGTGAGAGTCAAAGACAATATGACCAGACAGGCTTCAGGTGCAGGTAAAGGACAGCTGCAAAATTTTTGCTTATTAGGCATTTTCGGAATATAATCTTAGAATGACTGACCCGACGGGGCCATGTATTTTGTAAGCTTGTTACAAAGAAAATCCTGCTGTTCTGATACTTCATTTCTGTTAGGCTAATGCCACACAAAACTTTACCGAGTATCCTTTCCTATTTCAATTTCCGATCACTTGTTTTGTTAATAAGAGCGAAGTCCTCAGATATGTTGAGACTTGGTGTTCTTGCTTTGATTCCTTGCGAGAATCACGTGAGCTGACGCAAAATATTAGTTAAAGAAAATGAATTTATTTTGTATAGCGCTTAAACTTAACACATAATTTATTAATAATTATTAATTAAGGTATCATTGAATACTGAATAAACTTTGACTATATAGGTATAACAAATTCCGCGTACTTTGTCTCGACCTTTAACATTAACAAAAGTCCTGTCACTGCATATTTTGGTCCCCGAGTTCCTTGATCATTTATTTCGGCCTGGCCTTAGCCAGATGGCAGACATAAATTCATGGCACTCTCGCCAGAATTGTGAGAAATAAAAATACTACATCCCGATAGCGGTATTCTGCAGTGTTTCCTTGTAATAAGAACGGAATCTCAGAGGAAAGATCGTTTTATGTCAAAAGCTATCTATAAAGTTGCCCTAAGGGGAATAAAGCGTCATGTTTTTAATATGTATGTTATATATGAAATGTCAATTGACCACGTGATCTATACAAAGTACAATTCAAATGATAGTCGTCTGCTCCTCGGGGCATCGGATAGATAGAACTCCTGGAACTCGTGTTTTTTCTATCTTGTACTGTATATTCCCAGCCCACTTAAACGATTCTTGAGCCGGCAACCTGCCATGTCACATCATACACGTATGTAGTCAACCAAGACTTGACACGTCAAGGGTACCAGCGCGCTGGCCTTGTACTAAAGACAAAGGTCACGACCTTCTCCTTATGATTGACGTCACGACAGCACCTAGCTTTCTAAAAGTGCTGTTAGGTCATGCCATTAGCGGATCGTTATACGTAATGAAGAATTTTATAGAGTAATATACATGTATTCAAAACACTCTTCAATCCACTTCTGCTTGTGCTCGATCTGTATTTAAACGAGCATTCTTCAGAGTTTCAACAGTCCAAGTTTAAATATCGATTTAAATTTTTTTTCAAACCATCACACAGAGTCTATGTATATTTACCACTGTAAAAGCTTAAACTTTTTTGCTTTCTTGCTACGTAACATGGAGATTATATTCTTTTAACACTTGTGCCTAAATTTATTTCATAGCTAAGGAATTGCACATAGCATTATCTATAGGTAAGGCATGTTGTTAAACATTCAAATCTGGCATTGACAGATTTTTTCAACTTATCACATATTTAAGACAAAGAAAATTATTACTGAATTCCATAAGAGTCAATATGCTTTTGTTCTGGCAATTCACTAGTCCTGGTTCTGTTAAGCTTTGTTAAACTTGACCCTCATCGCTCATAAAAAAGCAAAATGGCCCTTTTTCTGTTCAGTATTTGACAACGGTATAATTATGTAAACACTTCGGTGAGGGAGAATGTCACATTTAATTCCATAATTTTCATAGTGAACGATTCACTATAGGCGCCTCTTCTTGATTGTGACGACGTGCATGGCTTATATCCAGTCAAAACATGGCATTAATGATTATTTTACATGGGTCCCTGATTTCGCACCATTACAAATAGATTGTTTTCAGCACTGTTATGCTATATGGCCTTCTCTAATGATTTCTGCAGTGGGACGGTTTTGGTTTCATTCAGTAAACGAGAAATTTGCTTACTTATAATACAAGCCTCCACCATGTGTTTGCCTGTGTTCACAATTTCAACCAATATTCCCAGGTGCATGCATGCATAATTGATTTGACATTTGATGTTCCTGAATCCGGATCACGTGCCGGATCCACACCAAAATCTAATCGATTATTCATTGGCCGATTACCGAAATGCCCTGACAATTTTATCAGCTTCTGTTAAGGGTTATATTGTGAATAAACACACACACAAATACACAAGGGGATGTTTAATAATTAAACAAATTCGTTCGGTCCACTATAATTTTCCTTCTTCTCTTCCGCATTTTTTTTCTGCCGCTACGGGTCCATTCGCAGCAAAATTTTAAAACATTGACCTTGGAGTATCGTCTGGTCGTATATCATGCTGTCAATTATCAAACGCTGAGTGATTCATTCGAGGCATATCCGGTGCTGCATTTGATTTTTTTGGAAAGACTTAAACTTGGAGATTGCAAGCTTAGCCATGATACCGAATATAACCTGGATGTCGCAATTCAGATGGAGGGAATAAGGTATCACGCTAATTCTAAGAAATCAGACCTAAGAAATGAGTGTAGTATGAAATGAAATAAGGAGACAATGTGACACTATAGAGACACTAAAGATCAGGAGACACAAGTCGAATTAAGACATTAAATTAATACATTATCGAATAATACATAATGACACATAAATAACACTAAAACCACACATCTATACTGAAATTAACATTTGATGCTGCTATATAAAGCATAGAGATAAATCTATGAACAGAAGAAAGCTATTTCCAGTTAGTCGGTATAAGGTTTATAATAGGCCCTATATGCATAAATATGTTAACATTATGATTCATTAATCATAAAAAAAAATTCATAAGACAAAAGTCTGAGATAAAGCAAAACAAAAATTTTATATTACGTATAGTTTCTTAATTCAGCATGCACGTGCTGCCAACTAATTTATCTATTTATCATCATTCAACATCCTTTGACATCAAATGCATTCTAGATGAGCCGTCTGCAAAACTGAGATATTTCTGTCTTTGTACATCTAGGTTTACAAAACAATTAAACCGTACCCGGGAGGATACTTGATTTACAGCATAAGATTCTTCCACATGTACGCACTTCAAACATAATACAATTAATAACAAATTACCAGATTGAAGAAAACAAAGCTGTATAAACTCGTCTACTCCAATTATCCGAGGACATAAAGGATCCAATTAAAATGATTATTATAAATGCAAATGGAATCTTGTTCCTAAAGGATATTAAGCTTTAATAATTCATTTAATTAAAGTTTAAATGTTCGTTGTTTGTCAGCTTCATTTCCTATACATAATCATAAAAGAAATGAAACAACCGAAAAACCAAAAGATGCAGACATAATTATACGTTATATCAATATATAAATGTGTTTATCACATTTTAAACCTGATTTTATACTAAGAAAGCCTTTCAGGAAGGGCACATGAATTTCATTAGTCGTCAGATAGAACCTAATTGATTCCATAAATATTGACACAACTGATTGTAATCAAGATTGTATCAAGATTTTTATTAAATGCTGGCTGTCTGGAGAATTGTTGATTAGTTATTAAGGGACGAATGTTCACCTTGAATAAGCAGAACATGTGCCCCTTAGGGTTGAGGGTTGTGGGAGCTCTGATAGAATGTTATTTTTTTAAAGAAGCATACTACAAATGGGGCACATTAAGCCATATCAAACCCCAGCAGAATGAAATTTATAGGCTTATAATAAACACCCCACACCACGCACTTACGCCTATATATACCCTCGTCACACATTCAGTTAGATTTCCCAAGTCAATTGCCCCCTTCAATCAGCCAAATTATTTAACGGAACCAGACTAGGCTGTATTGAAAGCAAAGACGAACATAACGATAAAATAAACATGTATTTGAACCTGATATATTGTCAGGCCGTTGATGTGCCTTTTTGTCTTATGTTTATATACTCCTCTGTTATTGGCGCGGTGAATAAAAGACTGATAATTATCGATATTTACATTACAAGTGATTAAAAAAAGTATTGTAATTACCAGGTCTGGCAGCATCACATTCCCTGTTGAGCGATCACAGAACAAGTACTTTGGTGCCTCGCTGAAGCTAACTCTTGGCTAGATGTTAGAAGCTGCAGTCAATTTGCTTTAAAATATTGCTCAGTGAAATGTCGAGAATATTGAATAGTATGTGTTATAAATATAGCACATATTATAATATTAATATAAAAGAATATACAATGAATATAAAAAAATGATAATACAGTGAACTACCGCTAACACGACCACCTGCGGGACCAATCAAACCGGTCATGTTAGTGGAGTGGCAGGTGTTAGTCCGAGTTTTTATGATGATTAACATTATTCCGGGACCAAAGCAGGTTGTCGTCATAGCGGGGATGTTCGTCATAGGGGGGGTGGTCGTCATAGCGGGATGGTCGTCATAGCGGGGATGGTCGTCATACGGGGGGGGGGGGGTCGTATAGCGGGGGTGGTCGTATTGGGGGGGGGGGGTTCGTCAGTCAAGATTATGAATGCATAATTGAATAAGAATAAGAATTAGAATAAGAATGTGGATGATATATACACGTTTTCCGCCAGCTGTTCCGGTTTCAAGATTAATAATACCGTTGAATTTATACCAATATACCATCATTTCAATATGAATATTTATATTCTAGCCAATAATTAATAGGGTTTATTGTCACACGTTTTTTATTATATATTTTTTATATATATGTGTGTGTATGTATGTATCGAAAATTTATTTTTCATCGTTTCGCAAGACTAAAGTTTACGATACATGTAACTACGTCTTTGACAGTGCCATCTACTTAGCTATGGTTCGATCCTAAAATGCTTCACGGCAGGGATGAAAGATCAACTCAGTTATTGTTAATTATGAGAAAATAAACAACCATGGCTACGTTTGGGGATTCTCCAAATGTTAGGTTTTATCTCTTGTCTAACAGAGCGCGATGGGCGGTCAGAGTACAGCATTTTTGACCCAGAGGTCAATTCCCGCCCGGACAATTTTTGCTGGCGTTCTTGGGCAAACGGTTAACCCCAAGTGTGCATCAGGTCAGTATAAAGCGGACGTGGCCATGGTCGGCTGGGTCTGATTATAATTGAATGTTTCGCTTTGCCGGAACCCTAATTTGGCCATATTAGTCTCCAGAGAGGTTGTAATGTTCGCGGAGAACTTTTGAATGGAAAAATGTCATTTGCAACTGCAGTTGACTGATTTTTTTAAATTGTTTTACAAAATATATGATATTACAGTTGTCAACGATAATATAGTTTGAAAAAATCAAATTTTACTAAAGTGTCTTTTCTACAGTGGCACACGAAATCAATTAATGATTTCTAGTCTCACACCTGACATTAAAGTGGGGCGGAAAGATAATTATATAGGAGAGGGGTGGTCACATAAAGAGGGGGGAGGGGGTATGCGGACTTTTTTTTAAATAAACAAAGGGCTCTTTTAATGATATCGAGATAAATCTTACTGTGACATCTTTAAATGTCACCAAAACTCTCACCCTTTTTTAAAGTGTGAATCATAATTTATTACACATCCTATGTTATAAGAATACCTTTGTTCCATACGAATATCTATGATGATTCATAAGGGTTTTAGGTGATGAACAAAAGCCGTCGAACCGCTACAAATACCAGTACAGACAGGTGCTTTAAATAGCTGAATCGTACATGAAGGGTGATTGTATTTCAATAGAGATGATCTGGAAATTGTTCATTCTGATTTCAAAATTTACCATAAACTAGCCTGAGAAATGTGCATTCTAAGGAATGCAAGCCTCCGTAATGTGTTCGCATTCACTTATTCGCCCCATATGCCCAGGTTTATTCGTTCATAAGTAACTGCACATTTGTGAATATTCCTTGATGACGTTCCTGAAATCGGATCATTTTACCGGATCCACACCAAATCAAATCGGTTCTTTCTTGGCCGATAACTTGGCCTAAGCCTATTTCAAACTAGGGGCTGCAATGGTCTTCTTCTGCAAAACTGTTGTTTCAACTGCTGTACCATTGCCCAAACATAATACTTAGGTGGCCTTTGTACAATTTACCTTAAATGATTTTTGGCAGAATTATTGGACCTTTAACAATGAAAGGGCCACGAAATACTTTGGTAAACAAAGCTAGTAGATTAACTGCATTAACAAAATGAGTTCTTTGGGTCAATGAGCAGAGCTGTACAGATAACATAAATAATTGGCGTCCATTTCCAGCTTATGTGTAAGATAAATCCATGAATAAAATTTATCTGTATTCAGATTTTGCTTTCAATAGGCATATATTATTATTCTAAACATTTTGATGTAAAAATCTTATGAATATGCAGCTTGGCATAAAGCTTTGTAGCTTTAAGACTTTAAGTATGTATAAACAGATTGGGCAACATGCCAAAATTATGTCTGTATCTATAAATAGCTTGCCTGAACTCCATTTCCGATTTGGCAACAGGCCAAGTTCCGTCTTAATCTATTTACAGCTTTGACAGACTGCTACAGCCATGTACAGGTCAAGAGTTCACTTATGCAGTATCTGCAGCTGGCAATTAGCTTCGCTTGACTTGGGGCAACTGCCCGCCTCAGCCGGGCTTGATCAGCCCGAGCACCTGACTCAGGAGAATTTTGATGTACCGGCCTGAAATTTTGGCATGTCCATGCATCTTTGATGGCTTCCTCGTACACAAGTCTGGTTAGCCACATACAGTGGTTTTCGGACAGTGTATGTACCTCCTTATTTCTCAGAATGGATTTAAAATATCAGCATAGAATTTTGCATTTCTATACATATTGGATAGCTTCAACGTATACCAGACTTGTGGCGGCACCTTAAACATTTTTGTTGTCCCTGCTTTTATTTCAGAAGGGGTTTGTTATATCAGCCTGAAATTGGTCATACATCTCGGATAGCGTCGTCGTATACAAGACTGGTGGCGCCAACTACGATAACCATTCTGCACAGTGTATGTTCCTGCTGAATCCTCAGGAATTATTGGACATATCAGCCTGAACTTTTTCATGTCCATACATCTTCGAAGGCTTTCTGGATGCGCCACCTACACGCATTTTGTGTTGTGTACACCCTTGCCATTATTTTATAAGGGTCGGGCTTACGTGTGGACCCTGGTATGTAGGGACACAGCGATGTTTTTCTAGATGATTCCTGTAACGTGTGTACTGTGTTAGATTCTTTGGAATGTTCGAGCAATGGAAGGTTCTCGGCTGGAGGTGAAGGTTATAAATAGGGGGATGTGTTTTAAAGCAGAGAGAGGTGAGAAAATATTCCAGCGGACACAGACGTGTGTATGTCAGTTTGTGGGACCTATCCGATTATCCAGTAATTTCAGGGATTCTACAGTTACTAAGTCTATAAAATTTAATGCTGCCTGCCTCAAGTTTACTTTCTGGATTGTTACAAGAGCTTTACATTGGACTGTTATTCTCCGAGAGAATTTGTTGGAGCTTTTCATCCGTCTTATACACTTTGAAGGACTTATCGATGTGACAGTGGTATCCAGGTACTGTGCACTTTGTTTATTCTACTGTGTGATTTTATTGATTTGTTGTTATACTGCTGTTATACTGTGCAATTGGATTGATTTAGTGTATTGTAATGTTAGGGTTAATTTAAGAATAAATTATAGTTATTTGTTAACAAAAAATCACTGACTTTCTTTATTCATTCCCCTAGACATTTCACGCTGCCTAGTGTTACAGAATCTGCTTTTTATATCTCCTTGACAAAATTTATGTTCAATACGCATACGTGATCCGTTGATATTAGGTTCCGTAACATAGTAAAAGTTTGAAATAGGCTTACTAATTGCTAAAAGTCCAACTTCAGTTTTGTGTGACTCAACTACAAATTACTGAACCCAATCTCATCTTATAAACTTGAAAGACCCCCCCCCCCCCCCTAGGATAACTCTTGTGAAAAATAAACCATTCAGCTTGACAGTTTCAACATAAATCATTTTTAAGCTGTAAGAAGCTAAAACCACGAGGTTTTGCCCGTAAAAAAAAAACAGGTCGGTGTAGGTTGCGTCGATGTAGGTTTTTGGCATTCGTAGGACTGTTATTGGTTTATCGTACAAAGGACGTCGGATGACACTCGTAATACATTCCAACAATTCTGAGAGCCTTGGGTTACTAACAAAAGTCTTCTGTCGTATGGAATCCCCCACTAGGATGGAAAATAATCATTTTCAAATTTAAACCACAAGGGTTTCCGACAGCATTTCATTCGCAAATCACAGTTGATTTCGAGAGAACCACTCCCGACTGTCCCAGAAAATTCCTTAATTACCTATGGTAAATCTGTTGTATTATTGTTGTGCGATGTATGTGAAAGAGGTTTAACTACATAACGTTCTTATAAGAATAAGAGGCCTGCCATGGACTGAGAACCAGGGGCGTCATTTACAGGGGGGTTGGGATATATATTTTCCACTTTTTAGCAAAGGAGGAGGAGGGGGGGGGGGGGCTGTCAATGTTATAACCCCCACGCTATTCAGAGAATTATATCTATATACACTGGAAGTGAAATATGTTTATAATTAGAATTATAGACTTTGGTTCCATTTATGTGTTAACTAAGAAATATTATTTAGAAAATATAACACGACCATATAAGCCTCTGAGTTCAATACTACCACCCAACAAATATACCGATCCGGTCCTTCGAATGGGTGTTCTATTATGACTTGCATCATGACTCGCAGGCCCCTATCAGTTCATTTAAAAGGCTTGAGTGTCGTGCTATCATGAGTAGTCTGCCCCCTGCCCTTGAAGATAAATTAGGCCACTCCTGAGAACTAAAACTAAAACTGTGTTATGACTGTGTATGAATTCAAAAAGTTGACCGTTTATCGGAAATCCAAACAAAATATAATAAAGGATCTTAAAATAGTAAAAGGTCGTATAATTTTCATTTCCCATTAGCACGCTTGAAATATATTACTAATTCCGTGAATTATTAACCACTAAACACCCATGTTCATGTGATTAGCCCTGAAACAATAACATTACCCTCTTCACTGCATTTATACCTTCGACATCTGCGTATTGCGAAGCCGCGTGCATTGTCGGGTAGATTGTGACGCCCACAACCCCTAAACAGCATAGTTTTACTCTTGTGAGTCTGCGTAGTGCTGTCGAAAACCCTTGTGGCTGAGATTTGAAAATGATTATTTTGCATCCTAGTGGAGTATTCCATAC
Source organism: Sipunculus nudus (assembly GCA_026874595.1). Classification (NCBI taxonomy): domain Eukaryota; kingdom Metazoa; phylum Annelida; class Sipuncula; order Golfingiida; family Sipunculidae; genus Sipunculus; species Sipunculus nudus. The sequence continues at coordinate 83,577,686 of CM049311.1, read as the reverse complement.
GACAGATGAATTTTATATTATTTTTAGTAATCAATGGCCCTCAGAATTGTTGGAATGTATTACGAGGGTCATACGACGTCCTGTGTACGACAAAACAATAACAGTCCAACGAATGCCCGCCATCCTACGTCCTTTCTGCCACGGTCTCAGGTTAATCTAACTAGTATAAATATATTGGAAATATAGTGCGGTCTGATTTCGACCACCTTGACCTTTTTTCCTAATGACAGTAGTTTATGATATATATATATATATATATATATATATATATATATATATATATATATTATATGCCATTATACTCCACTTTCAAATCACTTCTCCAAACTCATTTTCTTTTATGGTAGTTCTCCAGTCCTACAAAAAATCGTAGTTCGTATGTTACAAGATCTTTCCTGCATGGAACCCTTACAGTTTCACAGAAGAACCATGCCGGAGCGGGGGTAAAAAAGGGTCCATGCATCCGACTTCCTTGTACGAATCCGAAAAGGTTTCACATTTAGGTCCCTGTGTGGTTACTTGCTTCAATTTATATATTTAAAGGAATTTTTTCTGATATAAGGTATATTAAACATACTTGAAGCATTGCGAATTCTCCTTAAAATATGACGGTATCTCTCCGTATTTCGTTCTAATCGCTTGCCTCATCCTGTACACAACTGGAAAAAAAACTTGCACTGAGCACGATCGGTGACACTTAACATAAACATAGCTGGTAGCCGTATAAAGATTTTTTCTTACATATTTCACTAGCTTATTGTACGTTCACACGATCGGACCTCTGGTCACGCAGTCTTGTTATAGTCAACAGACACACTGGACAGTGTTTACTCACTCACGAAGCAATAACTACGTAAACATAGGTGAAATTGAGATATTAAGCCCCTTGACCATTGCTACTTTTGCTGGGAAGCGTTTTTACTCAGCTAAAATGAACTAATAACGTCAGATTATACACAGATTATTGCGAATGAAAGTGGACCTTTAAAGGATAGGTCAATGGCACGTGGATGTCACTGTCTGATGAATGCAGATAAAGTTAACCATTTAATATTATTTAAATACGGGGGGGGGTTAAGAATAGTCCATTTATTATTATCTGCCATTAAGAAAATTACGTGAATCTCTCAGAATCTCAAGGAATATCAGGCACCGTTTTACTCTGAAGAAATTGCGGGTTCGAACCAGATTCCTTCAGCTCCAAGCGCACCTCCTCAGACGTAAGGCTATGTCCTAACCCTTTAAAAGCCTCTGATGGTTCTATAGACTGGCTAAGTCGGAAAAGCAGAAAAGACTTGCTCTCACTTTATAGCGTCATTAGGCATTCTCTTCCAGTATAGCAAGGACTACACCTGCAACAGGTCGAGGAATAATTTTTTCCCATTTTTTTATCACGTTTCTTAATGTTCAATGATCATTTTATAATTCATGTATTGGCTCATACGGTGGGGTGCAAATAGTTTACTTTCTTTCTCCAGGGGGCCCCACCATCCCACAAGGGGTAAGGACTAAATGAGAATCATAATTGAGCACACAGACGCCACCTGTAGTGATAATTGTAAATTACTGAAACTGGTCATGGCAGCAACAGGGAAGCTGGACATACGGTCAACAGAGTAACAAAATAGGGGTTGCTTTTACAGTCAAAATTATAGGGACCAACGCAGGTCTAAGCAAGGACATGCCCTACCGCCTGGTGGCAAAATACATAACAAATTCATGTCTCTTGGGATGTCCATCTTCTTTTTTTTCCGTCGGCACCAAAGTCCCCGACTCAGTTACGTATATCGGTGGATGGGATAACGTTTTATATACACATCTGAGTAGCGAACATTATACTAACGCCCTTGCTTGGATAATGGTTCCAGAAAGAGTTATTTTCGGAGAGTTAGCGTGTGAACATATAAATAAAAAATGATGGGCTTCTTTCGCATGTGTAGACGCTAGGTTTTTTGTACTGTAAAGCACTGAACTGATGATGAATCAGAAAAACGACAATTGATTTTGAAGAAAGCCCTAATTGAAACATCAATCATCCAAATATGACAGGGATGTTATAAACAAATCTCTAACGGTCTGTTGCCACAGCCGTGCGGGGGAGTGTCCGGTTATAAGTGAACATTGATGAAAATAGTAAATCTTTCTTTGGGGATTGGAGTTCATTGGACGGGGCATTAATAAGGAAAGCCGTGGGTGAAAAATATTTAGGGTTAACTTTAGACAAAAAGAAACAGTGACGGTTCAGTCTTGACAATTTGGCATTCTGTGTCTTGTCTGGAAGGCCGGCAATACAAATGGGTTACTGTTATCAGTACATTGTATGAGCGATGACGACTGCCAGTTTGGTGAATTATTCTCCCGGACCTATTCCCAGCTTGACATAATAATGTAAATGGGTCCGGCAAGACGGGAGCAGCAGATTTATTAGCACGGCTACAGATTACATGCTGAGGAACAAGCAGTCGCTCCCCCTGTCCCACAAAGTGGTCACTTAGTTCAGCTGAAGTATGTCTTCTTCCGTAAATGGGCTCGACTGAGTGATGTCTTCTGCCGTAGGTTGGCTCGGTTGAGAAATTTCGTCTGCCACTAGTGGGCGAAAGATAAAGAAACTCAGTAGCCTAGGGTTCATATACATTTCTTTAGATAAAAGAACTGAAGTCCTCTACTATTCATTGACATTTTTTTAAAGAATCTGTATTATCCTATTTTGAAAGGTCAGGAGACCGTCGGCAGTGAGTGACGTTGGCTTGCGAGCGAAGATGAGAGTAATCCATATGACATGGTCGATCTACTATTATCGCAGATGGGAATAGTTGGTACGGTATTTACGACATGAGAACGTCTTTGTATAGACACGTGACATTTCAACCGTATTACTCAAATGACCTTCGGGACAAAAAGTACAATGATATAACAGCTATTGGATGCGGCCTACTTTTGTTTTTGTCCCGTTTCCTGCTGTCTAGAAGAAGTCAGATAGATCAGAAATATATTTCCAAGAGCCTTATTTACTGCTTGCCTGGATTCTGAAGGAGATATGTTAGTACCAAAGTACCTCAAGCCCTAAGAACACACACAGCCTTCCTTTTATCATCAAGGCATACGGAACTTAATTTTCCTTTAATATCAAGCCTGTATTCAGAAGCGGATCCAGGGTAGAGGTCAAGGGTGTCAGGACCCTCCCTCTTTTCAGCCGTCGCAACCTTTTTTTAAGGTTACACTAATCTTTTTGGGGCCTGAACCCGGGTACCTTTTTTTTAGGGATTAGTCATTAGTACTGCTGGGTTGGACGTCTCCTTTTCCTTAATCCTCGATCCGCCCCAAGTTTAAACAAAAACATTCAAAAGAGTCTCTAGTTTAAATCTATATCTGTATATGTTTATTGCTTGTCTGCCTATATATATATATATATATATATATATATATATATATATATATATATATATATATATATATATTCCTCACAAATTACGGATGACATATTTATAAATTATGCGTCCAAAATTGTTTCCAATACTATAAGATTCCAGGTGTTTCATGAAAGAGAATTACTGCGTGATTGCTAGTATATATCAATGAAATAAATCAAATATATCATATTTATAAATACAATTTGTTCATGTATCGGCAGTGTAAATTATTCCGGTATTGACAGTGATACCCCGTGATACCTTTATACCGTGTTCATCTATACGAATAGGCCCACAAATCCACATAACAACTAATTGTTAGGTTATTATGAGGTTATGTTATAACGTCATAACGAAAGATTATCTTTGTTACTGTGAGAAAATGCCAATCATTGTGTTCTAAAATTAAAAAAAAAATAAGATGTTTACACGTTAACAGATCTAATCAGTACGATAAACGAAAAGTGTAAGTTCTATTAGATCATTTATTATTATACTTTCAACAATTATTACACTTGAAGTTATACGGCTTTTCCACATGAAATATTAGCTTTACCAGACATATATATATATATATATATATATATATATATATATATATATATATTGTTTTTATTTTCATTTCGGAACACTGAAACTCTTGTGTTACTACACAAAGGATTTATATTAGTTGATGGAAATCTGTTGTACAGGATATGAAAATGCAGAATGTCTGACCTCAGGGAACATAGCCAAACAAAGGAGAAGCACTTCAGGTGAGCACTTAATTTTCCTAAAGGCCTATCAGTTCCTATGTGTACTGTTCTTTCAAATGATACAAAATAAATCAAGGAAAATTATAAGAAAGGAAGAAAAATGATGGAAATATAGGGTATTTTTAAAAGGTAAGCGTTTTTGATTTTAAGAAAGTGGTGCAGCCTGTTTTCCTTATACCATTTTCTGTCAAATGGTTTTGAGACAGCCATACTAGTTTACATAAATTAGTTGATATAATCATAATATACGGTTTGAAATATCAAAATTTTCTTATTGTCTCCCACTCAGTTTGGTCCCCGAGGCCAAATGACTGGCGTCTCCTGTGGATTGGAAACCTCACTTTATAGTTATATGAAGTTATGAATATTTATGTAACCAAAATAAAGACAGAAGAAAAACTACAGGAATATTTCAAAAAGTTTAACCTCTCTGCTTCTATAACAGATGTGTATATATTCATCCATTTGGTCTACACTAATGTTGGTCATCCAGAGGGATAATGGACATTTAGTAAGAATAACGAACTGATAAGACGGTAGAACGCGCCAGTTTAAGCTAAACAAGACTTAGGTCTCTCTGCGTCGATGCCTGCTTGTGAAGTAAGAGGATTGTCGTTTACACTAAGTCTTCGGGATTGCTTTAATGTGGATTCGATCCGTACCCCGGACCTAGGCCTTGTAACTGGTATGCATCATATCCTACTGCAGGGTAATTGTATCTACATTGGGCCGGTGTCTACCAATATTGCCACAAGGAAATCGATGGGGCGGCATTTATTTATGTGTCTGCACACCGCCGCTGATTGGGAAGTGACACTTAAGTTATTATATGTTATCTAGATAAAACATAGTAGTTTACGTGTTACAATAACGATTTATTACCATTCTGTCTCAAAATTAGGTCATGTTTTCATTATGTAAATGTTGTTTCCAACAAAAAGAATAAGAATCTAAGGTTTTATTACAATAGGACTTAATGAAGAGACAGGTAAACAAATAAAACAAAAAAACAATGCGTCTATTAATAATCGTTTTTTATTAATAATCAGCAATTCAAAGTTTTTCTGTCATTGTTCTCCAACTAATTTTAATTTTGTACTTGTTCCAGCAACTGCAATTATCTTTTATTCAATCAATGCGATATGCATAAAAGTTAGGTTGGTAAATTTAAAACTGAAAAAGTAAATTACTGGGCAGGAAGAAAGACAATGAAGACGATGAATGGATGTTATATTAAGACATGTTTAGGTTTTAGTACTTTAAAGGTCCTCGAACTCCGAATTCAAGCAAACGATGTTCTTGTGCAATTGTCCCAGTCTTTTGAAGTCAAATCCGAGTTCGTGTCCATTTTGTTTTATATAAACAAACATGCTACTGCTGATTTAAACAAGTAAATCCCTACATTATTATACTTTTATCCAACAAATTATGATTATAATCTGACAGTATTGTTGAGCTACACTCATGGACAAACATTGTGCAATTTCAGTCTTTTAAGTTTCGGTCCGAACCTTCCAAGTAAAAAAGTAAAGAAATACTATATAACAACAAATATGCTACATCGCCTGCAGGGAGAGATGATTGCTGAGCCATAAGACGTTTGAAAGGTCACAAGAATTAACTCATAACACCTCGACTGGGCGATCAGCATCTAAAGTGGATATTGCGAAGGTCGATATACAGATAAAAATACAGACAGCATCTTCTGTTTCTACATCGTTCTCCATCTGGTATGGTCTGTATGTAGCCTTTCGTCGAGACAACGTTCATATCCTGTAGGTGGAGCTGTCCGCGGTATCCTGTGCCGGAATGGTGCAACTGGGACCATGGACTACGAGACAGTAGTAGTCGAAAATTGAACAGCAATTGTTCATTAGACACGAAAATATTTTTCCCACTATATTTTCTGTCGCTGTAAATTGTTGGTTTTTGGCTGTTTTGAAAGATCAAGTGCCTGGCTTTTTTATTTGTATTTTTATATATATATATATATATATATATATATATATATATATATAACATTACATATTTAAAATCAGAAATATCAGGTTGTACAAGATGAATAAATGAAAAAAAAATTAAATATTTGCAGAATCAAACCTAATGAAATGTAAAATTATCTATAAAATACATTATTCACTGCCTGTGCAATGCTTTTTATTGATATAAGAACTAAATCTGCGAATACCAGTTACAAGAATTTCATGATTGTGTTTTAAAAAAAAAAAATTATTATTCGAGTAAGTAATTTCCTGAGGGTGTACAGGATGTCAGACATGCCCCCTGCCCCCCCCCCCCCCCCGGCTCCACCCCTGGCGTAATACTGTGTACACATACCGTATGTGCTTTCATCGTTTCGCAAAAACATGCAGACAGATACTGTAATGTTTCAAGGGGAAAAACACTATATTTCATGTTTATTTAACATATCCAGTATGTGAATAGGTCCCTTTAAAATGTCAGTTGCAGATGACAGTTTCGTATCCAGAATTTCGGAAAAGGAGGAGTAATAGGACAATCTTACCAAGGTCCTCCGCTAAGTAAAGGTGGTTCAAGCCGCAGCAAAAGGGCTGGAGCTTGTACTCCTGGACCTACATATGGACCGGCATCTTTGCGGAACTAGAGACTTTCTCCTTAATCATACACAGCTTGATCTGTACAATATTACCGCAGTATAATATTTCAGAAATGAAGTACATGTGCTTTTCCATATAATGAATATCAAAATTTATTGTAAATAGGAATTACAAATAACTTCATTTTATAAATAATTGATTTATATCTAATTTATATATATTATATAATTCTATGTGATGAATAATTTATATAATGTGTTATATTTTAAGATAAATTTTCTATATAATGAGGCCTTGGATTTATTGGACAAGGGTTAAATGTCGGGTTTTCCCCTGTATTTCCCACAAACACAACGTGCACGATATATGCAATAGACAACCAGAATCTTGTCGAGATTAAGATCTGTAAAATGTTTATCCGCCTGTTTCGACACTGTTTTACAGATATCTAACCGAACTTCCTTGTTACCGTGTCTAGACACGGGCCTTTATATCTTTTTTTCATCCTATAAACCTCCCGAAAACCTCGGGCGTCGCTTCCTACACAGAGACCAGGCACGAAATTCAGAATTACATTTATTGATTATTGTACTTTGGACTCAAGTATACATTTTATGATGTTTTCGGGTTTCTTAAATTGAATTCAAACTTTGAAGTATGAAGTAAGGAACTTGTATTTTCATTTATTATTATTAATTATCTTTGTCGATAACATTAAGACATGTGAATTGAAATTATAAACTGAAAAATTGTATTGCAGGTCCATATTTTATTGCCTCCGGTAGATGCGTTCATTCCCGTTCGTATGTGTGTGTGTGTTTGTTTGTGTGTGTTTTATGTAATTTTACACAACATGTCCCTTGACATTTTCAGGACATCTTGAGAATATTCCAAAGAAGAATCAAATATGTTTTGATGTAGGTCTAGCACATGATCCGGGTCTAGGAAGGACGTCCAAAAATTTTCACAAAATTGCAGGAGGCCCCAATGGGATATTCCTGCATTTCGAGCTCACTGGCTACAGAGCGTATTGTGCAGTTCGTGTTACATGTCCACTCTAATCCCAATTGATCCCAATACTCTCCTTATCTCGGAGTAAAGCTTTTAACTTCAAACCAAACGTCATATGACTCCGCTTTTATTGCGAGCGCTTTTCCGTTTAGTTAGTTCTACAACCATTTATATGAGTCCCGTTTGATATTTATGGGTTTACAGGTATGTTGAGTTCTATACATTCATGAATATCTTTCCATTTTAAACATGGTTCCAATAGTTCATCCAATTTATGTTGTTCAAAGCCCAAAAACTAAAACACAATTCTGGGGTGGAATGGCTGCACACATATTTTGGGAGATCCGCAATCTCCAGGGATTTTGAAACATGAAAATATATTACCAGTATATCTTTAAACTTATAGTGATTCTGTTAACAAACTAGATTTCAAACTTCTGCAGCCAGTGCCTAAAAATACCCAACAGAATTAGTCATATGATCGATTGCACACTTTTTGTTTAAACAGTGTCACGCTTTAGTTACCCAGTTTCACCTGGCGAGTGGCAGAATAAATGAATACGAATGGGCGACTAAATCATGGGGATAAAGGAATTCTTCTTTAATGGTATATAATAAAAAAATTATTTTGATACCGACTACCTTCCAATTTAATGGATTATTCATACGCAAATCTTCTGCATTTTTTCTGAAAAAAAATCCGGATATATGCTTTATTTACTTAAGATAAGAGACACTAACCACACCTAAAGTTATAGCTTTGCCACGGACTTGCACCGACAGATGTAAACCTACCGTTTATCTTGGAGCAAAATCATGTTTCCGATCAACCTGATGACAATCAACAAAGCTCAGGACAAGCATTTAATGCTGTTTGTCTATTTGCCTGTATTTCCACATAGGCAGCTTTTAGTTGCATTTTCGCGTGAAAGACACTTCAATGTCATATGTGTTGGTCATCATACCCTAGACTTCCATCAATTGACAACTTAAAACATCTTTCTTTTCCCTGATGGTCATTGAGCTTCCGTTTGTTCAAATTATCTTTCATAAACTTTCATTTTTTTATACAGTCATATAATTTCCTCATATTATTTTCACAGTATAGATGGTTTTTATATACAATTACCATCACTCTGGCAATGATGATGTCGTGCACATGTTGTTTATCGGAAGAAAAACATATTGTTACGAAAATTCGTATACCACATATATGCCTCACATCCACTTCTTTGTTTGAGTTTTTGAATAGCATTATTTGCCATTCTTTGCTGACTTCTTAGTGGAGGGGGTTTAATTCCTGGAGGATATTATCACAAGTGATCTTTATATCACGAAAAGCAGTCCATGCAAAAAACCCAGAATAAAAATATAAGAAATTCAATCTCTACCAGCTCATTACATAACTATTTATCATACAGAACCGTGCATGGATTTTCCGCGGGTGCATCTTGTGATTATTATTTAAGCATATTAAGTGTCAAATTCACTCTATCAAACAGAGCAGCTCTAAGTCACTGTACACAATAAAATACATTAGGACAATTTAAAAAGAAAGATTTCTTATCAGATAAAACATGATAATGACTGAAAATATATAACATACCAGCATGGATAATATAGCATCAGACTAGATAATTGAGAGTTCAAACTCAAAATGAACAGCACTGCTGATGGCGAGAACTAGTATATGCCAATATACATCTTCAGAATATTTATGACACTAAAAAAACAGTCTGCACCTTTAAAATGTATGCCTATGTGTATGTAAATAATGCGTTAGACCATGGTTGCATGTGACTCATGACCTTAATCATAATTGATAGCGGAAGGTTATAAAAATGTTTTAAGTGACTAAGTATCTGTGAGCAATCAATTTCAGCAAGTGGCATCGTCGCCACTGCTTTGTTTTACTCAAATAATATAAACAGATAACCGCCTTAGGGTTTAGTCAAGTTAAAGCAGATGATCTCGTCAAATTAAGTCTTTGTGAAAACTTAAATAGTCAAGCTTAGATATTGCTTTTCAGTAGATGTTTTACTTGTCCAATCATTATTAATTATAATTAAGGCGAAAAAATATGAGCAAGCAGCAGATGACTCCTTTGTAATTAATTTCGTTTATTTAACGGATTTATATTTTGGAAGACAACATTCTAGTGACTGATTAAGTCTGATTTAGAGAAATAGCAAAATTGGTGTGGCTAGTTAAGTCGGGCTTAGGCTTATAATTCTAAAAGATTACGCTGAATCTCGCTTAATAAATTTTTAGCAGATGACGTCTTTGTTACCGATCTCAAAAAAACTTTCAACACACTGTTGTAAGCGGCTTAATAAATATTATTTGAGTAATATCAACACTTTGCACCCTCGGGCCAAATATAATATCGAGGTATCAGAGCACAACACTTTCAGTTTGTGTATGGATTTGACAAAAGGAATCGGTTGCGTTCCGATACAACTATTGGCCGTAAAAAAGGCGGGTCAGAGGAATATCGGAGTGATGTACGGCGATGCTAATGCAGAGGTAAACACAATTGAAGGCGAACAACGTATTCCCATTAAGGAACTGAAAACATAAGCCGTCTGTCTCTTTGGGATATCCTGAACGCTCACTACTGCCTTTAATTGGCGCTGTGTGACTGGTCTCAGCAGCGAATTAACCATTTCTTTAATATCTCGGACCGTGGTAGGCGGCACAGCATCCACATGCTCGCCATCGTGACGTCTGGTTGTCACACAATAATAACAACGCCAGGCCTTCACTAGCAGGATATTACTGTTAACATTAAAGCGCCACAATCAATTAACGGTCTGGACAGGTTACGTAGTCACGGTTACATGCTTGCCAAGCGGAGGGGACGCGGGCGTAAAGCTAGAAAGTATCGACAATACCGTAAGTACTACTTTTCTTATTTTATTGCTTGCCGGAATCAAAGATTTCGGCAAGCATATTGGTCAGTTGCGTATGTCTGTTTGTTGCTTGCCAGAAATCTTCGATTTTCGCAAGCTGGTTGGTCAGTCGCGGATGTCTGTCTGTTTGTCTGTCATCTCTCTACAGGTCTCAATTTTGCACCAATCACTTTCAAACTTACACACTTTATAGATAATCAAAAATGCAAGAAGCCTTTTGTTTTTGGTCAATATAGGTCAAAGGTCAAGGTCAAGGTTTCAAAACTTCTCAAAACGGTGTTTTCTTCATATCTTTGTCACTATTAGTCGTATCTTCTTCAAACATAGCTCATTTTAAACGTCATTCCAAGGCCAGTCATCTGGTTACGAATTTTTGGGAAAAAGTCATGATATTCGAAAATAAGGGGCCTTATTTTTCTAACTTTGGCAGTTTTACAGCTAGAGAGGTCTAGTTTTTTGCATCAGGTAGCATTTAACAAGTACTGCAAGATTTTATTACAGGTCTCGCGATATCTCGTATAATATCTCGTCGTAATCTTGCCCTGGAGGTCACAGTTTTGCAGGAATCTTTTTGAAACTGACATAGCGTAAGTCCTACACTATTATCTCGAAACAGTTTTTCCATTTTTTGAATGCAGCCGCTAGGTGGCGCTGTATGCAAATCTCCCCAACATATCATGTTTTGGCGATATCTCCAAAACTGTGAGCCTCAATTACATAAACTATAGCTTATTTTCTTCCTCTGAGTCTTTTCTAAATCCTGGTGGAGTCATTTTGACTCAATCTTGAGTCACTTTGTCAGTGTGTCCGTCTGTTTCTCAGTTTTCATCAAACTCGCCTGCTTACCGGTTATGGCGTTTCATATATAGCATTCTACAGCTCACAGTTTTGAAAGGATCCTTTTAAAACTATTACATCTTATGTCTTACACTAATATCTCGAAACGGATTTTTCCTTTTCCAGAATTGGCCGCTAGGGGGCGGTGCACACAAACTTGCACAACATATCATTTTTTGGCCATATCTCCAAAACTATAAACCTCATTTACATAAACTATAGCTTATTTTCTTCCTCTGGGTCTTTCCAAAAACCTGATGTATTCATTTGGTCTCAATCTTGAGTCACTTTGTCTGTGTGTCCGTCTGTTTCTCAGTTGTCCTCAAATTCGCCTGCTTGCCGGTTCTTGCGTCTCACATATAGCATTCTACAGGCCACAGTTTTGAAAGAATCCTTTTAAAACTATTACATCTTATGTCTTACACTAAAATCTCGAAACGAATTTTTCATTTTCCAGATAAGGCCGCTAGGGGGCGGTGCACTCAAACTTCCACAACATATTATTTTTTGGCCATATCTCCAAAAGTATAAACCTCATTTACATAAACTATAGCTTATTTTCTTTCCCTGAGTCTTTTCCATGATCTAGTAATGTCATCTGGTCTCAATCTTGTGTCACTTTGTCAGTGTGTCCGTCTGTTTGTCAGTTGTCCTCAAATTCGCCTGCTAGCTCTTGCGTCTCTCATATAGCATTCTACAGGCCGCAGTTTTAGTAAATCCTTTTGAAATTATTACATCTTAAGTCTTACACTAATATCTCGAAACCAATTTTTCATTTTCCGGATATGGTTGCTGGGGGGCGCTGTACTCGAACCTCTCCCAACATATCATGCTTTGGCAATATCTCCAAAACTTTAAATCTCAGTTACATAAACTGTAGCTTTTTTTCTTCCTTTGAGTCTTCTCCATAACCTGGAGTAGTCATCTGGACTCAATCTTGAGTCACTTTGTCAGTGTGTCCGTCTGTTTGTCAGTTGTGCTTAAATTCGCCTGCTTGCTGGTTCTTGCGTCTCACATATAGCATTCTATAGGCCACAGTTTTGACGGAATCCTTTTGAAACTATTACATCTTATGTCTTACACTAATATCTAGAAATAAATTTTTCATTATCGGGATATGGCCGCTAGTGGGCGCTGCACACGACCCTCACACACATACCATTGTATTGGCCATATCTCTACACTCAAAGCCTCAGTTACATAAACTATAGCTTATTTTCTTCCTTTGAGTCTTCTCCATAACCTGATTAAGGCATCTGGTTTCAATCTTCTGTCACTTTGTCAGTGTGTCCATCTGTTTGTCCGTTATCCTCAAAGTCGCCTGCTGGCTGGTTCTTACGCCTTACATATAGCATTCTACAGGCCACAGCTTTGACGGAATCCTTTTGAAACTGGGACATCTCATGTCATACACTAATAATACGAAACGCATTTGTCGTCTTCGGAATATGTCCGCCAAAGGGCGCTACAGTCGAGCCTTCCAAGTATATCATTAATTCGCCATACCTCCAAAACTAAAAATCTAAATTACATAAATTATAACTCATTTTCTTCCTTTGAATCTTCCCCATAACTAGGTTAAGTCATCTGGTGTCAATCTTGTCTCACAAAGTCAGTATGTCTGTCTGTTCGTCTTTTGTTGTCAGCTTTGTCTGCTTGCCTGTTCTTTTGTCTCATATGTCATTCTACGGGCCACATATTCTCAGCAATATCCCTGAGAGTCATTCCATTAATAGAAAACCGACAATATGTTCTGTCCGTCCGTCTGTGTTTCACTTCCGATTACCGGCAAGCGTTCGACCTATGGTCGTCTAGTCTGTTTGTCTGTCTGTCTGTTTGTTTGTCATCACTCTTCTGGCCACAATTTTGCCACAATCACCTTGAAACTTACAGGGATAATGGAAAACAAAATTTCTAGGTGTCCTATTGTTTTTGTTTAATATAGGTCAACGGTTAAGGTCAAGATAATCGAAAAACCTCGAAATTTCATTTTCCTCATAACTTGGTCAAAAATGGTCGTATCAACCTCATTCTAAGATCATTTTGTTCGTCTATCCTTTCCCCAAATCATGGTATGATCAACTTTTGTTGACTTTGTGTCACCTTGTCAGTATGTCTGTCTGTTCCTCTGTTGTTGTCAAATTTTGACAACGGCCTTGATGTTCTGTCTGACATTTAGTACAGTACAGGCCACAATTTTGCAGCAATCACCTTGAAACTTACAAGAACGATGAAAACTGAAGTTCGAGGTAGCCCATTGTTTTTGGTTAATTTGGGTCAAAGGTCAAGGTCAAGATCATTGAAAAACCTTGAAACGTTATTTTCCTAATAACTTGGTCAAAATGGCCATATCAACCTCATTCTAAGGTCATTTTCGTCGTCTCTCCCTTCCTCATACCATGGTATGATCAACCTTTGTTGACCTTGTGTCACCTTGTCAGTATGTCCGACTGTTCCTCTGCTGTTGTCAATATGGTCAACGGCCTTGATGATCTCAATGACATTTAGCACACTTCAGGCCACAATTTCGCCACTATAACTTTCAAACTTTCAGAGACAATGGAAATCTAAACTTCTAGATGCCCTATTGTTTTTTGGTCAATATAGGTCATATATCATAGCATGATTAAACTTTGTTGACCATGTGTCACCTTGTCAGTATGTCTGTCTGTTCCTCTGTTGTTGTCAATTTTTTCAACGGCCTTGATATTCTCTCTGACATTTAGCACATTAAAGGCCACAATTTTGCAGCAATCACCTTGAAACTTTTAGAGATGATGGAAAACTAAAGTTTGTTGGTGCCCTATTGTGTTTGGTTAATTTGGGTCAAAGGGAAAGGTCAAGGTCATAGAAAAACCGAGACATTTTGTTTTCCTCATAACTTGGTCATATTAACCTGAGTCTTACTTCATTTTGTTCGTCTTACCATTTACCATGCATATCATGATATCATCAACCTTTGTTGACCTTGTGTCATCTTGTTTTTATTTCTGTCAAAAATGGATTGTCCTGTATAGGATAGCTACTAATAATAACACTAACAATGTCACTCTATCTGTCTCTCTGTCTCTCTGTCTGTCTGTCTGTCTACTCATCTTTGACTTTTGAAAATCAGCAAAACCTTATTCATATGTGCTTCTATTTCCCCAATGATAGGGGTTTTATATTTGATCAGATCCAAATGTTCCCTGTCTGTCTGCCTAGTAACTGTCCATCTATTTCGCTGTCTTATTTCCGGTCACTTCCGGCAAGCGTACGTTCGACCTCTGGTCGTCTAGTTTTGAAATTTATCAAGCTGTACATGTTATATATTTATTATCCTTTTCCATGCACTTTATCTTCATGCCTTCCAAAAGGGAAAAATGCAAAATCAATCGCATGACCTACAGAAAATAACATGCGGATAATCTTTTGTTAATTTCTTTTGTGAGTGATGAAATCCCTAATCCTATTGTTGGCATGTATTCCGCTCATAAACTACCTCTCTATGTCATTGTTTGGGATAGGTGTAGTTTTATTCTGATCATCAACAACCTATCTATGTCATAGTTTGGGATAGCTGTGGTTGTGTTCTGATCATAAAATACCTCTCTGTGTCATAGTGTGGGATAGCTGTAGTTGTATTCCGATCAATAACTACCTCTATATATCATAGTGTGGGATAGGACGTGGGTGTATTCTGATCATAAACTACCTCCATGTCATTGTTTGGGATAGCGTTGGTAGTTCACGCCCTAAAAATTACGCCTTGATGATAGGTGTCATAGTGTGGGATAGGTGTGGGATAGGTGTAGTTTTATTCTGATCATAAACTACCTCTCCATGTCATAGTGTGGGATAGGATGTGGTTGTATTCTGATCATAAACTACCTCTCTATGTCATAGTTTGGGATAGCTGTAGTTGTATTCCGATCAAAAACTACCTCTATATATCATAGTGTGGGATAGGATGTGGTTGTATTCTGATCATAAACTACCTCTAATGTCATAGTTAGGGATAGCTGTAGTTGTATTCCGATCAATAACTACCTCTATATATCATAGTGTGGGAGAGGACGTGGGTGTATTCTGATCATAAACTACCTCCATGTCATTGTTTGGGATAGCGTTGGTAGTTCACGCCCTAAAAATTACGCCTTGATGATATCTGTGGTCAATCTTTTCTTTATTTCATTGCACCTGTGTTGTGAATTATATATATATATATATATATATATATATATATATATATATATATATATATGCAAAATGTATGTATATTTATATATTATCTCTTAACGTAATCCGCTTATTTGACCGTATTAAAAGATAATGTTAATTATAAACTTAATTGAAAGTTAGAGACCTATTTTATCTTTCTAAACATGAGTATGAGAGCAAAGCGAAGGACGTTCTAAAAATGTCTTTCAGATACATGGTGATTAATTAAGCCGCTTAAGCCGTGAAGTAAAGGTCAAATAGTAATCTCAGGGGGTTAATTATTTGTTGAACCACCAGGCACGAAGGGTTAATAAGAGATTTGGTCCTCCGCAACCTCAAACAAAGGGTTAATAGTTGGTAAACTCGTTCAAGATTAAGAGGAACGGTGTAGTTACCATGAAGCCTGTGTTACCATACAAGGTGCAAGGATCTGATTCAATTACTATGCATGACAAATAAAAATCCTTTAAAAAATTGTAGGGAACAGGAATGTATGCATGACTCCATACACCACCACCTACCATGAACTCAAGCGGTTATAATGATGACATACTTGAATCTAGGAAGCCGTGAGTCCATGTCTTTGATACCTGAAAACAGGTTACACCCCGATGTTTATATGTTTCGTGTCTTCAGCTTGCCAACAACTTTTAGGGTTAATTTAGTTACATCAATTCGACTATCACATCCACAATGGAACTACACATATGATATCTGAATCGTCAGAATCGCTATTACAGGAAGCGAAACAGTCTATGTTATGTATGACTTACGTCATCGGAGTAAGAATGCCGCTATATAGGCACGGTTTTTCACCATAGGCCATTACTTTAAAAATGACCCTGCTATATTAATGTCCTATGAAGAACCCCTTCAACCATAAGACAGTGGTCTCAGCGAAAACGTTCCTATAAGATTCACCAGTAATAATACAACGGCAAATGTTAAATCATTACATATGGACAAAACATAATGGGAGTTGAAGAGATGTTCTCGGGCGTGCCATTTCAGGTAGGAAATCGCCTCTCTCTTTGTGTAAAACCTCCGTTGTACACCTAAGCGGGAGAGAGAGGTTTTGTATAAAACCAGGCCATAGTGTTGAATTGTGAGATACGAGAGACAATTGTAGTGAAAACGCTGGTGTTTTTATCTACGAATCACATCTCCGCTCATTCTTGATCATAAATCGTGTTCTGCTGTCCCATCGGATACAAAACATCTGTCATTTCCCGGACAGGGATCTCCACTCTCGTCAAGTCAAAAGCATTATGTATGGCCAATCAAAACAACACTTGATTCTGTCCGTTGTGAATCCGTTTGTACCTAAGCACACGGCTGAGATCTGAGACTCAAAGCGGGCATCGACAATTTGCCACTCAATGTAACAGATTTGAACAAAATCATAGTCCTTTCCACAATGAAATTTAAATTTGTTAATTTTTTCTTAAAACACACAAATTAGGTCCAGAAAGTAAACTTTACTTAAGGAATGAGGCATTGCCCAAATTAACTGGAATGAAACCATCTCTTGTAAAATATTTATTTTATTCATAATAATTGATATTAAAGAAAAAAATTTACTAGCTGATGATTGGTGGTTGAGGGTCATTTATATTCTTTTAGAAATGTAATTGTCGAAGTGAGGCTGCTAAAACAGTGAGAGAGGCCATGTCACTTGGCCAAAAGAAGAAACAAAGGGGGCAAAATATAAATGTTGTTCTTTTGTTATGAGGTTTTACACCTCGAATAAGGCATTTGCTCCCTCATCAGCCTTAGTATTAATTTTTTTATAATAATTAAGTTAATAAGAATAATCGCAAGTTTCAACGGGCACTCATACTGGTGGAACATATTATTGTATAGTTATTACATTATATGCGAATTAGAATCGCATAAATACATGCCTGAGAATACATTTATGATATGACGTAATGATACACTATGAACAGCAAATACTAAAAGTAATTACGTTTAGTAGGTTATGAAAACACGGGTTGTTAGGTCAAGCCATTATTTTAATAACGTTCTCTCACGTGAAAATACATCAATAAGAGGAAAAATCGTGGTTGTCGATTAGATTTCTTAGGAGTTCCACAGATGGTGCCTAATTTTAGCTAATGTCTGGGCCGTTGCAGAAAACTTTATTTGTTCACCATTCGCCAAAATTATTTATTGCAATTACATTACAGCAGTTGTCATTTGTTATTTTTATAATCTATAACTGCAATCAGACCAACTTGTAATAATAAGGTTCTTATAATAGCATAATGGTGAGGTAGACTTTCATTAGTTCACTTAATGAACAGAGGTCATATTTTCTGTTTCAGATATGTCCAAAGCCCCTACAGCTATCGTCACGTAATTTTGCAGACATATAGATCATGATTAACTAGCAAGAATAATCTTTTACAGCACAAAACATATTTATTTATACAGAGAACCGGCTTTCTTTTATTTTCAATAATCGGGCCCTGTTGGATAACACAGCTTTACAATGTAAACCCATGTAAAATAGAATGGCAATATAATGGAAGATAAAATGAAACATATATAGCAATGATGTGCGATGTTGAATACGGTGCGCACAAGTGAATGACGGCACTTTAAATATAACAAACATATTTATTCAAATTAGCATCAGCGCCAAACTTTCATATAGAAGTCATGTGGCACCCTTTTATCATTAAGGGTATTTAAAAGACACGGCCTAGGGACGGCAGACGGGTCCACGAAAGCAAGTTGCCCATGTTACCGACCTCTCATGATTTGGTTTGGCACAAACTCAGCAGTTTTTCTTTTTAAAACACGCATTTGCACATAGCATCGCCCAGTTCGCTTTAAAATGTTCATCGTATGATTCAACGAAATGCCCATCGTCATCCCTTTTACGTCAAATATCGAAATAAAACACTACAGCTGTCATCTTGTAATTTTGCAGACATGTAGATCTTGATTAATACGGAAAATGAACATTTGGTGGACGAAATTAGTATCGACGCCAAATTTTTAGAGGAATTTTGATCATTTAAATTGCAGGGTGTCCGAGAATATATAGTGAACTACCTTTTTAAAGATCAAAATGACATATTGTACTTTATCTTGTAAAGTTTGGACAATTAAAAAAATATTGAGTGTCACAGCTTTCGCATCATAGGTTTCGCTTTGGGAAGAAGAAATTAAATGAGATTTTTAAAATAAATTCTCAAGTTCCCACAATCCCCTAAAATTGACGGTTTGTTTTTATACAATATAATATCATATAATATCTTTTGCGGAAAATTTCGGGAACTGAAGGAGCTATCATCGCAATATTTTACAGGAATATTGACCGTGTCACTGCATTTTTGTTACCAAATATCCCAGTAATGGTTGCAGCTATTGATCACAGGGCTGGTAAGCAACTGATCAGTTAGAATATATTAAAGCTTTAGCTTTCGTATCAAAATAAATAATTCATAAGAGCAAGCAAAATAAATAAGTAAGTATAAGTTGTTTGTTTTAAAAATGCTGTGTTCAAAGAAGCATAAATTTTGCCAGTTGCAGAAAATCTCCAGAACAGCGGCAGCTGTCAGCACAAAATTGCAAGGAATATTAATCATAGGACTTCTTTCAGCAGGTGGCACCACTTATGACGACTTTTTTTTCTGCGTGGCAAAATGTTTTACTTTCTTCATTTAAAAAATATATATATATTGAAAAAACATATATTGATTAATATCAGTTCAAACAATTCTTTAGAGCAAGGAGGATTGAATGAGATTGGAGTGAAGTTCTGTCCTTACAAACCACAGATAGTGCACTTAGGTTAACTGGTTATATTTAAAAAAAAAAACACAACTAAAACATTGGATTACAATTGCATAGTAAACACACACACTATCTATCTATCTATAAATACACACACACACACACACCCTCAAACACACACACACACATATATATATATATAAACTTATTATAATTAAATAAAGGATTACCATTCAGTCGGCCTCTCGTACAAGTCACCTCCCGAACAAGAAGGCTATAGAAGTGATACATTAATGCATCATGGACGTTGATTGGACGTATCCCGTAATCCGGGTTAGCAGGATCACATGTATAAAGACCATGTTTCCCTAATTTCAGGTTAACCCCGGTAATCTAAAGTCGATTTCAGCTTACCTCCGTGGGTAGCCTGATACTAATTTTAGTTTAACCCCGCACTGTTTAGACTGCTAAATGATTTGACTATAATACAGTTGTATACATTTTAAAATCATTATATATATATATATATATATATATATATATATATATATATATAAACACGTTGAAAGACACGAATTTTTAGTGCTGGATTCAGTTTATGCAAAAATATAATTGCCGCAAAACCTTTGATCCTATTTATAATAATAGGTATTTACACACGTTATTTGAGAAATCCAGTTGAAAGAAAATATAAAAGTTTAAGTTAACAAACATCAATAAACAAATCAAATGAAAAGTAATCTGAAACCGTAGGAGGTAATCTGAAATCGAGTTACACCCTAGTTTACAGAGCAAACGTGATATCGATTTCAACTTACAGGGGGTAATATGAGGAGAGGGTAATCTGAATCGGCACATCAGGTTGACCAGGAATCTTTCACCTCAGTCCACCTAGTTATTGATTATTCACCGGGGATCGCACCTGCCCTGTACGTCTGTCGTGTAACGCCCACACGGACCTACTGCCATCAGTCAACGTGAAGTGATCATGTCAACAGTATTACTAAAATTTTAGTAATTTGACTTGGCTACATGCAATTGTGATTGACCTTTATTTCGCGAGGTTAAAGTTTTGCGAGGTTCCTATTGCTCCGTCTTCAATCAGTTTTAAAATCATAAAAGGGTATACAACTTTTGTGAGAATACGACGTGGTTGAATTCGTTTATAGCGTTTCAATTAATGTATTTTTGTTTATAAACAAATTGAAAAAAATACATTAATATCTAATTACTTTTACAAAAGAGAACAAAATGACATTACCTTTTTTTAAAATTAGAATGTGAAGAATAACCAATATGAATCGTAACTTTTAGAATAATTCAGTCATTGGCTTGGTCTCTACAGATAGGTCCGTAGCCTTTACGTGTCACTATTCCATGAGGATTAAACTAACACAGAGCGCTTGACACAGTACCGTTAAAAAAATCTCAGAAATTAATCAGACAGACGCCGAGGTGCACGTCTGTGAATCTTAATTCAAGCAAAATGTTAGTCGTACCACAATGTTAAGGGGATACTTGAGTCATGGAAAATATCGATATATGTAATCATTGGTTTTCAATTTTGTCCCGGACAAACAAAGAATGTAAATTATAAATTGCTTTTGTATAGCCAGCTGGGATTAAATCGGACCTAGCTGTGACCTATTTTTTAGCATGATGTTTGTGTCCATGATATTCATATCAAAATCTGTTCGAGTAAATCCGAAAAATTTAAATATTCACTCTCTCTCTCTCTCTCTCTCTCTCTCTCACACACACACATAAACATTATAGGATATATATGTGTGCTCGTTTGCGTATGTTTCTGTCTAACAAGTCTGTATAATCGCACATTTGCAGTATAATCCAACATACGTCGTAATAATAACTTTTTTTCAACGCCGACGATTTGATTAACGATTTTAATTTAATGAATGCTTTAAGTGGTTACACTGTAGGAAAAATAAAATGTGTGAAAAAGATATTTAATCATTTGATAGATTTCTTTGGTTAGATACGAAAACCAGCTCTCATCATCAGCATGTTCCTAATTAACCGTGTGGAAAAAATGTCAAAAATGTAAGTTGATGTTTTCTTATATTAGAGAAGTAACGTAAACCCTAATTACATGCTTACAAGTAAAGTTTTTATCTTTGAAATAAACCAAATCAGCCGACAGAACTAATGCTGGAAGCCAAATTTTCCGGAATCTTTCATTTAATTATTTAAGCTACGATCGACATATTTCATCTTCTGTTTTCTTTGTTCGCATAGTCCCCCGATCAAAGAACTCAGAGTGCTTTGGCCTAAAGACTCTGACATTATCCCACTCAAATAATTTAAAGCTAAGACATTTGCATTTAGGTTAAAACTCTTTACTTTTTTAATGTTAACTCCTTGAATTTTTGCAAACGCTCAAAGTCCGCCGCAACTGTCTACCGCCAACTGTAGCTTTCATAATAAAATTTTGCAGACTTGCTGTACATGTAATACTGCAAAAAAAAAAGCTTTTGGTGGCGCCATTGATTTTAATCTACTTTCTGCGAGTGGAAATTATTTTCCCGCTGTTTTGTAGGTAGGTTTGGGAAGATAAACGCTTCAGTTCTCTTAATATTTGTCATTATGCACAATTCCTTAGAGAAAGGGGATTCAAGTTATTATTGAGTGATACATTTTACATCATTTCGGAACTTCAGATCAAACTTTTACCATTTGATATAATGCTTAGTTGATGTGATGTCTGAAACCGATATCTCAAGAACAGCTGTAGCTATTAATATTAGCATCAAATAAAAAAAAATAATATAACTGCTATTTGATAATAATCTGCATGTGGCACCATACATGATTATAAATATTTAAACATTTTTATACAGGGTAACCCGTTCAAAAAAGATTGTCTGATCTGCCACATGGCCATGTCGGTCTATACAGTTTATACAATGTACAAATATGTAAAATGCAATCACAATCAATAAAAGTGCCGTACGATAATATGATGCAGCAAAATGTGATATTAAACATGAAAATCTATAATTATATTATTTATAAAATCAAGTTATTGCAAATGTGACACCTCAATTCCTTGTTTACGCAGACGAATCATCTGACACAATAAAACAATTAGTTATATCATCTCAACACTCCTTCTCTTTTATTCCTACGTGTGCGCAGTTGCATCCCCGCGCTGTTTCCTCCTGAGCAGCCTCTCTAGGGATACCGGTAGGGGGCAACACATGTACCTTGCCTCAAAATACGGTTGTTCTTTACTGGGAAGAGTCTGGTTTACTTCTGCTTGGTTTAAACTTATTTATTTCTTTTGGATTGTACAAGTAGCGCTTAAGAGCTAATATATGAACTCTCGAAACATACAAACAGGAGATACAATATAAAAATGTTTAACAATTACAGAGAATTATGCATATAACAAAATTCCTTAATTACAATATATCAATGAATGTCTAAATAATATGCAAATATATAAAATAATATATGCATTCAATATCAATATGTTGAGATATCGAAACCGAGGAATTTTTTTATCGATTATGCGTAATACGATGTATCCATCATATTAATAAAAAATATGATGAAAAGATAATATGAACAGTCAGCAAAGTCTGATGAATACATTGGTAATACAAGAACAAAGTTCAGCGATTAAAAATATCGATCTGTTAGACGTTCAGAAAAAAATATAGATAATAAAACACAGTTACATTCCATTGCATGACATTTTCATCATAAAAAAGCTTAAATTTCCCCTCTCTCAGTACAAATAACCAAAAATTACCATACCTATTTTAACGTCGCATTTTATATATAATCACTAACAGGGGCGGATCCAGAAGTTTGGAAAGGGGGGGGGGGGTCCAACCATGGAAGGTCAGTAAGAAAACCTAAATCAGTTCCCCTGATCCAGAAAGGGAGGGGTCCAGGCAGAAAAAGGTTGTTGTGGCTCAAAAGGAGGGGGTCGGACCCCCTAGACAGGTCAGGGATCGTAGTAAGTAAAATTTAATAATGTTGTGATTATTTTGATCATTAGTTGTGTTGTTCAGTAGATCGGTTTGTTTATGTATCAAGCGATGCAACTTACTATGGTTTGATATGATTGGCCTACTGAACATTCTGGAGGTATTGAAGCTTCTGGTAGTTTCTATGTAGCTAGTTCCAGAACACTCGTTGTTAGAACCTTCGTTGTAGTGCCGATATATAAGTATGGGCACCGCCATCTCTTGGTAGTTAGTCAGAGTAAAATCGTTTGCAACCTGATGAGTGGAGAAGTAAGTCAGAAGTCTTTGCAGCCAAGCGTGTTTATTCTCACCAGCGGGGTGTTATTTCAAGTACCGCGTTAGAACGCTTATTGGTCCTAGGTTATAATGGTTATTTAACTTAGGAGAAAGTTAGCAGTTTCGTGGACTTTGTATTTGTGGACTGAGAGCCAGATAACGGCTGGCGAAAGCCAAAGAACATTTGAATAAGTTGCATTGTGAGATTGGAGCCAGTCTACAACGCGGAAGGCCAATTTTTGGACGTGATTAGAATAAACCGGTTTTTTTATCCATAGCTGTTAAGTGACTTTTCTGGATTTCTGCGTAAAAATTCGTGCGAAATATATATCTGCGACGTGTGTGGTGTGACACGATAACATAAAAACCATAGTGAAATAAACAAAACCTATTTACTTCAACTTGTTACAACTTACTTTTTACCTCATGGCTATGGTAAGCTCGTTTATATCAGGAAAATCAATTAGGAAAGTTGAGCTGGACTAAATGTAACAAGATAAATCTGCATCACTTGAAGCTTGTGTTTGAACTAACTCAAGAAAGAACAAAACATTTTTCCATGTTGCTCAATTATTGTATTGTCCTTGTTTAATCAATATGGTGCAAATTGTCACACCGCCTTTACAAAATTTTGTCTATTTTGATTTAAACTTAGAGGTGTAGTAAAGTTATGCGTGTTGGCCGTGTGGTCTGTATTAAGTAGTACCGTACATTGATAAAATATCCGTATTCTTATATGGACAGGGTGCGAGGACGGTCTTTATTTCTTCAAGCAACTGACGTGTGAGTTTCGGTGTAACTTGTGGGACCCGGGGGACCGATTCCCGTCGCTAAAAATTATAGAGCAGGCTCGCAGCCGAGTTTGTTTCTAACACACTGACCAGTGATCAAACCACAGTGATCGCCGTGTGTGAGGTCAGCCAGGCCAGATCCTGCAGCGTTAGGTTTTACCATTCTTCCATTGTCAAAACCATATCCAGACCCCCTGCTGGTATCAGTATGAATCGCCCGTAATGTGTATGGTTTCCCCTTCACGGATCACAACTCTGGCGTATATTTTAGTGGCGTATAATGAGAATTATGTCACAAAGATATTTTCCTCCTTCACGTGTACTCGCTATAGTCGTAGAAGAGACTTTTGATGGAGGATCTATATTGTAATTGACGGTAGTGTCACTCGACCTTTGCCACGGAACTCCTCTGTAAACACACCTTATCACGCCTTGGAAATGACCGCTTTTGGCCGGGAATGATGCAAGGTCTGTCCTACTGTGATCCCTTTTTCCATGTCTTTCCACAATTCCTGAGATATTTTACATTTATTTGCGAAGGATCAAGTGCAGCGCCATCTAGCAGAAACTACGCATATCATGTTTCAAGCCGGGGATGTCGCAAGTCGGATATTAAAACTAAGGGTACACCGCTAGTATTATATAATACAAAACAATATACGGAAGTAACGCTATATGTACTGGAGGCAATGTGGATGAGAAGAGACTGGGTCTGAATATCATGATATTGTTTCTACAAATGGAATTTCACTTGCAGACGAACTTCCTTTGATAACAAAGTCCCATGACAATACACATGTCAATGATATTTTATTATACCTGTCACTCCACAAGTATTCTAAAATAACATGACCATAAAATGTTTGTCGATTTCATAGTGATAAATCTGTGCGCGGGCGGTAAAGCGGATTCCAGGGCTGCTGGATAAATACTCAGGAAAAACTTCACCAGCAAAGTACGTCACCGTATATAACCATCTGAATTAAATATCAATGGAGAAAATCCGTATTTAAAGGTTACGCACAGGATAAAGTAAAGTTAAGTAGGTTTGAGTAGGAACGAACGGGATTAAAAAAAAAGCGATGCACTGGCACTCGCTCGATTGCGTGGCAAACTTAATGAGTAGACAAAATAAATCAGGGGCTAGGAAAAAATGAAAAAAAAATGAACTGTTCTATCGGTTTGTTTGATTTGGCTTTTGGATGTTAGGAAAAGCCTATCTGTATAATGTGTTTTTCATTGATCTTGTTTGTTTGAGCTGTTATCTTCAGCAGTATCAGGTAACAATGCCCGCTCATATCAGACCCTCTCCACAGTGATTCTCTAGTACAGCATCAGCCTGCAGGATTAAGCCCTGCTTCCTATAGTTAATGTCCGTGGCTAGAGTTGGCCCGTCACTTAATTTGAAAAAGGTAATTCCCCCCAAAGGAGTAGAAAAATGCTTAACATGACCAGGGGTGGGTGGGGGTAACTTGAGTATAATCCCTTTATAATACCGACATATTAATTACGGTGAGATATCTTATTTGTACATATTTATATATGCATTTATTATTACTTATTAAAATATAGGTGATTGTTTTCATAATTTTTTTTATAATAAAATCATGAGGAACTAATATCATCAAAACACTTGAGGAAATACCACTGAAGCTTTCGGCGCCATACTGGGAACCGATTATATTGACGAATTATATTTACGATTATATTTACTGTATAATATACATTTTGTTTGAACAATATGTTTTTTTCCCTAAATATATAGCGTTGATAAAAAAATTAATTTATCATCAGAGAGAGGCCTTCAACTTCCATCCTTAGACAAAGAGTTCACAAAAATTTCACCGTCAGGATTGCTCTCTTTCCTTGGTTGTTAGAGTAGAACGGTTGACCTCTCCTGCTCTTCTCAAAATAGACAGGAGATTACGGGTTCTTTTTGCCAATCCATTGTCTCATTAGACGGGTAATTAACGTTCTCTTAGGTTAAGCAAACGTATATTCCAAATATCATTATATTATCGTGCTACACAATTGCCTATGAAAATATTAATATAGATTTTACATCAACTGATCCCAATTCCTGGAGGAAATACAATTTTATCTATTTTTCCACACAAAAAAAACATGATTTTTTAATTTCTATGAGCACTGTCAAATCGGCAGGGACGTCACACACAGGGAAATCGCCTGTGACTGAAAAGCTTCGTGTTTCTGACACTGTCAGCCCCAAATTTTCAGGGAAGAATAAAAATAACATACTTTGCTAGATATAAGTCATTTCTAAATTTTGCCTGTGACGTCACACTTTGCACTAGCCAATCACATCCGGGCCCACTCTGTGTTCTGGGTCAAATCCTCCATGCACATAACCCAACCGCGTGCTATTAGGATTATTTATTGTCAAAGTAGACGAGTTTTTTCCTCTTTATCATAGTCTGAGTAGACGGGTTTTCCTCTCTTATTTACTGAGCGGTCGGGTTCCTTCGCCTACTATTAGCTAGAGTAGACTGGGAATCTTCATCAACTCTTTCCTCTTTCACTAATTTTCAGAGTACAAAGGTTTTTCTGCTATCACTTATAATGGTCAGAATAGACGGACCTCGCTCTGCCACTTATTGTCAAAGTAAACGCGTTCACTCTCACTCACTGACTAGACGGGTTCTCTTCACCAACTTATTCTCAGAGTAGACTGGTTTCCCTCACTCACAGTCAGAATAAACGGATTTCTGTCCCAGGACGTGGGTTTATAACCAACCTTTCTACAGGAGAGGTTGGTCATTTTAAAAAACACCAGACGAAATATAGGAAACATCAAAAGTCTAAAATTTATTAGATCATTTTGAACCATAAACGTTTTAAAAAGCTATTCCGGTTTGTTATAAAGTTATAATTTGTAATACCAAAGTAAGGCATTTGTTTTATCTGCTGTTCACGTGCACAAGTCGATGTTTGACTTAGAGCATATCGGAATGGCTCTGGGTCTCCGTGTAATTCCAGGTTTGCAGTTTAGCCCAGACGGGAATTATGCTCTTGTTATGTTTCCCGTATACCCATCACATATGTTAACATCCCAAAAAAAGATGTTGTTGTGAACACGAGATAAGACGCAAGACGAGAATCTACTAAGATATAAAAGTATGCGAAACTTTAAACATCACATTACCTTTTTTTGTTAAAGGTACGTTAACGTTTGTAATATTAGTTCATACATGTTGAACAGAAAGGTTTTCCAGCAAAACCATTTCGGCACTTACTGTTTCTTATTCACCTGTGTTATACTTTGACAGGGTTTCGTGTCTGCTTAAACACAGCCCATGCACGCGTGTTTGTTTTTTTTTTGTCATTTTAAGACTGTGTGACAAGATGTCCTACTTCTCCCAAACAAGAAGAAACACCGGTCATAAACTCGATACGGCTATAATATACTAGGTGGCGTTCATGCTATGTTTATGTTTATTACCATTTTTGTACAGGAGGTAATTAACGGTTTTTGAACGCAATATCTTTAGAGGCCATAAACATTTTAGGAGAAAACACAATATTTCATGTGATTTTACATAACCTGTATTAAAATATGTCGCTTTAAGTCGGTGGATAACTACTTAGGCTCGGGACATGAACATGTTGATAATTTGCACATAATATGGAACCTCAGCTAATTCAGCACGCCTTATATCGTATCAAGAATGGAGCTCTTATAATAATGATCCATTTGCTTTTTCCCATTTCCGTCCTCTTTTGTATTTTCTCCATGGGTCTTATCTGACAATACCCTTGGACCATCTTTAATCACAATAACGCTATATAAATGCCAATTTATTGGAAATGAATGAGTTTGATTCAATGATGATTAATGTAAGATTAAGAAATAGTAAAACTCTTTTGAAAGGAAACTTGCAAACTAAAAACCTTGATTATATAAACAAGGTTTTCATAGTGTCGACTTAAAAGCTGTTAGTTTAATAATTAATTCCCTGTCCCTTGACATTTTGTCAGGAAAATGCCTTGATTTATAAGCCGAATCACGCTCCGGTGTGAAAGGCGTCCGTGTCTTGATAACTTACAACGAAGCTTGGTCAAAGGCGTCCATGTTAAAAAAAGACGGTCCATGTTAATAACATACAGCGCCGGTAATGTCTCTTTTCGTGATATTAATTGAAAGTACCTGGTTTGCACGGCGGTATAAAAGTAAGGAACATACAAAAGAAACTCCATTCATTCAATTCACCACTGATCTAAGACCCTGACCAAGATATTAAAGGGCTATATGTCGATATATGACGTCCTTTAATGACAGTTAATCACTTGAACCTTTCTTAAAAAAAGACCACAAAACCCCTGTCCCACCGCACACAAGATGTTTGTTTTGTTTATATTCTACAGAAAAGGTATTTGAATAGCTAGGTTTAAGGTAGTAACGTCGTTTGCAGTCATTGTGCAAAACCAATAAAACATATATCTTCTTAAAATTCATAAAATTATTCATCTGATGATATTTAATATGTATTTGCATCTCATCAAAGACGTTCGAAATCGCAAACTATAGTAAAAACTTAATTTTTGGTTAAAAAACGAGTTATTCCAAGATCATCGTTGCAGTAAGCAAATTTTCAGTAAGTTCATGTGCAAATTCATTAAAATGAATATGACCTACCATTTACCTTTCATATTTAAAATGCAATAATAAAATTTCTTCGAAAAAAAATGAACTTTTTCCAAAGTAACATTTTCGGAAAAAAAAAACTGTTTTTTTTAACATATTTAACTTTGTGGGTATGAAATAAGAAATGTATTTTGAGAAAAAGCCGAAAAATCCTCTGTGGGTGTTCCTGTTAAAAATGGACCTTTACAAGGGCTTTTTGGCTAGAGCGTGAATATCTACTAGTCAAATGATGGTACGTCAATGCAGAATGAGTAGCATCTCTAACGCTTGGTGTGACGTCAGGATAGGGGTATTTGTGGGTAATGTTTATATTCGTTATCCGCCAAGCTTCGTTTATTGATAAAATATCCATAATGCCATATTATCATTTTAAACCTCGTCTGCCAGTTACTTTGCGGCAAATAAGCATTATCAGGAAAATTACATTGTCATCTCACAAGAGGCTGTTATGGCATGAATTTATAGCCGTGAATACAGGCAGGTTCTTTTTTTTTAGATATTATCTGACGGTTACCATTAGATAAGAATGATTTGTTATTATTTGGTGTACTTATGTACGGGCTGGGAATAATCATATATATATATATATTATTAATACAGGTGCCCCTTTTTATTGTGTGCAGCGGTCTTGCAGATGATTGTTTAATTGTGCACACGGATGTTCCATATGTTGTTTGCGTTTGGTTTGTGTGCCACGCGTAGCTTGTGTTGTAGCGCCCTTGCCTGAACGGATGTTGCAGGCTCGGTTTAATCCGCATTGGTTGAACCCTAGATACACAGCGTTCTCTGTTCTATTATGTTCTTTGAACGTGTGTACTGTGTCAGATTCTTAAGATTGTTCGAGAAATGGAAAATTCTCGGCTTGAGGTGAAAAGTTTTATAAAGAGGCTGTGTTTTAAAGCCGAGAGAGAGGTGAGAGAATATTCCAGCGGACACAGAAGCGTGTATGTCAGTTTGTGGGACCTATTCCAATAAGTAAGGCAGTTTTAGATTTTCTTCAGATTTTCTTCTGGATTTGTAACGAATCTTATTTGGTCTTCAGTTTACTTTCTGGATTGTTACAAGAGCTTAACATAGGACTGTTATTCTCCTAGAGAATTTGTGTGAACTTTTCATCCGGCTTTTCCATTTTAAACGACTTATCACTGTGACAGTGGTGGTATCCAGGTACATTTTAAAGGGCTTATCGCTGTGACAGTGGTGGTATCCAGGTAGCCATGACAACATAACACTCAGGCCTTTGGAAATAAACTGATAGGACCTGGAGTCATGATGGCAGTCACAACAGAACGCCCATTCAAAATATTTCCTGTCTGGCATTATTTGGCATCACAGGCTAATATGGTCGTATTATATGTGCTTAATATCAAAGAAAAATGGTTGTTACACAAAAATTATTACATTTATTACCTCTGTTACGACCCATAATGTAATAACCGGCCCATACTGTAATAACGGCCCATAATGTAATAAAAACGACCCATAATGTAATAATGGCCTATAATGTAATAAAAAACGGCCCATATTGTAATAACCATACCCTGCCCATATTGTTATAAAATCGCAAGTGGGTAAAACGGCCCATATTGTAATAAAATCGCAGGTGGGCAAAACGGCCGATAATTTTATAATTCAAATATCATGCAAATTAACTAAGACAATTCAAATATCGACTTATTGTGACAAGAATGTGTAAGTGAACTTACAAGTATGAAAAACCACTGGATAATATAATGACTATCTGTTTAAAACGGTGACCAAGCTGATATGAGCGAATTATGGCCATGGTTCATGTTAATCCTTTAGTTCAGTGTTTAAATAGGATGATAAAGTATTTAAACAAGAGTATATATATATATATATATATATATATATAGAAGGTAGTATTACCCCCCGATGTTAAGTGCTCTATGGCCTACAGACTTTGCCCTGCCCTGTTATGTTCCAGTATCGCACGTGTACCCCGACCAATCCTATTGTGCACCCGAGGACAATAGGATCAGTGTCAGTCTTTCACATGCCCCACCCCCCCCCCCCCCCACCTCCCCCGAATCGCAAAAGTATAATCTCGTAATCTTGTAAAGTCTCGGCTTTTCAAACCACGCCGTTAGCTTCATTCTAACAACATTCACCTGATTATCGGGTCGCATCCCGTGAAACAGACTGTTGTGAATTAACAGTGTTGTTTTTCTTCAGAGTTATATATATATATATATATATATATATATATATATATATATATATATGTGTGTGTGTGTGTGTGTGTATGTATTAGCTTTAATGGACCCAGGCGCTTAAATAAATCCTAGAAATATATTTATAAAATATTAACAGATAAAATAAACAAAACTCTCATCATCGATAAATTTTAGTATATTGAAATATTTCAGTGCGTTTTGCACAATGTATCATAGAGAATATATTATATGATATCTCAAAACATCCCGAGATTTAGAAATTACAAATATAGGTACTGCTGCAATTTTTTAATGCCCATATATGCATTGGTTAAGATGTCTTAGGTCAATATGTATAACACGTCGCATAGATTAAGAGCTTTCAACACACATGTTTGAAGTTAAAACCTGGATGCGTCATTCGTGCGATTCAAGAGTGACTCTTATACAATTTAATTTTTCAAAAATAACATTACGCCCAAACAACAAAACAACAATTTGAAAATGCCGGTTTCTGTGTTCTAGAGGGAGAGCATAGGCCTCACAGCTGGGAGATTCAGGGGCGTAGCCAGGATTGAGGGAGGGGAGGGGGAAATATGATTAGTGGCAGATCGAGAAATTCGAATGGGGGGGCGCTAATATGCATATATGGGTACTATGAAACTGTTATGTATACATGGATATATATATATATATATATATATATATATATATATATATATATATATATATATTTATATATATATATTTATTATTATTATTATTATTATTATTATTATTATACGTTATATTTTAGTGTATGAAAATATGACTTTTTTTATTCAATTATGAACCATGGTTTCATATAGGTTAGTAACAGGTTCATGGGGAGGGTTCATATTTGGACATTTTTTTAATATGCAATGTAAAGAGGACATTTGGAGGCAATTGTCACAAAAAATGAGAAATTCCGTTTCCTGAAAAACTTTTCTTATGTCTTTGCGTTATGAATAGAAACTGTAGAGAGGATAAATATTTAATATTTATTTTTCTTCAAAATAGAATAGAAAATTTCAATCGTTTCCACCATGTTAAGGTAAAGGCGCATATACGAATTTACGTTAATAATTTGCAAAATATTATCTTGTTAAACTTTGCATTTTTCCGGGGTCCATGGGCACGACAGGACACATGACTCCTTAGTGCACATATCGCGGGTTCGAGTATACCGGTATCACCAGAGGAGCCGTGAGAGTGTTCACGGTGGACCCCAACCAGGGCCTGGTACTCTGCAGTAGTTCTGCAGATGTTCATAAATATCCTTATCCTGAACTAATGAATTTGTAAGTAATAAACTGCAGTTAAAAAATTAAAATCTAATTGCTATTTAATAAAAACAAATATGAAAAATGAAAATCAATCACGACAATTGGGAAATTACACACACACACACACATATATATATATATAAATATATATATATACTTGATATTAGATTAAGTGAAATTCCGAAGGGACGGCGAGTACTGGATGCGACCGGGGCCATGCCGAGGAGCGATGAGATTTTTCATGGTCGGTCCCCATCCAGGGTGAGCGCTCTGCATAATGGGAAGGCTGTGCCCAACAGCCGTGTATTACATTTATATCACAAACGAATGCAAAATTTGGCGAGATCCTAAATGTTTTGACTCAATTATGGGGATGATTACACACCCCGGACCCGCAGGTGAGGTAGTTACCTGACACCAGGATATTATATAAATGACACTAAGCGTGTGCCCTGTCACGTGTTCCAAACCGAGATAGATTTATACAGATGTACAAACAGGTTAAGATTAATTAAAAAAGCGATTGATTCCACAAACAAATATATATATATAAATATATATATATATATATTTATATATATATATATATATATATATATATATATATATATATATATACGTTATTCCTTCAAACTTTGAACCATCCTACAGAGAAGTAGTATATTTTTTTTTTATTAATGGAACAAGGTGACAGTATTTTGTCTACCTAACGGATCGACGAACAACTATAAAGACCTATAAAGACCACCATCTGAGCCATGGAGAGTGCCTCCCAGTAATAATTACAACTGTTTGTACAATCCATGAAAATCCAGATGTTTGTAATCGCCGAGCGATCGCAAGGGAAGCCTCCTTCAGCCTTCTGCACCCTACCCACCACCCTAGCCCCACCCCCACCCCCACCCTAACGGTCTATATATACATATATATATTGGCCGTTTTTTACAATAATTGACGGTTAATAGATTATGGGTCGTTATTACGACTCATATTGTTATTTACGTCCTATATTGTAACAATGGTCAATATTGCAGTAGAAATTGCCTATTTGTTGTAAAAACGGCCAATATTATAATAATTGCCAATACCGTAATAATAAATGAGTAACATAGTAATAACTTATCCTCACCTTTACTGTAAGGAGCATGGTCGGGGCTTAAATGGGCAAAAAGGCCAATATTGTGAAAAAAAAATGCAGTTTAGAAGATAATGATTAAATTCATGTCAAATTTACGTAGACAGCATAAATGTTGACTGTTTCACTGGATTTCCATTATGACTGCATCTCTTATACAAAATGAGGAACCAAAATGGCTGTAATTTTAGAAGGTGTTCTCAAACGACATATCGCCTGTTAGATTTGGGATTCACTTTGGAGCTTAAACCTATGTTATTACAATATGGGCCGTTTTTCCCACTTCCCGTTTTATTACAATATGGGCAGGGTATGATTATTACAATATGGGTTGTTTTTATTACAATATGGGCCGTTATTACAAAATGGGCCGTTTTTTATTACATTATGGGCCGTTATTACAGTATGGGCCAGTTTTATTACAATATGGGCAGTGTATGATTATTACATTATGGGTCGTTTTTATTACAATATGGGCCGTTATTACATTATGGGCCGGTTATTACATTATGGGTTGTAACAACCTCCTTTCGTCACTGTGGCACCGATTCACGTGAAGCGGTACTTCTTGTTCGAAACTGAAGTGTCATGACGGGGTCGTGTATGTAAACTTGGAAGTCCGTGGCCGGAAACCAAGGAATTATTTTATAAATAATGCAGTTTAAAGCATATACAAAATGCTAACGCTTCAATACCGTTTTGCTTTTTCCCGATAGAATAAGATCTTAACTATCATTCTGTGAACAATTATAGTTATTTATTCTTTGATCTGAAAGTTGTGGACGATTTTGTGCTCGGAAGCCATCTCGGAAGTCACTCAGAAGTGCTGGGATGTGATTCAAATATGTATAACTCGGAAGTCACAGAAACGCACTGGTTAACTTGTGGTCAGTTAAGAGCCACAGCCCAAATGCAGTTTCATTATATTATAGTTGCATGCATATATTTAAATTGCTTATGCATAATTCTGCTTTTAATGAGTGTATAATACAATACATGATACAAAATCGGAAAACTATGTTCTCAAATTTTTGTTTTGTAAATTTAATATAAATGTATACAGATATGTGGGTGTATTTTCAAATAATATATTTCACCCCATGAAATATATTAATAAAATCTAGAGCCATGTTTTTGTTAAAGATATTTTTTATTCAAAACAACCTTGTAAAAATATTGACTGGACGTTTTGAGGTTATGTCAAATTCTCTGTTTATGTCTCTATGATATTATCAGGGTAATTTTTATAGGGACATATTTGTAATGTGAATAAAATATGATTAAAACCTTTAATTTTTTCATGTTTCCACCATCATAAAATACGGTAACAGCGTAAAATATTGAGAAGTTAATATAATCTTGTTTTACAAAATGAAATAAAATATCAATGTAATATATTATAAAAAAAACAGCATCATGAATCTTACAAAACAGATTGAGTTTATGAAAAATATGTCATATTGAAGAAATTGAAAATGCTTGACACATTGCTGACGATATGATGACCACTGCATTAGCCATTACTGGCTTCCGAGTTTTACACATTTGGACTATAACCGAGCATTTCCGAGCAAAAATAGTCTATTACTTCGGATGGATAACCTTGATTTTTTACATAATGATAGAATAAACCTTATTCTATCAATAAATATAAAATGGTACTTTCCGTTGATGTAGTAGCATTTTTGCTTCGATCATTGCTTTATTTTGCTTAAAAATCCTTGCTTCCGACTTCGGACTTCCGAGTTTTACTCATAGCCGTCTGGGAATCCCCTACCGGATGTTATGATTCTCCCGCTGAAGCCGTGTAGACGAGTTTTTTCGAGTGAATCCAGCCTCGGTATTAAAAACTGCTGCACGAATACACGTAAGTCAACCGTGGATGTAATAATTATTATTATCCCCAACAATATAACGTCACTTTTTGTCTTAACTCAGGAAAATGACAGTTCTAGAAGTAGATGAACATTAAAAAGTAGTTTCAGAAATGGCGTGCACATCTGCACATACTAGAATTGATGCGAACCCAATAGCTTGTACTGTCACCCCATCGTTCTTCAGTTCATCTAAAATCGACGTTTGGGGTGACAGGCTGTCGCTAGTATCCAGGCACTTTGTTTATTTTACTGTGTGATTGTATTGACTTGTTATACTGCTGTTATGCTGTGTAATTGTATTGATTAAGTGTATTGTAATGCTAGGGTTGTTTCAAGAATAAATAATAGTTTTTTGTTAACAAAAAAAATCACTGACTTTCTTTATTCATTCCCCTAGTGTTACAGAATATGATTTTCTTTTATCTCCTTGACAAAGTTTATGTTCATCACGCCTACCTGATCTTTTAATATTAGGTTCCGTAACAATATATATGTATATATATACACCTTCTATTGTGTATGTGATCCATGTCAAATAAACCCATGCCAATAATATGTTAAAAATAAGTATAATGTTTCAAAAATAAGGTATTATGTATATAGATAAGTTCTGAACCAGGCTCAGATATACAATATCTAATGATAAACGCAGTAGTTGAGAAAACGAAGCAAAGTCTGTCGCCCTTATTATAGATATATATTTTATTTCCAATATATTAAACTTTTTTAACCTATATGATTTTATATCCCCCCTCCCTGTCGACGCCGCTGACTAGAGCAAAGAGCCTAGTTAGCCACACAAATGCGACTGGCTTGGACAAAAAGTAGGCTAACATTAGTAGTTTCGTGTCCCGATAAAATGTCGGCTGGCTTAAACTGATCTGAAAGCCTATTCATTTGACGATGTTACAAAGTATCCATTACTTCTAAACATATTCTCTATATTACGTGACATATTGCATCCATTTTACTTTTAACTAGATTGTGATTAAATATCGAGTGTAGTTTATCAAACCGTTTCCTTTCAGCGACAAGAAACAAAGGCAAAAACCAAAACCTTAACATTTGCTTCGGGCTTTTTTTTAATTGTAAAAGTTGTATCTTTTTGTATTAATTTTTTCATAAAATTTGCTCACTCTTGATAAACTCGGCTGGCACGGCTTAATCTTAACTCGGGCGGCGGCGGCGCCGGGCTCTCCCCCTGAGTGCCTGGGTTCGTACTGCAGACCTTTTTCTCAGTAGTCAAACGCCTTTCCTACTCGGCTTTGTCTCACCAAACATGTTTTCATGCACTTAAAAACCTCGGTTGCAAATTTGTTGATGTAACGCTTTCTTTTATTCTCAATTATACTTAAATTGCTCTGTCTCTTGAATCAGTTGATGAGGTTGCGACATATTTTTTTTGTATAGATTATTGTCAGAGCCATCGATAATCGTATCGTCCACTAATATCGATTTATCAACTGATATTTCAGTAATTGTTTGCAGCCCTTGTACAGCGTTTGTATACTGTCAGGAGTCATTTTATCACGAGTGGTCCTCTTGATACTTCACGAAAGGACTTTTTTAACGATAGGACATTGTTGTACAATAGGATATTCTCTGGACGCCGCACGTATCAGTTGAAATTGTCCAGTAGCCTTTCCCCCACAAGCTTTCATTTCTGCCGATGTATGGGTCAGAACTAGTGGTGGTAATTTCAAATAATTAGCTAAAGCGTATAACTGATTATGTGGCTCTGTCACAAATCAATCATTACACATTAAGTCATTTACTTTCCCTTTCCAGAGTGACACTCGAGAAAGGCTATATACGCCTAGAGTGTCACTTGTTGGCTTTTCAGCGTTTGGTTCCCCCACACTTCTCGATCATGCCATTATTTAAACTGTCGCCATCCATCGAGTTTCATAGAAATCTCAGCCACATTCACTGTTTAGGATTGGTTTGTAGAGCTGTCCTAGGCTACGAACAAGACACGGAAATTGAGTGAATGTCTTATATGATCGTGATTTTGCCCTTTTCTAAAGGAAATTACTCTGTGTTGGAATCTTTTTTGCCCTTTATTCATTACGGCAGGGTCAGTCCATCAGCTCTGGTTGGCACTGCATGTTGAATCGAAGTGAAGATAACCTTGTCATAAGATTGAATATATAAAGATTAAATATTCTGAATTTAGCATTTTGAGGAAAGGTGGGAATACTCCTTTAATCAACACCTCTAGTGTAAGATTGGTTCTATGGAGATCTATGAAGATATGTTGTGGATCTGAACCCTGGCCTTTCAGCTATGATGTCTGACATTTTTACCTTTTGACTTATCAGTCTCTATACTTTGATCACATCGATTATCATCAGTTAACCTACTTCTAGGCAAATTAATTTCCGTAGCTAAACGCTTTACTATACACTAGTGATTTACAATGCCAGTGATAACAGAACTCTTTTTAAATTTGCAAGTTAACTTTTAGGCAGTTAAAAGTTGTTGTTACCTGCTTGTTCATCTTCTGAAGCAATTATGTCCAGGTTTAGTGATTGTTTAATTAAAAATAAATCCAGAACAGTATTGATCAGAGTCAAGAATCAGATACAGAGTTTCATATTCCTCCGTGCGAGGTTTATTTGTTTGAGTTTACACCGGTCAGTGTTGACGATGTGCGTAAATTCATCAATGACGTTTTTTTTATCTCATATAACGCAGTTGGACCTATGCCAGTTTTCGAGTCAGAATGTGTTTCCATATTAACGTTCAAAAGAATAATCGCCAAATTTCAGTGGTCACCCGCCGAAGGACCAGTCAGCATGCCGACATGGCTATAAAGCTAGTTCAGATGGTGACATAACGACATGAGTACAGTATGAACACCTTTCCACAGACTCAAGCACAAATCACCACCGTGGGTCCCCTGGGTCTAGCAGTCTAGACGGCGCCGCGCTCCGAGCTCTGGAGGCCGTGAAGTGTTTATATCTTGTGACTCAATGTCCCAGATACTTAACATTAAACATGGTTAGCACTTACAGTTAAAACAATGTAATCTTGTAAGTTAGTGGTTACAAATCCTTGATTACCGTTTAAGGGTCCCTGGCCCACTCGTCAGGAGTTACATTTTGGTCTTTCTTAAAGTAACATTCCTGGCATAAAAAAATTTAAATCAGTCTAACTGTTGTTTTAGTCCCCATACAGTACACGTAATTTTAAGCCTTGTAGAGTATCCCTTCTGCATTGATAAAATTCACATTTATTTAATGTGATATTTATGCATTATTAGAATTTTGAGGTTTTTATCAAGCGCGTTAATTTTGCTTTAAACATCCAGGACTGATTTACGGGTCGGCTAATAACTACATGGCAAAATGTCAAAAATGTGGGGTTTTTTTTCTTTCTGTTCCACGTGTCTCTTGTTAACAATGAATAACCCTTCTATTTGATCAATATTTAACATTTCAATTTTCAGCTAGAAATAAACACGGACGAGAAAAGAGGTTTTGAGATCTTGCCTTGAAGCCCACTAAAAGAGCACACTTAAATTAGCGCACTTTTTTAAAATAATTTTTTTATGAACTGGATGAAGTTGAAATAATTGATGCTTCCATTGTGCACAAATCTAAGGGTAATTTCACATGCAGTCGCAATAATGAACAAATTTTAAGGGCTAACGGACACTGTAACATGACAGTGAGATTAAAAAAAATGAAGGTGACATAAAAAGTTTTAATTGATATCCATAACTATTAAATCTGCACATTTTGTATAATTCTGATCAATATGAATAGGGAAAATAACAACGATACACATAGGCTTATCTGGATCACAGTGATGTATTTTCAGAAAACAGATGTTTACTTACTATGGTATATATATAGTTAATAAACTGATAGAGCAAAATCGCTTCTTCAATCCAATTTGGACCACACCTCATGACCCAAAGTCCACAGTAAAATGAACTTGAGAACACAAGTCAAGGTCATTAATAAAGCGATAAAAATTATACACAGTGATGAAGACTGAAATGATAGGTGAAAAGTTATTATATTTGACTTAATTTTATTGCAACATTAATAACTTAGCGACCATTGATTTGCATCCCCAGGCATGCCTTAGATATAAACCTTTCAGTGAAAACCAAGTCAGTGGTCAAAATGAAAAAGTTCTGTTCAACAAATAAGAGTCAAGTTCGCCTAAAAGTTATTAAGCCTGTAAGAGTCATATGTCGCTGCTTTGAGCCTAATCTGATTTAAATCTATAGATGCCACAGCGCTAACGAGAAAACAAGGCGCAAAGTCCACGGTGACAAGACCTTGAGAGCAACGATATATATTCTGAGATATAAGTTAAAAGGTTGGGACAGGGAAAACACGCTTACCAGCGAAACAACAAGTCCCCGATTGGGCGCGT
Organism: Sipunculus nudus; assembly: GCA_026874595.1. NCBI lineage: Eukaryota > Metazoa > Annelida > Sipuncula > Golfingiida > Sipunculidae > Sipunculus > Sipunculus nudus. Next base: position 83,537,625 of record CM049311.1, on the reverse strand, counting down.
TATTATTTCGTTAGGGACAAATATGTGGAACTCTTTATTGAGTAATCAGATGTTATATCTAACACTGAGATTGCCGAGACGGCCAGCCTAAAAACAAATTGTTCTACGGAAGTAGAAGTTATTTAAATGAGCAACATGTCCTCGGTATGTAATTTTTTATTACTACTTCTCCCTAAAGCATTAAAATAATGCATTATGTGCAGTACTCAGCCAAAATCATAAATACAGAGGTCAATCTTCATGTTTATGTTTATAATTATAGTGTTTATAATTATAGTGTATCAGCATAATTTAATGACTATTCAATATAAATATTTTTGTTTTTTTTTCTATGTTGCCGGTTTATCAGTCAACAACTGATGGTATAAGACAAAAGAGTATTTGCAATAAACGACTGCGGCTTTCAACAGACTTGTTTTGTTGCCACCTATTGGCACCACAAGCACTTGATAAATGGCACAAAAATTAGAGATTAATAAATACCGCAAAGTTTAAAAAAACAAGGACTTCATATAGGCAGAGAGAAAAAAAATACACTCCAAAAATACAAAAAAATATATTTTAGAAATTTGAACACGCCAGAGATTTATATATATATATATATATATATATATATATATATATATATATATATATATATATATATATATATTTATATATAGTCTTGACTATTAGGAATAAATTATTCTTTAGATAGCATTATATTTTCTATCTTTACATATCATTTAGTTATTTGTATTGCACTTGAATTAGTGTTATAAACTTTTACAATGAATGCCACGTTCTACAAAGGGTTGCAACTTATGCCTGCATCCGTTTTTCGTATTCAGTCTCTTATAAAGAGACAACAGAAGCGAACATACAAGCTTTTTAAAGAGGATGAATACAGAGGGTGTCCGATAATTTATTTGAAGGTGGTGATCCAGTTGTCGTTGAAACTATAAAAACCCGGCAAAGTGATATTTTTTCATGAATCGTTTTAACATATTCATACAAAGCACACAGACACCGAGGGGCAAATGCATGTATTCATCTTATTTGTGTAGTTTCAGTCAATATTTCAAAGTTTTGAAACATGAATATTCTAAAAGATCATGTAAAAGCCTTTAACTTTGCCCTTCCAGGTCCATTAACAGACACCCTCCAAAATTATTTGAAGCAGACATTTTCCTTTAATGGGAAAATCATGTGGTATTAAAAAGAAACTGAGCTACGTAATTATGATTTGAAATTTAAGAATCCAGAAAGGAATCAAATTCACTTAACACACCTTTAACACATAAAAACGATCATCATTGATTAAAGGCCCATTAAGTAATTAGTCTTCAGAACTGATTAACCCCGGGCACGTTTATTCCCATTGATGTCATCCGATCGGAAATGTTGAATCTGTAGGGTAAACGTATGAAAGCCTAGCTTCCAAAGAATCTGCTTAATTAATCATACTTTTACTGCCACTGTGCTGAACCTACATGCATTTGGTAGGATCTTTGAGAGAGATCTGATATGGCGTGGACCATACTGTCGCCAACAAATAAAAATATATTTTGCACAATTTGGACATTTAAGGACAGTTATTTAAATGGTTAATGTCTTATCTAATCGATCACAAAGAGTTATACTCCAGGGCCAATTTTTCGCATATACGCTGACGAAACTTGCTTGTACGCCATGATTAAATCACCTGTCACCTCGGCCCAGTCTCTAAATAGTGACCTATCAAAATTTAAGGAATGAACTTCACAATGGCACATTACATTCAACAGTACTAAGTCAACGCCATAACCTTCTCTAGTAAATATATAAGACAACCTGACCCCGCGATAATATTAAAAAAAAGGATTTATTTGTGGTAAACAGTTATCTCATCTAGTAGTTCTGCTTTCACAAGACCTGAGCTTGGTGACCATATTCGGCATCTGTGTACCAAAGTATCAAGACGAATAGGTATACTTATCAAATTCAAGGTAATTTTTATCTAAAAAAATCTAGACTTCTTGGCTTTATAAATCAATGGTGTTACATGTATCTGTTTTATAGGGTAACATTTTTCTGTTTTGTTATGCGCAGGGTTTGGCGTAGGCATTCTGTTTCATGTTTAGCAAGCCCTGGGCGTTGCTATGGTACCGTACTGGTTGAACACAAAGAGTAAAGACACAGCGCTCGTTCTAGTCTAGAATTTTCAGATCTGTTCGTGCGCCCTGGCCGTGTGTGTATTGTTGTGTTCTTTGGATTGTTCGAAAATATAAGTTTCTGGGCTCGGGGTGATAAAGCTATAAATGGGGGCTGTGTTTACAGCCGAAAGGGAGAAAATATTCCAGCGGACTCCTAAGAGTGTGAGTTAGTTTTAGGACCTTTCCGATAATTGCAGAACTTAAAGATATTCTTCGGACTTTGTAGCAGATTTTATACAGTCTTCAGTTTGCCTTTGAAATTATTACCGGACTATTCTCTGAGAATATTTGCATGAACTGTTCTTCTGGAATATTTATGTTAAAGGATTCTTGTACAGCTGTGACAGTGGTAGTATCATGAAATCAAAGCCAAGGATCAAGTCACTTTGGTACTATTCATTTTATTTGTTATACTGTGTATTTGTATTGATTTAGTGTATTGTAATGGTAGGATTGTTTTAAGAATAAATTATAATTATTTGTTAACATAAAAAAACTGACTTCTTTATTGATTCCCCTAGACATTTCATGCTGCCTAGTGTTACAGAATCTGATTTTTTTAAATCTTCGTACCAAAATTTATGCTCGTCAATACTACGTGATCTGTTGGTATTAGGTTCCGTCACATAAAATTTGAGGCTTGTCCGAGAAGCTAAATAGTTTTGAAAATTTATTAGGCCTTGACCTAGACACATTGTTTAAATACATTGTTTACAAGATTACACATTGTTTACAAAACATTGTTTACAAGATTTAACTAAGTGGATTTTATGCTACTGTTTTAACATCTTAACATGGAAAACTTCGAACCTGAGGCATTTGTTGAAGATTACGACCCTGATCAACTTGAACAGTTGACAAAAGATCAGTTGTTGCGTTTGGGACAGGGTGTGTAAAAAGCTTTGAGAAACCTGATATCATTGCTAAATCATGCAAGATCTAGTTAGCAAAGGTTTAATTAAAGAGAGTGAAGTGGAAACATCAACAAATGACAGCCTTGCTATGCAGTTAGAATTTAAAAAGTTAGAAATGCAAGGATAAGACAAAGAAATTAAAGAAAGTAAAGGGTTTAAACGAATATAGTTAGAAAGACTTAAATTAGAACATGGTCTACATGCTACCCTACCTCAAAGTTTTGATGTTACTGAACAAGAAAAAGAGGTTGATAAATATTTCTTACACTTTGATCTTACATTGATAGAATAACATATTTTAGGAATGATAATTAAATAATTCCAAACAATATTACACTAAGATGCTGTATTGTGGTGTTCAAATGGACCTTATGGAATTGATGGCTGTATATTCTGTTGCGTACTGCATATTCTCTCATGTGAATTATCAACATACAACAGTATTATTGAGACAAATATGTAAAATTAATTCTTATGGCCTTTAAAAAAGATTCAAAGAATCCGTAAGCCTAGTTGCTGAACTTGATACAGAAATATTCATGGCGTATAAAACTTTTCCAAGCGCCTTATAAATCAGGGTGGGGGACTTGTAGAAACCTTTGTCTGAACATGTTCCTATGTTATCTGAACATGAGCCGAAACAGGTCAGATCGCCTTCTAATTGTTACAAGATAGATTTCCGTAAGATAATCCTGGAAAGAGCTCAAAAGATAACAAAATACTGACCCTAAGGAAATAAGTATAACATTTCCCTCAGTATCATGCGTATGCAAATATTGTGTAGGTCTCGGATAATAGGGACTAAAAACACCTCTGAACACAAAAGCAAATACACCATTGACGATAATATCAGGGAATCACTGTTGAGTTTATATCACTAGATGCTTCGCAAAAGAAAACAATACAAAACAAACGGATACAATAGAGATTCTGTGTTGACGGTTTCCTCTGTGTTTCCTTTCTTGGAGACATTCAACTTTTCAAATCCTTTTCTACATGTCTCTTTTAAGGTTGAAATATTTGAGTCAACAAGTTCTTGAGGCTCAAAGTCTGTTTAATATGGTTGACCATTCATGATTCATAAAAGGAAAAACCAAAAACAAAGATGACATTAAGAGATGAAGAGATACCACTGTCTTTCTTTGGGGACACTGTGTTACCTGAAAGGTTTTAGCTGCATAACTGACTTGTCTTTGTGCATAACCTTCACATGTGGATGGATAGATAGCGGTTTATCTGGGATGGCAAGGGGTGTGTTGACTGTCTCTGCCATTTTATCCACCTGATAACCTATCTTAAACAGTGTCACGTGAGGTAAACTTCCCTACGGAATGCCCTACATGAAGCTAATATTATCAACCACGAAGAAGCCTGGGATGCCTCTCTTGATGAAGTTCTGAAAGCAATACACATGAAGCACCACTGCACACTCAAGTTGCTTGTTAATATTGAGGTGTTCATATCGTGTACATAAAAAACACTTTAGAGGCTTTCATCATTTAATTGACTTGCGTGTCAGTAGAAGTGTTATGGATCATATCATGCAATGCCAACTAATATCAACACATTTTGAGCCACAACGTCCCTGTAGACCTTCATTATTACTATCATAGGCTCCGTGCTAGAGACATGCAATAGAGAGTATGGTAAATATAGTGATTCCATATTTTTGACGGAACCTTCTCCAGGGGGCAGCTATTGCTTCCCAAATGCAAGATGTTCGACCCTTATTGTATTAATTGCTACCACAAAATCTATTATACTGCATCAGGGGCCTTCGCAGTTGCATAGTCAATGGTTTCATAAAATTATTTATATAACAGGAATCTTTTAGAAATTACATTCAAGGGGTCGTTATAATTCAAATTTTTCACCCTTCCAACGGAAGGTCATTAATGCAGTTTTACATTTCCGCAAAACAGTTTTCCTTTCCGCTAAAGATGCATCTTACTACAATATTTAACTTTCAGTAAAACTGCGCTGAGTATAAATTTGAACCTTCGATCTTACATGCCATCCTACATGAACACTTGTATGGTAAGTGAATGTTTTCAATAGCAGCACTGTTATATCAGAAACAGGATTGTGCAGTAAAAAAACCCAGGAAAATATAGGAGATGAGGCCTAAATGCCGGAAGTTATGAGAAATTATAGACCATTTGTTACAAAAAAATATATGAAAAAAAGAGAGTCGGTTAAGACCATCTGCAAAATATTTCGTGTTTGTCACTACTTATGAGCTACTAATATAGTAAATAACTAGACACTCATCTTTCCAGCGGATTGGTACAAAGTATAAAATGCCTTTCCTTGCACGTGTTTGCCTGTCTGAGATAGATGGAAAGGCGTTATTATACGACCCCGGACATTTTAAGGTGACTGAATACATTTGATTTGGGGAATCTGGTCAACTGTTTCAGATGATTTTTCTGATTGTGTCTCAGGTATTGTTTCTCTTAAGGATAGACATATACGTAATGATGTCAGCCATGTACTACTTTTCGTTGGCACATCTCCTGGTTGATACACACCCATCAGTGATTTCCTTATCAGCCGTGGTGCTGGTCTTCTAGTCCAGAGGTCTTTGGTTCCGATTATTCGACATTGTTCTACTCAGATCTTCAAGATTTTCACATTCTCCACACATCATAAAATGTGCACACTCATTCTTTATGGACCGCACTCGTATGCCTCTGTGCACAAGCAGATGTGTCTTCTTTGTGGGCCGCCCCTCTTTTTAGATTTTGCTGGGGAGATTTTTGACACGGTAGTATTTTCTTTCCAGCTCTTTCTACTTCCAATGACAATAAGAATGGCATCTGACTCGTGTCAGATAAACATGTCAGATATTCAGACAAAGGGTCCTATTCGTAATGTACAAGGCGCCTGGGACAGTTTAATATATCATTTTTCAGTACAGGACCGACATTTTTTTAATCTTTCATACTAACCACACAAATTGATTTTGAAAGTTTGTTTTAACAGTAGTATTCATACGAGAGAATAAAAAAAAATGTGTGAATATAACACCTTCATCAATTTCATATGGTAAGATCCATTTATAAAACCAAATTACAGTACCCTAGTCTAACATGTATTAATTATCGTCCCTGTGACATGTTATTTTGGCAATAAAAGAATGGTTTATACTGTCGACCTTGACCTTGATTTCTTCTATGACCTTAACGGAATGAAAATTTTATTAGTTAATGTGAAAACCATATCACATAGTATATGAGAGTATGGTGCCCCAGGTATCTATTTTCGTATGCTTTACAAGAATGGTAAACACCTTTGACCTTTACCTTGGTCTTGGTTACCCTGTGTGACCTTCGGACCCCTGCTCAGTTGAAATTTACGGAACCCATTCAAAATCTTATTAATTGACTGTTGATCCAATATCATACAGTTTAATTCGATAGTTTCAAAATCAAAGCATTTTCTTGATTTTATTATTGAGATGGCAGCCATCTTGGATTTTGGGGGGTCGCAGGGTTGGTATAATTTGTCACCTACCATTTTTCATTAGCTTATACCTAAATGAAGTAAAAACAAGCAATATCTCAGTTGTAGCATTCAGTTCCTACGGGCATGTGATTTTGGTACATGAGAGACTACACTATCAGTTTTAGATTGTTCACACAGCTTTCAAGGTCACATGTATGGTTAATCATTCATTTTTCTTGCGACCACAACAGGTGAAAACAGCCCCTCGAGAGCAAGACTTCGCCTCAGCTCTCAGCCCCAACAACCTTGCCTGTACCTACATTGATAGTGAATATGTCCCTCTACAGATGTCAGTACAAGTAGTAGTTCCTCCTAAATTAACCCATTTATATGTACCACTTTGGCCAATTCCAAAATGTACTTAATTTACTCTTCCTACCTTCACAGTCTTCTTTTTCTCACAGTCTCGTTTAAAACTTTTGAGGTACAGTCGAACCTGTCTGAACGACCGCCTGTATATTAAGACCACCCTTGTTTTAGCCGAACGCATTCACCTTGGTTATAACTGATATGTCTAATTAGACCACCTGGTAATTAGGGCCACTTTCAGCCAGTCCCACATGTGGTCTTGTTACACAGGTTTCACTGTATAGTGCACTCATGCAAACACAGAAAAACAACAAGTGAAAACAAAGGAGCGTAATTGAACAAGTGACAATATAAAGATTGCATCAACACAGTCAATTCAGCTGTAAGTAATCTAATCGATTGAAACACTTGGCTAGGCGGAATGAGCGATGGAAATATTGTACTTTACGGTTCATTTATTACGTGATTTTTTTTCTATTTTCCGCGAAGCAGGAACCAGAAAGTTTTGCGTGACTTAGCGTCGGTTTAATCATGCGACAAATTACGTTATCATCCAATACCCGTGGAAAAATAGGTTTACAGGAAAAGTCATTAAGTATTCAATGTTAATAATAGGAATCTTCAGACGCAATGTTTTTAGGGGCTGGAAGGAAGTTTTTTTTTGGGGGGGGGGGCTGCTTGGTGATCATTTATAAACTCGACACTTTCAGTTTTTAAATCGTTATTTAGCACTGTGTGCTATTGGCATTATGTAGCTGCAATAAGATGGGGTTAAATCTACATTGATGAAATCGTGGTCCGTGCAATTTATTGTTGTAAACTTTGTCTCGAAGCTATGGAATGGACAGCTCCGCTCGTAAATAATTTAGCCGACAGGACTCAAGACTTGAATACATTTACTGGAAATCACATACAATACGCACTTTCAAATCTATGGCAAAAGGGGTAAACCAGCAGTTACTTCGGGTTGTTTAATCGATTCGTGCATTTGATGGAGAGACAGTAGAGAAGACAGCAGTTACTGTGGGTTGTCCAATCGGGTTTACGTGTGGGACAGTATGGTTTATGGGAAAACCAGCAGTATGTACGGGTTGTTAAAGGAGTCAACTGTATGAAGGAAAGGCATATACGGACAGTAACTGGGGAGGTTCAATGCAATTACGAATGTTGTAGACAAGATGCAAGTTATGGACATTAACCTGGGCTTTTCAGATTTACTGGAACGTTGATGCAGTCTGCATGTGATGGACAGGACGTAGGTTTCGGGACAGTAAGTGCGGGTACGTTGATGCAGTCTGCATGTGATGGACAGGACGTAGGTTTCGGGGCAGTAAGTGCGGGTACGTTGATGCAGTCTGCATGTGATGGACAGGACGTAGGTTTCGGGGCAGTAAGTGCGGATACGTTAATGCAGTCTGCATGTGATGGACAGGACGTAGGTTTCGGGGCAGTAAGTGCGGGTACGTTGATGCAGTCTGCATGTGATGGACAGGACGTAGGTTTCGGGGCAGTAAGTGCGGGTACGTTGATGCAGTCTGCATGTGATGGACAGGACGTAGGTTTCGGGGCAGTAAGTGCGGGTACGTTAATGCAGTCTGCATGTGATGGACAGGACGTAGGTTTCGGGGCAGTAAGTGCGGGTACGTTAATGCAGTCTGCATGTGATGGACAGGACGTAGGTTTCGGGGCAGTAAGTGCGGGTACGTTAATGCAGTCTGCATGTAATGGACAGGACGTAGGTTTCGGGGCAGTAAGTGCGGGTACGTTGATGCAGTCTGCATGTGATGGACAGGACGTAGGTTTCGGGACAGTAAGTGCGGCTACGTTGATGCAGTCTGCATGTGATGGACAGGACGTAGGTTTCGGGGCAGTAAGTGCGGGTACGTTGATGCAGTCAGCATGTGATGGACAGGACGTAGGTTTCGGGGCAGTAAGTGCGGGTACGTTAATGCAGTCTGCATGTGATGGACAGGACGTAGATTTCGGGGCAGTAAGTGCGGGTACGTTGATGCAGTCTGCATGTGATTGACAGGACGTAGGTTTCGGGGCAGTAAGTGCGGGTACGTTGATGCAGTCTGCATGTGATGGACAGGACGTAGGTTTCGGGGCAGTAAGTGCGGGTACGTTGATGCAGTCTGCATGTGATGGACAGGACGTAGGTTAACGGGCAGTAAGCGCGGGTACGTTAATGCAGTCTGCATGTGATGGACAGGACGTAGGTTTCGGGGCAGTAAGTGCGGGTACGTTAATGCAGTCTGCATGTGATGGACAGGACGTAGGTTTACGGGCAGTAAGTGCGGGTACGTTGATGCAGTCTGCGTGTGATGGACAGGACGTAGGTTTACGGGCAGTAAGTGCGGGTACGTTGATGCAGTCTGCATGTGATGGACAGGACGTAGGTTTACGGGCAGTAAGTGCGGGTACGTTAATGCAGTCTGCATGTGAATGACAGGACGTAGGTTTCGGGGCAGTAAGTGCGGGTACGTTGATGCAGTCTGCATGTTATGGACAGGACGTAAGTTTACGGATATTTAGTGCGGGTTTCTTTATACAGCCGTACATTAGATGAATAGGACGTAGGTTTACGGACAGTTAGTGTGGGTACGTTTTTGCAGTGTTGTGTGTAAAATGATAATAAGTATTGACAGGATGGGTTTTTAATATTATACAAAATATAACTGAATGGTAATGCAAATACACATTTAGGAACACTTTCAGTGACTTTACTCATTTTTATTACCTAATTTTACAGTAAGCAGGTGCATTTAACAAATCGGACATTTTTTTATTACTCTACATATATTCATTATGTAATTCTTAAAATATTTGCAAATTGTTTATTTTAACATTTAAAAATTTCTTTTAAGTTTAGAAATGAAATTAATGGTATGAAAGTAATAGTAAGTAATCATTTGAACAAAAATATGAGAGAGAGAGAGAGAGAGAGAGAGAGAGAGAGAGAGAGAGAGTCTGTGGGTGAAGACTCTACTCCGCCCGTTTAGTGTCCCTATATAAAACGGGAGACATTGACTGTGTCAGCATTAAAAATGCACGAACAACGAAAACTTTCTGAAGCCAGTTAAAAAATATCACGAAAGGTCAGGCGCGTTGAGGCAGGTTGTCTTATTGCTTCAGGATATTAGAAGCTTCGTAGCAGGCACTTTGGTCCATCCCTCGAAGCCAGGCAGCCGACCCTGAGCCCGGCACTCTTCAGCAGTAAATGGCTGAGCGTGGCATGTCTCTCGCTATTACACCGCCTCACTCCGCTTCTTGGGGTAATTACTTGCTCAAGGAGGCCAGGTCGCATTTGTGGTGGTGCCATTTCTGTACTCCTTTTGAATACCCTTTGTAACCTCGACAGTCCCAGGCCCTATGTCATTCTCAAATTAGCTTTCCTGTTAAAAATGACTAATACCTTCCGTACTACTCTGAGAACAATAACGTGCCAATTCCTGTAAAACCTGGACAACCCATGAATATCGTAATTACAAATATTGATATAGTTTAAATAGTAATTACTATATTTCTTTAAGGCAGAATTGAAACTGATCATACGTGTGTTTTAAAATATTTAAAATGCTAGTTTGGTAATTTCTGTTATGTGCGGCCTATTTATCCTATTCAACTTGGACAGACATATTTTCCCATTTCATTTAACTACTTGCACCAGTGCCAGAGTCATGTGTTTTCTGGGTTATTTTTTTTTCTTTGGCGTAGTACCTCGTTCATGCTTTCGAAATTACTCTTTCACAATGTTATGAATATTTAAAAAAAAATGAAAAATTTCAATAGAAACTTCTTGTGGAATAGCTCAAACACTTGGTGCCTCATTGAGATTACACCACAGTTATTGTTAAAGGCGATGCTGTTAGAAATACAGGTTATTAGACAAACAACAGTTTTGAATATTATGACTTGTAATGAGAATATGAGCCTTTAAATGTGCAGTAATAAACTTACCCGATATCAAGGGGCTAAGCCATTTAAAAAAAAACAGCCGAGGCTTTTAAGTGTTAAATTTCAATGCGAATGTAGCGTTAAAAAAAGAATATTATCAAAATAATAGTACCTCCAACGAACCAAAAAAATATTTTACAAATCTTTGAATATCCCTTTCATTCTTGTTTGATGAGTCTTTCTCTATGTCAGATTTTAATGCTGTACACTGAGAACATGAAAGCCAAAATCCACTTTGAAGTCTGACTCAGGTGCAAGTCTACAGATACGATGATCGATGGCTCTGACAAGAATTTCAAACCGATTGTCGGTTTCTCTTTAAAGAATCAATTTTAAAATGTATACCTGTTTCCTAAGCTGGCTTCGGCAGAAAGAACAAGTATTTCACTTAATCTCAATCCACATGGAAAACCTTGTAGTAAGATATTTAATTCTACAAACCTGCCGGGTTGATAGAGGGATAAGGTTTATAGGGGTTAATAGGGGTTGAGGCTTATAATAGGGTTAAAATAGGGGTTGAGGCTTATATAGGGTTTGATAGAGGTGAAGTCTTATATAGGTTTTGAGGCTTATTATGGGGTTTAAAAGGGTAGAGACATGTATAGGGATTGAGGCTTTTATAGGGGTTGATAGGGGTTGAGTCTTATATAGGGATTGATAGGGGTTGAGGTTTATAGAGGCTGAGTTTATTCTATGTCGATGTCCATTTTGCTTTATTAAAATTTCTCACAATTATTCACATATTTTAGTATTTTGATGAAAAACATAAAAGCTTCTGTCAACGATAAAATCCAAATAATGATTTCTTAACAGCATTGATACAAAGAATACAATAATTTTTAGTGCCCTGAAAAATGTTTGGTTTCTATCATTAGCTCAGCTGACTATAAGTCATCTGAGCTATGGTCGTGATCCATTGTCCGTCGTCCGTCCGTCCGTCTTGCCGTCCGTCCGTCCGTCTGTCCGTCCGGATGTCCGTCCGTAAGACTGGCACGTTTCGACACCATTGGACCTACGATCTGAAATTCGGCATACAGTTAGATGTTCCCAAAATCTCCTACCATGCCGTAAATTGGGCCAATAGGACTTCGTTCCTTCGAGATATTAAGGAAAAACCTCAAGTTTTTATTAGAAATCTATTTTCACACTTCAGGACTGCCTAATATCAAAACCACTCCTCTGGTTTTCTTCATATTTACCATAAATATTCCTCTATATAGTTCCTATGTACTTGCCAGAAATTAAGTCAGTATTATTTAATTTTCAAAAGTTATGGGCCCAAACATAATGGAGTTTGTAAGAAAATCAGGAAATATATTTGGTCTTTTAAGACCAAAAGTGTTAAAGGTAGGGACTTTTTCTCAGTAATACAACTTTAATTAATCAAAATTTAATTGTATACCAAAAATTAGATAAAAATCTGTTAAATTTTTTTAAATATTGGCAAAAATATAAAATTGGTACCTTAAATTTTACCCAACTTTGGCTATGGCACGTTTTTTTCCTGTAAGTGCTGTGGATTTAATTTTCACAGCATGTACACATAAGGATTAAATCTGTTAAAATCTGAAATTTAAAAATAAAAGCTACAAAATTAGGCTAGTTATTGAATTTTTTTTGGAGGCTCTTGTTGTATTCCCATACATTGTCAAGCAGTCCACTTTGGTGACTGTAGGTCATTCAGTGCACATCTCTTTGCTCCCCAGGCTGTTGGCATAATGTTATGCAATCCCATCACTAGGGCAAGCCCTCTCTCCGCTGAATTGAGCTTGATCAGGCTGTCTGCAGTTAATACCATACCATAGGGAGCCTTTTTCTCTGGCACCCCCCCCCCCCAACCCCATTCTGTTGTCAGACCTGTACTATGAACTAGATGAATCTTAAAATTATATTTATTTTTCAGCAACGAGCAGTAACAACGGAGACCCCTCCCCCCACCCACCCCTTCAATACACAGGACTAATAAACAAGATGAATCTTATAATTTTAATGTTAAATAAATTCTTTTTGATGAGACTTGGACAATTTTGATTTTTTTAAAGAAAAAAAAAATCGGGAATTTAATCCTTATATTCAAATGTGATAAAATATTAGGATCTAATGTAAGTGCTAACTGACAAGATTTAAGAAGATATAAATACTTTGTAGCATTTCATTCATATCTCTTAAAGTTGGCGGGGCCTAGGTGTGAATAACACTGTTAACTTAGTATTAAAATTAGGTATATTGGTCAAACTTTGTGGGATTAATTTTTAACTCATATGGCCATATATTCAACTTTTGAAAACTTAATTACCTTCACACATTATTTGTTTATGAAATGTTACTTTTATATAACACTTATCATAGGCCTATTTGACCCATGGGTCTCTTGTTTAAATTACCTCGCCCAAGAAATGTTAAATTTAAACTGTGTAAAATAAAAAAGATTTACCATGTTTGACCAAAACCTTTCCAATACGGGACACCCTTAAGGAAACAACCGCCATCTTGATCTGATGTGGATTTGAGTATATATATGAGTTAGTGTAAGGCATCAAAAGTCTTGAACAAAAATGTAAAATTTAGCTAAGTGTGACCTATCAGGAGAGCCATAAGAAACAACTGTCATCTTAATTAGATATGTTTTGACATATTGGTTCGTATATGGATTGTTTACAGAGGGACGCTGCCAATCTCGCTCAGCTGAGGGGGAGGATACTATTTAACCTACGGTTATCCCAGTAAGGCCGTTTGTTTATATTCTCTTACCCCTCTTTTTTCACATACACCTTTCTGTTTGCTTTTGCGCAAGTATGTTTTTGTTCTATTAAGGGGTCTTTAAAATGCGAATTAAGGAATGCTTTATATATATATATATATGTATATATGTATGTGTGTATATGTATATATATATGTATATATACATGTGTGTGTGTGTCCAAAAGCATTTGATTTCAATATGTTACGATATATCTTTATATCTTTTTACTAACAATATTATATTTATATATCAATTGTAAATATTTTGTAGGCTTTCACTAGAAATAGATAGTATATATATAGAAATACTAAAACTATATATATATATATATATATATATATATATATATATATATATATCTTTAATTCTATTCAATTTTCTGAAGTGTTTGTACATCATATATATATATATAGATTCAAACCATATTCACCTGATGATCGGGTCGCATCCCGTGAAACAGACTGTTGTGAATTTATAGTGTTGTTTTGCTCCAGAGTTTTATATATATATATATATATATATATATATATATATATATATATATGGATGTTAAGTTAATATTTTGTTTGGTGGCCTACAGGTCCCTGCAGTGCTCGTATTACTTATACAAATCAATCCCTTATCCCTAGTATCTTATACCTTCCAATTTGTCCGAAGCCAAATTCATAATGTATATATCCAGTTGGGGACGAACGAGATAATTTAAACCCAATAAGCTTGGGATTTCATGCTTTAAGTCTATAAAATTCACAGTTTTGTTTCCGAGAAACGTGTAAATGGTCCTCTGGACCAAAGTAACTTACGTAAATGTGGGTACTTCATAACCGGTTATGAATTATATGCATAGAAACTGTTATTCTGAGGGTTTCCTAGCCACGAAAAAATAGTCCGTAAAGAGACATAAAATGCAGCCTGTAAGTTTTTTTTTTAATTTTAATTATTTCTTTTAGGCAAGCATAAAGTGTTTGTTAATATTAATGATTATCCCATAGAAATCACAAATCTGTGTAGAATTTCATTCTTAGGTGTAAAGATGCATTCCTTTAAGGATTATTGTTATGTCATTATCTCACTCTAAATTCAGGCAATTTTAAATTGAACATAATTAGGATGAAAAAAAATTAAATCTTTATTGTTGTTAATCACTAAGTAGATTAAAAATAGTTTGCGGCTATCTGTTAACTAAGGATGATTTATTTTGACATAATAAGAACCAAGGACATGTAATTATCATAACTTCTGGATTTCGTTTTACATCATTTTAAGAGAGGATAGTGAATAGTGCAGAACAGCAGAAAAATTTAGGCAAAAATATTTAAGGGTCCATATAATATGTATATAGCAAATGGATGAGGGGGAAATTTCTTACATAAATGATGTAGATTGGTGAATATTTCTTGATGATGTTCTTAGATCCGGGTATTGTGTCGTATGAACACACTTAATCTAAAATCTTCTGTCTTGGCCAATTCCCGAAATATCTTGAAAATTTCATGAGATTGCGTTGAATATTTTGTGAGCTATGTTGTGAACAAACACACTCTTACACACGCACATGAACGGGGATTAATACATGCCAAAAAGTGAGATCTGAAAAAGGTTTCCTTAAAAAGTATAGGATTACCCTGCGGTAGCCTGCATGAACTTGATTTCAAAATACCTTTGCACGGGTTATAGATTACGCCATCGCTTATTTAGCTAAACGCTAAATTCTTATCCAGTTTACTTCATGATCTTTTAGTAAGTGAAACATGTGACAGATAAAAGAGTAAAAGCTAGGATCAATATCTGAAAAATAAAAAAATATGCTTGAATGCTAACTTTATTGTTAGTTATAATGCTATCGACTCGTACACTTCTGCAGAGTGCATGCCATTCTGTTTGAGAAACCCATAAGAAATAAATTATAATAATCATAAGTATATAAAATCATTTGAGGTGGTTAACTGAAAAAAGTATCTGGTGTGTTGAAATCGATCTCAAGTTACCCCTGGGGGTAAGCTGAAATCAAATTCAAGTTATGTTGATAATCTAAAGCAGGGGTTCTTTCAAATTCTTACAAAGGTTGACTGGCAATATGCATGGGGAGACGCATGCTACGCCTTCCAAATAGTAAGGATTTTTTATCGTGCAAAAAATGTCTCACAAGGAGGTTATGGCGTCACCTCTGTCTGTCTGTTGTTTGTTTGTTAAAGAGATTTTTTTGTATTGGAAGTTAACCACCGTTTCGGACTGCATGACATGACAGTACCACATTATTCCTCTGATTTATAATTGGTATTAACCAGGTCCGGTGACTACTGCACCTGCGGGCCCTGTGTGTGTAACCGTCCCCATTGCCGAGTCATAACACCAATAAACCCTGGTAAGGCGCACTCCTTTGTGAGAGAAACACGGCTGTTCGGCACGGCTTTCTCAATAAGCCTGCTAGCGCTCACCTTGGGAGGGGGTCGACCGTAAAATTCTCACCTCCTCAGCTGAGATTCGAACCCACGATCTCCCGGCTTTGGACAAATGCTCTTATCCTAGACCACAGGAGCAGATGATTATCACGAAACTTAGTGTCTGGATAAGATATGGGTCAGGAAAAACCCCCGCTGAACTGGTTACAGAATGTTAGTAAGAATGCAGATACTGAATGTTGGTAAGGATTGTTTTTTCCATCTTCTTTCCAAAGTAGGTCGCCTTAATTTAGGCAAAGCAATGAAAAGGACTGTAATAGAGACAGGAATATATGAATAATGTAAAGAACGAAGAAATTCGAGACTTTAATAAAACAAGTGAATAATAGTTATTTTAAAAAAATATAACTTAAATATGCTCATCACAAAATTGTTTTCGGAAACATTTAATCCTGTAGGGCACTTCAGTACTTAATATTGTCATTGATTTTAACATTAATTCTCCAGAAGACTGCTTATTGTATAAGCCACTTTGCTAGTGATTGATACTAAGAGATGTTTATTTTTATGTGAGAGCGTATTTTTGTTTGCACGACTGTAGTCGCCCGCAAACTTGAAACAGCCGAGTCGTACTCTTGTGATTCCGATTCTAGGGAGTGTGTCAATGGACACATTCTCAAACCATGTCATATTGGCCACAATTATTATTGACATGAGCAAATAAAGTATTTATCCAGAATTCAATTGATAAGCTATCCGATTATAACAGTAATGTACACGACCTTTGGACCTACCATTTGACCTTTAACGCCAACGGGATGCCGGCAAACCTATCTTACATCAGGAAGTGCCAGACTAACTTACATCAGAAACAAGTCCTCAAATCGTTCAGGACGGTTCCTCTGTAGTCGTCCGACCAGGAAGCTGTCCAGGAACTCATCTGTTCACTAAAGGACCGACTGAAACAGTTACTGACGTCAGTAGCCGTCAGACTGACCTATACAGTGGAAGAATGAGGTCACGTCCAGCGGGGAACTGGCCAACACACAACTGCAGTTTACCTCTCATAACCACCGGGCGTTCCGGCTGATAGCGCCTGCTCTATGAATAAATACATTTTATGAGCGGTCGTCCATGTGATGGTTTCCAGGTCCTGCATGAAAGAGCACTGTCCTGTCAATACACTGCTTTTGATACATTCCCTTGTAGTCTACAGTATATTTTGAGTCGATTATTCTTTCTATTTTTAACAATATGAAAAAAAAATCGATATATATATCCAAGAACGGGTTTTTAATTTAAGGCTGTAAAGTTAATAAATGCATGAATAAAAACATATACATGGCATTATAATTATATGCATATTTCGAGAAATATAATATTTAAAAACTGAATTAATATATACAATATATGCTTTAAAACACTTATTCAAAATATTATTATAAAGTTATACATGTAAGAGTATAAGATGATATATATATATATACATACAAATATTTATAATTAAAATATTTTATAGGCTTAGGTTTAGTGAGCAATAATATTAAAAAATTAATATTGAACTACAAAACTACAGGTACAGAACTACAGGTACTATCTTATCCAAGAAAAAAGTATTAATTAAAAATAATTTTAAAAAATCTCATTTGAGAAGATCAACAAAATATTTCTCCTGTCTCTTTTGAATCTTATAAATATGAATATCTTGTTAACCGGTTCTTTCCCTTTGTCAGCACCGCGCAATGTAAGAAACCGGACCTCTCGCTTTCCAGTCACGTCTCAATACTCCTTAAATCTCTTTGAATTATATTTCATTTCGAGTAAAAGAAACTATAAAAAAGCCATGTCCAATTTTCTTCTCGAATGCAATTCAAAATTCAGGTTTACTCTTAACTCATAGGAAATGTCGAATGAGCCTTTATATGGGATTGCCTTGCATTACCTTTCATTTCATTTAATTGTAGTACCTGTAACCAACGCGGCACACGAACATAATATCTCCAATTCAACTGTTCAATGCGTTGTTACGGTTCTCTGTGTGAGTAAACAACGTCCAGGTACGTCTGTTTACCATAACAAAACTGCGTGACCAGATGTCCGATCTTGCTCATGGCCGACAATTCCCAACAAGGAGAAGATATATATGATAGAAGAAGCAACAGAAGCACCAATTGGAAATTTGATAAATCTTGATTTGTGTAGTTACCTGGTCCGGAAACCAGATTGCATCATATTTCTGTTTAGCGCCACTAATCGAGCCCAGTGCAAGTTTCATTCCACTTGTTTACAGGAGTAAGCCAACGGTCTCAGAATGTAATGTTTACATGTTCCATATGGTTTTAAGGAGCAGACACAATATTCCATGTATAATTTAGATATTTAGTGTATGAACAGGTCCCTTTAAGCATGTGTTTTATTAAATATATATATATATATATATATATATATATATATATATATATATATATATATATATATAGCGAGTTCCCCCTTACATCTATTGCAGGGACAACTGGTCCCACCGAGACATTCACTTTCATTATCCGCCCCCTAACCCATATATATATATGTGTAGCCGCACCATTAAATAATTAAATGAAGAAATTCCATCCATGACCGTCATGTTCTGAAAGGACGTCCAGAAACTCTAACAAGAAATCTGAGTCTAAAATTTAATTTTCTTGTACTGCGTGAATATCTTTATTTAATAAATTAATTAAAAGATTAAATGACTATATAAATTAAATAACAGAAACACTGGGCAAACGCTGGTGGGACGGACCATGGTGTAAAGCTCGCTTCATATGTTTTAGTCTTAAACTTTGACCTAGTTTTAGCCAGATGTAATACCTTTCACAGGATATCAGGCCTGTGAGACATGGTTTATGTTACATTTACGTACATAAACTCCTTGTTAGGTGTTATAAGTCGCTTTATGATTTATCTCAAACAATATGAACATTCTGGTCACGAGGGGGTCAAC
Organism: Sipunculus nudus; assembly: GCA_026874595.1. Lineage (NCBI taxonomy): Eukaryota > Metazoa > Annelida > Sipuncula > Golfingiida > Sipunculidae > Sipunculus > Sipunculus nudus. The sequence continues at coordinate 83,518,636 of CM049311.1, read as the reverse complement.
TATCTTTCATTCGATGCGACACCTTTGTGCCACCGTGACCTCATCAGATTTGCTGGCTTCTGGAGATGAAAACCTGCGAGGAATCCCTCAGTAGCTCTACTTCCCCCAAGGGACGACATCAGCGACCCCTGGGAGTAATTGTCCTCAACGATTAACGGCTTCCGCCAATCATAACAGTTATTGGGCACAGGAATGAAGTTAATAAAGTATCTACAGATAAGCGCCTTTTTGCACTGGCGCCTGACCAAAATCACATTTAGAATTAGAATGGCACTAAAAAGAGCGCATACCTCCGCACAATTGGTTCCCCATAAAGATGGTTTCTTCTCTGGCACTTGTCCAACCGAGTGTTGTGGCGAAAGCATAATCTCCTTCACGGAGGGAAATGAATCCTTTTCTTTATGTTTTCGCGCAGTAAAAGAAAATGCCAAATAAACTCTGGTTGGTGTCATATTCTCGGAGTCAAATTTTCGCGATTTTATGTTGTTCATTATTTCGCCAGAGTTCAAATATCGCGATCTAACCATTATATAATCGACAGAGAGTTTGTACATTATTGTATGAAACTTTTTAGATCTTATATGTCTTAAAACGAGGATCCAAGCAATGGTACTGCAAACGAGTTGAATGTATTTTTTAATTGCTGACAATATATAGATCTGATAATACTTACCCTTGATAAATGACCTGCATATAAAAGCAATCTTTTGCCTTTTGAATTTAAACACTTAACGCATAAATAAGGTACATGAGACAACAATAAAAGAAAAGTATAAATTAATGGTCATCTGTGTTGATGTGGCGTCTTATTCACAAGGATTCTATTTTTGCGATAATATCCCTTGAAATCAATGAATATCTCGAATTTAAAACCAGCGGCGTAGGTAAGACTGGTACCCTCTTCTACTAAAAACGAATCTCTTTTGATTCTATCAAAAAATTGGGCACTCTGAGCACTATACCTACGCCGTAGACTGGTAGCCCGCTCTATACTGGCCCTCAACAAAGTATAGAGACAGGCGTACAACGCCATCTTAGGTACTTCCGGCATACAAGTCCCGACTCCAGTCTGTATATTTATGAGATAAAATTAACATTCGTTTGCGCAGAGAAGTTGCCAAAGTTGGCTGTACATTTCATGTGACATTAATGATTGGATTAATAGAACTCAATTATAATCAATGCCATGGAAAAATGGAATATCAAACTTCAGTATATCGTATATTATATCTATACATCAATCATTCAATTTTTTTGTTCAGCAACTCATTCTTCAATATTTTAAACTAGAAATAACTAAAGAAAGTTATTTAACAAGAACTCTTCATGGATTATCAACCATGATCGCTTGAGCGTCCATGAAAAATGGTGTTAGCTTGCATGTTGGAGTTGGAACCAGTGTACCCGTAAGTCAGGAGTTGCAATTGTGAGTACCTAAGAAGGCGTTGTACGCCCGTCTTTCTATGCTTGGTTGAGGGCCATAATAGGGCGGGCTGCCAGTCCACGGCGTAGGTAAAAATGTAGTGAAGAGGACAATAAAGTTCGTTCAAGTGTGTTGGATGAAAAATGCTTCAAGGCAAATTACATAAACATGGGTGTTTTTGTGGTTAGGACCTTACGGAATAAATAATATATTGTAAGTATGCGCATATGGAATAGAAGGTGTTTCCTTAAAATGTATCAAATATTGATTTTTAAAGTTGGACAATTAAAAGAAGTGGTCCCGGCCGTCTCAGTGTGTCCAAACATTAGAGATTCGTTTCGAGTAGAAACGACCTCTAGCGGAAGGATAAGACATGATTATTCAATGACTTGAAGGAAGTGAATAATTCCCTCTCAGAATTCAGGTGTTATTCAGGATTATGGATCACATGCGGACTTTATCAAGTGTAAGTTATTTCCAATGTTAAAACGATGTTTGCGAACCTGATTGGATTATGCTTAGAAAAACTATATGTCGCTGTTCAAACTTAAATTTTAGAAATAATTATAATTTAAAGGAAAAGTTGTACAGGCTTTTAAAATAAATATAAAACAACCATTTCAGTTTAAAAAACTGCATCTTAGATTGGCATTAAAACCTGCTATCTTTGTAATAAGTCGTTCGAAAAAAGACAATAATGACTTTATAGAAAATGGGTATAAATATTGCAATTAGATGAACAAAAGAGAACGATCATTTGGAGGTTAGTCTTAAAAAAATCTTCCTTCAGCGTTCAGGAATGTTGTAGATAGATTTTTATTTATTTTGGTAAAGCACTATATGACAATTATATTTATTAAAGAAACAGGTGTGATTTAGGAATTGGTATATGTTTCACTCGTCACTTGTGAAATATTATAAGCTTTCAATAAATCGATAAGCCATTAAATGTCATATACTAACTATATATCCAAGAAGTCAGTGCTGTACCCTTATGTAACTAACTGGCCATTGTGACTAACTGGTCATTTTTACTGATGATCTCTGTGTCTAACTAGATCATGTTAATATCCGGTTGCATGATAGCTAAACTGCTAATTGATTTTGATCTGGTTGAGCATGTACAAAGCCTCCCGCGTCCAAGTGCCATTCTATTGTCACATTCATAAAGATTCGTTCTGATTCAGAAACCTATAACTGCAGGTATTTTCATGCGAAAACCTCTGCACGCAACGGCAAGCCTATATTAATGGTTCTCGGCTAATTCATGTGGACATGGGTCAGTGTTTGAAAGGCGTGGCTTTGTGTGGCTGCTGGTCCCAGGAATTCACAGCAGCCATAAGCACGCACTGACTTTTCAATGTTTCTTCTTTGGCTACAACATCGCCTGAGTAAATTGATTGCTAGAAGGGATCATACGGCGAGCGAAGGTTGGAATGTTAATGAAAGGACACAGTACGAATGCTGGTTTTGCCAATTAGAACACCAGGACTGTTAGGTCAGGATTTTACAAAGCTCAGCAAACAGTGAATACTTGTCTCGAAATGGAGACTTCTGTTGACGAAATTCGATTTTCTCCCAACAAGATCAGGCCAATTTGAATGCAGCTCAGAATCCGATCGAAAAATAAATATGAGCCATATGTGAATTACTTATCAAGCTGATTTCCAAATTTAACATTGGCCCTCCCAGCGGGGCCTCTTTACAACGAACAAAATACGATGCAAAGTGTCGCTGAAGCTACGGTTGTTTTGGAGACTGTGAAGCTTGTCAGTAAAAGTTACCACTTTATCAGCGCCTACTCAATCTTCCTTTTGAAATGCCAATACCAGGGCTCGAAATTGTCAAACGACATCAACCGGGCAGTAGAAATAAAAAGGGAAAAGTAGACCCTGTTTTTGAAAACCTGTTTTGAGTAATATGTTTGAAATTGTTATGTATTTCACGGCTTTATACGCAATTTTATATTTTGTTGTGTCTAAATTCAGGGAGGGTCGCTTGCATGATAATCATCTAGACCTTGCCAGCAAATAAAATAGGTTTGCGCCAATCCTCCGAAAACGAAATCTGGATCGGGGCTAACTAAAGTTTGCCGCAACCTCTTTTAAAACCGCGGCTATATATATACGGCGGTCTGGCACTAATTTCGAGCCTTCTATATAGGATAATGTGTCATATGTGTCACAAAAGTAGCTTGCCTGGGTCTTAAATTTCCCCAATTCACTGGGTTTCTCCGGGTTAATGATGTGAGAATGTTACTGTCCTTCATCAGAGCATTTTTTTTTTGCTCAGTTGACTGAAAGTCATATAAGCTATAGCGATCACTATTTGTCCGTCTGTCCAGCGTGCCGTCGTGCCGGCCGGCCTTCCATCCGATAACAAGGCACAAATCGTAACCGTTAGATCTAAAAAATAATTATTGTACATGATTACTGAAACCTGAAATTAGGTTTTTATTACCAATATCCTCTGATCATTGGGCTCGAAAAAATTCCCAGAATATTTAAAAATTTAATACGAAGGCTCCAATTTTGCCATGATTCTAAGCATGCATACATAAATCATGAAGTGTTTCATCATTTCTTGCAGACAGGTGGCGCCACCTGTTTTGTCGAATTTTAACGCATTTTTTCTCTTTTTTTTGGACACCTTCAAATGAAGCGGTCATCTGTAAACAGGGCAAAAATCGTCACTATTGGACCTGGGATCTTCTAACTTGACATCCAGGAAAGTCCATGATAAATCTTTTTGGAAACCTACAATAAGGTTTTTGTTATCCATATCCTCCGAGCTATGGGGCTCGTAATTACCCTACCCCCCGAATAATTAAAAATATGATTCAAAAGCTCAAGTATCCGAGTAACTAATGCATTGGTCGCCAGGATTCTTTGCATGGATATGTATCATGGATTGTTTCGATAGTAGACTGGTGGCGCCACCTTATTTTTTCGAGTTTTTACACATATTTTCTCTATTTTTGCGACCTTAAAATGAAATCGGTTGTTTGTTAACAGGGCACAAATCGTAACCTTTGGGCCTAGAATCCTCTTACTTTCAGTGAGTCGCCTTGAATCTCCACATATCTGACTTTGAGGGATGTACATAAAAATCTCCTCGGAAACTCGAATACTATCACTGTAACCCATTTTCTGCAAGCTGTGTGAAAGAACATAATTTTAACACTCTGTTAGTCAGATGGGCACAAATGGTAGCAGCTGGATGTCGAATAAGGTCTCTGTAACCTATTTCTCAAGTCAATTTGCAATGGTGATAATGCATGATTTTGAGCACTCTGGAAGTCATTTTATCCATTGTGCAAGGCTCCTTGAATACAGCTGAGCGTCATGGCCAATGGGCCACTTGTTTACTTCCTCCATCCACCTCTGTTTTTTTTTTTTATAATTTTACCACAACTACTTTAAATCAATATTTTACTTTGAATTCTAAATGCGACACGTTTGGCTTGAAACACTTGAATTTAAAGCAATAAATAAAAAAACCGTTAACCTTTGACAAGTTGTTAAATAATTAACGTTGATAATTACACTGTTGACGTAATGATAGGAAAACCCATCTATTTTACTCGTCACTAGGGATAATTGAAATACAATTAATAAACGTAATAATTTTACTCTGTGTGTTTAAGACAATACCTCTTGCAGTTAATGCTGGGGTACTCTGGTCTTACCAATAAGTCATGGAGGAACAATAACACCCGGTTAAAACTCATCATTATGTAAATATTATTACGCATTACATTACAAAAAAGGTTAACGATAATACGATAAAGGTGTGAAATAAAAAGTAAATAACATGGTTGCCCATTGGCACGCACAACCGTGAACATATAGAAATCAAGGTCACTCAGATTTTAATTATTTTTATGACTTGAAAATTTCCCCTACTTTCGGATAATTGCACGGAAATTTATTTAAGCAACAAAAGTATTTGGCTTTAAAAATTATATGAAGACTGGATTAAAAGTGGAAATATATTTTCATTTAATTTTTGATATTTCATAAGATAAAATGAAATGTTTTAGAAATTTTCTGTTTGACAAATAAACATATTTGATTTATCATAAGAAAAAAATGAAAATGTTTTAGACATTTTACTGTTTGGCAAATGAGCGATGCGCTATATATTTAAACAAGAGAGGTGGTGGATCTGTAAAAGACCGGGACTTGACGAGGGCATAAAGGACACAGTTGTACCTAGTCCTTAATAAGTTATCGTCCGTCGCTCGAAGCGCATTAACACGCTAAAGGTACTCTGGCGAGGCGCAGAGCATCTGTCAGCCCTAATGACGACCCTCCCATCGGACCTCCTCATCTGACTTGGTGTCAAAACGAAATGGGTCTCATATAGCAGAATAGACGAGCTCTCGTGTTCTGTCAGCCCACTGGATTAAATCAACAAAGGTGACCGGATACCGACGGCAGCTGAAAAATGACCGCCTTTTTCATGAGGTTTTACAATTTGTTATGTTATTCTCGCGCCTAAAGCTGATGAAGGGAGACATTTGCTCTGCTAAAGGGGCCAGAAAAGCAAATTTTTGAGGTATTTGTTTCCGTCCAGCGATCCGCCATCTACTCTGCCTGGTCCTAACCTGATTTGTGCTTCCCGTAATAAGCAAGGCGGCCACAGATTTGCTAGTTAGAAGCTTACAAATTGACTGACAATGAAGCATATCGCCACATTGCCTGTTACACGCCGTATATTTCGCACGTTTATATGGAATCCTATTAGTGCCGAGCTGGAAACACTATGAAACCGCCGTATGCAAAAATGAAAAGTAAAACGTCTGCTTTGGTCAAAATATGATGTATACCTTACCGAAGTTATTTTCATTTATTCAAACTATTTTGCTTTTAAAGACCTTTAAACTGTAAATAGACTGAAGGTACCCTGTGTAAATAAAGGAATACCGATAAACAGACTAAAGTACCTTGATGAAAAGTGTTCTAAGAATAATTAATTCCAAACTCGAGACATTTCCTGATGTCAATTTTTTAATAGAAGGATTTGATTAAGGACTTAACATTTTCAAATGTCACCAGAGGACAGTGACTAAGTTGCATATGTATGTAAGTAGTATAACCGGTTTATTGTTTTTATAATTTATTGTACATTGATACGGAGTATCATGTTTAAATGTTAGCGTGAGAACTTAGGTTAGAGAACACAGGTGCCTCATTTGACGTTAATTTCGGTAGAGTTTAATTCCGTTGGACCGATTCATGTCTAGGCAGTTCCTATAGCAATATTGTTTGTTTTAGACATATCTAGATTCTAGGATATTTCATGATTGCGTGAGTTATGTTGTGAATAGTCACACACACATGCATAAACTGGGATGAAAGCACAACCTCCTCATGGAGGCAATTTATATATGTATCGATGAACGTCACAGAATTCTCATTCATTAAAAATAACCCGTGAGATGATCCTATAAGACTTTATGTATATCCTATAATGTAAGAAAAAATGTACTTTGACATTATAACATAAATCTGTAAAGGAACTGGACGATGTCTTAGTAATATAAAAGTCATAACAAATATGACAAGTACTTAAAACATTTCCGGACCATGGGAGTGGACATATTCCCTCGACTATAAGCCTCGCTTTGACCACGTATCGGAGCCTATTCTATAATAAAATACTGCGCACGCGTATGTACACCCTGAAAAAGGCCGATATAACCTGACGCAGTAATGAGGTGAAAACAGATGAAGACTTAAATGATGTCATATAAAGAGCAGGCCTAAAATAACTACACTGGCTTTGGTAAATGAAATTGTTTATTGAATTATCTGGGAGTTCTTAGTGGTTGTGTCAGTATTAAATATCACATAACCCAAGCCATTTTTTAGTTATATTAAAAATAATTTAAAATAATATTTGTCACGATCTCTCTACGATGTGCTTCAGTGTATATTTTGTTAATATCTCTCTGCGATGTGCCTCGGTGTCAGTTTTGTCAATACCTCTCTGCGGTGTGCATCGGTGTATATTTTTTCAAGATCTCTATACGATGTGCCTCGGTGTCTTTTTTGTCAAGATCTCTCTGTGATGTGCATCGGTGTATATTTTGTCAAGATATCTCTACGATGTGCACCGGTGTCTATTTTTTTCAAGACCTCTATGCGATGTGCATCGGTGTATATTTTGTCAAAATATGTCTACGATGTGGCTCGGTGTCTATTTTGTCAAGATCTCTCTGCGATGTGCATCGGTGTATATTTGTCAAGACATCTCTACGATGTGCGTGGTGTATATTTTGTCAAGACCTCTATGCGATGTGCATCGGTGTATATTTTGTCAAGATCTCTCTACGATGTGCCTCGTTGTCTTTTTTGTCAAGATCTCTCTGCGATGTGCCTCGGTGTCTATTTTGTCATGATCTCTCTGCGATTTGCATCGGTGTATATTTTGTGAAGATGTCTCTGCGATGTGCATCGGTGTCTATTTTGTCAAGATCTCTCTGCGATGTGCATCGGTGTCTATTTTGTCAAGATATCTCTACGATGTGCCTCGGTGTCTATTTTGTCAAGATGTCTCTGCGATGTGCATCGGTGTCTGTTTTGTCAAGATATCTCTTCGATGTGCGTGGTGTCTATTTTGTCAAGACCTCTCTGCGATGTGCATCGGTGTATATTTTGTCAAGATGTCTATACGATGTGCCTCGGTGTCTATTTTGTCAAGATCATTCTTCGATGTGCATCGGTGTATATTTAGTCAAGATCTCTCTACGATGTGCATCGGTGTATATTTTATCAAGATCTCTCTGCGATGTGCCTCGGTGTATATTTTGTCAAGACCTCTCTACGATGTGCCTCGTTGTCTATTTTGTCAAGATCTCTCTGCGATGTGCCTCGGTGTCTATTTTGTCAAGATCTCTCTGCGATTTGCATCGGTGTATATTTTGTGAAGATGTCTCTGCGATGTGCATCGGTGTCTATTTTGTCAAGATCTCTCTGCGATGTGCATCGGTGTCTATTTTGTCAAGATATCTCTACGATGTGCCTCGGTGTCTATTTCGTCAAGATGCCTCTGCGATGTGCATCGGTGTCTATTTTGTCAAGATATCTCTTCGATGTGCGTGGTGTCTATTTTGTCAAGACCTCTCTGCGATGTGCATCGGTGTATATTTTGTCAAGATGTTAATACGATGTGCCTCGGTGTCTATTTTGTCAAGATCATTCTTCGATGTGCATCGGTGTATATTTGATCAAGATCTCTCTACGATGTGCTTCGGTGTCTATTTTGTCAAGATCACTATGCGATGTGCCTCGTTGTCTATTTTGTCAAGATTTCTCTGCGATGTGCATCGGTGTATATTTTGTCAAGATATCTCTACGATGTGCCTCGGTGTCTATTTTGTCAAGATCTCTCTGCGATGTGCCTCGGTGTTTATTTTGTTAAGATCTCTCTACGATGTGCCTAAGTGTCTTTTTTGTCAAGACCTCTCTACGATGTGCCTCGGTGTCTATTTTGTCATGACCTCTCTGCGATGTGCCTCGGTGTCGATTTTGTCAAGATCTCTATGCGATGTGCCTCGGTGTCTTTTTTCTCAAGATCTCTCTGCGAAGAGCCTCGGTGTCTATTTTGTCAAGATCTCTATGCGATGTGCCTCGGTGTCGATTTTGTTAAGATCTCTATGCGATGTGCCTCGGTGTCGATTTTGTCAAGATCTCTCTGCGATGTGCCTCGGTGTATATTTTCTCAAGACCTCTATGCGATATGCCTCGGTGTCTATTTTGTCAAGATATCTCTACGATGTGCCTCGGTGTCTATTTTGTTAAGATCTTTCTACGATGTGCCTCGTTGTATATTTCATTCAGATACACATACTTTTTTTCGCCATCTCGTGGCCAAACCCAGCAAACTGTTTGATTATAAACAGCGCCAGGTGAAGGTCAGATTATTTTCTGTTGCATTTACATGTTTACCCATGTTTAAAGATAATTTCATTCTACGTCAAGAAAAGAAGTCTGTACTTACTGTCTGATTAACTGTTTTGCTTAAAGTCTTACGGTGTTAATTACTTCGAAGTAACTATCTTATTATCATACAAGCAGATTCATTCGCCTCAAGGTATTTTTTATCTAATTATAATTCCCAAACTGCTTTGCTCTATTGGAATTATATCCTAATTAGGGATCTTAACACTTGAAAATTTTCAGCTTTCCAACGGAAAGGAATTAATAAAGGTATGCCTTTCAGCAGAAAAAAATGCAAGAAAGTATAAGAAAGTATAAACCATTTTCTAAGGATTTGCTGGAAGACCACCTGTAAAATATTTCGTTTTTGTGTAAATCTGTTACTTTTTATCAACTACTAAAGTGGAAAACATCCAGGTATTAACCTTTCCAAAGGATTGGTACAAACTGAAAAATGTCTTAAAGGCGTTATAACGACCCCTGCTAATAATGCAAAGCAAGTTAGAATGATCAACGTAAAATATACATACATTTTAAACTGGCGTTAGTATGACAATGCAATAAACTGTTTTATTTTTCAGTGTAAAAACAACATGTACAGTTTCTTAGTTGTTTAAGTTTAACCAAATTGTATGTTTAATATCCGCAGTTTCAATTAAATTGATTTCGATTTACAAGAAAGCCATTGGTCGCGAATAACTGATAAGATTAATTTTGTATAAACTTTATAAATAAAACTGGGTAGCACAATTGGTCGTCTCTGACAAAAAAAAAGGATAAAACAATTTTTTGACAGATTTAAAAAATTCACATCACCCTCGCTGGTAGTGATTTAATAAAGCAATTAGCTAATTATTTAAGCTCATCAAACTTAATACCGGAGCTTAATACTTACATGTTGTTTAGATAATTTAACAGTTGTTTCCAGTGGCGTCATTTTTTCTTCCAGGGTTTTGGTTTAGTGCGGATGACTCGCAGACACAATGATATATACATATATATAGATATATATATATATATATATATATATATATATATATATATATATATATTGTTACGGAACCTAATATCAACAGATCACGTAGTCGCGACGAGCATAAATCTCAGTATGGAGACCAAAAAAAATCAGATTCTGTAACACCAGGCAGCGTGAAACGTCTAGTGGAATGAATATAGAAGTCAGTGGTTTTTTGCCAACAAATAATCATAATTTATTCTTAAAACCACCCGAATATTACAATACACTAAATCAATACAAGTTCACAGTATAACAACAGTACAACAGCAAATCAATACAATTACGCAATATAATAAATAAAGTGTACAGTACCTGGATACCACCACTGTCACAGCGACAATAAGTCCTTTAAAACGTACAACCCAAATGAACAGTTCACATAAATCTTCTTTAGAGAATAACAGTCCAGTTCAATCACAAAATCGATCCGTTATAATCCAAATGTGAAGTTCTGATAGTGATCCCAAAGGCAAACTGAAGACTAATTAAAATCCGTTACAAATTCGGAGAAGATCTATAACTGCTGCAATTATCGGAAAGGCCTACAAATTGACTCGCACTTTGCGTGTACGCTGGAATATTTCTCTTTCCTCTCTCTCTCTCGGCTCTAATCACAGCTCCGTATTTATAACTTTTTGTCAGAAAATTCTAGAAATGGTAAACTCCATAGAACATATTTCATTTGCAATATAAATATTAATCTCGGAGTAATGGGGGATGGGGGGGGGGGGGGTGGTTACATTGGCCTTTGCCAAAAAGGTGGAAGGATATATACCTCCATCCCCACTGTATTGACGCCCCTGGTTGTGTCAGTTTAGTGGAAATTTCAGTATATAGATGGGTGTCCGTTAATCTAGGTCTGATGTAAAATGTCTGTCTGTTATAAGGTTAGATTGTTTGTCTCTTCCACACAAAAGAGGCACAATGACATTGACCCGTCTTGTGAAAGAGCTGAAATTTGATAAATGTTGTTGTCCAAGAAAAAAATAAGAAACATAAAAAAATAATTCGCAAGATAAAAAATATAAATCTCTCGGATAAATATGAAAAATAAGGGGAAAATATGCACCACGACATTTGTACATTTTAGGCAACGATAACGCGGAACTTATATAGTGGTGACATCGAATAGGTTTGACGTCATTGTGATATAACATCTGTTTGAAACATCTTCCAAATAATTACATTACTGTCGAATTTGTGTGGCGAAATTTCAATTTATGTACATAACTGTCAAATAATTTCTTTGACAAAGTAATCAGTGCCAAAAGATATGAACAAAAGGAGTCCTCATTCCAGTTGTGATACATTACTTGCACACAAAGAGATTGATGATAACAGTAAGATTGTAGGTTTTAATACTCCCTGGCTCTATTGTTTTATGTTTTTCTTTGTCATCGAACTGAACCACATGCTTCATTTGATTTTTTATAGTCACTGAAAACTCAAGTTGTCGGATGTGTGTGTGTTGAATGATAAATTCCACAGGCAAGGTCTATTAAATAAATATCCGTGGAACTTCATCAAAAATCGGTCTTCGGAATCACCGCACATATTTTAACGGATCAATATCCTGCTCTTTCCTATCTTAATTCAAAAATATAAGTACGTGTCTTAAAAATTTAAAATTCCATTGATATTGGGATGATTTAAAATTGGTCAAAGTCCTGTTGTTCAAAATCATCATATGAAGCATTCTTTACATTAAGTTACCCTTCCTGTAAACTGGAAACAGAATACGGGTCAAGTACTAACATGTTCAACAGATTTATGTATTCAGTCATCCTCTTATATGTATGCTTTAATGTTAGCAGCGACCTGGACTATCTTCAGCGGGATTGAAGTTTGTGACTGTTCTAATATATTAAATTACATTGAACTGTCACACACTTAAACGGTAGGTGTTTTTCCCTGCTTTTTTTCGGTTTAATCCTCAGGATTGCCCTGCAGTTTTCTTATTGAGATACTTTTTAAAGTTTTAAATGGAGAATGAAGCCTCTTATTCACTCTGTTTTGACGGTAAAATACATTACAATCTGTGTGTGTATTGTTTATCAGCTTATTTCAAAATAATAGTGTATAAAGGCAATCTTACAGAACTAATATAGATTCATTGCCTCGATCAAATCATGTTTGGAATAACATTAAACTCTACATGTGAATCTAAATTTGATTAAGCCCTCGATTCTCAGCTGCCAATATATAGCATAAGTATCCTATTATTGATGGGCGAATGCCCTGTTTATGTAGAAACACATTGACACAAGAAATCCTCCATTTACGTGTCGTACATACTTATTTGCCTGACACCCAGATTGTCTGTATTGTTACAAATGGCGTATTGGGATTAATCTCATACATAACCATGTTAGACCTAATTCACGTAGCTTGTAATCAACTATGTCGTAAATTAATCATTTCTGTGACAGTGTTCCCACTAAATAACCTCTGCCTTGACCCTATGATGGGTTGATTCAGCGACGGTAATTTAATTGATGCAGCGTCCCCTTGCGGCACCGTGTGTAATCAGCTGGAATGAGCACTGGGGACAATTGGACTCTGGTGGAATAATGGGATTATTATGTGAATGTTAATAATAAGAAATATGCAACTTTACCGTAATCTTCCCAAAGAGTATTATAACATATTACGTTATGTAGCACATTGCTACTATAACTTCTAATTCTACTTCAATAATTATATCACGAGGTCTTTTACTACAATTATGACTATTTACACTACGGTGATAACATAATCTAATGCTCTCACTACTACTGCTACTACAGTGTTTCATAAACAATAATATTTAGTAATACAAACGTGGTTAATCCCTTGTTGTGGATAGTAATGACAAACATTATTTTGTTTTTATTATAATTATTATTATTATTATTATGTTGGTGATATAAAAAGACGGATTATAATGAAAATTATGTTTATTGATTGAGCGTCAGACCCACTAATACTCTGCGCATATAAAAATGTGCATAGTCGAGCATTGGGCGGTTGACCTTTTCTGCGATAAGTAACAATTAATTAAGCCACATTGTCAAATGTCTGGTCTGTATATTGTTCTTCCTGTCAGACATACAAGGATTTGCAAAGAGCCATCCTGCTGAGCGGGCCATAAACCTCTTAGTCCCATTTATACAAAATCATCTTTGTTTTAATCATTTTAATACAAAGGTATGCTCAAATGAAGTAAACTTGAGGAATTCCTTTATGGACTAAGATAACAGCCTGCGATTGAAAACTGGGCACTGAAATAGCGCTAAGTGCACGACTGGTTGTTCACATTGTCGGTTATACCAATATTAATCATTTCACAGACCCGGTAGGCAAGTAAACTTAATGTACGTTAAGACCCACTCGGATACACGCTGAGTGACCTCTGGTCAGCCGTTAAGTGACCAGGACTGCTGCAGGGCAAGCCCCCTCAGATCAGCTCCTGGGTTTAGCAGACGACACTCGGGAGCAGCCCGCCATTCTCATCGATATTGTCACGGATCAAGCGGGACGATCAAACACACTATTCACCTAACTTGTTTGACATCCTAGACCCCGGGTGTTTTTACAAATAGACAAATTAGGACGCACACGGCGGGAGTGTATACACGTTCAACCATCATTGAGTCAGTATTTGTTATGCCTTGTGGAAATCGTTCCATTTAGATCCACTCTACACACACGCATTTTTGCATGACCGCCTCTGTCTATACTGTTGTCCCTGACATATGGATTGACTAAGCGTTTAATTTGACTTGCAGTTCTCGTTACGGAACCCACCATTCTGTTGTTGGACCTAACCTGTTGCCGGCGATCACAAACCGTTGTATATCCACGAACACACTGAACAGGGGTAAAAGGTAGGTATATTATACTATAATTTTTTTAAAAATTTACATAATTATATGATTATATGCGTATTTATGTAATCTATACACATGTATGATATTATGTTTAATATATATATATATATATATATATATATATATACATATTTATACATATCAGCCATCTGTGTGACGAGAGACTCACTATTACTTTAAGTAATATTGATACTAATAATATAAACATGTCATGAGAAGTACAAGCTAAAATAAACGGAGGCGTTATACTTTCAAGTATGGCCTTATACAAGGTAAATAATACCAGAATTACAAATTCACTCAGCTAAAATGCTTGCAGTATATCAGGTGTTACTGTTACTTGTACTTACTGTTTCTTGTATTTACAAGTATATTTACCCTTGACTTTATAAACAAAAAGCAACACTTTATACCTGATTTCACAAGTTTAGAATAGTTTAGTGTTATATATAGGGGTTATTTCAATTTGGAATTAGAAACGAGCGTGCCTCACCTGTCAAGCAGAAACAGACAATGTTCAACTTTCAGTATGATGAGAGACTGAGGCTTGAAAAGATGTGAGGCCTTACCGCAACATTGTTTCTTGATATGAAATTAGCAATATAGAAACAATAGAAAACCGCTTCTCCATGTTTATGACTAAAGACAAAAAAGTGTGGGACGGGAGACGAAATCTAGCAACCAAGACACCTGTAAGACAACTTCAGTAATTGGCAAGTGACTTTAGTGAATATTTCTATAACAATTTTCTCATAGGCGTTAGTTTTTAAATTATGAATTGCAACAATTTAAGTTTATCTAAATTTTATTTCACAAACATTTATTTCCTCTTTTTTGTTTTTGTCCCGTGCTCGGGATAATCATACAGACGGCGGTGACACTCATGTTATTTCGCAGTGTTCATGTATATGATGGAGTAGGCTGTCGTTAACAGTGGCCAACTGATATTATACAAACCGATTAGTGAGCTGGTGGTTGGAATGGTGGCAGGCCCCAATAGAAGACAGCTGCACAAAGTGCTCATATGAACACGGATCGATTGAATGACCGGCCTGCCATCATTTCTACGTCATCAAGCCCACGTGACGTATTATTTGGGCTTCTTTGTCAAACGGTGCAATAATGAACCTTGTTTTGCAGTCTAAAGTAGTGCGCCGGTTAGCAGCGCGGGCCATCTGCATTGAGCGGGCTTCATAAAGCGGCGTGCATGCATGGGGTCATCTAGAGAACCACCGAGAACCAATCAATATCACATCACGTTCAATTAATTCTATTTAACATGACTCACAAACCATTTTTATTTATTAAATTATATTAAATGCACCTCTAATATAATTAAAGAAAGTTGCATAAAGTATTTTACTTTTTACAAAATTGATTGACATTAAAAAGCCATTGTACATCTGAAGTTACTTTCATAATCTGTATTGGGACGTTTCGTAATTACCTTATTCGAGTTCAGGACCGCATGCGCGTAGGATGCCCGAGACGTACAAGGCATCAGTCAATAAATAATCACATTTAACCCCTGGAGCTCGACATTTAGACTCTCTTTATATATTGAACAAAATACATTCATATACATGATTTACCATTGTAAAAGACTTCATGAGATTTACCAGCAGCTGAGCGTAATTAACTACACAATAAACCTAAATAATACTTCTATACTTCGCTTGTAATTACGAAACAATGGTCAATGCTTCCATTCTTCTCCATAATGAGAATGTACAAATTTATTTTTATACCAGAGGATGATCGAATATCATGGAATCTTCATAACTTTAAAAAATATTCTGGTGGAAATAGCGGCTTGATTTTCTGTGCTGACCCATTTAATTCTTGACCAAAAGCATGTACATCTGCAGAGGTAAATTTCGGTTCAGGAATATGTGACTGGACGGTAGCGTTCGCTTCCTGTCATTTTATTTCACCTGTGCCCGGTGCCTACCAAGCCGCACACGTTTGTGAGTGATACACGGCTGTGAAGATACGGCCGTGGGGCACAGCCTCCCAAATCAGCCTGCTGAATCCTCACCCTTGTTGCAAAAAGTCTCACAGCTCCATGTCTGATATCTGAACCCACGACCTCCCGGCTATGAGTCCTGTGCATGCTCTACTCCTGCATACACCTTTTAAGCTCATGGAAATATTCTGGAGGGATTGAGTGATCAACCATTTAGTTTTTTTTAGTTACACATCTGTGGATTATAGCACACACAAGACTTAATTTAATAAGTCTGCAAGTGGAGGTATATTTGTGTTCTCTTTTTTCGAAGCTTTTAAATAAAACCGTTATAAACATTTATTACGTTATTTATATAACAAAGACTGCTGTAAGGAAGGATCATAGAATCAAGTTAATACACATTGGTTAAACCGGCATGAGCAACAACACGCTATAGTTACAACTAGCTGCGAAATCACGTAGGCAGTTTAGAAGTCTTAAAGGGGCCTATTCCGATACCTGACGTTCATTAATTAAACATAATCCCTTGAGCCTTTTACAGAATAGGCAGGAAACACCGATCCCAACACTGAGGCTGTTTGTTTTGTTTATTTTCCACTTGTTTATAACATGTGGGTTCCCGCAAAAATAATCCAAACACATTCAACAAGGACATCTGGTGGCAAGTCAGATGAACCAGAGTTTTGTAAATGTGTGTATTGTAAGTAGTCACCTTTAGACTTTCGCACATATGCAGCCAACCACCAACTTAGGTTCTATGTTATTTTCATTTGTCAACACTGCTTTGTTTACTAACAGCTTGTTGATACATCCACCACCGAGACTGACTGCATGAGAAGTTTCCCTTACACCTAAGAGTAAGCTAGAGTTCATAAAAAACACCTAGAGTTACCCCGAAATCACATAATTTCTATAGCACAAGAAGGTGAATAGATAGCTTGAAGACCAAAAGAGGTTGGTTTTCTCTGTTTTTTTCCACTGCGCGCTTCAATTATGATCAATGCAAAAAAATTAAATATCGATAATATTTCCTTTTGGTATGTTGTACCTTTTTTCTGTTTCGCTGAAAAATCATATGATTATGGTGTTGTCTCCTGATCATAAGGCATTTTCATCGAAAACCTATAATAAAAAGGTAGAAATAACTTATTTGCGAAAAATGGTCCCCTGAAATATATTGAATTGGCCTGTTCAATTCAGTGTATACGACTGAAAGCCAATTCTTATACAGTAACAGGAATATATATATAAAACTTTTTTTTTATTGAAGGTTTTATTTTTATAAGTAAAAAAAACAAAATCCATCACTGAGCTTATTATTCCTATGAAACAAACATCTGTCGCCTTGTCACAATGTCAATACGTGACGTCACCCAAGTTTGGACATTTGACCTTAGTTGCGTCTAATAGTGCTTCAACAACTATAAACTGTGTCCCGCCACTTACATTTCTAAAGTTTCTATTCTTTACGGTAACGGCATCCCCGGGTCACGTGGGGACTGTCATAATCAATGTACTTATGTCTCCGGAGGAAGCATCCATTGATTCTGCGTGGCCTTTGACCTGAAACAAACTCAACAGAATTGTCTTCTTTTTATACGCCTGTTTTCAGCGTGTCGCAAAATCAATATGTACAAAGACATTTGAAAAGTTCGTGAAGGTAAACCGGGATGTGGGAGACCAAATTATAGCCCTTACCCTACAGTAACTACTATTGATGTCAATGTTCTTTCTTGCCTCTAGGGACTACGTGTCTAGCTGCTGGCGGGATAAAGGGTATATAAAATCAGGCGGAACGCCTTACGTTAAGGGTTTGATGCCAGTCGGCATCCAGGGTCCAAGTTCTTATGTTGAAACATGTATGATTCTAACATGAATACTTTATCAAGTACAAGAGAGATAAATATTGTCCTTAAAACCTCGACCACTTGCTGGATAGTGCCATGTGCACCAAAGTGTTGTGATACAAGCGTATCTTGGCATCGATCAGAAGGAGTGACTGCTGCCGGTATGCCAGCACACATGTAAGGGGAGCGCTGTCTGTCAATACAGGAAGAAATGCGATCATCGGCAGTCGTCCATCAAAGTGCCACTCCCGTCATGTAAGGAGAATCCCAAAGTCCATCGTGGGTTGCTTCAAAGTAGAGGCAACGGCATGGTGTCGTTGGGAAGGGTAAAACCTGTCA
Source organism: Sipunculus nudus (assembly GCA_026874595.1). NCBI lineage: Eukaryota > Metazoa > Annelida > Sipuncula > Golfingiida > Sipunculidae > Sipunculus > Sipunculus nudus. Next base: position 83,500,225 of record CM049311.1, on the reverse strand, counting down.
CTCAATTCAGTGACAGAATTTCTTCTTGGCACCGTCTTTCTACAGAGCCCTGTTTCACTCAAGAGCTTCACACATGACTGCTAAAGTGGGCTATGTCTTCATTGTCTCTCCGGCGCAGCTTTAGGGAAAGTAACTTTCTGTGACCAGGCTCGTGAAGCACCTTTTACACCTCTACGGGCGAATGGAAAATACTTGCATCATCCTTTGTGGTACATCTTATTTTGATGCTTTAATTGATGCTGTTACAGTCTGCTTTGTTGGTTTTGGTCACGGAAGACACAGCTCTCAGCTGTGTGCTGGCGGGACTTGCACGGTTAAGCTGCTAAGGCTGAAATTGTCCGCCTCACCCAGGCAATGTCTCAAGAATTGATTCCGAACGTGTTCATACAGTGATATGTGTACTGTCCAGACTGACACCCAAAGCGCTCGTCTCGTCGATCAAGTGAGTACTTGTCTTTCCTCTTTTTGGATATATTTGGGTAACCGATTTTACTGTACGTTATCATAACCACTTCCATCCCGCTACAAGGCAGCTACGGGGCAGGTAAACATGTTTTCATGTTTTCATTTTCGGTTGTCTGTGTGATCATCTGCATTGTTTGTTGATCATTAGAATAATAACATATCTTTGGCAATACAGCTCCTTAGTGGCAGGAAGTATTAACCCAGATGCCTGACTTGAGTTATATACCTGTTTATGCGCTATAATAGATCTAATCATAATATTGGTCGTGTCCCACATGAGCGGTGATAGAAATATCCTTCTGCATTTTACACACGACCAGAATACATTTCGTCTGTACAGAACCCATGAAAACTTGCGTATACATTTAACAGAAGCACATCGGGATGGGGGAGGGGGGTTCCAGGGGGTCCGGACCCCCCCCCCCCTTTTCATCAGAAGCAACCTTTTATAAGGGATTCATACAAAATTTTGCGGCCTTGACCTCCCCTCTTTCCAGAACTGGTGACCCTTTTTTTAGGATTTTCACTAGTCCTCCTGGGTTGGACCTCCACTTTTCCTCAAATCTGGATCCGCCCCTGTGTAGACCATCACAACATTGAGCCAGGAACCATCCCAGAGTTGAAAAATGCATGTGGCCATGTTTATTGACCCACTTGTTTGTCTTTGATAAACTAAACATGACGGGAAGAAGTGGCTTTATCGTCCCTCTGAAACTGTTTGCTCTGATTTCTTGCCTGTATGCCAGAAGACAACTTCCTTATTTTCGTTAGGTTCCCCCTATTATGGTCCCTCTTTAGATTAAGCCCTCGCCACACTGTCTTACAGGAAACTATGGAGTCTTTACAACAGACCATCTCAAACAATGGATGAATGATTCTTGTAATGTCTGTTTAATGTTCGCTGATACAATCGAAAGCTATAAAAGTTTCTAGCCAATTGATACAGAATATATCTTGTTCATCATGTATCTGTATCACAGGCAATGTGCGATGTAGGTTAGATAAAAGATGGTGGAACCTGTCTTAAATAGGGTTCTCAGCTCCCCGTAAACTCAGATGACCAAGGCTTTGTGTGTGTTATAATGAGGAATATTACTGTACACTTTCATATACATGCAGGTACCACTCTTTTCCTCTTGTTGCAGTCTTAAAATGGTACATGAGATTGATGTAGGCTAATTCTATTATATAAATATATATATATATATATATATATATATATATATATATATATATATATATATGCACTACTTGGCCAGCGGATATGCTGTACCCCCACCCAGCTTTTCGAAACATTATACATGTTATCCTCGTTCTTTGCGTGTACCTCACAGAGTACAGCAGGTCACGCTGGGTATTTAAATAATTCAAATCTCAAATGTACCACCAGTCCTAAAGGTCCATAATGAATCCATTTACATGTTGTTAATAACCTAAGGGAAATAAGGGGTCATCAGAAGATAATAAATACACAGGCGTGCAATAATGCCATTCCATTTTCTTGATGGAATCTTTGTGCTTCGTGCAGCTTCGTAAGTAACGCATCCATTAAAACGGGCCCATTAGCTTAGGACGCTCTCATAAATAATATAACATCCATATATATATATATATATATATATATATATATATATATATATATATATAATTTATATATTATATATTCATATATGTACTTAGATATGGATTTAGGTGTTGTATGAGTGCATGTCAGTATATTAATAGTTCAGTCTGTTCAAAATAATAATAATAATATTATTAATAATAAAAATATATATGTGTGATTAATACAATAGGTTATAGCCTTGCATGTTGCGTTTCGTAAGTACGCGTTTTCTTTTACATTCGGCCTTGAACTTTGTATTGGCGGTCGATCACTTAAGGTGTCCGGACATACACAGGTTTGAATCAAACACTGCATGGTCCTAGTTCATCAATATCGACAGGTACTTCTGCTTTGATAACCTCGCTGTCAGACCGAGGCTCCTAGCTTGGGAAAGCTTTACTCCGTGTACTTCGTCATCGGCGCTAGATGCATCATCAGGATTTACCGATACACCAGTGACTAATTAGCTAATAAGAATTTCATGAACCTTAATGCCTGCCTGAAACTGCCTTTTAAGCTGAAATTCTGGTAGCAGGAGGAACGGCCGCAATTGTTATCCGATTGCATCTTAGGTAAATCCCCTGAGGTGTTACAAGGGCTGCGAGGACTTGTGGGGGCTGGCGACCGCTGGTCCGTAGCAGCGCCAGCAGAGCTTGTTAGTCTGTCAGGCTATTATCAGATGACAGAAGCTAACCAGATCTCTACACAGCACGTCCGTGTCTGCATAAGTCAAAGGGACAGCAGCGTCTCTGTCCTGTGTTGAGGCCCCCTCCCTAGGCGTCTCAGGATCGTATCTGGTTCAAGAAGGCGAAGGCCCACCAAATCACTCACGATGTTGAAAGTAAAGGATAATATGGTTATAAATTACTTAATTAATAAAAAATTACTTTGTACTATTAATATCACTAACATTACTACTTCTACTTCTACTATTACTGCAACTACTCATACTAATATATATATATATATTTATAAATATATATATATATAACGTATATATATATATATATATATATATATATATATAGAGAGAGAGAGAGAGAGAGAGAGAAAGAGAGAGAGATAGAGAGACAGACAGAGAGAGACATCGAAATCCCTTTTATGTCCATCTTCCAGAATTGTTTTTCACGATTTCACATTATGAATGTCGTTGAATCAAAATAAGCTTATCATAATCCTTGACTTCACAAATGATCAAAATAAAGTAAGAATAAACAGCACGAAAATACAATTAAAAGGTCAGTGTTTAGTTCAGATGTAATCTAGGATCCATTCACCTGAAATATTTCAACGTGGTCACTATGATTCTAAATCTTGTGGGAGATTTGTTTGTAAGACTGAATTGGTCCCCGGTGTCATAAACTTGAGTTGTCGCTTCCATCGCTTACACACGTAGGGTGCCAAGATTTCTTAAATTAATAATGCCCAGTTACCACTAAATCCATTCAGCGGAGTTTTTACAGCTCCAACTCGGTTCTGATTTTATAGTCATAGCTTATTGGAATCTACGTTGGTGCTTAGCAACGTTTTCTTACGAAAATGTCTTTTTGTTGGTTCTAAACTTAATCAATGTCTAAATCATTAGTGCGAGTTAAACCGGCCGTGGTTTGTTTTATTCGGTCCTCCAGTACTAGAATACTTTTTATCGGATTTACAGATCATTTGACAAGTGTTTTATTGTATTTTATTGCGAATCTTCCGTCCTCGGAGATCATATTACGTATATTGCCATCTTGATTTGTTCTCTTATACTCATCAGCAGGTTTTCATTTATAAAATTATATTTCTACACATTACATGATGAAACGAGAGAGAAAAAGAGTTTGATGGAGACTTAGCACGTTCAAAATTCGGCATTTACGGCTCTGAATAATATAGTTTCTCATTTTATTTTAATAACAGAAAATGAAGATGGATTTAGCCAGATAAGACCACCTTTCATTTAAACAAAACCAATTAATTTGGTATTCTCCGATCATTCTACGTATAATATATCGATATATCACAAATTTGGTAAAACTACTTTGTAATATCGTTTAATCTCTCCAGAAACAAAATTTGTAACTGTAGATTTTAATTGGAGAATTTTTTTTCTCAGAATATTAGTGGTAACAACACTTGAATCTGCGTCTGTCAGGCTTTATTGTTTATGCAGGTGATCGGTATCCTTGACGGTAATGACCCCATGACTTCTCGTAACATCTCTTGAAACAAAAAACCTTTTCATAAGCAAGCAATTGGTAAAATTATATTACAACAAATTTAATTATAAATCTTATAATTTAGTAATAATGTAATTAAATCATAATTATCATCTAACTCATAGGGCAGAGTTTTAGTTTCCTTAAATAAATAACCGGGCAGTAGATTTATTCAAAGTTAACGTCCCATCTTGGTTAAAAAAAAAATTCCAAAAAGCAGTTTTCCTCAATGCCAAACATTGGCCTTTGATTGATTCTTACATGGGTGACATGAATTTCTGATCACTTGGTAATTCTGGCGCTAAAATATACATTGTAAGAAGGGATTCATATCACAAATTTGTTTTATATTCATTTAAATTTCCTGAATATTATCCAAGGGGCAGGAACTTGCTTAAGTGACCATTAATTGACTTTACTGCAAAGTCAGTTTTACTAGACTCGATGTTGAATAATGCAGTTTAGGCCACTGAACTTGGGTGATATCGAAAGCGGTAGTGTTGCTCTTATGCTGTAGACCAATTAGCAGTCGATAGTTCTCTCGAGGGCAAACGCTACAAATTGTAAAAACACTCAGGACAAAGGTTGTACTAGGGTTAATGTCTTCCGCAATACTGAAGTAAGTTAATGACATTGAGCCATTCTTTATGTCCACTAAGCCAAAGAACAATTAAATGAAGTCAGATTTAGAATGCTTTCGGATTTGAGTCACAGGAAATCTTTGCCAATTTAGATTATACACTGCAGCTAACACAATAAAAAATGTATGTAGATCCCTGTTATTTCACGAGGCTGCTGAACTGGTCTTCTACCTATCATATGTAAATTTACTATATTTCAGGCTAAGATTAATTGTGTAATGTAAGACATATAGTCATTAGAGTAGCTATATTACCATAATATTTCCCAGAATATATTGCACATTTCAATTTTAAAGCATCATTGGCGATTGGATAGTATGGGTTTGCCTTTACAACCAAAACACCCGAAACTTTTAATAATGAATAAGAAATAAGCTTAACGTACATCAAACGACCTTCTATGTTTTATTCATACAACAAGAAACCTAAATGGATATGGGCAGTTTTGCTCTTTTCCTAAAATAAAACCCACTTTTATACCGACGAGTAAATAAGTATATTTTAGCGATCACTCATATGAAGACTATTGGCATATATGGCCCTGTTATGAATTTGCATATATCCTGTTATGTATACTTTCATTCATTATATATTGATAATACTTGTTTATTTATTTTATATTAATTTTATCAATGCTAATGACAAAACAACGACTTTACTAAACGTTTACTATATTAAAGAAGCGCATTCACGTAGAGTATTCCTGAGAATACACTCCGGAACCTCCCAGCAGAGTGGAGTCACCTGAGCGGTAATAGGGGTATATTGAGCGATATTTCAGGCACCACGGCTTCTGTCAGGGCAACGGAGCCCTGCATGCCTACCTTTATATTAGACGGGCAGATTTTTAGGGATACAGTAGAGCACCCTGTTACAGGTGTCTCTTTTATTGTGCGCTGTTGACATTCTGTTTCGTGTTAGGCTCAAGCCCTGGGCGTCAATTGCTATGGCGTGCAGAGACACAGCGCTCGGTTTAATCCGCACTGGGTGAACCCTGGCGTGTAAGGACACAACGCTCGTGCTAACCGGAATTTTCTGGGCTGTTTGCGTTCTATGAGCGCGTGTCCTATTGTTCTTTGGGCGCGTGTGTATTATGTATTGTTGTGTTCTTTGGATTGTTCGTTAAATAGAAGTTTCTAGACTTTGGGGTGAGAAGCTATAAATTAGGGGCTGTGTTTAGAGCCCAGGGAGAGGAGAGAAAAAATTTCCAGTGGACTCGGAAGAATGTGAGTCAGTTTGTGGACCTTTCCGATAATTGCAGATATTTAGATCTTCTTCGAAATTTGTAACGGATTTTGTAGAGTCTTCAGTTTGCCTTTGGGACTATTACCAGATCTTCATTTTTGGATTACAACAGATTGATTTCGGGATTGCATTGGACTATTATTCCCTGAGAAGATTTACGTGAACTCTTTACCTGGATTATATGTTTTAAAGGACTTATTGAGCTGTGACAGTGGTGGTATCCAGAAAAGCCTAGGATCCGGACACTCTTGTACTGTACACTTTATTTATTATAGTTTGTAACTGTATTGATTTACTGTTATACTGTTGTTTTGCTGTGTAATAGTATTGATTTTGTGTATTGTAATGTTAGGGTGGCTTTAAGAATAAATTATTATTATTTGTTACACTTCAAAAAGTGGAGGTTAGTTGCCGTTATAAAGTAGATGCGACATGTCTCACTTTAAAATATGTTTTAGAAAGAGACATGTTTAAAACATGAGGCACGGCATTTTTAATTTTTTTAAGTCGTGAAATGCTTCAACATGTTTGACACACATTTTAAACATGCTTCGCTCCTAATCAAATCAAACGGGTGTGCTTTTTCGGTGTTTTAACGGACACTTTATGACTGAAACGCGCGGTTAACGGTACGGATTGAACCACTTGTGATTGGATTTGGAAGGAAATAAGGAATGGCCGGTGGAAGAAGTCGTAGCATGGGCTCAACGCATATTCAAAGTGGAAGAAGCTACATATATACAGACTGAAAGGTGAATTACAGCTGTTCACTCCAAACACCTCTATTATCACTCAGCTAAAACCATTGAATTGACTGATAATGCATGAAATGACGAATACATGCAAGGCAAACATTTGAAACAAATACATGTATATCATTGTTTTTCAGCTGCTTATAACTAAGTATATGTAAACTGAGCTCTAGCGATGACCCTCCGTCTGCTTGCCGGCGAGTTTGGATACTGTTTGACCTACAGATTTTAAATTCCACAGATTACATACAGTTATAGTCTCTTTCAATGCCCAAATGATTGTTTGGTAAGGCAAACAACCCCACTATTTTTGCACCAGGGACAGAATAATATAATTGATGTGGAAAACAATGATTTTCATGATTTGATTTTCCTGCAAACAAGATAAAACATGATTTGAGAAGAAGGCCTAGACTTGGCGACATTTTTCATGACCACATAAAATGGACACCGCGGACTGTGAGAGAACTGTGAAGACATAATAATAGGATTTTACTTGCAAAGGAGGCACCCATAAGTACTGGACCCAGGGGCAACTGAATGTTTGGTTCACTGTTACATCGAGGGACTAATACTCTTCCAGATATCCACCATATCCAGAAGAGGGGAATTACACTTAGGGATATGTGAGAAAAAAAAAAACGCATTCCCTTTTTCCAGGCTTGGGTCAAGTACAAGGCATCTCTACCTCAGTAAAAGTAGGCTACTTTAAGGTAGTATCTCAGCTTGCGACAGTTTGCGACTAGTTGAAGACACGACAATTGCGAGAAAATACGCGAATTAGCGACAATTTTCACTTGCAATCACACTGAAACATATTTAAGACATGTTTGCGAACATCGTACGAGTGTTTGGACCAAAATTCGGCTGGAGCACGTATACCCGTCGTGCGAATGTCGTCGATGTTCACAAGACATTCGCACGACATTTGTGAAATATTCGCACGACCATTCGCGACCAGAATGTCAGATTCTCATTTTTATCTCCAAATATTCGCAAACTAGTTGCATAGGTCGCAAACCTCTCTCAAAGTTGTCTCACAGTTCTCGCACTTCCTGACTTGAGAATAGTTCGAGACATGTTTGAGACGGGTTTGAGACACCAGCGACGCCTCTGCGACTATTTTGCGAGAAATTTTGTTTTGCGAATTTTCTGAACATGTTCAAAATTTATGCGACATGTTAGCGACACTTTGCGAATCACGCGAGGAAAATCAGAACCGCTGCGAATGTTTAACGATTCTTTTGAGAATCTCTCGCGAATGAATTCGCAGTTTGTCGCAAAGCTGTCGCAGCCCAGTGAGATACGGGCTTTAGAATTTGAATGTACAAATACAAGTACATGATTTTTCCAATTCAGTCGAGTACAAGTATACAGGGGTCTGTACTTAAGTACGACTGCTTTTCATTGTGCAAAAATAAGATAAACAAATTATTCTGAGTATTTATTTGTATATGTTTTACCAATATTATATACACAGTCATATGTTTGTAGTCTACACTATTGATTTGTATTGATTAACTGTAAATAATTTATCTTATAGTTTAATTGATTTACCTTAATAGCCTCATTAACCCCCTTTTAGGGTATATTTGCATTCCTTTGATGCCACAGGAATTGTCCAAATCTTCTCTGAGTTTAACATGACATCTATTCAAAATTCCAGTTAAAGGAATTATTTAAAATATCTAGTTCACACAGTATACTTAAAAAGATATCTAAAAATATCCCGCACTGCAAAATTTCTCAAACCATAAACAAAACAGTGGTAAAGTATTTATATTTTTCCATGCCATTATGATTTCAACCCATATCATGTGACAAAGCTGACTGGCAGTCTCTTCCAATTTACTGTACCGTGAAACCAATATGTTCCTGCAGACCTGCTCATTTCTGTATAAAGGTATATTTTTTTTATGTGATTGGTTTACATTATAAGATGAAAATATTGAAATTCTTACCTGTTACAATTAATTTATATTAGCACCTTCCATAATAAATTTTTCAGGTATTATAAAGCTCTTAAAATTTATCATGATCTGGTAGGGTTTGATCACAGAACCTTCCTGAGCCTCTGTTTTCACAGGAGGCCATACATGCTCATTCCATACACCTTTGGGAGATTTACTTTAATTTCTTATTTTTGACATACATATATATTTAAATATGACTTGCGGAGAGATTATTGATAAGCATTGCTTAACTGTTGAAGTTCTTCATTTATTAAACATCTGAGCAGAGGATGGAGAAGATTAAAAATGCTGAATTGTGATATTTCTATTTCTTTTAAATCTTAAATTGGATTTTAAGTTTAACATTAATTGAAGTTACAGGCTCAGTGAATGAAAGAACCTCAGTTAATATACATACATAATTACATATATATATATATATATATATATATATATATATATATATATATATATATATATAAAGGTACACCATTTTAAGCCACAAGTAACAATAATCCACTCTTTTTCATTCCATAAATTGTTAATAAAAACTTAAAATTTCAGTTTCTATGTAGATGGAATCATGATAAAGAAAAAGCAAATAAAAAAACACTTTAAGATATTGCCATGCAGTTTAATATTAGTTCATTTAGAAGTGGAACACAGTTACTGGCTTAAAATTGTGTACCTTAAAAAAATGATTTTTTATGTTTCAAAATCATGTGAAAATGAACGAAAAATTCAAAGAATTATATACTATAAGAAAGGTTTCTTTACCAGGTTTAAAGTAATGTATACTTTATGGGGTCCTACACAAATTTTTAACCCGCTTTTGAATTGAATTCAAATACGGGGCTTTCAAAAAGTGTTCCTACCTTATAGTTTTTACTTCTAATATAAGCGAGTGTGGTGTTGCAGGCGAAGTAAAATAGGCTACAGAGTTATGGATTGTAAGAAAATGTAATTGTATTTTGTTTTAATAATGTTTGATACTGATATTCAAAGTTTCAGACTTCAATAAGTCATAACTTTTAACTTCGAAGTATTCCTCATGTGTCATCCCACATATAGTACACTCCAAGAACAAGATCTAGAAAATTTAAAAAGAAATTAAACCAAATTTCAACAAGTTATGTTCTTCATTGTGTTCAGTTTAAACTGAATAAAGCAACTAGTAAATTGGTAAAACATGTTTTATAATTTAAAACGTGATTTAAAAAAATGGGACAAAAAGGCGTTTCAAGATATGAAGAAGTTTCAAGATGAAACAGGTTTATTTGTATTTAAAACGTGTTTAGAGGTGTTTTGATGGAAAACATGTTTCAATACCAAACATATTAAAATAAACGTGTTTCAAATAACAATACCGTTTGAAAGGAAAAAGCTTTGAAACGGGTGTAATTGTAAACATGTTTAGTTGAATTTGAAATAAGTTTACAGCTATTTGAAACACATTTTACAGTGAAATATGTTGAGAATATTGTGACGTGATTAAAAAATGGGGCAAACAGGCGTTTCAATCTAATGAACGAAACGTGTCTCCAGCTTTTACAGTGTAACAAAAAAAGCACTGACTTCTTTATTCATTCCCCTAGACATTTCACGCTGCCTAGTGTTACAGAATCTGATTTTTATTTATCTTTGTAACAAAATTTATGCTCGTCACGCCTACGTGATCTTTTGTTATTAGGTTCCGTAACAAGCCTCTTTTTCAATCGAAAAAGCTGAAAAAATAACATACACTTAATACTAAAAAACAGCTCCTGATTTTTAATGTTGTAAGGCAAGGCTTTCTTCCCTAATCGTTTACATGCACTAACGGCACACCAGTGTTAGGGTGTTAATTGAGCCACCAACCCATTTTCAAAGATCGTAAATCCGCCCCTGTCAGGTAATTATATTTTTTTTACAATATAGTTCAATAGAATAGCTGATTCGGCAAGCTCTGTATTTTAATTAGTTCCAACTACTATTAAAACTTTACTGAAACAAAATGATGTATATCCATATGTATAATAAAGAAAAAGGTAACATGAATGACATTCCAGGTGTATTCTCCCACGTTTTTAAGGATTATCGAGAATATTAATGATGGAACAATTTAAGATATCTGATGAATATTTAGGCCAATATCAATAACTTAAGTAATAACATTAAAAAATCTCTGTATAAGAACGCATGCTAAGATGAATGTACCATATAAACGGTATACTTAAGGGTAAATTCAAGTTAATGGGTTTGACTAGCGAGTCTGTTTAATATAAAAGCTCCTGGGTATATGAAAATTAGGTTTTGTAATGTCATGTTTCATTTTGGAAGTAAGAATCTACCCCTGCAGACATATCTATGACGACGTGTTGTTAAATCTTGAGAATTAATTAAAGAGAATGCATCCATCCTGTGTTATACATATTTTAGGAGATCAATTGAAGAAAAATTTTTTGCACTCGAAGTATATTTCTTTCCGCAAAGCCATCTCAACGGATAGAGAGTCGTCTATTTGACTACAGAGAAGGCCACCTCAATATGTTCTACCTTGTTAGTGAATAAGGAGCATCTAATTCTAATGGAATGCGGTACATAGAAGGATCTATATAATTAATATGGAGTTGGTTTTTTTCTAGACCACGGTTTACCTCCTCCCGTTCTGATTTGACTCTCCAAATTCGACAGACGTATCGGTGGTGTGCTCTTCTAGGACAAGTTTGTTTTATTTTGCGGGGTTATGCCCTATAAAGCTGAATAATTAATAATTTAATATTTCCCCATTAGGTGCCCCTTTTTCTTTTGTGCTGCAAGGTCCTCCACGCCTGTGACGCTCTTTCAGGAGGCACCTCGGTGATTTTCACTAGCCTTTTAAGACCGTGGCCAGCGCGCATGTCCTGCCCAAAAGTCATTTCCGTGCAATACGCGGTCACGCGGGTCCACTATAATCCCCATTGATCCCCCATATCCATTGAAACGCCTCAAAAGGAATTTTCTTTCTCAAAAGGATGTTTTTAATCCAAAGACCACATGACTCCGCTTTCAATGCGAGGGCTTTATAGTTTGGTCAACACTGGGCACTGAGTCCAAAGATGTGACCACCGTTTGACAATTATTTTTATGTGTTACAGGTATGTTGATTTTATACATTCAAAATATCTTTCCATGATAACCATGGTTTCAAAAGTTCGGCCAAAACATGTCTTTTTATTAAGTTTTTTTTTCAAAAAGAAGCCCCACAACTTAATTATAATTCGGGTTGGGTGAGGTTGGAGGGGGGGGGGAGTCACATATGTTTGTTAAGATTCGTTGTCTGTAGGGACGGTAAAACATGAAAAAATATCACCAGTACATCCTCAAACTGATAACAAACTAGAATCTGTAGTCAGGGCGTACAGACCTCCACCAGAATTTAAAGGGGCCAATCACCCTCTGACCTTTATCAATTAAAGCAATCCCTTGGAGCTTTCATAAAAATAGACCAGACAAAAGTGGATATCATCGAATACAGGCTGCTTATTATGTTTATATCAACGTGTTTACAATATGTTGGTGACCGCGAAAATAAAACAAATTAGACAAGGGAATCTGGGAGCAAGTCAGATAAGCCAGAGCTTTGCAAATGTTTTTTTGCAACAAGTGACCTTTCTACATCCGCATATATGCAACCTACCACCTCATGATATATAATATTTGGATACATGTTTTTCCGTTTGTCAAAATTGCTGTGTTTACAACATGTTGTGGATAAACAAGTTCACACATCCTTCACGAAGGCCTTACAAGAACTTTTCACAACGTAAATTATCCTTAAATCATTATTATATACACAGAGGAAGCCAGAAATCACATAAATTCTTTTTCAAAAGGTAGGTGATTGGGCGCCTTTAATATCAGTCAGGCGTTCACGTGTATGCGTTTCATGTATGAACACTGTCATGCTTCAGTACCACGTGTTAACCTTGCGAATGGCAGAACAAATAAACACGAATGGGTGGCTTCAACACGGTGACAAAGGAATGCTCCTTTGTCATAATGGTTTATAAGGTTTATAGTGGTGATTCTTATAACCTCCAGAATGAAATGGACTTTGATATATCTTTACCCTAACCCTCTACAAACGTTCAGCAAAACATTTTTCGCCTGTCACGCTTTTTCAGGAGGCGACCTGTAATCCCCACACATTTCCATTTCATCGCCTTTTTTAAATTTTACTCTGTCAAAAGGAAGTTAATATTTTAAATTCAAGCGCGGAACACATGTCCACATGAATCTTTTAATAGGGAACTTTTCCGTTGAGTGGACACAAAGAGCTGAGACCTTTTACACGATCACTGTTTTATAGGTTTACAGGTATGTTGATTTTTATACATTCAAAAGTATTTTTTCATGATAACCATGGTTTTTACTAGTTCGGCCGATTTATGGGTTGTTTAAATTTTTTTTTCAAAATGGAAGCCCTTCTTCTTAGGGTCCTCTATCTCTGTGGGACTTTGAAACCCCCGCCTGAATCCACTAAACGGCCGTTCATTCATACGTGCACTTTTTTTTTTGTAAAATATTGTCATGGTTCAGAAACACGGGTTCACTAGGCGAGTGGCAGAACAACTGCATACGAATTGCAAACTCGGGGACAAAAGGATAGCCCCTTATAATTATTCCTTTGTGGAATTGTGATTAATGCACTTAAAAAAAATATAGGTGATTCCGATTACCTCCAAAATATAATGGATTACGGATGCAGTTTTACTCTACCCCTATACAAATTTCAGCAAAATCTGTGTATTACATTTTGCGTTAATTTGCGGTTAGACAATGCAACGAACCAAGGCTGAAGTGGTTTTTTGCTAAATGCTTTCATCGAAATATATCAACCTGCTTTCTTTTTATCTGGGAGAGTTATCAATTTTGCATCGGACCTGCTTATTCCATGACAATTTACACACTTAAACCTAAAATTTAATACTGTTGGAGTTTATTTTTTCTGGGCTCATCCTTTTTTCACATTCGCAGCTATACGTTTCGCGTACAAGAGACATCAACGCCATATACATGTGTATACAAATAACGCATATGTCTCTTAACATGCCTTAGACCATACCCTCAGCTGACTACGCTGAATAAACATCGTGTTTCACGATGTCGCCTGGACTCCAAATAATACAAAGCATCTTTCATATAATTTCACGGTAGAATGCTTCTTTATACAATCGTTAATTCTACGATATTTCCCAAGCAATGAAGCTGTCGGGCCTATGTTGTAAAAATTCGTGCATCCCGTATATGCCTTACGTTTCTTTCCAAATTTTTTTGGGTGTGATTTCTAGAATAGAATAATTTTTCTTTCTCGGTTGATATTTTGGAGCAGGGTGTTTCTGGAGAATTCTAGCAGAATTAATCTTTATTTCATTTAAGTGAAACACATGACAAAAGTTCCTGCAAAAAGCTTAGGATTAAAATATGCGTCTTTTAGTTTTTATCAGCTCATTACAAAATATGTATCAGATAGAGCCGTGGATTTTCCACGGGTGCAGCTAATAATTGTTTAATTCACAGGCCTGGTTATGATCCAGTAACAGATTCGTCCAAAATAATAACAATACTAACACCACTCTAAACGTCAGGAACGTCATTAATGAAGATTAACAAATGTATAGTCACTTATGCACGAATGACCCTTGGAATATGGACAGAATAAGTAAAAGGCAGAGGCTTGCATTCATTATAATGCACATTTCTGATTTTGTTTATATAATTTATTTTTTCTGTAAGTCAAATTCAGCAGGTATTTCAAGAGATGGTCTTTGGCATGAAGGTTTATATCTCTATACATAAGGTATAACGTGATATTTCGGTGATCTCATTCTAACTTTAATTGATATAGACATCTCCCATTCATAAGATATTACCAGGCATTCTCCTAACCCATGTGACTTAGTTACTGGAATAATTCCGCCTCACTACCTAATAACTCTTCGCCCGCTATTAGAGCAGTTGGTTCATTTACTTTTTCTCTTTAGCAACGCAAGAACATTGCTCAGACCATTACGGCTCATTAGGTTGAAATGTTCTTTTTCTATTATGACAAATTGAATTAATCACACTGTCATACACTCAAAGGGCTGTTCTTGCAGGCCCAATGAAGCTGGCTACCGTGTATCAAGTTGATTACCGAATTTCTAAATGTTAACGCAACGAAAAACAAGGGGGGGGGGTGTCATAAAATGATAGATACTAGCCGGGCGATAATGTGGGCTATGATTATGCATGCGGCACTAACATGTCGGTCTTTTGAAATGGATTATGGAACGGTTAGTGGCGTGCCTGTTGTGCCGATGTGTCATTTAAATTAGACAGGGGTAGTCACTGGTTATGATAATGATATGGAGTGTGGGATAGTTATAACTGTGTCGGCTGAATGAACGTACGTGCCTTTAATACAGGACGAAGGAATCGCGAAACTTTATCAATAGAGCAAAGTGAATTGTAAAAAATACATCGTTATGCCCTCCGTTTTATATATATATATATATATATATATATATATATATATATATATATCAGTAAACATTTTCTTTCCAGAAAACAAAATATGTTTTCATCCATCAATTTACAGAATTAAAAACAGTTAAAAAAAAAACGAATATACATATTTAAAAGGACTGTAGTGAAAAATGTACTTCGGTCAAGGAATTTAACTTTTGCCACCTTTCGCTTTCGTATTTCTTTCTTCATAAGCTTTGCTGTTACTATTTTAATGCAAGGAAAATGCTGTAACTATTTAAATTCACTCTCTTAGTTTCACATCCATAAAAGAACCGAGATGGTCTGCTTCGCTTATATTCAGCAACGCAGGCTTGGTTGTATTATATAAAGAATGCGGAAAGAGGGGGGGGGGGGCTGCTTCGATATCTAATTTTGTTGTATCTAGAGAGGATGAGTTCGTCATCAGTATGATTTGTGATTTATTCTCTGGACGCCGATTGAGCTATTCTGTGCCATACAAATTTCAACAGTGTCGTCTACCCATGCTTAGACAACCAGGTCTTAAAGACAAGCGTAGATTTCCCCTATGCACGATTCTGGTGTGGTATTGATTCATGTTATATATGAAGCTCCGTGCGGGTTAACACTCTGGCAAGGTGCAGATAAAAATAATACTCTGTCTGGATAACGGAAAAAAGACCTTTGGTACTTGTGCTCGGTTATTATTCACCAAAGCAATTATGTCACAAATGGATAAAGAAACATCCTTGGGCAAGGCCAAACACCATTCGGTGCAGGCCCAGATCAATCTGCTGACTCAAAGAATGTTAATATCATCAGGTTTTTGGTTTCATTCTCAGAAGATTAAGAAAATCTGCTTATCAAATCAGCTTCAGAGACCCTCATTAACTAACTGAATAGTGTTGAACAGAAGAAAATCATTTAACTACATGCGCTTGATTTTTTAAACGTTTTAGGAAAATGGCGGCATTGCTCTCGGAAAATGTGAGACAGCAGTAGCAGTTGTAAAAGTGTTATGTTCGGCGCCTAGCAAACAGTTGTTGGTGAAATCCCCATGTCCTTAGAAATCCGCACTTCATTCTGGATAAATGAAAAAAAAATCAACAACTTCTTATATATTACTATATTCTTTCAATTCCTTGCGTTCCATCCCGCTAAAATGTTTAATTTATATCTAAACCCATGACCTCATCATAACTAAAGGGTCACTGCAAGTCGTGGCGTTTTTACTGACATATCACACGTATCCACAGGCTTACTGTTCCTTTACAAACATGTCTGACATTTTGAGTAAAAATAATTTTTTTTAGCAAAAAAAAAAAAAATAATTCCCAGCGTAATTCCGCCTGCACATGTTCATTAGTAGCCGAGTGAAAATGTGTGATAATAATATACAAACAGAATTACATATAATTTAGTTGATGATCTATATTTTAATACTCAGGATTATATAATTAATACTTTCACGACATAATTCAGCCATACCTATTTGGTTATGAGTATTGTGTGTATTATTTGCATTTAATCGGCACACACTGGACCCGTTGAGTCCAGTGATTCCTCTCATCTAGTAGAGAGGATTATTTTCTTGTACAAATATGAATATAAAAGATTTACATGAGATGCTGTCTGGTCGGCAATACGATCGTGCTAACTCTGGTTCAATAAGTCATAGCCCCAGCTCTTATAATGCCATGTTTTTCCATATTAAGTATGACCTCAAATGAGGCCCATACTAATTTTACCTCTATGCGTGTATTCATACCAAATTACCATTCAATCTTATTCATATCAATTTGATAAATTAACCATCTACTTGTTAAGTTTGTCATTCTTTTTCAAATATCAATGGCAGAATCCTTCGTGCGTAGAATTTATGCAGACGCTACTTATGTTTATTTGTATTAGGGTTATTGTATCTAATTGGTAATTCGTATTCAATGATGCATTTGGTAATACAATTTCCTCTATAGGAATTGCATGACATGTAATTATCTTTCAGATAATAGTCCTTATCTCAGATTCCGTATATACATTTGATATAGAGGTTTTTACACTTGGGATAGTACTAGGCAGAGATGGAATTAACACAAGTGACGCCGCGGCGTGGTTGTTGTCACTAGCGTGTTGCCAACCTTCCATTACCTGTAAAAGCACAGACAGTCCGGCAGAGGATGGGTCATGTTCCAACAATGCTGCCTAATGCAGCACGTAGAGAGCCTAATGCAGTAAACAGTAGAAACTGACAACCTGCCTGAACATCTGTCAAATCATCTAACCAATACTGACGCCTTTCTGAACAGCATTTAAAAAAGATTTATGCCTTCATTCGGGTTATATATAAGATTACACTGTATCTCACGTCACCGGCTCTGAAGTGACTAAAGAAATGTCGTAAAGGAAAAGCACATTATTGGCGGGCTTAATTACTTAAGAAATGTCTTACTTTTCTCTTGTATTTGTGTTTCTCTTTTTGGTATTGAATGCAACCGGTGAGTTTAGGTTGATAATTGGATTTTGTTACGTTAATGCAAAACTTACCTTTAATTAATATGTCGTAATATTTATTGAACTATAATCCATAAACCTGTGATTCAATTAATGTATGAGGATAATTTTACCGATTTGATATTTTATCCATGCTTTCAATCACTTTATTAAAAACAGATACAATTTTATGTAATTCTTTGTGTTTATCATGTTGTGAATATGTTTGCAATTTCGGGTATTATGTATCGGACTGTTATGCATATTATGGTCAGGTTTATTCATGATAAACCTTTGCAAATACCCATAGTACGGCTTATTTATATGAAACTCAGCCAGTATTAATTAACTTTATAAAACCTTGTCGTTTGAATGTAATTAAAATGTGCTCGGGTTCTAAGATGATACCTTCTTCCGAATGCAGCTAGGATGAGTTATGTTGCATCACAGGTGATGTTTACTTAAAACAGACAAAGTTTCATCATAGACAAAGTCCTATTTTTAACATTATCTTTCAAGCATTCTCTTCTTGCTAAACGTAGATTAATCATCTTCTGGTTCTTTCTTAATATAAACGCATACGACACGCTCCCGCTCTCTCACCTCATTATGCCCCTACTCTTTAACGACATCATGTGTGGCACTTTTACGACATCCGCGCAATATCTTAAGGCTCTTCTCCCTTGTTTCAATGTAGGTTTTAAATTTATACTGAAGCAGATTTGAGCCCAAGTAATACGAACAATATAGGGAATCCACTGAATATCGCCTGGTTTAGATACGTCATACATAAATCCATTTTACGCTATCAGTTTGAAGATTAAAATATTTTTTTTACAAGAATACAATTTTAATTTGAATATCTTCTTTTTTTTCAAATGTAATATATGTCTGGATATATCCGGTTACAAATGATGCTTTAAAAACAGCGTTACCTTAAAATAATTACCAATACCTCAAGGTGTTATTAAATTGGAAATTCATCATCTTCCCTTCTTAAAGCAGGGGCAGGTCCAGGATTTTGCTATATGGGGGGGGGGGGGCACAACTGTAAGACAAAACTGCAATCCTTACTTTACTCAGCATCTCCGTAGTAGGAACAAATATAACAAGGCCTTGTGTTCAGTAGCCCGTATCCTAAATAATGCAACTTGTAAAGCCTGGGTCATATTAGACCGATTCTGACGTATAAAATTTGGTTTTGTCGGCCAATGATTAGGGCGAAAAAAAATATTATATATTTCATTTTGTGATATAAACTGTAGCACAACTTATCGTTGTGATTAAGATGTGAGCCGCGTCCACTGACAGTCCATTGACCAAAAGGTAACTTTTACTCTTTCAGCCAGAGGTAGATAATTGGAGAAATGGTTAGAAAGGGGATAAAATTTATATAAAATCTCTTATGACACTGATTGATGCAATACAATTCGATTGAAGCGGACGTACGAAATATACAAGGCTGCAAAGAAAAAATAGAATGCTACAGAGGGGGCACGTACCCCCTGTGGCCCCCTCTGGATCCGCCAATGTAAAGTTTGATTGTTTATAAAAAAATGTCCCTTTTCTAACTTACAAAAAGAAAAGAAATTTAAAAAAGAAACACGGGTGCCATGCAAATTATATATTTCAAAACATAGGCACAAAATTTAAAAGCTTTGTGAGAGGTGGTTTGGGAAAATGACTCCCCAGAGATGGCTTAATCATTGAAAATCGTGTTTTGAGGAAATGGCCAAAAACTTTGTAGGAAGAGACATGTCCTTCCGTTTGGCTGACTGGATTGTTACTGCAAGTGAAGATCATATAACATGATTCCTAAGTATAATCTAATTTGGTTCTCTCACTCCTCGATTATCCTTTCTCATTTAAATATATCATTTATAAAATAAAGTAATTTTCATGCCAGATTCACGTTTTAAAGTGTGAATTTCATAAAGAGGCTGAGCTTGTGGTCCCAGAGCCTGCCCACCAGTAGTAAGGTCACAAGGCTATCTTTGCTTACAATATTTTAGTGTCAATAAACTGGTCCCAGGATATCAAGATGAGCAATGAACAATCTCTAAGGAGCTGCTACTGCAGACCACAGTCCCAGATGTCAAAGAAACCTAGGATGCGGGCATTGCTGCATGAGTATATAAGCATCTGCAGAAAGTGTTGGCTTTCTCGGAACATATACATGTGGTTTTGTGTAGACCCCTTTTTGGCATAATAAAATCCTAAAAATGAACATCTTATGACCTGTTAAAATGCTAGTATTAAAAAAAAACATAGGTGACAAAGCAGCTTTGACAATGACCTAGCAGTTTTTTTTGTAAAAAAAAATGAACATTTTATTATTTTTAGAAAAGATTCTGAGGCCTTACCGGTGCCCTTCACCAACCATTTTACGACAATCGAACTACATCACGCTGTCGCAGTTTTACGACAACCCACAACCAAGCCGGAGGAAGAACACAATGCAACTAGAAATCTGCATTCTAGTGAATGCAAGCCTTCCCCATATGTTTGCATTCACTTATTCAGCCCATATTCCAAGGTTCATTCGTGCAATAGCAACTCTATATTTGTGATTATTCCTTGATGACGTTCCTGAAACCGGATCATGTGTCAGTTACACACCAAAATCTAATCGTTTCTTTATTGACCCATTTTCGAAATGGCCTGAAAATTTCATGAGATTCCGATCATGACTGCGTGAGTTATGTAGTGAACAGTCACACGATCACACATACACACACACCATCACACACACATCATCACCACGCAGATGACAGAAGAGCTTCCAATAGCTCTACAGAGGTTCATGATCAGCTCTCTCCGTGTGCATGTGACTCTACAAGTATATAACGGAATATCGTCTAATCGAGGAATTCTTCTTATACCAATAAATCTTTTATTCATACACGTTTTTAAGATACGTGACAAGTATATTTTCTGAGCACATGCAGGAAATAACGGTTAAATGACCTTACAGATAAGAATCATTTCTGTGCGTGAAGTTGAGTTTTTTTTTAACTTGAAGCCTAAAAGTGCCCAGCTTTAACCTATGGTGGCTCTCTATCGCTGTGCTGTGTGCGAGTTGACGCTGGACCCAAAGGCTACTTAGATTACCGTTGGTCGGCAAAACTCTTCGATTACCTAGATTTGTTAAAATTATAGCATCCCCAAATGCCTTAGCAACCACAGGCCCATCGCTTTATAAGGAGTGTCTCGGCAGTGGTGCCTATGTTAGCTGTGGGCAGAGCGTCGCTCGGAAAACAACACACGCGTGCATGCAATGCTGCCGGTATATACTACCTGACGAACTCTGGAAGTGGTGTAAAAAAAAAAGACTAAAAGAGTTTAAAAAAGGAGAAAAATTACCTGACGTTACGTGTTGGTTTTAATTCCCAGTAGTAAACTCTTTGTTGCGACGTGAGGACAGTGTTAAGCACAACTAGTATATCGTGAGGGTGGTGTTAAGCGCAGCTTGTATAAATAAGTAAAGTTGACCTTCCCGTACATCTGGGCTTTAGGGGCAGGTTTTGATAGTTTCCTCATGAACACAGCGGGCGGTCTGCTGATCAATCTCAAGTGTAGGTTATCACTTATAGATGAGCTTTTTATGACCGTGTCAACAGTGACAGGGGAGGAATGACTTGTTTATTTAATGAAGAATTTTCACTAAGTAATTTTTCACATTTCACAATCATAATGGAGAAATTAAAAATATTTTCCTTTGGTCTAACGGGTAAATTTATGTCCCCCCCCCCCCCAGATAGCTTACAATTTACATTTACAAAGACTTCAACGAGAGAGTGTACCGCGGTGTACAATTGGTTCCACCTGTTCTGTTTGGTCCTTGAATCGTTACTTTACATCTTATAACTTTAAATAGATCTCTGTGTTGTCCTTCCTAGCATCATATTGTTTTCCGCTATCATCTACAGCCTTTATCTACCGATCACATATAGACTAAAGAGAGGTCCAAAAGTGGCCGGGCGGATTCTCTAAGAATACCAGACACAGACTTAGGAACAAGTTCACAAGATAGTGTGGTGCGTGTGTAGGTGTTGGGGGGGGGGGGATGGGTTAAGAACACCGGACAGAGACTGTCAAAAAATGTGTGTGTGTGTGTGTTTTGGGAGGGGGAGGGGAACCAGAAAACTTGATGTATTCAAGGATTTATTCAAACTTTGAACATAATACGAATCAAAATGGAAACCCTTACCATGTTGTATTAAAAACAGGAATATAGATATTTTTAATTAGTTCATAAAACTAAAATGGAGTTTCATGAAAGATATAGATTAATACACATTTTATTTCATTACAGTAAAAATGCAAGACTTTTTCATTGAAAGTGCAAACAGCGTGCTATGGGTGACTAAACATTATCAACACTGTGTAGCGGTCGCATTAATTATCAACACTGTGTAGCGGTCGCATTAATTCAATTATGTCTTCCCGAGATTGAAGGTTTCCTTAATCCCCCTTCATGTACACTGCATTATTAAAAAGATATCATCACGGCTTTCACTGGTCACGACTGTTGGTAGTCGTGCCGTGAGTGATGATTAGGTCCACACGGACATTACCTAGCGGTTGTTGAAGCGGCAGGCTGATGGACTAGCTACCTCTTGTTGTGGTGAAATTAACAACTTTGTTCTCTGCTGCTGAACCTCCTCTTGTGCGCATGATTACCGGTAGACGCCGGGAAGGGATAATCAAGGCACTGGTCAAGACCAATCTGTCTGACTGCTGCATGACTACAAGGCCGTACAGCTATGTTATCTTGCAGATCTTGTTCTGTGGCACCTTTCCAAGCGCTTTGTCAAGAGAAATGGAGAGAGGTAATCCATAGTGCACTGACCGCACATCAGTAACGGAAGTGTGCGGTTTTAGGTCACCAGGTTTACCTCATATAAGATTTTATTGTTATGAGGGTATAATTCTTGCAGCGTTCTCAGGCAATCTTTACATGTCTCTTGCAGAATGAATATACGACTTTAAATACACAAAGTGACGTATTGATAAATTAGTGTATTAAGGTATTAGTTTATCAGGAAAAGACTGCCTGTTTATAAATTGTTTAAATTTTACTTGAATTTTTTTTTGGGAGCAAAAGTCAATAATAATTGCTGGGTTAATCGCATGTCAGCGACGCATGGTAAGTATACAATTGAGCTATTCATTTCTGGGTTAAGAGGGTTCACCATGATAGATAGTACGTCCTCTTTTCATGGATCTTCTTGATGTAATACAGGACTCCTTAAGGGTACATTATGCACTATTGTCTGAATTCCTCTTGGAAATAAAGTGGCCTATTCTGATATCTGACGTGTATTAAATCAAAATTATACCGTAAAGCTTTTATAAAGTTAAAGCCACATGCGTCCACCCCACGGCGCACAGGTTGTCAATATTGTTTATATCAACTTGTTTAAACCATTTTTGGAGCCCGCAAAAATGGCCGTCAAACAAGCCCAATAGGGAAAGTTTGCGACAAATAAAACTATACCAGATTTTACATAAAAAACGGTGTTGCCTCTCATGCTCTCATCAACAATTACAACCATTATAATAACGATACCACTATTTTTCTATTTGTCAACATGAGTACCATGTTTTCTAACACCTAGCAGATAAACATGCTTACACGCCCTTCCAAGGGGCGATATCTTTGCAGACTTTGCCTGAAAATCATTCATATGGACTCATATTAAGCCAGGCAAGTAGTTAGTTGGAACACTGAAAACATAGGGTCAAATTGACAACTCTATGGTTGTCAAATAGGTGTACCTAAAACAAACTGTAGGGATGTCAAAAGGGTTGTCAAATGTTTGTCGAGGGAACCTGAATCTGTCAAGATCATGCTGGTTAAAACAGCCCATTGTATTGTATGTTTATTTGCACTCTTCCTTTTTTTACTAATAATAATGAAATGAATATATATTAAAATCAATTTTTCCGTGAACTGTTCCTATCTGTTCAGCCTCTGGTGAAACTCGCAGGGTAAGAATTGCTGACCGATAGGAAAAGTCAAAGGATCATTAACTCAAAGTTGAGATGTCTGTTTGGATCAGCGGAGCGATGGGTATTGTGATCAGCTCCGTCCGTTCGTCCGTCCGTGAACAATTGACGATGTCTGTTTGGATCTGTGAAGTAAATCCTTTTAGCCCTCGCCCCGCCTCAGCGCAGCGGGGGGTATTGTGATCAGCGTCCGTCTGTCCGACCATCCGTAAACAATTGTTATACGACGCGATATTTCGAAACATTTTTCTCGGATCTACTTCAAATTGCAGTAACAGGTACATCTTATGGGTCTCTAGAGTTGATAAGGTTTTGGTCACACTTGAATGATTTGTTGGATTATTTAAACGATTTTTTATGCAAAATTTTAATATTTCATATGCGACCCGATATCTCGAAAAGTTCTACTCAGTTTTCCTTCATATTGTAGTAGCAGTTGTATCTTATGGGTTTTCAGAGCTAATTAGGTTTTGGTAACACTTGAATGATTTTTTATGTATTTTTATCCACTTTTTAGCCCTCAGCCCTTAGGCTGCTGGGCTATTGTCGTCAGCCAAGCTGTCCGTCCGTCCGTCCCTTCGGCGTCCGTTAACTTTTACCTTGTGAGCGGGATATCTCTAAAACGATTCACCGTAGGAATTTTATTTCTTCGGTGAATATGTGTCTCGACAAAATCTCGGTCTAGTTCGAAGATGGATGACCTTGACGTTTTTTTTCTATGTTTTAGAACAGATGATAGAAAAACACTTAGAAGCTTATTTCTCAGAAATCATTGGGTGGATTTTCACAAAACTTACTGTGATAATTGGGACTGATGGTCTTAACCAGCTGCACAAGGTAGGGGACGCGACACCTACAATTTCTGAGTTTTTTTTTCCACTTTGGCCTTGTGAGCGGGATATCTCTTAAAGGATTCACTGTAGGAATTTTATTTCCTTGGTGAAGACGTACATTGACAAAATCTTGGTCAAGAGTGAAGATGGGTGACCTTGACCTTTTTTTCTACGTTTTAGAGCCGATTATAGAAAAACACTTAGAAGCTTATTTCGCAGGAACCATTGGGTGGATTTTCACAAAACTTACTATAATTATAGGGAGTGATGGTCTGTACCTGCTGCACAAGTCAGGGGGCGCCACCTACGATTTCTGATTTTAAATTAATTTTTCTCAGATTTTTCGTCTTTGGCCTTGTGAGCCGGATATCTCTAAAAGGATTCACTGTAGGAATTTTATTTCTTTGGTGAAGATGTACATTGACAAAATCTCGGTCAAGTTCCCAGATCGGTGACCTTGACCTATTTTTCTACGTTTTAGAGCCGATTATAGAAAAACACTTAGAAGCTTATATCTCAGGAACCATTGGGTGAATTTTTACAAAACTTACTGTGATCATTGGACTGATGGTCTGTGACTGCTGCACAAGTAAGGGGGCGCCACTTACAATTTCTGATTTTTAATGAATTTCTCTCTGATTTTAAACTTTGGCCATGTGAGCGGGATGTCTCCAAAGATATTCAACACAAGAACTTCATTTCTTCAGTGCTGTGGCATATTTACAAAATCTTGGTAAAGTTAAAGGATGGGTGACCTTGACCTACTTTTCAAGGTCACATAGCTTAGAATAATGTAAAACTTAGGAGCTTATTTCTCAGGAAGCATTTGGTGGATTGTTATGAAACATGGTACATACCTCTCCAGTTTAAATTTATAAGTGAGACATGTACAGACATACATCCATGTGAGAACAAATATTTCGTACTTGTTACTGTTACCGCCTATAAACACTGTTCTTTTGGCTGAGGGCTTTTGTCAGCTTCTGCTGATATTCTAGTTTTACATTCCATAGGTGACGCTATTTTTCAAAATGTTTTACTAGGATCTACTCCTTATTATAGTAGCAGGTGCATCTGAAGAGTCTAAGATTTTGGTCACACTTCAATGATTCTTGGATTTCTATGCGCCCGTCTATGACGGGACCTATTATGGTATACCCAAAGTCCGTCCGTCCGTTTATCTGTCCATCCGTCCGTTAACTTTCGGTATCGCCGCGATAATTACCAGCTAAGGCTTTGATTGATTTCACGAAACTCACCATAACTACTTACCAATAGATAATCCCCTTCGAGGTCGATTGTAGGCAAAATCCTCACATATTTAATGAGGTCATAGGCTCAAAGGCTACTTTGTGGTGTCGCCAAGATAACTTACGTGGAAAATGATGGATTTTGATCAAACTCAGCGGAAATATTATTCAATATAATATCTCGCCTGATATCATGAAACTCAAAATAAATATTTACCAATAGAGTTTTTCACCTGAATACCATTCTTTTCAAAATTCACGCATATTATTGAGGTCAGAGGTCACCAGAAATACAACGGGCGTATAATGCATGTTTGCGGTGCTCTTGTTATGAATTGTTTCATACCAATTTTTTACATTTCAAATGCGACACTGTTTTTCAAAAATGTTATCTGGTATCTACTTCTAATTATAATAGCAGGTTCATCTTATAGGTCTCTAGAGCTGATTTAGTGTTGTTTACACTTGGTTCCTTTTTGGATATTAATATGAACTGTTTGCACTTTTTTTTATGAATTTTGAAATCATTATTATTTCTTATGCAGTGCAAGATTTAAAAGCTCTCTTTAATCTCTCAAATGCATCTTTCCTTAAAATTGCGGGAATATCTTAAGGTCTATTTACTGAACAGGTTAAGGTCACAGGTTGATGGATTGTGAGATTTATTTATGAATCTTCAAACTTTCATACAAGCATATATGCAATGCAATATCTTAAAAAAATCTTCCTGAAATCCATATCTGATATACAAGTCAGGTTATTTATTGTTATCCTCGCTTGATAGGGTTTAGGGGCATTCTTAGTATCTTTTGTGATTTTTTTTCTACATGTATCTTTATTATTTTCGGTAAATTATGTGACTTTGAGTGTGTGTGTGTGTGTGTGTGTGTGACGGTGTGTGTTCACATTTCTCACATTCCGTATGGCGGGGGATCCAGTCCTCTGGACATTTTCTAGTTTATAGATGGTATTTGATGGTGTTCATGACAGAAGATTCGAGTTGTTCATGCTAGAAGAACAGAGTTACTATCGTAGAGTTTTGAGGAATCTGTGTATTTTTTATTTGTGACATGTTTCCGTGACGACAACATTTGCATGAGGTCATATAACCCGGCGTCCGTTCCCCAGTTGCCTTAGTAAAACACAGTTTCCAGAAATGTGAGTGCTACATCTTGTATTTACTTCACTTACAGATATGGCTGTAAGCAGTTGTATGTTACTGTCCAATAAGAGTCTGTCATGTCCATCTCTGTGGTCATATTATCGTAAAGTTCTTGTCGGTTTATATCGAATATGAACAATAGAAATTCAAATTTAATCTTCATTGTCCTAGAAGCCAGTGGAGATAAAAAAATGGGTGAGATATGGTCATATGGGTTATTTTGCTAGAAATATGGTCCGATTTCCTCGGGACTGAGTGTTTCTGGGGGCCTGGGTCGCCGAGTTTCTCTTGGACCCATAGCTCAATGTCCACGGGGGCTCAGCGTCGCCAGGGTCGACTGTCGCAGGGGACAGCTGTGCCCCCGTCGGGTTAGTCTAAGGTGAATATTTAATGTATTCCTCCAATCCTGTCACATTGTATTATTCTTGTCTTCAGATTTAAACATGTCTCTCAATTCAGAGAGGTTGCTGCATTAAACAAATTACGAAGCTCCAAGTTTGCAAATAAATAAAGAAATTATGATTTCCGTGATAAAGATATGTCCATTATAGAGAAGTGTCAATAATGCAGAGTTCTCCGTTATACCGATGTGTTCATATTTATATATGGGAGTGTCATTAATACAGATGTGTCCCTAATATGGTGGTGTCATTGATAGAGAGGTGTCCGTTATATGAAAGTGTCATTAATAGAGATGTGTCCGTAATATGGAGATGTCATAAACACGAATGCCTTGATAATGATACTGTATAGCTGTATGCTCTGTTCTATCCAGTGCAGTCTCTGTAATTAGGAACAGTTATTGAACTGCATTTAATGCCTTCTGAAATAACGAAACCTGATTTTACCAGTCTTATGGCCGATCTAATGGCTTTACTGCCAAACTTAGGTGTTTGGTTGTAAATATTTAATTGAGACCAGGTTCTGTCTTTGAGATATTCATGATACGAACCATGTCTTAGGTGGTAATAACAAGCCTTACCTGCGCTACGAGAATGCAGTCATTTTGCTTGTTTTAAACACCCCAAATGTTACTATAAACTGGTGTAGGACAGTGAAGTTCCCAGTAAGCATACTGATTGATACATATGATTCCAGACCATATGTACCCAATTAACTGCCGTAGATCGCTAATATAAAATCAATCCAAACTTCCTTTAAAGTAATATATTAGGCTCCACATGATTTACAAATTCAAATCTGTTGATTCAAAAAGCTCATTTCGGGCTTTTTTACGCAAGGATAGGCCCCAAATTTAATTAATTGTTTTTTGTAACATTGCTGAGCTATCCTGAAATTTCATCAACGAACAATTAACAACCCCCCCCCCCCCCCTTTCAAAACTACCCCCCCCCCCCCCACCATCCTGCAGCGCCCCCTGTAGGTCATTTGCAAAACATGAAATATAATCTTGTTACACTAACTGAACTTTACATGATGCAAAAATCTAAACCCCTCTAGCTATAAAAATGACAAAGTTACAAAAGAAAAGGTAAATATGTGAATAATTTTGCTTAAAATAGGTCCTCACGGTAACCGAAAAAATTAGGGCACGTGTACCCATGAATAAGCGTATTGATTATAATTTCAGTTTCTGAAATAAAATGTTGACATCGTTTATAGTTTTGAAGCTATTAGACAAAAAAACATAGTTAGACCTATTTATCTGCAGCGCTCTCTGGTGGCTATATTCAAAAAATGAAAAACAAATCGTTTGGAGATATTTCTATTTTACATATTATGTATGCGTGATTACTTCAAAATTGGGGCCTCTAGGGCATCATTTATGAAATTTCGCAAAAATGTCGTACAGCGCCCCCTGGTGGCCATTTTCATAAATCTGCAGAAAATCCAGCAATTTTTAATAAATTCAACATATTGCAAAAAAACTAGACCTCCCTAGCTTTAAAGATGACAGAGTTACAAAAATATTTTTTTATTTGAAATTTTAAGATTTCGACCCAAAAATGTGTTACCATGGTCACAACAGAATGTGACGGTTTTGGAACAAGCAGAAAGCTCATTTAATAACATATTAAATGAGCTAAAATTATTTTATGTAGTTACGGGCATTCTTGACAAAGTAATGAAGAAATAACCTATTATGAAGGGTGTCAATGACCCTGACCTTGACCTTTAACCGATTATAACCCTAAACAATAGGCTTCTATTCTGGTTGATTATAATCTAACTGTATGAATATCAAAGCGTTTTGTTCAATATTGTGGCCTTTAGACTGCGTACAAACAGACAGACAAACACCCAAACAGACGTACAAACTGATCAACATACTTGCCGAAATATTTGATTCCGGCAATCAACAAACATACGCTGCCTAAACATAACCCCCGCCGCTAGGCTTGGCGGAGGTAAAATATGTTTCCATGCTATACAGAGTCATGGGAGTCGTACAAAAAGGCCCCACAGGTAGACACTCTAGCAGGGGGCGGAAGGGGAGGGCCATTGAATTAAAAATATATTATGTTCTAAATGAACACATTTTCTTATTTTACACAGTAAATATGTATGACTAGTAAATGATAGGGATTCGAACCCCCCACCCCCCCCCCACCCCTATTCGCATGCAAATTAGTTGTATTGGAGAGCCAGCACAAACAGCGACAGAATTAAATTATACTGCGGGATCGGCTGTAGTGTGTACGGGATAAGGTCAAGATTAAAACTAATTACCAGATACAATTCTATCACCTTTTACTTTTACTGATCCCAAATATCTGGTTTTTTTTAAATAAGCCATTTTGGATATCTAGCGCAAACATAGACAGAAAAAAAAGGAATTTTGAAATCAATGGTTTTGCACGGACGGGGAGGGGTTAGGGGGAGGGGGGATGCAAAAAAATGAACCAACAAAAATAGTTACCGAAATATGGAAATAAAATAAGGTTCCCTTCCCTGCAGGGGAAGGCTTACAGTCTCTGGATACCTTAATATTTTAATAGGGTCTACGTTCTGTATATTTATTTATATTGTTACGAAGACAAATTGTTCAGGGGGAAATACTAGGCCGATCCAAGATTCGAACCTATGTCGGTGGCCCACAAGTCCGGCGTCCCAACCGCTTCGCTAGAAAAGCAAGCTACACTAGCGAGATATTCGGTCCGATTTCATCTCACCCCGTAACACACCCCTCTTAAGAGCATCAGCTATCAGAACAAGACTAATTATCCCAGGAGTCACACTTTTGTGAGCTTATTCCCTAGGCAACAAAGTTTACTGTCACGTTGGACGAGCCCCCATTTTGTTACGAAGACAGATTGTTCAGGGGGAAATACTGGGCCGATCCGGGATTCGAACCCATGTCGGTGGCGCACGTCCGGCGTACCAACCGCTTCACTAGAAAAGCAAGCTTCATTAGCGAGACAGTTCGGTCCGATTTTATGTTATATAAGACAGACTTACTCGTTCCCACTTAACACCTGACGAAGAAGCCTGTGCGCTTCGAAATCACACAAAACGACATGAAATATGTAATGACCTCAGAAACATGCATAAATACATAAAAATGTTTAATCTTATTCTATAGTGCGAGACACTGGTGCTTTCATTGACAGGTTGATCAATATTAAACCCGCATATGATGTATTATCATGCCAGAGAAATAAAATGTGAAACCAAATGTGTAATTATGGGGCCATAACACACTTTTATGTGTGGAGTGCTATACAAGCCGTTAATGTATAGAACTCAGTATAGGTGGTTTTATAGTACAGCGTCTACTGTACTATCAGTGGCGTAAATTAACATCCGGCACTATTCCAGAAACTTTTTAAAAATTTTTTTATTGAATAATTATATTTATAAAAATACGATTAAAATATACAGACATTGAGAACTTGAGAAGAGTTAATAAGACAATGCCATTAAACATAAATGGATATTAGGTATATAATTTTTAAAACATTTACTGTTCAGACTAACTTACCTTAACACCTTTTTCATGTAGCTACATTTTCTGAAGTCCTACCTATTGTAAATTTATTTTTAGTACTAACGTTACCATTAACCTAAAGGAAACCATCTCTGTATATTAGCTGTTGAAATGTTGGTATAGACACAATGTATACTGAGAGAAATATTATCTGTAAGGTAAATATAAAATCTCAGATTTTGTCAGAAATCTAAACTTAATCTGAGTAGATAGAAGCTAAAGCGGCGTTATTGAATCAATTCATGCAGTGCTTCCTATATATATACATGCTGGCTGAAAGCAAGCTTTTATCTCACATCTGATATTCTCAAAATATTCCCATATTATTTATTCATGGTGATTCAACAGTAACTGCAATGTTCTTCTCTATACACACCTTAAAAAGTTACCTTATCAAACCTGCAAATATATATGAATCTTTCAGTCTTCTCGAAAGAATTTGAGAGTGGAAGTGACATTTAAGCTAGACGTCTCGCATTGTGTTCTGAATGGAGTTCCCTCATTGTCAGCCGCGATATTTTGTCGTCGTAACCAAACCTTTAATGCAACAAACTTTCGCTATTATTAAGCTTCTAACCTTAAGCTCTAAAGCAGCATGTCTTCCTTCTGTTTTCTTTAACTGGACAAACCGTAAAACATGGTATAGTATGAAAGTTTCAGCAAGTCAAGAAAACGTTAATACTGCCCCTATTGTATAACAAAAGTGGTCGTTGAAAATACATTGAATAAGATCCTGCATTCATTAAGCCATTTTCCGTTTTTTGAGACTTTTGTCTATTTATTTCACCACAAAGGAGTGAACTTTGCCAAGACACGAGTTTATGAAGTAACATTTAAACCATTAATAAAAAAAAATATATTTCATTTCATACATGGAAATTTCATTAAAGATTATATCAGTTTCTTAATACAGTCAGTGACGTCACACGAGCAGCATCATGAACCCCTATTCTGTATGGGTCTCAAACATTTACGAACGAATTCAAGTGCTACTGAGTTTGATTGACTTGCTCAAACTCTAGTTAAAAAACTGTTACATATTGCGAAATACATAAAACAGTTAGAATGGAGAGAGAGAGAGAGTGAGAGAGAGAAACCGGTTTGTACGAAATGAGAGAGATTCACAGATGACACATTTTTTTCACCTGTTAATGTATTATGACGTGATCGATCACAGGTGTCACTAATATAAGGTTCCTACTTTCCTGCTGTTTGAAATGTAGCCGTCATATCCAGCTTCAGTTACTAAAGAGCAACTGCTTTTAGGGGGACATTATATACTCACATTTGCATCAATGTTTTGAAGCTGATATACCATGTAACCTCGCTGTGTCATCTGTATCATTAAGGCAGGCCCTGGTCGTGTTGTATACACCCCGATATCTTGCTCAGGCATTTTCGGGCGACGCAAGGCTAATGTTGCATTTGAGGCTTCGTATTCCAAACGATTAGCGGACATGACATAAAAGTATGAACATCTATGGTATGAAACAAGCCATTACACCAAATCGTGCGAAAATGAAACGAAAATACCGACACCCGAGTAATTTCAGCAACTGATGAGCCGATGAGGTGGAACAGACAGTAGTGATCCACCACATATAACGGTTTGATATTATCATAATGAACGAAAAATCAGTAAAAGACTAAGTCGAATTTGGAAATATAGCTGTGGTTTACATTGAGCACCTATCCCACTAGGCTATTCATGCATTTTAGATGTTAAGGAAACCGGTATCCTGCCTGGCCGATAAGAAAATTTGGTGATAATACTAGGGAAGAATTGCCTCGAGGGCCATGTTTCCTCAACCAGGATATAGGAAATATATCATGAATGATGTCTTATTTCTATATAGCCCGAGGTGTCTTAGGGTGTCTACAGAGGAACGGTATAGAAGCACGGTTTAGGCATCGGATATAATCTCTGAAGCTAAGTTGGGATTAGAGTTCTTTGTTTTTCCGATGTTTACGGAATCCAAGAAGCACATAAACCGCCATGCAAGGGCTTTTTTTTTTGTTTTCAATGGATTTGTATCTTCTTTGATTTTAATGGCCGGTTAGATGCTTGAGAGTATTACGCTCTCCGTAACCATGGAAACAGGATGAATCCATATTATCCCGTACTATATATAATTTTAATGTGTCAAATTATATTGCATCTCCAATAATCATTCCAAATGTCATTTTTACCCATTACTCTTTCGAATATCGAACTGCATATAACAAAAAAAAGAAGTAATACAGACATATCTAATAAATAATAATATGTCAAATACAGGTCCATGTGAAAGTCAAGTGTTTGTAACTGTTTTTTTAAATAGCACTGATCACCAATGGTGGTGTTTATTTTGTAGACCTGCATTGATTTAGAGTAATCTATAGTTATTACATTATAAGATTATGCATACAGAAATGGTGCTATTGTATACTAATTTCGACCATGATACTTGGGAAATTGATGTAGCATGCATACAATGCATATTCTTGCGGGAGTGAAAGAGAAAAACCCATAAAATACTCGTACACCTTGCCTAATATTCCTTAAGAAAATGACACCAAATGTTTTTTTATGTATTATGTTTGATGTTACAATGAGACTTATTGATGACATGAGTGATAACACCCCGAAAATTATTATCGCTTACGTCATGACCGTGTTTTAGAACTTAATTTTAACGATTGCGTTGAAGACCTTTGGCATACATGAAAAAGGTGCAAATCCACCACCAGCCATCAGGCTGAGAGCTTTTATGCAGCTACGGCGCGGCCCTGGATGCAGTTGGGGCGGACTTTACGTGTTTATTGGAAGAAACAGAGGAACGACACCACAGGAAAAAAACATGACACGGCGCTCAAATGTTAACAGAAATATATATGCCAAGGAAGCAGCTGAAACACGGGAGATAAAAACTACGTCCTTGAAGCATCCCCGCGGCGAATCCTTAGATTGTTGTAGGATATAAGAGCTCGCTCGCATAATTAAACTGATTTATATCCACATAGTGGTGCATTCTGGGATACAGTCTGCTGTGTTTGCAGTTTTTCTAGGCACACGGCTATTTTTTTTTTATTTTTGCTTTCTTTTTGGCATTGTTTGACTCCCTTCTATTTAGTGAGATTACGGTTTAAACAAAGCTAGGTCAGCTGACGTTTCCTATAATTGTGCAGATGAAGAAAAAACTGCTTTAATTAGATGAAAAACATGTTTAAATTCCGAATATTTAAGGGCGGAAAAAAGGCAGAAAGTGCCAAATTTAAGAAAGAGAGCAAGACGAAAATAAGTCCTAGGACTCAAGAGGGAATAAAAACTAAACAATCGGTGATTGTGGAGTACAAGAATACTGGACCGAAACTAAAAATTCAAGGCTAAAAAAGTATTATAGGACTGAAACTAGAAGTATAAAAAGAAACAAATGCAACAAATGAATGAAGTGAAAAAAAGAGAATGCTACAATGAAAAGAGAGCAAAAATGAAACAGGAAAATTTATGATTAAACAACACAGGATGATTCAAAGCTAAGGCTAAAACAAGACATTTCTGAAACAAGATATTAAGGCTTAACCATGGATCTCCACCAAATCTCCTTCCACCTGAGCTTTAAGTTTCCAAAGAACCATTGTTTTGCATGTCTCCATAAGAAACTTCGATTTGTGATCAAGATTATTGACTCTTGCCATCATAAAACATTATTGTCTGTAAGATTTCGTTTTGCATATGATACCTGGACATGGGGGAAATCTTTATGGACATTTTTTATTACAAATGTTATTTACCCAAGTTAGTAAAATAATAGTATCCCAGTTACCACCTTCCCATCCCAACCCCCATTACTTGTAAACTAACCCGGGCCACTAATAAATGCAAATGGTATAACCCAATCAGAACCTTTTCCGGTTTGGTTAAACCAAGTCATTCTCAGAGGACATATTTGATCCCAAGTTCGACGGAGGCGAGGGTGGACTATGTCCGTCCTTTGGTGAACAAAATAAGTTGGGACATGCCACGACTTATGGCATTAGAGCAAAATCGTTTTGTTAGTTTAGTTTTGACATGTTATTGACTGTATTTGCCTAAACGTCAGTCGACACAAAGGAAACACACCGCCGCAACTTTTTAGACTTTCAATAAAGCACGTTTATCTAAAGGACTGACAATTGATATTTAATGATAATAACCAGTTTTCAATTTCAGACAGGCCTTTTGCCCATTTTGGTGACTAAACTTTGAACTGCAGTGTTTTGTGCATTTTCATTTGTTAGAAACATCTTGCGACATAACTGACTTACAAGGACTTAGAGGTTCACGGGATGAAGCATAAACTACAGTCGAAATCTCTCATTGCTCGCACGTCAAGTTCATATTTCGTTGGTATGATCATTTGTGTATGGGATTAGCTCGCGAGGACGCTTCGCTCTAAGGTGGGTCGTATTAGAAGTTCTCACACAGTCGCCCTTGAAAAGCAATATATTCGCACGCATAAAGGGGTCCTAACTTGGATGTCTTGGTTGAGAACGTTATATCGTGTGGACAAATATTACTCTTGAAATAAAACCTAACAGATCGGGATTATGTAAAAAACCGGGGCTGGTAAAAAGAAAGTAACCCATACAAAACACTCAGGGATATTGCGTGTTATATCATAGAACAAATCGGCTGAAAAGAATAGCATACTATGCATATATATATATATATATATATATATATATATATATATATATATATAATATATATATATATATATTTATATATATATATATTAACGATTAAAGATTACAATTGAAATACAAGTTTACCCTGTGTTATGGCATTTCTTGAAAAAAAAAATTGAAAAAAAGGTTACCAACAGAATACTTTATAAAGGTGTTTTATAAACACGGGAACTGAAGACAACAGAGGATAGAACATTACATACACATATATTGATACAAGATTAAAGCTGACAGTTATAACTGTATAGACTTATGGCGGCCTACGCTCGACCATACTCCGGTTCCCATCGATAGCTAACCTCGTGTGCAAGTACCAGCAGCTTGTTGACAGAGAACAGACGAATGATGCTATTTATGCGTTAATAGGGAGTTGCGATAGAAAACCGTGGTTATATCGAGAGAGCAGCTGCCCGCATAGAAACGAGTATAGCTGCAGACGGAGGGTACCACTTTAAAAATGATTTTCCCTTTTTCCAAGTCCGGTAAACGTCATGATATCTGAGAGAAAAAAAAATAGCTGAAATCGAGGAATCAAGTAATGTAATTGATCCTGCAGAGAAAGTGGTGATTAAGGTGCGATTCTTCATGCTTAAATAGGGTATCCATTGGATGATTAGCCGTAGTGGCTTTTTAGGGTCTGACTCTCTTTTAAGGTTGTGACTAGGGTGTGGACTTGTTATACCCCTAATTTGTGAATTTGAAACCTTGAAAGAATTGTAAAGATATAATATGGGCAACGAGAAATGGACATCCTGAAACATATCAATTTACGGTCAATTTAGATGAACGTAGATAAAACGCATTCATGAAAACATGGTCAGTAGATTTAAATTAAAAACATTCTCATGTGAGTGTTGTCTTTTTTTATTCAACCCATCTTAAAGTCATGTTTAAATTCCCTTTACAGGTTTTCTAAGAATTTCACAAATCCAGATTGTTAGGTTGTTACAGTGATCTATAATTTAATAGGCTCGGGTAACAATTGTGTTGATAACAGTAATGGAAGAGTTATTTTTTAAACGATAGATGCTAAATAGTTCAAATATTTCCCGAACAACGGTTGCGTGACTGACAGGGATGGAAAATTGAATCGCTTAAAAAGTGGCCCCCGCTTATACATGACTACCTAAGCCAAAAAGAAGAAGCCAGTTTGAATGACAGAACGGGTATATGAGTTTTGGTTCTTCCAGGAATACGATTTAGTAGCAAGACTGATGGCCCCAAGTGCAAAAGTCGTCCCTGCGCCTAATTAGGTTCCAGTCCAATAAACACACAGAGATCAAACGAGGATACCTCCGGGGAGAAATATTGTTATCAAAACTGAGGACGATAAGGTTCTCTTTGTCGGGTCATAAGCAGTGACACGAACAGGCCAACATGTTGGTTATTTCGGTCACGTGTCCTTGGATTATGCCAGAAGCTTCTGCAGCGTGCCACTAAAAGGCTGGCGTAATACCTGGGATATGCCGGGTCAGGCAGTGCATTGAATTAAGATTATAAAAAAAACTAAAAAAAAGCCAGGGCTAGTTTGATCTCTGCTAGAAAGTGACTATGTGCGTCAGAAAATTGCCTCTATTCATCATATGTTGCGGAGGTTAGGTTCGTGCAGTTATTTTAGCATGGGGAAACCTCTCATTCAGATGCTTTTCCTGTAATTTTTACTTACACCATAGATGGAAGTGGCTTTAATGTTCTTTATGACCAGTTTTTGAATTTCCTGTATTGTTTGCACACATGATGACTATCAAAGGTTGCCATAGGATGCTAAGGTACAGCTTGTTTTTTAAATATATTATAGGCATGTAATTATATAAAGCAAAATAGGTTTTAAACCGTAAGTTCTATATCAATATTGTGAATGCAAAATTATATAATAAAATTACATTTTGTACATAGATTTAAATTAAAGTAATAAACTGTATCGTCCGTTCATATTTTTACATTATGTTGAACGCTTTTAAATATTATGAAAAAAATTGTATATCTGAGACTTAACGTGATTTTTTATTCTTCAGTATTACCTTGCGAGGGATTTTAAGTCTATAAAGTCAACAACACTTGTAATGTGATAATGGAGTTGCCACTTGGCACTTAAAAAATAAAGAAAACATAAAACGGATGGGGAGTATCTCTGTATGTATATAACTTTAACTCAATATATTTTAAAAATGCAAATAAAAATTATGAAAAAAATGGGTTGACTATTCAGGTTACTATTCGGCTTACATATATCCTTAAACTTTTCCCTTGTTTCATCATATATTCTTTCACGATAATATCCTATCCATGTCAGAAGTAGAAAAATACTGGCAACATGCCATAAATCTTGAGGTTTATAGTTTCCGCCGTGCCTGCCACAGATACCAGACGACTTCCCACACAACACTACCATAGCACCGTCATCTGAGACAAGGCGGAAGGGCGTCTTATTCCACTCGGGCCATTAATGCTGGTCTGATATGAGCTCCGACCCAGATGAAGCCCTAGGCGGCGAGGATGCCAGCTTGATAATGTAATTTTTAAGCTGAAGGCGAAAGTAAAATAGAAACGAAACAATGACTGACTTTCCTTAAAGGGCAGGGGCATGGTTTGGATATTTTGTTGTTTGCAGTTTAGCAGCCGAATCAAGGTTACCATGGATAAAACCATATGTTTTAATAAAGTTTTTATGTTTTTGAAGTCACGTGGAGTTTCTTTTTTTTCATAAATTTTCATATGTTATATTTGAAGCGAAATTCGTATAATGATTTTATTTAAATAAATGATGACTTTGTGAATTTATTCTTTTTTTTTGGTATCGGCATGATTTTCCCAGAAAAAAAATGTTCTCTAGAGCGAACATCTAGGCTTTGTTAATAGCTTTTAAAATAAAATAACCTTTCATGAGCGTTTTCCCTAAGATACTGCTCTTTATCAGACCAGCAAACATATAATTGGCAAGTTTCTTAAACCTTAGTTCTATGCAGTCAATTAGTAAAATAGTTCCAATAACAAGGAATATATGTTGTATCAGTATGTTTAGAGTAAATTTAATTTGAGTCAGCATTAACTTATAAGTAAATTTCATACATATTCCCCATTACCTGAAGCTTTTTCAATAAATTTAAATTTCAAGAAATCAGACGACATAAAATTGATTATGTTCAGGGATTGCGGTTGTGGATGGAAAAAAGTGATAAGAATCCTATTTCAGCTAAATACATTCATAACTAAAGTCCATTTAGGTAAAGATAAGCCATGGCATTAAGGTTTACAGGTATGATAAAAGGTTACAAATCATGACCGACAAATATGTTAGCAACAGTAATAACGACATTCATATTCACAATTTATATAATGGAAGCCAAATAACTTTTTTAGATAAACCAAAATTAAGAAATCAGAAAACCGACCATTCACCAGGGACAACTTGATTGCATTGAAGCAGCCAGGATTCATAGCACATTTTCAAGTAATTTAATAGAAATCAAAACACGCAGAATTTCATGAAACTGAACCATCAAAGCTGATTGCCTTTAAATTTATAAATCTCCTCGGTCCCACATCCAATACATACAGGACATTTTTCAAAAATCTCCTAGATTTTATGGGCTTTATTGTTTTGACTCTTAATTAGAATAAATTAAGGAAGAGGAGTCGACGTAATTGAAGGACAATATCCAGGGAGCCGAACTGTCCTCAGAGAGCTCAAAGGGGGTAACAGAAGGTAGAGTCTGGAGTCAAGGCAGAGCCTCTCTCTGGAAGCACCAACTTACTTTTTGTTAAAGGTGGAAGCTGGTCATTTCCCAGTAGGAAGATGCCATTGACATTTTCACAAGCAATTAAAGGAGCCATCGACTGCCGCTTTGTAATATGGCTATAAGTGGGACCCTTGAGAACAGGACTCAACAAGTCGCCGAGGCGTCATTAATCTTTTACTGGAGACAGAAGCGCTCCTGCAACAGGTGGAAGTGACGATTCTCTGCCAGCTATTTGTTCAATGTATCACTGGTCCTATCCTCGTGTCCGGGCGGATATTAAAGAAGAGTGGCCCGGGAACCAGAATAAGCAATCCACCATTGAAAAATCTTGCCCTTTTGGAAAAACGGCACATAGAGTTAGTTGCATAAGGCAAAAGCATTCTGGAAGCAAATAAAAAAAAAGACGCGCCATGTTCTCATCCTCGTTCTCGGGCCTGTTGTAGGTAAGTACGGCCCGGGAATCGAGAAGACTAGTTGATTCCTTATCGCCCTTATGAAAGAAATCTAGTGAAACTAGCTGTAGGCATGACGGCAAAATAAGATTACACAAGAAAATATTGGAAACTCTGTGAATATGAACATAATATTTAATTGGAAAATATAAACTTTTGAATCTATTGTCGAGGTGTACAAGTCATGTCGTCTATGACCACTTGTAAGGACAGTAAAAGTACAGTAATGACAGGAACTGAAATGAGCAGTTATTTGGAAAGATTTGTTTCTCATATCAAAGCCTATAAAAGGTATTGGTTCGATCACGATTAAAATGAAACTAGCTTGTCAAAATGTATGTTAAATCATTTGAATTTAAAGTTAAGATTTCTTACTACTAGGGGCCACTACCCTTAGTGACTTTTATGGGTAGCCTCCCGGGGTGTGTCAATTTGGGCACGTTCATGTCAGTGTTTTGTAGCAGGTGTAACCCTGGGCCAGACAACCCTGGTTTAGACATACTGGTACACCCGGTGCTCTCCGGAATGATGGCTAATGCTGTACACCAAAGGTACTCTCCGGAATGATGATGGCCCGTGTTATACACCCCTGGTGCTCTTCGGAATAATGGCCCGTGCTGTACACCGCTGGTGCTCCCCGGAATGATGGCCCGTGCTGCACACTCATTGTGCTCTTCAGAATGATGGCCCGTGCTGTACACCCCTGGTGCTCTTTAAAAAAAATGGCCCATGCTGTACACCAATGGTGCTCTCTGGAATGATGGCCCGTGTTGTACACCACTGGTGCTCTCCGGAATGATGGCCCGTGCTGTACACCCCTGGTGCTCTCCGGAATGATTGCCGTAATGTACACCACCGGTGCAGTCCGGAATGGTGGCCGTGCTGTACACCCCTGGTGCTCTCCGTAATGATGGTCCGTGCTGTACACCACCGATGCTCTCCGGAATGATGGCCCGTGCTGTACACCCCTGGTGCTCTCCGGAATGATGGCCCATGTTGCACACCACTGGTGCTCTCGGGAATGATGGCCCGTGCTGCACACTCATTGTGCTCTCCGGAATAATGGCCCGTGCTGCACACCCCTGGTGCTCTTTGAAATGATGCCCGTGCTGCACACCCCTGGTGCTCTTTGGAATGATGGCCCGTGCTGTACACCACTGGTGCTCTCTGGAATGATGGCTGGTGCTGCATGACCCTGGTGCTCTCCGGAATGATTGCCGTAATGTACACCACCGGTGCAGTCCGAAATGGTGGCCGTGCTGTACACCACTGGTGCTCTCTGGAATGAAGGCCCATGCTGTACACCCCTGGTGCTCTCCAAAATGATGGCCCCTGCTGTACAGTACTGATACTCTCCAGAATGATGGCCCATGTTGCACACCAATGCATGGTGCTCTCCGGAATGATGGACCGTGCTGTACACCACTGGTGGTCCTCGGAATGATTGCCCGTGTTGCACACCACTGGGGTTTTCCGAAATAATGGCCCGTACTGTATGTACACCACTGGAGCTCTCAAGAATGATTGCCCGTGTTGTACACCACTGGTGCTCTCCGGAATGATGGCCCGTGCTGCACACCCCTGGTGCTCTCCAGAATGATTGCCGTAATGTACACCACCGGTGCAGTCCGGAATGGTGGCCGTGCTGTACACCCCTGGTGCTCTCCGTAATGATGGTCCGTGCTGTACACCACCGATGCTCTCCGGAATGATGGCCCGTGCTGTACACCCCTGATGCTCTCCGGAATGATGGCCCATGTTGCACACCACTGGTGCTCTCGGGAATGATGGCCCGTGCTGCACACTCATTGTGCTCTCCGGAATAATGGCCCGTGCTGCACACCCCTGGTGCTCTTTGAAATGATGCCCGTGCTGCACACCCCTGGTGCTCTTTGGAATGATGGCCCGTGCTGTACACCACTGGTGCTCTCCGGAATGATGGCTGGTGCTGCATGACCCTGTTGCTCTCCGGAATGATTGCCGTAATGTACACCAACGGTGCAGTCCGGAATGGTGGCCGTGCTGTACACCCCTGGTGCTCTCTGGAATGAAGGCCCGTGCTGTACATCCCTGGTGCTCTCCGAAATGATGGCCCCTGCTGTACAGTACTGATACTCTCCAGAATG
The DNA here is from genome assembly GCA_026874595.1 of Sipunculus nudus. NCBI lineage: Eukaryota > Metazoa > Annelida > Sipuncula > Golfingiida > Sipunculidae > Sipunculus > Sipunculus nudus. Next base: position 83,458,150 of record CM049311.1, on the reverse strand, counting down.
ATGGCCCATGTTGCACACCAATGCATGGTGCTCTCCGGAATGATGGACCGTGCTGTACACCACTGGTGGTCCTCGGAATGATTGCCCGTGTTGCACACCACTGGGGATTTCCGAAATAATGGCCCGTGCTGTATGTACACCACTGGAGCTCTCAAGAATGATCGCCCATGTTGCACACCACTGGAGCTCTCCGGAATGATGGCCCGTGCTGTACACCCCTGGTGCTCTTCGGAATGATGGCCCTTTCTGTACGCCAATGGTGCTCTTCGGAATGATGGCCCATGCTTTACACCCCTGGTGCTTTTTGGAATGATGGACCGTGCAGTACACCCCTTGTGCTCTCCGTAATGATGGTCCGTGCTGTACACCCCTGGTGCTCTCCGGAATGATGGTCCGTTCTGTACACCACCGGTGCAGTCCGGAATGATGGCCCGTGCTGTACACCCCTGGTGCTCTCCGGAATGATGGCCCCTGCTGTACAGTACTGATACTATCCGGAATGATGGCCCATGTTGCACACCAACGGTGCTCTCCGGAATGATGGCCCATGTTGCACACCACTTTTACTCTCCGGAATGATGGCCTGTAATGCACATCCCTGGTGCTCTCCGGAATGATCGTCTGTGCGGTACACCCCCTGGTGCTCTACGGAATGATTGCCGTGCTGTACACCATCGGTGCTCTCCAGAATGGTGGCCGTGCTGTACACCCCTTGTGCTCTCCCTAATGATGGTCCGTGCTGTACACCACAGGTGCTCTCCGGAATGATGGCCCGTGCTGTACACTCCTGGTACTCTCCGGAATGATGGCCCCTGTTGTACAGTACTGATACTCTCCGGAATGATGGCCCATGTTCCATACCACTGGTGCTCTCCGGAATGATGGCCCATAATGCACACCCATGGTGCTTTTCGGAATGATGGCCCATGTTTCACACCACTGCTGCTCTCTAGAATGATGGCCTGTAATGCACACCCCTGGTGCTCTCCGGAATGATCGTCTGTGCGGTACACCCCTGGTGCTCTACGGAATGATTGCCGTGCTGTACACCATCGGTGCTCTCCGGAATGGTGGCCGTGCTGTACACCCCTTGTGCTCTCCGTAATGATGGCCCGTGCTGTACACCACCGGTGCAGTCCGGAATGGTGGCCGTGCTGTACACCCCTGGTGCTCTCCGTAATGATGGTCCGTGCTGTACACCACCGATGCTCTCCGGAATGATGGCCCGTGCTGTACACCCCTGATGCTCTCCGGAATGATGGCCCATGTTGCACACCACTGGTGCTCTCGGGAATGATGGCCCGTGCTGCACACTCATTGTGCTCTCCGGAATAATGGCCCGTGCTGCACACCCCTGGTGCTCTTTGAAATGATGCCCGTGCTGCACACCCCTGGTGCTCTTTGGAATGATGGCCCGTGCTGTACACCACTGGTGCTCTCCGGAATGATGGCTGGTGCTGCATGACCCTGGTGCTCTCCGGAATGATTGCCGTAATGTACACCACCGGTGCAGTCCGGAATGGTGGCCGTGCTGTACACCCCTGGTGCTCTCTGGAATGAAGGCCCGTGCAGTACACCCCTGGTGCTCTCCGAAATGATGGCCCCTGCTGTACAGTACTGATACTCTCCAGAATGATGGCCCATGTTGCACACCAATGCATGGTGCTCTCCGGAATGATGGACCGTGCTGTACACCACTGGTGGTCCTCGGAATGAATGCCCGTGTTGCACACCACTGGGGTTTTCCGAAATAATGGCCCGTGCTGGATGTACACCACTGGAGCTCTCAAGAATGATTGCCCATGTTGCACACCACTGGAGCTCTCCGGAATGATGGCCCGTACTGTATACCCCTGGTGCTCTTCGGAATGATGGCCCTTTCTGTACGCCACTGGTGCTCTTCGGAATGATGGCCCATGCTTTACACCCCTGGTGCTCTTTGGAATGATGGACCGTGCAGTACACCCCTTGTGCTCTCCGTAATGATGGTCCGTGCTGTACACCCCTGGTGCTCTCCGGAATGATGGTCCGTTCTGTACACCACCGGTGCTCTCCGGAATGAAGGCCCGTGCTGTACACCCATGGTGCTCTCCGGAATGATGGCCCCTGCTGTACAGTACTGATATTATCCGGAATGATGGCCCATGTTGCACACCACCGGTGCTCTCCGGAATGATGGCCCATGTTGCACACCACTGTTACTCTCCGGAGTGATGGCCTGTAATGCACATCCCTGGTGCTCTCCGGAATGATCGTCTGTGCGGTACACCCCTGGTGCTCTACGGAATGATTGCCGTGCTGTACACCACCGGTGCTCTCCAGAATGGTGGCCGTGCTGTACACCCCTTGTGCTCTCCCTAATGATGGTCCGTGCTGTACACCACCGGTGCTCTCCGGAATGATGGCCCGTGCTGTACACCCCTGGTAATCTCCGGAATGATGGCCCCTGTTGTACAGTACTGATACTCTCCGGAATGATGGCCCATGTTCCATATCACTGGTGCTCTCCGGAATGATGGCCCATAATGCACACCCATGGTGCTTTTCGAGTGATGGCCCATGTTGCACACCACTGCTGCTCTCCAGAATGATGGCCTGTAATGCACACCCCTGGTGCTCTCCGGAATGATCGTCTGTGCGGTACACCCCTGGTGCTCTACGGAATGATTGCCGTGCTGTACACCATCGGTGCTCTCCGGAATGGTGGCCGTGCTGTACACCCCTTGTGCTCTCCGTAATGATGGCCCGTGCTGTACACCCCTGGTGCTCTTCGAATTGATGGCCCTTTCTGTACGCCACTGGTGCTCTCCGGAATGATAGCCCGTGCTGTACAACATTGCTGGTCTCCGGAATGATGGCCGTGTTGTACACCACTGGTGCTCTTCGGAATGAAGGCCGGTGCTGAACACCACCATTGCCCTACAGAATGATGACACGTGCTGTATATCCCTGGTGCTCTTTGGAATGATGGCCCTTGCCTTACACTACTGATGCTCTCCGGAATGATGGCCCCTCTGTATACCACTGGAGTTCTCCGGAAAATGGCCCGTGTTGCACACCACTGGAGCTCTCCGGATTGATGGCCCGTGCTGTACACCACTGGATCTCTCTGGAATGATGGCCCATGCTGCATACTATTGGTGCCCTTTGGATAAGTGGTCCGTGCTGTACACCACTGGTGCTCTTCGGAATGATTGCCCGTGTTGTACACCACTGCTGCGCTTCAGAATGATTGCCCGTGCTATACACCACCGGTGCTCTCCGGAATAATGACACGTGCTGTACATCCCTGGTGCTCTTTGGAATGATGGCCCATGCTGCACACTACTGACGCAATCCGGAATGATGGCCCTTGCTGTATACCACTGGAGCACTCCGGAATGATGGCCCTTGCTGTACACCCCTGGTGCTCCCCGGAATGATGGCCTTTTCTGTACGCCACTGGTGCTCTCTGGAATAATGGCCCGTGCTGTACACCATTGGTGGTCTCCGGAATGATGGACCCTGCTGTATACCACTGGAGTTCTCCAGAAAGATGGCCCTTGTTGCACACCACTGGAGCTCTCTGGAATGATGGGACGTGCTGTACATCCCTGGTGCTCTTTGGAATGATGGCCCGTGCTGCACACCCCTGGTGCTCTCCGGAATGGTGGCCGTGCTGTACACCCCTTGTGCTCTCTGGTCCGTGCTGTACACCACCGTTGCTCTCCGGAATGATGGCCCGTGCTGTACACCACTGGTGGTCTCCGGAATGATGGCCCGTGCTGTACACCATTGGTGGTCTCTGGAATGATGACCCTTTCTATACACTACCGGTGCTCTCCGGAATGATAGCCCATCATGCACACCATTGGTGCTCTCCGGAACGATGGCACGTGCTGTACATCCCTGGTGCTCTATGGAATGATGGTCCTTGCTGTACACTACTGATGCTCTCCGGAATGATGGCCCCTGCTGTATACCACTGGAGTTCTCCGAAAAGATGGCACGTGTTGCACCCCACTGAATTCTCCGGATTGATGGCCCTTTCTATACACTACCGGTGCTCTCCGGAAGGATGGCCATGCTGCACACCATTGGTGCTCTCCGGAAAAGTGGTCCGGGCTGTACACCACTGGTGCTCTCAGGAATGATGGTCCCTGCTGTACAGTACTGATACTCTCCGGAATGAAGGCCCCTGCTGTATACCACTGGAGCTCTGCGGAAATATGGTCCGTGTTGCAAACCACTGGAGCTCTCCGAAATGATGACCCGTGTTGTATGTACACCACTGGAGCTCATCGAAATGATGGCCCGTGCTGTACACCACCGGAGCTGTCCAGAATGATGGCCAGTGCTGTACACCACTGGTGCTCTCTGGAATGATGGCCCGTGCTGTACACCACCGGTGCTCTCCAGAATGATGGCCCGTGCTGCACACCCCTGGTGCTCTCCGGAATGATGGCCCGTGCTGTACACCACTGGTGCTCTCCGGAATGATGGCCCGTGCTGTACACGACTGGTGCTCTCCGGAATGATGGCCCATGCTGTACACCACCGGTGCTCTCCAGATGATGACCCGTGCTGCACACCACTGGTGCTCTCCGGAATGATGGCCCGTGTTGCACACCACTGGTGTTCTCTGGAATGATGGCCCGTGCTGTACACCACCGGTGCTCTCCAGAATGATGGCCCGTGCTGCACACCCCTGGTGCTCTCCGGAATGATGGCCCCTGCTTATCATAAAGTCTGTCATCACCGGTCCACTTGTGACTTGACCACTCGTGTCCGCGAGGAAACCCAGAGCAAATAACCCTGCTATCACATTACTCCCAATTTAAAAGAATTTTTTCTCCACACAAGCGACATCTATTGATGACAACTGATACTTAGAGTTCGGGTCCCTCATACTGATAAAGGTAGGTTTTTACAGTTATTTCTTGTACAACGGAAGATTAAAGAGATACTCCTCAAGGAGAGGTTCCATATATTATTCTCTGTTATGTATAATGTTACACTTAACAAAACTAGCAATATTGGCTCACTTGACCGGAACACAACATGAGCCCCTTACGGGCTGAGCGCATGCTCGTGGTAAAGAGGTCTATTAAAAATTGACGATGCATGATTCGTTTGTTATTCAGTACTCTGAATGAAGTTTTTATGATTAATTAAAAACTAAAATTCCTGAAGTGTATTATATCATAATAACCGCTTTGTTTTTTTACACTCTTTGAAGTGTGACGCAGAATATCGCAACTGCTTTCCTTTCACTGTTAATAAGTATGTCGCTAGAGATGTCGCAATCAAACAGATGTTTCTCAATGGAAAATTAAATATCTGACACAGGATGTAAAGTATAAATGTATAAAATAAACTTAAACTATTATTTATAGGTTTTTAACTATAATAGCATCCTTGACAAAGACCGATGATTTTCATGTTGGCATTGATATAGTATTAAATTATCATTCAATTCCGACACCCGTAGATTTGGGCGTTATCTGATACTGAAACCATCAGGCGAACTAGGCCGGCAATTCATGCTTGGTGCTGGACCTGTGAATGGAAGGTGGGGTTCGAATCCTGTTCAGGCAGCCTTGCACGCCATGAAATCTAAACAAAATCTATACTACAAGGGCGCCCTCTGCAATCAGGGGTGAATGGGTACCGCTATCGGATGAATAACCTTACGGCGCCGGCTATTATCGAATGGGCTGTATACTCCCCATGAAGGAAGTCTGGAGAATCTGCAAGAATGAAAAGGCCCGAAAGGCCTGAAGGGTGCATTCGGTTGAGACTGAAAATGTCAGCTAAATCAGCCTCTAAACAAAATTCTCTTTATATTTTCTCGACTTTGTAAACGAAAGAGTGATCTACGCATGATATATAGACCGCAAGACTAAACCTCGAGAAATAACAGTTGCAGCTTCATAGCATGATTTACGTCTAAAATACCCAAAATACCCTAGAGGCGTTGTTTGAATTTGGTATATTAACTGCGGACAGTCATTTGAGAAACTGCACACGGAAAAAGACACTTACCACCAGCATGTGTGCTGCTTGTCTTCTGTATTTTAGTCAAATGAGCCAGCATTGCGGGGTATAATTTTACCAAGTGACGACAGACACAAGCTAGGAGGGACCGAAAGGAGACCCGCCATTAATGATAAAGAATGTCTCAGTATTATTCCAATCTGAGATGTAGCAAAAGATTATCTTTATGGATAACAAACCCGAACACCTATTATCAGTTCCTGCCAACAATTGACGCAAGTGGTGTGGAAGTTCCATTTATTCTCCCCAAAATTGATGTAACACCGTCAACACTTTTCCTTGCATCCTTCCGCATGATTGCTTTTTCCTGCATTCATTCATATATTGTAACAGGTGCCCCTTTTATTGTGTGCAGCGGTCTTACAGATGATTGTTTCATTGTGCACACGGATGTTCCATGTGTTGTTGGCATTTTGTTCATGTGCCACGCGAAGCTCGTGTTGTAGCGGCCTCGCCTGGCCGGATGTTGCAGGCTCGGTTTAATCCGAATCGGTTGAACCCTAGATACACGGCGTTCCCGTTCTAGTATGTTCTTTGAGCGTGTACTGTGTATTATGGATTGTTCATGAAAGGGAATTCTAGAGTATTCGGAGGAAAGATTATAAATAGAGGCCGTGTTTTAGAGCCGAGAGAGAGGTGAGAGAATATTCCAGCGGACACAGAAGCGTGTATGTCAGTTTGTGGGACCTATTCCGATAAGTGCGGCAATTATAGATTTCTGGACATGTTTTATTCATTGACATGTGTTAATAAGATTTTTTTTATTGATAAAAAAACGGTAGGGTAATTTGCACTGTGCGGAGGTAATCTTAAATCAGGTTCAGGCTGTCCCCAGATACAAACTCAAATGGATGAAGGGAGGTAACGTTAGTCTGACGTCTTTACATCGGCCCGTGTGTGTTTATTACTCGACTTCCATCTGAGGCTCGCCTTGGTCAAACCTAAGCAAAAAGACTTGACCCAGGGGTCTTAGCGTGAGGTCCGGTCTGAACGGGACACGGACCAGTCTTCGTACATGTCAAGAGTAGAGGTCAAGCCTTCTAGTCATGACGTCGCCATTGTACAGCTGCCATAAATGAAGTAAATATTCTCTTCTACTACAATCACGTTATCTGCTGGTCGTGATAGCTTCCGAAATCTAATATTAACACCCAAGATTTTCAGATAGTAAAAAAAAATATAACTAATAATTCTGCACGAAGAGTTAAATTAGGATATCTTCTGGTTCTTTAATTGATTTGGGGATTCTGTGTCCCTCCACTACAAACGACTTTAGCTGCTTAGCTCGGGAAAAACGCACATTCTTTAACTGTATGATGTTTTGGAATAACAAATCAATCTTGGTCTTTATTTACGGCATTGAGAAAGAGCTATCATACACGAGCCCAATTATATTCCTTGCTGAATAATTTGGCGATTGCGAAAAATATGTTAGAACGCCCAGTGGCGTCTGTACATTCGCAAAGCGTAACATCAGATTCAGATCGTTCGGTGTAATTTGATTGGTTACCGGTTGATGGATGACATGGAGCATCCAATTAGTTTTATCTCGGCACGGTAATACAGCTAGCGTTCGGTGTTTTCACATATTTTAGTATCTGGACTCCTACTTTGCACGTTAGGAAATACCTGTGCTGACATATTTTTGATTAAGTATTGGTGGACTTTTTTCTCGGCTGGCTCCTCATCTTACATCTCACTACGTGTCACTTACAGGTATCCCGCCATCAGTTCTGCATAAAATACCTGGGCGCTTCATTATCGTGCGGCAATGCTGGTTAGAAAATGTTAATGTACCACGAGTATATTTATTACTACATTACTACATTATTAATACATTACTTATATGTGCAAACATGTTTATATATTATACATGTTTATCGTAATACAGTGGAACCTGTCTGAAATACCACCTGTCAAATAAGAGCCTCTGTCAAATAAGACCATCCTTGAATGAACCGAAGACATTCACATGGGTTAACTGACCAATGCAATTAGACTACCTGTGTTTTAAGACCAGTTTTAGTCCTTCCAATGGGTGGTCCTATAACACAGGTTTCACTATATTGTATTCTATTTAATCATATATTATACTATATGTTAATATAAATTTACTAATTTACATGTAGTTGTTTATTACCACACGTATCATTAAAAAATATGTTCAACAATCTATAAATGTTATACCTGTATATTATAAAAACATGTTATATTCTCTTTACTCATATATTCATATCATATATCTTTACTGCTTTGCATATATTTTATAATGATAGGATTAAACAATATTAAGTTCTATTATTTTAACTGTCCATTTTAAACAGGAATAATTTTTGTAGTTAACTTAATAATATGAAAGCGGGGGAATTTAACGACAGCTCCCTAGCTCGAACCCATCCAGAGTGTATATAGACAATCACGTGATCGTTAAGTCGTGATAGCTACCGCGATCTAAGTTCAAATAACACTTTTTCCTTATTCATACCATGTCTTAAGAAAATCTTTATATTAAGCCTTATATTATATGATTATTTTATCTATTTGACAATTGGTCGGTTACTGCACTTTAGCCAAGTAGGGAGACTAGATACCAATGTTACCATTGTGACGTAATAATGGTTACTATAGTGACGCAAATGCAGTTGCCAGTTTGCTTTAGTCAAAACCTAACAGCAATACATAGGCCTACCGGTTTGCCTTGGTGAATGTATATAAGTATCCGACTTTAAATAAAATTTACTTACATGTTTACTTACACATACACTTGTTAAACGTTTTATAATTATGATGCGCTTGTAACAAACACACACACGAACGGGAATGAACGCATCTCATCATAGCGGAGGCAAAAGTGAATGATATCGTGAGAAATTGTTTCGTAGGCCTATTTGCATGGAGCATAATCAGTTGGATATATTTCCTAGCATCTGAGGTTTGCTTAGACCCGTGTAAGTCCTTATAATTTGTCAGATTCTGATATTGCATAGTTATACCACAAGTAAAAGCAACCCCTACATGGTCACTCTGTTTACCATTTGTCCAGCTGCCCTATTGTTGCAATGGCCAGTTACAGTAATTTACAATTTTCACTATAGGTGGCATCTGTGTGCTCAATTATAGATTCTCATATTTTCCTTACCCCTTAGTGATACTGGGGCAGCCTGGAGAAAAATATAGTCAACTATTTACACCCCACAGTAGGAGCCAATACAGGAATTATAAAATGATCATTGAACATTATTAAACGTGATAAAATGAAAAACAAATTGATAACTAAATTATTCCTCGACCTGCTGCAGGTTTTAGGTTTGCTACGCGGCCATTAGAAAGAAAAGTCAGGTTTGTAGTGACAGAAATGAAACAGGGTGACCTCGGGCGGAAGTTAATGACATTGTAAGTAGGTCATGACCGATAATTTGTGAATAAATGGCTGAATCTTGTGACTTGGTTACAGTACATGTCCGGGCTGGGAGGTTAACTGACATGTAGTGCTCTCGAAACTCACACATAGAGATGAGATGAAAGCTATGTATTCGACAGTTAAACGAAGCGTCTGTCACTAACGTTAGGAACTTCGGTTTATTCACATATTTCGCCACACATGGACGCGCTGACAGCCACAAGCAGCACAAACCGATGAACAATCACAGTGCAATGAACGCACAGAGAGTACCAATGGGGTTAGATTCTCTGTAAGTCCACAGCACGCCGGCTGAACCAGACATTTTACCTCTGGCATTTTTATCTTTGAAATTTGCCAAGCATTTGATGTTATCTATGTTTGAAGAATTAGCCAAGAGTGTAAACCCACAGGGCAAAGACCAAAGCCTATGCCAAAGAGCAGACTAATATGAAATAATGTCCCTTTGCCAGATGCATTATGTGTTAAATGAGATACTGTACTTAATGAAATCTAATTAATAATGAATCTAATTGCAAAGATTGATTTCTGTAGACAATGGATGTCAGACAGTTTTTCCCTTTTGATGATAATAATCTATGTATATGTGTCATCATGTTATGTTGATTCTGTATTGATATGTATATAGACAGCAACATAAAGTTAAAGTCCGTTACTCGGGCAAACTTGTTCATATTTTAATTTGAAGGCTACTGTATAGAGAATATGATAATCGAATCATCGGCAGATTGTTTAGGATAAAAGATTAAAATTTATAAATTAACAGAATTTTCATCCATAGAAGGAATAATTACCTATACGTTATATGTAAACTAACAAAATCACTGTAACCAAGGATCAGGTTTAAAGCTGAACACTGAAAACGCTGAAAAATATTTTTAAATAGATGTGCTAAATAATTATAATAATAATAATAATAATAATAATAATAATAATTAAAATAATAATGATAACAAAACAATAATAATAATGATTTTATTAATTTTACTACTACTATCAATAATGATTTTATTAATTTTAATAATAATAATAATATGATTATGATTATGAATATGATTATGATGATTAAATATTAAGAGCTCCAAGAGTATTTTTTTTTAGAGGAATACGTCTTATAGTGTGTCTTAGTAATGCAGCAAATATATATATATATATATATATATATATATATATATATATATATATTGAATATTAGTTAGGACCCTTAATAATTGGATCAAACGACACGTATAAACCCTTCTAATGACTTTACAAATCTTAAAGTTAATTTGAGCTAAAATTCAATTTAACATTCATAAACGAACGGAAATGAAATTAATATAATATTCATAATACATTAATACTTGCAGCACACATGCATGTATATCCCGCAGTTAATAACGTTAACACTTAGTACTGCAACACCAGATAAAACACTATTTTATATATTCAAATGCAAAATGTCATCAGAGTGGGTCGATATAGCTTATTGATTTTCAATTCCTATAACCATATATTTAGAATTCCTGAAACCACAAAGGTGTAATAATAAAACGTTAAAACGGTTTTAAGTATATAATTTATTTTATTCATTAACCAACTGTACGCCAGGGATACGTGGAAACGTAAATGCCTGCATGCTCGTGGGTTTATCGCTGTGGGCCCGTGGTGTTATAACCCATGTATATTGGTGGTATATTCAGTTCAGGCAATCTGATTTCATGTAAAAATATAAGCAAGGACGTTTAGTGAAAATCAAAGGCATATGATATCTCAAAGGGTAGGTCTAAATATACCAAGACTGCCTTGAGGCGTTACCATGGTAACAGACAGATTAAGCTTAAGATCTTTGGATCTCATTTCCTTTAGTCATTGCTCATGAAACTGTTATGAAACACAGTGCATCCGCACGCGACACATCGCAATGATAAAGTGACTTGCAGGCTTAACCTTAGAGCCAGTCAGCAGAATAGTTGAGTGTTTACTTGAAGGTATACGCTTCTCACGCAGCAGTTAAACACTGCAGTTGTCCTAGATCTGTGTTTTAACCGCTGCATTGTACAGCGATGGCGCAGAGCAGAGACAGACCAGTGAGAGCGTTTTATCGCATTGTGCATCCAGCTCCAAATTTTAAACATGCGCCAGTCGCTCTTGTTGGTGTGATTTTTTACTCTCTGCTAGAACCCGTGTGACGAAACCAACGAGACGCGGTGCTGAGTTTTTATAAAGTGTTCTTCAGTAACAACACGCCATTAAAAAGTGGGCTAATGTTAGACTGCATGACAATATCTCAAAACTGTCTTTTCCCCCTTCCATGCTTCTTTCTTACTAAATATTGAAATTTTAAACTTGATTATTCTATTTTGATGCAGGAAAGACATTTTCAAACCTTTTGATTTATTGTCATGCTGGCTGATAGCATTTCCTATAATAAATCATAAGTTCATTTGCCATCAACAGGAACACTGTAGCTGTTTAAAATGAAATATAATTTAAAACATAAATTTTAAATTAATTTTGGGTATAATTTAAATAGAGGAAGTTTTACCAGTGTCACAGGGTCACTCTGGCCCGTGGCCAGTATCGTTTAAAACATTAAGAAAGGATGCTCAAGAAAAGCCGAGCACTCACACACCCATGAACCAACAACTAAGACAGCAGGTATAAAACAGACTTTATGTATTGTTTATATAAACAGTGATTTCAATAACAAGGCTTGACTGGTTGCTGTCGCCGATATAAAGCTAGACAAGGTGCTGCTACAGGTACCAGACTCACTGACAGAGGGACCATCGCAAAAGTGCAATATCTGAAGACAAATATTTTATCTTTACGGTTATTAATAAAATCTTCCCGAAACATTTGCTACCAAAAGGGAAATGTTTTTACACGGGAAAACTGGAGGTACATTTGGGCCAAGAGAGGATTGAATTTAAGACAAATTAAATTCAACAAGTTAATGAAGTAATAATAATAATAATGAAACATAATAACCAGTTAAGTTCTTTACTGAAGCTGCAATATAGTGTCTTTACAACGCAATAAGGAAAACTGAAACAGACTCATCAATATTGCATCAGAGGTTGAAGAATGTTTGTTGTCACAGGTTGGTAGTGGTGGCGGCCGGTTGTCATGGAATCTTCCACTCAAAGGGTTACTTCCAATGTCTGGTTTCCCGATGTTTCTCCCTGACGTCAGCACAGTGATACAGAGACAAAATTCCATACTACTTTAAAGCTCTGTTGCCCTGAGTTCTGAGGGTTAGTTACTATTAATTGTTCATTTGGCCAAACAGTGGCGTCAATTTATCTTCCAAGGTGGGGGGGGGGGGTGACTTGCATACATACAAACACATATATATATCGTCTGTAGAACACATTTTAAATATATAAGCGCCTGTATGACACATGGTAAAAACTCTCAGTTCCAGGTTCACAGACCAACACTGGTCTTTACCTAAAATTCCTTATGCACCAAGACACAAATACACATTACAGCCTCACTTTGAGTTATGTGATTACTGGGGCATAAGAAAGGACTTGGGACAGGAAGAAAGGGGATTCTTGCCCAACAGAAAATAAAAAGGAGGGGTCAACAATTTGAAACCCAGTGTATACACATGGGATTGAACAGCTGGACCTGACATGGTCCCCTGCACTCAGTCAAAACTTGAAAACTGATCAGGAATTTAAGGTTACAGGACACTACTGGCCCGGGGAGAGTACACGGCAGGGTAAGAAAACTGAAAAACATGTAAATAACATTCATCAGTATTGTTTTCAGCAGTCAATCTGTGACAGCTAGGGATGCTATCTTTAGTTCATTCGATTTATGCCATACATCACACGCAAACACATTTTCTTACAACATACACAAATATTTTGCCACGCCTGTTGTATATATCTAATGATATATATTTTTATAGGTTTCCATATACACGTCCAACAAACTTAACGAATTATCAGCGAACAACGAGGCCGCAAGTGTAACTTGCTCTCCCCTGCATGAAAAGTTCGCAAGGAGTGTGGGTTAGATGTGCAATTTTTAAGGTACCATGGGAGGAAAGTCCATTGCCTGAGACACACGTCGCACGCAATGAGTGCTAGTGCCACTTGCCTGTTGAGTACAGCATGTCCTCCGTATGTCTGCGTCCTCGACATTTTTTCACAAGAAGGACTTGCGTGGCATGTGAAATTCTGCACGAAATTTGGACGCAAGTAAACCGTAGGAGCCCGTACGGCCGGTTATGAACAAAGATTTTTCTTTACCTCCACGGCCGCCTTGGCACCAGAAATTTGCGGGGGGAACGCATCATCCCACAATTCGTGCGTCCAGTTGGGACGAATGCTTTTAAGAAATGTTTAAAGCAATGGTAACAACGATTCGTACGAAGGATTGGTTCGTACAAATCTCAAAGTTCCTACGGATTCTAGAGTTTGCAGACATTTCTTAGAGAGGGCATAGATCCTTTTGGCATCCTCGAAAAAAATAAGATCATTTTTGTCGTACGATGGTTTTAGTATTTTTACGTTCTTCGTAAGGGTGCCGTGAGATCTTCCTGCGGCATACTTACGGCCACAATCAGAATTTTTGGTTCTGGAATGGTGTCCTGACCCTAAATAATCCATGAACATCTTGCGTGGTTCAGGCGTTGTTCTAAGGCATTCGAAGGGCCGCCATACGATGAGGAGTTTCGTTAGGTTTTCGAAGAAAATCTTAGACAAGACAATCGACTTGGCCGCGAACTTACGAGCGGTTTACGAACGCTGGATACACCTGACGGCGGCCGTTCGCAATGGTCCAAAAGTCGTTCGTACGGCGTTCGCAGGCGTTCGTAAAGGTATTTGTGACCGTGACTGTCTACCTGGGCAGGCATAACAAACGTATGATCCTTCTCGGCCCTTGTGGTCGGATGGAAACCCAAAACGTATGGGATACTTACGATGTCCGTCCGCTGTTCGTACGGTGCCCGTCTAGGCCAAGCACAACTATGAAGACATAAGTGTTTCTGCTGTTTCAAAAACTGTGTTATGACCTACGTTCGATGGTTGTCCCTGCAGACTTGAAAAAAAAAACCCGCACGTTTGCTGTGCGGCAACCTACCGAACTAGCCCAAAACCTCCCTGTACCTCTCCCGTCTCCTGGTTGTGACAGCTTAAAAGAAATCGTTCTTGCCGCAAAATGAATACCCCGACCGCATACCGCGACCATGTATACAAGTGTAGTGTGGTCGTATAATGGATAGGGAACTGGACTTGTGACCGCAAGGTTAGGAGTTCGCGTCTTGCTTTGATCACCTTCAGCGCTAAGACCCTTGTCCAAATTCTTCCCTCGGACCCAGGAGCGATAGAGAACTGGTCATTTGCGTCAGGCAAATGTAGAGCAAGAACCTTCTAGTGGCTATTACGGTTGCTTGGGTGTCATGTTCCCCAAGGAGCCGAGAAAAGCTACAAGAATGAACATGCCTGAAAGACCATGAAGGCAAAATGTGAAGTTAGATGAGTCTGACATTATCGGTGATATAAGATTTTGAACTCCAAATCTTTACCTTTGGGGGTTAGGTTTTCGTCAGGTTATTATTCCCGGCAAGGTTTAAGCTTTGTCTGGTAGTTGTTTAGCTCAGCTGACTGTAAGTCATCTGGCTATAGTGATCACTCTTTGCCCGTCGTCCGTCTGTCCGTCTCTCTGTATATCCGTCCGTCCGTTAACCAGGCACAAATCGTAACCGATGGACCTAGAATCTTGTAACTTGACATTCTAAGAGGTCCATGAAAAATCTCCTTGGAAACCAGAAATTAGGTCTCTGTTACCCATATCCTTCGAGCTATGGGGCCCCAAACTACCCCCAGAATAGTAAATTTCATACAAAAACTTCAATATCTCATTAACTACATCACTGATGGTCATGATTTTTGGCATATTGATCATGAGATGTTCCATCAGTTCCTGCAGACAGGTGGCGCCACCTATATTTTTTTATTTTTATGAATTTTTTTTCTCTATTTTTGAGAACTTTTAAAATGTGAACATCTGTTAATAGGGCACACATCGTAAAGACTGGACCTAGAATCTTCATTCTTAATACACTGAGAGACCTATGAAAAGTCTCCATGGAAACCAGAAATTAGGTCTCTGTTACCCATATCCTTTGAGCTATGGCACTCCAAAATACAGCTCAGAATAATGGAAAATTGATACAAATGCTGAAGTATCTGAACAACTAATGCAGAGATCACAATCATTCTTTGCATGGATATTGACTGTTTTTATTAGTTTCTGCAGACTGGTGGAGCCACCTGTAATTTATTTTAAAGTTTACGCATTTTTTCTGTATTTTTGAGATATATAAATACAGACACAATCTTGGTCTGTTGGTTAATCTGTTTGATGCTTCACTTGAATGGGTATATATTACCATTCAGATGATAACATTTCCTTTTGCGAATCTCTTCTCAGTCAGCTGAGCGTCATGAACCATGGGTCACTTGTTTATTATTCCAATAAATTGTAAATTTTTCTGGAAGGATAGTTCCGCTTAAGGTTTAGTCTTTGAGAAATGTTTACTATTCCAGAGAGTGCTGACATTTAAGTAAATTCAAATTGTACTGAATATCGATTAACTTTCGTGTAAAGTTATTTTTCGCAGTAAGGTTTAACTCTTACATGTCATGTTTGTATTCCAAATAAGGTATGGTCGAATTGTAACGTATTGAACTTCGCCTTTGCGTAATGTTATTTTCCTCAGTTTTCTGTATTCCTCGTGTCATGATCTGATTTTGATTCATCTTATTGTAACCAGCAATGTGTTACCTTTGTGTGATGTAATTTTTTTCAGTTTTCTGTATTCCTCGTGTCATGTTATTGTTCCCATAAAGATCTGCTTTTGTTCCATCTTATTGTTACCGGTAATGTTTGGCCTTCGTGTAATGTTATTGTTCTCAGTTTGCTATATTCTTTCTGTCATGTTTTTGTTCCAAATACGATTTAACTCGTGCCATGTTATTGTTCCCTGTACGATTTAACTCGTGTCAATTATTCTTCCCAGTGCGATCAAACTCGCGCCATGTTTTTGTTCCAAGTACGATTTAACTCGTGCCATGTTATTGTTCCCCGTACGATTTAACTCGTGTCAAATTATTCTTCCCAGTACGATCACACTCGCGCCACGTTTTTGTTCCGAGTACGATTTAACTCATGTCATATTATTGTTCCCTCAGCGATTGAACTCGTGCCATGTTATTGTTCCCCGTACGATTTAACTCACGTCAAATTATTGTTCCCAGTACGATCAAACTCGCGCAATGTTTTTGTTCCAAGTACGATTTAACTCATTTCAAATGATTGTTCCCAGTACGATCAAACTCGCGCTATGTTTTTGTTCCAAGTACGATTTAACTCCTGCCATTTTATTGTTCCCTGACGATTTAACTCGTACCATGTTATAGTTCCCCGTACGATTTAACTCGTGTCATATTATTGTTCCTCGTAACAATTGGTCTTTGGGACTCGTCATTCTTCGCAGTAATGTTTGTTCTTTGTGACACCTTATTGTTTCGGTACGTTCGTTCCTCGCATCAAGTCAAAGGCCTCTGCCCTGTGACAAGTTGCCCCGGTTTGCCTGTGAGATTGACTGGCATAGAAGAAATACAGTAGGTGGCATCAGTTGAATACAAGTGGGATTTGTAGTCAAGTATCGCTATCAGGTCCGGCTTTTCAAGAGTACAAATAACAATGAGCGTTGCTCCCTCCCGACCCTCCCGTCCACCTGTATCCCACCCCTGGAGATTATACCCGCGGCCTTAAAGGATCACTTCCCGCTGTGTTTATATTAGACCTCAGTTATGATGGATGGTTAGTGTTTTGTTGCCGGCGACAGTTTATAAGTCCCCTATCCATATTACAAACCCTGCAGAATACAATAACATCCCACGTTAACTCAGCTCCTACTTCATATCATCTGACATTCACTTCAGCCAGCGACCTGGGTTTTAACAAACTCCTTCCATGGACTCGCGCAAGTCCCGTTTGGCCAAAATGCCTTTGCTTCTCGTTTTTGCCTCAGAGTAAACATGGTCTTTGGTGATCTTTAAAATCAGTCAGCACTCGCTCTAGAAAACAGATCATTAGATTACTTCTTAGAACTTCTTTTACCTTTGTAACTCTATAAATTCTTTAATTACGGTGGTCGAATACTACATTAATGCCAGTGCCTCAGGCGCAACTAGTTGATCTTCGGATAATTTGTTTCTTTTTGATATCACTCCGTCAAGTAATATCTAGACGGACATTCGTTTTGTGTTTTTTTATTATTACTGGAAGACTTTGATAAAAGTACAATAAGATAAAATAAGATATTCAATATATGACAAAATTTCTTAGAAGGATAAATAACCTTTTCTAAAAAAAAGAGGAAGTGTGTGTGTCCATGTGGTTGTGTTTGTGTTGCTGAGATTATGTATGTATGTATGAATGTATTTGTGCGTTGGTAGTATTTGTAAGACCATCACTTAATTGTTTCCGGTTAATGTCTTTGTTAATTTAAAGACTGCGGTAACAGGTTTCATTTGCGGCTATGGTCTGATCAAAGTTCTTGTTATAAAAAAGAAAGCATTTTTCATGAAACCACGTGACGAACAGTGTCGTCAATGGCATTGACTATTTTATCGTCTAAGATAAAATTGAGCGAGCTTCAACTTAATATAAATCAGCGAGATTATTTTTGTGAAACTAACGGAGAGGAGGGTCATCGACAAGAAGGTTTTTTGGCAGTTACACGTATTTCCAATTAACCCCGTGACATATATGCAAGAAGATAAGTAGATCCAGTAGAGTTTGATTTGTCAAGTTCTGACCTATGACCCCTGTCCGTTACAAAAGATTCCAATGTTCTTAATTTTCTTATGTGAATTCCCTGACTGATGTTTGGTGACGGTTTTATAACATAATAGCATTGATCTGCCTATGTGGATTAGAACGCTCACTACATCTATTACATTTTAGTCCACACCAGTGGCCCTATTCCACCGACCGCCGGAATGAAAAATAACGTCTTACCTTGAAGTGAATTTGTATGAGACAAATAATCCAAAATATGATAGAAGAGTCAACATCGTTTGTGACATGTTCTTTACGGTAAACTGAGAAATATAAAGTCATTCCTGCTTTGGGTCTCAGGAAAAGCAACGTCATAAGCGACCGACCTTTGTGACGTCACTTTTGTTTTGTTAACAACTCTCGGTACCATAGACATGGAAAGCCCTCAATGATGGAACGTAACGTCCAGCTCTACCGGAAATCGCCATCCTCTGCCCATCGACATAAACAACGCAACAGGGTCGCAGAGTATACACTTTTAACTATATATATAATTACTTTACATACAATTAAAGAAACATCTGCAAATATGATAGGAAAAAAATTGTTTATAATAAACATTTGTAAAACAGTTATCGCAACAAAAAAATGCGCACAAGGGTTCTGTGACAGACTGTTTCTCACCTAACATCAAAAGAGCGATCAAACAACAGGTAAAACACAAGCGGTAAAAAATACCGGAAGATAAAAGATCTTTTTGTTGTAATTGAAAGTGTACACATCATTTATTGTCACGCCGCACGCATACAAATCATGTGTATTTTCGCTTCATTTTAATTACAAACTATCCAAAATAATTCTCAGTTGATTATCTATTTTGCCATTGGTGTTGGAGTGCTCTTCTCTGATAAATGATCATTCCAAATGACTTAACCCGTCTCTGCCTTGATTAGTAAATTTACACTGAAACTTATGTCACGTGACAGATCAAGAAGAGAATCAATTAGTCGTCGTTTTTCAGCAGGGTGCCCTGTAGGTGACAATATCTATAGCAGTAGAACGAAAATGGCCAAATATTTGGTCGGTATAATTTTATCATGAAGCAGGTTTAATCTTACTGGCTTATGAATAATCCAGATGTTTTAGCCATTTTTTAGATGTAATTGCAGAGGAAAAAATCTAGGAAGTAAAGAATTTGCTATAAATTCAGTTCTTCCACTGAACCATCCGCAGTTAAATTTAACCCTATATCACATCGAGTTAGGTATTTCCAAGCTGGTTTTCTTGTTAAAAAATAAATGTTTGTGTTATTTATATTCGCGTGTGTTGTGCAGACTACATCTTGTTGGATGATCTTATTTCAGATTTAAAAAAAAAACATGAATTTTCTTGAGCTATTATTTATTGCAGCTATTCCGGAAAAATTCTAAGATGATTTTTTTTTATCTGGTGCGAAGTATTCTTTTTCCGTCCCTTTATTATTATTATTTTTTCACATTGCATATCTTAATATTATTATGCTCTCAGTAAGAGAATATTTATTTTTACAAGTATTTTACCTTAGGAAGCCAAACAAAAAAGATACAGATTATAATATCACATTTTTATAGCTTCTATATTAAATTATTCTTTATCATTTCAGGCATATTTCTCCGTGCATCGACGCGACCATGTAGGCCACAGTTATATACGTGACAAGGACGCTACAAACAATGAATCATCAATACGTCTACTTGTTGGACACAATCAACTCATTGGGTTACGTGACATGGGCCCATCTCATGACCAACTTCTTACAGCATCACGCCAACCTGATCAAAATAGGCTCAAATAATTTAAAACATGCTGCGATATACTGTGAGAACATCGGACAAGGACTGCTGTTTTGACCGCGGTAGCAGAGCTGCACGCAGCGTTTAGCAGGGCCGCCAGAGTCAGACCAGTGTTTCAGCTGCTAGGACTAATATGTCAAGTGAATATTACGGAAGCTCGCACTTACACGTTAGATGTGCCTGGAGATACCAGGAATACACTGATGCCATAGGAGACTTCTGTTTTCACGACAACCGGAAACCGGCAGCAGACGATACTGTATACCGAAAGAATGTCCCTTGCTGTAGAAGGCCGCTGTGGCAACTCGGCAGTACGTGGGATCTAACACAGACATCCCACAGTGCTGGGCAAGATATGTATCTAAAATCAGTTGTCGCGAAACTGTAGCAGGCAGTTTGCTTGGTGCTTTATTGGATGAGAAGCCTAACAAGTTGTTTTACGATGGATTTATCTACAAATATCCAGATGATTTTGGTAATTTTACCATACTGGCTCAACGTTTTGTTGTATTTAACCAACTCTGGTCTCGCAGAAGTCAAGTCTACCAACAGGCGAGTGGCGACTGTTGATGGTGATATTATACTGGGGGCGTTGTTTCCTGTTCATCGTAAACCCCAATCTGCTACGTCATACACCAGAACGTGCGGGGATATTTGGGAACAGTACGGTATGCATAGGATAGAGATATTCCTGAAAACTCTGGATGAAATCAACAAAAGTCCTCGCATACTCCCCAATATCACCCTCGGCTGTGATATCAGGGATTCTTGTTGGTATCCGCCTGTGGCGTTAGAACAAAGTATCGACTTTATTAAAAACTCTATAGCTCACATGGAAAAACAAATGAATATCCAGGACATAGGTTGCTCAAGAGAACACAAGAAACCTATCGCCGGTTTGATCGGCCCCGGGTCGAGCACTGTCACAGTCCAAGTTCAAAATCTCCTGTCACTGTTTACAATACCACAGATCGGATACTCCGCCACCAGTCTTGATCTGAGTGATAAAACACTGTACAATTATTTTCTGCGTGTTGTGCCCTCGGATAAGTTGCAAGCGCGGGCTATGGTGGACATTGTACTTAGGTACAATTGGACTTACGTATCATTGGTATATACTGAAGGTAGGTGCCTACTACACGACTTACGTATCATTGATATATACTGAAGGTAGGTGCCTACTACACGACTTACGTATCATTGATATATACTGAAGGTAGGTGCCCACTACACGACTAACGTATCATTGATATATACTGGTGGTAGATGCCTACTACACGATTTACGTATCATTGATATATAATGAAGATAGGTGCCTACTACACGACTTACGTTTCATTTATATATACTTAAGGTTGGTGCCTACTACACGACTTACGTAGGTACCCTAAAGACTAACGTATCATTGATATATACTGAAGGTAGGTGCCTACTACACGACTTACGTTTCATTGATATTTACTGAAGTTAGGTGCCTACTACACGACTTACGTAGGTACCCTAAAGACTAACGTATCATTGATATATACTGAAGGTAGATGCCTACTACACGACTTACGTATCATTGATATATACTGAAGGTAGGTGCCTACTACATGACTTACGTTTCCTTAATATATACTGAAGGTAGGTGCCTACTACACGACTTACGTTTCATTGATATTTACTGGAGGTAGGTGCCTACTACACGACTTACGTAGGTACCCTAAAGACTAACGTATCATTGATATATACTGAAGGTAGATGCCTACTACACACCTTACGTATCATTGATATATACTGAAGGTAGGTGCCTACTACACGCCTTACGTATCATTGGTAAATTTTGAAGATAGGTGCCTTTACTTTACGACTTAAGTATCATTGTTATATACTGGAGGTAGGTGCCTACTCAAAGTATTACGTATCATTGGTATATACTGAAGGTAGGTGCCTACTACACGCCTAACGTATCATTGGTAAATATTGAAGATAGGTGCCGTTACTTTACGACTTTAGTATCATTGGTATATACTGGAGGTAGGTGCCTACTTAAAGTATTACGTATATTTGGTATATTCTGAAGGTAGGTGCCTACTACATGCCTTACGTATAATTGGTAAATATTGAAGATAGGTGCCTTTACTTTACGACTTGCCTATCATTGGTATTTACTGGAGGTAGGTGCCTACTCAAAGTATTACGTATCATTGGCATATACTGAAGGTAGGTGTCTTTATTTTACGACCTACGTATCATTGGTATATACTGAAGATAGGTGCCTTTATTTACGACTTACGTATCATTGGTATATACTGGAGGTAGGTGCCTACTCAAAGTATTTCGTATCATTGGTATATACTGAAGGTAGGTGTCTTTATTTTACGACTTGCGTATCATTGGTATATACTGAAGGTAGGTGCCTACTACACGGCTTACTTAGGTAACCTTAAGACTAACGTAAAATTGATATATACTGAAGGTAGATGCCTACTACACGACTTACGTATCATTGGTATATACTGGAGGTAGGCACCCAAACGACTTGTGTATCACTGTTCATAGGACTCGCATTATTGGTACATAGGTATTAAAAGTACCTCATACAACTTCCATGCCACTAATTATCATTAACCATAGTTTTCCTATGTTTTACTTGTTCTACCCATTTTAAATATATATTAACCCGAATGTCTCCTTTTTTACATTAAATGGATTATATATATATATATATATATATATATATATATATATATATATATATATATATATATAATATCGTACGGATTGTAACCCATGCGGCGTGTGATCAGGGATGTATACACGAAGTTATTTTCATTCCTTATTACTGATACATAACTTTTATTATGCACACACAACCACGTTTAATTTGTTGAGTACTCCAGTATATATATATATATATATATATATATATATAAATATATATATATATATATATATATATATATATATATATATATATATATGCGTAGGGTTTGTAAGTGATGCCATCCCAAATTCCAGGGATGAATTGAACTTAGTCCTTTTCTTACCGACACACTTGAGGACCATTAGGCTTTAGTGCGGTTTAAATGAGTTACACGGCATAGATAGGCTGTGTGTTTAGCCATAAGGGGAAGATTAGAGCCATAATTGTGAGAGGTAATATTACGTTCATCAGTCTGTGTTTCCACAGTCTTTGAGCTTATTTAATTATTTATTGTTATTTAATATGGATGTCAACTTGTCATATTTATTAAGGGTTAAATGTAAGATTGATAAAACTCTACACAAGTTAATAAAGTGTAATTAAAATGTTTAGAGGAACAGTTTTACGAAGACAAATTGTTGAGGGAAAAATCATGGGCCGATCCTGGAGTCGAACCTAAGTCGGTGGCGTACAAGTCCGGCGTACCAACCGTTTTGATAGCAAAGCAAGCTTCACTAGCGAGACAGTTTGGTCCGCTTTCATGTCACCCCGTAACACACCCCCTCTTAAGAGCGTTCTGCTATCAGAACAAGACTAATTATCCCAGGAGTCACACTTTGGTGAGCTTATTCCCTGGGCCAAAAAGTTAACCGTCACGTTAGACGAGCCCCCATTTTGTTACGAAGACAAATTGTTAAGGGAAAATTCCTGGGCTCATCCTGGAGTCGAACCCAGGTCGGTGGCGTACAATTCCGGCATACCAACCGCTACGCTAGCAAAGCAAGCTTCACTAGCGAGACAGTTCGGTCCGCTTTATGTCACCCCGTAACAACAGTAATAAACAATCACTGACAAAATATTGTTTTAAGCTGTCCTTATTGTTTTCTGTGAGGAATAAAGTATATATTATAATGTATTTATTAAAATGTATATATAAGTACAAAATTCATCTAATTATGTTAATTTGTTACTATATAATAATTCCATATTGAAATTCCTGGATGACATTATCGGATACAGGTCTGTGTGAAAAAAAGTGTAGCTCTTATCAACTCCGTATTCCATTACAGTATGAATATATGTTTTATTTGTTAAAAAGAGATTTATAGATTCAAATTTCCTATTTAAAATTATCCTCGTACTGTTTCATCTGTTTGGATCAATACAATTCCATTTAAACACTTAGTAAATTATTCAAAATATTCATTATTGTCCAGTTTGATTTAAAACTTTTATCCATTCTATGAACTTTCTCTGTAAGTTTAGCTCATACTTAACTGAATAGACACATGCATGTTCACTGGTTTAACTGGTTGTTGGTTTTTATTCAATTAATAAACATTTATTTTTGACTTTAAACTAGTATTCTGAAAGAGGTGCTATAGTGTGGTTGTCAGATTCTGAATGGATGCCACGGGCATTTACAGACGGTAAGATAAGAATTCAAACGTTGACAGGGTTCACCCACTGTTTGTCATTTGTATTATATGAACGTCCAAATTTCACCGTATCAATACCGACCACGTTTTATCCATGGCCGTTCACTTGATTGGACAAATAAAATTAGAGAGTTGCATAACTTAAACTAGAAAAACACTCAGAGAGAACAGACCTCCGCCAAGGCAGGTCATTTACCGCATATATATCATTGTCAGAAACACAGCATTTTTCATTGAAAAAAATTCATGGATCAAGATGGTGAACCGATCACCTCTACAATTTAACCAATTGTTCCTGTCATCATTGCCGAGTTATCCTGAATATTTAACCAAAATTCATTGATATCTTTTTAGTAATGTTGCTTACATACAAACAAACAAACGCCGCAAAAACATAAACCCTGCCTCTTGGTTTTGGTAACAAATCACGTATACAAATGATTCTACATGTATATATAATAACCTTTATTATAAAATATAGAATGTTATGTAGAAAATAATTATGATATGTTCACAGCATTACACTGCATAAAAATAAGTTTTTGTGAGCACCAAGTGGCATAAATATTCGTCTAACACAATAAACCGGTTAATCTTAAAGAGATACGCTCGAATTTATGCGCCCGGGGGAAATAATATTGACGGGGATGGTTTATATTACACCGTTGTATCGGGCCAGATCGCCAGAACCTTGACAGTAGCGAGGGGAGACGTCGGAGGCAGAGCGGCAGAGGGGGCAGAGATACGCCTCGGTAAAGATTAGGTGTCTGTTATTAACGAGATGGCACGCTTCTTTCCTTGTTCTAACGCTTGGTAATCGCTGGCTAGGAAATCTGTATCGCATAAAAGAAAACTAACAAATTTGATCCAGATTTGCCTTTTCGCTTAGCGTCTCTCTTGCAATGTAGCAAGGGTCCGATCAATAATAGATAACACAGAAAATGGTTTGTGTTTCACATTGTTTTACTGCTGCTCAGGCGTTCCCTGGTCCGGTTACATTTTGACATGCAGCTCCCTCCACAAGCTCACTTAAACTAGGGCTTGCCGTAAAACGGTTTTTTTTCGTCAATATTTGGCGAGCGTCCTCTGGAATTATGATCTAACCACGCCTGTCGAGATGTAAGCCGAAATGCTTCAGTAAACACCGCGTCCTTTGAACAGCTTTCTCTTTCTGGGCCTTACGGCATACATGAATGTCGTAATCGTCTCTGGATTTTCCTTTGAAGAACTTTTTACCAAATACACTTGAGTTTGTGCTTGTTAAGTTAGAGGGAGATAAAGCTTGGTTATTGGACGTTTCTCTGATACAGCCAAGATGTCAGCAGTGCCCTCTTTATCTAGAGAGAACAACACACGACAAATATGGAAAGGATTGATCGGCCATAATACGATATAAAGCATACTCTGTTGATATAGTTTATTATATATATATGTGTGTGTGTGTCATAAAACTATTTATTAATTATATTTGTGTCATAAAATTATACGTAAAGGAAGACTAAAGCTTTCAAATAAATTTTCTCTATTGATTTGTTTAGGGATGCCTTTTTTAACTCTAGCAAATAATAAACTAGAGGCAGTGTCGTCGACATCACGCCAGAGGAGTCGAAACCCTAGACCTTTAGTTTTGTATTATTTTACGAGATTATTTTACAAAGCCAATAAGTGATGAGGCACCTCGAGAAAGATTACAAATACCGTAAATGTTTGTACATACATTAGTAAACACATATATAAAACAAGGTTAGCAAATCACGAGCCACTTCGAACAGAAATAAATAATGAAAATCGACTGGCTAATTAAAACATGATAAAAAATTTACGATTATACAGGGTATGATAACTATATAGTACATTGCATGAATAGCTAAAAAACTAAAACATTCTATAATGAAACACTATTATCAGTCTGAGTCTGAAGTAAACATACTTACCTGCCTGTTTAAAGGAGTGTACTCTTACTGAAGCTTTCACTGATACTTGAAGGTTATTCAACATACTCCCACCCGTGAATCTGAATGACCACCGCATCGTCTCTGTACGAGCAAAAGGCAGAGCCAGTCTTTCCTGAGAATAAGACCTTAAGGAATCCCGGGAGTTTACTGGCTCATATACTCAGGCGTAAGTGAGTTAAACACCTTAAACATTACAGTACATATGTGATATCGGACTGTATTCTCAAGATTCAGCCATTTCAATTCACAAAACATGGCATTACTACTGGTTTCTATAGGAAGACCGAGAGCAACACCCGCAGCCCTTATTTGGGTACGAGAGAGGCTGTATGAGGTACATGCATTTCCCCATATGTTCGTACAATAACAGATAAAAGGTGATATGCATGAATTGTAAAATGATACTTTACTTCCAGGGTTCAGATATTGTTTAGATCTCCACAAAAGGCCCAATAACTTACTGCATAGGTTATTTACCTGCGTAATACTAGTATGCTTTGATCCACATTTGATAACATCACACATTTATATGTATATTAAGAGTGCCTGTCGCATTATGTCTCTTTCGCTGAGAAGAACATATTATCAGTGCCTATGTTTTCATGGTACTGAAGACTAATCTGTTGGTTGTTCACCATGTGTTAACGTTAGATAATTCAGACCTGCCTCAGTGTCAGATACATATTTTAGATACATATAATGTTGTGTCATCTGCATACATTTCCATTTAACAATGAGTATGATGAAGTAGCAAATCATTAATATGGAGACGAAACATAAGAAGGCCGAGGACTTTGCCCTGTGGTACTCCAGACATACACGGAACAGGAGCTGATATTTTCCAAAGATGATTAACGGACTGGACGCGATCTAAAATGTAAGACTCAAACCATTTTATAGTGGTATTCGAACATCCATACAATTGAAGTTTTGTAAGAAGTATATTGTGAGGAATTAAATCAAAAGCTTCAGAAATGTCTATTGCTACGCAACCAACAAGATATCCTTGATTGATAGAATTAACCCAATCATTAACTATTTTTGTAAGGCAAGTGTGGCAATAATACAGTGTTCTAAAGCCAGATTGACTCGAGGTTATAAGATCGCGAGAAGTAAGGTATTTCGCTAGAATTCGCGAGTTAAACCGCTTGGACCAGTCAAATTATCCGGTTTATGTATGTATGTTAAACCGTTCTGTCGCCCAGTGTGACACTGAAATGGGTGAATCGTTAAAACATAATATGAGCCGAAAGCCCTCACGACAAGGGCTTTTAATTACACCTTCTGTGGCTCAGGGCTAGAGTACAGGACTCAAAGCCGGGAGATCGTGAGTTCGAATCTCAGCTGAGGCGGTGAGGTTTTTCACGGTTTTTCACCCAGATTGAGCACTCTGCAGGCTTAATGGGAAGGCCGTGCCAAATGGCCGTGTTTCATTCACAAACAAGTGCGCCTTTGGGGGTTCCTCGTTGGTATGCTCCTACAATGGTGACGACTAGGTGCCCACAGGAAATACGCCAGGATATAAAATGAGAGGAAGCGAGTGATGGTGTACTGTCACGTAGTCCGCAACCTCAATGAAATTTTGCAGGTGAACATATACGTAGTTAAATTATCAATAAAAAATGGAGGCCGCTACCTCCACCAACATAAATATAAAAAAAGAAACAATACTTATATGTTTACAACTTCTGGGTCTCACGGCCATGTGACATGGCTTCTGCTATTTGGTTGACGGTTGCAGCCCTCCTACTGTGGGCTACATTTTTAGGATATTTATAACATTATATACAATCAATCAGCAGATTTTAAATCTGAAGTTCTTTGTGTATGTTACTTGTGGCCTTGACCTTAATCAGTGATGATTTTATGTTGTAACACACACTTTTTTTCAGATATTTTTCCCCATTTCTAAAAAAATTCTGAAAGGTAGGAGTTCATTTTAGGTAGTTTGGCCAAAGCTTTATTCCTTTATTTGCAACTTTCTATTTGAAATTAATTTACTTATATTTTATTTCTATAAATTTATTGTTTTAGGAAAATGCCGAATTTCAACGGCCAAACCTCGGTCTCAAAATATATGGTGTGTGAATTATGCACGAAAGACATTGGGAAAGTATTTTGGATTTTTTATAATGGTGCACCATTATAACTGCAGCAAGGCGCATGCATGCCTTATTTTACAGTATGAATCAACGGGCGGCAGATATGAAGATATTCTAAGATCAAAATACATGTAGGTTGATTCATATTGGTCAGAGCAGATTTACTAAAAGCAGAGTTAAAAGCACACACTCGGGGGCTCCAGTTTTCTGAAAATTATGGAAATATACTGGGAGATAGACAATAAGTTTAGTTCCTCGAAATTTATGTACAAAATTATTCTCTCAGCAATCTATGGGCGTAAATGAACTCACTTCAAGAACTGTAGAGAGACTCGGTATCCCGAATTGTGGGTCACTTTGCTCTCCAGAGAAATTAAAGGTGTTCGCCAGGCTGCAACCCGATTATACTCTTGCCTGAAACATGCGTTCCTCAAGGGATGCCAAAGATCGTATTGAAGTACCGTTCAAAGTGATTGAAATAGCCAAAAAATGGCCGCCCACGTACTCTGTTTCAAAGACGAGGTGCTGAGCGGTAACTGTCATCAACTGACGCTATTTATTCCAATTATAATCCTTAACTCGAAGATAATTAGTGAAACTATCTTTATTGGTCCTGTTGTAGTAGAGTAATATATGTTTGAGCAAATTTGCCTAAACAAAATGTAAGCGCTGTTGAAATTAATATATCTGACATTTACTTGAAATTATTTGGAGCTATTAATTTCAGCTGACATTCTCACATTGATTAGGACAGAAAAGTACGACTTAATAAAAGATCAACCCCGCCTGCTCAGTTAGAAACATCCTTTTTAAATTTGACTGAAACTTAAATCATATGGTTAAACTGAACTGTCTGTCAAATAAGGCTATAAATGCAATGTATTATTATTATTATTATTATTATTATTATTATTGTAGTAGTAGTATAAGTAGTTTTAGTAGTAGAAGTAGTAGTAATAATAGTAGTAGTAGCAGTAGAAGTTTGGTACCGATAAACATAACGTTCGACATAAAGAGGTTAAAGGGCCCTAATCAGAAGAACCTTCTATTCTTTCACATTATCAGTTCACTTTTGATTTTTACAAAAATTTCCCAGTAAAACCTTACCAACACACGGTCTCATTACCTCCCCTTCAGCTGCTTAACACCTTGTTATGGTTCTGCTTGTGAGTGAACACGGTCGACGTGTGTCTGTT
Source organism: Sipunculus nudus (assembly GCA_026874595.1). Lineage (NCBI taxonomy): Eukaryota > Metazoa > Annelida > Sipuncula > Golfingiida > Sipunculidae > Sipunculus > Sipunculus nudus. Next base: position 83,428,468 of record CM049311.1, on the reverse strand, counting down.
TACCATAACAAAGCCACGTGACCGGAGGTCCGATTTTGTGCATACGCGACAGATCCCAAACTAGGAGTATTCCAAACATGAACATGCACTGTTGTGAAACACCGTTGTTAGCCTGAAAAAAAATGGAAAACGCAGGTGGCGTTCGCGCTATGTTTATGTTGATCAAGCCCGACCCACTATTTTCACACTCTTTTGGCAGGCACCATTTTATTTCAGAGTGATGACGCTATTTTAATGTTATTCAACATGTTTGTACGTGTTAAGGTCACATTGAATATATATATATATATATATATATATATATATATATATATATATATATATATATATGTGTGTGTGTGTGTGTGTGTGTGTGTGTTATGTACAACTCAGACAAGACAAACACTGTTTTGTCTATATAGCTTTGAGGATTTGAAAAATAAGCCTGGACTTCTTATAGAATCCAGCTTGCTTTCGGTTTAAGACTGCTTGAAAACAACCAAGATAAGGTTATGGAATTTGACATGAACGAATGTCATGCGGGCATGTGTTACCACCGGAAACGGAAACGAGAGAGGACATTCTTATGCGTAAGAGAGAGCGGCGAACTGGTAGACGTTCCTGCGTAACGGAATCATCCCGGTAAATTATTACTGATGATGTTTCTGCATCTGTATGCGTCAAGGCAGAAGCATTCCTTAATTGATATCATCACTCCCATGCCGGGACCACATGACTACAAGCTCAGTAATGGAAGGTAGAAATATTTAACCATGTCATGATGTAGGGACTGGGCTGATGGAAAGAGCTTTTCTAATGCGGCTCGCGCTATTTTTAGAAATTACGGGCGTCAGCACATTCTATAACGGGCAAACCTCTTTCAGTACTTAAAAATGATGGCAGATTCATTCATCAGGCTATTCTTCGGAACATTTTAGCAAGAAGGATACCACCCCAGTAGAGAACTTGGGATAACGACAATGATACAATTAAAGATTTAAATCGGAATAATAGCATTCAGGGTTATCCTACTTACGCGAAAAACTCCTACATAATCATACAGAAAACTCTACCAAATTTATAGCTCAGCAAAGCCTTTCCTGTCACAGATAGTTCTTATTCAAAATGCCCTGTGAAGGGCAAAAACTCACTCAGACTTTTTTCCTGCCACATATTTACAGGAAGACCCGGATTGCTCATGTAAAATATATGTTAAGGTGCGATGAAAATAAAAAAAAAATGGCAGCACTCAGCGGTCCATTTATTTGCTTTGATCCCTTTTAGACAGAACAAAATTTGGTCAAATTTATGAATGACTTCGTTAATCTCAGCACGCAACCTTGTAAGGCGGGATGCATGCCCAATTCACTTTTTAGAGAAAAATGAGAAAACAAGTACGTTTTGGCCTCATTTATTTTAGATGAATAAAACGCATTATCTTCTAATTACACGTTAAAATTTGAAAAACAGGTAAAATTAAGAAAAGGTCTGGCTGTTTCGAGTTCTGACCATTAAACGAGAAAATAGCAAACCTGTTCACGTTAAAACCTGAATGACATAAATCGTGTGTTGTTTCAAAACAAAGAGTTAAATGAAATTTTCTCATGCGATAAGAATTTATTTATTGAAGTTTTTATGCCTTATGTTCTGTACGTTTCATATGTACATGGTTATGAATAACCAAGCAGTTATAACCTGTCGTTAAGACATGGGAGATATTTCTGAGATTGACTCTAGAATCCGTCAGTTTGGCCCTTTGATCTCACTATGGTGAAGGTATATGACATCACAGCCACATGGGGTGTATGAAAGCCTTTATTACTCTAAATGATAAGATGTAACCACAGATTTTAACAGGTCCAAGCTGTCATTGTGAATTTTAAATTTATTTTATGCAGTATATAAAGATGTTAATGTTGAGGTTAATACCTACAAAAACGATCCCTCAGTATCATATTCAATGAGGAGGTAGATGATTGGAGGTATCAGTTTATTGACAAAAGCGTATACTGTAAACCCCGTTAAAATGACAACCGCCGTATCCCCTTCTGTCAGGTGGTTGTCTGGTGGGAGGTACTCGTACATTGAAACAAACGCGTGCTGTTAACCTTGTTAAATCGACACCTCAGTATCAGTTTCAGTGAAGTAGTCTGGTGGGGGAGAAAATGATCTGAAGTGTGAACAGTAACCCCCCCCCCCCCCCCCCCCCGCAAAACGACAGCATATAGTTCTCTATTTACTGCTTCGGTATGAAACTGTACGTATTGTTTAGCCTGTACCAAAAGCATACCCAAAGCGTCCGCCTTCAATGAAAGTTGACGCTGTCGCTGACGGAACTTTATAATTATAAAGGCCACCTCTAGACGTAGGTCTGATTGAAGCGCCCCCGTGTGGACGTTGATGGATAGCATTTCAGTGACAAGAGAGATGATAACGAGGCTGAACCCCCGCAAGGGTCCCCATCGGCGGAGAACGTAGATGATAAATATTCATTCAGCCTCCGGTTATTACCGGGCCGAAAGAGGAATATTTGTAAATTTCTATTACAGATCACCGACCGTGTTTCAGTGGCTGGTCTGACAACATAAAGATGTCGCATTCCATTTCAAATAACAATTAATATAATTATTCCCTAAATTTACTTGGGAGCCCGTTACAAATATCAACGGAGGCCATAGTCATAATGTGGGTAACTAGGAGTCGTCTGTGGTCTTATAAAATTTGATAACATTAATTCAGACAATTCAGTATGATCATTCCTTAAAATTAGGATGGATCCCGATAAAAATAACAATTATCAACACCATCATCACTATTATCATTATCATCATGTTGATTATGGTCTCTTTGTAAACACAGTTTCATGAAGTTAAAACCACTCAGACACTTTTTGAAAATTATGGATGAATTCATAAATCAAAGATTTATATTGTGAATATTATTATTACATCTGTTATATTATCTATTAAAATTTATTTTTATTGTTTGCTGTTAACTTTGAGTCTTCACCAAAGTGTAAAGGTGTTGTGGCCATATGAAAAACATTGTCCGCTCCTTGTCCCGACGGCTACACGATAATTCATATGCCAATACACTATGCAGTATCCTTTTTTAAATGGTGATATCGCGAAAATGGAACCCTCTCTATTCAAAGGGACAGCTATGGTTAAGTAATTCTTTATTTGTGCTCGACCGAGACACGGTGTACGGTGTACCATTGTTTATACTAAACTGGTTTTGGCATGTCATTTTAGCATCACCATATTCATTTAATTTTCATTTGTTTCATTTGTTTCATTGTAAAAAATGAAGAATCTTTGGTGAGATGCAGGGGCGGGCCCAGGATTTAGGAAAATGAGGGGATCCAACCCAGAAGGACTAATGGCAAAGCCTAACAAAGATGTCCCAAGGTCCGGAAAAGGGGGATCCAGGTCGCAAAAACTGGCTTTAAACTCTTAAAAAAAGGTTGCGGCGGCTAAATAAGAGAAGGGGAACCCTTGGAACCTATCCACCTCCCCCCCCCCTCCCGATCCGCTTCTGAGATGTAAGAATTTTGATGTAATTTCATGCCCAAGGAGACAAAAAAGATTTTGTTTAGGGGATTCTGATACTGCCTGAATTCAGGATGTTACCAATGAGTAACTGTAAATTTTTCAGGAATATTACTATATCTTATTATAATCTTATTATTGCAGGGTATTACCATAATTATCAAGAGTAGTTCGATTAAATTTTCAGGTGACTTATGTAATACTTTTACTTTTATGTATTACGTGACTTATATACCTACTATTGAGAAAACTTATTGGTGGCAGAATATGTTTTATGGTTTAAACCTATGAGCTGACCATCCTGTTCTCTTGGAATGGTTCTTGTCAGTCTAATTTTTATCGTGTACCAGAATGTAGGAAATATAGTTGGTTTCATATGACTCGTTAACCAGGTATACCACCCAGCGTGAATTGAGCACTGAATGTTCTAAGGACCATGAAAATAATAAGACGCAGTTCAACAATCAACAATCAGTGCATAGTGGACAACAGGTGCCGAGTTAACCTAAGAATCCTTGAGGAATTCGGGTAGTTTTCCCTGTTGGATGTATAGAACAAATAATCTGGCCTTGTATCTTTGTATTTACTTAAACTTGAAACCTTTCACTGGAGAGAAAATTCCCGACCGAGTATAGTCAGGAGTGGACCCCACGAGCGAAAGTTGTTTTTTACACGGAACCGTTATATCATTTTTATCGACTTTAATACAGGCATTTCCAGAACACAAGACGACCCAAGCAATTTTTAAGCCATACCCGGACTACTTAAACAAAGCCTAATAAAGCCGAAGTGTAAAGTTCAAAGAGCGTCTGTTCCGGTTATGATTATCTATTGATCAGTTTTCTGTAGGGGAGGGGAATTTGCGCGATTTACTGGCCCCTTGCCCGACGTCCCAGGCAAGCACGAGGTAATTCGGGATCATCATGTATGATGTACACTGCAATATGGCCGGATTCTGCCGGCTGCAGCAAAATCATCAAAGATCTTTTTTAACACATGAAGCGTGTACATTAGTGCAACTGTCTAAACATTGGTGGAGAAACCATATTTGTCTAAGATTTTGTTGTTGTCGAAATAACTAACAAGAAGCCATGGAAAAAGGACATAATAAATCTACATATGTGCATTGATCTTTGTTTGTGCTGTTTTGCTTAAAGACGTGATCTATAGCGATTTTCGTTTGTCCATCTGTTAGTCCGGCCGTCGGACTCGTAAGGTAGCCTCGTTAACACTCTTTAGTAGTCACTCTCAGAAGTTACATAATAAAATACACGCTGCTGACCATAGACATGGCAGAGGGTCTTCTCAATGGCCAAAGTTACTACTTTAATAATTTGTTTTAGTTTTACGATAGTTAAATAATGTCCCTCATCTAAACATCATCCAAAATGTCGGAACGCATAGTTCCATAAGAAAGTTTAAAAGTTTTTTTACAGTTGGAACGCAATTGATTGCATTATTTTGACAATATTTTGATTGTGCATGTAATAATAATGTGATGCCTGTTATCATATATCTTATTCAATCAGCAGATCTCGCCACATTCATATTGAACATGTAAGTAGTATGTCTGTGTAAGCGGCAAATGAAATATTTCAGTAACTGCTGAATATGAATTCCAAAGGATTTTATGCAATACGGTAGCTTATGACGGTGTCAGAATGATTTCTGTATTTGCTTATAAATATTATATTCAGAAGCGGATCCAGAGGGAAGGGGTTCAGGGGGTCCGGGGGTTCCTTACCCCCCCCCCCCCACACACACACACCCTAATTTTCTGTCGACACCACCTTTTTTCTAATGGTTTCAGACCATATTTTACGGCCTGGACCCCCAGTTTTCCAAGCCTGAGGACCTCTTTTTGTATTTTTTATGAGTATTCCTTGGTTGGGCCCCCTTTTTCCTAACTCCTGGATCCGCCCCTGATATCCTTTACAAAATAATGATCAAGTGAATGTATTAATCTACAGGTGGCGCCACTCCTGTTAATCTATATATTTTCGTGGTATATGGTATATTTCATTTTTTCTTAATGGTTTGCAGATAAAAGCTGTGGGTCGACCGCTTATGCGGATATACAGCTAGCACGGTATTTTCAGATTCACTCTTTTATATCATCAATAGTTAGACAAATATTCACAATTTTGCACGGAGCGAATGTGAAACATCTGTATGTCCTGTTAAACAAATGCACATTACAGCTTTCAATTCTGTCTAATCAGTATGATGCTCAACAAGACACACATGAAAAACATTATCCTTCATTATTCAAACTTATTCGCAGACAGGTTCTGGTAAACTCTTTGTAAACCTCAAATCACTGGGAGATCGGATGCTCATAATGTTAGGTCAATACCGAAGTCGACATATTTCAACAAAATTAATAAAAGCATATATATTATTCATTAGTTTTCTAACTATTTCTCTAAAATATATGACTAATTCATAATCTCTGGACCCACCTTCCTCACAGGCGACACGGAAAAAAAAAACCCAACCAATACGAATCTTACCATAAAAAACATGGCATGTCATATGTTCCTGAAAGACACGTGAAATAATACCAGTAATGCATGATGAAATTAATTATACCGATTAATACAACTGAAAGGATATCTTTTTATTTACGCTACTGGGCACAGGAAACTCTTTTAAAAGTAATTAACTAGGGAACTTTGCTTTTGGCAATGAAAGTTTTATTATTTATCAATTATTTCTCTATGTCATGTATTCTCTTTACTACCGTTTCTATGTTAGACCAGGGTACATTTATTCGCAATAGATTATAAAGTTAAGCAAGCCGAACACTGAGCGAACGAGACGAGACAAGATCTTAAATCCGGTCAGATCCGGGCCGCTCTGTTTGCGACCCTTGGCGGACCAGACTACTAGTCCGGGACTGCTCGGGATCCAGTCCCGACCGATCGTGGCCATATCAAAATATTTTGATATTTCTGGACAGGTCCTGAGACCGGCCCGATCCGTTTGAGTTCGCTATGTTTGCGGGGCTACAGGACGAACCGGGATCGGGAGTTTATTATTGAAAAATGAGAGCAGCTCTAAAAGTCACGTGATAGAATGTGGTGAAGATGGTGAATTTATGGAGCGAAATTACGAGGGTAATACATGGAGATTGGTGTCCTCTCAAGATATATATGTAATATAAGCGTATTCCTTTCTTTCATTTCTTATTAAAACGCCTTTTTTATTTTTCTGGCGTAAAACGTGGGAATACAAAGTTAGACGGACCCTATCCGCTCTGTGTGCGACCGGATCGGGAAAGATGCATAATGCTCAGTACGGTCCGGTTCGATATTAGCTCGTCCGCTCTGTGTGCGGTCTGCTTAAGGACTGAGAGATAAATGTACAGCCAAGTCTTAAGCTTCAGATGTGTCTGCAAAATACATTGTATTAAGGTGATTCTAAACAGGAGCCCCAGGAATATTAGTTCTTTTATCTACATACATGACAGCTAATGGGTCTGGTATTTCCAGCATATTACTGTAATTGGTCACCACGTTGAAGTTCAGACATTGCTGCTTGCTAAGTAACTTCATTAAGGTCTGGGACAAAATTCAATGCATCTCGGGGATATGTGATTACAATGTATGCTAGATAAATAAAATACAGACAGCTGCTCATTTACCGTGAAAAATGACTGAAGTATAGAACCAGACATGTGAAAATGTAAAAAAAACATACCAGTCTTAAGCTGAAGGCATGTATATTTGTTATTCGAAGGCCTGGAAGTACCAGTACCTTAATATCACTCGGTGTTTACCACGACTTTTTTTTATCTGGGCGCTATTCTTGTTTTACTGTCAATATTATCAAAAAGGTAGCCACTGGTCAGAGTAAGCCATTTTGCGACGCGCGATGCATGCTAGTTTTAGGGTAAAAGTCAGTATTTAACAAATCACAAGTTTCTTGACGAAACATATGCACGACAGACGTGATTCGTGTACGTTGACTAGGTATTATTTAAATCACAGCAGTCTATTTCTTTGTTGATTGGTGACCGTTAGGCATTACGACCGCTCTACCTTCAGATTTTTTTATGTACATATGCTGGTCTATGTGCTTTGTGTATATGTATGCTGGCTGTGGATGTATTAAATTACTCAAACAAAGCTATACAAGTTAGGAAATGACATTATGACTTTTGTCTGTCTATTAAAGTGCATATTAATGTCTTGAAGTATATATCGACATATGTGTTTTTTGTATAGATGTAGCTTTACGCAACGCAAATATGTCAAGGGTGCTAAATTCTGTCAAGTTATATAAATCAAATAATGAAGTACAGATGATTTGAAATTAAAAACGGAATAATAATGTAACAAGGCCTACAGGCCTAATGCGAACCTGTGCAGTGGGATTTACATCAGGTATAATGCTTCAAAGCTGGACCGTTACTTTTCAAGTACATGTGTGACATATACATGTACAATGCAAGTACTAAAGATTTTGAACCTGAGTACAAGCACTAAAGCAAACAACACTGTTGAAATACTGGCATGGGTGCATGAAACAATTGTAGGTGGCGCCACAATTCTTGTACACAACAAAAATATCCGAGATATATCGACATGCATAATTTCATGCTGATATGTCAAATAACTCCTGAGAAATAAGCAGGAGCATATACTTCAAAAATTATTGTAAGTGGCGCTACCAGTCTTGTATGCGACGAAGCTATCCGATATGTATAGATATGCACAATTCCAGGCTAATATATCAAATCCCTCCTGAGAGATAAGCACGTACATACAATGTGCAAAAGTCATTGTAGGTGGCGACACCAGTCTTGTGAACGAGAAAGCCATCAAAGATGTATGGACAAGTCAAAATATCAGGCCAATACGTCAAACTTCGCTTGAGTTAGGTGCACTTGGCTGGGCAAGGCCTGGTGAGGAGTGCAGTTGCCCCAAGCGGACTGGAACAAATTGCAAGCTGCAGCTACTACACCGAATGAACTCTTGACCTGTATTTGGCTGTACTGAGTGAACTCTTGACTTGTTGCCTAATCTGAAACAGTTGGCAGTCTGTCAAAGCTATAAATAGATCCAGACTGACATTTGGCCTGTTGCCAAATGTGAAATAGTTGGTGGTCTGCCATGCTATTTATAGATACAGACACAATCTTGGCCTGTTGGTTAATCTCTTTACACATACTGAAAGACTTTGGATACAATGCTTTTTTTTCAAGTTGGCATATTTATAAGTTTTTTTACCAAAATGTTTAGATTAAAAAAAAGATACAGTCCTTTCATTGTTAAAGGTCCAATAATTCTGCAGAAAATCATTAAAGTAAAGTTGAACAAAGGCCACCTAAGAATCATTATGCAATGTTAAAAAACTACAGTTTTGCAGAGGAAGACCTTAGCAGCCCTCAGTTTTGTTTGAAATAGGCTTACTAATGGCCACAAGACCAGCTTCAGCTTTCTATGACTCTACCAAAAACCAATGAACCGAGTCTATTATAATACAATTGATAGAACCCTAGGATAATTCCTGTAAAAAATTAAGCGATTCAGCTTGACAGTTCATCATAAGACTTTTTTTAAGCTGAAAGAGGCTAAAATTACCAGGCTTTTACCGGTAAAAAATACAGGTCGATGTAAGTGGCGCCAGTCATTTTACAAACAAGAATGTTAATCAGTATGGTCAAAAGAAGTTTAAGGCGCAGTCACCCAGTACTAGTAGTCCTGATAGTTCAACAAATTCCATTGCTACACCTCAGCCCACGTCCACTGTGTCTGAGTCCAACAAAGACCAGTCATTTTCAAAAGAAAATCTGTAATTACTGAAAAAGGAAGGTCATCTTATATCTCACTGCTGGAAACTGCCAAATAAACCGAAGAGCAAACCTTATGGTTTTGTTTCAAAATCTATGCATAGCATAGTACAAGAGCCGAGCTCTTTTGATCTAAAAAAAGAGTTTGATGTTACGGAGGCCAACGTGCAGTCTGACTCCAAAGAGACTCCGTAGCCTGCGGGGTAAAAACCTCATTTGATTCCTGCGAGGAATTTTATAAGGCTAACTCCTTTCAAGACTCCAGCGAGAAGTATCCACTAAATAAGGCTAAGTCCTTTTTATGACTCTTGCGAGAGTATTTCAAATGAGGCCAGGTCCTTTTATGACAGACAGAAGTTTTTTATGCTGAGGAAAATTCCTCTGGCGACTCCCATAAGGAGATTGATTGTAAGAAGATGTAGATTCCTTTAGTGACTCTGAAAACGAGTGTGTCAGTTCTTTGTTTGATGAAACTGAGGTAGTAGATTCCTCTCCCAACTCCCGGGGTAGTTTTTATGATTAGAACTTATTTTTATGACACACAGAAAGACTGGGATGAAGGAATCCACCTATTGCTGTTTGCTGTCAGAGAATCCTTTCAATAGTCCTTGGGTTTCAGTCCCTTTGAACTAATTTCGGACACTCAGTTCGAGGTCCATTAAAACTGCTTTAAGAGAAAAACTCTTGTGTGAAAATCCTGATTCTCTTAGTTTATTACAGTATGTCTCAGACTTTCGCGCTAAACTATACAGTGCTTGTGAGAATGCAAAGTCTAATCTAAAATCTGCACAAAGTAAAATGAAAACAAAGTATGACAAGTACATCTTAAGTAAGACGTTTGAGCCTGGTGAAAGGTCCTTGCCTTACAACATATACCTTGCAGACCTCTGCAAGCTAAGTATTTGGACCTTAAGAAAAAAAAACTGTGCCATGTTAACATGTTGATACTATATTATGACAGAAATAGCACATCAGATGCTGCACATAATGTTCCTGCCGTTAATTGTGTAAAAACTGACCCCGACACTGTTCAGGTAGATACTGATTATAAGTTTGATGTAGGCATGCAGTGTGGAACAGTACCACTAAAAAACTCAGACGTGCTTAACAACCTGGATGGCAAACTCTGTCACCTTACCGCACAACAATAACAATAACCCAAGAACCGGCTGCAGAATTATGAACATTTGTTTAGTGACATTTCAACGCGAACTATCATATTGTGCCATGACGTCGATGTTGGAGAGGCAAGCGCAGTAAAGCAGTATCCTTATAGACCGAATCAAGAAAAGCAAAAGTATCTACAGGATGAGATTCAATATTTGCTGGACAATGATTTTATTGAACCTAGTAACAGTAACTGGAGTTTACAATGTATTCTTGTGCCAAACAATGATGGAAGTTACTATATGTGCACAGATTATCGAAAACTGAACTCTGTCACCAAGACTGACACATTATCGATTCCGAGGATCGATAATTGTATTGAAAGAGTCGGTATCTCCAGATATGTTTCCAAGTTTGACTTGCTTAAAGGATTCTGGCAAGTTCCGCTAACAGAACGAACGAAAGAAGTGTCCGCATTTGTGACGCCGCAAGGACTGTACCAGTATAAAGTTATGTCGTTAGGCATGAAGAACTCGCCAGCCACGTTCCAGCGCCTCATCCGTATGGTTGTCAAGGACATTCAGCGCTGCGACGCATATATTGATGACCTTATCGTATTCAGCGACACCTGGGAGAAACATCTGCAAATTATTAGTGACTCCTTCGAAAGACTTAGTGAAGCCCGTCTGACCATCAACGTAGTAAAATATGAGTTTTGTTATGCATAAATAACATTTTAGGGTCATATTGTAGGGCAGGGTCAAGTAAATCCTGTTAATGCTAAAATAAGTGCTATTTCTGCATTTCCTAGACCGGAAAAACGCAAATAATGCGTTTTCTTGGTATGGTTGGACACTACAGGAATTTTTTTGTCCAAATTTTCTGCTGTAGCTGAACCTTTGACTAATTTGTTAAAATAAGAAATACGTTTGTATGGAATAATCAGTGTGACAATGCATTTCAGGATTTGAAAGCATTTCTGCAAAGTTCACCAGTTTCGGTAGCTCAAGACTGTTCTGTACCTTTTAAGTTAGCTGTAGATGTTAGTGATACTGCTGCTGGAGCTGTGTTGTTACAAGAAGGCAGTGATGGCATAGATCATCCAATTTGTTATATTACAAGAAAATTTATTGCAAACAAGAAAAGACTACTCCACTATTGAAAAAGAATGTTTGGCTTTGATTTTGGCATTGCAACATTTTGAAGTTTATGATCAGTCAAGCCTATCATTGTCTTTAGTGATCACAATCCGGTCACATTCATGAAAAAGTTAAAGTGTAAAATTCAAAAACTGTTGAGAAGGAGTTGGTTTTTACAGGATTACAACCTTGAAATCAAACACATTAAAGGGTACGCTCCCGAGGCAGCGGAAATCCTGCCCTTCCAAAGAAGCTACTGATTTTCCCGCTGCCTGCTTTGTCCGTGTATGATGCATTTAAACACCAGGTGGTGCCCATCGGCCTGTCTGCTTAAAAAAACTGCTGATGTGACTATCAGCCAACCAAATGCAAGTCAACAAACACTCGACAGGCATCAGGCTCCGCCAAGAAACCACAGGTGGGGCAATTCTCTCTGAGCCTGTGGCCTGTTCAAACGGTCGCCGGGGCGATGAGATGTCACTCAAAACGAAATGAACAACATTGGCTTCCTGTATTCCTCGCTTGGCTAGTCCGTTTTGCTTCCAGCAGATGTTCCAATCTGATTGGATTAAAACAAGTGCTCCCCTCTGATGAAGTGTTGAAGTGTAAAAATCAAAGATTGTTGAGATCGAGTTTGTTTTTTCAGGATTACAATCTTGAAATCAGTCACATTAAAGGGAAAGACAATGTACTAGCTGATTGCTTATCGAGATCTTTATGTTATGTTGTAAATCAGATGATTTTTGAAATATTGTAAAAATTTAGTGATTGTGATCGCAAAAAGAAAGTTTTTTTTTAGAAAACAGGAGGGGGAGTGTTACAGAAGTCTCTTTTATTGTGCCATGTTGGCATTCTAATAAGTGTTGGGCGGGCCTATGTGTATTGTGCACAGGAGTGTTACATTCTGATTCTTGTAGCGGTAGCATAGTTCAAGGGATGGGAGACGTGCGAGTTGGCCTGGCCCACGTGTAGGGTCTGAAGTGTAGAAACACGGCGTTCTTGTTCTAGATGTTTCAAGTCTGTTCCTGTAATGTGTGTATTGTTCTATGAATTTTACCATTTATAGAATTTTCGGATGAAAAAGTTATAAATAGCTGTGTTTAGAGACGGGTGGGGAGGGGGGGGGAGACAAATTCCAGCGGACACGAAAGAGTGTGAGTCAGTTTGTGGACCTTTCCCATAATTGCAGAACTTATAGATATTCTTTGAACTATGTAACATATTTTATTCAGTCTTCAGTTCCCTTTGGAACTATTACCAGAACTTCACTTTTGGATTACAACAGATTTATTGCGGGATTGAATTGGGACTATTATTCTCTGAGAAGATTACGTGAACTGTTCATCTGGATAATATGTTTTAAATGACTTGTTGAGCTGTGACAGTGGTGGTATCAAGAAAAGCCTAGGATCCGGACACTCTGGTACTGTACATTTTTATTGTTTTACCGTGTAACTGTATTGATTTAGTGTATTGTAATGCTGTAATGTTTTAAAAATAAATTATAATTATTTGTTAAAAAAACCCACTGACTTCTCTATTCATTCCCTTAGACATTTCACGCTGCCTAGTGTTACAGAATCTGATTTTTATTTATCTCCGTAACAAAATCTTTGCTCGTCACGATTACGTGATCTGTTGTTATTAGATTCCGTACAATATGTGACAGATTTTTGCTTTAAATTTGGAGATGTTAGCTCCTGCTATTCCTGAGAAATAGTGGGTTAATGTACTGATTACTGATGATCCCCGTACAAAAGAGGATCCAGATGGCGCCACCAATACTTCAATTTCAAATATGACTCATGTGACTAGCATTTGCACAAAATTTGGTGATGATTGCTCCAGCCGTTTCTGGGATAGTAATTTTAGTACCCTCTTTTGGCTAAATGACTAAGTTCAGCTCTCTTTAACTCGGCCAAAACTCATCGAACTGGAACTATTCGCACAAACAAAGAGAGATTCTTTCAGGTATTATTTCTGTGAAATATTGAACAATTTGGCTGGACAGTTTTGGAGCAGAAGATTTTTAATTTTTTAGCCTTTTCCCTTTTAAGTAAATGCAGAAAGCCAAAAATAAGCAAAATCCGATAGCGCCTTTTAGATGACAGGTTTTTGAATCAAATTTGGTGATGCTGGCTCCTGCCGTTTTTGAGATAGTATTGGTTCACTTATACAGACGGCGAACGACGCCACACCATCGCATAGGCTCACAGGTTCCCTAAAGATAAACATGTGTTATAGGCCTACAACTGAAACGTGTCCTCGGGTACCTGTACCTATAAATCTGTATTTATCGGTAAAAATCGGTGTATAAAGGTATATCTGCATCCGAAAATTCGTCTGCTCCATCCAATATATCAATCAATTATTTGTTTCATTAAGGGTCAAAATATAGTCTTTCTCACAAACCACCAACAGACGAGTAGTTTACACCCTAACTGTATGCAAAGATAGGAGTCGCCCATGTCATTATAAGTCATTCCGACAGTTCATACCGGTTTGTTTTAACAACCTTCTTAATGACGTAAGTGTAGTTTTTGGAGTGACAAATGACGCTGAATATTACACAACACAGCCTCTTGTCGTTAACCAGTGCCATGCTTCCTCAGCTAAAGCTGACGAGATCACAAAAACGTGCACCATCCCCAAAAGGGAAAAGATGTCACCTAAACATTGCGCTGTTCTAAATTTGTACCTAACAACTGAATTATTCAAAATCCTCAGAAATGAGTGATGAATATTTTAAAGAGTGCCGTGTCTGGATGCTGTGCGTTCCCTGTGTATAAACATGTTGAAGAAGGATTCAAAGTGTGTTACTACTTTTGCAAGGATTTCTTACCAGGTTTGTGGTCGAGTCCATACTGTCCGATGATTCCGAGTGCAAGTCCGAGTGACAGCCTTTTGAGTCCATGTCCATGGCCTCGGATTTGGCCGAGTCTTTTGAAAACCTAGAATCAAATTTATCAAAAGTTGTATTATTCTTGACAGGTAACGTGCATTTGTATTCGGTTCGTTTTTTTGATTACACATCGCTTGACCAGGGCCCACAGACAGAAAGTACAGTTATTTTGTAACATGACCCTTCACAAAATGCAACAAAAGCCATCCCATTTGTTTTGTACCCCAGAAGGTATCCTTTTGAACATATGAAAAGTCCTAAGATATTCCCTTGAGGAAAGTAGTACAATTTGGGAATATCCAAAATAGCCGTCAGAAGGCCTAGAATCTATCAAGTTTAATTAATTCAAAGGGTATATCTATTTGTTATACAATATTTTCAGGGTTTTCTTGGGGGGTCGCAGAATTCGATTCTGGTCTTTTTTTCTTGCCATTTTAAGGACTTCCACGGCCCATATGTGGGGGTTGATTTGAAATAATCTGAGGCATGGGGATGGGGGTGGGGGTGATAACACGACTCAGTAAGCATTTATATTGAGCAGGTAACCCTTATTTGGTAATGTTCAGCGCTCACCTATCCTGTTGCACTGATATCGTAGTAATTAGATAATAAACAAACATGCAGAGGGATTGACCGATATGCTGGGTTAAAACGGAATGTAGGTGTTGTAAAAAGGTATACATAATAGCCACTAACAGCTGGTTTATATCAAGTGACAAGGCGTTTGCTTCCAAAACGCTCCAACAGTTATTTAGATACTGTCAGACTTAATGCAGCACCTCCAGATGCACGTGCAAAAAGAATCACATAGCGTGCAGTCTGGCTTGTTGAAACTGCGGGGACTCTAACTACAGGGTTGCCAGCAGCCAGGGATATCAGGGAAATACTATGTTATCAAAGACAGGGAAAAGTCATGGAATTTCATATAAAAAGTAATGGAATTTTATTATGATTATCTAAGTCAGGGAAAAGTCATGGAATTTTTAATGGCTATGACGACTGTGGTTGGTTATCACGTAGGAAGGCTTTTTCATCTCATATGCCAGCATTCAATAATGTTATACTACATTTTCCTTTCAGCTTAAGATCTGTTGTGTCTGTCAGTATAATCATGTGTCCCCTTTGATTTTTGTACACACATGTGATTTGATGATGCATAGCATTGGTACACAAAATGTATACATGTAGCACCAACCATTAATGAAAGTTCACCTATTTCTAAGCAGTAATACACGACTAATATATAGCACTAGTAAAACATTTACACAAGGACATGAATCTGCAGAGGTAACAAAGTACAAAGGCAGAACAGAGTGCATTTACTTGGGTCCACTGAAGTAATTTTTTTTATTGTGTGTTAAATTTATACACATGATAAATGCTTGACAACAGAGTGTATGGTTATTTGAATATTACATTGTCCATTCCAAATTTCTAGTTTCATTTTCTTAGCTTTTCAGTGACAATATTTTTTTTTAAATTTGGTTTGCAATAGAATGACGTTTTTGGGAAGAATCAATAAAATGAAACTGGTAGGTTAGTTGTTTCCTAGATAAGCAGCTTAAAGTCCGGGGATAGTCAGGGAAAGTCAGGGAACGGTAATGTTAACAAAACTTTTGCTTATCGTGCTTTTTCAACATGTGGACCCTCTCTTTGGAATGAACTTTCAAATCATGTTGAATGCAGCGAAAATATTAACGACTTTAAATAAAAATTGAAAACATATCTCTTTCTACTAAGATTTTATTATATTTCAAATCTTGTGTAGTAACATATTTTTGTACTTTTGTAAAGCGGGACTGAAAATTAAAAAATGTATATAAGTAGGCACTGTATTAAATAAAAAAAAGTTTAGGTTTAAAAGTCAGATAAGTTTTTTGAGTTGACTGCTGGCAACCCTGTCCGTTACTCACAACAGTAACTTTGTGGTAAGGATGGACAAGATGACGTCTAATTTAACATGTGATCATTACATATCTACATGAATCTATTGAAATGGTGATTAAAACAAGGGACCCTTGGGTCATTGTGCTCAGCTAAAGTTGATCTTGAAGGTAAAAAGCAAAAATAACAACTAATGATGATAACGTCTGTGAGGAAAAGGTAGTATAAGCTAGATATTGGTTGATATGATTGATTTGAACTGATAAGTAAGAAAATTGTTACAAATAATACTTTGTGATCTGACCATGTGTTTTCTGATGATGGATTTGAAGCATGTGAGCAATTTGTATACATGAGATCCTTACTGTTACCATAATCAGTGGTTGACTCCTTGATAAATTGTTGACGGCTCAGCAGTTGACACGTTTGTTAAATTAAAAATCCTATTTTTATCATACCATTTTCTTTTTCAATTTTATAAATTTTATACAGCTGCCATATAACTTACGCCCTGGTCCAAGGCTGATCACTTTATTTCCCATTCTCCAACGTTAGGCAGGAAAATAATGAACAAAAGTTTGCATAAGATCATCACTTTTTATTTTATCACTTTTTAGTTTATAATTTTCATACATTTGCAATAAAACATATATATCTTGATAAACATGTTTATGTCAGTTTAAAATTCTAAATATTATCATCATTTATCACTACATTTGCTTATGTAATATCACATTATGGACACTGATTGATTTAATCTAATTTCGAATCATAACTTGATTAAAACTATTCAAAAGGAAATAAGTTTCTTTAAACTAAGTGCGACAAAATAACAACATGGCATCTTGTAGATTACATTGACGATAAAACAGCTTTCAGTTTTGGATATACAGTTCAAACAATAACAATTATTCCATTCCACTTGATGTATATTGCTGTGGGAGTTGGATGGGGAGTGGTTTAAGAATGACCTTGCACCTTTGACAGCTGGGATGCTCCTGTGGGGTACCTTTCTAATCAGAAATGCAGGCAATGCTGAAATAAGTGACCTCCAGTGACCGGCAGTAGGCACTTTGGACCTAAATGTGCCATGGTCAAAGTCGGCAAAATTTAAGGTACCGATTTTAAATTTATGCTTATAATTCTAAGAACTGACAAAATATTGATCTAATTTTTTTCTTCCAATTAAAACGTGATTAAATAGTTGTATCTTTGAAAAAAATCTCGAATGTTAAGACAGAAAATAAATTTCTTGCTATTTTGATAAGGTACCTAATTAATGTTTAGGTATATAACTTTTACAAATAACGTAATATTGACCTAATGTTTGGCCCGTTCATAGGAAATATATAGAAGATATTTATGAATGTTTATAAATGTGAACAAACACAGATTTATGAATTTGATATTAGGCAGTCATGAAGTGTAACAACAGGATTTTCCTAAATTTCTCGAAGGACCAAAGTCGCATTAATATTAGCCCAATTTTGGACTTGGAAGAAGAAGTAAGTGAAATTATGGACATCTACTTGAACAAATATTGTAATGTATGTCAACAGTTTGGACAGTGTTAAGTTTTTCCGGGGATATATGATATTGTTGATCATGGTGTCCCTATAATTCCCAGATTGCTGATTTTTAAATCAAAACCATAGTGTCTTATAGTTCATGAAATACACTTTATTTAAAAACTACTTGAACAAGCATGATAACCAAGAGATCATTCATATAACAACGTTTGGATGCTGATGTATGTTAAAAAATAAGGTATTTTCTGCCTTGTCAGATTTGATGATTTTCAAACTTTCCCCCACATTTGCTTAGGAATTTTTTCTGACATTATGGCTATATTGAGGAATCAAAATCAGGGTTTTTTTCTTTTGTTGCAATTTGTGTGAGGCTGACTACTTATTTCCCACTTGTTTCCCACAAGCTGGCTTTAACCGTCCTACAACCCCAGAAAATATCAAGTACGATTTTTCAAATAATATTAAAAATCAAGGCCTCATTGGATTATTTTTCTGATGAACCTATATCATAAATCTGAATTATTGAATTAACTTTATGTGAGTGATAAAATCTTTAGATTAAACTTTTAATAGATGTTCCTATATTACAGGAAACTACGGACAGAGTGGTATGGAGACATTTCGACAAATGGCGGCTAAAGATGGTATCTGTTTCGCTGGTTCTGACAAAGTCCCCGGCCGTGCCTCTGACGATCAGTTTGAAGCTGTTGTTACAAACTTATTGCAGTCGCCGAATGCCCGTGTGGTGGTGTGTTTTTGTGAAGGAATGACCGTAAACGGTCTGCTGAGAGCCACTAAGAAACTCAACGCCGCTGGGCAGTTTTTATTCCTGGGCAGGTCAGTATAGATAGCACTAATGTCAGGTCAGTATAGATAGCAGTTATGTAGTCCACACAATCCGAGTCAGACTCCTTCGGGTTCGATTTTAAGTTCATTTTCTTCGGGACAGAATTATTTGGAACGCGTGTCCAAGCCCGAGTCCAAGTCAAATTTCCTTATTAAAAGAAATTAACTATGGAAATTCGAGATTAATCATGTGTGTTTAAATATTAGTTTACTCAGAGGATAACTTAAATATTGGTTAACAATTAGCTCCTGATGTTGAGCAAAAGCTTGGTTTACATTGTTTTTATGGTAGTTCCAGATGTTTATAAGTCTTTATACTATGTGACATAATGGTATTATTCTGTTTGTAGTTCAAAACATGTATATGTCTTTATCTTATGTGATATAATGGTAATATTCTGTCTGTAGTTTAAGACATGAATATAAGTCTTTATACTATGTGACATAATGGTAATATTCTGTCTGTAGTTTAAGACAAGTATATAAGTCTTTATGGTAATATTCTGTCTATTATTCAAGACATGAATATGTCTTTATACTGTGTCACAGTATGGTAATATTCTGTCTGTAGTTCACACATGTATATAAGTCTTCACACTATGTGACATAATGTTTCCCAACTGGACATAAGATCGACGCGGCTTGAGTCTGAGTTCAAGTCCGAGTCCCTGAAAAGTGTCACCAATGGTGACGTCACGGACCGAAATATTTAAAATATGACGTCGGCCGATCGAGGAGAAGGGGGATGGGGTCGGCTGTCATGAGTACAAATCCATCAAGGATCATCGTTCTATGTTTTTATTATAATTATTTTTGTCCCTGTTCGCGAAAAATCTCAAACATTAAGTATTTTCAAAACATTCCTTTCGTCAAAGTGACAGATTTGCCCCCTATCTTTATTTACCTAATATTTAATTTAATCGTGGCCAGAGAAGGCGTATCTTGAGACCCCACAGGGATAACGGATATCTGGTAATGTAAATTTCGGTCGAATAGAGAAGAAAATACAACACATTTACAACACATATCGAAAACTTTTGTAAATGCATAAATGCCAACCGATATAATCTACCTATATGTATTCTACCTTGTGTCATTATATATATATATATATATATATATATATATATATATATATATATATATATATATAAATGAGATCAGTATCTGTTATGAACCTCTCATGGAAATTCAAGACCGTACTATTCCCCTTTGTTTTCTGATTTTAGTGATGGTTGGGCTGACAGGCCAGATGTTGTAGAGAATTTAGGAGAGGAGGCGTCTGGCGGCATATCTATCAAGTTGTACTCCCCGCCCATCACGAATTTTGACGACCATTACTTTTCCCTGACGCCAGAGACAAACACGCGTAACCCCTGGTTCAAAGAGTTCTGGCAGGAAAAGTTCCAGTGTCAACTACAGGGCAAAGATCGTGATCTGCGCTTCCCGACAAACTGTACAGGTAGGCCAGAGCTCGCCACCGTGTAAAATGATTGAAAACACACTAAAGAACCCGGAAAAATAACCTTAATTACAACCGCAAATGGTCGAACAGGAGAGCTAGAGGGCGACACTAACATGATCTAAATAACCCCGTTGCCCCGTCCAAAAAAAGGTTCAACTATGTTTAGATTCAAGATCGCGGACCACGGTTGGTGGGGAATGAATAAGATGTCATCACCCGAAAATGTCAGTTGTAGTATGTATTTTATGTTCAATAAATACTCATAAGAATATAGACTTTATCCAGAAAAAAAACACTTAATAAAATCTTTCAAGGCGTGATTTAAACGCCTATTGGGTATAATAAAATGTAGGCTTCAGAACTGAACGTTAGTGGCCAGAACTTTTGACTTGGAGAAATAAAATCTGGATTAAAGAAAACAGATCTTCTGTATATCTTGTATGAAAAGTTTTTGTATATGGTTATGAGAAAAAATGAGAGGGTGTCGTTTTTACATCCAGCGGAAGGAACACAAGGTCCAGACAAGTCAAAGAAATTTTAAACATGACGCAGGTTGAGGCGGATGGTAAATATCAGAACATTGCCCCGGGCTGGAGTAGGGCAGAGCAGACAATTCAATCAGTTTACAAGAACTGTTCCAGCACGTTGTAGTTCGCCTTCAAAAGCAGAGCTAACAAAAACATCAGTTTTAATAACAGCCTGGTCTAAAATATCTGCTGATCTGATGGAAGGGCAACGCGATGGCCAAGATGATCGCTTTTGAAAAATGACCAAATATATCACTATTTTGGCCACACTCGTATGGACACTTCTGGCTTATGGTATCAGAAACATTTGAAAAGGGGTTTATTTCAAGGCAAGGCTCGCTACAGCAAAAGAATGTCAGTGATCTACCTCACAGAACCCTAAAGTGATGACAGAGGTAATGCTGGTTACAGCCGGGATTCTCTCACAGTGACACACTCAAGCGTGTATTAAAACATGGGATTTGTGGGTTGAAGGAATATGAGCCTTATATACCAACCATGACTAATTAACCATATAGAGATCGAGGGTCTATAAGTCAAATTTTGTAGATGCACCAACATGGAATATTTCTCTGTAAAGTCAACAATACCTAAACCGACGAACTTTAAAATGGGGGTCACATTTCTTTCATTACCTATGCCAGGTAGCAAGGTTTTTCCCTTGGCTGGCTGGTTTTTTTGTCTCTCAGCACCTTGACTCAAGAGAGTATAAACAGATTTTGATGAAATTTTGTTGAGGGCTTGGTCAAATCATTCAGGTAATATTTGGGTCACAGTAATAGTTATGCAACCTCAATTATTCGTTACGATTGTTAGTATTTTCTTTATCCCGGCCTGCCGCTGGTGCCATTCTCTGGTATTTAGGGCCACCTTAAAGTTTAATTACGATTTGAATCAGGCTGCGGTCTCTGACTGGTTTCTAGGTTTATTATAAAATAATTCGAAAACATGTAACAGACTGAAGGCTATAAAATCATGAATTTATCAAATAAAATCTTAGATATATACTATAGCAATAATAATGCTTGAGGTCTTAAGGGGAGTTATGCCATACGTTTCTGTATGTGGAGCAAGAGTTAAAAACAATCCGTGCGTCACTGACAGACGAAGAAATCTGATTAAGTCTGGGGGAAAATTGGCTTCCTGTTTATTGAAAAAAAAACTAATTTGTAACTGAGGTCCTGAAGAATCGTGTTTTAGTAGACACCGGTTTGTGGTAAAATACAGGGTGGCTCGTTGTGGTTACACGTGGAGTAAAGAAACGTTGCAAATGACATGTCAAACCTCCATATTTTTCGAGTATTTACGTCATAACCTATGTTAAAACCTTTCAAGATATGGGCTGGCATGTCTCAGTAAAGAATCACTGGAATATTTTGCAAAGATGGATCGCAAGTGGTTTTCCTTGTGGTTTCCTTTACGGATATTTCTACTGTATTCTCATATTGCACTATTTTTCTCTTATTTTCCTCTGACCTTTTCTACAACATTCTCGAATAATATTTAACGGGACAACATCAACTGTACGCAGCGCCCACCATTGTCTACCAGTATATGAAAAACCGTTTCCTTTTTTATTTATTCTTCCTAATCTACTTTTTTTTATAAAAATAAATTAAGTGTTATACATTTTGTGTTCGTCAAATGGAGTCAGTTTTGGTGAACTCGTAGGAGGGCACATATAGTTGTGGATAAGACCTTTGGCATGGGTCTCAGTACAGTTTAGGTGAAAAGAAAGTTGTATCCTTAGGGGACCTAATATATTAGGCATGTGCAAAATTATTCGAAAAGCATATATACGTTTATGTTACTCCCTCATGAAGGCTTATACAATATCCCCCTCCCTTACCTGCATGACAAAGGGTTGTCCAGGTATACCTAGTTGCTACGGTTTATCACATCGTGAAGTTGGTTTGACTACAATTTTTGTTATTTTTGTCGGACCTGGTGTTGTAACCTGGAAATGTTTGGTTAACAAAGCATTGGTTAAAGCGTAGGCCTAGGAGATACAAAAACGACTGCAGTTTAAAAACCACTGTGTACGCAGTGTACCAGGGAGCCGGTTACATAGGACGTGGTACCACTGATACGGCTCACCAGTGGACGAATATAGGTCTCAAAGCCTTAATTTATTTCTTCTCAATAGGAGATGTTTGGGCATACGCTCTTTGTTCCGTGGCGTTTATTTGTTTCACGCTGGGGATAAGACTGACCGTCCATGTGTTCTGGAATGATACATGTTTTGTCTCTTTGCCGGTCTCTTATGACGTAGAGTAGCCAGAATAAATCCTGGAATCCGACAGTTCATGTCTGCGCCGTCATGTTGTTTCTTTGAAGCATACGTCTGAGGATGTTCTCTGCTCCTATGACATAGTATTAAAACGTCTTTATCAGAACGAAACGCCAATAATCATCGCCGCTAGGGACGGCCCTAGACTGACCAGTAAATTGGCTGATAATCCTCTTACTTCCCTCTTGCTCATTGTGAAACACTGTATCGTTGCGTGGAGCTTACACTATAGAACTATTGCTGTGTAAAATCCTGGTACACTGCGGTTCCTCAGACGAAATATAGCCCAGACCGCGGCTTTAGACTTTATTAAAGGATGCCCTCGAGTTGTGTTTATCAACTGGATGGAGATAACAGTATGTCTTAATCCCTTTTTCTCTTGATTGTTTAATATGTTTAAAAACATTATGGGATAACCATGATGTAATTGATTTTTCTTCAGAAATTTGAACGAATTTCCGTGTTTTTATTTTATTTTCACTATTTCACTAAGGAGGCCTGCATGGGCCGGATAGGTGCTTCTTATAGGGAACAAGAAATCGCTGAAAAATGATAACGTCAGGTGTGTGTGTGTGGGGGGGGGGGGGGGGGCTTGGAGTTTCCCAGGGCATAATTAAATACTTTTAAATGCGGAATTTTACTTGTCTTTGTTATGATTTGTATAGATTTAATCATGAGTGCTAAGAAGGCATCCAAGGGGGCTCGAGCCTAGGAGTATCCAAAGGTACAAGAAAATGCATGAACAAAAACAGGAATCCACATATGATTTAAATTGTGTTAGTTAGCTTTTGTATACAGATTTTAATCCGGTGGGCCAAATGGGGCCAGTTCGGGCAAAGAGTTTCACATGACCCAAAAAATCCCTGAAAATGTGAAAATTACAGAGCCCGGCTAGTGATTGGAGATCTTTGGTTATATCAAAGTGGCCAGGCAGATTTTTTTCGGATTGATATTCAGTATGCGTGCCTAATAAATTGTATTTATTTGCAGTTATCTTACAGGGCCCGGAAAGCCGTAGAAAGCGTACCGTCCGCTCTGATTCGACCACGTAATCTATTCCGTTGGTCTATTTTTTTAATATTTTAATTTTCTTTTTAATAATAATATAATATGAAATAATGTTATAATACAAATAATATAAATATATTAAAACCAATAACTTAAATATTAATATCACATTTATGTTGTAAGACAGTTGTTTTTTTAAGGAACGTGTTTTTCAAAAGGCCTGTTGCTCCTGATATTTGAATATTCATGAATATTCATGACGATCTCTTTGGATGACCTCTCGTGTGCTTATGTCGGCTTTCATACCATGTGGTAAATGAGAGCACGAGTGGAAGATGCAATTTGTTTTAAGCTTTATTTAGATGTGATTAAAGCATAAGTTATAGGTTGATGGGCAGTCTGAAGGTTGGTTAGATAGATAATAAGGAGTAGCACCCAGTGGTACTTAAAATATCGCTCACCCTGTGAATACATTGTGTCAAGTGCATGTGCCTGCATGTCCTTGTACCGCCTCAGGATTTTACTCTCCGAGGCCCTGCAAATATTTCATTTTTTTATTTAATTCCGTATTTTGTGATGATGTAAACTTTATCTTATGATGAAATATTCATATTTTAATTCTGAATGAATGAATAAATGAATTCCAGGTAATTTTTTAATTTTTTAATCAAAATATAACGTGCTTCATGTTTGTATGAACAGTATTCAATGTCTGGTCAGAAAACAACTACATCACAATAATATAATTATATATTTATGTTTATACATGCCATTACTGATGTTCGAAACGTTTATTTGCCGATTTTCCTCCACAGGCAAGGAATCCCTCCGCCAGAACTATGTCCAGGACTCTAAGCTCGGTTTCGTGGTAAACGCTATTTACACCATGGCAATTGGACTTCACAACATGCACATGGACGTCTGTAAAGGAGTACCTGGATTATGTGAAGAGATGAACATCGTGAACGGGTCCACATACATGAATCATTTACTGAACGTCTCCTTCACAACGTACAGTAACGATCACATAAGCTTCAACCAGCAAGGGGACCCGCCTGGCAGGTACGTCTCAAAACTTGTTCTCTATCTGCGTATGTCTCTCAAACACCTATTATATTTCGCCGGTGAAATCTGCTTTTGTACACCCATTATACACCTAATATCTTTCTGAATATTCCTCACAGGCTTTCATTTTAAACAAAATTACCATGATAATAATACACAAAGACAATATAATATTGTTCCGAAATACTACTCAGAATACCCCTAAAAGACTGCTTTCGCTTTACAACTTACAGTTTAATAACTTCACCTTAAAACCCTTTAATACATATCTCTGACTGAAGGTAAATACTTAAATATCACAAGTTCAGTTTTCCTAAATAGTTAATTCAATATTTTAAAAAGACAAAGATTTCGCTTACACACAAAAAAGGTTAATATGTTACAACTTCAGTTACGCTTTAACCGTCTTTAATGATACCTTTAAGACTGCTACATACCCAAAAAGTAAACCTATTATCATAAAACTATTATCATAAAAGTAACACTCTCGATATCTTTTACAATTTGTCTGATTTATTTTACCATTTCTCTCATTGTCTTAATTTGAACAGTATGTCTTACAGTCGAAGTTCTTTTCAATGTAGACACCTTTCAGTAATACAACTAAAGTGCTTCTTAATGTCTTTCTGAATATCTCTAAAATCCTTTTTAAAACTGTTTGATATGACTGAAAATCTGAAGTGATCCTTAAAACATTCCAGAATATATATCAAAGACTAATAAAGTTTTCAAAATGTTAAATCAGCTTAACAGCTTAAACTTTGGTACTCTTCACTACTTTTCAGAATATATATCTTACTCTTTCCTCGGAAAGCATTTTATTTTTCAAAGAATGATTTTCCGTTCTTGTACAAAAATTTAGCATGACAACTATAAAAATCCTACATATTTCTCAGCTGTTCAATATAAGATTAATTTCCCTTACTTATGTAAATACATTTTTAGCTCAGCTGACTGTAAGTCATCTGAGCTAATGCGATCATTAATTCGTCATCCGTCCGGTTGTCCGGCCGTCCGACCGGCCGTCTATTAAAAGGACACAAATCGTAACCGTTCGAACTAGAAATTACCAACTGTAAAACCAGGCAGGTCCTAGGCAAATATCTTTTGAAACCTGAAATTAGGTCATGATGACCTAAATTTTGCGAGCTACGGACCAAAAACATGATTTTGTGCACCTGGACAGACAGACGGTACAAATTGTTTCCATTTTCCTTAGAACCTTCTATTGTAAAATCCAAGTGGCAGGTCTTCTTTGAATCCTGAAAATATGTCACCTTAATTCTTATAATACATTTCAAAATACAAAAAAAGATGTTAAATTTTATTTTCCGTCCTTTTTACAACATAGTAACATTGGCCTTAGGCTATTTTCACAGACGATACATAACATTAATAAAAGAAATGAGCAGCAGGGTCAAAATCAGCTGAGCGTCATGGCCCATGGGCCACTTGTTAGTATTTCAACCGTAGATAATGCAGCTAAGATAACCATTTCAACAGGGAAAAACTGATTTAATATTTCAGCTGTCGTACTCGTATTCCTCAAAGACTTTTTCCTTTCAATAGTCGTCAAATATACGTAATAAATAAGCCATGTTTGGCCTTGTGCCAAAATGCCTTGATTAATTATCAAAAAGAATTTGAGAATTGCATCCATATTTTAAGGGGGCAAAATGCCTTGATTAGTATCCGTATCAAAAGGGATAAAATGCCTTGATTAATTACCAAACAAAACTTGAGAACTGCATCCATATCAAAGGGGGACAAAATGCCTTGATTTTTACCAAACGAAACTTGAGAACTGCATCCATGTCAAAGGCGGACAAAATGCATTGATTAATTACCATACAAAACTTGAGAACTGCATTCATATCAAAGGGGGACAAAATGCCTTGAATAATTACCAAACGAAACTTCAGAACTGCATCCATGTCAAAGGGGGACAAAATGCCTTGATTAATTACCAAACAAAACTTGAAAACTGCATCCATATCGAAGGGGGACAAAATACCTTGATTAATTACCAAACAAAACTTGAGAACTGCATCCATGTCAAAGGGGGACAAAATACCTTGTTTAATTACCAAACAAAACTTGAGAATTGCATCCATATCAAAGGGGGACAAAATGCCTTGAATAATTACCAAACAAAACTTGATAACTGCATCCATGTCAAAGGGGGACAAAATGCCTTGATTAATTACCAAACAAAACTTGAGAACTGCATCCATGTCAAAGGGGGGCAAAATGCCTTGATTAAATATCAAACAAAACTTGAGAACTGCATCCATATCAAAGGGGGACAAAATGCCTTGATTAATTACCAAACAAAACTTGAGAACTGCATCCATGTCAAAGGGGGACAAAATGCCTTGATTAATTACCAAACAAAACTTGTGAACTGCATCCATGTCAAAGGGGGACAAAATGCCTTGATTAATTACAAAACAAAACTTGAGAACTGCATCCATATCAAAGGGGGACAAAATGCCTTGATTAATTACCAAACAAAACTTGAGAACTGCATCCATGTCAAAGGGGGACAAAATGCCTTGATTAATTACCAAACAACACTTGAGAACTGCATCCATGTCAAAGGGGGACAAAATGCCTTGATTAAATATCAAACAAAACTTGAGAACTACATCCATATCAAAGGGGGACAAATGCCTTGATTAATTACAAAACAAAACTTGAGAACTGCATCCATATCAAAGGGGGACAAAATGCCTTGATTAATTACCAAACAAAACTTGAGAACTGCATCCATGTCAAAGGGGGACAAAATGCCTTGATTAAATACCAAACAAAACTTGAGAACTGCATCCATGTCAAAGGGGGACAAAATGCCTTGATTAATTACCAAACAAAACTTGAGAACTGCATCAATGTCGAAGGGGGACAAAATGCCTTGATTAATTACCAAGCAAAATGTGAGAGCTGCATCCATATCAAAGGGGTACAAAATGCCTTGATTAGTTATCTAACATACTTTTAGAACTGCATCCATATTATATAGGGCATTCCTTTCAAGAGTCGAGTGCGTGGCCTTATGTACTGACGTATTGACATAAACTTGACCATTTGGAAAGGTCTTTCACCATCTCAAGGAGCGTCAGGCTTGACCATTTCATCTGGTCGTTTTAATGGATGCATTAAAGTTATGCACAGAGCATGATACTCATCCTGCGTATACTTGCCTCTTGTGAGCAGTGTATTTAAACTGTGGTGGGCTGATTATGGTAGACCCAATGCAGGGACATTTGCTTTGACGTCCCTGCCATCCACGATAAAACGTGGTTTCACTTAAACATGTATTGCTTCATGAATGTATCATTGGTATCTTGGTCCAAGCTATCCAGGGATCCTACTTTACCTATTTTCCCCCTTTTTTATCTCCTATGTTTCCTTATTTTTGTTTTGCTTTATAACACACAATTTCAAAATGCCGTCACTGACTATGAACGGGAATAAAAATGATAATTATTAATTAAATATTGAAAGGTTAGATTTGTTTGTTGCTTTATTTTTGCACAAGCCACATGGTCATCTTGTGTGTACTGGAATCCTTGGTCGCCAAGTCTCCTGCAGGCTAGCTCAGGCTTCGCCTCGCATTTTAAGTAAATTTAGATATAAATATATATAATATATATATAAAATAAAAATTGGTGTTGTTATAAATTTCCGTGAATATACTCGGTCAAAGTAGCCACACTTACGTTTTTACTAAACTTTATGTCACGGAGATGCGTCTAAAATATATACAAGGAACACTGTTTGCATTTGGAAGAATTTATTTCATTTAGTCTCATTCCAAATCACATGTGGAATCACCTAGTTATTTCAGATTTTCAAATCCTGTGATGCTAGACCCTAATCATTACGTACAGTATTTGCAAATTGTTGGGGACAGGGGGTCGATGCTACTTGCTTTTTACTTGCATTTTAGCTTTATATATATATATATATATATATATATATATATATATATATATATATATATATATATATATATATATATAAATCGAATATCCTAAGTTCTAAATCTTGACGTATTTCCAACCAGAAATAGGCACGTACGTTACTTGGGTATTATCTCAAATCTTCGGGGAAGAACTGTACCAGCCATCTCTCTTGTGAGCTGGGCGGACCTATACCGTGTGACATTAAAAGCAATCCGATTACGGAGAGGCTGGAATGTCAACTGTTTAACGTTATACGGCCCATTGTTTCTTTGTCATCGTTGCATTTATTGTCCAAGGTCACATGTGCTCTTATTTCTTTTATGAGAACACTAAATGGCAAGGGTCGTTGTTGGCAAGCCTTGACCTTTGGCTCATAAAATCTGTAGACTGGTACCTAGCGGTCTTTAGGCCCAGCTGCTCAAATGTAACCAGTGGCAAGTCAGATGTTTTGCTTTTTCTTCTGCTTAAACATAAAAGCCTCAAAAGCCTCAAGGGTCATTTGTATTCAGACGAACTTTTGCTGATTGAAATTCACTGATATGACCCTTTTTCATCTAAGGAAACTTTGCCTGACATGACTGATGACGTTTCTCCAGATTGTCTGACGTTTACTTTGAGGAATAAACAACGGACAGAGAAATCTTAAATATCTTAGCAGCATATATAAAAAGTAAAATCTAGGATAATCCTATAATATAATATTCATAATATCATGCATAATAATAATCATCATCATCTTTATCAAGTTTTCAATTATTCAATCATCATTTACTTTAAGTCAGAATCGCACACTCTTTTTCAAGCATGCACTGTTGGTAAAATTTGCCCTCTCTCTTATGGTTTTTATTATCTTGCATCTTTGAGAATATTGATCTAAATTATCCACTGAATTTATGACATATATATGTTTGTTTTCCAGTTGTGTAGAGTTATAAGTGATTTTGGTTAGTTATTATATTGTTTTGACATTCACATCTAACTGAGACGACATCAAACCTTTAAGTTATGGAGGAAATAATTTTTTTGCATTAATAAAATGAATTAACACCTTATTTATGTTTTTTGTTAAATCGAGTGTTATTAATTAGATTGACTTGATGATTAGTGTATTCATTAAAACAAAACCAAAGTTAAAAGTTAATGTCTGCTTCTGCTCCATCTTTAATTTTTATATACTGTCCATGAGACAATTTCAGCTAATGTGTCTTGAAGTAAATCTAAAATAACCGGAAGTGAGAGGAGACTACGCAGCTTAGTAAAGACAGTATTCTGCCTTGTTGGCCAGTCAATTAAATACAACGATTTTCGGAGACATTGACGGCTTTCTTAAGTGTATTTCACTTAAAGAAGAACTATTTTTGGATTAAACCCACTGACTTGAGCAAATGAAAAACTATTTTTGACGACGGGGTGACGTTGAGTGAGACCAGAGACACTGCGTGCACGCAGATAAGGCAGGGCTGGCATTGTTTGCCGTGATCCCGCAGGTTTTTGCCTGCTACCAGCGGAGCCCTCATTACATCACGGGCAACTGGCTTCCGTCCAGGTCGCTGGTGATTATGTTTCATGAGTTCCGGCCAGGCACCGTTAGGAAGAAGAGACAAACAAGACAGCATCTGCTGTGGCGTGCCAGCCAACTGTCGACTGCTGCACTGGTAGCCCGGATACCGAAAAGCACGAAAAAACATAATGAAGCAACAGTTCAAACTAAACAATCTTAAAACCACTCCTCCTTTATGTCTGTGTGTCATCTCACCATTTGTTTTCACTTCATATTTGAAACATATCGCATAAATGAAACTTAATTTAACAGAAGGTGATTTGATATCATTAAATGTATTTATATGGATAGATAATTGTATATGACAAGACACGATATATGACTTGTCAAATAACAAATCACTTAAGGAAATAAATGTATAATATAACATAGTGTAATTATAACCTTTATAAAATATAAAACAATATCATATAATATATTAATATATATATAGTATAATATAATATAATATAAAATAATAGCGCACTGCCTCCCGCCCTGTTTTATATAATAGACCACTGCGGCAATCATTCGTATTCAGCTTAGTATGTATTCTATTACATATCCGCAACAAACGCTTTTAATGACACGAACAGGTGAATTAAACTAAACCTGATACTTACATATCGCGCTTATACTAGCTTCGCAGTTTATCAATTTATTTTAGGATTTCAGCTGGGACGTTTCTTGATCAATGTATTATTGTAATACATACAATATAGATACTCTTGGGTTTTTTTTTTCATTGTACTTCCATTGTATTATTTACGTCAATTTTGAGGCTACCCATATTTATTGATACACTTAAGGCGGATCAGGCTGCGATGTCATTCCTAATAATGATGGTATCCGTCTACCTGAAAAAGCCAGTCAATCAATATTCAACCGGAGTTTTCTCATCATCATCATCATCATCATAATCATCATCGTAACATCAGGATTAATAGGGTTCTTTCGAGCTCGACTGATTACACAGGCAAGCTTATGCCCAGCCAGCTCCCTAAGCAACGTAAATAGACGAATAGTTAAAATAGTAAATGTTCGTGCTTTTAGATCAAGATGTCGTGGTGGTTGCCCTTTGGTGATTTACATTCTTGCTAGGAGTTTTTCTCATAGGGGATTATCATATGTAAATAATTCTTAGAAATATTTACTATTATAATTTTCCATATTCTTATTACTTTTCTTACTTCTTTTTTCCCTTCTTATTATAATCATAACCCCCTTTTCTTCTTTTTCTTCATTATTTTCCTTCTTCTTCATCTTCTTCTTATTATTATTGGTATTATTATTTTTATTATAGTCATCATCATTAATAAGGCATATGAAATTAGAACAAGTCTCGCAGAAAAACATATTTTGAATCCACGACCCTTTTATTTAAAATATACACGCAACACTTCTGTATAAGAAGGGTTCATTATTGATGGGGAAAAAGTAATACTTCTTTGACAATATCTTTTGACATCCATATACAAGTCAGCCTAATCTTGCGGTTATCCGGCCTGATCCCGTTCACAAAGCGGTTAGTCTTCTTTTTTTAACGATCAAGTCCGTTGAAGTGGCGATCTAGCCGAGAAATAATGTTAATATATGTGGAGGACGAAAAAATACAGAAGAAGCATGTAAAGGACATTGCGCAGTGAAACCCAAACCATTCCCGACAAGGTTTAAACATTAATAGCCCATGGCATGGACACATATTTATTGGTTGTCAACGTAAAAATTGTACATGATAGAAAGCAAAGGGTTACGCTCATATCTACTATAGTAGGGTGGGACAATAGCTGGCCTTTTAAATAGCTAGGATTACCGCACGTGTTGCCGCAGTTAGTGGTTAACATTTTTCAGATTTTTTCAGTAACATTTTGCAGCAGTTCCTGAGATTGATACAGTTCTTAGAACTGCATTTTCGGAGAAAAATCTCACGAGTGTCAAAAAGGTTTTTGTAAAAGGTACTTTTCTTCAGAATCAGTGCAAGACCTGAAGGCGGCGCTATTCATTGAGTTGGGATGAACATAATGACATAACAAGAATAAAATATTGTTAAACTTTCTGGGTTTTAATTTTTTAAGTTACAAAACCCATGCAGAGCTCTTTCTTTATATATTTTATCTTACTTGGATTAGTACAATATGTTTAAATTTTCTTCTTTAAAGACTTTGCTTTTGGTTTTGAACCAGGGACTTGGGGTGTGTTTATGTGTGTGTAACACGTGGCGCTATCGACCAATGAGGAAGAAAGTGACCGCCATCATTTAATGGAAACATTTTATTGATTCAAGATTTCATGGTATTCCAGGCCTTTAGCTTTATGCAGACACTTCACCGTCGGTTCTGGCTATCAATTCTTAAAGCATTAAAACTGACACAATCATGTCATTAGCGAATTCCAGCCTCTAGGGCAAGCTTTTTCTCAAGTCATATGGCTGTACTGGCAGTTAGTGTACCTTAAACCGTCCATATAGATATTGCCCAAGGCAATCACTAATTTTTTTAAGGACGCAACAATGCTATCCCAAGGATTTCACTGAGAACAAAACGAAACAACAAAGATATCCAACATTACAGAGAGGACGAGCGCTTTA
Source organism: Sipunculus nudus (assembly GCA_026874595.1). Taxonomy (NCBI): domain Eukaryota; kingdom Metazoa; phylum Annelida; class Sipuncula; order Golfingiida; family Sipunculidae; genus Sipunculus; species Sipunculus nudus. The sequence goes on along the minus strand of CM049311.1, from coordinate 83,395,284 downwards.
GAGACGTCTAGCTAGATAAGACATAGGCCTACCCGCTGTTGAGTTGATTCCAGCTAACAAAATGGAAACGACTTTACGTCTAAGTGGTGCAGGGCTAGATGAAGGAATGATTACCCTGACAGCTTCTCAATGGTACCACAGTTAATTGGACGACCAGAGACCTGTAGTTCCAAAGCGAGGCTATGAATAATGGATCTGCCTGTGCAGCCGGGCCAGGTACGGCAGCCTTTTTTACCTGCCACGTTACCTCGTTATCTGTCATCTGTTCCTACAGACATCCAAAGACGACGGAGGGTTCTGCTTCCGGCGCAGGGCAGAATTCAGGGTTACACTAACCTAGTAATTATCAATACGTAATTTTCTTGAGTTCCTTGTGAATTTTTCAAATTTATTTCACAGGGGACTCTATTAATTTGGAATAAGATCTTGACCTCCCTTAATTGATTTTCAGAATATCCCTATTTTAGAAATTAATTAACACCCGAAGTTTTTACTCCAAGGACCAAATTTTCATTTCTGCTTCCACTGTCCAAGGAAGACAGTCCTTCGGTTTTGTTTTCAGCATTGACCGTATGTTCAAGTCCACAATCAAGGCTATGCATTTACCCGGAAAATACTCAGTAGGATTATAGTTTCAGCTCTTCTTCCTCCAAATAGAGTTAAACTCAAATAAATGTTTATGTAATCCGTCTTTTTCAGCTCCACTTCGGCGTTATAAAATGGTCAAACAGCCGAGGTTTTTGTCATTGATCGAAACTGAAAAAGATGCGTGGATGTAGCTGTGTAAACACCCAGCGGCCATTGTCTTGCAGTGTCCAGAACTGTTTCCTCATACTTGTACATACAATGATCATATGAAAGGCCATTGATTACAGGTATGACATCATGAACTACAAAAGATTCCCTAACAGCAACGGAAACGTCACGTTTAACTACGTGAAGGTTGGTTCCTGGGACCAGGGGAACCTAACCATGGATGATGACATGGTGTACTGGCCACGAAAGAGACCCTACCTGGACAGCCGAATCACATTCATCGAATCGGTGTGCAGTAAACCCTGCCAACGAGGGTATAAAAAGGTAATGTTTTCAGATAAAGAACCGAGGTTTTTATCAGTCTTTATCATTTCATATATAAATATAATCCTGGTTAAAAGAACCCATACTTCCACGTATATATATGCTGTTTTAAAATCATAACCATTTTTATAAACTTCCATTCTTTACACTCTACACACTTCTCAGAATGCGTTTCTTCAGGCGGTTTTTCTTATTTACCCTTCGGGTGTATGTTTGGAGGATATCAATGCTCTGTTGCCCTGTTAGTTGTGCATGTATGTAGGTTATTAAAGTTCTGTTGCCCTGTATGTTTAGTATCTTTAGAGTGTTCTATCAATACTCTGTTACCTTGTTCGTTGTGTATTCATGAAGATTTTCAATGCTCTGTTACCCTGTTAGTTGTGTATTCATGAAGATTTTCAATACTCTGTTTCCCTGTTCGTTTGTTTATTCATGAAGATTTTAAATACTCTGTTACTGTTCGTTGTATATTCATGAAGATTTTCAGTGCTCTGTTACGCGGTTCGATATGTATTCGTGAAGATTTTCAATGCTCTATTACCCTGTTCGTTGTGTACTCATGAAGATTATCAATGCTCGATTACCCTGTTCGTTAGGGTTAGGGTTAGGGTTAGGGTTATTCATGAAGATATTCAGTGCTCTGTTACCCTGTTTGTTTTGATTTCATGGAGATTTTAAGTGCTCTGTTACCCTGTTCGTTGTGTATTCATGAAGATGTACATATCTCTGTTACCCTGTTAGTTGTGTATTCATGAAGATTTTTAATGCTCTGTTACCCTGTTCGTGTGTACTCATAAAGATTTCCAATGCTCTGTTACCCTGTCCGTTGTGTATTCATGAAGATTTTCAATGCTCTATTGCCCTGTTCGTGTGTACTCATCAAGATTTCCAATGCTCTGTTACCCTGTCCGTTGTGTATTCATGAAGATTTCCAATGCTCTGTTGCCCTGCGTGTTGTGTTTGCATGGACGTTTTTGATGTCCTGTGGCCGTAAAAATGTGCCTGCCCATGGGAATATCAATTTCTGTTAACCTGTACGCATATGTACTTAATACTAGTTATGGTAATTATTCTGGCTGTGTTACTAGGTACGTGTGTGCATGGGTGGAAGTTACAGGCGCTCGGTTCCCATGTAAATAAACCTGTATTATTTATGCGCTTTTCCCTTTAAATCTGTGTTCACCTGTCCAGATATGTATGTGGCTTTTTTTTAAATATTTGTTACCCTGTACGTACAGTCCGTGAAGAACGGTCAGGGGAGCTGTTGCTGGGTGTGTACCAAGTGTAAGGACAACGAGATAATGATTGACGAGGAGACGTGCCAGGAGTGTCCCACCGGCAGGTGGCCTAACAAGGAGCTCACAGGTATGTTCTCATAACAATACATATTGTAAGGTCCCACGGCTAAACCTCTTTTATTCACAAAATTTAAATCCCTTAGCTTTTCTGGCTTAAATCATGCTCAAGGTTTGTGAATGTAAATCATTCATTATAAGTTTATGGAACTAGAATATTTATACAATTATATAAATATATATATATATATATATATATATATTCGTCTATCATGAATAAATATATATATATATATACATATATAAATAAATATATAATAACTTGACTTAATCCAATTGAAAAAAAGGCTACTTTCGGTGAAGAAGTATATTATTGGATTAATTCTTAGCAGGTGATTTATTGCCATATTATTTTTAACTTTTCATTCGGTGACTTAATTAACCAACTGCCATATATTTATCAACAGATTGCGAGGAGCTGCACATTGAATACACCCAGTGGAAAGATAGTGAAGCTGTAGTTGCCATTGTGATGGCGTGTGCCGGAATCATTTTCACCGTATTTTTCATTGGCGTTTTCATCAAACACAACAACACACCCGTGGTCAAGGCTTCTACCAGAGAACTTGTTTACATAATTCTTCTAGGAATCTGTTCATCTTACATGACCACATTCCCCCTGGTTGCCAAGCCAACGCTGGTCACGTGTTACCTCACGAGAATTATGCCTGGCTTTTCTTTTTCATTGATATATGGGGCCCTCGTTACAAAAACCAATCGGATAGCCCGGATATTAGCCGGAAGTAAAAAGAAGATTATGACAAGGAAACCTCGTTTTATGAGCGCTTCTGCGCAGGTCGTCATCACCTGTATCATCATAGGTATTGAGTGTGCTATCATCACTGTAATGTTGATCCTTGAGCCAGCCGACTCAAAATTAGTATACTTGGAAAATAAAAAGAGAGTCAAATTGGCCTGCAACGCTACTACCATTGGCATCATAGCCCCACTAGGATTTGATATATTTTTAATAGCAATGTGTACTTTATATGCAATCAAAACTCGAAATCTCCCGGAAAATTTCAATGAAGCCAAGTTCATTGGATTTACAATGTATACGACCTGTGTTATCTGGTTAGCCTTTGTTCCCATTTATTTTGGCAGTGAAAATAAGGTGATTACCATGTGTCTTGCCATTACGCTTAGTGCGTCTGTTGCTTTGGTGCTGCTTTTTGTTCCGAAAATATACATTATTATCTGTAAACCTGAGAAGAATAATAGGAGTGCTTTTACGACATCCAAAGATGTACGCTGCCATATTGGATCTGCAAGCTCCAGGGTGTCCAACGAAAGTATAGAAAGGTACGAAAGCTTCTATGTTCGCTTTTAATTTCAGATTTTTATTACATTAGCAGTATTCGTAGCAAGTGCCTGCAGCATGAACCCTTGTTATGGCTCTTACCAGATTTTCTGTGGTTATAGATTATCATTATATTTTATTATCATTTGTATAGGAAAGTAACGTTATAGATGTTAGATGCACTGTTATGGGAGAAAATCTAAAATGGTCTATATTAGACAATAATACTAGTGCAGCCTATCGTAGGTATAACAACGAATCTTTATTGAACAATCACTGTCATCAGTCATTGTCGTCAGAGTAATTTATCGATGTTTAAAATATTTTATTTATAAATTTTCTAAACGTATTACTTTAAACAAGAAGCACATGTGATTAACCATCTGTTTTGTTTATAAATGCGATTTAAGATTACATGGATCTCCGAACACCGGAACTAATATTTTACATTCAGCATTACTTCATCGCGTCTAATAATGTTAATTATCTAAATCAAAATCCACTGAAACATAATTGCATGTAAAAAAGTGAAAAAGATAATGAACAAAAGAGTAAACCGTAACGGAAATTGTGACTTCATTAAAAACTTTGATATTTTTCTGTGATTTTATTGGTTTTATAAATCTAATTAGCAAGGTTTTAGCTGAGCTTTGAGTATTTGACTATAGTGTGTTGTGGTATGCTTTGTGTCGCTCGTTTGTAGGCTCCTTGAACTAGAGGATGTACCCGTGTCACAACCCGCCATGTTAACCTCCTGTGACGTTATGCATGATCAAGGGTATGAACGTACAATCTCCTCAATTTATCATAACTATTGAAAATTAGCTAGTAGTCTTTTTTTCATTCTTTTGTGTTTCATCCTTTTGTGTTTTCGTTTGCTTTATCCAACGGAAAAGTAAGGTAAAAACAAGATAGAATCAAGATAGGGTTAAGATAAAATTTAAACAATATTAAGGTACGCTAAAATAAGATTAAGATAATATTTTGATAAGAAATATATCAGATCCATTGCATTGGGAACAGTGTAAATTAACAACAAGGACAAGAACAGCGGAAATTAAAACCCAGTTTGTACTACAATCTGACTGTGTAGAACATAGACTATCAGATGGATTAGAATTATGAATACTAACCCTACCTGCTAAAAACTACATCTATGTTCCGAACACCAGCTTAAAATCCAGGTCTGGCCCCTCCGTATCAGGAAGTTATATTTTTATACACATTTTACAGTTGTTCCTCTTGTGATAATTAAGTGCATGATTTGCATCGATTGCTATGGGGACTGAGTATTGTTTGGTGCCATGTTTTGGAATTTTTATTGTTTTTATTTATAGAGAGCTAGAACTGGTAGCATTTTCCCTGACGTGTGTCAGCAATCATTTTTGTTTCATACATAAACTAATACTCATTATATATGTATTTTTTGTGCATTATTGAAATATGTAAGATGAATAAAATAACTTTGCTGTTAATTAAATAAAAGATTAATCTTACAAGTTGCATACGTTTAAAACCCTTCAATGATTTAATCATTTGAAGATGTAACAAGTATTATTATTTCAGTATTGTAGATATACAGAAATGTTTAACAACTTATTTTTATGTAATCATTATTTGCTAAAATCAGTGAAAAATGCCAAAAAATGTTCAGGAATTTAGTATCATATTGACAATTGAAATATTTGTAAAATTTAAACATTTGTATTAAGTAAAATTGTTTTAATTGAACGTAAAAGCAGACAGAAACTGTTGTTAAAGGTGCCCATTCATCTACCTTTTGAAAAACAATTTATATGAATTCTGGCTTCCTCTGAGTATATATTAATGATCAAAGGGTTATTCTTATAGTGAAAAGTTCTAATAAGCCCTCCGTGAAGGAAGTATGAACTTGTTTATCAACAACATGTTTGTAAACAGCAATGTTGACAAACGTGGAAAAACATGTAACTTACGGTGGAAGGTTGCATATATGCCGAGGTAAGAAGGTCTTCTGTTTCAAAACGCCATTTGCAAAGCTCTAGCTTATCTGAATTGCTGCCAGATGCCCTTGTTGAAGTTGTTTTGATGATTTTGGCGGGCCCCCACATAATATAAACATGTTGATATAAACAAAACATGCAACCTGTGTGCGGTAATATCCACGTTTTGTGGCCTATTTTATAATAGCTCCAAGGGATTACCTTTAGTTCATAAAGGTCAGATAGGTGATTGGGCCCCTTTAACTGTCACATGGAAATAAGGCAGTTGTATTTTATTTTGTTTGTATTTTTTTTTAAAATAATATTACAAGTTGTACGAAAAATAATGGTAACCACTGTGATCACACAGAACTGCCTTGCTTTATTGTAGTTGAGGGATCTGCTGTTTGGAATATGTAATAAACTAGTAACTTTATACGTATATATAACCTGATCCTTCTAATTCTTACTCAACTCAAATATTTCTATTTTTTTTTTGTTTGAATCGAGTTAGATTAAGTAATAAATTCATATTGTGTGATCTTGTTCCCATGGGTATATTATACTTGGTGAAAACGGTTGTAAAATATCAATGGAAAAAAGTTTAGTTTACGGAATAATATGTTTTAAAAGTGACAGGTATACCTCCTGGGTCATTTGATATTATTTTTATGGCTTTCATTATCATGCAAACACACACATACACACGCATATATGTATTAATGATTTAGCCGTGTTTGTCGAAGTGAAGGTAAAAAGGAAGAATGAGGCCTTTTAGATAGACTAACTTATTTTTTATCACACGAGCCTTCGAAGGGCTTCTGCGACAGATGGTAAGTGGGAATGAAATGACAGGTGAACATGTTGCTCTTTGGTATATAAACCAGAATAAGTTTGGTCGTATTTAATCTGCCGTACAATCAGTGGACTTGATATCGAGGTAGTCATGTCAGGGAATTTTAGCCAGGCGTGGTGTTTAATTTATGTTATACATCAATTCTTAACAGAAAGGCGCTGAAACAGTTATTTAAAATTTAATGTTGTTATATACCTCTGAACGCAGAAAATCATGCTCACCTTCCAGTGATGGCCATGGAAACCCAGCCCTGATTCGTGTGTAAGCATATTTACATACAGTATTGGTGTAAGTCGGCCTAGATTAATTGTGGCATGCATCTGTTCGTCAGTGACGTAGGTGGCCCGGTAGTGAAGTGCCCTCTGGGTTCAACTGAATGTAGTTGGTCTGGTAAGATGAAGTCGTCTGCTTGATCTTTTTAGTTTTCAGACACCCGTATTCATCATTGGGACAACGGTGTCTTTGTAAAACATGTTGGCCTACTCTACAATATTAAAATATTAAAATCTTTAACATTATAATTTAGGGAATACCGCTATTAATACCCAGTGACAGAAAGTATGCAAGCAATGGACAAGAGGGAACTGTTAAAAAAATATATTATCTGATCTATATTTAAATGGGATAGTTAATTATAAACGGTTATTATTCTCGTGATAAGATACTATTATATGCTAAAAGTTGAACATTGATTTTTTTCTATGACTAGCATCTGGTGAAGTAACTGATCAGATTTTCATATACATCACATATAATGACAGCAAGAACTTTAGATTTATGAAATCTTGGCCCAATTAAATATAACAGACATGCTGCTTTAAGGAGAATATAGTAAAAGATACTCAAATGCAATTTATTGAAAATGGGCAGAATAAGTCTTATGCAGGATATTACTATGTTTCTTGATTAACACTTACGAGACACCGAAAACTATTTTTTTTACCAAATCCAGAGGCATATTCTCACGGGTGTCGGGAATACACTAGCATTAGTACCATATATCATATAGATAGCGTGTGCAGTGTCTTGTCAAATGCTTTTAAACGTGAAAATCGGTGTATTTTTTATATTTTTATGTATATTGTTTTACATTTTTACATAGTTTGTAACTAGCGAATAATATATTGCTTCATATAAGGGCATATGTGTCAGAATTCGTTTCAGTTAGAATCAATTTTAAGATAGCTGCAGGCCGCTTTATAGTCCAGTTTGTGATGATATGCAGGTTTAGAAATCATGAAGAATGATAAATACACAAGGTACATTTTTTCCTTTCTCTCTATTTTAGACAACATGAGAAGTCATTTGAACAAGCTGCACTGGCCGTATATCGTCAGAAGAGTTTCTTCACCAAATGGAAAAACAAGAGCATCAAGGGCCGTACCACCACAGAGCAGCAGCATAATAAATTTAACGGTCGCACTGGCCACCTGCAGCTCTCACGACCCACCCGCCCAAGAACTGTCCAGCTGCCTCTTATTTGTGCGTCCAAGCAACCGTTTGGTAGACAACAGGTGGGCCAGGTGACGTGCCAGGCCAACAGCAATGTATCCACCACAACCTCAAACACCCCACCGCGTATTCAGGTTCAGCTCGTTTCAGAGGTTCCGTACAAAACCTCGTCGTACCAACAGCCATCTTTTGTGGACTCTGCTGTACAAACAGACGGTCATGTATGTTTTTGTGAGCCTGGCCATACAAACTTGCGTCGCAGAATAAAAAGTTCATCCCAAAATGGGACAGAGAGGCTAGGTGGTCGTTCCCCCTCTTCACAAGGCGCCATGTGTCCCTATCGTGACGAAACAGACCGGCAGATAGGCAGCACACGCCGTATTGTTTCTGCTGCCTCGCCTCCATCCTACTTCCGTGAGGAGGAAACTAACTGTATGTTACAACCCGAGATGTTTCAAACGCCGCCATCCCCGTTCACGCCGGCGTCCGATCTGTCCCCACTTTTGAGCAGCACGGACGAACGCTTCACTTGCGACAGTACCTCCGAGGAGACGCTCAGTCATACCGGGTGTGACGACGACGTCTGTAATATTGACGACATAGACGACCTACTGTCTGGTGCTTGCTCAGGCTCCCAGGCTGGCTCTTTTTCCAGCGATATCAATGTACATTCCGCCATGCCTGTTACTGTGGACAGCGGCAGACCAATCAAATTTACGAAACCGAGGCACTGCACGGCCGCTGACTATCAAACTATCCATACAGGTAGACCCAGCAGAGAAACTCGGCCTCTGCTAAGCAGTGAAATAGACGTAACTTTTGGAACAGAAAGGTTACGAGGGGTAAAGAGTGCTCCAAATTTGATCGATAGTTATTATGACGTATACTCCGCCCGAGAGTTACCACATCCGTATGTAAAACGAGATGCTTCACCGATGTACGTGAACTGCACTTTCGCCGACCGCTCGACTCCTGTGACGTCAGAGGTATATCCTCGAGCGGGGCCCCGTTCTGTGAATATTAATAGGATCCAGAATACAGGTGAAAATAAACGTAGGTCTCTAGGCGCAAGTCCTCGATCTGGGGTAACGAATTATGGGTCTGATGACGTGAGAATGGAAGAATTTAACATCACCAATCTGACTTTATTAGAAGATGAAGTTGAAAGCGTATCTAAATTTCAGGAATTTCTTCATTCGAAAGGTTTAAAATTAGACATGACTTCAATTCAATCAAGCGACGTGTAACGTATTATAGTAGAATTTTTTAAACTTCTTTTCCTATTTCTGAATTGCCCGTTTAATTATATTGTTCTAGGAGTGTTGTCGTCTTAACGTTCCGTCACGTAGTTTCAAGAATACATATCGAATGCAATATGGCAAGCATGCCAGGATTTGTCATGGTTCAGTGAGTTATCTTTTCCTATTTAACGATTTTCCTTTCTCGTGTGTGATATAATTTATTCAGAAAATTTATTGACTGTTATGTTATATCCTGCTTTAGTGTGCTCGGTACTTTACACATAGAAATACAATTTTTATGACTGAATAAAATTTATTCTAAAATATACAAAGTGGTCAAATACTTTTCAGATGCACTGCGTTGTACAACTAGCATAATCTCCGAATTAAATCAACATGATTGCATTGTAACATATTTGAGTAATATTTGTTTTCTAAGATCTCATTGACAAATTCACTGGAAATCCTCCAATATTTGAGCTGCTTCATTACAAAGGGGGTTAATTCAAATTAGAAAATATGTCTACGATTCATTCGACAGTTTCCTATTCCATCAAAACTATCGTTGATCAAGCGGGGTAAAAAATTCAGACTTCTGAACACTGGGGTACCATTACACGAAAAACAGACACAAAAATAACAAACAGCAAACAGCGAGATTTGATTAAGCTATAAAAAAGAAAGGAAAAGAAAACTGATGTCTCTTATCTAGATGAAAGAATTTTTCCTTTATTTGATTCTTTACCCGACTTTTTGCGGATCCTGTTTTATTCACACGATCCTTTATTTAGCAGTAAGTGAAACCACAGACATTTTACAAAGATATATAACAGGAATTTAAATTGTATTGCAAGTTAACCTTGATTTCCCTACTCGAGTACATAACGACCTGAATTTAGTGGTTACTTCTCTATAAAAAGAAATCATTAATTTTCTCTCTTTATGAAACAAAAAATCCCGGCGTCAAGGCTTGGTGTCTTCATCAATGTATAAATAAACATTTAAACAATACAGTTGACAAGAGGCTTCATTATTTGGGTTATATAGAGCGGAACCACGCCTTGTGAACACCCCACTATTGCGACCAACCCACAATGACGACCACTTTCTTGGTCCGGAATATATGATTCAGATAACTTGGAATTTCACAATTATGACCACCCCCAAATTGTTGGGTTCCACTTTGATATCTTCCAACAAGAAAGGCTCTTCGAGCCACGCTTTCTGAGACCTTTCTTAATACAGCCACAACGCTTGCTATTTCATAAATATTTAACAAGGCAACTCGGCCAATCAAACTGCTCATATTAGGTTCCTTTAAGCACCGATGAAAAACAAACATGTAACTTAATTTAGATTAAATATCTCGTATAATGCTAGAACGAAAATAATAATCTTAGATTGAAATAAAGAATAATATTCCTTTCCGTGCCGGCGTATTAATAATTCATGAATTAGCAAGCAGAGTGGCTCGATGAAGCAAGGTCTTATATCTGTGAAGGAAGCTTTAGACTTACTAGTATAAAGATTGGTCAATACAGAAGCATGGGGATACATTGCCGCATAATTAAGCATTGCAGGAGCTTTGGGGCAGAACGCAGCAAGGTGGTTCCTGCGTCGTCGGACTCAACCTTCTGCAAGAGGGCGTATGTGTTCGAAACATATCTCTTCCTGAAAGGCGAAACGGGACGGCCGGGCTACTTCTTTAAACTGTCATTTGAGGAAGAAAGTTGTTACATTTCAAGGAAACGTCTTTTATTTAAATTTCACCTGTGTATGCTTACAAAATATTACTTATTCTGTGAAGTCATTCCCACAACACACACTTACAAACATATGTAATTTGATTTGAAACAATTCTAATCCGACATATTTGAACGGACTACATTACATTACCCTCTTCACTATATTATTACTTACAGACTGTGACACCAAAACCCCTTAACACCAGCCCGGGACCTGTCACTAAGAAACAGGTTCCTTGGAGGTATAATGTACATGCACCCTCCAGGATTAATCTGATGAAATACTATGTAGTACGCTCCTCTGATTGAGATTAACATAAACGGTTATATTTACCCACATGGTCTTGCACTGAAGCGTAATTGAGACGAAATATGTCGTACAAAAGGTCACTTTTATATTTCACTACCTGTCATCTATATAATTAACCGACATTTTCACATAGTGACACCCCATGTGTTGTCAGTCATACTTAAATCGGTTGCCTTTTTTGCAACCTGTTTTCAGTGTCTGGAATAAAATCAGCATCCACCCAGCACAATTGTATTTGCATGTAGCTGGAGTATATGGCTTTTTCTGAAGTCAATCAGCGGTTTTGTGAGAGTGACTTAATCATTCTACTGTATTTTGCAGGATACGCCTACACTTTCTTTTTTTTAACAATGCACAGTAGAATTTCTTTCATGTATCTCATATTTTTTGTGTTAATTATTCTTTAGTCTGTTAGAGTGGTCATGACCTACCTCAGGGCGCCCTTTGGTGGGCCTCAGTCTGATCACAGAAGACTCCGGTAAAGCGATTTCAAACTACCCCGTCTCAGATTACCCCTAAGATTTCTGATTACACATCAGTTGTTCTTTATGTTCATTTACTATAAAATTCTTATAATTTCTTTCTCTTTGGATTTATCAAATTAAGTTGAATTTTTTAATATCTTAGATTTGCATTTAATGCATCATGTAGTGCATCAGCGAATATATAAATATAATCAACAATATAATTAATTTAATTAACATAATTATTTTTACATAGATTGATTTGAGCTTTTAAATGTCAAACTTAGGGTTATTGAATAAATCATGAGTTAAAGCGAAGGGTTATCTATACAGTGCAAGGGTAAACTGAAATTACGTTACGCCTGAAATCGCTTTGGGGTAGGGGGTGGGGGGTGGGGGGATGTAGCCTGGAGTCTTCATACATGGATCCTATTTACAGCAAAAGAGCACAGCTCTTGGCCTCGATGCATTATGTGGTAGCCTGGACCAGACATTGGCTATAAGGTGTACATTCCATTGCCAAGATTTTAAAAAGTTATCATTACTATTAAACTTCCTTAAAAGAATGAGACCATAATAAAAATTATTTTTATAATGAGTAAATCCGTTTCCAAACTGTTTATCGCAGTGAAAACCACGCATGTTTGCGGCACATATTTTTCATTTTATTTGGTCAGAATTTTTACTTTAAATCGAGTAAATGTTATTTCATCCTCAAATCCCTACTCCACTTATACAAGTTCCCGGGCTCGCCCCGCTCCTGTATTTGTGTCCCTGGGTACAAGAAATTTTTGTGACAGTATCACGCATCGATCGGTACTGACTTAGTAACTAATGCAAAAATCATTTGTACGAAACAAAAATGGGAACATAAAGATCAGAAAAGTAATCCTGCGACACACTTATTTGTACAAGTCTGTCTGAAGGAAAAAGAACTATTATTTGAATAGTGTTATTTTGCGACTTCATTTAACGACAATTTGAAAAGTAAACTGAACGGAATGGCTGACCTTTAGGCACGTTATTTGATTTTTATTTTATGTGCATAAAACAAGATATGGCGCTTAGTGATAAAGATATATAGGCAGTTTAGGATAGAGAGGTCAAATAATAAGAAACATTACATTTAAAGAAAATGGTGAAGAAACTTTAAAAAATTGAGGCTGTAATGGCGCTTCCTCGGATAGTTTAAAATGCATCATTGTGCATAAAATCTGACTCTTGGCGGACATAATTGTGGAGGATCCTCCTGCCCCTCTAAATCTGCCTCTGCTATAATAATATTGAATTAATGTTTTTTTTAATCTGGCGAAACAAAAGTACTGAGACACCTCTAGCGAAAATTCTTTGAACATAACCGCCTTTAAAAGTTAAATGTCGGTCGTTTATATATTTCCTTTGTCATGAACATTGGGCGAAGATTATATTTGCGGCTATGTAGCCCCGTTTGTCTGTTTGTCCCTCTGTATGTCAACAGTATCAGATAAATAGTAGCAGACCTGAGTTGGAATTGAAGGAAAAACTGAATAAATTGAAAATGAATTGATAAAATTAAAAATGAAATAATTTGTAACTGAAGTTTACAGGCTACACGGAATTGAGCTGAACTGATGAACAAAAATTTTAGGTCTCATATATTTCTAAAACATCGGTTCCTAAAATCAAACACGAATCCCTCCCATGGGTGACACAAGGAACATGACAACAGCTTCTTAATCATTAATCCTAAATTGTTTGTATCAACATATTTAATACACCAGAAATGTGATAATAATATGATACGTATATAATAATAGAAATTTTCATTACAAATTTTCAAAGTTATAGTAATATAATGATATAATACGGGGCTAAGTAATGGTGATAGAATATGAGTAATATGTATATATCACTGTAAAAAGTGAAAACATGTTTGATGTTTCAAATGAACACTGCGTTTTGTCCCAACTTTTGGCACACTTGTCAGGTACATTTGTTTTAAAATAAGACATGTTCCAAATTCAGACTTTAACGTTTCAGCTTGAGACGGGACATGTGTCAACTTGAAACATGTTTCAGTGATTGCAGTGAGACACGTTTTTTTTATATTTCGCGTGTATTTCATTTTGTGCTGCTAACATGTCTCAAACTTGAAATACGTGTCCCAAATACATGATTCGGAAAATCGACGAACTACGAAACACGATTTGCGACATGTTTCAAAAGATAAACCACCTTTTTCATCTTGAAACTGGAAATGGTTTAAAGCACCAGTTTGTCCTAACTTTTAGCACACGTTTTCCTGTTTCAAACCCCGTTTCACGTTTGTCATGTTTCAAAGTGTGATAAACATGTTTTTTTAAACTCCATTTGCTTTACATTAATAATTGATGAAAATCACAGGTAATTCACAACATGCTACACACGACTATAAACAAGGCGCAAGGCCCCCAAAGTTAACCTGTGAATTTCTCACATATGACAGTACTAGATAAGCACGAGTTACTCTTAATTATTTCATAAAAGAAAATTCCTGAAATTTGATTAATAAATCATATCAACTGCAAGATCATGTTAATTCCAGCAGTTTACTATTTTTCCGTGGCTGCTATATTGTGATACGGAACTTAATAACAACAGATCACGTAGTCTCGACGAGCATAAATTTTGTTACTGAGATAAAAAATTTAGTTTCTGTAATAATATGCAGTGTGAATTAAATGTCAAGGGAAATGAATAAGAAGTCAGTGGGGGTTTTTTTGTTAACAAATAATTATAATTTATTCTAAAAACAACAAATCTTTAAAACATATAATCCAGATGAACAGTTCATGTAAATCTTCTCAGAGAATAAAAGTCCGATGTAATCTCTCTGTAATCTCGAAATCAATCTGTTGTAATACAAAGGTGAATTTCTGGTATTAATCCGAAAGGCAAACTGAAGACTGCAATTTTCGGAAAGGTCCCAAAACTGACTCACCCTCTTCTGTGTTCGCTGGAATTTTTTTCTCTCTCCTCCCGTCGGCTCTTAACACAGCCCCTGTTTATAACTTTTTTACCCAAAGCCTAGAAACTTTAACGGACAGACTTTTCACCCAAAGTCACGAACATCCCAAAAAAACACAACAAGACACGCTCTCATAGAGCGCGAAAAGCCCAGAAAATTCCAGATTAGCACGACAGCGAGCGCTGTGTTTACACGCCAGGGTACAACCAGTACAGATTACACTGAACGCTGTGTCTCTACATGCCATAGCAACGCCCTATATGCCTGCGCTACACGAATCAGAATGTCACGCCAAACCCTGCGCATAACAAATCAGATACACGCAACACTATATAACAGATACATGTAACAAGTGAAATATCACAAATATGCCCATGACAGTTTTGAAAAGAATTGTTGGACTGACTCTCGTAAACAAATAAAAGTCAACATGACAAAACTATGCATTTATGTGCACCAATGACTGTACACATATGAAACCAACATTAATGATTATCAAGTGCTGAAAATTAACAAAACTGAGGTCTGATGCAGCTTGTCAATAAAAAAGGACCATGAAACCTATATCTAAAAAGAAATGAAAATATGTGGGCAAATTATAAAAAAAAATAAAATGACCCCAAAATATATAGGGTTCTTGCGTAAAAGGTGGGCCTTATGTAATTCAAGTTTGAAATCCATATGTCAATCCAAACTGGAATTATCATCAGGAAACAAATATGACGGACATACATCAAGACAAACAGAAGGACAGACGGACAGACAGGGTGATTAACCTTTTTATCGATTTAATTTGGCAATCTCAAAATAAAGGAAAAAAACTCGTAAAAATAGAAAAAAAAATACAGTTGGCGTCACCCATCCTCAAGAATTGAAAATACCTGTCACAATCAATAAACATACTAGGTTTAAGGACACTAGATAAAACCGCAGTTAAGAAATGAACTTATTTGCTGTCAGTTGAGGGTCTAAAAAACAGGGGGGAGAATCGTTAAAAAAATTAATAAATCAAGTGGTGCCGCCCATTTTTCGGAAACTGACAACCTGAGAAATGGTCAACATTCAAGCAAAGATTCAGAGCAATACATTCATTAATTGTCAAGATACTAGGTTTTTTTTTATTATTCTGGGAGGTACTTACGAGCCCCATAGCTCAAAGAATATAGGAAACAATGACCTAATTTCAGGTTTCCAAGGAGAGTTTTTATGGACCTCCCTGGATATTCAGTTACAGGTTTCTAGCTCCAATGCTGTCAAAACGTGCCAGTCTAACAGACAGACAGAATGAAGATGGACGCTGACTGATCACCATAGCTAAGTTGACTTAATGTCAGCTGAGCTAAAATGACTCTATAGCTTCAACAATTCTAATGTTAAGTGAGTGAACATTTTTTTAATTAAAAAAAAAGTGCATTATGTTCGAGCCCATTACTTAAAAAAATTACATAATACTTACTTAATTTCTGATATCTACATAGAAAATATACAGAAAAATATGTATTTTAAAATTGAACAAAAACAGAGTGGTTTTGATAATAGGCAGTTTTGTAGTGTTACAATGGGTTTTTAATGGGTAATTAAAGTTTTCCTTAGTATTCCGGAGGGACAAAGACCTACTGAACAAATGCTATGTATGATAGGAGCTTTTGAGGACATCTAACTGTATGCCAAATTTCGGATTCATATGTCAAATGTTTTCAAAACGTGCTCTGTTTATGGACGTCCGGTCGAAAGGACGGATGGCCGGACGGAAGACTGGCAAAGGACCATGACTACTGTGGTTACCTTTTTTTCGCGAAGGATTTAATTTCGCGATATTCGCGAATGTGATATAAACACTAATATGAAACTCACTGGAATAATCTTGCATCACGTGACGCAGGTATGAACAAAGTGTTAATTACCATGCACAACCTAATTTTGCTACTAATACTTATATAAAACTAGAATGTGGGCAGTCGACAAGCGATTACAGGTATCCACCAACGCACAAAGGCATAAATTCTTTCCTGAAATTTACTATTAACCCATCCAAGACGAATAAACATGTAAAATAAACATGCAAAAGTTTCTTCAGATGTGAGCAATTTTCACTGATTTATCAGTGGACGTAATGAGGAACTGATTGTAGGTGGCGCCGCCAGGCTCGTGTATGAGATTAAGGTGTAAAAGAAATACGGACATGCAAAATATCAGACTTATTCATCAAAACTCTCTTGAGATAAATGCATGGATGCATTCAACGAATGTGGCCCTACCCTTCATGTGTACGACAAATCATTCCAAGATGGATAGACATGCCAAATCTCAGGCAATTCCTTGAACCACACCTGAAAGATTTCCACCCAAGGCAAACGAAATGCAAATGCATCACGCGAAAATCAGTCTTAAGTACATGATGAAGGTATCCAAAAGTGAAGTTCTGGCAATAATCCAAAAGGCAAACTGAAGACTGTATAAAATGTGTTGCAAAGTTCGAAGAATATCTATAAGTTCTGCAATTTTTAGGAAAGGTCCACAAACTGACTCGCACTCTTCCGTGTCCGCTGGAATTTTTCCCTCTCCTCCCCTTGGCTCTAAACACAGCCCCTATTTATAAATTTACACACGTTACAGGAACAGACTTGAACACGCGAGCCAGGCCAACTCGCACGTCTCCCATGTAAGACTACCGCGCACAATAAACCAGGGCCTGCCTAATACGAATCAGAATGTCAACAGCGCACAATAAAAGAGACACCTGTAGCAGTGGTTTAGCTTATTATTCATATGTATCAATTAATTTTTTAAACCTTTATTGAAACCTCATCTGCCAACTCTAATAACTATAGATTAAGTCGACCATTGACTGCCGCCGGAGATATCTCTGACCGTGTGTCAATATTTATATATTACAAATGGACACATATCTACGATATTTAATGACGTGTTTTTACATCCGTCATAAGGTGTGAACATGCGATCGAAGGGACACCAGGACCAATACGCACCTTGATATTTTGTCTTCAGGGACACATGTTGAACATACCGAACGCACGCTTGAAACCGGTGAAGAAAATCTTACGGCATGATAGTCTAGTGGCAAGATTCGTTTTTATTTTTTTATTATTATTATTTGAATATATTAATAGGCAAATATAATGACGACATAATGACGATGCTAATGAAGAATGAAATATATACATACACACATAAATATAATATATTTACTTCCAAACCATTGTTCATAATTTCTTATACTGAGGTCCAGGTGATATAAATTTATTTAAGATCGTGGTTATATATATAGCTCACAGATACACATTCTCTGGCACCAAATAGTATCTCATGATTATATGCATATAAACTTTGAATATACAAGCTCCTATATATGATTACAATTTATATATGTAAAAATAAAATAAACTGTATTTATTAATGTGGATATGTTGTCCTTTATGTACAAAGGCTAATATCTTTATCATGGTGTAGGTGTGATTCAGACATGAGAATTTGTGACGCAATTTCTGTCACTTGCATGGCTTGGACAAATGTACCTCACAAAGATATTATCTTGAAGTGGTAATTATTGCAGATATTCTCCAAAATAAATATAAAAAAACTTGCCTTTTATCTGATTATATAAAGGACGGCTGCAGCTGAATGAAATTTCACTTGTAACCAATGCCAACATTTTCCCGCGGAACCTCAGTTGATATGTCCATTGTAACTAGAGTGCACTCCGAGAGCGCATATGTCTCCGATCATACTTATTTTTTTTCGAGATACTTTAAATCTTTAGCAACAAAATCTCATTTTACTTTATCCATTTGTCTTGCAGAATATCTTTTAAATAACAAATAATGATAAAAACTGTATTTTCTTTCCTGTAACTTCTTTGAACTAAGTCGTGGAAAATATTATTAATTTTCGTATATATTAATAAAAGCTTGGTGATCAAGAAAGCATTAGAGAGTAAGACAGAAAGATTTATTGAAAGGTAGTGATTATAGTTTGTAAAATATTAAGTAGATAATAAAAATAACGACCTACATCTATGTAGACATTTTCAAAAATAATATTTGAAAAGTTCAATAAAACCAAGGAGGTTTCATAAAGATTAAAAAATATATCTTAAAATATGGTGGTACAAGGTTTCTGTTAGCGCTTTATTATCAAGACCGGGTATTTAATTGACCAATGCCTAATAAATTTTACTAAATATGGCTTTATATGTATATACTGGTTGTTCAGGTAAACGGGTTTCCAAAATACATACAAATATTATTGTTGAAGTCATGTTCAGATATCATTGTGCAGTGTTTACTTCACTGAAGACCTGTTCAAGCCATAACATCAGATTATGGAGCTCTCTTGTGTAAACATATGTCGCTTTCGGTTTCTTGCTGGATGAGTAAACAATATCATCTACCTGGTGAACTGTCTCTCAAGAGGCGAATTATAGTAACAGAACATCCACCCAGAACAACAATGCTTAATTATGTGTTGTGATTGTGACTAATAACGGGAAACCAGGTTTAAAAACGGGCGTGGCTTAACGTATCTAGGAGCTATCTCCTGAGGCATCAGTGAAGCTTTCGTTTACAAACAATACCATTTGTCTGATGAAGATTGTTAATGAGATTATGTTGTTATTCATGACAACTCGACTTTATCACTACAGGCCCTGTCCAAGATCAGTTCATATGTAAACTGATGTATTTCATGATATGGTGTATATGCGTATAGAGGCATATACGATGTGTTAATTGTTACATAATCATATAAACATATGATTAATAGTTACTCTACCAAACAGTGTACTTCGTGAGGGGCTATAAGAGATTTGTTAGAGTTCTGATAAGTTTTCCCGGAATACATATCATCTAAGGAACCATCCGAGAATAATAATAATAATAATAATAATTAATAATAATAATAATAATAATTACAATGATAATAATAATAATAATAATCATTATAATCATTATAATAATTAAAATGACAATAAAAATAATAAAAATAACAGTTTCCGGGTGAGGGGCGGGGTCATCCCCAAAGCGTTCCTTGATCTTCTACTCAGAATATACAGTCTATCGGCCAACATTCTCTCTTCGCAGATACACTCTCACCTTGAGACTGTTCTGTATCTCGTGCACTTGGCACATAATACACATATGTAAAACAATCTAAAGTATCTATCCAGCCATTAATAAGATGAGCTCTTAGTATTAAAAGATGAACAACAAACGACAGACAGTCGTGGTGCTGGAGCTCACAGATGTGCTAGTGATGGGGCATACACTGTACAGATCTTGATACAGTGAAGACTCAAAATTTAAAAAAAAATACATTATTTATTTTAAAACCAAAAGCATAAATTACAATACATGCAAATTGCATGAAAAAAATATGTTATATATACCACTCATCTGAAGATTTTAAATTTATAAAGGAACCAATGAGCCACGAAGATCACCTGGTAACAGTTCTTAGACTGTGACATCTCAATTAGATTTTCCAAATGTCATAACTGTCACAGGTATCCTAAATCATTTTTCTAACAGCTAAATATCAGTAATAAAGAAACATGGAAAGAGTGTAAAGATGCTCTTTTGAAATAACAGACGTTGACTAGAACAAGCTAACTGAAAACCCTTGCCATAGTCAATTATAATTATGTATGATGAATAAATATTACAAACATATTTTTCTACTAATAAATACCTGATAGATTACTGAGGGTCATACATGCTAAAAGGTGTCCTTTCACCAACCTTTTAAAAATGAATTTATATGATTCCTGGCTTCCTCTGTGTATATATTAATGATCTAAGGGCAATTTTGGTTGTAAAATGTTCTTGTAACACCTTCGTGAAAGATGCATGAACTTGTTTATCAACAACATGTTTTGTAAACACAGCAATGTTGACAAACAGGAAAAACTTGAAACCTTAGGTGGTAGGTTGCGTATATGAGGAGGTAGAAAGGTCACTTGTTCCACTAGGCCATTTGCAAAGCTCTGGCTTATCTGACTTGCCGCCAGATGCCCTTGTTTATTTTTTTTTAATATTGTGGCGGGCCCCCACATACTATTAACACTTTGGTATAAACAAGACAGGCAAGCTGTGTGCGGTGCTTTCCGCGTTTTGTCGCCTATTTTTATAAAAGCTATAAGGGCTTACCTTTAGTTTATAAAGGTCAGATATATGATTAAGACAAGTTTGAGGGTGTCTTAGCATAACTTAAATACAGTACAAAGTAACAGGCAACCAGCAGGCAGAAGTTTCTCCAAACTAATCCGGCTCCATTTTAGACAGATATTTCTATATCATCTCCAACTATAGCTGCTGATCTCAATTCTTCACAATCATAGATAAAGACGATCAAAGGCTCAGCTCCCTCAGCACAATTGAATGTGTTGCCTCCAGTAGCTTACTCCTGGAAAGAAAACAAACAAACAAAACAGTAAGAAAATCCTATTTTGCATAACATAATCTGTAATATACTGCCTAATTTTCCAACTATGTAGAAGTATTTAAAGTGGAGCCAATAAGCAAGACAAGTTTTGTGTGCAATATGGATAAATCTATAGCTCTGATGAATAACCAGATCCTTAATACTTTCCATGAGCAATTAATGCATATCAAGTATCAGGAGAATAAATATGAACCCTGATTTTACAAAACCACGAGCCTGCTGTACCTGGCGGTTACCAAATGCCAGAAAAAGTGCATAAAATTAAAAAGTGACACAGCTTGTCTTGTTTATCAAACTAATCATGACTAATACACATATACAGTTCTAATAACGATAAAAGATAAATCCACTGCTTTGAAACTGACACTTTTGATTTAATTTGGCAGTATAAAAACAAATTGGGAATAAAAAATACATTAAACATATGAAAGTAAAATATATGTTTTCTTACTTATCTTGTACTTATTCACGCCACTGGTACATGACTGCTAGTATTTAAACATTAAATTGAGCTCTTCTTAAATGTGGGAGATATCCATTTAAGTTCATGCAATGGGTTTAAAATGTTCTTTCAATCTTCAGAGAACTCCAAACATTCTAAGATATGATGAAAAAGCTCAACCCACTCACCTAATGAGAACATTTTTACAGGGAAATATTAATTATTAGTTAAGCACATATGAAATAAATAAGGTTTGACTTTGAATGGTAATCATTACCATATTACAAACCATTTATTTGAAAATTGCCTGAAATATCCACCACAGCCGTATCCCCCATTCCCCCCCATTCCCCCCCCCCCCCCCCACACACACACACAATGCAAACGCTAAAAGAAAAACAGATATTTGAATGAACGATTTCTTCATACCTACCTCTCAAACGTAACCAAACAGATTCAAACTTGAACTTCACTTTGGCCCAAGATATTACATCGTCTAGAGGAGAGTCGCTGTTGTTCTGGTTGTCGTCTGGTTTTTCAATAGCAGATGGCACCATTTTCAGTTGGAATGCTTCTGTATGCATGCTTACATTCAAGTGACGAAATATTAAACCGAAAAGGCATAAAATGGAGCCGTGGAAATATATGACTTCTCAGACATGTCAGGAAAAAAAGGATGACACATGTAAAAGACATGTGATAGCCAGAAAACATGTCACAAATTAAAACATGTAAGAGTTTATTTGAAACATGAGAGAAGCGGCACTTTGACAGTGTATTACTTTCTATAACTTCCCATTTCCTGTCATGTGATGTTATCAGATAATACTGAGCTGACTTGTGCTGGTCCAGCGACTTTCAAGGAGTACCTATTGTTATAGCATCCAATATGCTTGGATCTGCTCTGCTGGCCTGGTGAGCTTGGACCAGCTGTAATCTACGTATAGTGACCAGTGCTTCTGATTACCTAGGGCACCTTACTGGCGGGAACAAGCAACAGCCATGAGACAGCAAAGTATATCCCATACACAACTGGTCTTTGATGACTAAAATCAGGAAATTTATATGACACATGAGTGCTAATTCAAGCAACAAGTTTGTTGACCTTGCTGTTGTTAGGGGATATAACAGCGATCAGCCCCATCGGCTCCACCCCCCCCCCCCCCCGGGATGTAGGCAAAATCCTCAAAGTTGCCAAGTAAAATCATCTTTGCACATGAACTTACTATCTCAAATTCAAATTTTACACATTGTAAATTTTATACAGTTTGTATGTCCAAGTGTGTATGTTTACCATAACAAAAAGCTTATTCCCACTCGTGACCTGGGGGGCTTTCGTCTGGTTGGCCTTTTTCGCCCCCCCCCCCCCCCCCCCCATAATCATGAGAACATGATTTTCATCACCCAAAATAGATTATTTGCATTTATATTAATTTCACTAGGTAATAATGGTCATTTATTTAAATTTCAGACAAACCTTTATCAGAATTAGGGTAGTTTATCTGATATTAAGTTATAATTGCCATTAAAAAAAATTTAAACCCGTCTGGCTGCCTTACCACATGAAATGGCAAAACTTGTAATTAATGATATTTCATTAAGCTTTGGAACGGGTTCAACCAATTCTGAACAAAACTGTAAGTTGTGTACTAATGCAAAAGTAAAGACCTCCTGTGATAACACTCACGATACACACCAAAGAAATGTATGCAAATGAGTGCAACTTTTTGGATTGCGAATTGAATTTGAATTAAATAAAAATTATTGAATTGGAATTGAAGTTTCATAAAAGTTCTTGAATTGGAATTGAAAAATTGGAAATGACCCCAGGTCCGGAATGTTAGACAGGTGCGGCGGGTTGGTGTATTTTATCATATGGATACAAAAAATGAGTACATCAGGTTGTTATTTTTCGAAAAAATGAAAGCTGATTGACCTGAAGTTTCTTTGTGCATTCTGTCAAGCAAAGCCTCTGACTGTGGAAAGCTGAAATAGTTCCAATATCAATCCTAACACCAGTATTATACTGACGACTGTAGTAAGTGAGACAACGTATTTGCGTGGTGCGCGTCACATAGCGTTGATGCGTGGATACATGCTGATAGTAAGGGTTTTCCAAATACTGAGGACTGAAACGAAATTATATTCAAATACTAGTGGTCAAATGACTCGTTTTCAAACGCTATATTCTAATTTGAAATGTAAGAAAACTCTGTAATAATTTCCTTTTTTTATCAATATTTAATATCGCTGTATATGCGACTTTTAATGCAAAGTTAAAAACTTCAAAAGTGTTTTCCTGTCATTTGCGTGTATTTTGAGACCGGTGGCTAGGTAGAAAAACGTAGGTGTTGGGAGTCCCATATTTCTCTAGTATGTGAAACCTACCTTTCACTTGAGTTTTGTAAATACGTCCAAGGTAGCTGATCAGGTGAGCTTGATAGTTACAACATGTAACGTATGTTTCATCAATTTTGGAGACTTAATTTTTAGGTTTAAATTACTCTGAAAATAAAAATATGGATTCATGAGTAATACTGGAACCAATCAATTTACACTTATCGTGTGAAAGCAATCATATTAATTTTTTCTCTGTTTCAGTAATATATGTAATATTTTCACATAATTAAGGATATTTGTGACATAAAACTGCTTTCCGTATCTGCGCCGTAAGCTTTTATTAGAATGTATTTATTTGTCTGTATACTAATAGTTTAATGAAACATTGAATTTTAATATACAAATATACTCTCCTCATAAAAGACCATTATAAAATTTGCACATTTGTTTACATGTTGTATTTGATATAACTCACGTAAGTTATGTTTATATAGACGTACATTATATTTTTCGTATCTAGACAAAATATATACTAAAAATATATACAAAATAAATAAATAAATATAAAACATATAAGCGTATCATAGTTGTGAACATTGATCACACTCTACCAAGTCTTGTAACGCATGTTACGTCATGGCAAAATATGCGAGTGAACTGTCATACGTACTCGTCCTTGGATATCGTAAGCAAAACTCGACTTTAACATGTTTCAAAAGAAGTACATTAATGGTTGCACAACAACATATAAGGAGTTCCAATATTTGGTAATGTTTCAAATTCTAATAAATATGTTTTGTCTGTGCATGTATTTCGTGTAAGGTGGTCCATATTTTGTCACCAACAAGACCTTCAGGTTTGACTATTTTTGGGTACTTTCCGAAGAGAACAAATATCCATTTCATACAATTTCTTTCTTTTCCCTTCGATACCATCACTGGGCCCAAGATATCTTGCAAAATTTTAGAAAAAAAAACCGTATTGTCAACAATTATGCAAAGGTCCCACTTAACTGATATCTATAGTGGCTTAAATCCAATTTCGTTATTTAGAAAAACCCGAGACAACTGAAGAGATGAGAGACACATCTTATAATGGACCATTAATGTTGTATCATTTTAACAGTAGCGGAAAGTGAGAAAACAAACATATATAAGCTGATCAAGGATGGTCGAAACATGCGTAACCCAGAGTCACGTGTGTTTCAATAGCTTTTGCCGAGAGAAGCGGAGACATTTTCAATGTTCTTTCTTGAAACATGGCGTAATAACAGATATTCATGCAAAAATATCCAGAATAAAGTAATCTTGTTGAATTCAAGACGTAGATAATGAACTTGACTGCGAGTTATGCCTAAAAATAAAAGAAAAAAATCAGCGTTCATCAGAAATGGCAGAATATTTGTAATTTGAACTGTGATTTCAAGAATGCTGAGAGGAACGAAAATGTTATCATTTGGAATGTACAGTTTGTGACTATGCCCTGTCTAATTCCACACAGATATCTATCTGAAAGATTGTAACACAATATAAATCTTCGGCTCTTGGCAGCCGGAAGCGTGCCAGCTACGGCTAGCTTGGACAACTTGGCCGCCTTTAGTAGACTTGGTTCAACTTGACATAGCAAAAGTGGGCAGACTCTAAATTACTTCAAAGATTTTTCGTCAATTTCGCGATGTTACAATTTCGCGATGTTACAAAGTAAATATTTCATCCAAAGCAAGTTCGTTATGTAATTGGTTATTTATTTTTAGTGTAATACGTTTTATTCATCATGTCTATGTGACTTTGATTCGAGTGTGTGCTTTTGGTGATTTTACCGGTCCATACTCCGCATTCGAACAAACATCCAGCAATGAACATTTTAAAATTCAACAGATACAAGGCAATTAAAAGGACCTGTTCACTGTACATGCAGGTATGTTAAATAAACATGAGGTATATTTTCTCCTTTTCTCCTTTTTTTTCTCCTGAAAGTGTTATTGTATTTGTTACTCCTATACGCAAGCAGAAATAAACTTTAACTGGACGCAATCGTTTCAAAACACCTGGTGGCCCTACCGCGCAAATTCACACCAAGATTATTCACGCCTCCATGGGCGGATCCTCAGTGTTTCTTCCTCCAATATATTTCTTTTTGTTTTGGTGAGTGTCGCTCATGCGCAAGATCGAAGCTCTGATTACACTTTTAAAACAGGAACACATGGACTGTGTTTACTCACACTTAGAACCATACAGATAAATTTGGAAATATTTACGATTGAGATAGAGTGAGACAGATATTAACAAATTACGTGAGATCATACACATATTTTTGCGAATGTCTATGTATCTTTGGGTCAGCTCAAAGGAGAAACTATATGCTTCATAAGGCATACAAGACCGTCCCTAATACGAAATAGTTTATTATTCAGATGTTTAACCTAGAGAGACATCTAGTGAGTTAAAATCGAATTACTGCAGCAGCATAACAACGCATCGATAGAGATTTTGCAGTGTCCCAGAAAATTGCGAACACGTGTAAATTGGGTAAGTTATGTAATACATTTTCTGTTACACTTTTAGTAAAACATTTGAATGAAATAATTCAAATTAATGCAATAATGAAACATTTAAAATTTTAATTATATAATTATTTTAAAAATAATGTATTGGTACCGAAACCAGCATTTTTTCTCACAGTGTGTGAACTACACCACCTGGTCCCTTAAAAATAAAAAATCAACCAGTTTGAAAACTAATCGTTTTCTAATATTAACCACAGTAATTGTAGATTTTTGTCGAATATTTCCATTTTAATAAAATGACCTTGAAATAAGAGCATTTTATTAAACAGTGCAAACTGCGAAAATTTCCTCCATTTTCGGCTAACAGAAACGGATTAGCAATTATTGAGCTTGGTAGAATTTTTTTTTAAAATGTGCATTTTTAGAGTGCTGCAGATAAAGATTTTTCCAATGATCGTCTATATAGCCAATTATTCATCGATTTCAATTTATAGATTTCAATTGCTCAAACGTGTTAGTACGTGGGGTTGTTTGTGCATATGACATGAAGTTCCGATCAGAAGAAAAATCTGTAAAGTGATTGGTTGTTACAAGCGTCATATAGGGTGATGCCATTCACACTAATATAAATTGAAAAAAAAATCATGCGAGATATTTTCTTGTTAATCTTTTCGGAAATTTAGAGGTTTTCGGCCAAGTGTTTTAAGGTATACATTTTTCCCATTGAGGTTTTACCCAGGCGATTTTAAATTAAACATGCAATAAAGCTAGCATTATAACAGATCAATACAACCAAAATTAACAAATGAGGAAAAAAAGAGAAAGTTTTTATAAAGTGCCAACACGGTTCAGTTTTATACAGACACTTATTATAATTGTTATTATAGTACATACCTGGCAAATGTTTGCTTTATTTTATGACAAAGATGAACCTAAGGGTGATTGAGCGACCTCTGGTGGAGAATCCTTCATGAATTTACATGAGGCAGCATCCCTGGCTAAAACCCAAAAATTTAAAATCAATAAAAAAAAACTGTTTCAAAAGCATATAGATCCAATAAGATATATATCAGTTAAACCTGGTACTGAGCTTTTTTTGACACTTAAAAAAAATTTAAATGGTACACAAGCTTAAGCAACCAGTAACATCAAACCACATTTTATTAGGTTAATTTTAAACTTCATGAATTTAAACATGAAATTTTCTCCTATATTATGTTTCTTATTAACTTTTGTCAATAAAGAAACGTGGTAGAAGAAAACACAGTTTATAAATAGTGCTGCTTAAATGCTCCATAAGTTTGCATTTAATAGTCTTAGTGACGTTTGGCCGAAAAACAAAGTTACTTGTTTTCTATATTTCTTTCATGTATACACATAAGATAAAGCAGGACATCACTTGATGCAGAGAATATAATCCCCAGTCAACATTCACAAAAAAAATGTTAATCATGTAAATTATAAGTTAATGTGCTATTGCCATTTACTTGGTGTCACCAGAGGACTGTGACTTTGATAAGATAAGATAAGACACTTTATCGCTATACATCCGTAATAACAGTATTACATACTATAGTATTTGTCGTGACTAGCTTGACTAAAAATTCCCTTACGAAGAATAAATTCATAAATTCATAAAATCGTATATAAAAAAAAATTGTCTACAGATAAGTTTTCCGTAAAGGATTTGTTTAGTTCCTGGATTGCTGACACGTTTGTGCTTGTTAGAGTAGTTTTTAAATAACTTTGGAACGATTGATAACGAGCTCCAGATTTCAATATTTGGAATCGATAGTGTGCTGGAGATTATAATCTTTAATTATAGATTTCGCTTTCTTAAGCAATCTTTTTTGGTAAATGGATTAAAAGATGGTAAACAAGTCCCGATCTTCTTCTCAGCCGTTTTAATAACCCTGGTAAGTAGCTTCCGTTCCTCAGAATTTTTGCTTCCTCCCCACAGTGACAGAGAGCGTCAAGACCCTCTCTGCAATTGCTCTATAAAATTTTAGCAGCACCGGTTAGCCAAGACCATACCCTTTAAGTAATTTACATTTTCCTCCAACTTAAAATTTGATGATTGTGGAAACCCCAAAATTTAAAACAATCAACAATTCCCACAACAGAGCCATTAATTTCTATGGGCAAGATCTCTGATCTTTTACGTCGAAAGTCTATGATCATCTCCTTGGTTTTCCCCAACATTCAACTCTTAAGTTGTTTTCAGAGCACCACACAGTTAGGTGTTCTATTTCTTGTCTGTATACACGTTCCTTACCTTCTCTGATAAGCCCGGTAACTGTTGTGTCATCTGCAAATTTCACTATCAAACACTCATCAGATTTTGGCACACAGTCATATGTAAATAATGAATATAGTGTTGGTGATAATACACAACCTTGTGGTGCCCCAGTTTTTAAAGATAGCTCCTAAAAAATGTATCACCGATCTTAACTTCTTGTGGGCGATTCGATAAAAAGTCTGTTATCCTATTGCACATATTTGTATGCAGACCTATAGTTCCATTATTGTAAAATAAACTTCTTAGGGAGAATTGTTTTTAATGCAGAACTAAAATCTATAAATATATTCTAGCATAAGTAAATTCCCGTATATAAAGATGTTTGAGGATATTATGTAGTGTTATCGAATAGGTGCTCATCGGCCGAGAAGACTAGCGGGAGTTGTGACGTCCGGAGTCTCATATAAGGCGTGAATCCCAGTTATCTTGAGAATAAACCGTAACGCTACGTGAGTGAGTTTCAGCAGTCCAACCCGCCGGTCTGCTAACTTCTGTGTGTCCAGTTGAGAAATCGCTTTGGCCTACTGACAGTTTTCGTCTGAGGGAGGACACCTTGTTGATACTCTGTAAAGTACCTCAGAGATAGTGGTATTGTATGCAGGACAGGCATTCTCTTTATGGTGCGCGCTTCCAGGAACAGGCAAGGGGACTTTCTCTTGACACTTAACTGTGATGCTGCTGAATTTGCTAGAGAGTGCGGTTGATCGGTATCCTTTAACTTGAGGGCTCCAGTAGACTACAGCTGAGAGAGCCGTTGATTCAGGGCTCTGCAGGAACATTCGATGTGCGACAGGCGAATTGTGATTTAAGGGCAATGTACAGTTTATCAGCAATCAGAACCAGTTGTGTGATGTGACCATCTATATTACGCTGGAATTAGACTGTACCATGTACGCGTTTTACGCCAGGGACTAGCGGAACGTCTAGACCTCATGTCATTCACTACCATTCGGCCTTTTGAAATCAGTTCGGCAAAGTCAAAACAAAAGGCCTCACTCACACCACCTTGGTGGTCTTCCGGGGCTGCCTTAAAACACGGAACGGAACGGAACATGGAACGCGTGACAGGAGCATAATTTACGGAACGGAATAGAACAAAGATATAAAAATTGTGTTAATATCTTAATTGGGTAAATGTTTCATGACATAAATTATTGTAATAAACGTATTTCAACATATGCGATTTGTTAAGTTATTATTTTAGCCCCTGTTCCGCGTTATTTATAACTTACAACTGTCATAGAGTTTTCTTTGAGTGTGTTAATGTCTGGTCTGTCTGTTATTTTGACTGACTGAAAAGAACCTGCAAGTTCACATCCCCAGTGGTTAGACTCTTGTAAGGCAGTTGGTTTTTTTTTTTCAAATTTGGTTTGTTTGACAATTATTCATCTGTGGCGCCTTATAATCAATGAAGCACATATAAAAAATGTTACATAACACAGGGGGGGGATTAAAATTGCAAGTTAAAATGAATTTAAGGCACACGTCTCATAAACCGATACCCATTGCGTAAACTTGCCATTGGGTTATTTGTATGGATAATAATATTTTTATGGTCAGACACCGATGCATTAGTTTATGTTCATTTTCTCTTTTATTAATTAAGTGTATCTGACTGCAGCTTCTTAGAACACTTGGAATTCATATGTAAAATTAAACCATAAGTCATTTGTTAGGGACATTAGAAACATGAGGCTATATGGAAAGACCCAATCTCGCAGTTTAAAAAAAAAAAACATAGGGATTCCCTCCGCCCCCCCCCCCCCTTTTTTTTTCACAATGTGCATCCAGCTCCCTGTTTTAAACATACGACACCCACTTTCGTTTGTCTGATAACATCGGCTCTGGCACGGGGCAAAGTGCTCGTGTAATCGGACCAATAATTGGTCTGATTACACTTATTTGCCCTGTGCCAGCCCTGATGGTCGAACCCAGAGAATCTTGATATACAAAGTAGCGGTTACAAGAAAGGAGATCTGGGACGACTACAGTGTATAACCGCTGCGTGAGGAGTCTCTCTCTCTCTTTTCCTCATTACATCTCTCTTTCTCTCTCTCTCTCTCTCTCACTCTCTCTCTCTCTCTCCACCCGTCTCTCTGTCTCCCTCCCCCACTCTCATTTTCCTTCCCTCCCCCTTGAAACAGACTAAGTTGGTTTTCATAAAGGTAATTTCTTACAGACTATGTATCTGGATTGGTGTAAATATACATAGTCCGTTTCACTACCCCTGTCCACCTGATTTTTCGTGTTTATCTCGACATAAGACAAACCTGCCCAACAAAATTTGCACCATTTGCAGAAGGAGGAAAATGCGTAATTGTGGTGCCCTACCTACCTACGATATGAATATTATTCACTTTACAGCCCGGTTAACATGTCTCATATATATCAATGGTTTATGGCGACCCTAACAAGTGACCATTTTTTACCTTCCTTGGATATTGATATGAAGTAATGTGACGTAACAGTGAAGCGCGTGCATGAGAAGAATACAAGTCTCGCTGTTAACAGAGGTCGGCGGCTTTTAATTATTCTATATCCGCCAAAACAGAGTTTGCGGATAGGCCCACTATGTTTTCAGTTGCACGCCGCCATCGCCGCCGCAGCCGCCCAATAGGTTTCGGGAGAACTCCTCCGTAAAGACTTGGCAGAAATTTTTAAAATTCAGAATTATGATCGGGTCACGTGTGAACTCATTTTTGGTTGACCTCTGACCTTTCCTCACTGCCCAGCGTCCATTTGTACGTCTGTTTCCACACATAAACCCACATATCTTAAATTCGGACTCGTTTGAACAATCTGGAAAAAAAATTGCACAAATGTAGCCCTTGGATAGCTTTATTACAAACATAAAAAATGGTGGCGCCACCTGCAACCATTTTTGCACAGCGTCCATCTGTTCATCCGCCTTTGGATAAAATTACTCATATCTCTGCAGTGAATGGACTTATCCACCTGAAATTTTGCATGTGTATTCATCCTTGATAGCGTTTTTAATTTTATGACAGGTGGCGCACCTACATTCACGTTCAGGCTGCAGACATCCAGGCTTATATCTCAGGACTGGTTTGACGTATCTTCCTGAAATTTGTATGTGTATAGATATCACATATCATACGCATAACTGGTGGTGCCACCTGCAACTACTTTTGCACAGCGTCCGTCTGTTTGTCTGCCGTGGGATAAAATCACTCATATCTCGGCAGTGGTTTGACTTATCTGCCTAAATTTTGCGATTGTATACAACTTGGATAACTTTCTGGATGTGGAGGCAGGTGGCGCCCCCTACATACACATTTCGGCTGCAGACATCCAGGCTTATATGCAACACAACCCTCTCTATTTCCCCTTGCCACTCAATCCATGTCTCACTTCACCCGCCCCACTCTTGTTTCGGCGGATACACGTCGTCGCTTGTCGACTACCTGTATTCTAGTTTGTTCCGTTAATTCCTTTGTGCGTCACGTATATTATGACGTCATCCCTGTTCCCTGCCATGTACATTTCAAAGAAATGTGGCAATATGTCGCTACAGAATAGACTAGGAACTCATTTAAATTGTTTAAAGGAAAATTTCATAAGGTAGGGTATTATTTTCATAATAGTTACTTTCGCATTTTCCTCTTTCTGACCTAGGAGCAAAAAGTTTTGGCGTTCTTTGACTCATAAAAATATTATCACGGAAAAACAGGTAGACAGGGGTAGTGGAATGGACTATGGTATAATGACACGTCATACCAGACACGGCTGAATGAAGAGCATGACAGTGATCGCCACCTGTCGTCGCTGTGTGAAGTAGTCAAGGAGCCTGGAGAGGTTTCAGCCCGAAATGCTCACGTACCCCATCGCCTAGACAATTTCCATTGGTACCAAGTTTCAGCTTAACCTCTCTGGTCTGTTATCAGAGTGGATGCAAGTATGAAGGCTTAGGAATCTTGCCAGTGGCGTCAATTTATCTTCAAGAGTGGGGGGGGGGGGGGGATTACAGGCGTGGAGGGTAGTCAAAATTGGGATACAACAGACATGTTTATTCATATATATATATATATATATATATAATATATATATACCTTTTATTGTCCGTGTGACATATCAAGTGTATATCAATTAAGTATAAAGTTTTAAAAAATAAGATATATGTTAATTATAAACCATTTAGATATTAATATTTCATAGTAAACTCATAAATGGAACCAAAGTCTATAATTCTATTTATTTATATATTTTATTGGAAATATATAAATATTATTCTCTGAAAAGTGGGGGGGGGGGGGATGATTACATTGACCATCCCCCCCTTGCCAAAAAAGTGGGGGGGTTATATACCCCCCATCCCTCCCTATATTGACGCCCCTGAATCTTGCTTAGACTTGAGTCATGTATGAATACATTTTGTGCAAGGTAAAGGTCAGAGGTGTCAACAAGTGAATGATATATAGTTTCAATTTAAAAGAATTCTTTTTTATAGTGTCCTTTTCATCTTCCATACATATGCAACTGACAACCTTAGGTTACATGTTTTCGTTTTCGTCATTGCTGTGTTTACTAACAGCTTGTAGAGAAGCTCATGAGTCCGTCACAAAGGCGTTATAAGAACTTTTCTTAAAAGGAATTTCCTAGATTTCATTAATACTTACAGAGAGTATTCCAGAAATTACATAAGTTCTATTGAAAAAGAAATAAATACCTTGTTTTAAGAATTGAGGATTGCTGTAGGCAGGAATATTCAGAATATATATGTGTATTTTTTATTTTGCAACACACTGAACCACCTCAGATAATTCAGCTATTCATAAATTACTGTGTATATAAATAAACTAATGAGTTCTATACTGATTTTACTGATTCAGCGTCAGGGATATGACCTTGCTGACCTGAATATTTTATTTTTACCAATCATCATGTAAAGTAAGAATGTTAAGGTTAGCGTGTGATTGCTTGCTGTTTGCTGTAAAGACCTTTAAACATGTTACGCATTAAGCAGGTTATTTGTTTTAATTTATTAACGTGCTATGAGTCAATCTTTATAGAGTTCAATGAAATCATATTTATACTCCGTGATAATTATTAATTACATGTATTATATAATTAAGTGTATTTTTCAACTTTTCATGTTACAGTACTATTAACTAACTGGCACTGTCACCTTTACGTGTGCGTAACCACGCTGTTGGGCAGTCTGTTCGTGTAACACCATGTGGTAAGCTCACTGTACAGCCACCCCCAGTGTGTTTGTCTGGCTATAATAGCTCTTCTATAAATTATTTAAATTTAGGCATACTGTGTCCATATTAGAAAAAGAGCTAGATTACTATATCTTTAATTTACTCTGAAGTGCTCATTATTCAGTAATTATGATTTAAATGGAATGTCTGTACCGCTTAAGTTCTAAACTTTGTACTATATCTTTCACAGTTAGTTATAGTTTTAAACTGCTTTCTGCATGTAAAATCTTCGGGTCACATTTAATTTATATGTGAAGTTTCATTTAATGTCATGAAGAATTTTTTTGGTGAAATGTTTAAAGTTATTAAGAAAGAGAAACACAACGGTATGTATTACTGCTACCATATTACTGCTACCAGTCTTAATTAGCATCATGCTGGTAGCACAAGGGTTAGGGTGTAATGAGGCTGTCAGATGTGTGGGCGGCAGATTTGAATCGACTACAGAGCTGGACACACGACTGACCACCAGACATGGGGTAATAGTAATAAGTAATAGTAATAGTAATAGACTATTACAGCTTTTTCCATGTAATAGTAATAGTAATAGTAATAGACTCAAAAATTTTAGCTGTAATAGTAATAGTAATAGAAACAGAAGGCAAAGTAATAGAGTAATACATATTACTTTCTATTACTTCCTGTGAGCCCCTTGATCATGAAGCATATCAGCAAATAATGCTGAACACACTCAATTCTTGTCCAGCAATTGCCCAGGAAGTGCCTATTGTTGAGGCAAGCATGGGCCAGCTGCCACACTGCTGGTGACCACTGGTGCTAATTACATAAGAGTACTGGACAGAGCAGGTCACAGCCAAATAGATAACCTGGCACAACCTGACCTTTATTAGTAAACCATGGATAAACAGAGGAATGTTTGATGTTATGAGACAGATAAATTGTGTATTATTATATTGACATGTACATCTTATCTCACATCCATCAATCCATATGCATATTCTGAAATGTACCTAGATTTATTTTCACAAGCCAGTTTGCATTTTAATCATACAGATTGCAATAACACATTTAAGAAAAATAGAATATGGAACCAGATGTAGTTGCAGTGCAGACCCAAAATGTTCATGATAAGCTTATGGTGTTTTCACTACCCATAACGTATGGAAGCCTACAATGCCAAATAAACTCATACCAGTACTACAATCACTTTGATGAGTCATACTGCAGGCACATGTATTATCTATTTAATTTATATAAATATTCTTTTAAAATAATTATTTTAATACTTGTCTGTTATTTCATAGTACCATTTTTGCAGACCTTCATTCAGTATCTAAAATTATGTTAATTTATATTTTGAAAATTAAATGAACAATTTTTTTTAAGATATTTATTTATTTGATTATATAATATGAGAATATAAGTAACTGTTAATATTTTATTATTTAATATCTGAAATTTTGATATCAAATAATTAGATCCTGTTATGTACAAAATTTAAAGTATAAGATTGTTTAATACCAAATAAATTGTGAAAGTGATATAAATAATATTTTATTTGTTTTGTAAAATTAATATAAGTTTAAATCACTCTCCATATTCCTAAATTATCCTATGCTGGTTTTGCTGCAATGAAGAAGGGCATACTTGAAGAATAAAAGCCATGCATGCTACCATTATTGTAAAGTTTACCACCTCTCTGTTCACTCTCAAGATGTACTATGTGATAAAATAAAACATGGCATCATATCCAAATGAACATATATACACTTGAGAAGATGGGGTACTTTTGTCTCCAGTTTAGAATCTGTCCAGAATCTTGATGTAAACAGTAGAAACAGGACACAGCCCTACCGAAATTCCTCTCCTGATACATACATAAAGGACTAAATTGTCAGCTTTGATACTAAATATTAATATGACATAATCATGAATAATTCCTTTGGAGACCATTTTTAGTTACACTGAAAACTTTATTTATTAATTATGCGAAAGAAGATTAAATCTTAACAGAAGTATATACTATAAAATAAATTTATGTGAAATATATATGAAAATAATAAAAAATGTACAAGTATTCATTTAATTATAAATCAATATTTTACATATGCCAGGGTCTTTACAATGGGTTGCTTTTAAATTACATGTATTCAAGAGTTCATACAATTATCTTATAATTTCGACTTGAAACGCCCCAATAATCATTGAGGTTTCAAAATATATATATATATATATATATATATATATATATATATATATATATATATATGTATGTAAACAGAATTAAAGAAGCTGAAATAATTAAGATCTCCAGTATCATTAGGCTTATTGTTAATGACAGACACAGTATAAGAAAATTGTGTAGGTAACTGGATGATATAGGTGCTTCTAATATTAATATATAATATAAAAATGTGATTGCAGTGCTAGTTAATAGCACTCATGGCTGCGCAAAGTCTAGAATCCTCCCATCAGTTTATATAATAGTAATAGTAATAGTTATAGATACCCCAGTAATAGTAATAGTAATAGTAATAGAAGATAAAATGTGGTAATAGTAATAGTAATAGTAATATCAAAAATGGAAAGTAATAGTAATAGTAATAGTAATAGAACAACTGTAATAGACCCCATGTCTGCTGACCACCATGCTGTGTACATGTTTTTCTGAATATATACAGAAGTCTATACCACTTGACAACTTATTGTATATTTTCATCATTCCCGATTCAAGATCCTACGAGGTTGAACACATATGTGATAAAAGCTAAAAACGGTAATATGCTAAAGCATTTGTAAGAATCCATGTACTCATGTATTATCCGATTTGTGCTTTATGATGTATATTTAATTTAATAAGGCTTTCATAATGTTACCGGTCTCGGTTATACAAGGGGGGAAGGAATCCGCTGTACTGAATGATTCTGATATCAACGGAGCAAAGGCCAAAATAAAACAATTCCCTAAAAAAATTTCAGGTGACCGTATTTGATTTGTTTCATTCAACCGACTTCAGTATTCAGGTTGTTTTTAAAATATTAATAACATGAATAACCTCAAACTGAGGGCAAAATCGATTTCTTTTATTTGTCAGTACTGGTGTACATTTTATCAGCTCACTCAACTAACAAACCCGATGTAATGTATAAAACGCAGATTTGGGTACAATTCGAGATTATATAGATTTGAAAACGTTGTGATTCTAAGGATGATGTAAAATCGGTATCTTTAATATATTTTACCATCTGAGTGCTTTCAAATTGACTCTTAAAAGAACAGAGGACCAAAATTTGCATTAATAATTGAGAATTGAGAAAAGAATCTTACATGAATAGCTTGGATATATTCTGCTCAGGAGAATAAGAAAAAAAATATTATTTCATTGGAAATTAAATATCAAGCACTCGTTGACCGGTCTGACCTTGACCTTACTTAAATGTTATCATATATGAGCTGAGGCTGACTACTGATACCAATAATAAGTACATGAATCTTAAATGGACAGCTTGGGTAAAACTTTTCACACACGAAAGGTAATAAGGAAGCATCTTTTTTTAAGAAAATTAAGTTTCATATACTTGTTAACCCCTCTGAACTTGATATTTTACTAAATATCTTCAAGCATGACTTGAGGTCAAAGCAAAATTTACTATTCTTTAAATGAGGGGCAATTTGTTGCGATAAATTAGATACTAAAGAAGTTACAGATATTTTGATTACCCTACCGCTAACTGTGGGACACAAGATTTACCAGTTTTATCGCCGGAGTTGTTTGCTGTCACAAAAAAAATTGCACATCTTTTCGCACTTGCATCCACCCTGACAATAAACTAGAGAAGTTTAACTAAAACCGGGTACCAATGGGAATTTTCTAGGCGATTGGGTGAACAAAAACCTTGAATAAGCCACTTTCCTCACTTGGGTCCTAGACTTAAGGTATTGTCTTGATAACACTAATGGAGTCTTTCCCTGCACATAAAGCATGCGTCATTCAATCAACGACTTTCACTTGAAGCGCGACATGATAATATGCGAATGAGATGGAATCTCACGCTCATGCAACGGCATTATGGTATACTTATAAGGAAATAATAGGAATTCCCCAGTTCACTTGATAGGCCGTTAGTATGAGCAACTTAAGACTTTTTTTCCTTTATGTCTATGACTTACGGGACCGTATGTCATGAACCGAATAGTCGGTCAACCTAGTGATTTAGTTAATGAGAAATTTCATATAAAAACATTTATATTTAATATCTCCTGTTGTCCTCGGCACAGGTAACAACGCTTTGTCATGTGGTTTAAAGGATAGTTTTTTTAGAGAGTGTGAGGAGGAAACGTCAGTTTACTTCTCAATCTACTTATGTAATCAAGAAAATTTTTGATGTGGAACGTGAAAAATTATAGCCAATTATTTGTAATTGACCATCATTTTATTGTCCTGTATTGTAAATATTAGATTTTACTAGTTTAGCACATAGACTTGCATTTTCTGGGAACAAGGATGCAAGAAACATTTCTACTGACCTGCCCTAATTAAAAGTGAGATTCATAACGTAAAACGTGTGCCGGGTCAACATTATTTTGCAAATCCTTAATATTACCTAGATAAATCCCCTGTGAGGAGAATGGGTCATCCTTTGCATGTTCATGGCGACATCTGTAGTCCGCATTGGAGGTTATTTAAGAATCTTTGAGTGCAATTTACCTATGTTTTCCTGCACTCAGTTTTTGGTTATGTCGGTCTGTGCGTATATGTTAAAGTTGTCTCATAGAAGTAGTTTCATGGATTACCGTGTATTTTTATGAACAGTATAGGTGTGCAAGCAAGAGAGGTTTGTGTTAAATGTGACAGGGTATATCAGAGTACAGGTTCATATGTTGTCTGTAAGCCTATCTTGGTGCTGACATCACATGAATAATTTGATGTTGCAAATGAGTTCATATCAGTTTGACATAATCCAATCTAAGTTACACAGGGGCCAAGTTTTATATATTATTACGAGCAAAATACCCGTTCTTGCGTTTGGACCCCTCTGGGAAGGATTTTCAACGGCCGAGTTCACTGATGAAGTTTCTGAAAGATGGTACAATAGATTCCTCGCGAAACTATGTCAAATTCCACACGATCTGGGAGAAATTAGAAATAAGACCCGCTTAGAACATATTGAACAATTAGTTTCGTCCCCGACACGCATTTCGAGGCGTGACCACAAAGGATTTGCATTTCAACGATTTGCCGCTATTACACTTTCAATTATTATAATGTAAAAAGACAAGCAGAAACGGGCAGATATTACGTAATTGCATTTCAATAATGCTTCGTGTTTTGCACCGGTTCATCTCAGATTTTTTTTAAAAATTCCACTGGCAAAATATTCCTTCACATTTCTCTTAAATGAAGGAAAATATTCCATCTGAAAGGGTTATATATGTCAAGTTATTTAAATAACCACATAATATACCTTCATACTTTTGTTGGTGTAGTACCTGTATCAATAGTGGAAAAATGAATGTGTTCAAATCTTAATAATGGCACAACACAATCTACAGCAGCTGGGTCAGAGTGCTACACAATGGATGCGAGGCCGTACATCCGGGGACTATTGAAACCTCGATATGGTTTTGGTTTCAAATCCGCCAGGAGCATCATCGAACAAAATCGCTGAATCAGATCTCTTAGTGAGCGCCTGTCTATAAGACAACCAATGTAATAAGTGCCTGTCTATAAGACACAGGGGCGTATGAGGGAGGGGAGGAGGCAATGATCAGTAGCGGAGCCAGAAATTCGAAAACGGGGGGAGGGGTAGAGGCGCTTATATGCATGTATGGGTACTATGAAACAGTAATATATACGTGTATATGCATATATATATATATATATATATATATATATATATATATATATATATATATATCAATAATATTATTATAACTATACGTTATATATTTTAGTGTATTAAAATATGATTTTTTTTAATTTCAATTATGAACCAGGGTTTCATTAAGGTTAGTTACAGGTACATGGGGAGGGTATGGGTGGGGTATCCCTCTCTCATATTGGAAAATTTTTGGAATATGCAATGTAAAGAGGACATTTTAACATGCGTTTAGATGCGTTATGTAGTCAAACTGTAGAGAGGTTTAATATTTAATATTTATATTTCTTCAGAATTAGGATATAAAATTTCAATCGTTTTCAAACAAGTCAATGGCGCAAAGACGCTTTACGTTTGTAAGTTGCAAAATAATATCTTTTAAATGTAATGCTCGGAGTAAATTAACTGATATGTTGAAGTTTTATATTAAACTTTGCACTTTACCGGGTTTCGTGGTCTCGACAGTACACAGGATTCCTAAGAGCAATGACCGCGAGTTCGAGTACCGGTATCACCAGAGCCGTGAGATTCTTCACTGTCGACCCCAACCAGGCCCTGGTGCTCTGCAGTTGTTCTGCAGCTGTTCGTAAATATCCTTATACTCAACTCATGAATTTGAAAGTAATAAACCACAGATAACTTTTATAAAAATCTAACTGATAATTAGTAAAAAATATAAAAAAAAACGAAAATCTATCACGAAAAAATTAGGAAATTAGGGGGGGGGGGGGCTGGATCCGCTACTGAAAGCAAAGGCAATATAATGCATATATATGTATGATATATATAGGCACCTTATATATATATATATATATATATATATATATATATATATATATATATATTAGTATGAGTATGCTGGATGCGACCGGAGAGGGGGGCATGCCCCCCCCCTCCCCCACCGGCTTCGACCCTGAGACAACACATCTTAAATGAGCGCCTTTCTATAAGACAACACATCTTTAATCAGTGCCTGTCTATAAGACAACACGTCTTAAATAAGCGCCTTTCTATAAAACAACACATCTTTAATCAGCGTCTGTCTATAAGACAACCCATCTTAAAATTGACCCAGAAGAATTGGCATTGATCTGGACAATGCAGCCATGTTTAGTATCTTGATTCTAACTTAGCCATGCTCGGAAATTTAAAAAGCCGAATGGCTGGAAATAAATTGACTAAATGGACAGAAATCAATTTTGAAATGGGATGTAGGTTTTTTTGTCAATGTATGGTTTCTTGATGCGGAGGCTTTTCTGGTTTATTCTTGTGACTGTGTGGGTGTACTTTAATCTTTATTAGCAGCACCCGATTTGGGAGCATCATCAGGTTTTACCAAGGATTCCGTTTAAACATGAATCCGACTATTTAAATGCTGGATATATGGTAAGCTTTCATATCTATCATCTATCATAATTATTATAATTATTATTATCATTTTAACTATTTTTATTATTATGATGATTATTATTATTAATAGTATATTAGTAATAGTAATAATGGCAGAATTATTAGTTTTACTCAGAAACTTTTATGGTATAATCTTCTTGGTAGTACTAACAAATTTGAATGAATATGAATGATTATAAACTGTTAAACTGTACGGAGTATATATATCAACCTACATCTGTCCTGTTTAGAAATTAATGTGACATCTCAGTTTGACTGATACCATATACATGTGGTGTCTAGAGACAAAGAAAATACTTTATCAAATGTTTGTGTAAAAAACAATTTTTTTACAATGCATAACTTTTACCTTTTTTTTTGTGTTCTGTATCACTTACCCTGAGCATTGCAAGTATTATCAGCCGCCGCATTTACAAAGGAAATATCAGAAGCGGGTCATTTTTTAAGGGTTTTTGGACAAATTATTGCGGCCTGAACCCCCAAACCCCACCCCACCGCCCCCCCCCCCCCTTTCCGGACCTTTCCTCATTAGTCCTCCTGCTTGTGTTGGACCACTCCTTTTCCTAAATCCTAGATCCGCCCCTAAATACTAGTATAACCAGTTGTATTATATTTTGTTTAATATACCTAACCTCTGTGTAGTTCCAAATTGTGGACCCCCTAAAGAATTAACATAGCATGTGCAAACGCCACACCAAAAGGTAACGATTTTTTTTTCTAATCGGCGTCTTCACTAATGGCCTTAAAAATCTAATTTAAGTGTTTAACTTTGCTGCCTTAGCATTTGACAAAAAAAGGGCATAAACGTCGGATGCAAAATAGTGAAACCGGTAACCCTCGTGTTCATAGCAAAGTGACTACTCTTCTTTTTGCCTCCGCCGGGAGGGTGTGCGTTCATTTCCGTTCGTGTGTGTGTTTGTCTGTGTGTTTTTTCACAACATAACACACACAGTCATGAACAGAATCTCATGAAATTTTCAGGGAATTTCGGAAATCGACCGACCGACCGAGGAAGAATAAAAAACAGTTTGGGGTTAATCCAGCATCTTCTGCTGAAACGTCATGAAGGTAAATTCACAAATGTAAGGTCACATATTCACGAATGAACACGAATGGGCAAAAATAAGTTAATGCAGAAAAGGTTCCGCTTTATGCGTCGCCTCGTGTGTGGCCAGGCCACTTGTTCAGGTCACGGGCGTCCAGCACCTCGGAGTGACGGTGTTTAATGGTAATCTGCAGTACGGCTTGAGCACACTGGCAATTTCAAAGTATAAACATCAGCACAGGGATTTCAACGCAGAGCGTTTGTAAAACGTGGGTTGGGGAGCATACCTTATGGGATGTAGATTTCAAGATTATAAATATTGTTCTTTGGCTCATTATTAATCAAACCACTGATTTTAATAATTTAATCCATTAAAATTTTGTTTATTTATTTATTATTTTTTTGCCGGGGTTTTATAAGGAGGTAAAACTATGACTTACACTAAATTACCTTTTGTGAGGTCAGTTGCAGTGTGTGCGAGGTTGTGCAGGTACTGCACTCCATTTAGTCATAAGATTATCTGGGCCGGTCATATAAGGCAATATTATTGCGCACTTGAATGTCGCCCTCTGCGGTTATGGTTTTGGTATAGTATATACATCTAAATACAATAATTTTATTTATTTTTCGGTTTCATATGTAATTGTGGTTTGCATCGAATCTTCACAGCATGCATTCATAACCATAAAGGGCCCTGAGATAATAAGAGCTCCATATAAAAAGAGAAATTCGTCATTTCTTTTCCTTGTAATGATAAAGTCCTTTCAAGCTCTGGAACATATCGCATATTTGTTAACACACAAATAATGCCTCTTCACTCCATAAGTCATCCTATAGATCAACCAAATTACATTATAAGGCAAGGCTTACAGTCTCCAAACGGTCAATGGCTGGTCATGGGCCTCTAATTCAAGGCATCATTTAGAGTCTATAATTAAATC
This sequence comes from Sipunculus nudus, assembly GCA_026874595.1. Classification (NCBI taxonomy): domain Eukaryota; kingdom Metazoa; phylum Annelida; class Sipuncula; order Golfingiida; family Sipunculidae; genus Sipunculus; species Sipunculus nudus. The sequence continues at coordinate 83,352,027 of CM049311.1, read as the reverse complement.
AGATAAACCCTGGGTATCTGATACCAAAAGGAAGTTTTACCGCCATCGGACAAAGAACATCTGTTATAAATGTTTCCGCTCTATGGGTTTTATTTTTTAGCCGTAAGGGTTAAACTACCTATTATCAATAGGTATCACACCCAAACTATATCTATTTTAATATCAAATGACAAAAGTTCAAATACATTGAAAGATGTTGTTTTTTAATTTAAAGTGTTTAACCTTTAATTAGTTTAAATGGGTACAAAGGACAATGACTGATAATGGCATATTGGAGATGTCGAGTGAATTATCTATACATTAACCTTTTGAATATTTTAACTGTTTCGCTATTATGGGAATAGACCATAATTACATTAGGTTGTATAACGCTCATCTGAAACACATGAGATAAAGGCCTTATTTTAACTGTTGCCTTATTCAGAAGGAAATGATTGCAAATGTTGATATAAATTTGGGGAGGGGCAGGGGAATTTGTATGCATAAAGCACATCAGACTTTGACAGCTGAGTGGAAAGCCGCTCGGCCTTCTCCGCTGGCGACCCGGGTTCGATTCCCGGCATGGCTATGAGAGTGGGTTGTAGTGGCCCGTCCAAGGTCGGTGGTTTTCTTCGGGCCCTCCGGTTTCCTCCACCTTTACCGACTACCAAGCGCCAACATCAGAGCCGCGGCGATTGCCTTGAATTAGTTATTGTAACTAGTTGTACAATACATGTAAAATAAATAAAGTTTATATTATCAGTTGATGGTTAAGGGCAAAATAGTGATACTAGGCATGACTGAACATTTGCAACTGGTTCAAACCAGTCTTCACCAACTGATTAAACTTTTTTTTGGTCAAAAAGCACACAATGTTTCAGGACACTGGATGAATTTACAGTTGGAAAGCTGACACCATTCATTTTAATTTTGTCAGTGTAAAAAGTGATTTACTTGTGCTTGTAAAGATATAAAAAAATACCAATGGCACCACAAGTCCCCAGGAACTGACAAAACTATAGTCGTGATGAATAATCATATATGACTTTCAGGACACTATAGATGAAACCACAGTTGACAAACTGATGTAATTGCTGTCATTTGACTGTCTCAAAGTTAAAGGTAACAAGTTAAATGATTCTAGGTCTAATGGTTATGATTAGTGCGCTGCTTTGGTATCAAATATTTTTCAATTTTCCACGGGGTACTTATTAGCAAAACAGCTTGGAGAATATGGGTAACAGACCTGATTTCAAGTTTCCAAGCAGATTTTGTATGGACCTCACTGGATGTCAATTTGAAAGATTCCAGGTCAAATGGTTGTGAGTTGTGGTCTGCTTTGGTATCAAATTTTCAATTATTCTGAGGGGTATTTATAAGCCCCATAGCTTGAAGAAAATGGGTAAAAGAGACCCAATTTCAGGATTTCAAGGAGACTTTTCATGGACCTCCCTGGATGTGAAGGTAGAAGATTCTAGATCAAGTGGTAACGATTTCCTGTTACCAGACCACCCCATATTTAAAGGTTAAAAAAATAAAGAAAAAGATGCAGGAAAAAAGTCCAGGTGGCGCCACCAATCTGGAGAAACTGATTAAACACTCCATGATCAATAACCATACAAAGAATCATGGTGATCAATGCATTCGTTGTTTAAATACTGGCGCTTAATTATCAAATTTTTAATTATTCTGAGGGGTATTTCTGAGCCCCTTAGGTCAGAGGATATGGGTGACAGAGACTTAATTTCGCGTTTCCAAGGACACTTTTATTGGAACTCCCTGGATGCCAAGTAGGAAGATTCTGCGTAGAGTGTTTATGATTTGTGCGTTGTTAACATACCACCACGTCTTTAAGGGTCTCCAAAATAGAAAAAAATGCATAAGAATTGTAAAAATAAAGTTGGCGCCATCAGTCTGCAGGAACTGATGAAACACACCATGATCAATATGCATCCAACGAATCATGGTGATCAATGCATTAGTTGTTTAGATGCTGGAGCTTTTGTGTCAAATTTTTCATTTTTCTTGGGGGTATTTCTAAACCCCATTACTAAAAGGATATGGGTAACAGAGACCTTATTTCAGGTTTCCAGCTAGATATTTCATGGACCACCCTGATAACAAGTTATAAGATTCTAGATCCAGTGTTTATGATTTGTGCGTTGTTAACGTGCCACCGTATCTTTAGAGGTCTCAAAAATAAGGGGGGGGGATGCATAAAATTTCGAAAGAAAGTACAGGTGGCGCCACCAGTCTGCAAGAACTGATGAATAACTCCACGTCAATATGCATACAAAGAATCATGTTGATCAGTGCATTAGTTGTTCAGTTGTATCCAATTTTTCATTATTCGGGGGGCTGGGGGGTACAGAGACATAATTTCATTTTTCCCAGGAGACTTTTTCACACACCTACCTGGATGTAAAAGTAAGAAGATTCGAGGTCCAGTGATTTGTGCCCTGTTAACGAATGACTTTAAAGGTCTCAAAAATAGAGATAAAATGCAAAAAATATCGAAAACAAGATCTAGGTGGCGCCACCCGTCTACAAAAACTGATGAAACACTCCATGATGAATATGCATGCACAGTATCATGGTGATCAATGCATTAGTGTTTGAGATACTGGAGCTTTTGTATCACTTTATCATTATTCTTGGGGGTACTTCTGAGCCCCATAGCTCTAAGGATATGGGTAATAGAGACTTATTTCAGGTTTCCAAGGAGATTTGTTCATGGACCTCCCAGTATGTCAAGTTAGAAGATTCTAGGTCCAGTGGAACCTTACGAGTGTGCCTGGTTAACGGACGGACAGACGGATGGACAGACAGACAGACGGACGGACGCCGGACAAAGGGTGATCGATATAGCTCAGATGACTTCCAGTCAGCTGACCTAAAAATCATTGAGAAGTGATTTGTCTTTGTGCTTTGTAATTTACTATATCAATTACGGTTTTTAATTATTTTAGCAGAGAGCACGGACTCTTTTCCAACTTTTCCAATGATGAAAGCAAAACCGGACTTCGTTTTCTTCACCTATACCCCTGTAGATTCCATTTTGCATTTTATAATTTTTATTCGCATTGACCTCAATTTATCTGAAGAAAAAAAATTAATTGAAAATGAATGCACAGAGTCTATTAAAACCCACTCCTGTTTCTGGTTTTGGAATAGTCTGAGTTCATCATTTATGGAAATTCGGGAGTCTGGTTACGCCCTTGCACCCACTCTAATTCCATTATATCCAAGATAATCAACCTCCGTCCCATCCATCCCGCCCGACTCACATATTTTAAATATATGATAAATAGTTAATGACTCGATGTGATAACACAAATCATTTCACTTGCCCAAAACTGTCCACCACCGCCCTCTGTCGGTTACACGCACCTAAACACCTACGCATAAACACCCACCCACCCACACATAAACACACACACATATATATATATATATATATTGTATACATATATATATACATTGTATTGTATACGTATATATATACATTGTATATATACATATTGCTGAACTATATTGCTATCTATTGTTTTATGTCTCTTCAAATGTTATCATATCTGAAAATTGGCATATACGTTAGTGGGCCCATGTTAAGCTAGACAGTAGTATCTTTTATTTGTTTGCTGGTCTTAAATGCCTCATCCGTGTGTAAATGAAAGTAAAATTTCAGAAAAAAATTAAAATTCAACCATTGAACCGAGTTGTTACGTTGAAAAAAGTAGAGCATCGCATGGGTGCATACAATCATAGCTTGGCCACACTGTACAAACGAAAGCAAGTGGAAATCTTAACTGGCTTCCACAAAACAAAATCACCACACGTTTTTGATTTTCAGTGTACTCTTATGGAAGGGTGTGTCTTACGAAGACAAAACTGCTCAGGGGAAAATACTGTGCCGATCCGGGATTCGAACCCATGTCGGTGGCGCACAAGTCCGGCGTACCAACCGCTTCGCTAGAAAAAGCAAGTTTCACTAGCGAGACAGTTCGGTCCGCTTTATGTCACCCCGTAACACGACCCCTCTTTAGTCCATTCTGCTATCAGAACAAGACTAATTATCCCAGGAGTCACACTATGATGAGTTTATTCCCTGGGCCACAAAGTTTAACGTCACGTTGGACGAGTCTCCAATTCGTAACGAAGACAAATTGCTCAGGGGAAAAAACTGGGCCTATCCGGGATTCAAACCCATGTCGGTGGCGCACAAGTCCGGCGTACCAACCGCTTCGCTGGAAAAGCAAGCTTCACTAGCGAGACAGTTCGGTCCGCTTTTATGTCACCCCGTAACATGTGACATTGTCCTTTTTTCTTGTTACGAATTAAGTTTCTAGTCAATATCACCTGATGTTTCCAATGAATCGATGTGGAATGGTGGTAATGGACTGATTAAGTTTTGGGGCGGGCCTGATTGCAGAAACAGGCGTCGGTGGAGGCATGCGATTTTTTAGTGTTTTCTACTCTATCTAGAGTTAGGCTGCACATAGTCAATCTAACTCTATATGTCCATCGTAGAGGCAGAACAATTTGCTCTGATGGTCAGTTTAAAGTGGGTCGTTTACGAATGTTTGTGTTTGTGTGTGTGTGTGTGTGTGTGTTGGGGGGGGGGGGGGGGTCCGGGAAATGGTTAACCGCTCAGTAGGTTCGAAATGGGTTTCTCCATTCCATATTACCTCAGCTTTCATGAATTTTAATAAGTCCAATCAAACATCTGCCGGTATTAAATAGAGATGGATCCGTGATTGATATATTTTTAATCCGTCCTGAAAAGAAAACACTGAGTGTAGTCATCGGTATTGACTTCCTTTATTAAACAATTCTCGTGCATGTATTAGATATAAATCATTACATCAGGAGACATCGGGAGTATGTGTCGGGGGGGGGGGGGGGGTCTTAATACCCTTTTTGAATCAAACCCTGCGCGGCAGGATGGGAAAACTCATTGGTCAACTATTTAAACATGTGACCGGGGTGTTCCGACCCCCCGTATTTGTTCTCGCCTAATATGAAGCAAATATTCAATCCATTGCATTATATGATTGAATTAATGCAGGGGACTGAGGGGGTGTTTGAAGCGTCTTTTTATAATCCGCCCCCGATTATCAAAAAGCAAACAGTCGAGTGCCATCGGCGCTGTGTGTTTTGTTCATTAAATCCTCGTGATATTAAATGCCACTCATCGCTTCATTCTCACAATTTTTTGTTTGATTTCGTTTCTATCAGACGATCACACCGGAAGTTATTATTGCTGCTGTAGCAGAGCAGAAAGGAGGGAGACTGACGCTAAATGACGCAAGCACCCTTCGCTAAGAGTAGCCTGAAATTGGATGCTCAACAAATGCTTGGAATCATGTTTGAGAACGCTTCATTCTCGCGTTTATATCATTATTTCAGGGGTTGGGGTCATCCATACAAAACCATGTTACTATTATTGAAAGCTACTCCCCTTTGCAAACTACCAATGTTGACGTATCCACTGACAAAAACAGCCTGCAAAACCTTTATCAAATGTTGGTATTTTAACCCTAGGTCGTTCCTACTTCTATTCTTTGAAGATCTGCCACGGATCATACGTCCCAGTGGTATGCACGACGGACGTTATTTAATCCCCGGGGTCAAATTCATGAGTGATCATTTTATCACGACACCCAGCTAATGGCCGATATCGCAGAGATGTATGATAGATACGCTAGACAGTCGATATTTTTGGCCGCAAAGTCGCTCCATACACCCACATCAAGTGATGCCACTGTCAATCAACTCTTTCATTAACGATTTGGCCTTTTCATATTATTGACTTGCGTGTTTAACTAACCTTTAAATTATTAAATATAGTAATCTGTACTCCGTGACCTAGCGCTGCTAAATATCATACACAGCCATAAATAGATTCATGGAGAGAAATGGAGGTATACATATATTGCTGTCATTTACAATAAAACATGGGTAATCTAGGAAATGACGTTTATTGAACCGGAACTCCCATCAGGGATATGGTATTGGGTATATATAATTATCTAATTATGGAAGTATACGTATATAATGGCCATTCATAATAGAATATTTTAAAATAGTAAATTACTATAACTGAACCGGAACTCCTACCAGGAAGCTGATATTTGGTATATATCATTATATAATTTTGTTAACTTTTTTCAGATTAAATTCTCTGCATGTTTTGTTTATAATTATATTCTAACTGAAGTTTTTCACAAATTGTCACTGGGCAATTGGTATTCTGTATAGACCCTCCCGGATGTGACAATACATGACCATGCATATATAGATTTGTATGCCAACAGTTTTAAAATCCGCTGTAATGAATGTTTTGCTCCAGTAATTTGATTTAAATCGCTTGGGAAAACACAGATCCTGCTCGAAAATATTATTTTAGTTTTGGTTACATTAAAACCTTTTCTGCATGGTTTCCCTTCTTTTTAACTGGGCGATTGGTTTAAAGGATAAATATCACATAAAGCAAATAAAGTAAGTGAGGAAATTAAATGAAATATAGACGAAAATGGTTACACAAGTTAGAGATCTATGTCTGGGCACCTTTAGGCCACCTATTACTTTTAAATATGATGACATTAGATTGTTTAACTGTGTCATATAGCATAAAGAAGGTAGGGAAAATTAAAATTCTGCCTAACGACTGTTTATGGCTCTATTTGTGTCGGTATAACGCTATCGATATCATACATCCACAGGATCAATTTATAACTATTTGATAAAATTTGCCCTACTTTGGTCCAATGCCGCCTTCATGCCAGGATCATTTTTGATGTTTTTGGCGTAACCGAATATAAAATCTGTTCCGGATGTAGTTTCGCAGTTTCAAGTTATAATGAAGTTAATTCTTTCCCGTATATTTGTTTGTAGGCTTAAACATACGTCATTTATATTTAAGTCACTTTCCAGGTGTGCCCGTTTGGTGTATCGCTACACTGAAATTAACGTTAGTTTGCATGCGGGGTGGCCATTATTTATAGAATTTAGGTTTACTGGCTAGCACCCATGGGCTGCAGACGGATAACATGTGTAGATACAGTCAGACTAACGTGTAACCGTGTAACTTACACTTACAGAGGGCAGCGTATAACAATTACAATGACGGCACATACTATTAAAAAATATATTTGAGAATTTTTCTTCGTGGGAAATAAAATGTAAATCAAACCCGTGCCCTCCCTATGTTTTCCTCTTACACCTTTTGGTTATATTGTTGTGCAAATGTTAAGATCTTGATATATAAAGCTGTTAAATCAGCGATCAGCGAGAACACAATACGACCGCACGGTAACAACATGACGTCACGTGAATAAGCTCACTTCCGCCAGAGGTCATTTTAAGCCCCCATACCCACTTTCACGAATTGGACGCTAAATCGTCACGATGATGAAACCGTGGCGATTTGTAGCTGATCGGGCTATTGAGAAAAAAGATCCATTACGAGGACGATGTTGCACAAGAGCGGTGCGATGAAAGTACGACATGCTACCAGACTTTAAGGTTGTTCACGATTCCTTTACGACGTCTACGAAACTGGAACAATATCTCTACGATTTTGTACGACTGTGGACGTCGCCCCTATGAACTACGAACATTCAATCCTGCTACGCCATGGCCGTATAAATCACTTAGTTATTTTATATTTTGCATCCTGGAACCAAGAATTATTGTTTGAGCTATCCTGTATGAGGAAGTAACTTATGCTGGCCGTTGCTGTCATGATCTTGAAAAGCGACAGAGCAGTGAGAAATCCTGGGTAATGTCCGAAAGTTACGGAGGGCTTGAGTCCAAAACTTTCCCAAAATTGAGCTCAATAGCTCATAATAACTTGGATTTTGAAATGACGTCATGAAAATGACGACTGATATGTATGACAACTTACCAGAATATAATAAAGAGTTAGAAATTAGTCCTTTAGACTGACAGATTTGCATTACTGGATTGTTAGATAGATGTATATGTGATATGTAATTATTGTAATATAAAAAAGAATATATATTAGTGAGAGAAATCCATAAGACAATTTCGACTTCTTTTCATGGGGGCAAATATGGCTTCCAGTCCTTAAATCCAGACAGACGACGTGCTTAAATCAGATATAAAATATCTGTATTCTCAAAATATTGGCTTAAATATCTTATTGATTCTGGCCTCAATTTAATATATGATAATTCTTTGGGTATTAATTTGTCTGTATCTCGAATTTGAACCACTGTAATGTCAGCTTGAGAACGCCTCCGAGACCTTCCTTTAAAAGAAAGGTACATAGTTCGCAAACCTTTATAACTTCTTCCTCGTTTGTTTGAATAGAAGTCACAGATTAAAAACAATTAATTTTCCTTATATTAAAAACATATACCCAGATGATATACCTAGCCAGATAATGTCAATTTTTTGGTTCAATGGTATTGTTTATCACACGGAGGCCGTTTTAGAAATAGGCAACGTTTTAAAGAGATATTTGAATGGAATGAATGGAAATAAAGAAAACAATGGAAACAAAATGGGAAAAAAAACACGAACGGTTATTTGAACCCCTTTCTAATAGGAAAGCCAACATAATATTTTCTTAAATGGGACTCTGTCACCGAATGACTTATTGTAGGGCTCGGAAATAGGCTCAAATTTCTTTGATTTTGCTGCCCACTTTGACAAAAAGATGGCATCATCTCTACCGTTGAGGTCCATGTTCTTTTGATTCCTCTGATGTTTTATAATCGTGGTTCTTCCTTGAGTTGTTCTTGTTGTAATCGTATTGTTGTCTTGTTGAATTCGTGTCAGTGTCGTGGTCATTATTGATCATTCGTGACACAGTTTCACATCACGAATGACAACGAATGATGAGGACTTTAACAAGACTTACCAAGAAACTGTAACGACTTTGTAACGACTTGTGACGACAAAGCGTATTTTTGAACATTTAAAAAAAATAGCGCCACGAATTACAGGTGCTCAAGACATTCCTACGAACATTGCCGAATTTTCAAGACATATTCTACGACAACCATAGACTTCTTTACGAATCATTATGGTGTCAGTTCGTAGTGATTTGGTGCCAAATTCGTTGAAGTGGGAAGGGGACTTTACTAATATGAACCTCTTCCTGTTCGGCACTGTGGAACGAGGGGAACACTTGGCTCAACTGTCAAATTTAAAATCAAAATTCGTTACATTTCAAGGAAACACCTGTTTACATTTCACAGGCGCATGTTCCGAAATATTAATTTCCCTGAAGTCCATACCACAATAACACTCATGTTCATATAATCTGCCATGAAACAATTCTACTTTACGTATTTTAACGGACTACATTACCCGCTAAACTACATATATTCCTACGCCATCTGTGTGATTAGAAGACGCGGTGCATTGTGGAGTTCAGATTGTAACGCCAACAAACCCTAACTGGTAGAGTCGTCTTATTAGTCGGATTCTTGGCAGTGTGGTGATTAAGGAGACACGTGATTTATGAGATGACTTCACAATATTTTTTTCAGTGATTTGTCTTTGATATGTCCCATCTGGGAGTCGTCAGAAACCTGAAGTTCCGTGACGAAAACCAGAGGACCCTAAACTCCGTGGTCGGCCTGATCAAAGTTGACATTGCATGCATGAGATGTAAGCCTGAAAAGATTCAATACATATTCAATCAGGAACCCCCATCCATCAGCTCAGAAATACTTGCGTGATTTTAGGATAATTACAGAGTTTCAGAATATATCTCTCCGTGAGTCAAACTGTTTTATGCGACAACATTTCTCCTTTTGAATTACGGACAACACATCTAAATCTATGGCAAAGTTAGACAATACAAATATATTTTAAAAAAATATCCGTCATTTTTTAAAGGTTATTGTGCAAATTTCCTGGGTTAATACACATGCCCGTCGGTTGTTAGCCAACTGTTCTATAGAAATCAATTGAGTAATTGTTAATTTCTATTCATGTAATATATAGATGACCCCTTTCGGTCACCGAATTTAGAAATTAGTCGGTCATTTTTTTTTATTTAATCAACAGAGATTAGTTCGCATTGCGCACGTTGTTGCGAGATCATTTAGTAGCTGTGACAAAATTTATTTCGAATACCGCAACTATGTATAAACAAGCTTATTTTGAAAAGATGGAACAAAAACTAAAAAAGATACACAGTTATATTACAGTGACCATAACTGCATAGAATCTCTTATTTATGTAGGTTACCTGTGGTTGTTTATCAGGTTGCTTTGCAAAAAACAATTAATCATTATATAAGTAAATCTAGCACTATTTTAATGCTCTTACAGGGAACATATTGTAATATACCAAGTCATATTTCTCTCTCTCTTCGTGCAGACGAGACTTCAGCCTCTCAAACACTCGCGTGATAACAGGCTCAATTACACATCAATCTGTCATGTATGGCGAAGATATGTGTTTTAATGGCAATTCCAAGACTTATGGATAACCCCGACCGAGCGGTCTGCGCCAAAGCAAACACATGGCTGCGTAATAAAGCTTCCTACAGACAAACCTATCCTAAATATACAGTCAACGGTGGTGTTAGACTCAGGCTTGAGTGCCATGTTGCGGGGATCAGTATGTTAGCATAAACTCTTAATTTGTGTGTTCCATAGTAACAAGACTCGAGGAACTGTGTAAGCTCAGGTAAAATGAATGGAAATTGGGTTCCCTGATATGTGAAATGACAGCTGCACCATATGGTTTTTCATTATTTCTCCTCAGATCTTAAAGAAGTGTACTTATGAAGCATATAAATATTTATTTATATCGGACACTCATTACAGCACCTGGATCTTATCGTCTTATCAGCACGTTCAAAGAAAGGTATTGGAGAGGTAAATTAGTCATTAACTGTGTGTTAAATTATTTTTTGTTTCCTATGCTTGCAACTTTATATTGCCTGTACCTATTTATAAAATTTAACTTTTTTTGTAGCGTCTTGAGCACCAGTGCCCCTTGGATATATATAGCCTTAACGGATTGTGAATAGTGGCAAATTTTGAAAATGTGATTTTCCAGACTTGATAAGGTTGATTCAGACATGTTGACCATAAAATTAAAGTGCGTTTTTGCGAGTTGTTTAGTTTGCTGTGAAGAGACGCGGGTTGCTGGATTGCACTAAAACGCTACTTGGTCAATAACAAAAACATTTCTCTGAAATGACGAATTTAATGTCGCCATTTGTCGCGTTTCTTTAAAATTGGCAGGTGTTTTTTTTTTAAGTTGGATAACAGATTTGAAGACCAACAATGAGATGGTTTATCTGAATTTCCCTGTTAAGCTTGCTGTGGTATTGTGGTTTTCAAAGCAAACTGAACCTGAAGCGACTGGGTTTTAACCCGTTTGCACTCAACGTCCAATTACACTTAAACTTGTTCCGGGCCACGTCCACAGATGTATAGGCCCCAGAACCTTAAGTTTATATGATGGTGGGCTAGCCAAAGTTGGTTTTTTTTTTTTTTTTTTACTTAAGAGGGCATTGCTTGTAAATAACAGGCATCCAAGTTAGATCAATCAGTCAAGGTGAGAAGAAAAAAGTGTGGAAGTATGTCACCTTAAATTTTGACATTCAAAGTCATTTCCAAGGTCAAACCAAAAAAGGGCCAGCTAAGGTCGATTTTTCACTTTTGTTTACACTGCGTAATTTTCAAGGTCATTTTTAATGCTATTTTCAAAGTGAAACTGAACAATTTTGAACTGAAACGGGTAAAGTGTTTCCCCATATATAAAACCAAGGTATATTCGGTAACCTTTGGCTCTATGGTTATGTTTGTGTCAAGTGACACGTACACAAGTCATGTTATAATCATGTCCATAATTTCTTACCCATTGATGAATTAAAAGTACAACTTAAATGTGACTTTTTGTTAACACAGTTATGTTTTGACTACTCTGAATCAAGAAATATAGAAATGGATTTAAGGGTTTTTTGTGTTCCCCAAAGTGTCTGTAACACATTTTGGAATATGATAGAATAAAAAAGTGGCCGCATTATGTAAAATGCAGGATAAAAGCTCTATGATAAAAGGATATTTGTTTACAATAATGCTGTTTTTGGAGATAGTTGTGGTAATCAGAAGTACCTAGATGAACGTTTTACATTCAAAGGTAAAAGCTAGGCGTCCTGAAACATTAAAAATGGCTGCCTCAATGAAGGAAAAGGCAATTGTTATCATTATATAGAATTCATCATATATAAACGCTTTAATGGACCATTGTGTGTTTTAAGTTAAAAAATGATCCTTCGGAGGCATTTATCGCCAACCAGGAAACGGTGGGGGTTTATAGTATGACATTACCGATGTCACTCTCAGCCAACAAAAACACTATGCCTTCTCGTCTCTCGGACCTGATCATTTTTGTAGCTCTAATCGGCTCGCAGGGGAGCATCAACCCAAGCAGGTTATTGATCTGCCAATGACCAGTACCCATTCACTCCTGGGTCAAGAGAGCGTACCCTTGTGGTATAGACTTTGGCCAGGAGTCTCAGAACAGGACGCGAACCCACTTCATTGCGTCCGAAATGAGCTCTTCAGACACCCACATAAATATGAACCATGGATCAGTTAATGCTTTACCTAATTTGTCAAGAGAACATAGACACAATACTTGTCGCCATGCAAGTATCCAGTACTCGACGAAACCAATTTTTCAGGGTTCCCTAAATTGTCATTTTTTTTATAAAATGTGGAGGCAAAAATAATTTTGAAAAATAATGGTTGCCGAGATGGTAGCCGATATGGCCACTATATGTGGTCAAGCAGGCTCTTTCGTTTCATTTTGATGGTCACATGTACATATTTTAATAGACGCTCTTTTTAGGTTCCACTGTTAATTTTCTTATTTTTTTGTGCTGAATGAATAAATAACTTCAGGTATAAAGGATCTTTAATCTTCGAATGGGTATCAAAAATACCTAGTGCTGTTTATTTTTTACCCCTTTTCTTTATTTTCTTTATATCCAAAAGTGTTAAACACACTTCGGAGAAGATAAAGGGTGGTTCTATTCAGTGTGGGGGTACAGGCAACCCTTTATTTATATTATAATGTATATGATGTATTCCTGTCAGATCTACAGATTGCTCACTATATTAAATAAATAAACAGATACGTCTTTCACGAGATTTTACGCTTGAAGCTTGACCATGGTGTCAATGTGTTTTGGGCTTTATAGCTATACTGGTGAATTCTTAGTGTTAAAATCTATACTTTAAGTAAGAATAATCTATAGCACTTGAAAATGGTTTGAGCTATACCTTTTAAATTAGCAAGCTTATCCAGAATAATTTAAAACATTTGCTATGGATGGTTTTAATGTAATTATACAGTTCAAAAACTAACTCATAAAATAATTTGTGATAAATTTGTAAAATTACTTGGGATATCTTTTGATAATGATTTCCGTTTAGATACACACAGCGGAAATGTCCTCAAAAGCAAGTACACAGTCAAATGTGCTTCAGCTAATTTGTAATTAATCCATTAGACCATGATAGTCGTGTTGGTAGAACGTTTATCTCCTGTATATCGCGCTTTTACGAGTGCCCTTTATTTGATTTACAACTTTTTGGTGATGAAAACTTAGAGAATAGTCCAAGTAACTTTCTCACTGTAATTTTCAAGGTCAAACGGAACAAAACTGGAAGGGAATGGTAATTAACATAGCATTTATCGAACACTACTGATGATCAAAAAGTCACACATTCCAGCTGAACATCAAAGCTACAACTATTGCTTGTAAAAATACAAAACACTGACACTTAATGTAGGAGGCAACATGTGTATACCGTAAATGACTATATAACTTCTATTGGTGACTAGCTGAGACGGCAGATTCTTAATTAATAGTAATCCTAGCCTGAAGTATACGCTCCGCCACATTATACAAAGCTCTCGCCATGTACAACCGGACAAGAAGGACACAGGTGTCTATTGTTAGCTCTTCCTATATATCTTTGTAGCTGACAAATTATGTACCTTACTTATTCGTAATTATGGCACATCAGTATTACTTTCACAAAGAGTTAATACATTACAGCTCCGTTTTCGTAATGCAGCTTTTGCATCCTTACCAACGCATATCATCAGCAGGCACCTTGGTGCATGTTACCTTTACAAAGAGTTGATAAATTAAAGCTCCAATTTCCTAATGCAACCTTTGATCCTAATACCAGCGAATATTGTCAGCAGGCACATTGTACATCGATGTTACGTTCACAATGTGTTAACTGATTACAGCTCCAAAAAGCATCAAGGTTTGTAAATCAAGAATTTAACAGCTTATATTAGGGGTATATTATAGCTTTTGAATACAATATCAGTCAAATTTCAACATTAATATTATTATTATTTGTAATTATAACTGTCATCATATTTGCATATAACTCATCTTTTTTCATACACCTTGACTTTCATTCAATATAATAAGAAATATGCATGCAAACGATTAATCAGTCATAGCTATTCAATAAAAATAATATTATGTCATTTTTACATAAATTATGTCATTATATTTTATCTTATTTTTATTCTAAATACTATAGTAGGAATAACAGCATGTACATGCTAGTATTTTTGGGAATCGCTCTTAATCTTAACTTGATATCTCCACAATGGAATGAATATCGCAACTTATTATTAAAGAGGCTGGAGTCAAATTGTCAATACATGTTAACACTGAGAACAAACTGACATCTATCGCAAAACAAAAGGTAGCCGTGTAATAGTCGCCAGCGCCCCTGGTGACGACAGTCGTATAGAAAACAATGTGGCTCATGCATGATAAATTGTCCAAGTCTGAAGTCCGTGCATTCAGACATCTCAGAGGAGAGTGAGAGTCAAATACACAAACCAACAGACAGGACTATAAGACGGTACAGTGCAGACACAGGGTTACAAATTCAGTGATATCAAAGCTCTATGTAGCAAATTATCAACATTTTTTATTCATTTGAAAATTATCAGTTTACAGTACTCAATTGTCATTTGCAATCAACAGAATAATTAGATAGTATGGACATCTTAAATGTAAAAAAGTGGCATATTACACCAAAAAAAAGGAAAAAAAACGAAATGTTATACCATGTGACGTAGATGACCTTAAAAATGAACTTTACATTCAAATTTCGCTATGGCATCAATCTACATCTTTTTCCCCTCCCAACACTGGACAGATCCCACATTGATGCCTTCTAAATGAAAGGGTATTGAATTAAAGATAAATCGTTCAGTCATATTTTATCTCAATTCTAAGGAAAAAAGAAAATCTTCAGTATCAGAAAAAAAGAATATTTTTGGGAGAAAGCAAATAAGACCTGGCGAATAGAACATTTTATAATAGGGAGACTTTAGAGTCTTGGGGAAGGCATAGCCATCTCCAATGGTAGAGAATCCCCTTTTTACTTTAGGCTGCATGTTTTGGCATCTGATTAAGCTTATGATTTTTTTCACAGGTCAATGAGAATAAAATGGGGGCAATAATAAGTCATACAGCAGTCCAATTAATAAAAAAAAATGGAATGCTTTACATACAAAAGGTCACAAGGAGTGTGTTTATATATATTGTTACAGGTGTTCTTTTATTATGTGACACGGGCGTAACTCCTGTTGTGGCGCTCGTGTCTGGCCGCGTATTACATTCTATGTTTAATCCGTCTTGTTGAACTCTCGTTGTATTGTAAGCCTTGGATTTTCACGCCTGGTCGTGGGTCACGTGATGACCCTGGTGTGTGGAGATACAAACGGCTAGGTTCTTCTCGATGATTCCTGAAATGGGTGTTTACTGTGCAAGATCTTATAGACTGTTCGAGAAGTGGAAAATTCTCGGCTTGAGGTGTGAAGGTATATAAAGGGGCTGTGTTTTAGAACGGCAGGGCAGAGAGCAGAGCAGATTCCAGCGGACGCAGAAGCGTGTGTCAGATTCTAGGACCTTATCCGAAGAATGCGGCAATTATACATTTTCAAAGACGTTCTCCTGGATTTTATGCATTTGGACTTCAGTTTACTTTCTGGCTTGTTGCAAGAACTTTCCACTGGACTGTCGTTCTCCGGGAATATACATTTAAAGGACTTATCGTTGTGATGGTGTTGGTATCCAGGTACTGTGCGCATTTTTGTTTTTCTATAAGATTGTATTGATTTGTTGTTATACCGCTGTTTTACTATATAATTGTATTGATTTAGTGTATTGTATTGTTAGGGTTGTTTTAAGAATAAATTATAGTTAGTTGTTAACAAAAAAACACTGACTTCTTTATTCATTCCCAAAGACATTTCCCGCTGCCTAGTGTTACAGAATCTGATTTTTTTTTTAACTCCGTTTCAGAATTTGTGTTCATCACGCATACGTGATCTGTTTATATTAGGTTCCGTAACAATATATATATATATATTTATATATATATATATAAATAGATCTGCAGGTTTACTGCAAGCAACAACTACTAGAGTGCTCTATGGCATTTCACCAGAGCTTTATAATTATACAAAATGAAGACGAGTCAAGTATTTTCAGACATTTTACTACTACGTAGTTTCGTGCAAGATGTTGCTGCACTCGTCCCACTAAGTAGGTTTCAGTGCTTGCAGTATAGTGCTCCATACAGCTAATTAGTTAGAGCAGATTAACATATAACTCCTTGTGATCTTATTTATGAATAAGCATTCACATAAAACACGTACCGTCTATAGCATTTACTTAATTGTAGCGTCGTGCAGACAATTCAGTGTGTGAGGCCAGTTTGTGGCATGACGTAGACATTGAATCTACCCGTGTCGGTTATCACGTCAGTATCGGTTAGTTTAATCTGCTCCGGAGAAAAAGAATTACTCGACCGCTTGATGTATGCCCTGTGTCTAAAATAAGATTTTGGGTTGTGGACCCTCCGCTCTTTTGGCCGGACTCTGGTATCAATAGCCCACCGGTCTCATCACGTCAAAGTCACTTAATCTTTGCAAGCCTGGAAACAGCAGTACTGCTTAAGTAACGGTAAGCCATCGTGCCCTTCCATCCATTTGTTTTCGACAGTGGAATATATTAACACTCCCAGCGGTCTCCTGAACCCGACATCGAAACGTCACACCACACTAACACGAACAAAAGAACAATCCTTTAATAACATTTAATGAAAACCTAGACCGCTCATCCTGTCACCCTGTTAAAGAACTTTCCAAATCATCCGCAGCAATTTCCCCACGCCGTATCAGTAATTAGTCAGTCTTTTTATAGCACTTCATCCCGAAACCATCCTTACCATCCCGAAAAGTAAGTAAATGATGGTAGAGGTTTGAAAATTCGTTGATAAAACTTTGTAATTAATTTGAGTTTGTGCTGAAAATGCGCATGGAGAGCATTTTTTTTTATTATTGGCGTTCAAGTTATATGTTTACCAAGATGTTTGACCTGCAGTACAACCGAACACTTTTTACCGTACTTGCGGACTCGTCCAACTTAACCTCCCCTTCCTGGATACACACTCCCACGTACCTGATCGCAATACCCACACACACATAAGAGAAGGTTCTTCCTTCTTAATATAATTTATGGTATAGCTATACATGTCTGTTTAATGCGTAAATTTGACTGTGCAAGTTTAGCACATTATTTTTTCATCTTGTGTGCCTTGTGTCCGCCGGGTCCATGCTGCCACCCTTTTTGTCAACAAACTGGAAGGCTAAACTAAGTCCTCCCGGGAAGGCCGAGCGTGCTTACTGTATTATCTGTCATCTCAATTCATCACCCATTAAAAGGGGGACAAGCCCCATATATCAACCACATATACGCAAAATATTAACTTGCATACTGGCAGTACCTTTTCACGGAGAATATATATACAACTATAAAACAATGGGAATAAAAGGAGGAATCATTGACACAGACTGTGTTATTGACAGCCTGTCTTTCGACCTTTTTTTTTTGTAAATGGATTCTCCCCACTGTTTACTCCTAGCTACCTCTCTGATTATAATAAATATAAGCTAAGGGATCTGTATTCTATTAATGAACGGTTAATGTTGTGAACATGTTCCGGTTTTTTACTGTATCTGTATGTTTGAGGAAACAGTTGTGTTTAATAAACTGTGATCCATAAATGTAAATTGAAAAGCTGACCCATTTTTAACCAAGGAAAATCATGTCTCATGGTCCATAAAGGTACATGCATTATAAATTTTGGTTTTTATAGTAAGTGACAGAAATAACAATTTATGATCTCAGTACTAAATTAGCTGCAATTGTTCCGGCAACTGTAGTTTTACTTAGATTAGTCACGTAATTTAGTTTATATAAGTATAACGTACCAGTTGGCAACGAAGCTCTGTATATGGGCAAACGTTGCAGCTGGTGTGCGTGTGCAGTTAATCTGAATATAATTGCTGGATCTTAGGTAAACAAAATTGGAATCTTCTGCTGATGATTTAGGTTCTTTACCTTGCACGCATGTAACGATCTTATGCGGATCTCCTACGGTTCATATAATTTGTAATGCATTCATAATGTCGCACATACTTTTTTTTAATTTAACAAAAATAATTATTTGCTTCTTTAATCAGTCCTTTTCTTATTGATTTAAGCACCTCCGATATTTAAGCTCTTTTTTTCCAAAGGACTCTTTTAATTTATTTTTGTTTCATTACTCTCCATGTAGCTATTTTGCAGATGTTACCAGGATATTTACCAGTCGCTGATAAATGGTGTGATAAATAATACAGGGAAGACGTGTAAATATTACTTATGTGTAATCATAAAATTTGTTTTTCAAGTATAATCTTGGTGTGATAAACGATAAAATGACAAATGAACGTGTCAGAGTGTATACGTTGTCTCTTTCGCTCGATTTCAAATGGAAGACAGGTCGATACATCAAGGAACCACCCCCGCCTATCTAGTACGGCTAAGCAGATCTATTAAATTGTTAAATAAGTGTCCATTAAATTCTAAACTACAACAGTACCTCTTTCCTGTAAAATGTTATTGATTACAAATATATATTTATAATGGACTTCAAGTACGCAAAATGATACTTTAACGATAATCACTTTATGTTGATCCATGCCAAAACTGTATGAGGTTTTTCTACATACAGAGCCCTTAACGCCTCACAAAGGTAAGTGGAAATTGACCAGGAAATTTTGTGTAATGCTCCACTCACACAAAAAAAAACTAAATATCATCAAACATAGGTTAAACCGTAACTTCCTTGGTGGATTAAACACATCATAGACATACGGCAGCCTATACCCAATTGTGACCACAGACTTTTTGCCCTGTCCTTTCAGCGCCCCATGCCCGTCATAAGGATTAGTACCAACTCTTTGGCTTTTGAACAGCACAGCTGTAAAACGCAGGATTTAGTAACCGAAATGCAAAGTTTTCTCCCCTATCTACTTGGTCTGCACTATATGAATATGATTTTTTAAACTTTTAAAGTTTTTTTAATTATTATATATATGCCCCACTGTCAGATATGAATAGTGAACACTTCGTCAAATATTTGTTTATAAAAAGTTTTTTTATTCACTATTATAAATTTTTTACTTACATTTACACTTGGCCTTTATGACACAAGTATGCCTAATCACGTGACTTTCGTTATTGGTTCTATTACTTAATTCTTAAAATAAGTACATGTGCACGTGTTTATTATAAAACCAGGAAAACTATTTACCTATGCCAAGAAAATAATGTTTTCACCAGTTTTTGTGTGTTTCTTAATTGGTGGGTTTGCCTGTAAGAAGATTCATACAAATTCCATGAAAATTGAGGAAGGAAAGGGTTAAGGGCCGAGGAAGTTTTATTAAATGTTGGTCTGGGTCTTGATGAAGTGGCCAATTTATGCATCAGTATTGCTTTGCAATGTCGAAGGCATGCGCTCTTCTCACTATCAATCTTGTTAATTTATTTCATATTTTTTTCATATGCGTCCTCATTCTCCATCGAGTAATGCAACGATTTTCTACCACTTGAGACCCATGATATGTTACGATTATGTAAACGATTATGTACGATTTAATATAATTTCCTGACATTATGATCGATTAATTTCCTCGGTCCAAGTGTTCTTGTAGTTGGATAGTCTACGATTGCATGTCTGCGTTGCGGGTTCTTGCAACAGGAAAGTATATGAATATGCTCTCAGATAATCTTTAATTATGTTTCTCAGCGTAAAAAAAAAACATGGTCGATAGAGCAGAAAAAGAAATCGTTAATGTTTCATCGTTGAGCTCATGGGAAATCATAGAAAACCTTAAGAAAATATCACCTATAGGCCAGCTGAATATTTTGTAATTTAAACAACGTCATGGTAAGAAGAGGAATTTATTAGTAATAAAGTTCATGGTAGGCCTTTTCAGGGGCACTGTGCGGGGGAGGGCCGCGTATGTGCCAGGTCTGTCCTTGATTTAATGTTTGTTGCCTGGTTTGACCTGACATAGAATTTCCAAATGACTACCTTTACAACGACAAACCCCTTTATCCAATGTAGCAGAGACTATGAAATTAGACATGTCTGGGTATTATAAAATGGGCGCTTGGCAGTTACCACTGACAGCGACCCAGGCAGTCGCTTCATTCTGTGGTCTCCAAGGTGTGTCGCTCGGCTCGGCATGGCAGCCCGCTCCAGCCGCAATCCCTCAACTAGTGCGCCAATGTTTGCGCTCAAATGAGAAATCAATTACAACATTTACCTATGAGGGCACTGTGGCGTTAAACAGCAGCGGGGGTAGAAGTTTGTATTAGAAATTTATACCTGATAGGAAGCGTATTAACATTATTAAGGGTTCGCTAGGATTCAAAGTGTAACCGAAGTATTCAGTGTCCCGTGTGAGCGGATGTAATGAGACCGGCTTGCTGCAGTTATTTTTTTTTATTCCAGGAACACTCAATGGTAGGGTTTTCTTGCCATGGTCCGCCGGCTTACCGGGAGATTTCTTCAAATGGTGATTGATGAGACCTCCGCCACGTAACTTGCATCGGGAGAAAGTGAAATGTCACGACACTCTGTCTGTCCCCCGCCATCTTCAGCCTTTTAAGGAGTGATACACAGGTTTAAGCTGTGAATAAAGGTCCGTCGTGACCGTAGCTTAGTCGGCCCGCCCTGTCTGAACTTTACAGGTCTCTGGTAGCCAGAGTACAATACAGTCAGACGAATGAACAAATCTAAATTTGTTGCTAGACTGGTTCTCTGCCCATTTATGCCTCATCGTATCTGCAGCCAATCACATTGGCAGAACAACGACCGGCATGTTGTAACAGCTCTGTTCAAATTGCAGAGTTTCCGAACCTTGTATCATTCACAGCTGTCAGACGGAGATGGCCGTAAACATTCGTCTGAAACATTGCGCCGGATGAAAAATTCGTGTCCAAGTCAGAGTCGAAGTCACAAATGTCTTATTTTAAAGCACTTTGAAATAGGAATCGGGGATCCGCATGTGTCTCTTTACAATGCTTTTCACTGTAATATTGACTTTCATTGTTGTTAAATCCAAAAATGTTGTCGTCAGTTCGCACTTAAAAGTCTTTTTGATAGGTTTCAAATCTAAAAAGGGCTTACGTGAGAGAATTTGTTCTACCTGCTCAACTTATTTCAAGAGTGCTGACCTCCGATTCCAGGTACAAGTCCGAATGCATTTAACTCAAGTCGAAGTTGGAATCCGACTCCCTGAAAAAGTGGACTTAAGTCTGGACTCGAATCCAAGTTCGGACTCGAGTTCTACATAACTGTCACTATCGTGTTTTCACTTAAGTTTCGAATATTTAGAATATAAAATTAACAGATATTCCATTCAAGGTTCAATGAATGAATTATCAAACACATGCAACAGACTTCAGTCGTGGTCTCAGCAAGATCAGCGTGACTAACTTGTTCTCATTACAACCCCACCCTGCATGTGACCACAGAAAATATGATCCTCATGTACGGGATGCTGGGTTGTCCTTGGATTTAATTTGCATTTAATAATGTAATACTTAACCGCACGCCATTTAAGCTGGACGTGTCATGGTTGTTTAAGTCGTGACTGCAATGAGCAGGAAACACCAACTTGCGGTGCAATACATTTATGATTTATTAACGACGTATTAATAACACAACCTAAACATGCCATCTTTGCATCCACAATTGTTTGGTCTCTTGTATCATTAATTAGCGGTGACTACATGACTCAGTAGACATTTAAATTTTGATAGTTAACTTGACCTGATGTCAGGGTGCTGACTGAAATGGCGTTAATAAATAATCAAATATATCATAAGTTAGCACTTGGATGTTTAAGTGTTAACTTCAGTTCCTGTTTAGGCGAGATTGACATTAACATATTATTGTATTAATGTTCCATTTATATATATATATATATATATATATATATATATATATATATACATATATATATATATGGGTGTGGGTGTGTGAGTGTAACAAAAACTTGCGTCTCATGTTCTTGATCAGGTGTCATCTAATAAATTACTCAGTTAGATAAATTAGATAAATTATCTGAACTTGTCTGTTACTCATTGTCATACAGGGTTTATTCGTGCTATTAGCGGTATGAAAATTTCAGTTTGGAATTTGTTTCACCATTTCTCCATTTTTTACATTATCCGCCATTGCATTATGTTCATTCATGGACCTTGTTTCCAAAAGGTTTACAGTGGGACATGTTAGGGGTGGGCACAAAGAACTTATTGTTTCCCTTACCTCATAGCATAATGTTACAGATGTCGCTTTTATTGTATGCAGCAGTCTTACATGTGTATGTCCAGCGCTAGCATTCTCCGTTGCTATGGCGGCATAGCCCGGCCCACGTGTGGGGTCTGACGTGTAAACACAGCGGTCATGCTAGTCTGGGGCTTTCTCGCCTGGCCGAGCCGGGCCGGCCCACGTGAGAACCCTGATATCGTTCTTCTAGATGTTTCCTGTAACGTGTGTATTATGAGTTCTTTAGATTGATCGGGAAATGGAAAGTTCTAGGCTTGAGGTGAAAAGTTATTAATAAGGGGTTGTGTTTTAGAGCAGAGAGAGGAGAGAAAAATTCCAGCGGACACATAAGAGTGTGGACCTTTTCCGATAATTGCGGCAGTTATAGAATTTCTTCTAAATTTGTGACGGATATTATATATATTCTTCAGTTTGCTTTCAGGATGATAACAAGAACTTCACTTTTGGATTACAACAAATTGATTTTGTAACTGAACAGGACTGTTATTCTCATAGAAGATTTATGTAAACTGTTCATCTGGAGTATGTGCTTTAAAAGACCTGTTGTCGCTGTGACAGTGGTGGTATCCAGGTACTGTACACTTTATTTGTATACTTGTATTGATTTACTGTTGTACTGTTGTTATACCGTGTAATTGTGTTGATTTAGTGGATTGTAATGTTAGGATTGTTTTAAGAATAAATTATAATTATTTGTTAACAAAAAAAAACACCGACTTCTTTATTCATTCCCCTAGACATTTCACACTGCCTAGTGTTACAGAATCTGATTTTTTTATCTCCATTACAAAATTTATGTTCGTCACGACTACGTGATCTGTTGATTTAAGGTTCCGTAACAGTTATAAGACACATGTTTTTGAACTTTGAGATAATGCCGTCAATCAGTTTTTAGTTTGTCATATTGTCCTCTCAATCATTCATTTATGTCTCTCATATGGACAACATTTAGTAAATCGCAAGTGTTAACAGTCTGATATGTATCAAGACTGATTAAAATTTTGATATTCTTTTAGATGTTATTTGTTTGTCATAAGGGGAGATTTTGACTTGGTATTTTTTATTGGGGAGGGTGTACTACTTTGGATTGCCGCCTCACCTTTTTATCAGCAAGCAAGACCCATGCAAGTAAGACATAATCATAAGAATATAGATATCACCACTTACTGTTGACCCTTTGAGGAATGATAAGGAACAGTTTATGATTAAAAATGAAACACTTAAATGAAATTTTAGATTACAAAAGATATACTGAGTGATCTGGCTATGCATGTAATTTTACACTGGCGCGAAGTTAATCAGTCTCTATGCAAATATATTTAGTCATATATTTTTGACATATTATAAATGAATATGGATGCGGATACTATTTAGTGTTAGTGTATAAAAATGCCAAGCTGCATCTCGCCAAGAACAATGGTTTCCAAGTTGATTGTTAAGCTTTGATTCGTTTACTGTTCTGAATGTACACATAGTGCTTGGGTGATGCCCCTGTGTTATTATCGACATTTCATCATATTTCAGTAGAACTATGCACAAGAAATCTAAAACCAAGCCGCCTTATGAATGCATGCCTGCCTCATTCACTCATACAGCCGATATAGTTCTGGGGCCTATTCCCAAACAGGCCCTAAATTTCGAGTTTGATGTATCCCCCGTCATTATTAGGTTTGATGTCACTTTTTGTTGAAGTGATTCATGGAGATCACATTTAAAAACATTACCTCTCTGGAAAGGTGTCCAAAAGGCTTGAAATCGGCAATTTTATAAACTATCCACTGAACATTTTTTTAATATATGGGCAGATGTCGAGGGTTCACTTTACGAAATTGTTATGTGGAGAATTAATTACTGCTAAATTCAATCAGGACTACCACTTTTCTATTTTGATGTGCTGAATCCAATAAAGTTAATTTCGAAACTCTATTTCAAATGTTTAACCTTCAAATTTAAAATTAAAAAAAATGAATATAAAATGGCATATAATTTTAAAACTTTACAGTTATTTGGGAAATAAAGAGGCAAGATTAGTCCTAATCATCAATTTGATGAGCAAAATTGAATGAAAATGTTTTTTGTTATTCAGCGTATTTCAAGCCTGAAATTTTATAATTTTCAACTATTAAAGTTATTAAAAAAGTGATTATATGTTTAAAATAAGGGTATACATCATCTTCTGCAGGCAAGTAATGTATACTTTGTATACATTCAAATGAACGCCATTGGGCAATTTGTTTGTGTTTTCTTTGATTAAACTGAAATAAAGTTACAAATGAATTTTTATTTTTGATTAGGAATTTAAAATTAATTTAAATTAAACATAAATATGAATTTCAAAGGCATATATTTTTAAAACTGGACTATTGCTTTGGCTATAAATAGGTAAAATCAGTCCTAATCATTAATTTGATCGAGTAATGTAGTAAATTCAGTCCCATTTCTCGTTTTAAATTTAAAATTCACTATTTTAAGATAGTTAATTTTTTTCAATAAATATCAAATAACGTTTATATTTTGAGTTTTAATTGGCTTTTTGAGCTGAAGCAAAT
This sequence comes from Sipunculus nudus, assembly GCA_026874595.1. Classification (NCBI taxonomy): domain Eukaryota; kingdom Metazoa; phylum Annelida; class Sipuncula; order Golfingiida; family Sipunculidae; genus Sipunculus; species Sipunculus nudus. Next base: position 83,326,757 of record CM049311.1, on the reverse strand, counting down.
CAGAATTATGGTTGGTCTAATTTACTGAAACGGCATTGAAAATCCATTTTTAATATTTCTAAATTTGATTTAAATCTAGTGAGTTCAGTTCTCAGCCGAGGCGGTGAGATTTTTTACGGTCGACCATAACCCAGGCTGAGCGCTCTGCAGGCTTAATGGGATTGATGTGCCTCACAACTGTGTATCACTCACAGTCGAGTGTGTTTTTTTTTTTTGGGGGGGGGGGGGGTTTTCGGTTATATGACCCAGCTTGGGGATGATTACGCATCCGGGACCAGCAGGTGCGGTAGACACCGGACCTAGGTGACACCAGGATACAAAAATAATCTGATAGGAAGCGAGTGCTACCGCCCTGTCACGTAGTCCCAAACCGAAATGGAACTCTGCAGATGTACATATATACTTATTAGATAAGAGAGCATAAAAAATGGAGGCGGTTACCTCCACCAAAAACAATTATAAACAAATAATAATATGGATTGATGTAAACAACTGTTCTTTCTTCTGTTCATTTACATTACAAACTGTCATCTATTCCATGAAGCGTCTCAGGTAAAATTATTAATTTGATTAAAAAGATATATTTACTGAAAGGCAAGAAGTGAATGATTCTTTCATATAAACTTGTATTATTTCTTTCAGCTCCTATTGCTTTTACGCGGAATAAGTTTCGTGGCTGGTCCTTTTTTATTATCCTTCCAGCCGTTTTGCAAGTGCAAATATAGGGGTTTCTTTACCAATCTTCTTGGACATACTTATATACTAAGCAAGTAAACATATATTCGAGTCACAAGAAACATGCAACTATATATGGCCCAATCAAACCTTCAGAGTTCACAAAGTTTACAAAATATAGTGATTCGTTTAATTAAGTTTTAAACAGGAGATCAGCTCCCAAGCGGCTTCAATGATTACCTCACAATTTGGTGTATCGCAAGTTCTCGGATATCCTGGGCAGATACCCAAGATAATGTTTGACAAGAAAAGGGGAAATAAATAGTTTTTTTCGGCAAAACAAAGAATAAGAAATATAAAAGTATTATTAACAATCTAAATTAACCATAAAAAAAGTCTTATCTGTCATGTATAACCTTGAGGTCAAATATTCTTTATATTTTTGACTCTCTTTTAATAATCTGCTATATATAGTTTCCATTCACGATGGGGGGGATTCAGTTCATCCTGCTCCAGGTCAAACGTCTACTCTCAGCAGTACATTATTGACAGTTATCGTTTATCGGAATCATCGCATGTTTAATTAAATTATATATGTGAATACCCGAAGACATTAAGGATCGTCAAAGGTTCAGTATAACATATATGGTGTGCGATTTTAGAAAAAGCACTGGTCTAGGGTGCCCCTGTCGAGTTCTTGTGATAACAGCCAAGTTATATCAGTAAAGAGGTGTTCTCTCCCATATATCTAGCAAAGTAAAATTGTCATTAAATTGAAAATACAACAGGATTCCGTTCATCTGCATCTGTCTTGATCAATCGCCATTCATACTGACCAGTACTTTAGAACCGTCATGCAAACCTGGCTTACAATACTAATAAAAAATCATTAATGTCTTGAAATTTCTGACAATACCATCAACGTCTCAAAATTATACTGAAAAGGAGGATAAAACTAATTTGATAACAAGATACTTTACCATTAAGGAAGTTTATTACGTGTTTCCTTTTTCAAAGTCTTTGGATTCTTTGACCAGTCCCCAATCATGTCGACCAAAGTCCAGATTTGCTAATAACAATGACTACCTCTCATGTCAAATCAAGCTTACAGCTATCCAGACTCCTTGACCCAGCTAATGACTTGTCTAAGTTTCGAACAGGTGGAAGGTTTTTAATAAAAAAAAATAATGAAAGGGGTACCTATTAACTCTTTGTTATTTCGTATGTTCACAATCCGAATCAGGATTTGGCTGGTATTCTGATGAATTCCTGACTTAAAAAAATATGTTGAGAATAAAAGTCAAACTTTGAACATATTTTTTTTTCAAAAATGTAAAAGGAATGGAAAATAGAACCAAATGTATTCTGTCCAAGTCTCGCGAAATACTCGGTATAAATGTAGAAACTCTAGGAGGTTTCAATCAGAGGTTGCAATCAGAGGTTTCAATCAAATATAAACAAATAGTGTTTTTAACTAAAATTTAAATTGATTGGGCTACAAATGCCAGCCTCTCTGACGAAAATAAAATTTAATTTTTATGTGTTAATTCCAAACTTATGAATAGCAGCTCTACTATATATGGTCTTTATTATATTTAACTTACAATACTGCATGCAAATGCTAATGTTTAGATTTTTTTATGAAACTATAAGTTAACTAGCCTCCCAGTGGTTTCAACCAAAGAAAGGTATCCCCAGTTTGGTTGTCTTTTTTTCAATTTTATTTTTCAAACTTTCGGGGTGTATAATTTAAGCGATTACTTTTGACACGCCATTTCATATTATAAAGCTTAGTACTTTTTTTCTCAGGTAATACCTGTGTCACAAAACATATTATATCAATTAAACATATATATATATATAGTGGAACCCCGCCTTGCGACCACCCCACTATTGCGACCACTCCACAATAACGACCATTTTGTTTGGTCCCGAATTGTTTTTAGTTTATTTATGTTTAAAAATGACTCAAAATTACGACCACCCCTGAATTCAGAATTACGACCAGATTAAAAATTCAAAATAGAGTTTTAAAATTAATTTTGATGGATTTAGCACATCAAAATTAGGTAAGGCGGTAGCTCTGATTGAATATAGAAGTAAAAATATCTCCACATAACAATTTCGTAGAGGGAACCCTTGACATTAACCCATATATTTTCAAGAAGTTATGTACGGAGATTAAATTATAAAATTGCCGATTTCAAGCCTTTTGGACACTTTTCAAGAGGTGAAATGTTTTGAAATATGATCTCCATGAATCACTCTAACAGAAAATGGCATCAAACTTAATAATGACGGGGGGTGCAGCAAAACATGAAATTTCAGGATTGGCCCCAGGACTAATGTTGCAAGGTCATTCATGCATAAGTAACTGTACATTAGTGAATATTCCTTGACGACATTTCTGGAACCGGGTCGCCGGATCCACACCTGTTTTCTAATCAGGTTTTCATTGGCCCATTTCCGAAATTTCCTGAAAATTTAATGAGATTCCGTTCATAATTGAGTGAGTTACACTCACTGTAACAAAGACGCATACAAATACACGAACGGGAATGAAAGCATACCCCGTGGCTGAGGCGATAAGAATTTAAAATGACCAGAGAAGCGCATTTTTCTTTATAGTTAGAATATACGGACAAATACAAGAGCCATTTTTGAGGTTTCAGGCATTTTCAAAATTTCACCAACACAATTTGTCAGCTTTTAACTTCAACACATGTGCAATCAACCACATTCGGTTACATGTTTGTTTAAATAATATAAGAACCTTTCATAGCGGGATTTCTCATTGGTTAATTATTATGTAGCAGAGACACCCAGAAATCACAAATCCTACAATAGAGTCAGGCGGATAGCTTCCTTTCAGGGAGTCAGAAACAACCGCCATAGACGCTCCGACAACAAAGAAAGAAGCCGATTAATTTATTAAAACAAGGTAACCCGTACATACAAGATTGTCTGATTAACCACAGGGCCTGTTACACAATTAAGATTATCCTGCCTGCGGCGTAGAACCTTATATAATGTACAAAATTAACTCCGCTATAACTGATTGGTCCCAAAGTCCCAACCTCAGAGTCGATGGTCATTTCTATCAGGCGAACATATATGTAAAACGGTCGGTCATTTAGTATGGACTCAGACATTTGAACATAAGGATGCAATTTTTATATTAATGGCTTTATACGAACATATTAGATGTGAAGGAACATACGGATAATGCAATTATTATGGTTCATTCACGGCCATTATATATTCTTACAGCTGTGCTCCCGAGAATGAATCGATTCACTGCACCTATTATAAGGGAAAGCACGTGACCTGTCCAGGTTAGGTTTTCATTTAGCACAAAACCCAAGTATACGTGAATTAGGGCGTTTTAATGGGCTGGTCGAATGCTGTGACAATAAGGTCAAAAGTCTTCAAAGCAGGGAATCTAAAGAGAATGGTTGATACTTTTCATTATTGATAGAAAGCTTATAATCATAAATCCATTTAGATAAGAAAAGTGAGGCCGTTTTGAAGTTCCTTCCTTTGTTTGGATAATCACGTGTATAATAAATAACGGTATCCTCCTAGGAGAGATTACATTGGCATTTGCCTGTGTTTCCGGTAACATCATTGACATATATTAAAAATGACATTGGCCTTAATATAGAATATTGTGGTTTTACAATTCTCCGGGATATGGCGAGAATAATGTGGCAGCTCTTTTTACAGCTTGGATTATGTCTTATTAGTTTATATGAATTACCATGGAAACCGTACTGTTTATCTTTGTAGGAGAATGTCGTGACTGAGGGTGTGGGTCAAAATATTGGTGTCGAAGGTGCAAGCCCCAGTTTGACGTTCACATAAGTACTAATTGTTTGAGGCCAACTGTCAACAGCTGTGTGTAAACATGTTTAAGTCGAGTCTTGTATATAAAAAGCAGATTTATTTGTTATTATGCCTTGCCGGTTCGAGTGGTATACAATGTGACCACAGCAAGCCATTTCGAATATGCATGCGAAACGAGGAAGAACAGAAATAGGTCTATAGTAAGTCTTTTTTTGTTACCTTTGAGTACGGGATATATTGTTGAGGACCTCATCTTACTGCAGAAGATTACTGAGCCCGGGAGACGACATCGTGAAATATATTTATTAATTCGTGCGCACGAATTACTAATCCGTGCGCACGAATTACTAGGTGTGAAACAGAGTTGGGTCCAAGAGTACTCGTACTCATAGTACTCGTACTCATGAGTATTTTTAGTACTCAGTACTCGTACTCGAGTACTTTTTAAAAATCACAAAAGTACTCGTACTTGTACTCGAGTACTTTGAAAGTACTCGGTACTCATATGAGTAATTCATGAGTACTTTTGGGTATTTCATATATCATTTAAATTTCTAAACAAACTTTAACCTCAATTTATAATATAAGTAATAGTTTATTATAGTTTATAACAGTTTATTATAATAAGATAGTATATATAATATATAATATATAACAAATATAATATCATATATAATAGTACTTAAAGTAATCCATCTGTTACTATAACTGAAACTATTACAACAGTTTCGCATCGATATCTACTACTATTACTAATACTTGGCTCTTATTACGAATACCATTACTTTTATATAATATAAAATGTAAATAAATTGAACTATTTCATTATTAATACATTCATGAAATTCATGTGTACATATGAACAGCATTATATATTTCAAACTAAGATAAGTATAACATAGTATTCAATAAAACTTTACATCAGCAAATTCATAATGAGTAATTATTTAAGAGAAAAATTCTAATTTTTGAAAGATCCCAACATAAAAAAGTTAAGGTTTGCCACAATTCAATACAATTAAATATACTCAGAACCTGTTCATCCTAACATAGACTCGGCAGTGCTCTGGGGCCTGGGCTTATCAAGCTTGAATTGATTTATATATATGAAACTAAACGTGATTGTAAGTTTAGCAGATTTTCAGTGGGAATTTCAGTATTTGACGAGCTCTGTATACAGTCTGTGGCACAACTAAGACTCAACTGTTGACTCTCAACTGATTAACCCACGAAAAGCTTTGACCATCAGATCATACACCCGGTAGCTACTACAACATAGGCTGCAGCATCACATTCTACTATCAGCTGAAAATAACTTGCCCAACATATTGTGGACGCTCACAAAGGACTTCTCCAACGTCAATGAACCAGCCAAGCAAAGCCTTCTGTCCAGTGCCCACTGGACCATGAAAGCACCCAGCATTAACTAATCACACTACACTGGGCCCTTTACTGTGATCTATCAACCTAATCAAACAAACACTCAATTCATCGGATGTGTCAGCCTAGGGTTGTAATAGAACAGTAATAGCTGTTACCACTTGAGGTACTTTTACCTTTACTGGTTCAAATTTCTTTTCTATCAATAGTTATATTACTCTTACTAACTTTGAAAACCTGTAATATTTTTAATATTACGTATTACTTTTTTTTTTAATATATTTTTTTGTCGGAGGTAACCGCCTCCATTTTTTTTAATGCTGCCTTAACTAAGTATATGTACATCTGCAGATTTCCATTCCGGTTTCGGACTACGTGACAGGGCAGTATCACACGCTTCCTCTCATTTTATATCCTGGCGTTAAGCAGGCCCGGTGACTACTGCACCTGCGAGCCCTGGGTTAGTAATCATACCACCGAGGACCCCCGAAAGGCGCACTCGTTTGTTAGTGAAACACGGCCGTTGGGCACGACCTTCCCATTAAGCCTGCAGAGCGCTCACCCTGGGTGGGGGCTGACCGTTAAAAACCTCACCGCCTTGGCTGAGATTCGAACTCACGATCTCCCGGCTTTGAGTCCTGCGCTCTACCCCTGAGCCACAGAAGTAACTATCATTACGTATCATTCCTTGATGTAATATGCCACTGATGTAACTGTTGTTAATACTCATAAATTATTACACATGATGAATGACATGGTCAGTCTGTCAGATATGTTGTTTTATACTATTTTCACATATACCGGTTGCCATTAAATATCTTCATTAGGCTACAGCCACATATTATTCATAAGTTGATATTATATTAATAATAACATATGGTTGTTATTATTATTGTTATCATTGTTATTATTTGATTACATATGGTTATAGGCTTTATACAATGTAAGTGAGATTTCCTTAAGCAATATAACTTTAATATATAAACTTTAATATCCCTTTTTACGTTACAGTTTCTAAACATTCCCACCAGTGTTTTGAATATGCATAATACAACATTAAATAAATCGTGTATCTTGTCCTGGCTAAGAAATTTATTTTTGAGAATCTACGAGACCAGATGTTTCTTCAATGCAAACTGTCTACTGTAATAAGGTAATGCTTTGATATATTTCAACTGTATATATGATCTGTTAATATGCCCTAGATGTATTCGCCTCAGTATTTTGATTAAGCATAACACAACATGATTATATTTTTATTTTGTCCTTGATTTTCATTAATAAAAAAATATGTTTTAACTGTGTAGCATATATTTAATTTAATAACATCATTAAACAAGTTTGGTTAAAAAAAGGTACTCATTAAAGTACTCATGAGTACATTTTGAGTACTTGGTACTCGTACCCGATTACTTTTGAAAAAAGTGGAAAAGTACTCATACTTGTACTCGAGTACTTTTAGAGTACTCAGTACTCGTACTCTAGTACTTTAAAAGTACTCGGACCCAACTCTGGTGAGAAAAATATATTTTCAAGGTGGAAAAATATTTATTTCAGTAGGATAGCAAAGTAGCCGATAAGGCTAATGCAACTGCTCTCCTGCATATACATTAAAAGAAACTAAAAAATTAACATGAATGTATATATGTATATTTATCCAGCCACACACACACGCACTGCTATGTAAACAAAGAGACCAATGTTGTCTATAATGTCATTTATTAAATGACCTAAGAAATATAAAAAATACTTGGCTGTGCCATAACACAAGTCTACAATCCAGGCTGAGAATAAAAAGTCTTTATACACGAAGTCCTTGGTTTGATGGCCTGGATGCTGATGCATAACATACAACAATTGAAACAGATTTGAGAGGAGCACTGCCAAATATAAAAATCTAGCGACTGGTTCTGCTGGAAGCCAGGAGCTGAGTGACCAGTGACTCAGCACTGGGGTAAAGATTAGGGCTTTGTACATGCGCAGTAAAGCACTAGCAGAGAGAGGGGGTGAATAACAGCCAATCAGCAATAAAAAAGAATGACCAGTCAGAACCAGATACTGTTGACCTTTTAACCTAAAGAGCGTCCATCCAGGCTGTACCAGGATCCTATCTACGTGACCTAAAAACCAACAGTGCGCGATGTGGTACTGAATAAATACTTTAATGGTGCTCCGACCTTTAAAGGTTATATAATCAGATTGGAAAAGTGCACATATACTCACACATGATAAGATATATATATATATATATATATATATATATATATATATATATATATATATATATATATATTGTTACAAGTGCTCTTTTTATTGTGTGGCAACTTATGTTGTAGCGCTCTTGCCTGGCCGGTTGTTACATTCTAAGTTTAATCCGTACCTGCTGGCTTGTTCGTGAGTCACGTGTACACCATGGTGTGTGGAGACACGCAGCGCTGTTTTTCTAGAGAATTCCTGAAACATGTGTTGTGCAAGACCTTATAGACTATCCGAGAAGTGGAAAATTCTCGGCTTCGGGTGTGAAGGTATATAAAGGGGCTGTTTTTTTTAGAACCAGGGGGCAGAGAAAGAACAGCAGAACAGATTCCAGCGGACGCAGAAGCGTGTGTCAGGACCTTATCCGACGAATGCGGCAGTTATAGATTTTTCAAAGACTTTCTCCTGGATGTTATGCATTTGAACTTCAGTTTACTTTCTGGGTTGTTGCAAGAACTTTCCACTGGACTGTCATTCTCCGAGAGTTTACATTTAAAAGACTTATCGTTGTGATAGTGTTTGTATCCAGGTACTGCAACATTATCTTTCTATGTGATGGTATTGACTTGTTGCTATACCGCTGTTTTACTGTATAATTGTATTGATTTAGTGTATTGTATTGTTAGGGTTCTTTTAAGAATGAATTATAGTTATTTGTTAACAAAAAAAAACCACTGACTTCTTTATTCATTCCTCTAGACATTTCACGCTGCCTAGTGTTACAGAATCTGATTTTTTTTATCTCCGTTACAGAATTCGTGTTCATCAAGCATACGTGATCTGTTTGTATTAGGTTCCGTAACATAAAATTGGGGGCTCGTCCGGGATGCTTAAAAGTTTTCAAATTTATTAGGCCTTGACCTGGACACATTGTTTTATCATATATTGTACACAATATTACATATTGTTTACAGTACATTGTTTACAGGATTTATCTCAGTGGGTTTTTTTCTTTGTTTTGACATCTTAACATGGCAGATTTCAAACCTGAGACATTTGTTGACGATCCCGACCCTGATCAACTTGAACAGTTGTCAAAAGACCAGTTGTTGCGTTTGGGACAACACTTAGGTCTAAGTGTGGAAAAAGCCTGATATATCATTGCTAAAATCATGCAAGATCTTATTAGCAAAGGTTTAATTGAAGAGACTGAAGTTGAAACATAAAAAAATGACAGCCTTGCTATGCAATTAGAATAAAAAAAAAGTTGGAAAAGTAACATGAGCTAGCATTAACAGTTAGAATTAGAAAAAAGAAAAACAGAGAGAAGAAAGAGAAAGACTAGAAAAAGAAAAAGAAATTGAGTTAAAACGACTGGAGTTAGAAAGACTTAGAAAAGTAGAACGTAGTCTTAGTGCTGCCCCAACTCACAGTTTTGATGTTACTAAACACATAAGACTTTACCCACCTTTTCAAGAAAAAGAGGTTGATAAATGTTTCTTACACTTTGAGAAAGTAGCTGAAAATTTAAAATGACCTAAGGCAAATTGGACTATGCTGTTACAAGATGTATTGACTGGCAAGGCCAGAGAAATTTATACAGAGCTTTCAGTAGAAGCTGCTGCTGACTATGACCTGGTAAAACGGTTAATCCTAAAAGGTTATGAGTTAGTTCAGGAGGCTTACCGCCAGAAATTCAGAAATTGGGAAAAGCGCAAAGAACAGACCTACGTCGAATTTGCTAGGACAAAAGAGCAGTTGTTTGATCGCTAGTGTAGTTCTAAAAATGTAATGAAAGATTATGACAATTTACGCCAGTTGATTTTGCTTGAAGAATTTAAGCGCTGTATTAACGCAGATGAGAAAAGTCCTGAAACACTTGACATTGCTGCACAATTAGCTGATGATTATTCATTGACACACAAAATGTCCTTTACTAGCAAATCAAACCAGTCATTCACAAACAAGAATGTAAATCAGTATAGTCAAAAGAAGTTTAAAGCGCAGTCACCCAGTACTAGCAGTCCTGATAGTTCAGCAAAGCCCATAGCTACATCTCAGTCCACGTCCACTGTGTCTAAGTCCAACAAAGACCAGTCATTTTCAAAGAAAATCTGTAATTATTGCAAGAAATAAGGTCATCTAATATCTGACTGCTGGAAACTTGCGAATAGACCAAATAACAAACCTTCTGGTTTTGTTTCAAAGTCTATGCATAGCATAATACAAGAGCCAGGCTCTTTTTATGTAAATAAGGGGTACAACTCCTTATTGACTCTAGTAAAGAGTTTGATGCTACGGAGGCCCAAGTGACGTCTGAATCCAAAGAAAAATCCGTAGCTTGCGGGGTAAAAACCTCAGTTTATTCGTTCGAGGAATTAAATAAGGTTAGGTCCTTTCAATACTCCTGCGAGGATTATTCTCTGGATAAGGCTAAGTCCTTTTATAACTCTTCCGAGAGTATTTCAAATGAGGCCGGGTCCTCTAATGACAAACAAAAGTTTGTTCCTGCTGAGGAAAATTCCTCTGTTGACTCCCATGAGGGGTTTGATGATAAAAAGGATAGGATGTAGATTCCTTAAATAACTCTGAAAAAGAGTTTATGACTGATACTGTCAATGTCAGTTCTTTGTTTGATGAGGTTGAGGTAGTAGATTCCTCTCCTGACTCTGAAATGGAGTTATTTGAGCCATTCATAAATGATGGTTTTGTATCACTTTCAAGTGATTTTCACAGATTCTACCCCTATTAGAATTTTTAGGGACACTGGTTCAGGCCAGACTCTCATGTTAGCAAACACTTTGCCATTTTCTAATAGGTCCTTTACTGGTGCACATGCACTTGTTAATGGTGTGTTTTCAGACAGGCACACTTCAGTTCCGCTTCACAGAATCTATTTAAAGTCAGATTTCATTTCTATGAATATATTGTGGGCATAAGAACTACTTTACCCTTTAAGGGAATTCAGTTGCTACTAGGCAATGATGTTGCAGGGGATAAAGTATTGCCTGTACCAATAATGACAGAATAGCCGTCACTTGATCAGGACACTGATCCGGAAAGTCAGGAAATTCCTGGTTTGTATCCTTCATGTGCTGTAACTAGATCTATGGCCAAGAAAAGAACACATGCGGATAATGGTCCAGATAATAACACTCTGGGAGTCACTAGTGACTCGTCTAATGACTCGCCCGTACAGGATGCAACATTCTCAAGGTCAGAACTTATCGCGGAACAGCATAAGGACCCTGGTATTTCATGTTTGTTTCCCAGGGCAGTTTCTAAAGATGAGCTGTCACAGAACCCAGTTCTATGTTAAAATGGAGTGCTCATGCGTAAATGGCGACCACCTGACGTTTACGCTGATGATGAGTGGGCGATCAAACATGAAATAGTAATGCCCAAAGTTTTCGCAGTGAAGTTCTAAGCATGGCACATGAGGCTCCTTTGTTTGGCCATTTAGCTATAAATAAAACTTATCAGAAAGTTAGTACACACTTCTATTGGCCTAACCTAAAGAAAGATGTTGTACAATATTGTAAATCATGCCATACATGCCAGATGGTAGGCAAGCCCAATCAAAATCTTCCTAAGGCCCCACTTAGGCTTATTCCTGCTTTCGATGAACCATTTTGTAGGATCATTGTTGATTGTGTTGGACCACTGCCCAAAACAAAATCTGGACATGAATACTTGCTGACAATTATGTGCACATCTACCAGGTTCCCTGAGGCAATACCATTGCACAATTAATGCTAAAAGTGTTGTCACAGCTCTGACCAAGTTTTTTTACAACTTTTGGATTACCAAAATCCGTCCAGTCTGACCAAGGGTCTAATTTTATGTCTGGCTTATAAAACAGTACAGCTCTTCGCCATACCATCCTGAAAGTCAGGGCGCCCTCGAGCGTTTTCACCAGACATTAAAAAACACTAGGGGATTACCCGTGTTATGTGGTTAGCGTTTTAGGCAATTAACTATTTGAGATGGTTTCAGTAGTGTGGGCAATTATCTTGCGCTTGCAATGAAAGAGAACACTGTTTAGTATTAAAAATGATCCCCAAACCACAGGACTAATTTTCTTAGTGTTTTTTACTATAATCCACACCATTGCCATATACATGTATTATGTTTCTGTACAATGTAAGTGTTCTTGTAAAACCCAAAAATTCTATAATTACGGCCTACACATTAGTTTCCACAAAGGAATTTGTAGGTATAAGTAATTACGACACCAGTATTTGATATTGTAAAATGAGAGCTTTGTTTGATCCGTTCGGGAAAAAGCGAACTGTATGCAGTCAGAGAAATAAATGTGACACACTTGGTGCATGGTAAATAATTGTTTAAGTTACTGCTAGTTTTCGTCCGTCCAAATCCAAAGTGGAACAAATCCTTGTGAATACCAACCGCAACATCGTAGAGTGAACAATAGAATTCATCATGAACAGACGTTTATTGCTTGACTGGCGTGCGCGTTTGAAAAGCACTGACATGGCGTGCGCGTTTGAAATGCACTGACCCAAATTGCGGGACATGTTGCCGATTTGGCGAGGGGTGAGATGTTCCGCGTCCAAAATCGTCCCAACGATTAACCCGCAACATGATTCACTTGTGCAAAAATTGGGGGACATATTGCCGATATGGGCAGTGGTGAGATGTTTCCGGTCTAAATTCGTCCCAGCGGTCAACCCACAACAACATTCATTTGTGTTGACTTTACCGGTCTGCTTACAAAAGGCCGACGCGTAGTGAATGTTTGGCAGACTATGTCAGGTTTGATTTGATTGGTTAGCGAGAGGAGATTCAGGTCGACGTGGGCGCACAATGTGAGAATGGCCATGGCACACCGCAGGTATTAAACCCATAATATTTTTATCGATTTTGAGGCCATTTCTTTACCAAACGCCTAAAAAATTATAAACTCGTTCTTCCCCGGACCAAGATGCACCCTCCCACGAAGTTTGACGACCGTGCGATCCCTAGCGTGCGAATGAATCCGGACAGACAAACAGATTCCCGTGAATTATAGTATGATGATAGTATGATGATCAGGACTTATTGCCATGACACTCCTAAAGACTGGGATGAAGGAATCCACCTATTGCTGTTTGCTGTCAGAGAATCCTTTCAAGAGTCCTTGGGTTTCTGTCCCTCTGAACTAATTTTCGGACATGGACCTCGAACGGAACTTCCATTGAAACTGCTTAAACAGTAAACTCTTGTGTGAAAATCCTGATTCTCTTAGTTTACTGCAGTATGTCTCAGACTTTCGCACTATACTACACAAAGCTTCTGAGACTGCAAAGTCAAATCTAAAATCTGCACAAAGTAAAATGAAAACAAAGTATGACAAGCACCCTGTAAGTAGGACGTTTGAGCCTGGTGAAAGGTCCTTGCCTTAATTCCCATCCCTGGCAGACCTCTGCAAGTTAGGTATTTTGGTCCTTACATTGTTGACAAGAAAGTCAATGATTTAAATTACATGTACATACTGTTGACACCAGATAGACGTAAGAAGAAACAACTGTGTCATGTTAACATGTTGAAACCATATTATGACAGAAATAGCACATAAGATGTAGTACAAAATGTTACTGCTGTTAATTGTGTGAAAACTGACCCTGACCCAGTTAAATTAGATACTGATTGTAAGTGTGATGTAGACATTCAGTGTGGAACAGTACCATTAAAAACTCAGACGTGCTTAAAAACCTGGATGCCAAACTGTCACACCTAACCGCACATGAACAACAAGATCTCAAGAACCTGCTGCGGAATTATGAACATTTGTTTAGTGACATTCCAACGCGAACTAACATGTTCTGCCATGACGTCGATGTTGGCGAGGCAAGCGCAGTCAAGCAACATCCATATAGACTGAATCCAGAAAAGCAAAGGTATCTACAGAATGAGATTCAATATTTGCTGGACAATGATTTTATTGAACCTAGTAACAGTAACTGGAGTTCACTCTGTCTGTATTCTTGTGCCAAAACCTGATGGATGTTACCGTATGTGCACAGATTATCAAAAACCGAACTCTGTCACCAAGACTGACACGTTATCGATTCCGAGGATCGATGATTGTATTGATAGAGTCGGTAGCTCCAGATATGTTTCCAAGTTTAACTTGCTAAAAGGATTCTGGCAAGTTCCGCTGACAGAACGAGCGAAAGAAGTGTCCGCATTTGTGACGCCGCAAGGACTGTACCAGTATAAAGTTATGCCGTATGGCATGAAGAACTCACCAGCCACGTTCCAGCGCCTCATCCATATGGTTGTCAAGGACATTCAGGGCTGCGACGCATATATTGATGACCTCATCGTGTACAGCGACACCTGGGAGAAACATCTGCAAATTCTTCACGACCTCTTTGAACGACTCAGTGAAGCACGTCTGACAGTCAGCTTGGTAAAATCTGAGTTTTGTCATGCACAAGTAACATTTTTTGGTCTTGTCGTAGGGCAGGGTCAGGTAAAACCTGTTGATGCTAAAATAAGTGCTATTCCTGCATTTCCTAGACCAGAGAACAAAAAGCAAATAATGCGTTTTCTTGGTATGGTTGGATACTACAGGTTTGTCCAAATTTTGCTGCTGTAGCTGAACCTTTGACTAATTTGTTAAAGAAGAAACAAAAGTTCGTATGGAACGTTCAGTGAGAAAGTGCATTTCAGAATTTGAAAGCAATTCTGCAAAGTTCACCAGTTTTAGCAGCTCCAGACTTTTCTTAACCTTTTAAGGTAGCTGTAAATGCTAGTGATACTGCGGCTGGTGCTGTGTTGTTACAAAAAGGCAATGGTGTCATAGATCATCCAATTTGTTATTTCTCAAGAAAGTTTAATGAAAACCAGAAAACTACTCCACTATTGGAAAAAGAATGTTTGGCTTTGATTTTGGCGTTGCAACATTTTGAAGTTTATGTTACTTCATCAGTCAGGGTTATCTTTGTCTTCAATGATCACAATCCCCTCACGTTCATGAACAAGCTGAAATGTAAAAATCAAAGATTGTTGAGATGGAGTTTGTTCTTACAGGATTACAATCTTGATATCATACACATTAAAGGGAAAGACAATGTTCTTGCTGATTGCTTATAGCTCTTTTACCATAGCTCCAGTGCTGGAAGTCGAGAGCGCTCCAGTACATGTTAAAAATGCTTTCTGTTGTGTTCTCTCCATTTAGTATGACTGTCTGACAGAACAGTTGTTAAATATTAAAACACCACACTCCAGTACTAAACGTATTTATGAGTTGTATATACGATCTAAAACTTTCATAGAGAAATGGAGTTTATATTTTTTTCAAAATTTCCAAACGCTTATTGGCTCTCAAACATATCATGTTTATGTGCTCCTGTCAGGAAAGCGAATCCCAAATATGACATGAGATACCTCAGTTTCTGTGAAGTTCATTTTACCTAGTTTATGTGTAATTTGCAATTTAGCATCATCGTCAAATGGCGATTGAGAACTGTAACTGTTGTTACTTTGTGAATAAAAATAACTGTTAAAAATTTCAGCCTGGTCGGCTTTGTCTATAATTATGTTCCCACTATGCCCCAAAGATGATAATGTAGGTTGTGGGGTTTTTTTTTACCAGAGAAAGCCTCAGAAATTTTCCATCATGTACGGCAACTGGGTCTGTGAGTTTTATATTTATATTCTTTAAGTATCGCTTAAAGCCCTTTCTATTTTCAATACACAGAGTTCCGAATTTTCCAAGGTAGGAAGTCACGGAACTGTCGGAAGGCGCTTGGCTCCATTTTGACAACCGTGTGTGCCCGCTGAAACTGTCAGCCTGTGCCTAGACTAAGTCGATGTGTGCTTGCTTCTCATTGGTTAGTAATTCGTGCGCACGAATTAATAACTCGTGCGCAGGATTAAGTAACCAATGAGCATTGAGCCAGCAACATAAGAGAGCTGTTCTCAATGGTTACTAATTCGTGCGCACGGATTAGTAATTCGTGCGCACTAATTAAAAAATATTTCTTCCACCTTGGAAATATATTTTTCACACCTAGTAATTGGTGCGCACGGATGAGTAATTGGTGCGCACGAATTAATAAATATTTTTCACCATGTCGTCTCCCGGGCTCCGTAGAAGGTAGCCTCCTTGAGATACCGATTAAATTTGGCGGGCTAAACTGACGCATTATATATGTGTGGCCATTTTCACCAGCTCAGAGTCTGTATCTACAGCTTTCACTTTACATTTCAAAGGGAGACCTGGCACAAAAGAGGAAACTATGAAGTAAAAGTTAAAGTTACTGGGGATGTAAACACAACATGGCAAAAAAGATTCCCGTTTGACTAGACTTTTTTGTAATGAACATTTTCTGGCGGAGCTTAGGGTAGGAGATACAAAATACAAAAAGGGGTTCCTCAAAATATCATCATTATTAATTACGGTGATACCTCTTCTCTATTTCAGCGACGCCTTTTGTTCACTCAATGAACCAATCATTAGTGGGGCATTCATTCTTGATATTTTAAAATGTCACCATACTGGCACACTTGAACAAAAGTATCTTCACTTAAGCTAAAACATGAATCAAGCTAACCTCTAAACAAAATTAGAAATAATTAGAAAATTTAAATCTTTCAATGTTTGAATTCTAATTGGTGCTGAGAAGGATTGGGGTAAGTACCGTAAATAATAATTATCATGCTCCAAGGTACCCCATTGAATATATGATCTTACACACAATTATGTTATGCGTTTAATTACCGGGCATTAAAGTCATGAATACGGATAAATTTATGTCAACTTTGAAACCGATGACCGATGAGTCTTAAAGATCAGCAGAAATCTCAATAGCAAAAATAAAACAGGCAGGAACAAACATTATTTGCTTCAGGTCTGAAGACTTGTACCCTGTTTAGAGTGCATACTGCGTACAGGTAAATTTATTCATTACCTGATAAATAGGGGCAGGGAACTAGCTCAACTCTCCATAGCTCTTCTTATTTATTGCTAACTCTCCCTGAATCATCTTTCATTTTCTATTATATGGACGTGTTCTCAACGCAATAATTTGTAACCAGGCGAGTGAAATTTGAGGTAGGAGATTTCGAAATCCCCCCCCAACCCCTAAGAAAAAGCTGACTCTATGCTAATGTATAGCTATAACTCCTATGACATGTAATTTGTTTCTAAGAAGAAAAAGAAAAGAAATTTAGATTTTCAAATGCAGAAATTATTTTCCTTTGAGTATTATAACATTTCTTACATGGTCCTAACTTTGTAAAAAAAATCAAATAACCTTCGAATGGCGAGAAGAATAATACCCAGTGATGACAGTACTCAGTTTCGTGAAAAATAACTTTGTAAACCGAACTTAAATGCCGTCGTTTCTATAATTGTGACCCCCGCCTCAACGTGTCTTTACAACTGACCGGTGCCATTCTGAATGGACCGCGGTAGTGCTGAGGGAAGGTTTTGTAGCAGCCCTCCCACAGGGACGTCTGTCCTTTCATAAAAGGAACTTTAACTGCCATTAGCTTCTTTAAGGCACGGGAGCCTGGCGGAAGCTGATTGTCAGTGATAGCCTCGTCTTAGGTGCGGACGCGGGGATTCGATATGAATAAACTGTCTCGTGCCAAAAGAGCCAGTCTTGATGTGATTTCTTCGGAAAGTGGTGATTAAATTAAAGTAGCATTATATGGTACCAGCCGATAGTTTTTACTTCCAATCGATAAAGTTTTCAGGATGGTGACTCAGATGGAGTTCTCTTCTGATTCGAAACAGAAATTTGACCTGAAAAAAAGTGCAGTTTTGACCATGGTGTTTTCTTTGGAATGTTAAACAAGATTCGAGAGAAGGGCATATAGGGTTTAAGAAGAGTCCCTAATTAAAAGAAAATTAAGTCAATCTGAAAGGTATCATTGTTTCTCCCTACATGAAAACAATATCCCTGAAGATGACCCTTGGTACAAAACCTAAATACAGACCATGACGAAACAATTTTGTAGGTACGGGGGTAACATGAATGTATCGTTAGTTAACACTCTACAGGGGTCAACAATATGTTGATGAATCAAATCCGGTCAGATAATTTGTGTTGATGCCTGTACCAGAAGCGGATCCGGGGGGGGGGGGTCCCCTTTTTTTCATCCTAAGCATCCTATTCAAGGATTTCAAACAAATAAGATCGGTGCGAAAACATGGTTCAAATAACCAAAACTATTTGAAAATGGATGTAAAATGTTGCCGCTTCTAAAGCTGTCGTGCAAGTAACAAGAACAAGTAGCAAACAAAAACCCTATTTTTGACAACTATATGTTGTCCGTGAATACGATGTCTTTATTGCAATGATTCCCACTTTCACTGTGATGAGGTACCTAAAACGTCTTCATTTTATTCGTTACGTTAAAACCGCTTCCAGTGGCGGATCCTGAAATTCCCGAGGGTGGGGGGCGCCAGTACTGGTTTTGCGGTTGAAGGATATTTGAAAATTAAGTTCTTGAATTGTGCATTAAATTGTGCTTCTGGTATGAAAGTATATATATATATATATATATATATATATATATATATATATATATATATATATATATATATATATATAGATATATATATACATGTATATATATATATATATATATATATATATATATATATAAATATAATTCATTATTCCATATGTCCAGTGAATTTGGCAATATCTCAGAAACGACATAATCGCACGTACTAAAATGCCACTTTTATGAAATATTGACAGAGCATGTCTATTGCACTCTATTAGTAAAAGTGAACAGCCTATCATTACCACCTCAAGGTGATGATTTTAGAAAAAAAGTATAAAAAAAAGTATTAACCTTAAGAAAACAAGTGTTAAAAAATGTGTAAAAAGAAGTCTTGTCTGAAGAAAAGTATGATAGTTTTAAAAAAAAGTAGTTGCAGCACTGTATTCATTGAATGAGTATGTGATTAAGGCAAAACAAGTTGCTGGTTTCACTCGGGTGGTTAATACCAGGACCTGATCAATAAGGACATCAATGTCTTTCCTTGTATGATCCTGTAATTTAGCTGGTTAAGGTATCCTCTGAGAATATTTTACATCTGTCTGGAATACAATGGCACCTGATGCTGGTGTGATCAGTACGTGTAGTACATCTAAGTGCATTTTACACTTTGTCTAACCGCCTGCACTTTGCTTGCCTAACCGGCGTAAATTTTTAATGTACTTAATATGGTGAAGATTTACTTGTATCACCAGTTCGAGACTATTCTCCTAATGTGAATGGCCATGTTGTTATTAAAAATCAAATTGAAAAAAGTATGTTTTTGCGATATTTCTCTCAAATGTTTTTCTTTTTCCACAACCAATAAGCTGTTATCAAGAGAAGTTAAGTGGCGATTTATGATGATTGTAATGAGTATGAAATAAACATATTTACTTCGGGACGCAGGGACGTCCTTGTCCTGCCCAGAAGAGCTGAAAAAAGAGATGGCGCCATTCCTAGTTGTCATACCGGTTTATCAATGTTAAGTAGGAGAGACGTATGTGATACTTAAAAAAAGTGTGACGTAAAAATACCACTGTGACGTCATATCTATTCATCGTCAAACGGATGTAGTTTACGATCGTCAGCTTGAGTCGTCCCTGATATGTCGCAGGACCGTTCATCTCTCCAATTATTTTTCTCTCTAAATTAAACACATAGAATCCATACGTGGGAGAATATTATTTCGCTGTTAGATTATCTCCCCAATTGTCTTATTTGGTGAAAACAGGTAAACACAGGTAAGTACAATTAAACTAGATGTGTCGGAACGACACGAATGCCCCCGCCTGGGGCAAATTAGAAACATTTGTAAAATTTTGAAAAAATTTTCGAGTTCAGGAGGTGTCATATGGTCAAAAGTAGGTCAACAAGGGCAAAATGCAAACTCGATCTGTTACGGGTCATTATCAAGCAACGCACCAATAATCAGGCCAGTATCTGCAGGCACTGTGAAAAAAAGTCCACACATGTGCATTTTCCATAAAAATTTCTGTCTTTCATGAAATTTTGTATGTTTAGGAGCCGTAAGACAATGAAAAGTAGGTCAACCGGGATGAAACGCAAACTTGATCTGCAATTGTCATTATCTGCTCACACATAAAAAATCAGGGTGGTATCTGCAGGCATTGAGGAAAAAAAGTTGGTACATATGTATTTGTTATGAAAATTTCTATTTTTCATGAAACTTTCTATGTTCAGGAGCAGTCAAATGGTCAAAAGTAGGTCAAATGAGACAAAACAAGAACTTGATCTGTAACTGGTCATTATCTGCCTACACGCCAAAAATCAAGCCCGTATCTGCAGGCATTGCGAAAAAAAGTCCGTACATGTGCACTTTTTTATGAAAAAATTATGTTAGACCACCGTGAATCGCTCAAAAGTAGGTCAACTGGGACAAAACATGAACTCAATCTGTAACTGGTGACCCACACACCAAAAATGAGGCCAATATCTGCAGGTATTGCAAAAAAAAGTCAGTACATGTGTATTTGTCATGAAAATTTATATTTTTCATGAAATTTTCTTAGTTAAGGAGCTGTAAAACGGTCAAAAGTAGGTCAACTGGGACGAAACGCGAACTCGATCTGTAACTGGTCATCATCTGCCCACACACCAAAAATCAGGCCAATATCTGCAGGCATTGCGAAAAAAAGACCGTACATGTGTATTTGTCATGAAAATTTCTATTTTTCATGAAATTTTCTAAGTTTAGGAGCCGTAAAACGGTCAAAAGTAGGTCAACTGGGACGAAACGCGAACTCGATCTATAACTGGTCATCATATGCCGTCACACAAAAAATCAGGCCAATATCTGCAGGCATGGGGAAAAAGTCCGTACATCTGTTTTATTTCGTAAGGACGGAAAGACGGAATGACGGACATGGGTAAAACTATATGCCCCGGCCACTTTGTGGCGGGGGCATAAAAATATCACGAATAAAAACAAATGGACAGGGGTAGTTGAATGGAGTATATGTCTTTATTCATATGTAAGAGAAACTTATCACACAAATCGAAATAAACATGATTTTTTTTCCTAAATATAAAACCCTTGACTGGAAGATTGGCATTTTGTTCTCTTAGACATGAATTTTGTAAGGGCTTTTCTGGTGTTAGGCTTATGAATAATTTTTATAAGGTCATAACTGCTCATGATTTAGATTTCTTAGCACTAAAACTGCAGGTCATTCGTTAAATAAAGAGGATATACAAATACAACAACTTTCAAATGGTGTATATAGGGGATTTAACTTATTCGATATTGTCAACAAAATTCCCGTCGTTTTTCATATGCTCTAATTATCCAGGATCTTAGCATCCCGTTCCTTGTACCAATGTTTAGCATAATTAAGAATTTAACCATTATAATATATGATTATAAGTCACATTTTAAATATGATATAACAGAGATCGTAATACTCTGAAATTTCTAGCTTTCAAATGGATAGGTATTAATACAGGTTTTCCTTTCCGTAAAAAAATTGGCCTTTCCGCTAAAGACGCATCATACCATGGCAAATTCTGCCTTCTGACATGCCATCCTACATGAACACTATAGAGCTCTGTGGTTGCAACAGGTCTGCGGAGCCATACATAATAGCGCGGGGTACAAGTGCAGCTGGGGATTTCCAATTACACTCCCCTCATCTTCGAGTGTTCTTAGTTAGAATAGAATTCCGCCGAGGAGTTCCGTTTGTCTAGATTACTGTAATGTGCGAGAATATTACGCTTTTGTATCATGTTTGTTAATACTAATCAGTAATTAATATGGAAAGAGCTAGGTGTTCGCCTTTCCAAAAGATTGGTAGAAAATGGAAAAAACCCGTCCGTGACCGTGTTTGCCTATCTTAGACATGCAGAAAGGCGTTATTACGACCTCTGTAATATATATTGTTCTGAAGCGGATCTAGAGGGAGGGTCTAGAGGTCCGGACCCCCCCCCCTCCCCCCCACACCTGTTTGGACCCCCTTTTCTGGACCTTTTTTAGGCTATGTCATTAGTTCTCCTGGGCAAGACCCCTCCTCTCTTAAATCCTAGATCCGCCCCTGTTGTTATATAATAATAATGAAAGGATATCTATGGTTAGAAAAGATAAGATGGATAGACTGCGGCCCATATCTCTGCTGTCATCAGGGGGGAATAGACCTGCCCACTCAAATATGCAAAATTAAACGTAATTCCAATCATCCATAGACGTACTTGAATTTCGATGCCGGCGCATACAGCAACGGCCTGTGAAGTGAATGGAGTCAGTTCTTTATATTTGCAGATCAGTACCTCTAATCGAACTAGTGATTTCCTTTCTTTTCTCTATTAGCACGTAACGCTTTTGATGAGCCTCTGTTTATATACTGGATTTCTTGAACAGAGCCTACCTGCACATAAGAAGATTAGTCATCATGCAACCCCAACATAAATTGACATTTCTATTCATTTGAGCTAGCAAGAGGTCAATAAACAAGAAGGACACGGATGGAGCGTAAGTAAGCCATTCTGCAACGGCAACCTTGACCTGGCTGACTGACTGATCACAAATACTTCTAAAGCCTAAACTCTATTGGCTCACATTCGATAAACATCTTATTCAGGTGCTTTAATACAGAGGTGTTGGGATTTGGGTATATATCTCCCCCCCCACACACACACACACTACACACACACTCTTTTAAGCAACAGGGGACTGGTTAATGTGATCATCCCCCTGCTTGTTTTTTTTGTAAATAAGGTTTATATGTTGGAAATAAAACATATTAATATTTAGAGTTATTGACTTTGGTTCGATTTCTCCATTTCTGAGTTAACTATAAATTATGATATATCTGAGCCTAGTTTAGAATTAATCTTTTATGAAAACATGATACTTTATTTTTAAAAGATAATATTTTATCCTTTTTTTTATTTGGAATAGGCCATAGAGACAATTAATTTATTTGTTAGTTTATTTGTTTATTTGTGTGTTTGTGAAAAATGTGATATTTCAATATTAATAGATTCACATAAATAGGTGTCCCTCGGTCGATTGCAGGAAAATATTTTATACTTTACACATCACATCCGCCTTAATAAAAATCTAATAATATTTTCCACAAATCTTGGCTACGCACCTGGTACGTACAGACAAAAGTTAAATACATTAATTTAATATAGCAACATAATAAACGTGTTTATTTTACATGGATTATACAAATAGTTATTTTACTAATCAAGGCACTCACTGTATGGTTCAGATGATGGCGTTCGGTAGTCTTTAGGGGTGGAGTAAACCGGAGAACCCGGAGAAAACCAACGGCCTTTTAGGGCCACTACAACCCATTCTAATGACCACACCCTTCGACCGTCTAGGCCCCAATATAGCAATATATTTAAAATAAAATCGTTATCTAGACTTAATATATTTCAAATAAATTTTGATCTACTTTAAAACCAAGAAGTTGTAGACCAGTTGAAAAATATATAAGAAAATACCGGGGGAAAATATTTTACAGGCAGCCACCTGTCTTGAGGGTAATATCTGCATGTGAAGCTCAATTATAATTTGGATTGGGATAATTTTGATCAATGATTTGTAGTCGAATGCTAATCCAAATCACCTGAAAAATGACCCAGTCAACCGGCATCTGTGGCTCATGGGTAGAGCACAGGACCCTTAACCGTGTGATACTGAGGTTTTTCATGGTCGGCCCCTTCCTAGGGTGAGCGCTCATGCATTTCCATTACAGAGCTTTAGGTATTTGTTCGATATGTCTTTACCTCAGAGTCCCAGTCCGAGCCCAAACCGTCCGGTCCGAGCCCAAATCATCCAGTCCGAGCCCAAACCGCCCAGTCCGGGCCCAAACCGATCAGTCCGGGCCCGAACCGTCCAGTCCGAGGTCACTGAAAATTGAACTCGAGTCCGGACTAAAGTCTTATCAGAATTGCTGCGTTGGTGGACGTAGTTACCGCTCTCGGTAACTAATAGCTTTAGGCCAAAAAAAAGGTTGGTTCTCAGCCACCGCCCGCATAAATTTTTACCCTCCCCATCAAAAATATTTCCATCTTTCAAGAAGTTAAAATGATACCATTTTTATCAGATTTCCTTTGTTATATAATGTTTTTACCTGTTTAGCAAAAACATTCTGTTATTATCATGCATTTCCCTGATTATATGACATTTTTTATTGAAACATACCAAAAAAGGTAAAAAGAAATCGCCCTCCCACAATGATTTCTGAAAAAAGTGCCAAAGAACCATACCTTTTTTTGGGCCTTATTTGAGTGTTTTATCTTTTGTCAATAAATCATGTTTTTGGTCCTTATGCCTGTGGTTTGCCCCCTCACATTTGCTCTAAAAACAAGGCCTATATGAAACAAAATTTATTTATGTTTTTATGTCATTGTATTACAAACGGTCAGCATTTCTATGGACACTCTCAACTGTGCACCTAAATTTCAGGAAAGAACGAAACCAACATCACTTCAAGATTTAAGTTATTTCTAATTTTATGTCCGTGACGTATCTGTCATGAATGCAATGCTCCCACCACATAACAAACTTTGCTACAGTAACACGTTGACCAGACATTCAAAACTACTCTGTTGTTTTAATAAGCCTATACTGCTATACCTACAGATTAGTTTGTATCCTCATAATACATCAGCACAACCCTGGATACGGCTTTTCCTAGAAATATGCATTTTCACGAATGCAGGCTTCCGTCAAGTGGGCGATCCGAAATAAGGAGCTCTGCACAACCCGTGTTTTCATTCATTTATTTGCCAATATTTCCGGATTCCAGGTTCATCTATGCACATGTTACCGTACAATTAATTGCATTCACTCATTCGGCCCAAATTCCCATGTTTAATCGGGCAGATGTGACTGCATATTTGTGATTATACCATGTAATTTACCTGGATCTAGATCATGAGCCGGACCCACATCAAAATCTAATCGATTCTTCACCCATCTCCGAAGTGCCCTGAAAATTTTATTTGATTCCGTAATTTATGGTGCCCTGAAAATTTCATTTGATTCGGTGTGTTATCATGTGAAAAAACACTAATGCACACACACAATGAGACACGAACGGAAATGGCAGCATATCCTCCTTGCGGATCCGGAGGCAACCAGAGCTAGAAAATTTCATTTGATTCAGTGCGTTATCATGTGAAAAAACACTAATGCACACACACAATGAGACACGAACGGAAATGGCAGCATATCCTCCTTGCGGATCCGGAGGCAACTAGAGCTTTCTCATTCTCTAATACAGTCATTTTGGGAGACTTTTAGTGTTGGAGAAAAATTGCAGGTTGCAAGGCCGTGTTTCTTTTAGTCATAATGGAGGGAAAAAGTCATAATACTATGTGACATCGGACGCTTTTAACATTATATCTACCTGGTTGGTGTATTTCTTGACTACCAGGGTTATTGTCCGGCCATGAGTCCCTTTTTACAGTCCAACATGCAATTATTTTTTCTGATATATCTGCAGCTGACAATGAATATTTTTATTTATAATCAGCTTTCTATGGCATTTTTGCTATCATACCGCCTGTGATTTTGATTTTTTCCTACACGACTGCATAAAAACTGAGTCATCCTCTTCATAGCAGGTAACCAAGATTAATCTAACCCGAGTATCTATTAATGACATATCTTAACTCTTATATAATTTATTTATTTGACATCCCGTTATATATTGTTCAGCGGTATATTGTCAGACGTATTGTGAGTTTTGACAGCGGTATATTGTCAGACGTATTGTGAGTTTTGACAGCGGTATATTGTCAGACGTATAGTGAGTTTTGACAGTGGTAAATTGTCAGACGTATAGTGAGTTTTGACAGTGGTAAATTGTCAAACGTATAGTGAGTTTTGACAGCGGTATATTGTCAGACGTATAGTGAGTTTTGACAGCGGTATATTGTCAGACGTATTGTGAGTTTTGACAGCGGTATATTGTCAGACGTATAGTGAGTTTTGACAGCGGTATATTGTCAGACGTATTGTGAGTTTTTGACAGCGGTATATTGTCAGACGTATAGTGAGTTTTGACAGCGGTATATTGTCAGACGTATTGTGGGTTTTGACAGCGGTATATTGTCAGACGTATAGTGCGTTTTGACAGTGGTAAATTGTCAGACGTATATAGTGTGTTTTGACAGCTGAGACTCATCAGATCTGAACAAAGCTCATCTGACTTCCATAACTGAGACTAATAATGTAATCGTTCTTAAACCTAAAACTAGCTATTTGAAAAAGTTTTCACTATCTGCTGGACGAAAAGTCTGGAATAGGAAATCCAGTGGAACTATTGCATATTTTTGTATGTGTGTAGCACTCTTTTTAACTTTCATTGACCATCTAAGGATAATAAATAACTTTATTCCATGTTGCTGATTCAGAATATTGCAATGACCAACTCTTTGAACGTTATAATATTGTATAACTATTGCTTCCTATACATCTCATAATCGGTATATACTGACTGTGATATTTAAGTAGTCTCCTTCCATATGCGTTAAACTCTTATCCTGGTATGATGAATGTACTATATTGTGTTACGGAACCTAATAAAAACAGATCACGTATGCGTGATGAACACAAATTTTGTAATGGAGATAAAAAAAATCAGATTATGTAACACTAGGCAGCGTGAAATGTAGAGGGGAATGAATAAAGAAGTCAGTGGTTTTTTGTTAACAAATAACCATAATTTATTCTTAAAACAACCCTAACATTACAATACACTAAATCAATACAATTATACAGTAAATCAGCGGTATAACAACAAATCAATAGGAGCCTCAAGTGCCATGCTTAGAATTTCATTGCGAAAGCTTTTGGGCATTAATTTTTTGATGTTTGATGGCCCACTCATCATCAGCATATACATCAGGTTGTCGCCATTTACGCATAAGCACTCCATTTTTTACATAGAAACAAACTTGGTTCTGTGACAGTTCATCTTTAGCAACTGCCCTTGGCCATAAATCTAGTAACAGCACATGAAGGATACAAACCAGGAATTTCCTGACTTTCCGGATGAGTGTCCTGATCAAGTGACGGCTTTTCTGTCACTATTGGTACAGGCTGTACTTTGTCACATGCAACATCATTGCCTGGTAACAATTGAATTCTCTTAAAGGGTAAAGTAGTTCTTATGCCCACAGTAATGTTCCCAGAAATCAAATCTGACTTTAAATGGATACTGTGAAGCGTAACTGAAGTGTGCCTGTCTGAAAAAACACCATTAACAAGTGCATGTGCACCAGTAAAAGACCTATTAGAAAATGGCAAAATGTTTGCTAACATAAGAGTCTGGCCAGAACCAGTGTCCCTCAGAATTCTAATAGAGGTAGAATCTGAAAAATCACTTGAAAGTGATACAAAACCATCATGTATGAATGGCTCATATAACTCCATTTCAGAGTCAAGAGAGGAATCTACTACCTCAGCTTCATCAAACAAAGAACTGACATTGACAGTGTCGGTCATAAACTGTTTTTCAGAGTCTTTTAAGGAATCTACATCCTTTTTATCATCAAACTCCTCATGGGAGTCAACAGAGGATTTTCCTCAGCAAAAACAAACTTCTGTTTGTCATCAGAGGACCTGGCCTCATTTGAAATACTCTCGCAAGAGTCATAAAAGGACTTAGCCTCATTTAGAGAATACTCCTCGCAGGAGTCTTGAAAGGGCCAAGCCTTATTTAAATCCTCGCAGAAATCAACTGCGGTTTTTACCTCGCAAGCTACGGATACTTCTTTGGATTCAAACGGCACTTGGGCTTCCGTAGCATCAAACTCTTTATTGCAGTCAATAAAAGAGTTGTACCCCTTATTTACATGAAAAGAGCCTGGCTCTTGTACCATGCTATGCATAGATTTTGAAACAAACCCAGAAGGTTTGCTATTTGGTTTATTTGCAAGTTTCCAGCAGTCAGACATTAGATGACCTTCCTTCTTGCAGAAATTACAGATTTTCTTTGAATATGACTGGTCTATGTGTGACTTAGATACAGTGGACGTGGACTGAGATGTAGCAATGGACTTTGCTGAACTATCAGGACTACTAGTACTGGGTGACTGCGCTTTAAACTTCTTTTGACCATACTGATTTACATTCTTGTTTGTGAAAGACTGGTTTGATTTGTTAGTAAAGGACACTTTGTGTGTTAATGAATAATCATCAGCTAATTGAGCAGAAATGTCAAGTGTTTCAGGACTTTTCTCATCGAGAAAAGTTTAACATCTGCGTTAATTCAGCGCTTAAATTCCTCGAGCAAAATAAACTGGCGCAAATTGTCATAATCTTTCATTACATTTTTAGAACTACCCCAGCGATCAAACAACTGCTCTTTGTCCTAGCAAATTCGACGTAGGTCTGTTCTTAGCGCTTTTCCCAATTTCTTAATTTCTGGCGGTAAGCCTCCGGAACTAACTCATAACCTTTAAGGATTAACCGTTTTACCAGGTCATAGTCAGCAGCAGCTTATACTGAAAGCTCTATATAAATTTCTCTGGCATTGCCAGTCAATACACTTTGTAACAACATAGTCCATTTTTCCTAAGGCCATTTTAAATTTTCAGCTACCGTCTTAAAGTGTAAGAAATATTTATCAACCTCTTTTTCTTGGAAGGTGGTACAAGTCTAATGTGTTTAGAAACATCAAAACTTTGAGTTGGGGTAGCACTTAGACTATGTTCTACTTTAAGTCTTCCTAACTCCAGTCATTTTAACTCAATTTACTTTTCTTTTTCTAGTCTTTGTTTTTCTATTTCTTTTTCTAGTCTTTATCTTTCTAACATTTCATGTTCTTTTCTCTCTTCTCTCTGTTTTTCTTTTTCTAATTATAACTGTTTTAATGCTAGCTCATGTTGCATTTCCAACTTTTTAAATTCTAATTGCATAGCAAGGCTGTCAATTTTTTTATGTTTCAACTTCAGTCTCTTTAATTAAACCTTTGCTAACTAGATCTTGCATGATTTTAGCAATAATATCAGGCTTTTCTCAAAGCTTTTTTCACACTAAGCCCTAAGTGTTGTCCCAAACGTAACAACTGTTCTTTTGACAACTGTTAAAGTTGATCAGGGTCGGGATCGTCAACAAATGTCTCAGGTTTGAAATCTGCCATTTAAAAATGTCAAAACAATAACCAAAAAACACTCAGATAAGTCCTGTAAACAATGTATTGTAAACAATATGTAATCTTGTACACAATGTATGATAACACAATGTCCAGGTCAAGGCCTAATAAATTGTCAAAACTATTAAGCATCCCGGACGAGCCCCAAATTTTATGTTACGGAACCTAATATAAACAGATCACGTAAGCATGATGAACACAAATTTTGTAATGAAGATAAAAAATCAGATTTTGTAACACAAGGCAGCGTGAAATGTCTAGGGGAATAAATAAAAAAGTCAGACTTTTTTTGTTTCCAAATAACCATAATTTATTCTTAAAACAACCCTAACATTACAATACACTAAATCAATACAGTTATACAGTAAAACAGCGGAATAACAACAAATCAATACAATCACACAGTAAAATACACAAAGTGCACAATACCTGGATACCACTACCGTCACAACAATAAGTTCTTTAAATGTAAACTCTCGGAGAATGACAGTCCAATGAAATGCTTTTGTAACAATCCAGAAAGTA
This sequence comes from Sipunculus nudus, assembly GCA_026874595.1. Lineage (NCBI taxonomy): Eukaryota > Metazoa > Annelida > Sipuncula > Golfingiida > Sipunculidae > Sipunculus > Sipunculus nudus. The sequence continues at coordinate 83,296,992 of CM049311.1, read as the reverse complement.
AACTGATGTCCAAATGCACAAAATCCAGGAGAAAGGCTGAAGAAAATTTATAATTGCCGCACTCGTCGGTAAAGGTCCAAGAAACTGACGCACGCTTCTGCGTCCGCTGGTAATCTTCTCTGCTGCTCTCTCGGCTCTAAAACACAACCCCTTTATAAACTCTTCACCCAAAGCCGAGAATGTTCCACTTCTCGAGCAGTCTAAAAGATCTTACACAACAATTAACACGCGTTACATGAATCATGTAGAAGAACATCGCTGTGTGTGTCTACATACCAGGGTCCACACGCGACTCATGACCAAGCGAGAAAGCCCAAGGCTAGCATGACGAGAGTTCAACTAGTACGGATTAAACTGAGAATGTAACAAAGGGCCCGGCGGCGAGGGTGTCACAACACAAGTTACGCCCGTGTCACACAATAAAAAGAGCACCTGTAACAATTGATATGTTAGATAACATATTTTTTAATACGTAAATGGTACAGAGCATTAAGGTGAGCCAGCTTGATTTTAGCTGATTAGTTTATTACCCTGTATTAGTATGATTTAAATAAATAAATATGCCTTTACAACATGAAACGAACGAACGAACAAAAACGTGGAGTTAGGGGGCGAGTCAAAACGTTGACTCCAGCAAGTATGGACTCCCTCACTACAGACAAGAGTTCAGGAATAGTTTCCAGGTATTTGACCTTCATATATTTTATGGAGAAAAAGGAGCGAAGTCTTTGAAGATGTGTGTGGATACCACACAAGGCCAAGCGCAAAGGTATCCAATACACCTTCCCATTTTGGCATCAGAACAACCAGCACCTAGGTCAAGACGAGAAGTGAAAGAGCCAGGAGAGCAGCAGCAACCACGTCCACTCCGTGATGAGGGTGTGAGCACCACAGCCACTGTCATACAGACCGTTTGGTACTATTTTAGAATCCTTATTTTGTACAAAGACAGTTCGATCTTTGCTTTTATCATCGACCTCATGATGACAGTAACTCACATTAACCCAATTACACATTACCAATAACAGGAAAGTGTAGACTGCTTCGTCGAATAAAAATAACAGCTATGTATGTCAGAAATGACATCTTCAGGTGATGTTAATCTCGGATGCTACCTCGTAACCTCCTTCTGATTGGTGAAAATTTTAGACGATTCAGCTATTGTTTTTCCGAAAATTAACGGACGTACACTTTTGTACTCTCGACTCGGCTGTTGAGGGATTGTGGGCAAATGGATTATTTTCCAAAAATGCACTGTTTCTTTTCTTCATTCACCAACGGCACAAGTATACATGTAGTGAAGAGAGTTGATCTACGTAATCCATTATGATATGATGAACTAGAATTATTTCAAGTAAAAATGATATGCCCTTGATTGTGACCAGGAGCTCAGGTATTGTGTACCATTTGGTACTTATATACATGTATGTGCAGTGAAAACAGAAGGAAAACAGAAATTTGTATTTTGGAGTTTGACAGCTGAGACAAGAAGTACCCGGCCATCCCACAATCCCAGCCATTCGTTCAGGCTATGTGTCAAAGGAATCGTGGCATGACGTATTCTTATTGTCTGAATTTCGACCAGATACCCTGAATTCCCAAATGCGACTAACTACATCGTTATTTTAGTCAGTACGATTGATTGCCCGCACATGAAGCGTTATTAAATGCTTTCGAGGAATCAATCAGGATTAGAGAGGGGCAAGGAAATACGAAATGATGTTACTTCTCGGACCTTCCCAAGGCCGGAATCTATATGCAGAGAGCGTTTGGTGGCCAGTGGACCCGTATCGGCCTAAGAAGAAGCCGGTATAATAGCTCGTCAAGGTTTTTCACATGGAACAGCAGTTAATTATATTTCCCGCGCGGACGGAACAACACAAATCAAAGCTAATTGGCAAAATGAATTGGAGAGCTATTAGAGTCTCAGCGTCATTTTTTTTTTTTCATTTTCAATGATCGTGTGGCCATCAAGTAGAAAATCACACGAATAAATCATACCAAAAGGATATAGAAAAAAATCTCACCCTTATTGGTATAATTTCCGAAATTTATTTACCTCTTTTTAAGTTCCAACACAATCATTATGTTTTGTATAGATTCAGAGAAACAGACAGACGGAAGGATCGAGAGACATGGGTATAGTATGTCTCCTATACTTTGTTAGTTACGCCTCAAAGGATTATATACAGCCCTGGACATAATATCCTATGGTGTATCTTTTTATGATCCCTTTATTTAAAGCCCCTTTAATATAGTATATTCCAAAATACCTGTAATAAACAGTGCTCCCATAGCAATGACAAAGTAATTGAAAACGAGCGGAAATAAAGAAAAGGAACCTACTGTAGCACGGCGACGGGTTTCAAATTACTCATCTCTAAACTGCTGTGGTACTAAATTACCGGAAAGTCGTAGCTCTATGATCCCTAAGCCTCTAATTGCTATGTGCTTTTATAGATTAAGGTACGCTACCCATCTATACCACCCCCCCCCCCCCCCAAAAAAAAAAAACACCTCAACAAATCCTGAAAGCCTGTATTCGGATTATCATAATTACTTTTAGAGTCCATGTAAATAAATACAATTTAGAATGTTATCAGTGAATGGGCAAGCACTCTTTAGTCATCGGTAATTGACTCACATGGAGTTTCACGGATTCTTACGTTCCAAAGAAACATACAATACTCCTAGAAATGTTGCATTATGGCTCTGAATTGTTGGGACACGAGTCACACAACAAAGAAATTATCCCTGAAGTTAAATCCATCTTTAAAAAGTGACGGGATCATACTTTGAAATAAGCTAAACGTCAACACCTTTCTTTTTTTCTGATTACCTTTTGCTTTGTAGGTTTAAATGATAACATATATATTAATCAAATATTTGTTATAATTGTTATATATAGGAAGAAACAGCTTTCCTATACAGAAGAATCTCCAATTTACGGACACTGACGAGACCGGACATTTTACAGTAGGACAGTAGGGAGGTTATAGATTTAAGGACCTACTTTCCAGACTGCCCGTAAGTGGCTGTAAATAGGACGTGCAGAGGTGCCCGTGAGGGGAGGTTCCCCTGTACTTTGTAATGATTCAAAGAATATTACAGTGGTGAAAAAAAATTGTCAACATTTTCAAAATGAGATCAATGAATTTTTAGGGTATATATATAGTCCAGCGGTTAAGCTCCCATATTTGGAAGAATTGTGCAAAAATGAAAGAAGCATGAAATTTGTGTTCTTTTGAGCTAAATGATGAATGGCTTAATTTCAGATAAAGGGCCAAGCTGAAAATAAATTATATTGGTCAAAATCCAAGATGGCGGCCGTCCATATTAAAGAATGCCAATAATTTGAGCTAGAAAGCATTGCAAGCACTCTATTTCTACTTTTTTTGCCTGAGCAATTCAATTTTTCGAGGTTGAAAACCACTCTAGGTACCCATTACCTATTTTTCTAAAACTAGATTTCCTTAATATTGTCCTGTATATTATGCAGTTAATCTGCATATTTGGAAGAATCATGCAACAAATGAAAGAAGAATAAAATTGGAATAATAATTTTTCAGACCATATTCATTATTTTGCAAAGACCAAGATAGCCGCCGAATTGTACAATAGAAACAGATCCGGTTGTATATGCCCTGAAATGCATTGCAAGTGCACTCTTACAGTTTTTGGGGTCGTGAAATTCTTTTATAAGGGTTTCAAGTCCGTATAAATGACTGTGAATAAATTCTTGTTTTATTGGTATTGAAACTGTAATGCATTTTTTACCAGCACATCGAACTGAAAAATTTGTTTGTTGAATACCGTGCTGAAATTAATATACGTGTCAATTTTAAGTATTAGAAAACTATGTCTCTTTCAGTTTAATTAAAAGGAGAATCGAGTGGTTAAACTCCTATCTCTCTCCACTGGCGACCAAGGTTCTATCCCCGTGTTGCTGTGAGAGTATGTTGTAGTGGCCCGATCAGGTGCGGTGGTTTTTCTATGTCGTCCTCTGATTCCACCCATCCCTGCCAAACGCCGCACTCCGAGCCATGAACAGTGCTTTGTATTAGTTATTTTAACCAGTAGCACAATCCATGTAAAAAAAAATAATATTTGTTTATATTTTTTTCAGACAGATTGCGTGCATGGCAGGATACACACACGTATAGAAGCCAACACCTGTCCGGTGTATAGATTTAATTACTCTTTTTCCATAACGTGATGGTGCAGCTTTCAAACTCTTTGCTTGCATGAAGACAGAAGTAGCACATATTTGAAGGCTCACAACATTGTGTTGTAGGGTACGCTTTCTTTTTGAAGTTAGGTTTATGCTTGCTGACATTTCTTTCTATAGTATGAAAATGAGGTTTTCCAAACGATAAAGACGGTATGCTATTAGAAAAAAGTCATAAACTTAAATTAATTAGAGCGAATCTCCTGGTTTCTGGTGAAATTTTAAATTACCATTATGCCATTGAAACATCGACGGGGTTCGCACCGGGGACCTACAACTTTGAGACTCAACGCCTTAACCGACCAGGGTATATAATATTTTTGCAATGTTCTGATGTTGCATAACAGAACCGGCACATGCACTGGTAGATACTTGTGCAGTTTGCAGTTTACCTGCTTCATTGGTTTTATGGTAGATGACCCTAACCGATCAGCTGACATTGACTATGCATTCCCCGTTGTTGTCTAAAAATACTTCGTTTGCTTACATAATGCACACATTTTATAGTTTTATAGTTATTTATTTGAATTATTTATCACAAAGTGCACAAGATTCAAAATTGTAGATGGCACTGAGCATTGCACATAAGATAGAAAGAATCGACAGTTAGTATGTTGGAAGTTTGTGTTTTACCAGAAGATAAACGATCTTGTATTACTAGATCTGAAAGAAAATAGCCTGGACTGGGTAATTAAACAGTTGCTGGCAATATTGCAAACTTATCCAATAAACAATTCTCCTCAGTAATAAAGATAATAATTAGTTATAATATTCAGAAATATATCCTCATTAATGTATGTGCTGGTGAAGCGAGTAGTCTGAAACACAAGTCCCATAAGCATTCTGCATTCAGACATAAAGCTGACATAAAAATAAAACTTAACTGTTCAAAGGCTATCAGTGCACTGAAGCAGAATTCGACCTATTTTTACTAAGAGTAGGAAAGCGAATCCCAACTCATTTATTAGGTATTTACTTTCATGTGAGGATATAGTTCGAAGCCTGCATCATTACCAAATCACATAATAAACAATCTGCAGAAGGTATCTACATGTGTTGATTATTGTCATGCATTCGTCAACATAGTACAGCGGTAGCATACAGCAACTAGTCAGACATAGGAGAATAGTAATAAGTAATAGTAATAGTAATAGACTATTACAGCTTTTTCCATGTAATAGCAAAGTTAATAGTTATAGTCATAGACTCAACAATTTGAGCAGTAATAGTAAAAGTAATAGAAAACATATTACTTTCTATAACTTCCTGTGACCCCCTTGATCATGAAGCATATCAGCAATTACTGAACAGACCCAGTTCTTGTCCAGTGATTGCCCAAGATGTTCCTATTGTTGAGGCAAGCATGGGCCAGCTGCCATACTGCTGGTGACCACTGGTGCTAATAACGTATGAGTACTGGACACAGCAGGTCAAAGGAAAATAAGTTACCTGGCACAATCTGACCTTTGATTACTAAACCCTGGATAAATAGAGGCATGTTTCATGTTATAAAGAGATAACAGATAGATAATTAGTGTATTATTATTGTGATATGTACATCTTATCTCACGTCAATCAATCCATATGCATATTCTGAAATGTACCTAGATATGTTCATACCAACCAGTTTACATTTTAATAATACCGATTGCAATAACACACATTCAAGAAAAATAAAAACCTGAACCAGATTCAGTGCAGACCCAAAATGTTCATGATAAGCTAATGGTGCTTTCACTACCCACAAAGTATTGAAGCCTACAATGCTATGTTTAGACTGGTCCAGTCCATGAAATAGTGATGACTTAATTGTTGCTTCTGACAGAGAGATCAAACGTTTCCGCGTTGTATCGCACTTAGTATCGGTACCGCCATCTTGCGGCAACTCATATGACTAATTTTCCACTATCTGACCCTCTTATTCATGGACTGGTAATCTTGGCCGGTTCCCGAACAGTCAGAACCAAACATCACCGCCTCGCTTAACTAAGGTCTTTCCAGTGACGTCAGCAGTGGTCTTTCCCAGAATCTTTTTCAAAACCAACATTGTTCAATCAGTCATCGCCTATTCCGGGCTTCCAATTGACTACTAATTAATATTCCCTTTTAATTTGTCTTAATATTTTAAGGCCATCGCTTATGTTGAGATCGGCCCTCAGTCTCAGTGTTAACGTTTACAGGACCACCACTCTTGACTGTAGGTCTAACAAACTCTGGCTCAGCCAATCAGCGCGAGATAATCAGGTGCACATGTACCGGCTGACTGGAACGATCATGATTCGCGAGTCGCAGTTTGACAGTTAATACACGGGTTCACACAAATGCTGCCAGCTGTTCTTGTCATCTCGGCAGAGGGATTTCACTGGACCTGTCGGTACAAAATTTTAGCGATAGTGTCCACAATATGCACTTAATTTGGCCCATGGACCGTAAAATTCGTTCAGCAGAGATATTTGCTGCAGCCTTGCAGCGCTGACATATATAGTAAACAATACAACCGCTGCAGCCTCTGGCGGGGAGAGTCTATACTATCCAAGTTTGTACGGATCCGTAAAAAGCCTCAGACAAGTATATGCCTTGTGAAGCGTGAGGACACGTTGGGACTAAAACTTTTGCTGAATGATCAGTATGTAATAAAGAATGGGCACGTACTCTCAATGAAGTCAGATATTACTTCGTCTCCGTCGGGCCGCTGGAGCCTTCAAGTTGGAACAGCCAATAGGAAATTAGCATCATTGACAACACGCGATGTTTGATGGGAAGGATGCTAATGAAAATATGGTCTATCCAAGTGCACGGCACTGGCATTCCTGGGAAAAGCCCCCCTGAATTCATCTTTTGCAAAGATTGCCCCGCCTAATTTGCATGGGATTCCTTTTCCGGCGGTGTACAGTTGGCATGCAACAACTGAACCCCGGCAGTTCAAAGGATAAAAAACATTTACAGGCGCACATAAAGGTGATATATCGATTTAATTTGATACATAAAAAGTTTATTTCTATATATAAATACAAGATTTTTTCTCTATCACACAACAAGCAGTGGTACTTCATGTTACAGGTCCCTCCATGTACGGCAGGGTGAACTCTAACCGCTAGACGGTCGGAGATCCATATCACAGATAAATAGAGTCCGTACGTGGCGGACTACAGAGATATATCATAGGACACGAAGGTCCATGTGTGCACTACCTGAATACATGATTTCAGTGCGAATGTTACCAAGCGGGTCGAACTGTGGGACCGCTGTTGGCGTTCTCATAGCAACGATGCCACTCGCATGAGGCTTGACGGCCTGATATGCAAATACGGGGGAATCGTCAGGTCCTCAAAGAGCCTTGTGACGCCTTAATATGCAAATATCAGGGATTCTCCATGCGGACTTTACAGGGCTTAAGTGATAAGGGCTGGCACTGAGTTAAGTCTATCGGTATATGAAATCACGTTTTATTTTAAGTATTTTATTAGTAAACGAAAATACTAAAGCCCAGGCAGGGTTATGCTATTTTGATAATGTTGTGCTTCTGTAAACGTGGGCTGTTTCTGTCTCAATGCCAACATACAGTCTGAAGGCTGCACCAACACCTTATTGCCAAAGAATCATAGCATCAATACAGCAAACAGGTGTGAACTTCTGCATATGTGCGTATCCTGTCATGCACTCGTGTAGTTTAATTAAATTATGAATACAAATCTTTCCGTTGAAACAGATATTGTATTAAAATACATGCAACTATTACATGTATATTGAATTTCAGCACAATTATTTGATATTTTCCCATTGCACTTATAAAGGTTACATGAGCATTAAGTTGATTATAACATTCAATATAATGTTTGTAGATTTTTAAAAATCCCATCTATTCTTCACTGATATATAAAGCTCCTTATTTGATTCTAGACAGGATAGCTAAGTTTCTTTCACCCATCACCTCTACAAAACCGTTAAAACATTCATTTTGCTTGCAAATATTAGTATTCGACAAATGTAACCGTTTGCTGTCCTTATGAAAAAGGCATTTCAACACAATTTTGATACCTACACAGAAGGCATAGAAGCTATACAGCTGACAAGTGTGAGCTTCTTACAAAGGCATATGTTTGTATCTTAACGAGCACGCAATTCAGTCTGATATAAACTTAAGTAAGATAAACATAATTTTTTTTTATTGTGTAAAGGGACCCAATCACCTATATGACCTTAATAAATAAATGTAATCCCTAGGGGCTTTCATAAAAGGTAGGCCAGAAAAAGTGGATATCACCGAATACAGGCTCCTTGTTTTGTTTATATAAATTGTTTATAATATGTGGGGTCCGCCAAATTAATCAAAACAAATTCAACAAGGGGATCTTGCATCAAGTAAGATTAGCCAGAACTTTGCAAAATATCGTTTTGCAACAAATAACCATTCTACCTCCGAATATATGCCACCTACCACCTTACGTTACATGTTTTTCCCGTTTGTCTACGGTGCTTTGTTTACAAACAAGTTGTTAATAAACAAGTACACACATCCTTCATGGAGGCCTCCTATGAATTTTAACAACCAAAATTACCCTGAGATCACAGGGGAAGCCAGATATCACATACGTTATTTTGTTTGTGATTGTGCACCTTTAATTTATTGTTTTAATTATATATATTTTATCGCGACCAATGGTGCGTCCATTATCCTCCCGACTTTTACCGCAAATATCAAACCTACGTACAATTAGTTATAATTACTATTACAAGCCAGTCTCCATTGGTCGGATGGAAGCGTTCGGTAGTATATACAGGGGTGGAGGACACGGAGAAAACTACCGACCTTAGGCGGGCCACTTCTGTCGACTGTACTATAGGAACAATGATAATCAAATCTAGGGAGACAGCCGAGCGTTTTATCATTCGACTGTGTATTTCATGACACTGAAACAGACATAGGGCTCAATTACTTAAAATTTACATTTATATTAAATATTAACATGATTGAATCTTTGCAATTTCCCAATTGCATTAACAGAGGTTTGCATAAAGGTTAAGTTGATCATAAAATCTAATTAAATGTATGTAGGTTTTAAGTATCCTAATGATTATTGTTAACAGACATATCTAGTTTCTAATTTTTTTCCCTGATGTTTAAAGACAAGTTCCTTACATCTATCACCTTTTCAAAGCAAATTTGTTAGCATGAAGATAGAGGGAAATTAAATGAAAGAAATATTAAATACATGTAACGGAAAACTGTTCTACTATTCAAGAATTAGAAGGCATGACAAAACAGATAAACCTGGCCCATAAAAGGACACTTTCATTTAATTACAATCACAAAGTATGCGACTACTAAGCAAAACTCAGCTAATAATGGTTCGATATGTTAGTAAACAAAGGCACATTAAGCACAATTTCAATGCTAACACAATCTGAATTCATTCACAGAGTCTTTATACAGACTTAAATCCCTTATAAATGAATTTCCCGACCCCGAATAATTAGAAATAGTCCACCTGCAGTAGACTCTAAAAACAAATATAACCGGATTTATTGATAATTTACAATCCGGCGGCCATCTTGGCCGCCATCTTGGACTTTGACCAAGCTATGGTGAGTTTTGCTTGGCCCTATATAAAAAAAATGTTGAACAGGTCTGGACAACTATAATTTCAAGTTGCATGGTTCTTTCATTTCTTGCACAATTCTGCTCTTAACAGCTGCACTAATATTAGTGGACTCGGAGAAGCTCGAAACTTAGGTTATATGTCCCTGAAGGAAAATTATAAAGTTTTAATGTGAACTTTTAGATGCGCTTGGTAACTTGGTGAAGACTTGGTATTATTAATCATTTTCGCATTTACACCTAATTTTTTTTCGGGGGGGGGGGTAATGTCGTGTCTCCTTCTAGTCAGCGAAAGGTTCTGTACGTAAATATAATTGGGAAAACTCGGTAGCGATACGCGCGGTGACTCCTGGATAAATTTGTGCCGCAGGATAAAACGGATCGATGGCGAGTAACGTGCACCGGTTCTCTTTTCATGGAAGGAGAAGGGAGGAACATTATTCACTTTGGAGACAGTGACTGGTCGTCATGAGACCCCTGGTCACAGTGTGAGGCGATTAATGTCGTGCCGCCCACCCAACTCGCGCCCAAATAAAACACGCACCGTAGACGTCATCTAGTGAAACCATGCGCACGAGTGGGACGAACTTCTCCATGAGGTTTGGCAAATTACCCGTCAGTTAATAACTCATTATCTACTACTCGTTCACAAGGGTTGCGAAACAGTTTGAAACATCTGGCCCTTCCAGGTAGTCTGTAGTTTGTTCCAAAAGGTGTGGGCGATAACTCCCCCACCACCTTTCCCCATATTGGCCAGTCGGCAGGCAGGGCGGGTCTAGCAACAGGTAACAATGCTTACATTTACTGAATGACGGGAGCGCTCGCAGATTGAAAGGACCATGCCAACTTGTTAATAGATTATTTAGCGTCCGGAAACATCCAGACCTGGACATCACTGTAGCGGAAATCTAACTAGGAACCAAGGACCCTGGAAGCTGCGAGTAAACCAGGTAAGGACGCTCTCTCGTTTTTCCCATTTTCTTCTTTCCAGCATTTTCTTCTTTTTTTTTTTTTTAACAGCTTTTTGCAGATACCCAAAGAAGTCTTAAATTTTACTATCGGAATATAACCGTCGATTAAACAGCATGTGTTACAAAAAGGCTTTCTGAAAAAGGCTACAATGCTTTCTAATTGTTTCAAATCGGACACAGATATGTTCAATATTTTGCGTGCCGTTGCTTCAAGAACAGAAAATGTATACTTGAAATCCTGTCGGATATTATATACACCAAACGCTTCAAGTTTGGGTGCTGCATTCCAAACTGGAAAAAAATTTTTGACTTGTATCAGCAATGTATAAGCAATTGTCCAATGGACACAATATATGACGGCGGGTTCGCTAGTGCATACGCAGAAATTTTACCCATTGGCTGACATTATTCACTTCAGTATTGTTTCGTCATTTTTAGTTTTTTTTCTCAAGACCATAGGATAAAAAGAGAGTACATCTCCTCAGTTGACAAAGTCAGTGCGGCACAGTGAGGATGTACTAAATAATGCTGGGTGTATATAGCCAAATATTTTGATACTATTATAAAAAAATCATCTTAAAATTAAATTTTTAAAGAAAAAAAAAGATTGTTTAATTTGGGTGATACTTCTGAAATAGATTAAAGAATCCTCGCAGACCTACTAAATTATCATTTAGTTTTTCTCGGTTTATTCCACTGTACTTCATGAATTGCGTCAGGCTAAAGTGGTATTTTATATCAGACATATAAAGTGCGACTTTGAGATGCGGCCATAAAGTGTAGAAATATACCCCGAGATATATGCTATGCCTCTTGAATTATTACTGTCTATTTTATTGTGATGGCTTATTATTTGGAAGGTTTAAAAAAAAGCGGCTCCATAACATATAGATGGTGATGTCTGTTAACAGAGACTCGATGCGGTTATATGATAAGAAAGTTATATTTTTATAACCTTACTAGATTTCGAGTACTTCGTTATTTGACGAGTTGAGAATACTTGTACGTTTCTTATGAACATTTCTCCTTTCTCTTGGAGGGGGTTGAACCGAGGACGTATGTCGTCTGAACCACTGAGTACATTAAGCTTCAACAATTAGTTCAATTTTCTTGTGGAGTCCATTAAATAAGGTGAAACAGTTGCTTTTGCTACATATGTGTATTAAAATTGCTATTTATTTGCGAACCGGTGGAATGCCTGGATAAAAATTATGAACTTTTCATAAGATGTATCCATGCATGATTCCCTTTGTAAAGTTTAGATTTATTTAATTTCTATAAGCACTGGAATAATATTTACTCAAGTGAGAGTAATAATCCCTAATAAAAAATTGGAATCCAGGTATCGCGCCAGTAATTATCATTGCCCCAAGGATCGTTTTATCTACAAATCTACTTATTCCGATGGGAAAAAATTAACCTGAAACAATTACCCTGATTAAAGAGAAACTCTTGCATGATGAAGCCGAACTACTCCTGTAAATATTATGACGGCAAACTGGCTTTAGCCACACTGGGCGTAAAGCGAAGCGGCTAGGAGACAAATAAGCTGGAATGAAGCCCACCGCTTTGTCTGTTTTTCTTGGTGTGGGCGGAGCAGGCCCGTAAAATCAAAAGCGCGGTCTCAATCGTATTGACATTTATATTAGAAGATTGAAATTAAGTTCCTTTGAGTCTACAGCTTTACGAAGCGTTTTTTCTCGTATAGCATTATTAAATGAGCTATTTGTCGCAAACTAATGACTTGGTGTAAGCCGTTGTCGTGATATCCTGGAACTGACTTTACGACATTGTCGATTGGCGACAGTTTTATCACGTAATATTCTTCTGCTTGGGTTCATAGATTTTCTAATAAAAATAACTGCACTTTTTCAGCTGTCTGGATCAAAACTAGTTCATCATTATGTTTCCAAATCATAAGAGCATGCAGATGGTTAAAAAATATGACATATGACATGTACAAAACATGTGCTCGCATCCAAAATCAACTTGGTTACATAACATCTTACTTGTTTAGACGTGATTATTTCTCTGGCGCTTAAGACTAAGAGAGATTCAATTCAAAAGTCTTCTCAAATCAAGGATCTTTTGATCACACAATTTTGGTAAATTCAATTTTTTTAACCACGTGTAAAATTCTTGTTTATAACCACGTCTTGTGGTAACCACTTATCCTTATTTCATTTTCGAATTCCCTTTCTCTTAAGAACGAATCTGTCATCGATTCATTTACTTAATCACTTTCTTAATCATTTGTCTGTTAACCATGAAGTTATACTCCTTTAGTCTAAAGGTACAGCACATGCAACTAAATGGATCGTGAGTTCGAATCTCAAACAGGGTGTGAGCTCTGTGGATTAATTGGAAGGCTGTACGCCACAGCCATGATTCCCAATTTATGAGTGCGACTTTGGTGGGTTCTTAGGTGTAATCTACCAAGTAGTGGGGATGGTTATAAACTCAAGGACCCGCAGCGAGTGACACCGCCCTGTCACGCAGTCCAAAACTGTAATTGAACTCTGCGGATGAACATTTAAGTTAACTTAAGGTTACTTAAGAAACCGTAAAACGGCGATTACTTCCATCAAAAATACTCTTTTAAAGTCAAATTTTATTCATTTCCTAGTCATGTGTGCAATGACCGCAAAAATCCCCCTATTTCATTCTTAAATTTATATGCCTGTTGACTACAAACTGTTGTATCTAATCTGTTTCCTTACTTCAGTTTCAAAATAATTTGTATAATAAAAATTGACCTCCTTTACAGTCCAGAATGAGTATATTTGCACCCATTCTGTCAAGGCCGGACATCTTGGCCTCATTTAATTCCCTACAGAATTACTCCCGCATTGTGGCCACTGATCCAGTGATAATTAACATAAATATTACAAAATGTACAATTAATGCTTATTCGATATTTACACTTGATATGTCATAATCAGTGACCATTGGCAATCAAATATCTACACAGATGAACGAGACAAAAGTGAATGGCATATGGCTCGTGCATATAATTAACGACAGACCTGAAACAACACTCCTGCTCTGCTCTGACCATTCCTGAATACGCTTGTAAACCGGACTACAGTAAACCGAATACATGCGAATTAATGGCCTAGTGCAGACAGAGTAAACCGAATCACGATCCAGATTATTTGCCTTTGTTTCATCTGCTGGCCTGTATTAAGTAGTGATGCAACGCTACGCCTGGCCAACTATTACGCCTGGGAAACTATACTACGCCTAGCCAACTACTACGCCTGACCTAGCAATGTTTCCCGAATTTAGAGATAGCATGACCAAAGTTCAGATCAGTCGTTTGGATCAAAAGAAATGCCCACAAAACGAAAAGCGAGGTAGCCGCTATTCCGAGGTTTCAGAAAATTATATAAAGAGAGAAATCAGGACCATGAAAAAGTGGTAGTTAAATCGAGGTGGTTGCTTTACCAAGGTATACACAAGCAAGGCGATCACCTTGAAACAGGAGTTCTACTGTTATATATATATTTTGCTCAACAGTTATTTTTTACTCGTTAAATTTATCTAGTTTAGATCCTCCTCAAAATAGAAACGCTGTTTTATTATTCTGCTCGTTAAATATACCACCAATATTTAACTTTAGCATGCACCTGTGCCGAAGGCCTTTGTGCTAGATATTTAGACTTTAGAATGATTCCGTTGAAGAAAAACCTACAAGGCAATGAAAACATCTCAGTGATTAGCATTTTAATATATATATATATATATATATATATATATATATATATATATATATATATATATATATATATATATGTATATTGTTACCGGTGCCCTTGTTATTGTGTGACACGGGCGTAACTCGTGATGTAGCGCTCTTGGTTGGCCGCTTGTTACATTCTCGGTTTAATTTGTACTGGTTGAACTCTTGTTGTCATGCTAGTTTTGGCACCTGGTGTGTAGAGACACAGCGACATTTTTCTAGATGATTCCTGTACGCGTGTTAACCGTGTATTGTGTTAGATTCTTCGAATGTTCGAGAAATAGAAGCTTCTCGGCTTGAGGTGAAAAGGTATATAAAGGAGCTGTGTTTTAGAGCCGAGAGAGAGAGCAGAGAAGATTCCAGCGGACGCAGAAGCGTGTGTGTCAGTTTCTGGGACCTTATCCGATGAGTGCGGCAATTATAGATTTTCTTCAGAGTTTCTCCTGGATTTTGTGACGGGTCTTGTTTGGACTTCAGTTTACTTTCTGGATTTTTACAAGAGCTTTAAACTGGACTGTCATTCTCCGAGAGTATACATTTAAAGAACTTATCGTTGTGACGTGGTGGTATCCAGGTACTGTGCACATTGTTTATTTTACTGTGTGATTGTATTGATTTGTTATTATACCGCTGTTATACTGTTTTATTGTATTGATTTAGTGTATTGTAATGTTTGGGTTGTTTTAAGAATTAATATGGTTATTTGTTAACAAAAAAACCACTGACTTCTTTATTCATTCCCCTAGACATTTCACGCCGCCTAGTGTTACAGAATCTGATTTTTTATCTCCATTACAAAATTTGTGTTCATCACGCATACGTGATCTGTTTATATTAGGTTCCGTAACAATATATATTAAAAAAATATGCCATTCATGAAACGAACCGATCCCTGCTATATCATTATTGGTAAATCTTTGGTGTATTCATCATTTTGATCTCTTCATTACCTTTCAACATGCAGAGCCATCTATTGGCCATGATCAGAAGTCGGATTCTAACCACAATGTTTATGTTTTAAGAGGCAGCTGCGTCTTTCAGCCTCAAAACAGCCTTATCCAGCCTCAGAACTTTTGTAACCTATGATCGTATCTATAACTTTACTTAAAATATGAGACAAGAACTTGTTAAAGCTATTTCCGGGAGCAATTTGAGATTTATAAGCGGAAGACCTTTACAACGAGGCTCTGGGAAGCCTACCTTGGAGGATCTGATTATAATCTGACGTCATTGGCTGCAGACTGCGGGGTAGACGCGGAAGTGATTAAGTCCCTGGCCTGGATGAGTGGAAGATAAGGATATGATACATTTGTCATTATCCGCCATCTCCGCCCGCCGCGGGAGATTTTCATGGAACAATTTACATATAGATGCAGAATTTTAGGGGTGTGCTCTTTATTTCTAATACTTTCTTTGGACGCAAATCATATTTTTACGCGGCTTCACATACACATTAGTTAATCTTATAATTATAGATGACACTATTTCATAAATCTAAATATACATGTGTTTATATATATATATATATCACAAGTTATATGCATAATGCTAATACGTGTGCAAGCTGTGGTTCTAAAAACACAGGTCTCTCCCTCTCTCTCTCTCTCTCTCTGTCTGTCTGTCTCTCTCTGTCTCTCTCTGTCTCTGTCTCTGTCTCTGTCTCTCTCTCTCTCTCTCTGTCTCTCTCTCTCTCTCTCTCTCTTTGTGATTCAGTCATGTAACGGGTCCATCCTTAAATCCATTGTTCTCTGCAAAGTAAGTCTCTGGTCTGCAGCAGTAATATATTGATCAGGGAAATTTTAATGTAACTGTGATATCACTGTTACCCGGTGATCCAAAGGAAATCGTGTATTGATCAGGCTAGTTTAAAGTACCCATGATATTAATGTTAATCCAGTGCCGGGGCTATCTTCTATTGATCAGAGATGTTTTAATGTACCCTTGGTATTAATGCTAGCCCGAGACCCGTGGGCATCGTGGATTGATCACACAAGTTTAATAATACCTATGATTCTAGAAAATAAAAACATGTTATCTGTCTGTATGCATAATCCCCGCGATCAGCGGACTCTCTTCCCTTTAGCAAGATCAAAGAAATGTATTTAATGACAGGCTTGCTGGATCGGTAACCCTCCGCCGTTCCTGCAGTCTTAATAGACCACTGCCTCTGAAGAGACTGCAGAGGCGGATTCTGGGGTTTTGTGGAAAGAGGGGGGTCAAATAATTACATAGCAGAGTTAGAAATTGGTTATACATCATGTTAGGTGATTTAACAAAAAGCAACCGATAATCGAACATTAATCAATTATATCATGTACCTCTCTTATTACTGTTAACATCTGAAGGAAACCGTCGCCACTCTGACTGCTGTATGGCGATGGTTTCGTATTTTGTAATTCCAGAGGATGTCAAAGTCGATTTGCATTGGCAGATTAAAGTAATCCTCATCAATACTAATGTGAAGACTAGATGACCATAACATGTTGCTTACTGTTTTAAATCTATCAAGAGATACCGGTTTGGATTGTTACAATTGCTACAAAGGTGAAGACAAAATTAAAAGGCTGTTTTTAATTGTTTTCCATTATAAATGTAACATTACACCGATCATGGAGGCAAACAAGTAGTCATTGATACAATCAATCAATACAGCATGCTACGTTAAGCAAAGCACCCGGTTATACATGTGAGAATATAGCGCTTTATACAAAATCGGTGGCAAGAGGATGTGTATTGGAAAGGTTTACAGCGGGATAACGCTTATGATACCACGCAGAAATTCTCCAATTATAGTCGCACACTATAAACCACGTATACAGGTAAACGTAGGCAATATAACTGCCTGGAAAGTGAAGGAAAATACGTCCCCTAATCAACGATTTCGTTTGGGCTGTTAGTTTTGGAAGTATATTCAGACAAAAAGAAAGAAATAAGATTACCCTAACAACAGTTGGGGAGCGCAAACCAAATAAAATATTTTATTTTTTTCAGTAAAAATCGTCACAGCTTAAGATATTACGAAAACGAAGGGCTTTGTGAAACGAACGTTTTAATAATCTTGTCTGCAAGAATATCTTACATAAATATTTCTTTCATCTCCATGTAGGTAAGAAGCTAAAACAACGACTCGGGGGGAAAAGGTGAAAAAAAAAGAGAAAAATATATTAATACTTATCGGAATCAGTCCTTTGAATGTGCAGTCGTGTGACGTCACAGTCACCATGCACATCATTTCCTCAGCACAGCAGAATAGTATGTCATTTCCTCTCAATGACCTTTGACGTTATCATATTCTATAGGTTTCTATAGGTTTTTATATCTTTGAGGGAATGTCAATTCGCATTCCGCCTTAAGATTACATAAAGTAAAATGTAACTGAGAGGGGCGGTGTCACGATCTATTATTTATCCCGCTTCCGGCTGTCTTTAACATGCAGAACAATGAAATATACCTGAGTTTTAAGCTCTAAGCCAAGGGTGATTTGTTCCTATAGGGGACAGGTTATAAATTGATCTCCCTCCGTGCAGACCCGAAGACACTGAGAAATCTGACACAGCATTGATCACTGCATGTAACTCTACTAAATCTTTTTGATAGAAACAATTGTTGAAGTGTCGGTGAACACTTGAACATTTAATTAAACAGGACCAGGGGCGTTCTAGTTATTCTTACCGGTTCCCCTTACCTCGGATTGCAAATAATCAGTTACATCTAATTCTACTGTAACAGTATATTCCTACAGTCTGTTAAATTTACATAATACAGATAACATACGTTCATCTATAGATTTCCTTTTCTGACAAGTGTGTGTGCTCTTTCACAACATAAATCACGCATTCGTGAATGGAATCTTATGAAATGTTCAGGGCAATTCGGAAATTGGCCAATGAAAAAAAAAGAAGATTAGATTTTGGTGTGGTCCCGGCACATGATCCGGACTCAGGAACGTCATCGAAGAATATTTACAAATTTACAGTCACTTATGCAGGAATGAACCTGGGAATATGGGCCAATTAAGTAAATGCAAACACGGCGACGGAGGTTATAGATTTATAATAGCTACAAAATAATCACAACGCTACCGCCAGAAAAACCATACGATAGCTCCAGTGCAGATTTCAGTAACTTGACCTTACAACGACAATCGTGCTCCGCCAGTACTAAATGCCCGTACAGAATCATGATGTCATTTAAAACCGTCAAGTGTATGCATTACTAGCCGTGAATGCACGACTCAGTAGGCATTTATATTGGCTAGTGAACCTAATTTTAATCGTGATACAAGACATACGGGGAATGTACTGCAACTCAACTATCCTGGTGCATTGATATCGTGGAAAACAGCCAAAATTCTCAAAAGACTACTACGAATGATGAGTTAACAAGAATACAAGTGAAACCAAACTGAAAAACCGTCTCTATGGTAACGAGTCATTTCCTGTATCGCGTACAAGTTGGATGTCGTCCTGTAACCCATGCGAGTAATGCTTGCATTCAAGCGGTCAGAAATTGAACAAACCTACGGAGGGTTTTAATAATATGCTTAGTTAAAACAATTTTTCTCGTACATGGTAGGTGTTATTAGAAAGTGTATTAAAAAGCGTCGCCTGTCAAGTGACGATGTCGAAAATGACAAAATATTTGTATCCTCATAGCGTCTTACAGGGTGGTCCTCGTTGAATCATGTTAAGACACCCGAACCACTTAATACGATGATCGTAGACTCTCTGATGTTAAAAATAGCGCTAACACATCACGTGACCGCTACATGGAAACGATATTTTACTAAGACTGCATCTACACTGGGTTTGCATATTTATCGGATTATTCTTAACCGGATTACTTAAGCCTATATGTGGTACATTTTGCTTCCACACTGTAGTTCGCTATACAAATTTTTAAATCGGCATATTCAATCAAACTTGAGTTTGTTGTCTGTATATGGTTGTTAATCAGATTTAATGTGCTGCACTGTGATATTTCTTGGGACAGATCAGGTCAAAGATAGCAAAGCTGGCCTCGGATAGAAACGGATTTGTCTGAATGAACCAGGAACCGCATAACTCTAAACCGGACTAAAGAAGCCCACCTTTCAAGGGACTACAGTAAACGAAAATGATGTGGATGATATGCTAGTGTGGACTGAGCCAAAAATGTATTGTTATTCTTTCAAGTTATTTCTGTTGTATCATTTGCTCAGTAATTACGTACCAGCCGATACCCTTAATGCCGATAGGCCACTTGTGTCTTCCTGCTTTAAGGTCTACAGGCAAAAGGCGGTCATCATGAGCGGTTTCGAAATTTTTGCGAGGTCAGATTTTGATAGGAGCATGGTCATACGACAGGAAAGTACTCTGAAGACAGTCTCAAGTTAACATGTCTCCACTGATAGACCCGTACTGTCCTAGTAGAGACCGGGGGAAGGCTCTGTGTACTAATGAAATAAATGTAGTAGGATGAGTCATCTTTACCATTATAATATAGTTCAGGTTCGAAACACCAGCAGTATTATATATTATTGTGTCTCAGGCATTAACGACCTTTGGAATGACCTTTTGAACGATAAATCCTATCAATTTTGTACTAGTGAACTTAATGATAATAATGATATATATATAAATATATATATATACATATATATATGTATATATATATATATATATATATATATATATATATATATATATATTAATCTACTAGTACCTGCGATAAACAACTACTAGAGTACTCTATTTCCCAAATGTGAACCGATATGAACCATACCATTTCAATCAGACAGCCTTACCTGATGAGTGCAGCAACATGTTGCAAGTAACTAAGTAGTAGTAACAATGTCTGGTAAAATTTGACCCCTCTCTCTCTCTCTCTCTCACTCTATATATATATATATATATATATATATATATATATATATATATATATATATATCATAATATATATATGTATATATATATATATAAATATGGGAAATTTTAATTATTATTCCTCATAGAGGATGTTGCGAATGGTGACTTCCAAATCGGAAATCGGCCTATGTAGTTTACCTAAAATAAATAAACGCCAGGTGCATATATTAAACTTAGACCATATATATATATATATATATATATATATATATATATATATATATATATATATATATATATATATATATATATATATGCGAATCATTTGTTCTCGCTCTGTTCATTCCATTCCGAAAATGGATAAAATGAAATCATAGTCACCTTAATTAATTAAGGTTGTTTACACAAGAAGAATTGGTTATACAAATGTCTCATTAGTCTTTACATACAGGTTCATTAGTCCTTGTATTTTTGTTCATTATAGTCCATGCCTGCTTGTTATATCAAATGGCAACACTCGGTCACAGAACATTTGTGTACAATTAAAAATACTTATTCACTTGCCAGGTATGTTTAATATGCATGAAATATAGTGTTTTCTCCTTTTACTATGATGACATCTGTCAGTGCTTCGTTCTTTAACCATTTGCTTACTCCTAACTCAAGTAAAAATAAGCTTGCTCTGGGCGCCACCAATGGCACAAAACGCAAGTGTGGCAGGATGATTCTGCTGGGAAATGTTTTTACTCCGCCATAATGAACTAAAAGCGCGAGAGAGAAAACAAAAGTTATTGCAAATGTTTTTGTAGAATTAATATTTTCAACACAGATTCATTTCTAAATAAATATAGCTTTCTATGAACAAAAAGAGTGCAACAAATTTCATTTATCAAATACAGAGCTCTTGAAAGGTTAAGTGTATTCCTCTGTCAGCATTCATGATTTCGTATGGTACAACAGTGGGTTAGTTTTGCATAAAATTCGATTAACATATATACCTGATGGCGACAGGGTGACTGCTTAAAATCGTGGTTTTACTCATTTCTCGGAAGAATGGTGTTATCAAGTTTGTGAGTATGCATTATCATTACAATGCATCTGAGTCCTGCTGTTGTATCTGAGACAGGAATGCAGTCCAGTCCGCACCATCCGACTCCGAGTGCAAGTCCTATATTCCAAGTCCGAGTCCAAACCTCTTCATTTCAAGTCCGAGTCCAAACCTCTTCATTTCAAGTCCGAGTCCAAACCTCTTCATTTCAAGCCCGAGTCCAAACCTCTCGATTCCAAGTCCGAGTCCAAACCTCTTCATTTCAAGCCCGAGTCCAAACCTCTTCATTTCAAGTCCTAGTCCAAACCTCTTCATTCCAAGTCCAAGTCCAAACCTCTTCATTCCAAGTCCGAGTCCAAACCTCTCGATTCCAAGTCCGAGTCCAAACCTCTTCATTCCAAGTCCGAGTCCAAACCTCTTCATTTCAAGCCCGAGTCCAAACCTCTTCATTTCAAGTCCGAGTCCAAACCTCTTCATTTCAAGCCCGAGTCCAAACCTCTTCATTTCAAGCCAGAGTGCAAACCTCTTCATTTCCAGCCCCAGTCCAAACCTCTCCATTCCGAGTCCAAACCTCTCCATTCCAAGTCCGAGTCCAAACCTCTCCATTCCAAGTCCGAGTCCAAACCTCTTCATTTCACGTCCGAGTCCAAACCTTTCCATTCCGAGTCCAACCTCTCCATTCCAAGTTCGAGTCCAAACCTCTCCATTTCAAGCCCGATTCCAAATCTCTTCATTTCAAGTCCGAGTCCAAACCTCTCCATTCCAAGTCCGAACCAAACCTCTTTATTTCAAACCCGAGTCCAAACCTCTCCATTCCAAGTCCGAGTCCAAACCTCTTCATTTCAAGTCCGAGTCCAAACCTCTCCATTCCAAGTCCGAGTCCAAACCTCTTCATTTCAAGTCCGAGTCCTTTCTCTCGAGTCGAAGACAGAGTCTCAAACCTCTCGAGTCCTAGTCCGAGTCAAAATTTCCCCATTCCAAGTCCGGGTCCAAACCTCTCCATTCCAAGTCCGAGTCCAAACCTATTCATTTCAAGTCCGAGTCCAAACCTCTCCATTCCAAGTCCGAGTCCAAACCTCTTCATTTCAAGCCCGAGTCCAAACCTCTTCATTTCAAGCCCGAGTCCAAACCTCTCGAGTCGAAGTCAGAGTCCAAACCTCTCGAGACCAAGTCCGAGTCCAAATTTCCCCATTCCAAGTCCGGGTCCAAACCTCTCCATTCCAAGTCCGAGTTTAAACCTCTTCATTTCAAGCCCGAGTCCAAACCTCTTCATTTCAAGTCCGAGTTAAACCTCTCCATTCCAAGTTCGAGTCCAAACCTCTTCATTTCAAGTCCGAGTCCAAACCTCTTCATTTCAAGCCCGAGTCCAAACCTCTCGAGTCGAAGTCAGAGTCCAAACCTCTTGAGTCCAAGTCCGAGTCCAAATATCCCCATTCCAAGTCCGGGTCCAAACCTCTCCATTCCAAGTCCGAGTCCGAACCTCTCCGTTTCAAGTCCGTGTCTAAACCTCTCCATTCCAAGTCCGAGTCCAAGGCCAAATCCTTGAGGTTCGAGTCCATGTCCGCCTCCTCCCAGTCCGAGTCCTTGAGGTTAGACTGTTAAATCTGCCTTCTTCGACACCGAGTTTGTTGGAACTTTAGTCCGAGTGCGAGTACAATCAAAATATTGTTATTGAAAGCACATTTTTAGTTACAAATGGGATAAACATGTGTATTATTTTATGTTTGTTTTCACATGCTTTATCATGCGTATTATTTTGTCAGTTACAAAATGCAACATGCGCTTAAAATCACTATAACGTAATATGAATAGTCTTGATTTTCTAAATTTTTCGAAAATATTTCCTAGTAATTCACATGTATGCCTTTGCTGTATTTTTCTCCAATCTGAACACCAGAGGATTTGAGTGGAATCTAGTTTGTTCTGGATCAGTACTGTTTGAGGTACACTGTGCTTATTTGAAGCTACATGACATATTCACGCCTTTTGTGTAGTCTTGGACGTGAAACCCGTGTTCTGTACGTACTAATAGCAGTAACTGGAAGACTTTTTCCTGTTGGGATCGGATTCGGCGGATATGCGAGGGAGTGAAACATCTGCGTGTCACAGCCGCCATAGCAAAGATCTTTTTTTTTTTTTTGTTAGAAAGCCCACATATAACGACCTTAAAAGACCTTGAAGACCACAAAACTCCCCAGCAGTGAACCAGCACAAACACGAAACATGCAAGTAAGACGTTTCATATATGCACTGGTTCACAGGGATCTCAGGTGCACTGATATGATGTGAAAAAAATAAGAAGGACCGTGGGATTCAGACAGGGGGCCTAAAATAATACACACAAAATATCCCTGATACTGTAATTACGGAGTACCTCCCGCCACAGGATAATAACTAACATTATCTTGACCTGCGCACTAGCTTGTTCGTTTAATGAAATGCCTTCATATAGGGATTTTATTTTTTATCGTAATACCATAAACCCACAAAGAATAGAAAATAAATACTGGGTGTCAAATGCCAATAAAAGGGACCTATTTCGATGTCTGGCGTTTATTATCTAATGATATCCACGTGTTCATAACATGTTGGGGGCCCGCCAAAATAATCCAAACACTTTCAACTAGGACATTCGACGTCAAGTCAGAGTTTTGCGAAGGACGTTTTGCAACTTGTGAACTTACAACTTATGCCGATATGGAACCAGCGACCTTCAATCACATGTTTTTTTCTGTTTCTGAACACATACATATGTCACAGAGGCGTTGAAGGGACTTTACTTAAGGGGTATTACCTACATTTCATTCATTAACTTGTATAATCGGAATATATATAATCGGAGAAATCGGAATATATATCTTCTCATGACCAGAAGCGGGTCAACTTCTATACAAGGTCTTTTGTGTGTCTTAAGATTCTCCATTCCAAATTTATATAAATAGTTCATCTCTTAGAGAAGCGTTATTTCGTTGCCTTGACACATTTTCACTTTAGTACGCAATATTCTCCGGGGATATTCTCATTCAAAGAGCGTAGGTTAGATCCTCGTCCATTAATTCAATTAACATCTCTCGTTATGCTACGTCTCCGAGTTAATAACAAATGGGGTTTCATTTCTGAAAAGTTCTGTCAGGTCTCGTGTCAGTCGCGGGCTAATTGCAATTAAGACATGATAAGCCCATTTACCCTATTGTGCGCCTACTGTACCGCAGTGTCGGCCTTTGTACGGCGGCACGGCCTTCGATATGGCGAGGCAGTTGGATGTTACTTACGCAGTCCGCTGAAGCTTGTCAGGCTGACAGCGATATATCCAGTAACTGAGCAGTAAAACACTCGACCAACATAGACCAGAAATATAAAGGCCAGATGGTTTGTATTGAGGAATCGCTAGATATCGCTAAATCTTGGGATAGATGCGGTCAAGCTGCATAATTATCTGCCGTAATACATGACGGACGACCGGTAAATGTGAACCTTATTTTCCTTGAATAATTTCGGAATTCTTGAAGTTTCCTTCATTTTACCCACTTCTTGCAGATATAAATAACTGGCCAATATACTATTCCATGGATAACAAACTGTCATGACGCCAATGTCACGATGACTTACATTTTCATTGATAACTGTGAGCCATCGCCCGCTGTGTCATCGATGGCGTTATTCTCGTATTTTCGGCCATGTTTACGGTGTCCAGCGATAACTCCAGATCTTTAAGCCCCAGTCCCAAATAAGCACGGATGAACACAGCAGTCCCGGAAGGTGCCGGACCTTACACGGCGGCTACACGGACCACCCCCGATGTCTCCATCTCCCCGGACCGTCACGGATGAACACTGCAGTTTTGAACTTCCCAAAACTGCCCCGGAGCCCCAAGGACCTTCCTGGACGTTACAGGACCATCACGGCGGCTACACGGTCACACGCCGGATCGTGCCGGATGTGATCCGTGTTGATCCGGCACTTATATCGGACTGGGGCTTTATCTGAAAATATATTGTTTAAATATAATATTTTTCCAATATTAACATTAAAAATTCGAGGAGATTAATCCGCGGAGAACTTAACTGACAAGACAGCGTTATTTCACGCTTGGGGTCTCTGGGAAATTATGAGCCGTTCCGAAGTCATACAGAAGGGGGGGGGGATTGCCACGCTGTATTAATTAGCAACAGCAGCATCCTCTCTGCCTTTGAGCAGAGATTCGTGACCCCCGTCAGCAACATTCGACACGGCCAGACTCCGAGTTGAAATTCCATTTGTTATAAACTCCTTGGTATAATGTAGCCTGGACAGTCGGGTATAAAACGCTCGGGTCCCTTCGCTGGCGACCCGGGTCGATCCCCGCCACTGCTAGGAGAGTTGGTTGTAGTTGCTCGTCCAAGAACGGTTGTTTTATCCGGGTTCTCCGGGTTCCTCCGCCCATACAGATTACCTAAAGCCACCACCTGGGCCATGTAGAGTACCTCGATCATTTAAAATAACAAACCTATTTGTATAATGATAAGTGAAACTGGTGATTGCAGGTGATTGTTAGTTGTCCTAGCGGACTAGCGTAAGATTGACCCATAACTTGTATGTGTGCAGTCATAGGTGATCTTAATTTGACTTGGAGCAATTGCATACTGGCGTGCGACAAATTTGCTATGGTTTCACACAGTCGCAACTAATGAGATGCTTCCGCGACCACTAGCACGAACATAAATGACAAGTACATGTGTACAACTGATCACAAGTAATGAGTAGTTCAGCCACCCCAATGTCTCCGGAAAATAAAATAGATGTTTTGATGACAAGCTGTCACTACACGACTGCCTGTTCCCTGCGAGTCACGGTTTGAGACCAGTGTAATCCAAGTGTGGCTGGGAGACCAAGACAGAACTAACATTAAAAAAAAATAAGTGTAACAGAGACCACGGGAAAAAAGAGCTTGGCATGGAGTCACCTTTTCGAATAAACCCACCTGCCGGTCCTGGCAAGTTTGGCTTCTGGTCTATTAAGTGAATAGATGATTTAAACGATTTTTCCTTGTCGAATTCAAGTTCTGCAGGTTTGAGTGGGTTTTAAATCACAATCTACCACGCATTCCAGGTGCCTCCACAGGAAAGCTTTTTGTCAAGAGCGTCCTCTCTACACGTAGCAACCTTGTTTGTACCGTACGATATTACAAAACACCATCACAAGTCTGAATATATGGTTCGCGTTTGATCTCCTATACCCTGGATAAGATGTAAAACAATAAAATAACCCGTGGAATTGAGGATGGGGGCGTAAAATAATTAAAAAACCGCAGTAAATATCCGTGATACATATATTTTCTGCAGTCAATCATGTATTATTGTGATAAAAGGTAAAGCTCTTCCTGATTTTTATTATCCCCCATTTATGCGTATTATCTTCATTGTTATATCATCACAATTCGCCCGTCATACGACCCTGACTACATTTAATATCGATGACGTTTAGAGAAATATGAAGAGGGTTCTTATTGACAAGGGAATTAATGAATTAATTCCCCTCACCATTGGTCCAATAGTTTCGAAGACTTTCCGTAACCAAGGCGGGTTGTCATCGTGGCAGTTATCACATTAACCTTATTGTCTATCGCTGGACACCCCGGCTTGTTTATGTAAGATGAACATGACTGTTTAATACTTCCATCATGCATTATGACGTCATTGCGGCGACCTGCGTTTTCTGCATAGGATCTATATTAAAACCTGCCCTTGTTTGACACCATATCAACCGAACCGACACTTAATGACTGCTATGATAACTATAATAACATAATAACATAGGGGTTTCACGTGAATACTGACCAGTGACGATATTTAAGGTATTAATCTTCTGGACATGCAGAGCCGGGTTCATGGAAACATAGAATGTTCACAAAATAATCAAATAAAATCGACCATCGGTCATTTATTTCATTCAGTCATCGATTTTACAACCAATTTTATCATTTCTCGGGGCAAAACTGATATATTTGGTGTCAAAATATTTTTTACGCAGTGCGAGCCTGGATGCACTGTGACTTAAATTTTTTTCCGCTCTGGTTACTAGATACCCGACCCCGCGAAGATATCTACAACGACGAGCCAGACACGTGGATAGTAAGTGGTAACAGCCTAACATTCAGCGATTACGGTAAAGACTTAGGTTAGTGTACGCAGATAGGTAAGGTCAAAGTTAAAAATTGTTTCATTAGCTAAAGGTCACGAGCATGTTCTTAAATCCATCAAAATACAGAAACACATTAGGAAATGGTCTCGAGTGTGCTAACACCAACTTCAGGTAAGCTCACAATTCACATTTTGAGCTTAGGGGATGTGGGCGATGATTTAATTGAGTAATAGTTCTGGGTTTAAAAATAGGATAAACCTGGTAGAAATTAAGACGATGGCCAGACAAATTAAGTGATAGGCAAAAGGGCTGGGACGAGGTTATTCAGACTTATGAAATCGAGGCTCCAAGGGCACAAGAAAAGGCTTGACAGTGAAGTCTCAAATTTAAGTCTCATTTTTCTTTAATGGCATTAACTATTTTATATAGGTTTTAACCCGTCGCAAACAAAGAGCCTTGATTGGCCATGAGTTCTTAAGGCCCATTAGCAAGCATGGAAATGAAGAAAGTCCTGCGTAATGGTGCACAATGGACATGGTATACAACAGAATACTAAATCTTATTGAGGACAACAGATCCGTACATGGAAAAATTTTACAAAAAAATTATATTTATGTGCATTCATTGTATGGTTCAGAGGGCTATGGAAAGCGTAAACTTTCCTTTCGGAAGTACATGCCGTTTGTTTTCAATGTATTCTTTTACTCTGTTTAAAGATCGGGTATAAAATGTAGGTCAGTTGCTTTGTTAATTGTTCCCGATATAATTATTCTTTATTGATTCATGATGAGTTTAAAACGATTCAGTTGAGAGGCCCCTTTGATTTTATTTTATTTTTAAATTTATCTGGGTGCTTTTCTTTGTGTGTGCGTGGATGGGGGGGGGGGGGTCGCTTTCATTTTGTTTTTAAATCCCTGGATCCCTATATATATGCATGCTATATATATCTTGCGAACTATCATCTTATCATGAACCTACATAGTTTCCTATTATTGTGACAGACCAGGAATGGATGCGTTTTAGATCAAAATATTAAATATTCGAATTCATACAAGCAAATATAGATCTGGTTTTATTTATTATTAAACGTTTTTATCATACATGATGAATATCCCCAAAAAGGAAACAAAACTCAGGTAGTTCCACCGATCTGTTGGTGAAACATGATGCAAAGCTGATGTATGTAAACCATGACCTATTGTGTATCAAAAAGAAAAAATTTTGTAGAATCACAGTAGTCATTGACACAACTTCCACTGCTGATATTAACACCTGTCAAAGTATGTAACAATCTGACGCATCTACACTCGCCTTGGCTGCGGCACTATATTGACTAGTTAACCCCTTATTATGTTCCTGTAAATATTATTTTTTTTATTCTTCCAAGTTTCAATTGGCTTTTTCGTTATTGTGATAGTATTGTAGTTGATAGTATATATATCATGAGAGGCACATTTTGTAGTATGGGTAACTTCCAGTAGGTCGCTTGCTTTATGATTTTTGTTTTCAATTTAGCATGGTGGATAAAGTATATATATAAGAATATACGTAGCATTACATGGACAGAACTATGCATATCTGTTACAGTCCTCTCTTTAGTATACCGCTTCAATAAATAGATAGCCTTGGATTTAAACCGAATAGAGAGTTTATTACATCCATAAAAATGAATGGTTATTTTCAAGAAGAAATGGGATGGTACCGGAAACCTTTTGTACTGCCTCGAAAAATTTCTCTCGGAGGCCCTGCTCAAAGTCTAATTCAGAGCGTCAACATTTTATCTCAATATATATTTTTAAATCAAACATCACTGATTTTGAATTAATCTTAAAGCCCTGTCCCCCCCCCCCCCCCAAAAAAAAAAAAGTTTTTTTTTTCACAGGCACTCTTTTTCATAAATCAGATCGGGAGGCAAATTTGTAACAATTTTTTTTGGGTAAAAAAATGTCATGTGATCTCTATGCATTGGCAAAAAAAAGTAAAAATTGTAACTTTGCGAATTGAAACAACTGAGCAACATGTGAACTGTGACTTTGGATAGCTTGCTTGTGGATTCTTGATAAAAAGTTTAAGCCACTTCTCATGCTCAACACATTGAAGAACAGCATAAGGAAAGCCTTGGCAAACAATTGGTTTCAAGTAGCTTACCTAGTTTTTGCGCCTTTGTTCAGCCTGTATATATATATGTATTGATTGAGAAGAAAAGAATGTACCAAAAAAATATAAACTTCTTCACACAATGTCAGAGAGGGTTTATAGGCAAAATTTATACATAGTAGCAGGGGCGACATTTTCTGTTGCAACGGGGGGGGGGGGTCTTCCAAACACACACTTTCTATGTATAAATAATATCATCTTTGGTGGATCCAGGTTTCAAGAGGGGGGGGGGGGGGGGGCAGGCTCGTATTTTGATTATAGAGCGACTAAGTACGTAGGCCCAGAATGCTCAGACCTTATGCAGAAGTAAGCCCCCGCCTCCCCCCCCCCCCAAATATGCTTAAATCATGCGCACTCCCTTGTATAATATATTTAACGTTCTAGCTACGTAAATATACATCATATTCTTATATACAAAAAGGTGTGTGAACAATTGACATCCAGTTACATGTTATGTTAGGCCTATATGTCGTACAGACTCTAGAATTTTGCAAAGATGAATCGATTAACGTGACCAAGGGGGAAATATTATAACTTGTATTCTGGAGGAGGTATAAAAATGAGAATAAAGATTTAAATTAACCGAAAGTAAGAAAATGTGAACGTAACTCAAGATATCTCAATACGGTCACACACTCTGGGGCATACCATGTCCGCGCGCGTTACATAGCCAGTCACGCGATAAACACTGGAACCACCACTCAAGCGACTATGATTTGGGAGCCATCGACTATCACTAACCCTCTACAAGCACGCGTTATCTCTCTACAGACATTGAATACTGCCTGACCGTGTTTATATGATGCCCTCACGCTGCAGTTTTCTCAGCTACTGTAGCGCTTACCCAGCAACAATACCAGGCCACAAGAAAAAGGTGAATACTGCCTCCGTGATGCTAGGGATCAGATGTCAATGTGTTATTTACGTTGAACGAGGATCGTTTCCAGCTCGCACAGTTTTTCTAAAAGGAAACAAATCACATTCCAGGTATGTTATATATGAATTAAGTTAAGAGTTTTCTCCTAAAAATATAATGGTTTCTGCCAATATTTCGTTCTGACACCGTACGCTAATTAATATGAATAAGTAGAAATAAACTTGGACCGGTCTCGGTCAGTGGGGCAAACCGAACGCACGCCACAAATCAAGACCTTTTAAGTTTCCAACCAGTGTTTGATCATTTCTGCATTTATGTTCCTTCTCCGTGTTTGAGATTTGCCATAAACTGTCACAGGTGGACTGTGTGTATTCAAACACAGGGCCAAAAACACATATGAAACAGGAGATAGAAAGTCCATGGGTCGGGATGGTTTAGCTAGAGGGCGTTGGCAAAGTCAGGACACAAATCCGCCAACCATCACCTCTGTGTTTCCACTCGTATGGAGGGAGGCTTACAGGGGTTAATGAGGTTATTTCCACATTAAAGAGTCTGACGTAAATAAACTAAAGGTAATCCCCTGGAGCTTTTAAAAAATAGGCCGGAAAACACGTATATTACCGCACATAGGCTCCTTTTTAGCGAACCCGTTAGCTTATGCGATGGTGTGGCGTTGCCCGTCGTCCGTCGTCTGTCGTCCGGCGTCCATCGTCCATTGTCTGTACGTTAACCCATACTATCTTGAAAACGGCAAGAGTTAGCATCACGATTTTTTTTTTTTACAAAAATTAGTCATCTATAAAACTCTATCGGATTTTGCTTATTTTTTGGCTAACTGCATTTTCTTAGATTTTATAGGGAAAAAGCTAAAAAAAGCTTTAAAAGTCTTCTTCTCCGAAACTGTTCAGCCAAATTGTCCAATATTTCACAGAAGGATTCCTGGAACAATCTCTCTCGAGTTTGTTCGTATGGTTTAAGTTTGGTGATTTTTTGGCCGAGTTACAGGAGGTTGAACATAGTCATCTGTCCAAAAAAGCATACTAAAATTACAATCTCAGAAAAGCTATCATCACCAAATTATATGGCAATGTTGGTCACATAAGTCATATCTGAAATTGAGGTATTGGTGGCGTCACCTGCATCGGCCTTCTTGTACGGGGGTCATCAGTGCCCGTATCATACTGACGGCTACAAAAAAACTTCTTCTGTGAAACCATATGGCCAAATTGTTTAATATGGCACAGAAATGATCCTAGGGTAGTGCTTTCTGAAGTTTGTTCAAATGGTCTCAGTTCAGTGACTTTCAGCTGAGTTATGGGAAGCTGAATTTAGTCATATGCCATGACAGCCCATTTTAGATCAGTGGCTGCAAAGATCTTCTCCTAAAAAAAAAACTCTTAAATTCTTAAATCTCACACATTAATTATCCTTAGATGTTGATAATTCAAGTTTATTCAAATGGTTTTGGTTCAGTAATTTTATGGGAAGCTTAACTTAGCCATTTTGCTGTATTTTCCCATATGAGTTATAAACCTGCAAAACTTTTTTTGACTGGTGCAACTGAGGCCATTTGTTTGATATTTTACAAGAATAATCCCCTGAATAATTCTTATAATAATTGTCTTTTATGGTTCCAAAGAATGAATTTTGGCTGAATTCTAAGATTGAATTGAGTCATTTCACCATATATGTTAGCAGTGTGAAGCAGATACATCTAGCCTGGCACCAGTTTATCAGCATCCGTTACACATGCCTCTAGACATTTAGATTTCAGGTTATCTATGGTTAATATTGACAAGAATGTTTTTAAAAGCTTTTATAAAAAATGTAGATTTATGATTTTAGATATTCCTAATGCCAGGCAATGTTTACAATCACAGGTACAGAGCTCTCAGTGGGTATATAAAGACAGCTGTACATGGATTATAAATAATTGGTATCCATACTCATCTTAATTCAAGATTTTGGTATCAGTGAAATGTATCTGTATTATAATTTTGCATTCAATATGCATCTGTAGTAATTTTTTGCGAACCTGTGAGCTAATGCGATTGTAGGGCGTCGTCCGTCGTCTGTACGTTAACCCATATACTATTTCGAAAACAACTCGAGCTAGCATCATGAAATTTAATGCAAAAAATTAGCCATCTCAAAAACTTGGCATTTTCTTAGATTTTATAGAGAAAAGGCTAAAAAACTTTAATTATCTTCTTCTCCGAAACAGCCAAGCCAAATTGTTCAATATTTCACAGAAATAATCTTTTATACCATCTCTCTCAAGTTTGTTCGAATGGTTCAAGTTAGGTGAATTTTTGCCGAGTTACAGGAGTTGAACTTAGTCAACTATCCAAAAAAGCATACTAAAATGACAATCTCAGAAACAGCCGGAGCTATCATCACCACATTTTATGCAATATATGAAATTCAGATATTGGTGGCGCCACCTGCATTAACCTTTTTTGTACGGGGGTCATTGGTCATCTTTTTTTTATGCAATAATCTGTCACATATCAAATGTGGGATTCAGCTTATTTTTTGCTATCTGCATTTACTTAGATTTTATAGGGGAAAAGCTGAAAAACCTTTAAAAGTCGTCTTCTTGTAAACGGTTAAGCCAAATTATTCAATATTTTATAGAAATGATCCCAGAGGCAAGCCCTCTCAAGTTGTTCAAAGGGTTTGCATTTGATGAATTTTAGTGGTGTTACACAATTTTAAACAGTCATTTGGCCAATTAAGCATACTGACATAGTAATCACAGAAATGACATAAGCTAGCATTACCAAGTATTGAGCAAATGTTGGTCACATGACTAATATTTGAAGTTGCAGATTTTGTGGTGCCACCTATATTGACCTGTTTTTTATTGGCAAACACCTCATAATTTTAGCCTCTTTCAGCTTAAAATGTTTAGAATGAAACTGTCAAGTTGAATCGTTCAATTTTTTAAAAGAATTATCCTAGGACATGGTTCTTTGAGTCATATCAGAAAAGCTTAAGTTGGTATTATGGCCATTATTATGGACTGCAAAACTGTTCTTCTACAAAATTATTGTTTCAATTAAAATTTCTGTAACATTGCGCAAAATTATTCTTAGGTGGCCTTTGTTCAAGTTTACTTGAATGATTTTTGGCAGAATTATTGGACCTTTAACAATGAAAGAACCGCATCTATTATTATTCTAGATATTTTGATATAAAGTTCATGAATATGTCAGCTTGAAAAAAAAGCATTTTAGCCAAAGTCTTTCAGTATGTGTAAACAGATTTGCCAACAGGCCCAGATCGTGTTTGTATATTTAAATAGGTTGAGAAACTGCCAACTGTTTTTAGACTTAGCAACAGATCAAGAGTTCATTCAGTGCAGCCAGATATAGGTCAAGAGTTCAATCAGTGCAGCCAAGTGCAAGGCATGTGATCACCTCATGGGTGACATGTGAACACCTCATGGGCACCAAGTGATCACCTCATG
This sequence comes from Sipunculus nudus, assembly GCA_026874595.1. Lineage (NCBI taxonomy): Eukaryota > Metazoa > Annelida > Sipuncula > Golfingiida > Sipunculidae > Sipunculus > Sipunculus nudus. The sequence goes on along the minus strand of CM049311.1, from coordinate 83,262,932 downwards.
GGTGTCATGCCCCTCAGGGCTCCATGTGGAGCAATGCAATGGTGTGGTTACTATTTCAGATTTGGCAACAGACTGGATTTATTTATAGCTTTTGCAGACTGCCAACTGTGTCAGATTATGCAAAAGGTCAAGAGTTCACTCAGTGCAGCCAGGTACAGGTCAAAAGTTCACTCAGTCTAGCCAGGTGCAGGTCATGAGTTCACTCAGTGCAGTAGCCTGAGCCAGAAAATTTGTCACAGTTCACTGGTGGTGCAAACTACAATAATTTTTGCACAGTGTGTGTCCCTGCTTATTTCTGCGGAGGGGTTTGATATATCAGTCTGAATTTGGGCATATGTATATATCTCTAATAGCTTCGTTGTATTCAAGACTGGTGTTGCCTGCTACATTCATTGTTGTGTTGTATGCACCCATGCCAGAATTTCAGCAGTGATGTTTGTGTAATTATTTTTTATTCAAAATGTTTAGTACTTGCATTGTTCATATAGATGAAATGGTCCAGCATTGAAGCATTATACCTGTTGTATTTCCCAATGCAAAGGTTCGCATTAGGCCTGTAGGCCTTGTTTTTATTTATATTGTTACGGAACCTAATAACAACAGATCACGCAATCGTGACGAGCATAAATTTTGTCACGGAGATTAAAAAAATCAGATTCTGCAAGACTAGGCAGCGTGAATTGTCTAGGAGATTGAATAAAGAAGTCACTGTTTTTTTTTAACAAATAATTATTATTTATTCTTTGAACAATCCTAACATTACAATACACTAAATCAATAAAATTTCACAGTATAGCATTATTAAAAATGAATATCACCAGAGTCCGGATCCTAGGCTGTGAGTTCTGGGCCTCCACTGTCACAATCCCACAAGTGTCTTTTAGCATAAATAATCTAGATGAACTGTTCATGTAAATCTTCTCAGAGAATAGTCCGATTTAATTTAAAAAACAATCTGTTGTAATCCAAAACTGAAGTTCTGGTAATAATCCAAAAGGCAAACTGTAGACTGTATAAAGTCTGTAAACGTCCGTGGAATATCTGTAAGTTCTGCAATTATCTGAATAATTAAAAAAACACTGACGAGAGAGTCACACTCTTCCGTGTCCGCTGGTATTTTTCTCTCTGCAGGCTCAAAACACAGCCCCTATTTATAGCTTTTTCACCCGAAGCCCAGAAACTTTCAAACACAACAATACACGCGCGCCAATAGCGCATGAACAGATCCGAAATTTCTTGACTACAACGAGCACTGTCTCTACAAGCCAGGGTTCAAAAAGTGCGGTTCCCTTAGCAGCGCACAGGGTTTAGCTTAACACAAATCAGAATGCCTAGCACATGCCAAGTTGTGTAATATCCCGCGCATAATAAACAGATACATGTAACAATATCAACGTGTTTATAATATGTGGGGGCCGCACAAAATAATTAAACAAATTCAACAAGGGTTTCTGTAAGCAAGTCATATATTCCCTATTGTCAACATTGCTGTTTTTACTAACATTTTGTTGTTAAACAAATTCATACATCCTTCACGAATGCATTATAAGAACTTTTCACAACCAAAAAAAATACCCTTAGATCATAAATATATGCACAGAGGAAGCCAGAAATCACATAAATTCTTTTTCCAAAAGATAGGTGAATGGGCCCCCTTTAATATTTCGGCCGTACTTTGTCATTGGAGACACACTTAGGTTCCCCAGATTACATAACCGATTACTTTTTTGTTTTCTTCCTACTGCCCGTGTTGGCGCTAGATCTCAAATCTTGCACATGATATTCATTTTTGACCTTGACCCTAATACCATAGACGATTCCCAAATATCATTAAGGAAGGGGGGGGGGGCGCTTCCAGTGATCGCTTGGAGATTGCAAACATCTAAAGTCCGTTTCACTACCCCTGTCCACCTGTTTTTTTCGCTTTCATTTTTTTGCGAGTTAAAGAACGTTTTTCGCTTTCATTTTTTTGCGAGCTAAAGAACGCAAAAACATTTTGCCCCTAGGGCAGGAAGAGGAAAATGCGTAATTAACTATAATGTAAATAAAAAGCGGATTAATGCCATTTTGCTGTAAACATTTTACAACCATTTTAGAGTAACTAGTCTATTCTGTAGCGACATCTTGCCACCAATCATTTTATCTACAAATATTCGCATTAAAGTTGCACAGGTCGCAATCCCTCCCCCCCCCCCCCCTCAAAGTTGACTCGCGGAAACTGACCTGAGAATAGTTCGAGACATGTTTAAGACATGTTTGTGACGTCAGTGACGCTTCTGCGACTATTTTGCGATAAATTTAGTTTTTGCGAATTTTTTAACATGTTCAAATTTGTTCGACGAGTAAACGATACTTTGCGAAATCATGCGAGGAAACTGATAACCGCCGCGAATGTTCTATGACACTTTTAAGACTCTCGTAAATGCATTCGAAATTTGTCACAAAGCTGTCGCAGCCCAGTGAGATACAGGCTTTTCAGTACGGTCCTCGCTGAAGGATAAAACGGCACTTAAACGCTAAGTACGCCGGACGTACACTCTCTAAGATTAGAGGGCTCGATTTGCGCTACCACAAGGAAGGCACGGTCAAGTTCGAAGGAAGGTCGAAAAGGCGACTTGCTTACGTGAGTTTAGAGTGATAACATTAAAAAAAAAAAAAAAGTGGTTCACAGTCAGACCAATGATGCACCATCTAAAGATACATAAGTCAAATTTTAATATTTGTGATCTTGCCGCACTTTTCAAGGTTACTGCGGCCAACCTGTAAAATGATGTAATTGCAATACCTGGACAATATATATTGAAGCACAATCACCATTCTTACACCACATGCAGGGCTAGTTCCAGTTTGAATATGGATGACCGTGGTGTGAGGTTACAGAGGCCACTTTGCTTAATGTTAGCGCAATATGTTGAAAATAATGCTTCCGATATATAAGCCCACACGAACCTGGCAAACTTGTCAATGATATGCCTAAAAGAGACGCATACAGTTAATGACAGAGCTGTCTCATCATTGACTTTACTGTTTTATTTAACTACCAAATAGGGACTTGCTTCGATGTACATTCTCCGCTTTCAAGAAGTGTCTCTCGCATCTCCCTCAGATATACAACGCTTTTATTGCTACTACTTCCGTGAGTTCCCGTGAATAAAAATCTGTTCCACAGGTTTCATTTTCTTTATTTTCCCCCACCGTCATTATATGTACGGGTTTATAATTTTTAAGATTAGATGAGATAAGATAAGACGATATTATTTACTCAGCCCTTATAAATATACGATACAGGTAACGGTGGATTCCACTTAACAGCAACTACTATTTGCCAGGGTCAGAACTTCAAATAAACGTAGATTAGTATTCAGCGAATTTCAAAATGTCGGCCATGAGCGAATTTAAAGGATAGCTGAGAACAAACTCATAATTATCTGCAGCCATGAAATGTTAAATTCTCAAATAAACACTGAAGAATAAGCATAATACAACAACAAAACAAGTTTAAAATCTTTATTTTGGAGCCGTAAATGTCATATGTCTCTCTAAAAATACGACTGTAAACGTATCTCAGCGTTAAACCCTTGCCCAGAAACCTATGTATTACTTTAACTATACATAAAAAATGAAATAAGTTTGCATAGGAATGAAGTAAATTGGCATGGCATACATAAGCGGTAAATTAAGAGCAAAACTATCCCGAATAAACGAGAAAAACGCCTGATCAGGCTAAAGCAATGAACGATGCGATGTCTTCACAGAAACTGACACCGGCCAAGTGAACACAAAAATCGGTTAATAAAAACGAAATCAATTCTAAAGCTACATTTAGCATTCAAAACAAAGGTTGCTGAAGAGAAAAGGTTTCAGCCTTCTCAAGCATGATCGCTGTGTGTAACTGGTGCTTCGCGAGTTCTGGCATCTTTAAACCATGTGTAAACGCAGTCTCTACATTTTCTGCTTTGCCTGATCTTTTCCGTTTCCGATCTTTGTTTTTGTTGTCAATGGCATCTCGCGCAGCTAGTCCGGCTTCTCAGGGGTCCGTCTGTTTGTCGAACAATCTGACTGGACAGCTCAGATACTTAGTGGGGCCAGCCATTGATTATTACAACTTACGAATGCCGATACGCTCTTTGCCCATAGCTCTGTTTATAATAATTTCGATGGCTACACTCATTTTGTTTGCAAATATCAGGTATGTGACCGATACTTCGGGCATTTTTTTATTGCTAATAGCCGAAAATTGAACCTATCCAAATTGCTATTATACGGAGATTCTTCTGGGCATCAAAGATAAAACGGTTATGGATTTCTGGTTTCATTGCAAATAAACGAAAATTTCTATTTAGCGAATCGCTAGAGATGACTGTATTATAGTGCTGCTGTCAGGATTTGCATTGCAGTAAATGAAAATGATAGAAATTGAATACTTTACAATAAAATGAGGTTAGATATGACTAGATGCATTAAGAATTAAAAGGTAAAAGGTTATAAGTTATGCAAAATTATGGAACCAACCTCAACCCGAACCCTGTTCATCCGCAACTGAGCGGTTATAGAGAACAGGCTATGCGGTGGGCGATGTTGAAAATGAGGTGAAGACAGAGAAATTATAATAATCAGGTCAAATATGTCATACGTTTACGACTATTACTCTGACAAATGGTAAATTGACAGTTCTGGTAAACGAGTCCTGAAAAATATATTTATAAATTTTTATATAATAAAGCCCCCCACACCCAACCCCTACAAACTCAACCAGTAAAAGGGGGGGGGGGCTGGTTATAAAAAAGACACCTCAAGTTATTTATGAACTACATGTAGGTGTTAATATAATTGGGCGTCTTCCATTGATTTTAAACATAATTAGTACATGCAGGAAGGTGGATAAGTCACGTGACAATTGTCTGTCGTCTGACATTTGATCATTCAGACACAACCAGGATACAAACATATTCTATTCTTTCATCTTCTATAAGACGACACACCTGAAGAGTACAGTCAGGTAAGATTTCATTTTTATTAAGCACAATCCATTGAAATCAGAGAGAGATATTTCCTAAAATCAAATACGTACCTTCGTTTCCTTGGCGGTATTTTTTTTTTAACAATGGAGACAGTTCCATCCATTAAAGCCGAAACGAACCTGCTAAATTGTCAGTCATATGCCTTACAGAGACGCATACAGTTAATGACCGAGCTGTCTTATCAGTGACTTTACTATGTTTCTTTCAACTACCAAATACGGACTTGCTTCGATGTACATTCTCGACTTTCAAGTGTCTCTCGCATCTCTCTCAGGTATACAACGCTTTTATTACACCTGCTTCCGTGATTCCCGTTAACAAACTCTATCTGTTCCATAGTTTTCATTTTCTTTATTTCCCTCACTGTCATTATATGTGCGGGTTTATAAGTTTTAAGATTAGATGAGATAAGATAAGACGATATCATTTACCCAGCCCATATAAATATAGGTTATTATAGTGCTGCCGTCAGCATTCATGTGCACTGCAGTAAATGAAAATACTTGAAACTGAATACTTTACAAAAAATGAGGTAAGATATGTCTAGACGCATTAAGGATTAAAAGGTTAAAGATTATAAGTATTGCAAAAATATGGAACCAATCTCAACCCGAACCCTGTTCATCCGCAACTGAGCAATTATAAAGAACAGGCCATGTAGCGGGCGATTTTGAAAATAAGATGAAGACAAAAGAGAATATAACAATCAGGTCAAATATGTGATACGTTTACGACTATTACTCTGACAAATGGTAAATTGACAGTTATGGTAAACGAGTCCTGAAAAATATATTTATAAATTTTTATATAATAAAGCCCCCCTCGCCCCCCGCCTCCCCCATCGCCCCCCCCCCCCCCGCCCACACCCAACCCATACAAACTCAACCAGTAAAAGGGGGGGGGGTGGTTATAAAAAAGACACCTTAAGTTATTTATGAACTACATGTAGGTGTTAATATAATTGGGCGTCTTCCATTGATTTTAAACATAATTAGTACATATAAGATGAAGACAAAAGAGAATATAACAATCAGGTCAAATATGTCATACGTTCACGACTTTTACTCTGACAAATGGTCAGTTTTAGTAAATGAGTCGTGAAAAACAGAAATATACTTATATATAAAAGAAGCTCCTCAAGCCCAACCCCTATACACTCAACCAGTATAAGCCTTTTGTGCAACCTTCGTGGGGGGGGGATATAAAACAGACACCTCATATTATATGAACTACATGTAGGTGTTAATATAATCCACTGTCTGCCATTTATTTTAACCATAATTTGTCCAAGCAGGAAGGTGGATAATTCACCGTGATAATAAACTGTCAGTAATCTGACTTTTGATCATTCAGACACACCCAGGATATAAAAATATTCTATTCTTTCAGCTTCTATAAGACGACACACCTGAAGAGTACGGTCAGGTAAGATTTCATTTTTAATAAGCACAATCCATTCAAATCAGAGAGAGATATTTCCTAAAATCAAATACGTACCTTCGTTTCCTTGGTGATATTATTTTTAGCAATGAAAACACAGTTCCATCCTGTATCTATAAGTATGAAAACAGTACCAGAGTCAATCTTCTTAGGGTTTGGGGTATTTTTATTTTTTTTGTCCAGATTTTGAAAATGTTTGAGTCAAATGAATCTCGCAAAAGTAAAATGTCCCTAAAATGTCAAAATATGCTTGTGTGGAAGTAAAATTCTTGAAGGATACTGTGAATACTCAAATTTAAAGCCGCCATTGGTATATAAGAGAAATTTTAGAATGCTGTCAAATGTAAGCTTTTATCAGCTTAACTCAACAATATATACCTTGCATTATCTAATTTAAAACTGTTTAAAATGCAAAGTCAGAACTGCTTTTAGACAGATAAATTCATATTATCATTTATCGGAGGGCTACCTTACGAAATTCATCTTTTTTATATAAAACAGTTTTAATTCCTAAAAGGGTAAATAGGTAATTAAACGTTTGCTTAATATATGAGACCAAAAGTAGTAGATTAATTTATAAATTATGAAAGAGAAGTTTGCATAGAGTTAACCTGTGCGTGAGTGTTTGATTAATTAAACATAATCCTGACCAAAGTTAACTATCTTAATATAACATCAATGGAAGAAATCTAAAAATTTGAATGACCCGATTAATTAAGTATGCCGATTTCAACTGTGCTGCAGTGTTCTGTCTGACTAAATATATTTTTGAAATTAACATTCATTTTATATGATTTTTAATATTAATGAGAAAATCAGTTTAAACAGACTTCTATTTTCCGCACACTGTAACAGTGAGCCACTATTATTGGGTAAATATTAAAACTGCATGAAATTTCCTTATACATTTGTTTTGAGGTCTTCCTCGACCAAATTTTTATTTAAATATGTTTTAAAATAAGAAAAATATATGAAAATGAATGTGAATTTAATAAATTCATAGACCTGTACCATAATTAAGACAATTTTACAAGTTTAAAATGGTATATATTTCATGGTCCAAAATTTTGATATTTTTTTTTCTTGAGAGGTCATCTTAGGTCAATCAGCGGACCACCATAACCCATCTAACAATGGATAAAAATTAACAAAATACAGCTTGGTAAACACATAAAGGAAAGTCATTCGTACCTGGATCTTACAGAAATTACCTAAAGGTATATTTCCATAGACACCGACGCCGTTATCTCTACTGCTATCTGTAGTAGCTGATGCTCACCTCGAGACTGACGTCAAATCTGGCTCCACTAAGCACCATCGTCAGATCAGTAATATACACACTTACATACGGCCGGGGCCTCGTCGTCTACAAATCCAAGTTTTGCTCTGACATCATTTCAATTGGGTAAGTAACTTACAAACAAAAGTTTGACATATGGCACATTCAGAAATGAGGTGTATGTTTTTTTTATAATAGAGATAAGTAGTATATTTTCATTGCAATTCGCTCGTATCTATTAAAATGGCCAGCTGTCGGTAACAACAAAAGTCAATGCCCTGTAAATGCTCCATGTAGTATAAAAGTCTTTTGTAAAGATACCTTGAGATGAGACACTGAGAGATAAGATTAGATAAGATAAGATCGGATTGACTGAGGTTACATGGCATGAGATTTTGTCTTATCAGATGAGAAAAGGTCAAAGGTAAGAAGAGGTCAGAGGTGAGGAAATAAGATAAAATAAGATCATATGAGATAAGGTAAATCAGAGGAGATATGATTAAATGGTGGGAGAAAATCAAGTAAGATGAGATCAGATGAGGTGAAAAGATGAGAAGAGACCACTTGAGATGAGATAATATAAATTAAGATCCGATAAGATATGGTCAAAAGAAGAAGTCATATGAGGTAAGATAATTAAGACGACTAAAATAAGATTAAATAGGGTCAGAGAATATTAAACGAGGTCCGATAAGGTGCGATAAGATAAAGTATGTATCAGGTAAGGTACGAGGCTATGTTAATTGCATTGCCAGATAGGAATGCGATTAAAAACAACACCCACTTCCCTTCCTGTACAGAATGCTGTTTCTTGCTCTCTCCTTAAATTCATCTTCTAGACTGTCCTGACATTTTATCACTTCAGTCTTTCTCGCTATAATAAGAATGCAGATTCTGAAACCAATTATAGACACAGCCTGTCAGCTCTATTCCAGTGTATCACCACGTCAACCCTTTACATGTCTGGGACAGAAATAAAAGAAAGTTTTGTTCAAGCCTAAATCCCGATATAATGCTTCAAGCTAATAAGGTGTGCTTAATGGACATATTCCTTCATTTGAAGCAGTTGACCTGAATGGATATAATCCAAGTCATCCCAGTAATTAAGCGGAATTTTGGGATGTTCTTGAGCGGGAAGCATGTTTGTGTCGTGGGAGTTTCTTTAATTGCTATTTTGATATAATTGGTCGAGTGCGTAAGCTCCCACAGGGAAGCTCCTAAACCAAAGAAGACTTTGAAGCCCCGGAATCTGATCAGATAATGGAATCTCAGTAGTTCAATGCTGCTTTTCATATATTGTCTCTTCCGCAACCTAAATATAGAAGGTATCAAAGTCAATATTTCAAAAGATACAACCATGGTTGTCTATTGAAATAAACTATAATAATATAGTATATATATAGACATTTATATTATATATATAAATACATATATATCATAATTTAAATGTTTAGCACTATTACTAGACTGGACCATTGATCATAGTTTCTTCATTTCACTTTTTACACATGTAAAAGGTTAAAATCTTGGCAGGCTTTTCAAATAAAAAGTATACATTAAATATATATACCTTATGACTGGATAAATATTTTGTTCTACTTACTCTGTTTACTAAGCCGGACCATGGAACGTCGTTTCTTTAGAGAAATTATTCTTTTATATAAATGCATGAGTCTGTTGCTAAGTCTTTTTTTCATTTTAATACTTTGGTGTATTTTCTCCTTTAACAGTATATCTAAATGGCAAAATGATCTATAAATTATAAACATGTTGGCCTTGTACATAAATCCACATGAGGAAATAAGACAAACGGTGAGATGTTTTAATTTGTCACGTATAACAGGAGTGTTATGAATAATAAATCCTAAATGGTCCTTGAGGGGCTGCTTCTGAGCGTAATGCGCTGGTAATTTGACATTCCTTCGCTGAAAAGTTCAGCCCTTGTTTAGAGCGTTGGCCTATTTACAGAGTCGTGTTATACAGGAGATTGAACGGTTGTCATTAAATTGATGAAGAGGTCGAGGGTTTACGTGAAACACGGCACGTTTGAACACTCCTCCAACCCAATATAGGACCTTCCATCTGGCCGGCTACAGACTGGACACGTTCAATCCCGGTTTAATTTATAGGTACGGGTCGCAGCTGTGATATTAGAGAGCTACTTCCTTTAATTAAAAGAGGCTAAGTCTTCAAATTTGTCACGGCGACTATATTGGGCACTGGGACGTTTACATAGACCGCCAAGGAAAGAGTTTGATGTCTGGCAGTATTTTATCCATAAGGTTCATGGCTTTAGCATGGGACTCTCGATCCGTTAGGTAACTCAATTTGTTACCAGGCCCTGAATGTGTTGAAGTTTGATGACATGCAGGCCGGACTGTCTCGGCGAACCGATTTACCGGGAAGGTTGGCGGAGGGGGCGGGACACACTGGCTGAAGCCACGCTGTATAGCCGGCAAGGGTCGAATGACTTATTTCTCTTAATCTGTACTTCAGCAGCTTGGCTGTAATTAATCTTCTTCCTTTTACTGGCAAAAACGTGATTCTTATTATCACATTTACGACTCAGAAGAGGTTACGTCATGATTACGCTATCGTGAAAACAAGTTGTATGTCTCAGGGTTTGGAACAAAATGCACCCACTGCATCCAAATGAATTTTTTAATTTAATTGCAAATAAAAGGTTTCTTTGTGGCAATTTTCCATGTATATACCGAAATTAATCACGTACTTTTACTTTCGGTTTTCCTTATGTACGCTCATATCGTCATTGAATCATTCCATATATTTTCATTTACTTAATTACACCCGACAATCTACATGGTCACTTCGTTGTCAAGGAAATATGTAAATTAGGTTTACTATACGCCTTTAGGTAATAAATTTCCTTTGATCCTATTATCTGCTCCTAAAAAGTCGTGTTCAGGCGTATGTTCAAAGTTTCATATGAGGTATATGGTACATTACAATATACCTAATAAGCTTATATATGGCTAAAAAGCATTTGTCAATTAAACTATTTTACGCAATACATATACGTTTGTAATCTTAAATTCTAAAATTCATCGTAACTAATTCGTTTTGTTGTAAGAGCAAAATTATTTAACAGAATCGGGTTTTCTTATTGTTACTTTATGTAACATTTATGTGCATTTAGAAATGTTACATTAAAAAAGTAAGTGTAATTAGAAATTTTACAGTATTTGTCGTGTGTGCATTAGAGATAACGGAATTTTTTTTTTTTTTTTACTTTTTATTACACGTCATTGGATGATGCAAGTATAAATGATGGGCCCTAACTACTGTTGAGTAGAAGCAGTCAGCTTTTTTGTAAGACATTTATCCATTAAGCGAACGCTCAGTTGAATCCGGGGCCTAAATCGTATCACACTTATAGGAAAGGGCACTATAGGTACCTACATATATGTTAGATAGACATACATTGATAAAAATATATGTTTTTTATATAATATTAAGATATCTTGAATATTAATATATTCTAAATAATTCGAAAACAGTTTTAAGACTTATCACAGAAATTTATATTTGTTGATCCCTTGAAATTGCCTTTCTTTTCAGTTTCAGTCAAACTTCATTGTATATCCTTGAACCAGCTTCTGTATGTAAACATGTATTTTCATTGTTTTCTCTAATCTCAGCTTATTTATTTTCACACCACGTTTCAAATTTTAACCAGCCATCCCTTATTAATCCATACAATCAGCCATTTTAGATTACGCAACTTGAAACTTACCGGCTAGCTTCAGTCATTTTTAAATTCGATATGGTGAGATTCAAGGACAAAATAAAAAAACTGATTTGTGAAAGACTTCTGAAATTACATTACTCATGTTTTGATAAACTCTTTAATAATAAAGTGTGCATATTCCTCTCACGGAATAGACCACCATGTAGGCCACTTCCGGTTGTTGTATTCATTAAGAATGAGAACCATGAAAAAGTAGGAAAGTGTATTTTACCTTTTGTCACGAGTATTCCACTGATAAATGTGGAATCATTTCTTAGGAAACTGGTAGTTTGATCTCATACATTGATAATTTCTTTCAAAATATTCATTTAAATTTATTACACGGGGAAACCATCCATAATTGTCGACTGATGGCTGTCATCTCTAGAGAAAACATTGCAAGTGTCCGGTTTTACAGAAACATTATTTATAAGTACCTATGTGGCGCTTGGGTAACCGCCCATCGCAAATATTATCGCCTTCATGAATTGCCATATCAAATTACTTCAGAATATTATATAGAATAGTGCCACAGGGTATCACAATCAATGCATGCAAATCCTAATGACAGGTTTTCCTTAAATAAAATGATATGAATAGCCTTATACTAAACTAACAACAACTCCTTGATAATTATTCAAACTAGATTGTCCCTGTTTTACTTTGAGAAGTGTACCGATTTACAGGAAAAGTAAAATTTTAAGTAATTAAATTATTGCTTAATAACTGATTTTTAAAACGTTTTCTTGGCTTCGCTGGAGATTAAATCAATTCAGTAAGCTCAACTTTGACACGTCTTGTGACTAAAAGTGAATTTGAAGGTTACCAGAAACTGGTAAAAATATCATCTCTCCAAGACCTTGGATCAATGTGTGTACATTAACGCCGTCCACCGACTTGTTTGATATTAAATATTGACTTCCAGGGGAGGATCCAAGATTTAGGAAAAGGGGGGGGGGGCAACCCAGGAGGACTTATGAAAATCCTAAAAAAAAGGTCATCACGTCTGGAAAAAGGGGGGTCCAGACCGCAAAATTACGTCTAAAACCCCTTAAAAAAGTGCAATTCTACATTTCTCTGTAGCTTGATATATTTAATAAATGAGTGATTATATTATCACACTGAATGAGACCTCCTTTGCTGTGGATTGTTTGTTACTCTCTTGGCGAGTTAGGAAACGTATTTGTGACATGTTAACGTAATTGGTGAAAAAAGTACATGCAATTTTTGTTCAAATAATAAGGATAGTGCTTGTGATAATAATAATAATAATAATAATAAATAATAATGATAACAATAGAAGTTGTTTTAGCAGTAATAGCAGTTATTATTATTATTATTATTATTATTATTATTATTATTATTTTGTAATTATTAATGTTTAATATCAGGGATTGTCAACTGCGCTCTCGAAAACAACAGACCAATTTTTTATATCCTAGTAATGCAAACACAATTTTTGCGGAAAGACTCAAAGCAGGCTGACGGCAATTTCTATCAAAACGACTAGTGATGCAAGAAAAAATGACCCCAGGGATTCATTTTTATGTCGTCTTTGTCTTTTTTTATTTTGCAGAGTAATTACTTCCGGTTTTGAAGTGTCAATATTGCCTTCAGGCATGGCGTGTCAGTTTTCAGATAAAAAAGGGGGAGGAACATTGTACTGCTGGCTATTACGGCCCAAGTATCTTATTTTTCAGCCTGAACTCTTGTTTTCTTAACTTTATTTGATTGCCGTTTGTTTATGAAAAACCTCTGGAGATAAAGAAGAATCTGTTGCTTGGAAATTGTAGTTCCAACAGGTTAGTCGGTACAAAATGTTCTCCATTAGTTCAAGTCTTTATTTTAAATCCCCATTCTGATTTGTAGCAGGGCTGACAGTTATCATTGGACATAGAGGAGCGGCTGTAAATCAATGAACGATGTGTTAGGTTTTCTTTGTTTTCTGGCTTTAAATATGCTTCAACCACCACGCAAATATCGGAGTTAATAAATAAATATTTATATATATATATATATATATATATATATATATATATATATAAAATCAGTTATTTCTTACTCAGCTCCTTTAAGAACATTGTAATCTTTTACATTTCCTGTATCACTTCTTCAACTTGCAATGTGCAGTATGTAAGCGATCACACCAGTATTTACTATGAAATCATTTCTTAAAGAATAGGTTTTATATCATGGAGCAAATAACGGTCCCTAGCAACCTTTACAGGCGCGATTAACGCGAGCGGATAAGCCATGGTCCCTTCTTGTTACCGCCGAGTAACCGAGAATAAAATGAAAATATTGCAAAGCCTGTTATTAATCAGTTTTTGTCGCTTTCTCACGAAAGCGGCATGAAATCTGAAGTGAATCAACACGGATACGGATTTGGATTAGCTTTATACGTGGTTAAATAGGTTATAAAACATGGAGGTCTCAAAGCGCTGGAGACGTTCGTGCCTACCCACTTAAAGTACACGCGCACCTTCATAACCATTAAAGTGCATGACATGACTACCATAAAATTCCCGGAAGCAGGTACCCAGAAGAACACTTGAATCACGATGAGGTACGTGTCGTATTGTTAACTTGTAACTGAATGAATGATGGGAACAGCAGTGGGTGGTAGTAGATAATAATTGAAAGGGAAAAAAATACAAATTAAGAATGTTCTTATCCTGTGCGTTTCCAATCCCTTTCCTTCTTTCTCTCTCTCTTTCTCATTCTGTCTCTCTCTCTCTCTTTCTCTCTCTCTTCCCTCCCCCCCCCCTCCCCCCCCCCCCCTCTCTCTCTCTCTCTCTCTCTCTCTCTCTCTCTCCCTCTCTCTCTCTCTCTCTCTCTCTCTCTCTCTCTCTCTCTCTCTCTCTGTCTCTATCCCTCTCTAGACGTGAGGGCTCTCATGGTGCCCTTTTTCAAACAATGAATTGACGTGCAGTCATTTTTTTATCTTTGAGAACTTTCTTTCTGTCCCGCATCGAGCCATTTTTAACGCTTTATGGTCACGTGTCACCTGAGCTAAGCCCCGTCGCCGCACTTTTATAAGGAACACACATTTGGGAAGGGGTATTTTTTGTAAAATGTATGCATGCGTGCATGTGTGCACAAACACGTGTGTGTACAGCAAGGAAATGTTTTATGCACATATACGAAAAAAAATTTCAATATGACTAAATAAAGAATTTGTAATTATAATGGAAGACATTGCATACTGCTGTAAAAATTAAAACCTCGTAATTGAGGGATAGACACTTAAATTCTCCTTAAAAATACAACTGATAACACAATATATTAGGAAAATATATATAAGGAAATAAAAAAAGTTAAATATTACAAATGTTAGGATTATAATTTTAAAAAAAAGAAATTACATCACCAACTTTACGGCCATTTAAGGGGCCCTAAACAAGCGTCGACATAACTCTATAATAGGTAAAACTGCATAACAGACTCTTACTTTGTTTCACACCAATAAAACGTGAGACATGACACCTCTCAGCGTCTTCATAGCGTCTCACTAAGCACGTAGTTTAATATGATGACGTGCATTTTTATAAAAGGGTAATATAATGCATGAATTCCCAGTATAATTATTAAGTTGCTGTTTTTACGTTTGGTTAAAAGAAGATGAATATAATTAGTGTGATTCTGTAAAGGCAGCAATGTCTACATTAAAAGCACGCATCGGTTTCCTCTCACGAGCTTTAATCACATTCAATCAGACTTTAAGTGAAAGCCCACACTGTTCCATCATACGCATAACTGACTTTTTGTCCGGGATAATTCAATCAATCGGCAATCATTTGGTATCTCAGCTCTGGCACAAACTCGAGTCAAGTCCATGACCTCATGAAATAACCTCTGTATTCAAAGAAGAGTTCGACAGTGTCGTTACTGAACCATCGTAGACTTCCACGACCCCTGGAAGCCAGTTCCTGTCCTGGGAGCAGTAAGGCAGCACTGGCTGGGGGCGATGCATCATTCATCCTCCAGTAAGCAGATGAAGATACCGGCCCCCATCCGCCCACACAACATGCTCAGTGGCTTGATGTATGAAGACGAGTAGTGTGGTGCCCGGTTCCTCATTGATTTCCGAGCCCCGCCGCTAGCAACACGTAAACGTCGTCCAGATCCCAAAACTAATAGTCCTAATGCCAAGACTGTCTTTCCGTCCTTTATACTTTGGAAATTGGTTAATATCATGGCTGATAAGAATTTTACGGTATCAATTTTTTCATATATTTGTATTTACTTCGCGATAGCTTAGGTATATGTAAATTTCCGCAAAATTCCACCATCAGTCAATTTAATGTAAGAACAATAAGCCGCAATCCAATGTGCTTTAATCTTGGATGGGATCTTTTTAATACATGTATATATAAAATTTGTTAGAATTTTAATCACAGAAAATATTACTTCAAATAAACAATTACATGCGCTTTTGTTTTCGCCATGTCATCTGGCGAGCTTTTTCTATAGAAATTTTTCGTACTCGTAAACTTGTTGAATTCTTTTGCATTTAAAATAAAATTTTATAGTATTTTATTAAATACTCCTTTCCTTTAAGATTGTTTCTATTAAAATGTGGAAACGTTTTCTGAAAACTCACGTTTGCTATC
This sequence comes from Sipunculus nudus, assembly GCA_026874595.1. Classification (NCBI taxonomy): domain Eukaryota; kingdom Metazoa; phylum Annelida; class Sipuncula; order Golfingiida; family Sipunculidae; genus Sipunculus; species Sipunculus nudus. The sequence continues at coordinate 83,246,831 of CM049311.1, read as the reverse complement.
AAGTCCAGAAATCTTCCTAAAATGTTAAATATAAAATACCTGCGTTGAAATATTATCGTTTAAAATGTTTCTAATGCTGAATTCCAGAAGTGGCTATTTCAGTATGCAAAGTCCCCCCCCCCCCCCCCCCGCACCCACCCACCCACACACGTTATTTGTACATATATACCAAAGTCCAAAATTTATATTTAAAAAAATATTTTGCAAACAAGATATTGATAAATTGTTTCGTATATACCTATGAGTTGTAAAACGGTGCTGTATTTGGTATGTGATTAAATCTATGTCAGTCTTTCTTCTGATTGAAATTATTTTGTGATAAGCTCTTGAATACCAGTATTCCTGTTTTCTCCTTGAGTGTGTCCTTTATAATTTATATTAGGCCTATTCATATATATCACACACGTCAATAATTTATTATACTAAAATATATTAATTATCTTATTGATTATGTTCATCATCTCTTAGGTTGTTTGTTTTACTGATCTTACAAATTGGTATTAATCAATGAATAATTTTTTTTTCATTTTACCTAACCAATCCAAATGCTTATTTTAAGCTTTTGAAACTGTGAGAAACGCCGTAATCGATATATTATCTGTGTTCTAATCAGACAAGTCAGTTGTTCAATATTCTTCACTCAGATCCTTTCTTATGTCGTTTACGGCCTCTTATATGGTTTTTATTGTACGTAAAGGACCAGCTCAGCTCTTACTGTATATCCACAAAAGATAGGTCCAAGTTCTTAGTATTTCTAAAAGACTCTTTATTAAGCAAACGTGTGAACTTAGTTCTCCATATCTTAATGTAGACACTTGTCACCCATATATTTTATAAAAATGACTCGACTTTGATTAAACACCTAAAATCAGCATTCGTTTAGAGTATGGTAATTCGCCTCCCTATGAAAATAGTTCAGTGTGCAAAAATCTGATAAACAAACCCATTTGTATTATTATATCTTCTGCATGTAGTTAGGTTGAATAGGTTTATAAAAACTTACAGTGGTCCTTCCATAATTAGAGATGTAAAGATTTTAATGAAGAGTGTAACTGCTAAACACGAAGGCAATTGTTTTAACATGTTTAATATATAACGATTCGACGTGATCTCTGGAAACATTCATTTACTCATAAGTATTAACCATCGCGTGTATGCCAGTACATATATGTAAATATATTAAACTACTGATAATTTACGTGCCGGATTTCAATTTTGGTCATTATTATCTCGGCAAAGGAGCTTATGTTTTCACCTCGTCTCTTTTGTAGTTTATTTGTTGGTTTGTTTGGTTGTTAGCAAAGATTACACAAAAAGCTACTGGACTGACTTCCAAGAAACTTTGTGGAGAGGTTGAACATGTTCAAGGACCGACCTCATTGAAAAGTAAGGCGACGTGTTTCAAGCTTTTGCTGACATTCTGGTGTGAACTAAATAACTATATTTGTTATTACGCCTCGTATTACACTTCAGCTGGCTCGTGCTATACCATAAAAGATAACGACTTATTTTTGAGATAGGTCCATTATCTGCCGGTGACACTGTCTATTGCATGGAAATGACAGTAATCATATGATTAGAAGGATATGCTATTTTTTATGCCCTCTGGATATGAGGTTTTATATGCACGGGGTTAGGAAAATTCCAGAATTAAAGACTTAAGAGTGTATCTCTGACGTTCTAGCGAGATTTCACCAGTTTGTCAAAGATGCACCGACGGAGTTAGACCGGTGCCTCGCTCTATTATGGCCCTCACTCGATAATGGTGAGGGGCGCACAACGCCATCTTCACCACTGGTTCTAACTCCAATAAATATATATATAAGAAAAATAAACATTTCGTTTTCTTTGGAAGTTGCCTAAAGTTTTGGGTACATTTGATGTGTCATTAATGATTATATCAATAGATGTTTATAATAAATCTATGCCACGTACAGTTGATTATCTAAGTTATTCTGTTTATCGCATTTCATATCCATCCATCATTCATTTTTTGTGCAACAACTCCCTCTTAAATATTTTAGAAGGAGACGTGAGAAAAGAAAGTTTTCTTACAAGAACTCTTCACGGGTAATCAACCTGGACCGCGTGAATGCCCATGGCAACCGGCATGGGCGTGCACATTGGAGTTGGAACCAGTCTACTGGAAAATCAGAGTTGCAGCTGGGAGCACTGAGTGAAGATAGCGTTGTGCGCCCGTCTATATGATTGGCTAAGGGCAATATTATAGAGCGGAGTACCAATCTACGACGGAGTTTGAACCAAGGGCTTTTGGCTCCATAGTCAAACGCCTTATTACCCATGAACAAGGCTACGTCCTGCGTCTAAAAGACGAAGGCTTACTCTTTATCTGAAGGACAAAAGAATGTGAGACACATTGTTTCATATATATAATATACCCTTACGGACGTACCTCTTCTAACAAAATAACGAGTGATTGGTCGGGTCGGATCCATTGACAATTAAAAATCATACATAAGCATAACGCCCACGTCCTAATCTAGGTAACGACATACACTATGTTTATTTTTCTTAATTTATTACACACAAGCGACAAACACTATGTTTATTTTTCTTAATGTATTATTCACAATTCATAATCGATAAACAAAGTACTCTTCCTTACTGGTCAAAAACCACCATGCTTATGCAGTAATAAGCCTACTTTTTTCAACCCTTTGTTTTGGCATTTCGCGTAAAGTATCGTATTTACAAGTCTATATCTTTAATGTAGCTCAACTAATTAATCTATTTCAGTTCGCGAATAAGCTGTCATCAGGCTTCCACTATCATATATGTCAGTATGGTATTTTATTTATTCGCCAGTATAGCATATTATTTATAATTATGCTATTTTATGGTATTTATGGTATTTTATTTATACGTCAGTATGGTATTTTACACGCCAGTGTGGTATTTTGTAGTCAGCACATTCTGCCTCTTGTGCCTCCTACAGTTTTGAACTGTATACGCATAATTTATATATTTCCTCTTAGAACAATTCAGCAGATCCACTTAATATTATCTATGGAGGTCATTTATCACTGATTGTACAAAACTAAAATAATTATAAGTCAGACTCTTTTGTAAAGTGGAAAGTTAAAAAAGATGAGGATAAAACAGCAAGGGAGGACTTACCCGATGATTCTGAGGAACAGAATTATTCAACTAAGGATATAATTCACAGACTTTTCCATACGCTTTTCTTTCTACGTCGTAATTTAATTTCATTTCTGATTATCAATACATAATCAGTCAGTGGTTCTTTCTTAATTCAGGCTCTTTATTTAAATAAAATGAAAGCAAAATAAACAATGTCATTCATTCATATATATATATATATATAGAGAGAGAGAGAGAGAGAGAGAGAGAGAGAGAGAGATCTGTTAATGGTCGTATTTCCCTTTTCGCCGACAGGAGACATTTTATTTTTAACTAAACATATTCGTCAAAATAAACCTTGTTGATGACACAAAACCAGTTATCTTATGAATAAATAAAACGCCGAGGAACCAATTAGCGTGAGCTGATTAAGCGAAACAGCCGAGGCAAGCCTCACAGATACAAACACCAAGTCTGTGTTTACAGCCCCGAAGAATGGCCCAGACCCGCGGTAATTAAAACCTCCGGAAATGGGAACTTGTATTCCTTGTCAAGTAAATTTGAGCTCTGTGCAAACAACAAGGGCGGACACTGCAGATGAGAAATTCTGAAGACAGTTACATTGTATCAGCAAATTGAAACATTTCAGTTTTCGCAGATATTCATTATATCGTGATTATATACACCGATAAATATACTTCTTCTTTTATATATTACTTGGAAATTATTCCTTTAAATTTATTTGTTTTTTTTTTATGACGTTAATGCCAAGTGTAAAAGTTCTTTTTTACTTTCACCCGACTCTGGTTTTTGTTTTATCAAATTCTTTCAGATTCTCAAAATTATTCAGGTAATTAGGAGACGTCGAGTTCCACTTACCCAAGTTTCGAGCAGCTGTCACATTTTAAAATCATTTCTTGATATAATTACACCCTGACTCATATGTCACTAAACAATAATGCCAATCAGTAGATCCACATTAGACTACTTTATGGAGTGTGTTAATATATGCAGTGCCGGTTTTACTTTCGCGCTCATCCTGCCGCTGCCATAGCCCTTTCAAACTAAGGGGCGATAGTCTCCTGCTGAAAATAATAGAAATTCCCGTTAATTTCTTCCTTTGTACCGATAAAAGTCAGGCCAAAACTAGGTTTCTGCTTCTTCACACATTTGCTAACCGGATATCCTAAAATTAGCAAATGCCCCCTGGGTAGCAGATGCCACTTAACACATATACAAATATTAACGTATCATTATCGCAGTCCGTGCCAGACTAATTTGGATCACAATGAAATTCTTCCGGATTAAAATCTGTTAGCTATTTAAAGAAGGAAGAGTATAAAAGGAGCAAAATAATTTAACACCAGATGACGTTTCCAAGAGACAGGTTTAGAGTAAATCAATTTATTCCTTATTCTTTAAATTATTTTTGTTGAACTGAAAGCAGTCAAATAGGAGTATCAAAGAGGAGTATCCAAACATATTGACCTGATTTACGTCGATGAATACTTGCACTTCAATATATTCATTAAACGAGTTAACCAAGGACAAGGACAAATCAGCCCCCAAAACATGCATCAAGTTTTTCAAGAAGCATATTCAGACAGCTTTAAGTTTTTTGAGACAATCAGCCTTATGACCACCAACTGAAATTAAAACTCATTTTCTAGTTCAATAAGAAATATATGGCCTAGGTTCAAGAATGTTCCAAGAACGGTATTTTGACATTAGCACTTTGTGCATTGAAAAAGATAAGTTGTTTGAAAATTCGAAGGAAATTAAGAATGAATTTACATCCGTTAAAGCTAGACAAGAAATAGTTGATACCTGGACTGGCACATAGCTATGGGCAATCTGTGATAACGTCTTTATTAATACCAAACTTTCGTATAAAAATCAAAGTTAGTACAAAAAGCATAAACAGTTTCTTACAGTGTTATGATTTCAGAAACGCCCTATCCTCGTTGCTTATAGATAAAAAAGTGAGTCATAGAAATTTTTGTAATTTTAGTTTTCCCTTCAAAACATTTATTTTTCTTATTAATTTGCTTAAAACTTTTAGTCAGAGAAGAAACAAGGAGGAAAATATATTTCATAAACAAATTTATTGTTTAAGTCATTTATGCACGGGGTAAGAAATAATACAAAAGTTGGAGCAGTCAATATGGATTTCAGAAAATTCAGTCGGTCAGAAATATATTGTGGATATATATAATCAAAAGGATGGCTGAAATCCTATGGCCTTCCATTTGGCGGTCAGGCCCGAAGAAAATCATTAATATAAAATGGAACATAAAATGAGGAGGTAGACTATAATGTCTATCTTCCGTTGATTTATCAAATGCTTATGAATCCGCAGTATTCAACTATTGGGAGAATCTCTGCAGTTAAGTAACAATATTTTCTCCTTTTTTTATAATTTTTGCTTCTCATGTGTTGTAACAGGGTACCTGCAGGTTTTTTACTGTGCGCCCATTGTTTTCCCCTAAAAACAGGATTTGATTCCCCTCCTTTGAAATAGGTCAAGTTTTTATTATTGATTCTACATATTTTCTTGATTAAAACATTCTTTTTCGTTTTGCTCTTTATGTTGCAAGTAAATAAACCGTTTCCCAAAGTGGTTCTCAAATTTACAGATATCCTCCATAGTTCTTTGATTTTACCCAACCACTCAGTTTACTTTTTTCATGAAAATAACAGAGGCATGCCGGAGGTTTTTTTTTATAAATGTAGACTTGACCACACTAACATTCATTGATGAAGGACTCTATCCGGACTTGAACTCGAGTCCACTATTTTAATGACTTGGACTCAGACTTGGACGCGGGGGGGGGGGGGGCTTTGGACTGGGACTTGTATTCGGAGGCAAGGGAACGAGTGTCTAGTGGAAAAGAAAACTTCCACGTACCATAAAGCCATAATACAAATCGTGAACTACTAACAGAATATCACAACAAATAAGACTAATTTTTAGCTCTGCATTAGGGCTGAACGTAATTAAAACTCATGCAAAGGACAATTGTAGGCTGACATGAAATTTGCATGATTATCCCAAATATCCTTTTTTCGTTTACTAAGAATATTTGTATTGGACTTGGACTATGACTTTGGTTCCTCATGACTCGGACTTGGAAGAAAGTCGACCTGAACTCGAACTTCAAGGACTCGGACTTTGGCTCGGGCTCCAGATAGCTGGTCTAGGACTTACAATGGGACTCGGATGATGTGGACTCGACTACATCACCGGTAACAATGTTGTTAAGGGTGAAACAAATATGACGAATTCGCGAAACGAAACCAGATTATAGTTATTAACATGTAGCTCCGCTGTCATACTATTCGGTTTAATATTAACGATCTATTTGTTATTTTTATTGCCGCAGTTAACACCTTATCAATAGAAGCAGGTTTTAATTTTGTTTTCAATTAGTTCTTAATAAACGCTTGTATAAACATGTCGATTTTTATTTGTTAATTACTTTTCTTCTCAAATCTTGTTCATAATCTTAATGAGCGCCTTTCTTTAACAGTCTCAGTCTGTCTTTTACAACATTTCAATCATCGTCGGAAATTCCTCATTATACAGTTGTATAAATTAATGCATAATGCAAAGTGTGGGTGATTTCTCCATTGTCAGTACGGCCCCAGTAACAAGACGATGATCTTATCACATTTATGTTTTAATTTTGATTTAAACTATTATTTCAACATATCTATCGATTTCCATTTACTTTATTTATCTGATGAATAGTTCCGTGAATAGCCTACAAATGACTCTTATTCTTGAACGGAATGAAAATAAACAAGTAATAAACAGGGCTCGAAATTGACAAAGATTACTATCGGATTGTTGGATTAAGCAAGGCAGAAAATCTACCGGATACAAAACTGTTTTCCGTTGAGTTGACTTTTGTTTTATTTTACAAAAACAGTTTTCAGTAATATGTTTGAAAAGAGTTATATATTAACGGCTTTGTACGTGTTTTACTAATTTGTAACGTCTAAAATAGTGAATATTTGTTCACAGATGACGTGACTATTATTCCATTGCACTGGAAATAAATATATTTGCATGATTCCCGTGAAAACGTGACCTATAAAAATATTTACCAGCCAAGAACGACTGGCGCTAACCAAACATTTCCGGACCTCCCTTGATATCGCCGGCAAATGCAAGTAGTCCGGCAGTAATTTCTAGCCCTGACAAGGGTACCATGTTATTTTCAAGTTTTTTAGATAACGTTATGAAGACAAACTGCTCAGGGGAAAATACTGGGCCGATCCCGGATTCGAACCCATGTCGGTTGCGCACAAGTCCGGCGTACCAACCGCTTCTCTAGGAAAGCAAGCTTCACAGTTCGGGCCGCTTTGATGTCACCCCGTAACACACCCACTTTTATGAGCGTTCTGCTATCAGGACAATACTTATTATCCCAGGAGTCACACTTTCGTGAGCTTATTCCCTGGGCCACCACCGTCAACCTGGACGAGCCCCCATTTTGTAACGAAGACAAATTGCTCAAGGGAAAATACTGGGCCGATCCCGGATTCGAACCCATGTCGGTGGCGCACAGGTCCGGCGTACCAACCGCTTCGCTAGCAAAGCGAGTCTCACTAGCGAGGCAGTTCGGTCCGCTTTTATGTCACCCCGTAACAATATCGGGAGTTAGAATAGGAATATACTCAAACGTCACACTCTGAAGTCACGACATAGGAATTTATTTGTTAGAATCAGTTATACCTTTTCACAACAGAGACCCTTTGTAGGATATACCTGGTGACTTTCAGAATATATATCAGCGGGCTTATTCACACATGTTAATGTTATTATACCGTTATGCTATGTCTGAATATTGACTTCAGTCCTAGGTTACCTCAGTTTACAGCATACCTGGACATTGTCTGGCTTTGTATAGGTTCGGAAATACCTGGGGCTTTATATGCTTCTATCCAGCGATGTGACCACTTTCATTGCCACAATGGGCCGTGTTCTGAATACTGAGTTTGTCTCTCAGTAAACCATTCTTGGTCATGTATATAATTATGAATATTTTTATGAACACATATGTCGATTCAAGTATGTTTTATTTTCCAATTACTTTGTGAGAGGAAAATACTTAACGTGTTCTACATATCTGGGTTTTTATTGTCGTTTTTTTCCGGGAGTTGATGACAAAATATTAACCTTTTTCCACATTGCTGGGTTTTATCGCCGTTTTTCGGAGTTTGTTGACCTAATATTTAAATTGTTCTACAGTGCTAGGTTAATGGCCGTTTTTTAGCGGTCGATGCCAAAATATTAAACTTGGTCTACAATGCTGCGTTTTTTCACCGTTTTTTTCTCGAGGTCGATGCCAAAATATTAAATTTGTTTGACAGAGCTTTAATGGTTTAACCGTTGTTTTTCGGAGGTTGATGACAAAAATTACACTTGTTCTACATTGTTGGGTTTTATCGCCGTTTGTCGGAGGTTGATGACAAAATATTAAAATTGTTCTATAATGCTGGGTTTTATCGCCGTTTTTCGGAGGTCGATGACAAAATAATAAAATTGCTCTACAAGGCTGGATTTTATCGCCGTTTTTTCGAGGTCGATGCCAAAATATTAAATTTGTTTGACAGAGCTTTAAGGGTTTTACCGTTGTTTTTCGGAGGTTGATGACAAATATTAGACTTGTTCTACATTGTTGGGTTTTATCGCCGTTTTTTTGGAGGTTGATAACAAAATATTAAAATATGTTTTACATTGCCGCATGAGTTTAACCGTTGTTTTTAGGAGGTTGATGACAAATATTACACTTGTTCAACATTGTTGGGATTTTCGCCTTTTTTTTGGAGGTTGATACGAAAATATTTAACTTGTTCTTCGATGCTTGGTTTAATTGATGTTTTTTGGAGGTCGATGACAACATTTTAAATTGTTCTACAATGCTGGGTTTTATCGCCGTTTTTTCTAGGTCGATGCCAAAATACTAAATTTGTTTGACATTGCTTTAAGGGGTTTAACCGTTGTATTTTCGGAGGTTGATGACAAATATTACACTTGTTCTACAATGCTGGGTTTTATCGCCGTTTTTCGGAGGTTGATAACAATATATTAAAAGTTGTTTTACATTGCTGCATGAGTTTAACCGTTGTTTTTAGGATGTTGATGACAAATATTACACTTGTTCTACAATGCTGGGTTTTTTTCGCCGTTTTTTCGGAGGTTGATAACAAAATATTAAAATTTGTTTAACATTGCCGCATGAGTTAAACTGTTGTTTTTAGGATGTTGATGACAAATATTACACTTGTTCAACATTGTTGGGTTTTATCGCCGTTTTTTTAGGTCGATACGAACATATTAAACTTGTTCTTCGATGCTTGGTTTAATCGATGTTTTTTGGAGGTCGATGACAACATTTTAAAATTGTTCTACAATGCTGGGTTTTATCGCCGTTTTTTCAAGGTCGATGCCAAAATACTAAATTTGTTTGACATTGCTTTAAGGGGTTTAACCGTTGCATTTTCGGAGGTTGATGACAAATATTACACTTGTTCTACAATTGTTGGGTTTTTTCGCCTTTTTTTTTTGGGTCGATACGAAAATATTAAACTTGTTCTTCGATGCTTGGTTTAATCGATGTTTTTTGGAGGTCGATGACAACATTTTAAAATTGTTCTACAATGCTGGGTTTTATCGCCGTTTTTTCTAGGTCGATGCCAAAATATTAAATTTGTTTGACATTGCTTTAAGGGGTTTAACCGTTGCATTTTCGGAGGTTGATGACAAATATTACACTTGTTCTACAATTGTTGGGTTTTTTCGCCTTTTTTTTTTTGGGTCGATACGAAAATACTAAACTTGTTCTTCGATGCTTGGTTTAATCGATGTTTTTTGGAGGTCGATGACAACATTTTAAAATTGTTCTACAATGCTGGGTTTTATCGCCGTTTTTTCTAGGTCGATGCCAAAATACTAAATTTGTTTGACATTGCTTTAAGGGGTTTAACCGTTGTATTTTCGGAGGTTGATGACAAATATTACACTTGTTCTACAATGCTGGGTTTTATCGCCGTTTTTCGGAGGTTGATAACAAAATATTAAAAGTTGTTTAACATTGCTGCATGAGTTTAACTGTTGTTTTTAGGAGGTTGATGACAGTATTAAATTTGTTCTACATAACTGGGTTTTATCGTCGTTTTTCGGAGGTTGATGACAAAGCTCTATTTATGTAACTGATTTTGTCGAATTGTAACCATATTATGTTGGAAAGTAAACAACTTTCTTCGGTTAATACATTATTTTGTTATTCTTTGTTTATCGACAGACATATATTTGGTAGATATTACAGATGCAACATTGAGACCCGTGCCTTCTTGGGATCAATTCACTGTCTTTATTTTGTTATGGCTTATGATTTTCATTGTTACCACCCATCGTCCTATAGGCCTTTTAAGATCTTTAAAATGTTATGTGTTTAACATGCATATACAAACATGAATCTTATACAGTATTACAGTCCGGTAACGTTTACTTGAGAATGCCCAAAATTTATCAATTGTTTGCCGCCCTTCATAAATGAGGAAGATTCTATTGATGTCTGTGTATCATCTGCCGACAGGTAGAGTAAGTAGGCAATCTAGCTCATAAGGTAGTACGTTAAGTCTCGCTCAATTTCATCCTCATACAGAAAGTTTGAGGACACTATACATGATTTCAGGATGGTGGCGACGTCTTCGCCGGCAAATTTAAGTTCTGTTTGCAATATACCTTAAGAAATATTGGACCAATCATTTTCATACAGTACATGTTTATATACGTGGATGAGGGAAAGAAGCCTTTTAATAAAAAGGTAAATATACCAGTTTTATTGGAGAAGCCTTGAATACACCTTGAATAAGTGTATATTCAGTAAAAATCACACGAAAATGTAGATATCTCAAAACATGGTGGATGGCATGCCCTACATGTCAGTATTACCGATGATCTTAGAAAGGTTTATCTTGTCTAGAAGACTAGTGGCGTCACTTATAACTAAGACCCCGCCTGGTGGGGGTTCTTAAAACTGTAGATTGGTTTATTTCTGTGTCGCTAAATGTGTCAAGATTTTTACTGGAGCCACCTTTCCAGGAGTACGGTACTTTGGAAAAAAGGGGCCTATTTTAAACTTTTTTTTAATTACATGGATTGTACAAACAGTTATTATAGATAATACTAGACACTCTTCATGACTCGGGTGGAGGCGTTTGGTATTGTCTCAAGGTGGAAGAAACCGTAGAACATGGAGAAAATCACCGACCTTGGACGAGCCACTACAACCAACTCTCACAGCCACCCCGGGGTTGGAACCCGAGTTGGCGATGGAGCGTTTTACCGCTAGACGGATCTGGCCTAAATAACAGTGGTTACATAAAACTTCAGCAATACTTTGAATTATATCCTGGAATCACGACTCCAAGTAAGGTATGCCCGGCTTAATAAACATGCAGCGTTTGAGTGTCGTGCCATGCATGGTTTTTATATAGGCTGGCTTTATTAATGTCGTGCTCTCACGGCTAGCTGAGGTCTACCACACTTTTTTTCTATGAGTTAAGCTCAAATAGAGTCATCATGTGTACTGATTGGCTGTGTAAGGGTCAAATTAGACTGAAATCATGCACAAACCAGAGTCACGCCTAAATACAGATTTTTTTCTTTATTTTCTGATTTGAGTTTCCGCTCATTAGCATTTTCCCTCGGCATGAAAACTCGTTGTCATTCGCCTGTGATAGGCGTAGCAAGTTTGGTGGACAAGCTTCATCGGTTGATTTGCTCATCGTAAAGATATTAGTCATGTAATGTAGACGCTATTGCTGCTGGGGACCATACGTGAAATTATAGAAGTCTTTACACACCACAACAATAAAAACATCAGCAACAGAACAGGATGGCAGGTGCAGATTTTGTAATATTTATTTGCTCTCCTTTGTGGCATCCTCTTACCACATCTGTTTTTATGTAATGTTTTATTCAATTAATTTAAT